>OZ022263.1:58324119-59640369 GCA_963978885.1 Nemotelus pantherinus
TCATTAGATTTGCAAATGGGAATGATCCTGCAATGAAAATCAACAACAAATATTAACGCTTTAAAAATTTGAAAAGTTCTGAGAGTGGTAACCCTAAAATTCTTTTCACCCGTATAACTTCCAACGCAGTGATTCAATCGAAACGAAATTTACTGGTTGGGTTTAACCATAGATATAAGAAGAATGGATACGAAATGGGCCGAGAGAAATGAAGCAATTTTCGACCTCTGGTCGCAATGTGCTTGTGTAAAACCACAACAAATTTCATTCAGAAAAGTTGATGTATTTGGAAATTTGTGTCCATGTATTAGTTTCTCCGTTATCCCAACCACGCCGTAGATTGGATGGATTGAAATGAATGTTTACATAGAGAGTCTACAGTGCTGAGGGGTGGTGCGTGCGGCATTGAGGGGAAAGCTGTTTTACAGAGAGTAAAATTGCATGTGTTGTAAAATTGCTTCATTCACGTACGGGTTCATGCATTGTGATTGCGTGTCCATTCTTTATATGTCTATGGGTTTAACTTAACGTGAAGCAGATTTGGTATATATTTTGCTCTGCTGCTGACACAAGGTAACCAGCATTAGCCATTTTCGTAAATATTGCACCAACAGATGCTTCAAATTACGTACTCATATGCAAAGCATTTGCGATAAAAATAAGAAACCAATTTATAAATTTTCCGAGTTTTGAACATTTTTTGGATGGCAGCCTCAAACAACGTTTAACCGCTGAAACTTTCGATGAAATCCTCCAAAGAGAACGAAATTCAAAGGATAAATTGATTTAAGTATGAGCTTGTTATGGTAAACTTATTGCTGCTTCGTTGCGAAAGTGTGATGACTTTTGTTAATACGTGTACTGCAAAGCACATAATTTTCAAGGGTATGATGGGCAGTTTGTCATCTCCGAGCTTTTTACGCGGAAGCTTTTAGTTGATGAATGAAAAAAAAACCTATTATGAATGGTTCAAAGCTAATGAAATTAAAATGTGGAGAAGTGATGATTCTACAAAAAAAGTGTATTACGTCTTTCCCTTAGTTTTTTGTCACTCAAAGAATATTTCTTCGAAAATTAGTTTACTAGCGGTTCTGATGCGCTAAACTTTTTTACTAATGTTCGAAGAACATTAGTATTAAAATCGATTCGGCCAAAAATTCATATTTCCATATATATATATATATATATATATATATATCATCAAAAAATTTCAGTGAGATAATCTCGGGAACGCGCCATCCGATAGAGCTGAAACTTTCAGGACACATTGGTGTATATGCAGAATAGGTCCAGGTCTCTTTAAATGTCAGTTATTGTTAACCTTTTGGCGCCGGCGGCCATTTAAGTGATATTTTTAATATACCTATTATTTCGTGCACAAATGATTTTCGCAAAAATAAAGTTAACGAAATAAATTTCCAACGTGTTTTACATATGAATCGGATAATGCTTTGGAATTTTTTAACCCTATGTGTGCGCTGGGTGCCTAAAGAGAGGACGAGAAAATTTGAAAATTTTTAAATTTCGATAACTTTTGACAAAGCTATTCAATCATTACGAAATTTTCAGGACATATTGATATTATTTAGTTGTAGATTTGTGTAGCTTTTAATGAGCGTGCTGGCAACCCTGTAGCTAGGGCAGGCACTGAAAATGAAAATCTCCAAATCATCGTTTCTCTTGAAAAAATGCCGTTTCTTCAAAAAAAAGCCATTCATATGTAAATCTTGTGCTTTGTTTACATAACCAAAGAAAAAAAAATATGTGGTATAACGGGCACGCCTGGTAACCCTTGCCCAATTTACCTATATTTTTAGCATCAAAAACTTCTGTTCACGGAAACTCACGATCCGATGAGCAGAATTATTTGAAATTTACAGAATGTATTGGTCTTTAATAGGACCAGGTCTGATAGAAGTGATTTTGAAATACGGGCGATTCTGTGCCAGTGGTGCCATCTTGAAAAACCACTAAAAAAGATGTTTTTAGCCCTATAAATTCTGATTGAATCGTTCGATTTTGACGAAACTCACACAATTGCTGGACCTTTTTTTAAACCACGTTTGGTAGAAATTTGGTCGAAAAATTCGGTTGGAGTTGCCAGCTATGATAATTTTGGTGTCTTCATTTTGGAAAAAAAAATTTGGAAGTGAAAACATTCAAACCATCGAATATTCAAAAAAATGTCCGTTTCTTACAATAAAACCAATCTACACGTCCAAAATAAAACTTTGGAAATTTCATGTCGGACAAGAACGGTAACCCTCTCCCAGTTAACCTATATTTTTAGCATCAAAAACTTCTGTTCACGGAAACTCACGAACCATTAATCAGATACAGCTAAAATTTACAGAATGCATTGGACTTAAGTAAGACCAGATTTGATAGAAGCGATTTTGAATTGTGGGCAAGTCTGTGCCAGTGGTGCCATCTTGAAAAATTACAAAGAAAAAAAACTGCTTTTTGCCCTATGAAATGTGAATAAGTTACCAGATTTTCATGAAATTGACACAGTAGCTAAACCTAACTCTAATCTCTGTTTGGTGGAAATTTGGTTGAAAAATTTGATTGGTGCTGCCAGCTATGGTAATTTTTGTGTCTTTGGTTTTGAAAATTCGCTCAGGAAAATAAAACTTTTTGCACTATAACTTCCAGTGCAGTCATGAAATCAATACGAATTTCATACAATCTATGAAACCTGTCATAAACATTATTCAGGCCAAATTTGGTTGAAAAGCCACGATAGAGTTGCCAGCTATTGTTGGTTTTGTGTTTAATTGCAATATCTTTATTAAGCGGTTTTATCGTAGAATTTTCACAGCAAATATTAAGCTTTCGATCATTTGAAAAAACTCGCTGCAGGTAACCCTAAATTTCTTTATACTCCTATAACTTCGAATGTAATTAAACAACGTGAAGCAGATTTGATATATTCTTGGCTTTGATACTGGCGAAAGGTTGCCAGCACGAGTCGGTTGTGCTACTTTTGTATCAATAAATGCTTACAGTTATTATACATACCGGAAACATTTACAATGAAAATAAATAACCGATGTTACAATTCGCAAAGTTCTGCAAATTTTTCGGATCGCAGCCCCAAACACCAACTTCAGTTACAGTGCTGCAGGCACTGAGCATTTTCTTCATTGATGTTATATGAGATGCTGCTTTCAAAATTATGTGAAATAAGCAACTGATAACGAATATAATTAACCCGTGTTTTGCTCTCATAAACGTTGAAATTCATGCCAGTGGTAATATCTGAAACCTTCCACCATATGAGTTATAATGCATTCTTAAGACGAAAGTAGAACGTGGCATTTGAAACAGTTTGGCCGTAATAAGCAGCACATGTGGTGGAATATGCACTCAAAACCTGCACGATTCTTCTACTGTTCTTCGAACATTAGTGTTTCTAGCGGTTCAGGTGCGCTAGAGTTTTTTTTATCTTTTTCTCATTTCATTGCCTTCGTTGGACTTTGTATTCTGTTGTAATTAATTTTGTAAATAAATAACGTGATCGGTCAAAAGTATTAAGGCAAAACACCTGCAGGAAGTCCTGTGCTTAAAAATCAACCTCTGTGGTCGCAAGAAAGTTTTGGGTCTCTATAGACATACAACGCACCAGACTACTGCTAAGTTTAACTCGTAGAGCTCTTCACTGTGTAGTGGCCGTTCTCACGTTCTCAAAGGAACCGCACGGTTGCCAGAGTTCAGTGGCTAAGGAAGAGTATATCTATGGTAATGCAACGGGCGTGTCCTATCTCTTTGTGTGATTTTCAGCAAAACTCTCCGTTTGACATAATTTCAACCTGACGTAACCTAACCTTGTAAATATTAGCTGGGAAGAATAGCCGTTTACTGTTGGGTCTCACGTGAGAATAGACAGCTTTTTAGCCATGGAGCCATCTATTACTAAAAACTCAGTTCTTTCTCTTTACTCTTTGTACCACGTGAGAATGGTCGTTACAGATGAGACTCAGATTTGTTTGCCCATGAAACCCATCACGAGTGAATGTTTAGAATCAATATGACCTCATTTCGGACGCTCCTAACACTTTGACCATGAAAAGGCAGTGCGATCTAATTTAATAGCTTTAATATGCCAGGACCCTACAATACTTATGATTAGCACAGGGATTCGAGCTTCAAATGATTGTTTTGCTATTGGTTGAAAAAACATAAAATTCGCGACACTTTTTGAACAAACGTCGTATTTATCAGGAAGTTACGAATGGAAGATAAAAGTCATAAGAACAAAATTTTTCCAAAAAAAAAACTATTCGGCGTTGCCGAATGATTTCTTCATTTTCAAATTGAATGATTTTTGAATCCCTATTAACAGCAGCCAATGGATTGGTTTTTCCTACAGGGTAACTATATTTGTTTTTTTAGTAGCTATACTCTGGCAAGGACCACCACTTTACACACAACAACACAACATACCCAGCACAGAAGTCCTAAAATTTACACAGTGCAATATATCCTCGTGGAAGGCATTTTTATCTTTCACAACTTTCACCACAATACGTACACATTATAGATTCAATATTAAAAGAGTGCCTGTTTGCTGATTGACAAAATGATGGAATATATCCTTACACTGAAAAAACACATGGCGCCAGGCGCCATAATTTATAGACTTCTGGCGCCATGTACATAGTCGATTTAGGGATAGTGATAAAATATAGCGCCACACGCCATAATACATGGCGAAAAGTACATAGGAGCAGACGCTATGCTTATAGCGCTCCACGCCATACACTATAGTCCTCCACGCCATGTAATATAGTCTTCCACGCCATGTATATGGCTTTGAGGACTATATTACATGGCGTGGAGGACTATAGTACATGGCGTGGAGGACTATAGTACATGGCGTTGAGGATTATAGTATATGGCGTGGAGGACTATAGTATATGGCGTGGAGGACTATAATATATGGCGTGGAGGACTATAGTATATGGCGTTGAGGATTATAGTATATGGCGTGGAGGACTACAGTACATGGCGTGGAGGGATATAAGCATAGCATCTGCTCCTATGTACTATGGCGTGTGGCGCTATATTTTATCATAAATCGACTGAAATCGACTATGTACATGGTACCAGAAATCTATAAACTATGGCGTTTGGCGCTATGTGTTTTTTTAGTGCACCAAACATAAATTCCACCAAATATCAATTCCACCAAATATAAATTCTACCAAACATAAATTCGATAAATTCGAGTCAACATACTCACTATTGAATGTTCCTACTCCAGTGTGCTCCAGTGTCACCGGTCGAAGTATCGAAAATATCGCAGCCAGTACTTCAGTTCAAAATGAGTCAATTATGTAGACCCAAGCTCTAATGTCACTTGCTGACATTTATACCTTCCCTCACACAGCATGGCTGCGAGTTATAATTGGAGTGCCATGAGCCATATTACATGGCTCATGGCACTATGTAATATAGCGTGTGGGGCCATAATTTCTGTGCCATGTAATTATGGCGCTGGGAGCCATACTGCATAGCTCAGAGTACTATGTACATAGCGTATGGCGCCATAAATAATGCGCTATGTTACATGGCTCTGGGCACCATGTGGATTTTTTTCAGTGTAAATTGAAGTTGCAATTTACAATAAACAAAACCCAAGCAGTATTATTAGCGTGACCTTGATCACAATGCTCACGGCAGTGCCTTGCAAGACACCGAGTACCACATCTTTGCTGTGCCTTCTCAGTAATTCACAGAAAATCAAGAAAATTATGTGCTGAATTTGGGTGTTTGCCCCCTCTATTTCAAAGTCCTGTGTACGCCTATGACTTAGGGTAATTGAGGAATTAACGGTAAATTTATCTGCCACGAATGAGGGACATCTAACATTTGTTTGTCTTAAATTCTAAATCTGATCTATGGTCTCTCATAGATCTGGAAGAAAACTAGGTTTTACAGTAGAGTCCTTTTCTAATTTTTTAAAGCTGACGTGCTTGACGAGGAAGTAGCTATCAAGTGAGTCAATTGAAGAACTCAGATTACTGGGAGGTAGCAACGGAGGGAACAACCAATTTGGATGAAATGAAGAGCTTGGTATAGCCTGAATGGTCATTTCTACCTTATTCACGCACCAGACATCATTTTGCTGAATTTGAAGAGCAAACTTTCTTTCTTTCTTTATACACCCAAACTTTTGTCTGAGTACCCATTTAGAGGAATAAAAACAGCTATCATTGCTATGCTGGCGAAACAAGGCCAAATCATCATAGCCCAGTTAAGCTGCTCTGTTCATTTGAGAAGATACCAGAATACATTTTCCGATCTGGCAAGAACAATTTGCCTTCAAGCCACTTTTCGTCATTGAGCTCCAGTTAAGGTAATAGAGCATTCATGACTTAAGTTCCTTTAAATTACGAAAAGTAAACTTCTAGCCAAAGAGCGAATCAAAGCTCAAAGACATTAGATCGCAGTATTAAGAAATACCGAAGAAATCTACATCAGTTTTTAGCTAGGAAACTTATTGTATCTTTTGGCATATATGATAATCATTATTTCAGAGGTGCTGAGATGGCCCATAATCTTGACACCCTCTTAGCAATAGCATCGGCAATATGTCTAATCATCGTATGGGATAATTTCAAAGTCCGTTTGCATTCATGGGATAACAACATCAACAATGCTTATAGATTGGGAAAAAAGCAATGACTGAGGTGATCCGTCCTTTCACCACGAACCCACCCACTTTCGCCAACAACCCATCTTCCGTCGCTCTTTGTCATTTATTGCCTTATTTCTCGTGTCCCTGGAGCCTAGTGAGCACTCTCCTACAATTCGGTTCGTTTGAATGCCAAGCTCACGACACTAAATCTGTTCGTCAGCTGATCCATAGAACGGAAGCGCGGCCTCAGTTTCTTGATACCGAACCAAATCTCTTCATATCTTATGATAGAGAAAGCTTTCAAATATCAATCTTGAGTTCAAATGGATACTTTGCCTTCAGGAAATTAATGGACCTCTTCAAACCCTCAACCATATTCTATTCTCTTAATGTAACGTCTTTTCCGCATCTGCTATTGCCTAACACTATTGCCTTAATCAAAGGCATCAATATTCTAATCATGGTCAATATCAGAATCCATGTTAATTAGAAATTCAAGGAACACCTACAAAAAGTTGTGCCTAGCCGTGATATGTTCAAGGAAATCAATATGGTAACTGACCTTAAAAGGCTGAGAAATAATTTTGCTCCTAATGGTAGATCCTTACTTCTAACTGTCCTCCTATGTGACAGTAAATCTACTACAGATGCTATCGCTGCAATTTTTTCTGAAATTTATCAAGGCGAAAAACAGCTCTGATCCCAATTCAAAATCACAAGCGTCCGATGCATCGACTGAACCTACATCAAAAAAATCATCTAGTGACCTTATTTCGATTCAATCCATCGAGCCTCTCTACAGACCACCAAGTCGAAGAATCTTTACTTTCTCTGCTGTCGACCCCGTTCTTGAAAAAATACCTCAGAAGGAGAAATCTCCAATTAATTTCTAAAGAAGCTTCCATCCAACCTCGTTCTTTAAAACACTTTTGTGTTCCTTTTAACTTCTGTCTCAATATTGTTTCCAAAAATTTGAGTTTCTTGTCAGGTTTATATCGCCCATTTCATATCCTCGTTTCCAAATTTGGGAAACTTACTAGAATGGGTAATTAAAGGATAGTTATATCATATAATAGGAAAAAATAATATAATGTCCATAATGTAGTTCAGCTTTAACCACTATATTATAGACATCTTTGTGATTCTAAAAAAGGCAATAAACGCTAGCGCTTAGACCAAAAAGGTTCTGGTTGCTTGCCTGATTGATCTGCAAAAGACCCTCGATCCTATGTGGATTGTTATTTTGTTGTAAAAAAATGATAGGTTCCAGATTTGCGGCAGGGATCATCAAGACCATTAACAGTTTTTTCAGTAATAGAAAAACTTTCGTATCCTCTAATGGGCTTCCTCTGATGAGTTCCTTATAAAGTAAGATGTGCCACAACGCTTCATCTTTGACTCAATTCCTTTCAATATTTTTGCAGCTGATATCACCGGTATTTCAAATGACTCTTGCAGCTGTATTACAAAGGTTTGCGAACCATATAATAGCCTTTTATGCAAAACGGGGCTTAAAGATTATTATTATAACTGATTTTTTCAGAAGCGGCTACAACGACTTCGCAAATAGAGCAAAGGTACCCAAAAAGGTAAAGTTAACCATAAACAGTCAGATGGTTCTCTCTTCGAAAACCATTAAATATTTGGGTATTAAACTTGGTCCTTGCTGGAACCACCTCAACCACACTGAAAAAAATCCCCATGGCGCCCAGAGCCATGTAACATAGCGCATTATTTATGGTCCCATACGCCATGTACATAGTACTTTGAGCCATGCAATATGGCTCCCAGCGCCATAATGCCAGAATCTACATAGCGCGTGGTCCCATGTAACATGGCGCAGCATTTATGGCCCCACACGCTATGTATATAGTACCCTGAGCCATGCAGTATAGCTCCCAGCGCCATAATTACATGGCGCAGAAATTATGGCCCCACACGCTATATTACATAGTACCATGAGCCATGTAATATGGCTTCAGTTGTTACTGCAATTATAACTCGCAGCCATACTGTGTGAGGAGATGTATAAATGTCAGCAAGTGGCGTTTGAGTATATCCATACATGACAATGTTTGTCAATGATGTCATGAAATCGTATTGATTTTCACTATGATTTTGCTACCTGCTATTGATTTTAAAGGTAATGACAACTGTCCGAATGATAGATTTAACTGATGAATTCAACTTTACAAGCGGATTCAGAATCGTTTATTATATTTGACTAAAGTCCCCCATGTCATGTAATATAGTCCCCCACGCCATGTAATATAATCCTCCACGCCATGTAATATAGTCCCCCACGCCATGTAATATAGTCCTCTACGCCATGTATTATAGTCTTCCACGCCATGTACTATAGCCCTCCACGCCATCTGCATGGCGTGGAGGACTATAGTACATGGCGTGGAGGACTATAGTACATGGCGTGGAGGGCTATAAGCATAGCGCCTGCTCCTATGTACTTTTTGCCATGTACTATGGCGTGTGGCGCTATATTTTATCACAATCCCCAAATCGACTATGTACATGGCGCCAGAAGTCCATAAATTATGGCGTCTGGCGCCATGTGTTTTTTCAGTGCATATTATTAAATTCATTATTAAAATCAAAAATAGCTGAAAGATCCGGATTTTCAGCGATAAGCAAAAAATGCACAGCTCATATGCTCATGATCGCTTTTAAGAAATAGTTTTAGGTGATCTATTTGAAAATTGTCTTTTGATCAATCTCCAAAATCCGAAACCCGTCAGCACGTACAATCATGGTCATTCCGAACTTCCCGAGCAATCATAACCGTGAGACCTATTTACATCTCAGAAAAGTGACGGGGATGATGCTCACTATCCGCACTAGACAGAAACCCCTGAACTAGTAAGTGTGTAGGAGTGCGAAATCGCTCACAAAAAAGTCAAGTGAGTGTGCTGCTGGTCTATCCTCAAATACACTAAGGTCCAAGAAAGAGATGTGGCCAAAGGAGATGTGACCTATTAAATCAAGCATTTCGGAAAAAAAATTGTCTCAATTTATTATTTTCTTCCATTATTTCTGGTCCGATTCACCTCATACAATTCCTAATAATGTGCACTAAGCTTATTGCATGGTCTCCTCTTTAAGATCTAACCGATTTGCATGAGCTGACTCCACTTAACTAAGGCAATGTTGGAAGGCTCGACTTTAATAAGTCGAAACGAACCTGTTCATTCACTTTTCACTTATTATTGATGGTACGTTTTCAACTGTAGTATCTGCCAAAGTTTTATTGTGATTCAAATTTTAATTTTGTCTGATCAGGCTCGTCTGCCAGAGATAGTTTAGAAGGGTGCCTGAATGCGACTTTGAGAGAATGTCACTGCAGTTGAAAATGACTGCACTTAAATTATCAGTTGTATCCTTCCTTCGTTTCTATCCAATAGCGTGGATAGATAGTGAACTTGCTGGCCTGGCTAATTTAGGTCATTCCAATTTTCTCCAAACATGTCACTTACTTCAATAGCGTTCATAAACGGGGACTAAGAGTGGCACTTGTCCTCTCTATTGCATAACTACCTGTAAACATTGCACTTCTGTGCCTTCAATGGAAACTCAGGAAAGAGTGTGTCTACTTCTGATGGCTGCCCTTTCTATTTCATAATCCTATGCATGCCTATGACTTACTAGGTCTTACATTTAGCCCCTTCTGTTCAACGGAAGGCCTATATAGCTAAATAGCACATCCATGGGCTGCCGTTGATACGCTGACTTCGCGGGGCGCATAAATGGCTCATTGGAGCCACCTGTAATCCCTATTGACCGATCATTCCGTTTTCATGTCCGTCAGTTTGTCCGTAGAATCTTGTCGTTAATTCTACAACCCGGTCCCTAAGTGGCTTCAGTCCCGACTCCTGATAGAGGAGATGGTTCTTCGGCCACTTTTTAGTTACCGGGTTGTAGAGCCTGCCAGTGCAGAAGCGGAGGATTCTTCTTTCGAACATCTCCGCTTCGGTCATGACAGTCTTTGAGCAGGTAATCCAGGATGGGGAAGCATAAGTCAAGATAGGTCGGGTCAGGGTCTGATAGCAAATGGATTTAGCTTTGGTGGTCATACCCATCTTTTTGGCGAAAAGATGTCTGATGCGCTGAAATGCGAATTTTGTAGCTTTGACTTTACGCTGCACGTAAGGATTAAATTTTAGAAATTCGTGAAAATCAACACCGAGGTACTTTAGAGATGAGCTAGGAGTAATCTTAGAAGTTTCGGACGAAGCAGCGAGTTTTTAGGTCTTGTTGCGAATAGCTTGCGATCCCCGATACTTAGAAGGATTGCGAAATACACTAAGCTGTGTCTTACTGCTATTTGGTTTGGTGCCCGATTCGTCAAAATAAAGACTTAATTCTGCCAAGTAGTATTCCAGGCTCCTCGCTGCTTTGAGCGGATTTTGGCTCGACGCGAATAAGAGCGTGTCATCGGCATATTGAAGAATTTGGACTTGAGGTTGGCCCACTGGAATGGGAAGGTCAGCGGTGAATATGGTATAAAGAATTGGTTCAGTGACAGAACCTTGTGGCACTCCTGACGTCACAGGGCGCATTTCCGTTTGAAATATCAGACGCTGTGCTTAGTATCTATATTATCTTTCTAGAGATGAACGTGGTACCTTCTCCTTGTTTAGGCATAGCCCTCTTTTCCACATCAAATACAGGTGCCTACGGCAGAGAAAAAGCGAAATAGCCGCATTGGTCATATGGCTCAAAAAAGTGTGCTTTTAACATTTTTTCACCTCACTACACCTCGCAGTGCCACCACTAGTGCTTTTTTGACCAATAATTCTTTGAATCATATCATAATTCATTAAGTTTAAAGCTACTGCGAGTATATGAATGAAGATATAATGGCTATATTCTTGTTGACTATATATTTTCGTGAAAGCTGGCCACCTGGATTTTTTTTGCAGCACAAGCTGCAATGATTGTAGGGAAAAAATCAAATAAATAAAAAAAATTAAATCCTCACATGTTAATTTCGAGGCATATCATGCTGAGCGTCTTTTAATTTACTAAAACATGAAAAATGAAAGTCGTTAGACTAGATCTTAATACCCAATCGATCTTCAGTGCTATCATTTTCGGTGATCAAAATGCAAACACACTAATAGACTCGCTGATTGTTAAGGAGGACAAAAGGTCTAAATCAGAAGATGCTCGAATTGCAGTCAATGGCCGCTTAATTGACACTACTGAACCGAATCGTATTTGTTCGATGGCATAATCAAGTCTTCTCAATAACAACTGACCCAGGCAGTGGCAGTAATCTTATGCAAATTAAGTTTACACAGCTCCATTGTGGAAGCACGAAAATAAAAACAAATCAGTAATTTTAGATATTCAGGAACAAAGTCATGGACCTTATAAATAGCCGGATAGCTGTTATTAGGTGAAATGTTGTGTGTGGAATATATACGAATATTATTAATAGAACGAATACTGACTACCAAAACATTGTTTGAAATTTTACTATTTAGTTTAATTATTTAATCTAATTAGTTCTATTTTAATATTTCCTTTGTCTTTCCATTGTTAGCGCCGAAAATTAAAAAAAAAAACGATTATAACATCAATAATAAGAAAAATACTCTTCAACAAAAAGTGTTATATGGGGCATTTCACGTGAAGCGGACAACGAAAAAAAATCAAGGCGTTGGATTTCGTTCATATTGTGCATAATGGTACTTCTAGAAGATATGAATGTGGATGCACAAGTTCTTGTTTCTATGAGGTTTAGTTGCCGAGTTATGGGCTTCTGAATAATTGACAAAATTGATAAAAGGTTTTTTTGAAAGCGGATTCTGAGATTCAAAACAAAATCTAAAAAACATTAAACATAATGATTGGTATAGAAAATTAGCTGTTCTTTTTAATTTTGAAATTAGATTTGAAAAATAATTTTTTTTTCCTGTGTGGAACCGGAAATATACACTTTAACTCGTAATTTGAATAATTTGGACCAGGTTAATTTTGTTTATTTTTATAACAAAACAAAGCTTAAAGTATACTTATTTTATCATAAAAGTTTTAGAATGGGATGGCCAGTAGTTTAGGAGGTAGGGGAATTTCAATACATACAAGTCGCATGGAGCCTGGTACCGAGAGCTTGCTTAGGACAGCTAGTTGGCTCGAAAACAAAAATTGATTCGAAATGTGATTGGTAACGCTATCTCTTATTTGAAAAATGTTTTATTTTCCCATAAAAACCCAATTAATATATATGACGCATACATAATATATTTGACACCAAGCCAATTCAAATTTTCCGTTATTTTTCGAGTTACTGTTCAACGCTTGCAATGACTATTACTTTCGTTGATAAGTTAAAGAGTCTTTATTATGTGTATTATGTCTCCGTTCGGCTATCGATGTTTCAATCCATTCGATTTGAAGTTTCATCGGAAGACTAATGACCTAAGAAAAATTCCAAGAATATTAGCAGAAAATAAATTATGTCGAATCTGCAGGGAAAAACTGATCGTAGAAACACCTCTAGTTATTAAAAAAAAGAACTAGTTTAAGAAACGAGAGTAAAATTGTAAAAATTGTGAAATAAATTAATTTGTCCATATACAAGTACCTTTTTTCACTATGTAAATCAGCATTAGCAATTTTTAATATTTTATCTTCTATATATAAGTGATACGAGTGATATATAATAGTTTTACTACAAATATTTTGCTTTCACACTCACTACCTATCATAATCAAGTTCCCGGTACCATGCTCCATGCGACTTTTATGTATTGAAACTCACCTACCTCCTAAACTACTGGCCATCCCATTCTAAAACTTTTATGATAAAATAAGTATACTTTAAGCTTTGTTTTGTTATAAAAATAAACAAAATTAACCTGGTCCAAATTATTCAAATTACGAGTTAAGGTGTCTATTTCCGGTTCCACACAGGAAAAAAAATTTATTTTTCAAATCTAATTTCAAAATTAAAAAGAACAGCTAATTTTCTATACCAATCATTATGTTTAATGTTTTTTAGATTTTGTTTTGAATCTCAGAATCCGCTTTCAAAAAAACCTTTTATCAATTTTGTCAATTATTCAGAAGCCCATAACTCGGCAACTAAACCTCATAGAAACAAAAACTTGTGCATCCACATTCATATCTTCTAGAAGTACCATTATGCACAATATGAACGAAATCCAGAACCTCGATTTTTTTTCGTTGTCCGCTTCACGTGAAATGCCCCATATATCAATCGGCCGTCTCAAATCTTCGTCGAATTGTTAAATATCTAAAAATAACATTCAACCAGTGTCAATGCTCTTTTCATTTTTCTAGATTCACACATTGTTACGCAAAACGCCAGGGAGTAAATGAAGTATACAGAAATGTATAGATGTATCTCTCTACACGCAGCAAGCGACTCAATGCTAACTAATCTTATCATATCAGACGTAATGCTACGATGCGTTGGCACGTGGTGTGTCTATCGTCTGTTGAAATAATTCCATAATTACTTAAGAAAGAGCGATGAACGTGTATATATAGGTCATTTAGCGTGATAAACCAAGTAAATTGAAGTAAATTAATTTAAGGGAAAACACATGTTGTTCATTTTGATTGATGGTTACTTACTTATTTTGCTAATTCATCTTCTCTTTAAAGTTCAAATGTAATTTATCTTTTGACTAGTGTATGAGATGAGCAGCGATGCTCATTATTGGAAATATCTTAATCAATTTGGATCGGTACATTAGACAGAAAACGTTTTGCTGAAAATTTCCAAAAAATTGTTAACCCATCCGATATAGGCTGATCGAATACTGTTTTTCATAGACAAAAATAAAATGATTCAAAATTGATGTTACAAACATTTTATTCATAATTTTTCCAAACACCAAACATAGAATCCATTAATGGTTAACACTTCTGACACCAATTTGGGGTTTGGACGTTAACCGAACTCAATTGCTGAGAATTTTTCGTGACCTATGATCAGAAAAAGTAGTGGTAGAAGTAGTAAATAAGTAAATAAGGAAGAACGCAGAAAGAGGAATGAATCCTTCCAGAAGACGTGCGGTAATTCCACGCTCAATCGCAGGACTCGACCTGGTCCGCCATAGATGGCTAGAGGGAGGTGAAGTTTATGGCTCTAAGAGCTAAGATCGAGCTTCTTGGTCTCAATTGCATCACAAACAGTGAGCCTGGAGAGGAAGCAGCCGGTGTTGTGAAAACTACGCACTTATTCCCTTGTGAGCATTTTTTATGGCAACGGTTGGCAGCAAGTATGTCCAACTTCCAAAGAAAACGGTCATTGGTTGGATCTTGTTTTTACAAATGCCTATGATGAAGTAGTGGTTTTTTCAAATAGTTTACACCACACTGCACTATCAGTTGAACTTCCCACTCCTGATTCTATTTACTTAGAAACGTACAATAATTCAAATGTATACGACTTTCTTAATGCTGACTACTAAAGCATTCACCATGTACTAGACTCTATAGATTGGACGAATACTCTTTCAATGTTAGATCTTGAGGAAACTACGTCCACTTTTTACGATACCTAAGATTAAAAAATGAAAAAGTTGTGTGAACCATGGCTTGACAGGGAACTTAGGCATTTGCCAAATCGTAGGAACAAATTTTATAGGCAAATAAAGGAAAATATTGATATTAATCCTACTACTCAGCAAGTTTATAATGAAGTAGTTAAGCCTTGAAAAAGTCTCGCGATGCTTACGACAATTACATTAAGAAAACCGGTGAAAGTATAATCCATGACCCGAAAAAACTCTGTGATTTTGTAAATATGAAGCGGAAAGTCACCGGTTATCCATTGTCAATGTCCCATAGTAATATCACCTCTGCTTCTGCTAAAGATATTTGCGATATATTCGCAGATAATTTCCAGAGAATTTTTAATGTATCAGACCCATCTAACTCAAACCTTTCTCCATCTTATTCAGCTCCATCCAGTTTTGTCAGTCACATAAAGATATCACGCGAAGATATACGTAAAGCTATCATGAAGCTCGATTACAACAAAGGTCCTGATCTTCTTCCACCAACCTTCCTGCGTAAATGTGTAGAGCATCTAATAGCACCCCTGCATATATTCTTTGACAAGTCACTTTCATCCGGTGTTTTCTCATCCTATTGGAAATTTTCATATGGGACAACAATTTTCAAAAATGGCGATAGACGCTGCGTCGAAAATTGCAGGGGCTTTGCCATTTTATCTTCGGTTCGAAAACTTTTTGAATAAGTTGTATACAATTAATTTTTCCCAATAGTTGACTCCCGTCTGAATGAGTAACAGCATGGCTTTAGAAAAGGTCGCTCAACTATCACAAACTTGACAATCCCAGTTTCAGACGTTTTGTGTAAAACGGAGATAGGCTATCGAATTGATGCAATCTACACTGACTTTAGCAAAGCTTTTGACAGAATTGACCATTCTATATTGATCATAAAGCTGCACGAATTCGGATTTGCTGGAACTTTACTAAGCTGGCTCAGTTCCTACCTCCACAATCGTATCCAACTCGTTAAATTTCAAGGAGTTTTATCAAAAATTTATGTTTGCTACTTCTGGTGTTCCACAAGGTAGCCATCTTGGCTTGTCTTAGATGGGAAACTTCGTTTCACCTTGCACTACGAAAAAAGTCTTTTCCGAGCGAATAAGCAGCTCGGCTTTATTAAACGACGAGCCAAAGAGTTTAAAAACTTGTGAGCCATTAGATTATTCATAATTTTTCCAAACACCAAACATAGAATCCATTAATGGTTAACACTTCTGACACCAATTTGGGGGTTGGACGTTAACCGAAGTCAATTGCTGAGAATTTTTCGTGACCTATGATCAGAAAAAGTAGTGGTAGAAGTAGTAAATAAGTAAATAAGGAAGAACGCAGAAAGAGGAATGAATCCTTCCAGAAGACGTGCGGATACACTGCACTTGTACGCCCTCTTCTTGAATACGGCTGTATTATCTGGAACCCAGCCTTTGAAATCCATAGTAACAGACTGGAGTCCATTCAAAAACAATTTTTACTTTTCGCCCTAAGAGATCTGTACAACCCTTACGACTTCGAAAATTTACCCCCATATGAGTTTAGACTGGGTCATTTAAACTTAACTTCACTTGCATTCAGAAGAATGATGATATTGGCCTGCTTTACATTTGACGTCATTAGAGGCGTTATTAGAGTTGAATTCCTGAATAGTAAATTTGTGATAAATTTGTGATAAGGAACACCAGGTCCAATCGTTTACTAAAGGAATATCCACATTTCACCATATATGCAGCTAATGAGCCGGTGAATAGATGCTGCAGGGTCTTCAATGGCTTTAGCAACCTTTATTCCCCAACGATTTCCAAACTATCCTTATCCAAGCTATTTGTAAACCGTAATTTTCAAGCTTTTTTTTAAGTATCGTTTTTAATTGTTATTCATTTGTTTTATAGTTATTTTATTCATTATCTATTTCAAACTTATTTATTTACTAATTTAGTTATTTATTTATGCGTTATTTATTTGTACCTTACATTTTTTTACTATTAGTGTTGTGTTCATTTGTAGTTTTTTTTCTTCCCATTTTCTTGTTTCAATCTATTTCATATTTATATGTACTCGTATATACTACTGTGATCAAAAAGTAAGGTGAATTTGTCTATAAAATGTAAATTCTTTGTTTATTCTTCCAAATCAATTTCATCCCCTTCAAAGTAATCCCCGTCCGATAAAATGCACTTTTGCCAACGCTTTTTCCAGTCCTCGAAACAGTCGGAATAGTCTTTTTCCGGTATAGCCTTCAAGACCTTCTTCGATTCGGTTTTTATCTCCTCGATCGTGTCAAAACGGCGTCCCCGCATTGGCTTTTTGACTTTGCTGAATAGCCAGAAGTCGCACGGAGCCAAATCAGGCAAATACGCTGGTTGCGGAACGATGTGAGTCGAGTTTTTGGCAAAAAAGTCGCGAAGATCCAATGCAGTATGAAATGGTGCATTATCGTGATGAAAGGAACCAAGAGCTGTTCGCCCATAATTCCGGCCGTTTCAGACGAAAAGCTTCACGCAAACGACGCATAACGTTCAAATAATATTCTTTGCTAACAGTTTGCACCACACCACGAAAATCAAAGAAAACTGTCAACATGACCTTGATTTTCGATCGACTCTACCGTGGTCTTTTCGGTCTTATTGCACCTTTTGCACGATATTCGCTGGATTGGTCGGTGGTTTCAGGGTTGTATGCGTAAATCCAAGTCTCGTCTCCAGTAATGATGCATTTCAAGTGGTCCTGATAGTTAGACACCAAAGTTTCACGCACATCAACGCGACGCTTTTTTTTCCAAAAAATTGAGCGATTTTGGCTTCAATCGAGACTGGACGCGTTTGAGACACAAAACATCCTTCGAAATGGTTTGGACTGAGCCAAATGATCTTCCAATACTATCAGCAAGATCTCTTATTGTCAATCGACGATATTCAAGCACCAAATCTTAGATTTTTTGGACGTGATCCTCGACGGTAGACGTTGATGGTCGTCCAGAGCGCGGTTCGTCTTCAACGCGTTCTCGGCCCGCTTTGAACTCGTTGTACCACTTATAAAGTTTTTTTTGTGCCATAGTTTCATCACCAAAGGCCTTCCGCAACATTTTCAACGTGCCTGCACAAGAATATTCGTTGCGCAAACAAAATTTGATGCAAGTTCTTTGCTCAACAAAATCACCCATTGCAAAAATCGAAAAATTCACTTTTGGTTGTTTACAACAACACATGTAACTCGGAGATAAATAAACCTTTTGACAAACAAACACTTGGCAAATGTAAAAGACAGTCCTACCAACCTAGGAAAAAAAATTTACCTGCCTTGCTAGTGCCCGGGAGTTTTAACTGACAATTTCACCTTACTTTTTGATCACAGTAGTATATATGAATTGTTCGGCTTATAAGTAAATAAATAAATAAGAAAAAAGAAGAATCATGATGGTGCCGGATCAGACACGAACAGTCGAAATCTTCAAGTCTCGTCAAGTTCGGGTGGGAATGATAAGCACCCGAGTGCAAAGGTGGATGTGCCGAGTGCTAACTTTGCGACCGCAAGGAATTTAACAAGGCCATTAAAAGGAGCAAACGTGCTAACTGGCAGGTTCTTTGTGAGAAGATCAGTTTGTACAAATTGGTCATCCTTAGACTCTTCTGTATGCGACCGAATATTCTCATGGAAGTGATATACATTGATCGTATTATAAGTTCACTGTTTCTAGCTCATTCGCCATCATTGTCAACCAGGCGGATGTTCTTTCATTACAGATGAATAGCTGAACCGTGCTGTATCAAAGATGAGAAACCGAAAGGCTCAAAGGCTCAAAGGCCTGATGGAATGTCAAAAATTTGTTAGGGAGAGCCAACCGCCTCTATTATTGGATTTATATATTTCATGTTTGATGGTTGAAGGTTGTCTGGTACTTGTAGCCAAGAGAAAAGGTAATCCAGGCACCCCATTGGCCGATTTACTTGCTCGATATTGCGGGGAAGATCATCGAAGGCTTACTCAAGCCGCGTCTGCTGTTAGCGATTAGATAGATTGGCGATCTTTCTTAAGGTCAGCAAAGCTTCAGGAAAAAGCATTCAATAATCGATGCCATTTCAAAGGCTATTAGGGCAGTCACAAGAGCAAAGGAGGCATGTCCCGATAGCACTGGAAATTCAAAACACCTTCAATTCGGCGAGGTAAGCAGACATCTTTCGGACCCTTGAGCAGAAGCTCCGTGTTTCTGGTTGATGGACAACAAAGAAGAGAAAGTGAGAAGGAGGCGTCTCACATCAGGTGCAGTACAGGGTAGATCTTAGGATCTTAGTAGGCCATGCCAGTTATCACTGCTGGATTTGCTGATTTTCTAACGAAGTCATGAGGAGAGTAATGCGGTGAATGGCCGAGCATAGCCTCCAATTGGCGGTTTCAATGACCGAAATTGTGGAATTAAGTGAAAGACACCAAATGGCACACCTATGACAGTTGTTTCCGTCCAGGACCAAACCCGCAAGTCAACCAGGAGAATGATTATAGATAATAAGCTCACCTATTGAGAACGCATCTGCAGGGCCTGTGATAGACACTAGAAATCGTCATTTTGCTGAATAGGCTGATGGCAGTCTTTGGCGAGGCCAGTTAGACGAGGCAGAGGCTCTTGATAGCCACGGTTGATTATGTCTTGCTATAAGGGACCGAAATTTGGGAAGGTACATTCCGAACTTAGTCATCTAAAGACGAGCATTGCTAGCGTCCAGTGCAGGAGTTAACTGGGTCACAACAGAGAAAAATCGTGGATGCAATGCTGCGAAACTATGTCTCAACCTACGTTGAAGGATTGCCTTACCGACCCATAGGCTGTTGTGGTTGTTCAAGTTATTCAAGTGATTCCCAACTCAGAACTTCGTGGGCGTGTAGATATTATTATTTAGTGAGTTAAACTTCACATACCCCGTAGTCTAATAGATCACCCAAGGATCTATCTTTTACCAATAAATCGTAAGCTTGTAAGAAATTATGCAGAAAGCTTCTACAGTCCGTTTGATTTATTGTATGAATCCGCTAAATCTAAAAAATTCCTATTAATTTTCTCTCTTCAAAATTCTTAGTGCCTTTTCTTATATTTACCAAAAATCGAAGTACTTCTTATAATTGTAACGCTGATTTTCAAAAGCAAGAACATCCAAATCTATGGCCGAAAACCAATTGTAAATCCCACTAGCCTTTTCCGCTTGGCTGGTTACAATCATAATTACTTTCGTAGATATAGTCCATTACATCTAAATCACAAACCTTCCTACAAACTGATGTATCAAATATGCGTGCAATTTCAAGTGGCGCGTGTGATCATGGATGTGCTCGCGTTTGACCTAAATATCGACACGATCTTCTGGCAACCACAAGATATCCGCAAAGACAATCTATTTTCGTATGTTGAACTTCTCAAGAATTTCCGTAGAGCATCCTTCGATCGTCGTAGACGCTCCAAACCAGAAAAGATCTGCGCCGAAGAAGATGATAGCATTAGAAGCGAAAACATGACGATCGAGCAAACAAAAACAAAAACAACAACGACAACAACTGCACGCTCAAAACAACAACAAAACTCGCGACGAATCCAACTAGCTGTGTTATCCAAAAAGATGCGAAGAAAAGTTCGATGCGCCAAGTTAAGTTACGAAGAATGCCAGGCCAGCAAGTTTTCCTCCCGTCTTCGTCGTCGTCGAGTTGGTTGCGAAACTTCTTGCATGGACTTTTTTTTTTAACTTTCTATTTCTGGTGTGCTAGTATTGTATGTTACTTGTCGGATGGAGTTAAGTCAAGTTTGTTTTGTTGGCTTGTTGATGGAGTGGATACCTACGGAGTGTTATGGATACGATTGTAGACGTTTTTGGATTTGGAAGTGTTTTTGTCTGGACGAGCTTTGCTTTGGGCGAGAGCAATAAACTACGTAACTGGATGTTCAAAGTATTCTTTTGATTTGCGAAATATTGATTTTTGAGATTAACTTTAACAAGATTTAGTTTAGAGTGCAGACCCATTAAAATCAATTAAAACTAAAAGAAATATAGGCAGTAATTGCTTGTGCTCTATTTATGTTATCTTTAATTCATCCCAAGAGCCCTATTATCTGCTTGTTACTCAGAAGATTTATCTGAGCGGAGCAATAGTTTTGAAAAATGGTAAACCCTAAGAAATAATAAAAAAAATTGCTGCGAAAGTAATAGAAGTAATTTAACCACATTAAGACATGCAGATTGAGGTTTATTATCTGAGGTTAGATAAGGCCTTATGGAGCTGCTTGTGATGTCTTAATGGGTCTGTAACAATGTCTACGATTCGAAACGTCTAAGGGACGGGCCTGGTTTAGAATGAGTAACTTTCTCATTTCCTATCCTATGATTAATCTTGGTTCCACACTAATAATACTAATACTACTAATTTGGCCGTATGTCTTGTACGACTGAGTTCCAGCAAATAGTGCTAATTATATAAGTCATCCATGAGATATCCCCACAACATAATAAAAAGTATTATAGTTCGCCTGGTGAGAACACTTCATGGCAGCTGGCTCGGTACTTACAGACCGAAAACATACCACTTATGCCATTAACCCATGGTCCACAAGGGTTGTTGTGGGATTACTTTACTTTTACACACAGTATCTTCATGGACTGCTTAGAGACAATTTCTAATTAGATTACGAAGAAAATATTTCATCCGAGGACTACTTAGAGTATGAAGCCTTATTAACTCTGAGCATTGGGAGGTAGAATCACTGGGGTTTGCTGATCTTGAATGTTGAGCGAAATGAATGGGCAACAATTGCGTGGATAATACAGCATTAACAACTTTTACCTGCCGTACTTCCCAGACAGCCATCTACCCAACTAGAAATAGCAGCGGACATAATTAAATATAAAAGTCCGTTTGCAGAGTTTGCATTGAAATCAGCCATTATTATCCTTCTTCCGGAACATGGTAAATACCGACTGCTCGTGGACCCTCCAGAGAACTGATTCCGCCTGTGTGGTGACATATCCAAGCTACAGAAAAGTGCAAAACCATCTAAACACAAACTAAATCTATTAGGTTGCTGCAGATGAAATGGCCGATTTAGTAATACATTTTTTAACAGCTGTAACTTTATATGAAGACAATTTATTTAATCAAAATAGGTACCAATAGATGCAACACACTTTTCTCAACGAGATACAAGTACATTTATTCCAGTTTTGTAGAAGTCCGAGTTTCTGGTTCGAAGACTCTCCTCGAAGGCATTTTTGATAGCAGCTTCATTATTAAATCTTTTTCCTGTCAAAAAATGATTCAAATGTTTAAAGAAATGGTAATCTGTAGGTGAGAGGTCTGGTGAATAAGGAGGGTGAGGAAGAGTCTCATAGCACAACTCGTTTAATTTTTAGACCGTCGTTCTCGATACATGAGGTCGTGCGTTATCATAAAGCAGTACCACTCCATTCCTGTTGACAAGCCTAGGTCGTTGGACTATCAATTTCTGATGCATTTCTTCCAGTTGAGCACAGTATTTTTCAGCATTGATGGCTTCGCCAGGTTGCAGGAACGAATAGTGGATAACTCCAGCTACAGACCACCAAAGCGTTACCATTATTTTCTTTCGATGAAGACTTGGTTTTGGCATGTGTTTTGGCGGTTCATCGGCATCTAGCCATTGGGCCGATCGGCGACGATTATCGTATAAAATTCACTTTTCATCGCAGCTCACAATTCGGTGCAAGAACGGTTCCTTTTTGTTGCGGGAGAGTATAGAACTTGAAATCTCCATTTGACATGTCATGGTTTGCTCGATAAGATCATGCGGAACCCATTTGTCAAGCTTTTTCAATTTTCCAAGTTGTTGCAAGTGGCGGCAAACTGTCGAATTATGAATGCCTAATTCTCGGCAAGATCCCTTAGGATTTGGCGGGGGTCAGACTCCACTAATGCACGCAGCTCGTCGTTATCGATCGATGGTCCTGGGTGTCCACGTGGCTCACTTCCAAGGTCCATATCTCCGGATCGATATTTTTCGAAATTTTCCCAAATGCGCTGTTGATATTCCTCGTTGCTTCCGTTGCGTTGTGCTCTAATTTAAATTCGTATAGTAAAAGTAGCCGTTTTTTATTCACTTCCATGTTCACTTTCTCTTTTTGTTTTTACGATCACTATGAAGTGAAAAACAGAAATGACTCCATAAACCAAAGTAGCAGTATTTATACTTCAATATGTCATATCGTTTGCGTCGCCTTGTGCCAACATAATACACTGAAATTGCAGCCAACTTTATGTCATTGCTAAATCGGCCATTTCATCTGCAGCAACCCAATAAATTCCTGAGGCAGTCAAAATTTAAAGCTGATTGCAATATCGGCCATCGAAGAAAGTGGAGTAACGGCAAATTAGAAGTAATGAGAAAAATATCGGGTAAAAATTTGTAAACCAAGACGAAGAGTCAAAAGTCACGTCTCCATTTCACTTATATTCACATTACCAACATCCAATTAACCAGCTGTTAGACTACTCAGACTTGATGAGCCACTGCTCCTGTACAAACAGAATTTAGGGAAATGCTTGCAGCTTCGCCAATTTGTCGCTTAGAAGAAAAGATGGAGCCTTTTCGTGCTGCAAGTTGATCTAGAAATAAAAGTGTTCAGAATTATTATTTTCGCTGTCAGATTGAGTATCAAGCTGGCCGGCATGAGTTCTCCGACGAGGTTCATCATCCCTACTTTTCAGAAACATCTGTGAATTCCGGTTCACACCTGGTTGGCAATGTCCAGTTGACGTTTCTTTACACCATGGCCTTCATATAGAAGGCCTATCGCAAAAGCAATTAACGTACAAGATGGCGGACCTAAGCTACTTTTCCAACCGGTCTACACAGTGATGTTTTTTATGGTTATAAAGAAGTTCACGAGATCCACCTACAGGAGATATGAAGAAACTCATATGTCATATCAACCAATGTTATTTGGGATCTTTAATAGGCAATTTAAATATAAAGTCTTTAACATCAGACCTCGATTCATCGGGACACATCCGAAATATCGTTTGCATATAATAATTTGCCCATTATCATAATTTGGAGATTTTTAAAGTAGAATAAATCCTACCAACGACAATCGGCAATTGTTTACAATTCACATTGCTGAGAGTAGGTGTCAGGTATTCCAAATTGCAAAGTTTTCGCTTAAATAACAAGATAAACACAGCACTTTCACGGCACTTACAAAAACTTCAAAAGAAATCTCCGGATAATAGGCTCTATTCCCTGATTTAACCGAACAGCACCATTCACATTATTAATTGTCAAAGAAATGTCAAACAATTATCATCGTGCAATTGCCAACAAATCTTAATCCCGAGAGGACTACACAATTTTAAAAAGTAGCTTGAAACCTGTCAGATTGCAAGTCGCGATAGGCCTTTTATATGAAGGCCATGTTTACACCCAGTAATTATTTAAAGATATATCTGCTACGAACTGACTGCATCGGCATTGGCATCACCAACTTACTTTCTCTCACTTCTCCAGGTAAGCGCTGAGGTTTCACTGCCTGACATCCGCTTTTTTTCCAAATGCTTGTATAATTTTCAATAACAGACACTTCTCTTTCAAATGACAGCTTTATTCATCACAATAATAACATTTAAAAATCCCGAGTCCCGAGTTCAACTATCCTACAGCACGTTCTGCATCAGACTACCTCTTCCTCCTCCATCTGTACCCAAGCGGTCTATCTACCCTAATTGTCGGTCTTCGGTATTTCCTGTGAAAGAGAAAAGGATATATTACTTAGCAATAAAATCATAAAACCTCGTTCAAAGGGACCGCTCGCTCATCGACAGGATATTTACTCAGTTACTTCGTCGCATGAGAAACATCGATCGACCGCCGTAGTGTTTTCCTTATCAGGAAACAGTTTTACGTTTATTATGCCTACACTTATATTTTTGTTGCATTAATTTCTTCGTCAACCTTCACCAACCGTTGCCAACAGCTTTGCCACTTTTTGTAACTTCTTTCGTTCTCTGTGATTAAGTGCCTCCACAGATTCGAAAGGATCAGAGCACACAGCACTGCTTCCTATCTTTCTTCTTGTGGGCGTCTCGTTTGCACTATCTGAAATTTTCTCCTTCAGTGCTTCCCTTCTCCTCTTTTCTGAGGATTTGGAAGTAGGCATCTTTCCCCACCTACAGCTGAGGTTTGATTTCTAGCTGACGCTGTACCTGTCGTTCCGAAACCTGTTGCCATAAGAAGAACAAGCTTGAGAACTCACTGGCTATGCAACCTTTCACGATGGTCATCTGCAATCTTCCGTTGCAATCAGAGTCCTTGATTGCGGTCGTACATGAAGTTAAGGTCTGCAGAATCCAAGCTCCTGCCAAATTGAACAAGCTCAGCACAGATTGATTTGCAGATTCAGAGATACAATCATTTGGATTCATCTTAGCACTGTTTTCCATACCAAGGCAGTACTCGAAAAGAGACCCAATTATAGAAAAACTTTTGAAAGTATGTATGTGTGAAAATATTATTTCAAATGTATCAAGCACTCGGCAAAAAATCCTTTGCACATTACTTCGATTTACGTTTACATTTTCTTTTCGAATAAACTCTGAATTTACGTTCGTAATTCACGATACTTCTTCGCTAATGGATAAAAACAGGTTAACGCAGTAATGTCCAACTTCTAATAGAAAATTGACGTTTTTAATGTCGCGGTGACTGAAATATTTTTGAAATTGAAGATATCTCCGAAAAATAGTGCAAGGTTACTTCTCACCTATATTTAAATGCATCTTTTCTGTCCATACTAACGGATTCTCGGAATACCGGCATCGCTACTGTACAACCCATAACTCCTCATCCTATTGTTGGTACCCGGAAATGAACCGACACCAATTTTTTGAATGATACGATGTCTACCACCAATCAGAATTTTTAAACCATTTGAATATTTTATGAGCTGTGGTAATTCTTTTTTTTTTGTCATTCTCACCATTAAAATTTCATCCGTATCTATTATCACTGTCAGTGTTTTTTGATGATTTTATCTTCCGTTTGTCAATTGCTGGTCAGTTACTTTGCTTATCACATCGATTCAAAACTATGGGAACCTCAGCAATTATAGAAGTCGCGATTCTTGACACTTTCTCACAACAGCAGAACGCACAGAAAAGTATCTTCGAAACTAGGCCGCTTTATCCCAGACTTGTATGAAAATTTCGCCCGAAACTACCCAAAAAGGTACCCGAAGTCAAGCTAGACCAAAAAAAATTTGAGAAAATTGGACGCATTTCCCAAATTCCCTTATCAAAAATTTTTTCGTTCTTAAAATATCACTATTGTTCTCCCCGACCACTTTCAATCATCGAAAGCGCCGTAAAGGCGAAAATATTATATTGAAATAAATTCCAAATTATTTGTATATGGCCACACTAAATATAACTTGGACTTGTAATCTTATCAAATATAGTAGTTAGTTGCATAACCGAGCCCGTGTGTTTAACTTCAAATAATTTTCACTGCGATTAATAACAGGTTATGGGCCTTTGTCACGGTCGGTTGTAGCCGATAACTCAATTTTTATTGAAATAATTAGTGCACGGGTATACGTTTACTTATCGTTATGTCGTCGCAAACGATATTACAAATTGAAAAACTAAAAGGTCGTGAAAATTGGGACAATTGGAAGATTGCCGCCCAAGCGTACCTCGTCATAAAAGGCTTTTGGAAATATGTGCAACCGGCTACAGGTGTTTCAATAAGTGAGGAAGAGAATCTCCGTGCGAAGTGTGAGATAACATTGTTGCTGGATCCTGTCAATTATTCGCATGTGCATGATGCCAAAACAGCAGAAAATGCTTGGAAAAATTTAGTTGATGCATTTGAAGATAGCGGTACTGGTCGAAAAACAGACACATTGCAGAAATTAGTCACGTTGCGTTTATCGGATTGCGATTCGATGGAAGATTTTGTAAGCAAGATGATGATGTACTGGATTAAAACTAAAAATGTTGGTTTTAACATTGAATCGGAAATTGTTGGATCTTTAATGTTGGGAGGTTTGCCAAAAGAATATCGTCCGATGGTGCTGGGTATTGAAAACTCTGGAAAACCGTTAACTGCTGACTACGTTAAAAACTTGTTGTTGCAAGATGTACCGTTTAGTGATCGAGTCGGGAATGAAGAATCTGCCATGATTATCAAATCAAAGAGAGACGTCAGCAAGAAGAAAAAGAAATTTAATAATGTTCGGTGCTTTGAGTGTGGAAAATATGGTCATTTTGCAAAGAAGTGCGTAAATAAAAATAAAAAACATAATGATGAACATCTTCTTTATACATCATTATCAGCGAAAGTTTCATCTGAAGATTGGATAATCGACAGTGGTGCGTCTACGCACATGACAATGAATCGTTCGCTTTTGAAAAATGTTCGTAAAACAAATCATAAAATGGTCATCGTCGCAAATAGCGATTCAATTCCCGTTGAATGTTCCGGTGATGTTGAGCTCAGAACATATAATGGCAAGAATGATCTAACTGTAAAGATGAAAAATGTACTTTACGTACCAAATTTATGCGCCAATTTAATTTCTGTCAATCAAATAACTAGAAACGGCAACCGGGTAGAGTTCAAAAACAACAAATGTACGATATACAATAAAAATGAACTTGTCATCGCAACTGCATCTCTAGTAGATGAAGTCTTTAAACTGGATAAAACTGGATTTGACCAGATGTGTGTAAATGCTGTGGTAACCAACAACTTTGACAAAGCATTGGTTGCTAAGACAGACTCACTGTTGTGGCATCGACGACTAGGTCATGTCGGATTTGATTCATTGCCGAAAATCAAAAGTGCTACAGATGGATTGGATTACTTAAAGACAGAATCGGAGCACTGCATTACATGTGCTAAAGGAAAGCAGTCACGACGACCGTTTAAGGAGGACGGAATACGTGCGACGAAAGTATTAGAAATTATACATTCTGATATTTGTGGACCATTTCAAACCAAATCACTTGGTGGCAAACTATACTTCATATCATTTATAGATGATTATAGTCGCCGAATAACTGTGTACATGATGCAAAAAAAATCAGAAGCGTTATCAAAGTTTATTGAATTCAAAAAACTTGTTGAAAATCAAATGACCTCAAGAATTAAAATTTTGAGAACCGATAACGGTGGTGAATATTGCAGTCGTGAATTTGAATCACTTCTAAAACAAAATGGTATTATTCATCAAAAGACAGCTCCATTCACACCTCAACAGAATGGTGTTGCCGAAAGATTTAATAGGACAATTGTTGAAAAAGTAAGATGCATGCTTATCGATGCAAATTTAAAAAATTCATTTTGGGCTGAAGCGGCATCAACGGCTGTATACATATTAAACAGAATCCCATGTAAAGGGAGTGGTAATATAATAACACCAGAAGAATTATGGTCAGGCAAGAGACCAAGTCTGAAATCAATGCGTGTTTTCGGATGTGTTGGGTTAGTTCATATTCCCGTTCAAAAACGAAAGAAATTAGATGCTAAGTCGGAAGAATGCATATTTCTTGGTTACAGTAATGAATCCAAAGCTTATCGACTGTACAATTGTATAACTCGCAAGATGGTGATAAGTCGTGATGTTATTTTCATTGAAAATAAACGGGATAAGCAGGTAACCACTCATGATAAAAACAATACCGATTATTTCTTTCTCATTGAAGATAATAACAATGATAACAACGATGCTTTGACCGAAACTAAAAGTGAAGATGATAGTTTTGAGAGTTTCTCGAACGATTCAATTGGACCAACATATAATGCAACAAAAGTTGAAGCGGAACAGTTAAAGGTAGACTCTATGACATCATCCGATGGTAATTTAGTTGAAACTGAATCAGCAATAACTGTCGATGACGAAGGCGATACAAATTTGAATGAGTTACGACGATCGAATAGACTAGCGGAAGAAGAAATTCAACGTTTACAGTCATTATCTGCATTTACTGGTTTGAGTGATCCTGAAAACTACAAGGAAGCAATGTCTCGTGCTGATTCCCAAGATTGGAAGAATGCAATGCAAGATGAAATAAATTCTCTTCACGAAAACAAAACATGGGTGTTGACAAATTTACCCGAAGATCATCGCACAATTGACTGCAAATGGGTTTATCGAATGAAACGCTTGGATGATGGTTCTATTCGTTATAAAGCTAGGCTTGTAGCTAGAGGCTTTGCACAAGAAGAGGGTATAGACTACAATCAAACTTATTCGCCAGTGGTCAAATACACATCAATTCGTTATTTATTAGCGATTTCAATCAAATACAATTTACGCATAAAACAGTTGGATGTAGTCACTGCATTTCTAAATGGTGAACTTTCCGAGGATATTTATATGCTTCAACCAAAAGGATATAATGATGGAACTCAAAGAGTCTGTAAACTCTTGAAGTCATTATATGGTTTGAAGCAGTCAAGCCGTGTTTGGAATGATAAATTAAATAGTGTTTTAGTCTCATCTGGATTACAACGCCTCACAGTAGATAAATGTGTTTACTATACGATCAATGATAGAACAATTTTAATTGTACTGGTATATGTGGATGACATGTTGATCTTTTCAAATGATGAAGCTGCTGAAAAAGAAATCATTGATATTCTAATGAATCGATTTAAAATGAAAGATCTTGGAATCGCGTCATCTGTACTTGGTGTACGAATATCTCGTGATCAAAAGCTTAATACTATTTCTATCGATCAACAAAGGTACATAGCCAGGATTCTACAAAAATTTGGTATGGACGAGTGCAATCCGTCATCATCACCATTGGATGCTAATCAAAAATTATCGATTGATGATGGCCCCACTTCTGAAATAGAAAAACAAAAAATGGTCAATGTTCCATATCGCGAACTAATTGGAAGCTTAATGTATGCAGCTCAATTAACCAGGCCAGACATTTGCTTTGCAGTAAGTTTCTTAAGCCGTTTCAACAACAATCCAGGACGCCTTCATTGGGGCGCAGCAAAACGTGTTTTAAGATACTTAAAAGGGACAATTGAAAAGAAATTAGTTTATAAAAATGACTCAAAGCCAATTTTTGGTTTTAGCGATGCGGATTGGGGAGGTGATATTGATGGACGAAAGTCAACATCTGGCTATGCATTTATATTGCAAGGTGGTGCTATTTCGTGGTGTTCTCAATCGCAAAAAACAGTTGCGATCTCTTCAGCAGAGTCAGAATTATCATCAGCTGTCCTAGCTATCCAAGAAGCTTTATGGTTAAAAGAATTTCAGTGTGAAATTTTTCCAAATACTTTGCTGGAAATAGAAATATACTGCGACAATAAAAGTGCGATTCAAATTTTAACTAATGGAGGAGCGTCATCAACAAGAACTAAACATGTTCACATCAAGAATAAATTCATTGAAGAAAATATTGCCAACGGAAACATCGTTTTGAAATATGTTTCAACAGATGAAATGACTGCAGATATATTGACCAAGGCAATGACTCCAGCAAAACAAATGAAATTCACTCAATACCTTGGTCTCCAATAGATGCACTTTCTTAAAATTTTGGAATAATTTGATCAATTAACTTGAATTTTGTAACTTAAAATTGATTACTACATTCACCTTTATTTGTTGTTTGATAAATGATTTATGATTTATTTATTCAATATGAATTTGAAATTTAGGAGGTGTATTGAAATAAATTCCAAATTATTTGTATATGGCCACACTAAATATAACTTGGACTTGTAATCTTATCAAATATAGTAGTTAGTTGCATAACCGAGCCCGTGTGTTTAACTTCAAATAATTTTCACTGCGATTAATAACAGTTTTTGCCAAACTATGGCCAATAAACCCCTAAAATTGTTAGCCCTATAGGTGCGCTAGGCGCCTAAAATGAGATTGGCAAAATTTAAATTTTGACCAGATTATCAGATCATTATGAAACTTACAAGACATATTGTTGTTACTAGGTTTTAGACTCGTGTAATTTTTTTTATGAACGTGCTGGCAATCCCGCAGCTACGGCAGACATTGAAAGTGAAAACCTTCAAACCATCGACTCTCCTGAAATATTTTCTTCTTTTACAGTGAACACCAACTCATACAACCAAAAGAAAACTTTTAAAATTACGCATCGGACAAGAACGGTAACCCTCCTCCACCTTACCCATATTTTAAGCATCAAAAACTTCTGTTCACGAGAACTCACGACCCAATCATCAGATACGATTGAAATTCACAGAATATAATGGTATTGAGTACGATTAGGTCTGATAGAAGCGATTTGGAAATGCGGACAACTCTGTGCCAGTGGTGCCATCTTGAAAAATTATAAAGAAAAAATACTACTTTTTGCCCTATGAATTCTGATTCAGTTACCAGATTTTCATGATATTGACACAGAAACTGAACCTTACTCGAAGCCGTGTTTGGTAGAAATTTGGTAGAAAAATTCGGTTGGTGATGTCAGCTATAGTAATTTTGGTGTTTTGGGTTTTGAAAATTCACTCAGGAAAATAAAGCTTTTTGCCGTACAACTTCCAGTGCAGTCGTGAAATCAAAACGAATTTGATATATGGAATTTATTATAGGCATTGTATTTATTTGCAATATCTTTACTGAGCGATTTTATCGTAAAGTTTTCAAATGGTAATGATCTTGTAGTGACAGTAAAAAACAAATATTAAGTTTTCGAATATTTGAAAAGTTTTCCGACTGGTAACCCTAAATTTCTTTGTACCCCTATAACTTCCAATGGAGTCATCGGATCAAAACGAAATTCGCAGAGTAGGTTGATTTCAATGTGAGGCAGGTGCGGTATATTTTTGGTTAGAAGCTGGCAAAAGGTTGCCAGCGTGAGATGTGTTTTGCTATTTTCTCATGAATAAATGTTTACATTAAGTATTCATATCGCGAACATTTACAATGAAAATAAGTTACTAATGTTGAAATTTTCTAGGTTCTAGAAATTTTTTGGTTCCAAACATCTTTCGTATTTTGACCCTAAACATCTTTCTATCCCTGTAACTTTTGCAAATTGTGGGAGACTTTTAGTTGCAGTGCTGGTAAAGTGTTGCAAGCACTAAGCATTTTCTTTGTTTATGTTATGCTGCTTTCAAAGTTTTGCAGTGTTTGGTTTTCCTAGATCTTGAAATTCCTGAAATCCTTTCCACCCTATGAGTTTAAATGCATTGTAAAGATCAAAGTGATTTTGCACTCGAAACATGTTGGAGCACGTGCGGTAGAATATGCACGATTCTTCTATTGTTTTCTTTTTAGTATCACACTGTTTACCCTTGTTCTTTTTATGGGTTACCAGTTTTCAAAAGCTATAATTCCCCTTTCCTTAATTCCCTCAACATATAACAGGTACCTTCAAAAGCTGGTGCAGAAGCACTTGAAATCCTCATTCCTTAACTGAAGTGCTTACATTCGTATTAATATTTTAAGCTATTTATCGTTTCTGTTATGATAACTTTACTAAGATTACAAAAAGAAATTACATGGGGATTATCTGCCTTAATCCTTTCATCGAGTGTCAATTTTCCGAGATATAATCCAAAACTCACACAACAAGCGTTTATAGGAAAATGGAACAAATTTAGAGTGGATAAATCCTTCGAAGATCCTTCATCATTATTCAGGAAAGAGTTGTCAGGGCTATAAAAGACTAATCTTTCGACCTGAGATAGCCGTCTGCTCCTGAAAGAAAGAAGAAACTTAGTTTTACTATTGTATGATGTGATGAAACATTGGAAAAATGATTTTCATATTGACTTGGAAACCTTTGTAGTTCTTAAACAGCACAAAATGTTCCTTGAGATTTATTCGGGAGTATATTGTTGATATGATGATTCTCCTCTTCGCGTAATTTTCTCTGGTTTAAACAACTAGCAAAATCTAGAGAAGTTTTAGACCATTTAGCGCGAGAAACTTTAATTTTCACGAAATTCCTATAAAGTTGAAATCTTGGGACTCTTTCAAAGTATCACAAGAATTAACAACTCATTAAAATTAAGTACTTCAATGGATTTTCCACAGACTACTCAAACTTTATTGCCATCCTAAATTCATCCGTTACAGTGCTTAAGATCCTTGTTCTTTAAAGTAGGATTTAAGTGTAATGAAATATGCTGTGCAACATTTTCCAGCCTTGTATATAAGTACGTCCATAGGCACGTATAGTAGATAGCCTTCATTACATTGCGACGCACATATTTGTTTACGACCGGAACGTTGAAGCTCCTGTGCCGGTGACATGCGCCTTGGGGCCAAATGTTCCAAGTTCAAAGTCCTTTCGCTAAGCTAACACACATCCTCAGCCCAGTGGCGGCTGAAGCCTGGTAGAATGTTCAGTTAGAATAAGCAAACAAGCAGTCAGGCTAGCAGTCATGCACCCAACACTATCGGCAGACAGGCTGGGAAAAAGCATGGGAAGTTTGGCACATTGGACAATGAATTCACTTTGACTACATGTCTGGGAAATCTGTCTGGACTCGTTTCGATGATAAATGTAATCGCGAATGATTGCGTGTCTGCGAAATACTTATTAGAATACTACTCGAAATGTATCTTGCTATATTGCCGAAAAAGATACGAACGGTTACATGCGCCAGTGAGTGTGGATGGTGATGATGATGACAATGGTGACGGCGATGGCTTGTGACCTTGTTGAACTCTACTCTGCCAGCTATATGCAGGCATGTTTCGGGAAGGTGGATGAACTGATATGAATTTATGATTTGAGTTGATAAATCGCTCATACATGCACACAACAGGTTACCAAATCCCATTTATTTTCGTTATTAAGTTTGGCGTTGTATTCATAAAAATGTAATTCGATTTTCATAATCCGTTATTGTAATAAAGTTAAAATATTTTCATTTCCAAAATTTCAGGTGAATAGAATATTATGAAATGTGCGTACCGTACTTTCCTCGTTCGTTACCTTTACAATATCTGAATGGAATCCACTCATTTTTTCGGCAGTACGATTTCAGCTTAATTCGAGCTCCCCCATAAATTTCACACGAATGCAGGTGGTATTAAATACAATTTCTCGAATTCTCTCTATAATCTGTTCAGTGCTACATACATTAATTTTTCGTTATCAGTCAGCTGTGTGATTTTTATGGATAAGCAAACATGACCAGCATTTTTCCGTGGAAGTGGGACAAATTGATAAGATTACCATACGAGGTCTATAAGCGTACTCGTTAATGTCAATATCTTCGGATTTGTACATAAATATGTTCATAAATTCATAAGTCCATGGAGGAACGCCAGTGTCATATTTTTGATCCCACTGCTGGTATTATTGTTTGAATACGGGCCGAGCTATTTAGCTAGATTGACCTGTGGATTATAAATAGTATTTATTGTATTTATTGCTGGAGTGATACACATGTGAATGTATGCATGACATGCATGGATTTGTAAATATTACGCTCATATGGGTTTATCTACAGCACAAGCCCACGTGAGTTTTTGTATGTTGTTTTTGCGGGGAAGTGAACATAAAAGTCAAACGGCTTAAATACTTCTATTTAAGCTTTTTTCAGCACATATGTAAAGTATTTTGTTTATCAGCGGTAGCCCGTATATCGGAAGCGTAGTATTTTCTTTTGTGCTATAGTTTTTCGCATCCAATTTCGGATTGAAGTCGAGATCTAAAACGGCCCACAGACACAGAGATCTGATCGTCGACTCGATCTCAATTGATTTGCAACAGACACAGAATGTATACGCAACTTGAATTGCAATCTCATTCGAACGTTGTTTTCGTTGTTTCGTTCTCACGCTTTGGAATGGGTTAGAGTTGGGTCGTACTCGGATTTTTACATACTAGGTATTCCGAATACGAGTACAAAAAAATACCTGTTCCAAAAATACTAGCTAGTATTTTTTGAAGTATGTACATATATACGCACAAGTACATGCGATTTGCAGTGATGTAATGAAACGGTATGATATGCCCTCCCCCATCCACCAGAGACAAAGTTCCCAGGCTAGAATGGTGATGGTGCAGTTGACCGTGAAAGGATACGAGCCATTAGTCCGTGCAGCTTGTCCGTAACTATACAATGGTTGGTCACTTATTTGGCAAGTGTTTCTCCAATTTAGGAGCCATCTAAGGGAAAACAAGCAAATTCAATCAATTTAATTTTTTTCATTTTAATATATGCACAAAACACCTCCTGTATTCGTTCAAACTACCAGTGTCGAAAAATTTACTATGATAGGACCAACTAATCCTGTTGCCATCTATATGACTTTTCATCGATCGATGCCTGATACCAAACTTTTCCTGGCTAATCTAAAACAGTCGGTTTTCCACTTCGCCTCACTGAAGCATGAATTTGTCGAAAATTTTATTAAGAAATGATAAAACGTCTATTAAACATGCACCCACCAGGGGGCCAACCTTTTCGGTAAAGCTGGACATGAGTCACAACCCCGGTAGGGTGGGAGTGCTGTCACGAGGAGAGCTTCAGCACAGCCGGAGAAGCCAACTGGCTAGCCAAAAAGGATCTAAACATTTTTAGTGTTACTTTCAGTTTTCCCGGCGGATTTCATTTTACCGTATCTTAGAAACTGGGCCGCTTTTTCCCATATTTGTATGGGAACAACTCAGAAAGATCCTCAAATTCATGCTAGACCAAAAAAAAATTTTTTTGAATAAATGGACGTTTTTGCCTAATTTCCCCTATAAAAAAATTTGTTCGCCCTTAAAATATCACTATTGAACTCCCTGATCACTTTCAATCATGGCAGTTTTTGCCAAACTATGGCCAAAAAACCCCTTACTCCCCTACAAAACCGACATTTTTGTATCACAGCAATAGGTCTTGGCTCGTTATGTCCCAAACCACACTAACCCAAAATTAGCCGATTTTGTCCGATTTTAGCTACTTTTGCCCTAAAAACTTTTTGAATAATTGAATAAAATACTTTCCCAATTTCTCCTATCAAACATTTTTTCGTCCTTAAAATATCACTAATATACTTCCCGACCACTTTCAATCATCGAAAGCGCTGTAAAGGCAGTTTTTGCCAAACTATGGCCAAAAAAAACCCTTACTCCCCTACAAAACGTTAATTCTTGTAACACAGCAATAGGTCTTGGCCCGTTATGTCCCAAACAACTCTAACTCAAACTTGGCCGATTTTGTCCGATTTCAGCTACTTTTGCCCTAAAAACCTAAACCTAAAGTCCCAAAATACTCGCAAGTACGAAAATACTCTATACAAAAATATGCGATACGAAAATACTTGTAAGTTCCAAAATACTCGATACGAGTATATACTCGTATCGAATATTTTGGAACGATATGAGTATATTCGTATTCGAATATTTTGGAACTGTACGAGTATATACTCGTATCGAGTATTTTCGTACTTGCAAATATTTTCGTCTCGCGTACGAGATACTCGTGAGTATGAAAGCACTTGCAAGTATGAAATACGAGTCTATATTAATATTAGGATACTATTACGTCACTGTTTGATTGAAACGAATTAAATGGACGAAATTTATTGTGTAAATTCTTTATTACATGTATAGTCCACAAAAATACTCGTACCTAGTATTTTTGAATTTCGTACTAGGTACTGGCTGTTCCAAAAAAATACCTGTTCCATATACCTGTTCCAGTATATACGCCTCATCTATAGAATGGGTGTTTTCAGGTCATTTTCGTTACAAGAAAATGGAGGCCATACATTGTAAGCGTTGTTAGAAAATATGAGATATTTGTACTTTCTGCTTCAGTCATCTGTACCCTAGTCATAGATCCCTCTAAATAATTTTTAATTAGCCAGGCAGTAATTGTTTGTATTAGGAGTATATTTACTGATTTTCAAAGAAAATTATAAAGTTGTATGTATTGTGCTTTAACCAATTGTGCTTTAACCGGGTTTACTGGTTTTCGAAGAAAAATAAAGATTTATATGTACATACTAACAAAAACTAATAAATTATATTATGTTTGGAGGGTGACCCGCTCAAGCTGAAATTTTAAGAGAAGTATCAGCGTTTGTAAGGAATAAGGTTTGACGGTTGTTTTTCATTGTAAGGAAATGTGTAGTAGACGTGCATTACTAAAATTTATTATTTGAAATGAGTGTAGTTAAGATGAGGAAGTTATTTGTAAGAAAGAAAAAAAAGAACGTGGTGTAAAGAGTGGTATCTCAGAGGAGAAATGTATTCTCACACAGTTTTAATGAATGAAGATTTGAAAAACTTGTCACGGTTGACTGTAGTACGCGCGAATTGCAAGTTTAAGTCCATATATAAAAAAAACCTCCACCGCCCTCCGGAAGTGAGGTCGATGGAGAACACTGATCATTAGTTCCGATTTAGTAATTTAAATAACCATAGGTAGGCAATTAGTCGTTAAGTCGCGAAATTCTACGATATGAAACATCGACCATACGGGATGACGAATACTGGATATCGAATCTACTGAATATCACACGATCGAATATGACAACACAATGCAAAGTAACAACACTGAATGATTACGGAACGCTACCAAATGGTACGACACGCAAATACCTAGTAACCGTGATAACGAAGCATTAGACAGGACTCGACGCCACACGGAAAAGAAATTCAAAATATTCACATCAAAGATACGACCCGAACGACCACGGCATCTCATTACATGAGTTGCTGACGGACACACACGTACGGCAGAACAGCGAGCGATTCGAATTACTTGTACCGACGACCCCCGACCTGGGTCAACATTTGACCCAAATTTAGCTGGCGACGAGCAAACAATACTGTCATACGAGGAGTTGACTAGATTAAAGGTGACGGCCAACATAACCCAAAGCATGGATAAAGCGGTAGAACGAACCGAAGACACCGACGCGACTCGGAGGGTGAATTTGAGCATTAATACGCGTAAACTTTCACGAATGAACAGATCTGGTTGGATGCACCGTCGCGAAACTCATGATCAGATACTGCCGAGGGCAAGCGGATGAATAAATTCGAGTGTAAGCTTATGTGGCAAACGGAAAATGCAGTACATACCTGTATTTCAGTCGACGGCTACACCAAATCGAAGCTATGAACAAATCCTAAGTAAATTTGCGACCCGGCGACACAAAACAATTCCAATGTTTATGGTTGACATTGTCACAACCAGGCATCTGACGTAAGATTGTAGATCTTGCTGGCCCAAATGGAAACATCTGGACTGCAAGTGGTAATTGAGTGAAAGCAAACACGGGTGAGTGCACCCAACGGATCAGGGGAGTCCCGATAAGCCTGAAAATTGTGGGCACGAGCAGTGAAAGTGGCGGTAGCGGCTTTCTTTTTGAATCAAGACTGGTAAGCGTTCGGAGGTGCGTCGGATCGAGGATCGCCAGGATTTAATCTATTTCTTTTTTTATGATCGTTGGAGGATCGACTTCTAAGCTATTCTTCCAAGTGTCTGCTGCAGGAGGAAGATAAATCTATAACCAGAGCCAGTGTACTGACGACCTAAGCGAAAAGATTGCGTGGATTGCCAGGAAAGTTTGGAGCGGAAGGTACACGACGAAGCTGAATTCATTGAGTGAAAAGGAGTTGCAAACGTTGCGGAAAAACACAACGAGCGTTGAATACACCAGGGCCCCAACGAGGGATCTACCAGGTTATTATCTTTAGTTATTATTATATTTTCTATTTTTTTACGTTTTGAACTAAATAAGTGCTAAACAAATAGCCTATAAGTCGTTTGCGAATCAGATTTGGCGCCCGTAGTGTTTAAGTAATAATTCGTGCTAATTATAAATCAAGTCAAAACTAACGAATAGAGCATTGGTTGTAAATTGTGAAACTAGTGTTTGTGCTTCCGCGATAGTGTTGGCATATCATAGTTTTCCTTCTCGATACGTTACGCGGTGCTATTCAGTGGAACCCGTCACCCTCTTCTCGCTTCTGAGTGGCGGGCAGACGGCGAGTTTTCGGCTTAGAAGCGAGTGGCGCCCACCCACTCATTTTCTTCGCGTGAGTATAGTCAGTCCAAAAACCGCCGCCCTTACATTCCAGTTGGGAATGAAGGTTTATTTGTTTTAAGCACAAAAGATTTGATAACGGTAACAAACTTTCTGAGAATGGATGCTTCCACGTATTCAAAGCTACTTCATCTAGAAGCGCCACTCATAAACAAACAGGACACTCAGATGCGGGGCTCTATCACAGCCAACGAACGCCTACTAACGACTCTCCGTTTCCTGGCGTCTGGAAACAGCTTTGAGGACTTGAAATTTTTGACAGCCATTTCACCTCAAAGCATTGAAAACATTGTTATGGAAACTTGCGTCACAATTATAGCAGTGTTGAATCAATATATCAAGGTGATTTAGTTTTTTAAATAAAACATATTAAACTGAATAATAAAAAAAAAAAATTTCTTAGATACCAAAGACAGAAGAAGAGTGGCAACTTGTGGCAGAAGGATTTAATTCTCAATGGAACTTCCCTAATTGTTGTGGTACGATTGATGGGAAAATTAAGTTAAAAAACGTGCAGGATCCGGTTCATTTTATTTCAACTACAAAAAGTCATTCAGCATTATATTATTAGCAGTAGTTAATGCAAATCATGAATTTCTTGTCGTTGAAGTGGGAGCGAATGGAAGAGCTTCTGACGGCGGAGGAGTATTTGCGAGTAGTAAATTTTATGAAAGATTTACTGCCAATTCCTTGAATATACCACAATTATCGAAGTTGTCCTGTTCGAACAATGATTTACCATTTGTGCGTGTCGCGGGCGATGCATTTCCATTGAAAAACAACATAATGAAACCATTCGCTGGTAATACATTGACGCCAAAGGAAAGCATTTTCAAACTACCGATTGTCACGAGCAAGAAGAATTGTGGAAAACGCTTTCGGGATTCTGTCAAGCAGGTTCAGAGTATTATTAACTAAAATCAATTTATAACCTGGAAAAGTGACAACCATAACGCTGGCCTGCTGCTATCTCCACAATTTCTGAAAGCGGAGAATGGTGATATTTATACACGAAGAAGTGTGCATACAGAGAACGCACCAATACGTGAAACGCAGAGCACATCTTCGGCAACACTAACAACACAAACGAGGAATCATTCAGAAGAAACTAAGCGCAGTAGAAACCAATTCGCTGATTATTTTATAGGACCTGGAGCTGTAGAATGACAGGATAAAGTCATAAATTAATGTCATACCATGTATTTTACAATTGAATATGCTTGAATAAAGAACTAAGTACATATTTAATGAAATTTTGTTTCTAAATAATTTACCATGGAAAAAAATATTTCTTTTAAACAAAAGATCCTGGAACGTTGAATTTATTTTGCATATACATGCATTGGAAATGTTTTGTGAAGCCAATGCCGTTTACAATTTTTGGTTCAGATACATATTTAAACAAAAAATAACTCTAATATAATTTGTATATTTCTAATATTATATTTATATGTTTCTAATATTATATTTCGTTGTAGGTACTGTCTTGCCGCAAATCAGCAATTGTTTCATAAGTCTCTTCTACCGCTACGTATTGCACGTGCGGGACTCCTTCCACACGTACTGCTTTTGACGATGCTTCAACAGCTGTCGATGCATTTAAATCCTGCATAGGCTCTGTTTCGAAGCTTGGTGTTGGTAGAGACGCAGCGAAGTTGAACGTCAACTTATCCAACTGCCCCATAACCAATATGTGGTCCATTGCTTGTTTTGCATATATCTGTTGCATCGGTTTTAGTTTTCAATACGATGCGGCCCAGGCGTCTGCGTATACGGCCGCCTCATCCTTCGTCTCTGATGTCAAACATTGTACAGCACCTTTCAGGATGCTGTTCCTCTCTTCCATCCGTTCCTCAATGGTTGGCCGTTTCTTCGCAATATGCAAAGGTGTTTCCTGCAAATATATATTTTTTACAATCAATTTATGTTTCAAGTTGAATTATATATTCATACCTACCGCTCCTATCACAATCGTTTCGTCCTGCGGCTCAATATTCATGCTCGAAATAGTTGGTAACGTTATTTCTTGATCTCGCAAAAAATGCAGCTGGTCAAAGTACGTATATGTCGTCCGCACTCGCACCCGATTTTCCGCTTTTTTCTACTTTTTTAAATAATTCCCGCCGATAAACACTCCGACTGTTTCTTACTCTTTGTTTTAAAGCTTCTACATTGCTTTCGGGATATATCTCCAGAATTTTTTTAAAAGCTTCTCCCATGCAAGCATTTCTTTTTGGTTTATTTTTAAAAATGTCATTTTTTACTTGCAAAAGCTCTGGCAATTGTTGGAAAAGTGCAAAAAATTCTCACCCAGTTTCGTTATTTTGGATGGAACACGTTTTGCTCAACAACGATTAAAAACGAAATATTCTAATACAAACAAAAAACTCTAAATATATATCCTGACCTTTTCTCTTGTTTAGTGTGTGTATGGGTTGGGGGAGAGGCGCATTGGCACCTCTAAGCACTTAGGCCAAAAGACCCATTGTAATCATTTCCCCCTGCCTACCACAGTTTCCCAGACTTCTTGATAAAGTCCAGGATCACTGACAGGGGAAAAGTGGCTATCGTCTGTATGCGTGCAACATCACAGCCAAAGCATTGATATCTGACACGCGCAAACGCTGAGCATTCACAGAGCAAATGCTCCGCAGAGTCAGCCTCTTCTAGGCAGGATGAAGGCAGTTGTGCAGTTGTGTCCAGTCAGAATGCCTATCATGGCCCTGCAAACTTTCCTGCTCTTATTGAGCAAGAATCCTGCAGTCACATGGTTGGGCTCTGAAAGGAAGACCTTCGTGTGCCTGGCCACACCAGCAGTCGGCCATCTATCTTTGTGAGCATCATCTACCCACTTTCGAAGAATGGCACGTGCAGATGCGGTCGGCACACCCAAGGCGGGTTCAGGGCCCCGTAGTGGAAGTCCCGAACCTTGCTTCGCAATGACGTCAGCAATTTCATTTCCCTCAACATCACAGTGCCCCGGTACCCAGAGCACCCGAGCGTCTGAAGGCATAGTGAGAATCGGAGAGATCTCACTCATCGAACCCTTAATAGAGCAGTGCCCCACATCGTCTTCACCTACCCATGAGCCAAGCTGAGCTAGTCTATGGGCAGAGCTCATCGCCACACTCTGAGCTTGAATGTCGAGAGGAGGCAGATTGAGAAGCGCATCAAAGGCCGCATCCGGAGTAGTGCTAATGGCACCCAGGCGATACCCAGATACCCAGGCGATACCCAGATACCCAGGCGCACCGTCCTTTGCAGCGTGGCTAACTTTTTCAATGAATCTAAATTTGAGCTCAACCTGAACCTCCTATTTATACGCTTTAATTGCTTCTTTATTATCCATTTAAAGTATTTGTCCTTTTTTAATTACCTGTATGCAAATTGCTTTTGAGATGCACTAAAATATACCCAAACCAGGGCTGAAAATGCTGCAAACCCGGAGAAATAGAGAGACAGGCTAATCGCAGCTGTGAATCTTGTTGACAAAAAAATGTATTAAACCGAAATATTGGCATACATGATTCATTTTCAAAATATTTTTTCTATAGAATTATAGAGATACCTGAAAATGAACTAAATAACCGTTGCTGCCAAATGTTTAAAGATATTTTTGTTTCACATCTATTCTTTTCGTTCAAAAATATTTCGTGAAATATATAGAACATTAACGGGATCATGAGGTATGCTAACTGACTCTTGTTGAGCATATTCATGCACAATTCAGTCCGTTAAACCAATGATTTCGAATTACTATTACGTTACACTAAATTCAAATGAGATTCCCATTCTAGTCTCAAAATCACAACAGACACAGCAACGTGGCCATCGACCAGTAGCTCCGCCCGCCAAATATCATAAAATTTTGATATTTACTGCAACCGTTGCAGAGACTAAAAATGCAACCTGAGACTAGTCCACAGACAGAGAACTTCGTTGCAGATATCGCATATTGCAGATCTATAATATTTGTCGACGAGATCTCTCGTCTATGAACCGTTTGAGACCCAGTCACCCAAGAAGCCTTCCTAATTTCCTTTAACCGACTGTACTTATTCAAGCATTTCATATGTTTCAAGTGATAAAAACTACCGAAATATTAGAATGAATAATAATTCGTAATAACTCATCAAATTGATTGATGCTCCTCTTATCATTTATTTTTCTTACAGCATCCACATAAATACGATTATGTACGGCCAGTCTTCAACAATTTCAAGGTAGATTATCTGCAATCCAAAATAAAAACACCATAAAGACTTACGCCATAAACACTAGAGCTTTACAACAAAAATAAAATCAATATCAATGTTACGAGCAAATCGAGAAAACGTGAAAACAGAAATATTTCACAAAACTCTGCCAGAGACCTGAATCGAATAAACTTGCACGATCTCTCAAGTGGAAATTCATTATCTCGTACATTTCTACTTACTATATGTACATGCACTGGTTGGTAGGTAGGTGCTGGTTGCGAAAGCGAAATAGGCCTGCGGGTACAATTATTTAAAATATTGGCAACATTTCGAATACAGCGACGAGATAATCGTGTAGCGAAGAGAATATCGAATTTCAAAATAAACTCAAAGTTTTTTTCGATTCAGTAGATAGTCATCCTTCATTTATTTATCGTATTGTAGGTAATGTAATAGCAAACAGCCTAAACTGATCAGTTTGTAGCCATGGAAGCTGTGTTGTTGTGGCAGTCGATGTTTTTGCAACCTGTAGTTTAAGTTCAACCGCAAGCAAACTGGTTACAGTGGTTGCAATGCTTTTTGCACAATCGGAATAATTGCTTTGGAGTTCAACAGGCAAAGGTACGATTTAGTTAGTCGAATTGAATGAAATTGGTGTCAGAAGATCATCTGCAGTTTTCTATGTCCAATGGAAGAGGTTAGAGTCAGCTGCTGTAAGATCATGGTAGGCTATATCATGTTCCTATTCCTGTTCGCCTAAAAATCAACGTTTTAACCTCTATTATCAGAACGTGGACTAAGAACCAAATTAGTACAAATCAGGCTAGCCTCTATAATTGCTTCCGATGATTTCGTCTGTTTGACTGAAACTTGGCTTTCAACGGATCTTTTTAGTGATGAGTTCTTTCCCCTGCATAATGTTTCCAGACATGATCGCAATCGTGATTTAACGAATAAAGGTGGAGTCTTAATTGCCGTTCGTAAATCTCTGTCTAGTTCACTTTGTTCTAGCTTCGTGGTGTCTCATCCTGTTGAGTGCGTTGCTGTCCGCATTTCCCTATCACATAACGTTTGTTTATTACTTGTGCCTTGTAGTGCATCCCTCTCCACGAATGAATGTTTTTTATAGTGAGCTGTCTGATTTTATTATGTCTTTCTATCCTCATTCTCCTATTGTTGTTTGTAGTGACTTCAATTTGTCTTCTATTCAATGGCACCTCTCGTCTTTAATAATCTCCTCTACCAATGCACTTTCAATTTCCCTCTCATCATTTCTTTTGTTTTGTTCCTTATCCCAATTTAATTACATTCCTAATAATAATAATCGTTTGTTGGACCTTATTTTTTCTAATTTTCCTTCTTCTAATATATCTATTTCCGCATCATCCTTTCCTTACGTTGATCCTGACCCTCATCATCTCCCCCTTTCCATTGATTTTTGTTTATCGATTAGTCCACGCACCAAAAGCATAGTTGTGCCGTCTTTCAACTGTTTTAGGGCAGATTATGAACTTATTGCTGCTGAGCTCCTCCCTATCAATTGGTTTTCTTTTTTTTTCATGAGCTTGTTATAAATGAAGCTGTTTCTTCTTTTTTTCTCTCTTCTTAATTCCATTGTTTCTAGATTTACTCCTGTGTCTCGTTCTCGCCGTGGTGCTTGTCCTCCTTGGTTTTCTGTCGCAGTATCCAAAGCTTAGCGCGAGAAAGATAAGGCCCGTAATGAATTTCTTCGCAGTTCATCTGTCGAGGCGTTTCAGCATTATCGGTCTCTGCGAGCAGTGCCTAAAAGGACTGTTGAAGAAGCGAAACGTGGTTATTTCGCCCATATAGAAGCGAGTCTTTCCTCAGTTAACTCGAAACCTTTCTGGTCCTATGTCTGTTCCCTAAAAAGTACCAACAGGTTTCCTGGCACTGATTTTTCTTGAGAAAACTTCAGCTTCTATCCCTCCCTAATTGCTAAGTTCTTTGCTTCTTCATTTTCCTCTCCTAATTTTGCTTCAGGGAGTTCTGCTGCGGCTGTGTTTTCTCAGGATAATTTTATGATGACCAATCCTCTGGAGGTTGAAATTCTAATATCCTCGTTGGATCACTCAGCAAGCAGCGGCCCAGATGGCATTCCTAATGTGTTTGTTAAGTCTCTTGCATCTTCCTTATGTGTACCTTTGTCTATATTATTTAATTTGAGTTTGTCTGTTAGTGTTTTTCCTTCTAACTGGAAAGCTGCCAATGGTTTTCTGATTTTAAAATCGAGATACATTGGCAATGCGGCCAACTACCGTCCTATATCCCTCCTGCCCTGCTTTCCGAAGTTGCTTGAGCGGATTGCTCATGACAGAATTCATGGTGCTTTTAGTCATTTATTTTCTGTAGAGCAACATGGTTTCATCAAGGGACGTTCAACGACTACGAATTTAGTGGAATTCACTAACTTCGTCGCGTGTACTTTGGACAATGGTCTTCAAGCTGATATGATTTACACTGACTTCGCGAAAGCATTTGACAGGGTAAATCACACAGTGCTGTTAGATAAGATCTGTCATTTTGGTGTTTCCAGTTCCCTTACATCTTGGCATTCTTCCAACATCCATGATCGCGTCTGCCGTGTTGTGTTTAATGGTTGTTCTTCCTCCCCTTTCTTTCCTACTTCTGGTGTTCCCCAAGGTTCCATCCTTGGTCCCCCCCTTTTCACATTGTTTATCAATGACCTTCCTTGTAACTTTCAGTCTGACTCTCTGTTGTATGCTGATGACCTTAAAATTTTCCGTGCTGTCGCTTCATAAAATTATTGTTGTAAGTTACAATCGCATCTTTTTGCTTTAAGTGATTGGTGCTCTGCGAACTTCCTTGATCTTAATGTTTCCAAGTGTTTCGTGATATTTTTTTTCCAATAAACCTAATCCCATTTCCTTGGAATATTTTTTGTGTGATAGTCTTTTGAAGCATGTAGATCAACATAAAGACCTCGGCATCATCTTTGATCCGAAGTTAAAATTTGATCTGCATGTTTCTTTTGTGGTTGCTAAGTCGTCAAAAGTAGCTGGTTTTGTTCTGCGCTGCTCTCGCTTTGCAACCAATATCAACACTTGTGTTCGCCTTTTTATTTCTCTTGTTCGTAGCATTGTTGAATATTGCTCCGAAGTGTGGTCTCCTCGTTTCATGTACCTGTCTAATGCTGTTGAATCCGTTCAGCGTAAGTTTACTCGCTGCATTTTGTTCAAGTTTAATGTTGCTTATCGTCCTTATGATGACCGTCTGCTTTTCTTAAATCTCCATTTGCTGAGTACCCGCAGAGTATTCCTTGATGAATGACTTCTTAACAAGCTGTATCATGGCTTACTCTCTTCCAACATTCGCGTGTGTCATTTCTTACGTGTGTCTGATCGCCCGGTTAGAACCCAATCGCTTTTCCTTACTCCTTTTGCGCGTACTCTTGTGTATTTTTACTCACCTATACCTATGATACCTAGGATACCATGATGAGCATCAGTTTGTTTCTTTGCCCATGTCTTTTCATTCTTTTAAAAAAACATCTTATTGATGTGTTAACGTAGTCTCGTAGTTATTTTTATTGTGCATTTTCCTCTTCATTTTTTCTTCAATTTGTTTTTTATTATTATTTTTATTCCTGTTTTGCTTTATATTAATGGTTTTTTGATTATTTTTTGTATCTCATTTTATAATTAGATTTTCTGTTAAATGAGATTTGAATAATAAATAAACATATAACAATATCTTCCGGAAGCATTAATAGGGCAGGTATTTAAAATCGAAAAAGACAGAACGACAAATCGTGTTAAAGTTGATCCAATGACATACGATAGTCAATAAAGTGATGGAGATCCTTTGAATGAAAGAGTGAGTTTTAAACCAAATCTATGCTTTTAGCCTAGATCCTTGGCTTCTCACTTGCTTTTACTGTGATTGCCTTAGCTTTATTCGTTGTCTTCAACATATGAGATGGTTTGATTACCAACAAACAAATTTGATTTATTGCTGCATTACTCGCCCCACACCATAACACTGTTGATTTTTTAATGCCATTGAGCATTAGCTAGTTCCAAAGCTGACTAGAGCTTTTATCTTAGATACTTGAAAGAGATTATCACTTAGATTATATTTTAACTTATCATTACCTATTAATACTTCTTTAAAGGGATCAAAAAATTTGGAACCTGATTTTCCAGCTGATATCCAAAATGATAAAGACACTATGGTTTATTGACGCTGTTATCTGGATTATCTTAATATTGTTGGCATAAACTATGTGTCGAAACAATATGGCATGATAATGAAAACCACGTAGTTAAATGGAAGAAGATAGTTTTTGATTTCACGAGATTTATTTGTGGATGTTAGGTTCGAGCAGTTTGCATATTGTTCCAAGTCACTATATTAGACTTTTCATTTTTTTTTCTCATCTATCGCTGTGATACCGTTAATTTTTTACACCAACCCAACACGTATACCTTTTGCTACATCCAGTTTCTACCACCGACTCGCAAGACTTCCAAGCACCTTCTCCTTCACTAGGTTGTCTCTATCGGCTGGCTCAAAACGTTCTTCTGCGATGTTTTTTTTTTTCACAAATCTGACTCTTGCGACTCTACTCTTTGCGACGAGCAGTAAAGCAGTAAGCTCGTCGCAAACTCCGTTTCTTTCTTTGATCAGTTAACTACCTACCAAGATGGTTGATAAAAATAATCAAACAAGACAACCGACTTCGTAGATGGTTGGCTTTCAATACACAGATACATATGTTTCCAGACACAACCCCGAAATTTATCCGTTGTTGGTTGTGATAAATCCTAGAACAGCCGATTTACGATCGAATCAGGCCAAACCGCCCCTATACCTACCACTAAACATTTTTCCTTGGTAAATTTGTGCTATGTAAATTATCTGGGACGTATATATCGTTATGCTGGTCTATGTACAGGGTGGGCCATTTACAAGTTTCTTTTTAAAATGCAATAAAATTAACAAAATGTAATTTTTTTTCCATGTACGATAGCTTTATTAGTAAGAATAAACATTCCTATTAATGATGGAACACAATTTCGTTCAAGTTACTGCCTCGGCTGGCGTCGCAGTAGCGCATTCTTCCACTCCAATTTTCCAAGACCTTGTTGATGATGTCGGGCTGTAGCTCACGGGCTGCTTGGATAATATTGTGCTTGAATTGTTTCTAGATTGTTGGCATAACATCGGTGATTCACGGTTCCCCATAAAAAAAAAAGTCCAAAGGGGTCAAGTCGCAGCTCCGAGGCAGCCAATTGACATCGCCGAGATGGCTGATAGCACGATTTGGGAATTTGGTACGTAAACGATCGATTGTGGTATGGCGCGCCATCCTGAATGAACCAGAGGTCGTCCAAATCTATGTCTTCAATTTCAGTAAAAAAAAAAGTCGGATGACATGGCTCTGTAACGTTCACCGTTGACCGATACGTTGTTCGATGTCACCACTGGCACAGAATTGCCTAACTTTCAAAATTGATTCTATCAGACCTGGTCCTACTTAAGGTCAATACATTATGTTAATTTCAATTGTATCTGATTATTGGGTTGTGAGTTCCCGTGAACAGAAGTTTTTGATGCTAAAAATATAGGTAAATTTGGGGAAGAGTTACCGTTCTTGCCCGTTGTAAAATCTCAAATGTTTTACGCTGGCTATGTAGACAAAGCATAAGAATGATAAATGAGTTGCTTTTTTTTCCAAAAAATGACAATTTTTCAGGAGAGTCGATGATTTGAAGGTTTTCACTTTCAGTACCTGCCCTAGCTACAGGGCTGCCAACACGCTCATCGAACGCAACACAAATTTGCAAATTAATAATATCAAATTTTCCCGATCTCTTTTTAGGCACCTAGCGCACACATGGGGTTAAAAGATTCCAAAACATTGTCCGATTCACATTTAAAACACGTTCAAAATTCATATCGGTTGCTTAATTTTTGCGAAAATTATTTGTGGCCAGAATAATAGGTATATTAAAAATATCAAATCATTTTTGCATCGGATCGTGACTGGGGATGAAAAATGGATCCATTATGACAATCCCAAGCGCAAAAAGTAATACGCGAAGCCCGGTCAACCAGCCAAATCAACGGTGAAACCAAATATTCATGGTGCCAAGGCTATGCTGTGTATTTGGTGGGATCAGATGGGGCCGTTATATCATGAGTTGTTGAAATTGGGCCAGACGATTACAGGTGACCTGTACCAAACACAATTAATACGTTTGAAGCGTGCCATCATCGAAAAACGCCCGGAATATGCGACCAGACACGAGGCTATAATTTTTCATCATGACAACGCTCGCCGCATGTTGCAAGACCCGTGAAAAACTAATTGGAAAATAATGGATGGGAAGTTTTGGCCCACCCACCTTACAGTCCGGAACTTGCTCCGCCTGACTTTCATTTATTTCGCTCGAGGCAAAACGCCCTCACCGGAATACGCTTCACTTCAGAGCAAGGCATCCGAAATTGGATAGATTCGTTTTTGGCCGCCAAGCCGGCGCAATTTTTTTGGGATGAAATTCATAAACTGCCTGAAAGATGGGGAAATGTTGTAGCTTCGGATGGACAATACTTTGAATGAAATATATCGTAAGAATTTCCACAATAAAGCATCAAATTTCGCTAAAAAAATTCCGGATATTAAGTTGTACACCAATAATATTAATGTATAATAATGGGAAACACGTATCCTTATGGCAAAAATTGTAACTTTATAATTTATCCTTGAAATTCGATAATTCAGATTAAATATTAATATTTGTGCTAAAGCAACATGTGGTTTGGTGGGCAACATTTGGTGAAACCTGAACCTATTCTTCATACACACCAATATATATTGAAAGTTTCAGCTCAATCGGATGGCGCGTTTCCGAGAAAAGTCACTGAATTTTTTTGATTATATATATATATATATATATATATATATATATATATATATATATATATATATATATATATATATATATATATATATATATATATATATATATATATATATATGTGTATATATGTTAAGATATGGAAATATGAATTTTTATCCAAATCGATTTTAATAATAATATTCTTCGAACCTTAGCAAAAATGTTATGTTTTTGGACATTCAAAAATCAAATCTTTTGATTGTTAAATATTGATTTAAATTATTTTTTGTTTGTTTATGCAAAGTGATTTAGCAAGGGAGGCACTGCTTCCTTTGCGTACACCGACGAGCCATCACTGGTTTGTACTCCGTCCACAAGGCTGCACAGTTTCCAAAACCACATGTTGCTTTAGCACAAATATTAATATTTAATCTGAATTATCGAATTTCAAGGATAAATTATAAAGTTACAATTTTTGCCATAAGGATACGTGTTTTCCATTATTATACATTAATATTATTGGTGTACAACTTAATATCCGGAATTTTTTAGCGAAATTTGATGCTTTATTGTGGAAATTCTTACGATATATTTCATTCAAAGTATTGTCCATCCGAAGCTACAACATTTCCCCATCTTTCAGGCAGTTTATGAATTTCATCCCAAAAAAATTGCGCCGGCTTGGCGGCCAAAAACGAATCTATCCAATTTCGGATGCCTTGCTCTGAAGTGAAGCGTATTCCGGTGAGGGCGTTTTGCCTCGAGCGAAATAAATGAAAGTCAGGCGGAGCAAGTTCCGGACTGTAAGGTGGGTGGGCCAAAACTTCCCATCCATTATTTTCCAATTAGTTTTTCACGGGTCTTGCAACATGCGGCGAGCGTTGTCATGATGAAAAATTATAGCCTCGTGTCTGGTCGCATATTCCGGGCGTTTTTCGATGATGGCACGCTTCAAACGTATTAATTGTGTTTGGTACAGGTCACCTGTAATCGTCTGGCCCAATTTCAACAACTCATGATATAACGGCCCCATCTGATCCCACCAAATACACAGCATAGCCTTGGCACCATGAATATTTGGTTTCACCGTTGATTTGGCTGGTTGACCGGGCTTCGCGTATTACTTTTTGCGCTTGGGATTGTCATAATGGATCCATTTTTCATCCCCAGTCACGATCCGATGCAAAAATGATTTGCTTTTATGGCGCGCAAACAGCATTTCAGACATACAGAAGCGCCGTTCAACGTCTCTCAGCTTCAACTCATAGGGGACCCAATTACCTTGCTTCTGAATGTATTCGGCGGCTTTCAAACGTTTTAAAATGGCTTGCTGAGTCACTCCCAACGATTTGGCAAGTTTATCTAGCGTTTGACACGAATCCTCATCGAGTAGCGTCTCCAATTTTTCGTCTTCAAACTTTTTGGCTGTCCTGGGCGTTCTTTGTCTTTGATGTCAAAATCGGCACTTTTGAAGCGTTGAAACCATTCAAAACACTGTGTTTTTGCTAAAGCATCGTCGCCACAAACTTCTACAAGCAAACGATGACTTTCTGCAGCAGTTTTCTTTGCAAAAAAAATGACCCAACAGAACCTCCCGCAAATGCTGTCTTTTTCTCCAATTTTCGAAGTTATTCATCGTGAAAAATAATAATGATGCAGCCAAGATAAAATTGTTTTGTTGACTGATTTTGATAGCTGTCAAATGTACCTTCAAAATGACATATATATAAAGTTCGAGCTTTCACGATATTTGTTAGTACGGACATCTAGCGTCAAATTCCGGTTATTAAGTTGTACACCCAATACTAAGGAATATGGTAAACATTCTCTTTTTGTAGTCCAAATCAAACAATCACTCATAATTAAAAATCTCTAATTTGAAGGATATTTAAGAGTAATTATTGATCTTAGGGTCATGAGAATTTCCACATTAAACGAACAGGACTTTTATCTGCGATCTTTTCAATCCCTTTGAAATTCCATTGAATATTTCTTGCGAGAAGGAATACCATTACCTTACTATTTATTTGCGTATTTTAATCTAAAAATAAATCTTAAGCATACATTTATGCAACCATCATATATATGGATGTATGTTGGGTATTTGTCTTCAAGTTGTGGGAAAATTGCCAATCCGTTTAACACGTGGCTGATTGGCACATTCATTTCAACTTGCGTTTATTTGTGCGAATGTGTTTTTTATTTTAAAAAGTTAAAGAAAAAAAAATTCATCTACATAGTATTATGGTCGCTGAGCCTCAAGGATTCCTCGAATATTTATTTTGTAGACATGCATTGTTTACAATGTTGTTCTTTTTAATGCATACAACAAAGCACATTCAAGGTGAACGAATCCTATGAATAATAAGCCGAGTGATTCACAGAAAAGAAATAGATTTTGGTGAGAAATTGAAATGTTTGTGGCAGAAAAATATGTTTGCATATTTTCGAGAAAATATTGGCGCAAATTATTTTTTGCTGTCATTGAAAAGTATGCGGCGAAATGATTCAAACCTACCTTTAAATATGATGTTAGATTATTGTTTGTGCATCGCGAGGAATAATCAAATTTATCTACGAAAACTCTGAAGAAATTTATGAGATGAATCAATTTTATCCTCGGAATCCGCAACGGCCTTCTAGCGTTTCAAGGACAATCTTTTTGTGTTAAGTAGATTTATTTTCGTGAATTAATTTACAATTCTAATGAATAAGTATTTAAAACTACCTGCAAGCTATTGCATGAGAAAATTTTAAGTCTTCAATTTGTGCAAATTTGCGTACTTGCAGAATTCATTAATAACTTGTTTTAATGTGAGAAATAATAAAGTACACAAAATATGTTCTTAGAGCTATCTTAAAATACTCCTTCCATTCAAGAAGCTGCCACGAGGAACCAGCTGTCTTAAGCTTTTCATGTTGTCCTGTTAAAATTTCATTTTCAGATGATAAGATGGATGATTTTTCTGGGCAGGACAAAAGTTGTGAATTTTCGGTTGAGGTCTCTTTCACAAGTTTTCAACCAAAGTGAACTTTGAATTTTACGAGTTTGCCCACACATACTGGTGCATACAATAGGCGTGTTTTTTTTGCTCCACCTATCCATAACAGAACAAAGACAGACGCATTGAAAACAACAACAACTCCTGTCCCAGTAAACTCACTGGTACAGGGACTGTTGTTGTGTCCAATGCGTCTGTTCTGTTCTGTTATGGATAGGAGGAGCAACAAAAAACACGCCGAATATTTTCTTTGAAAAGTATCTCCAAAGCTCACTTCAATTCCGTTCATTGACGGAGAACTCTTCGGTCGATGGTTCTGACAGAATTTCGCCTCGTTGCAGAAGCTGACCGCCAAATTGTTGGGTCGTAAAGAATGATTGAACATATTAGTGTAGTGTATATAAGCATTCTTATCTGCTTCGTTCTTACATCAAAGTCATTCCGTATGCCTTCAAGGCTTTGCTGAGAACCCTTTGTATGTGGTGGCTGAGAGAAAGAAAACAGTCACAAATTAGCCCCAGATCCTTGACTCTTTTGGAAGACTTTATATAGCGGCCTCGTGGGCAAAGCTTCTGATTCTTAATCGACCTAGTGCTCCTGGAAGATGGTTGACGTGGGTGCTTGAATACGGAAAGTTGCTTTTCCTCGCGTTAAGTTTAGTACCCTATTTGGTGTAGTACCTGTTGAGATCATCAGCGTATCGCTGCAGCTTCTGTGCTGCTTGTTATTGTGGGCATTACACCAGGAGGCCGCAAGCAAAGAAGATATTACTCACGAAGATATTAAATCGATGAGATTTACGGATTGAACCCTGAGGGAAACTGGAGTCGAAGGAGAAAACCGTGGATTTTTTTCCATTGTTTGTTCTACAAACTCATCCTTCGGGAAGAAAACTAGAAATGTGTTTAATAAAAGTTTTAGCGAAATCAAAGAGTTATAAGTTTGTGGCTAGTTTAGTACCTATTAAACTAGCTCTAAAACAGAAAAAACTTTGTCTCGCTCACTGATTATGTTTTGCAGTGTTTCTAAGAATTTTGTTGAACAGTTTCCTCATCGAATTTTTTATATGAGATGAAAAACTCAGGCTCTTAAAGAAAAATCCTTGTTCTCAAAGACGTTATTCGCACCATCATGCCTCAAATACCCAAAAACCAACCGAGGTCAACTAAGGCAATATATCGAGAAATTGTGGGGAAACAAGAAAAAAGTTGATTAAGGTATCAGATCTATTGAATTTTGATTCTGGGCAGGTGACAAAACGTTGCTCTGGACGTTAAGGTTTTAGCCATCTTTGAAAGCTTGTGCCGAAAGGGTTGTTCTTTCAGTTACTTGAAATCTCCACCAATGTTGATATGATCAAAGTTTGAAGTCGAAAGCAAGATTTGGTTGAGTACATCAATGAGCTCTTAGTGGAAAGAATGTTGGTTGGCCTAGAGCCCAACAAAAGTAATGGTGTCCCCATTTAGGTTGTTACATTTGAAAATTAACTCCAAGCACCTTATCTTGCTCACTGAGAGCCCTTGAGTTTAAATCGAATTTTTCATGACAATTAGGGGTCCGCGTCTTCTACCGCCAACTTCATCCACCATATCTTCACCATTAACAGAGTACTTGTTAAAGGCTATATTATGCTGGAGATTCAGTTTTATTTCGCATATGAAAAGTACGTCTTGCTTCAGTGAAAAGTATGTACTGCTTCAGTATTCTTGAACGAAATACCTTTTCTAAACAGAGACAAGAGAGCAACTCTTCAAAGAGTTAAGTATAACCAACTTCATTGATACCACAGAGCTCAAGTTTTTTCCGGTGCCAATGTTTTCTCCGGTGCCAATGTTTTCTCCGGTGCCAATGTTTTCTCCGGTGCGTAAATAGCGGGATGGCTAGTAAATTTGTAGTCTAAAACTTCCAGAATGCAGAAAGGAGAAAAGCATTCTTTAGTTGAGTGTTTTTGTCAAACTTTATACAGCGCATTCCAAAAGTGCGGCTATGTGCCTGAAAACTATAAAGCACTGGGTTCACTTTCTGTTTTTCTACGACTGCTTCTTTTCTGTGTCACTGGATCACCCTCTGGGCTCCCAGTCTTTGTTGAAGTAAGAACCGGATGCTTGAGACTGAGCTCTGTTTTGCGCCGGACTCAAGTTGTGCTAAAAAACTGCCCAGAGCGCCTTACTTCCTTATTTCTCACTATACAACTGAGTGCCAAAGGATCTTTTTGATTTCATACAGTACGTTGTGTTCATCGTAGGAGGGGTTTCAAAGGCTGGAGGAGTGAAATTAAAACGGTGAGCAGAAGCAGCGATAAAATTCTCGAAGAAAAGTCTTCTATGTTTTTTGGAAGGAGAGATATTTTGGTCCAATCTGTTAGTCTTGACCTTACAGTTAGACGCATGGCCAGTATTTACGGACCAAGCTTTTACCAAGATTGCTATGAAACTTTTCAAGTATACCATACGTTGAAACGCGCAATAGGAAGATCTTGCAGTTCCTCTGTCTTCTGAAGTAGTAGAGCTCTCGAAGAAGATTTTGGTGGTGCCGAAGAATAGGCTCCGCCATTAGAAGTGACTTTGATGATGATGCCTATCCCAAATTAGTTTGCTTTATTTTTTTTTTTTTTTTTTTTTTCTATGATGATGCCAAGGCTCAGGGGATGCCCTATTATGCTATAGCACAGCCTTGGCGGAAGGAAATTTAAGGAAAGGAAGAAGGGAAGGGTTGCATTTGCAGGAGATAGCGATGCACGATTCGTTTGAACAATTGTGGCTCATAGTTGGCGGGGAAAACAGTAGATGGTAGACTGTTCCATAATCGTATTGACCTAGATAAGAAAGAATCGTGAAATTTGACGGTACGACTGGCACTGATCGAAAGGGTATGCGAGTGAGCTCGTTGGGAGGCTCGGGTGTTGCGCGTAGGAGGTGCTCTACAAGGAAGCAGACTTGATATTTCATTAGAGCAAAGACCATAATAATAGCGATAAAGAAGAGCAAGGCAACCTACATTACGTCGGTGCTCAAGCGATTCGATACGTGAAGTAATAGTTTCATCGCCAATAAGCTTAAAAGCTTTGCGTTGGACTTTGTCTAGTTCCGCTAAAGCAGTGCGGCCTGCCCCAGCCCAAATATGGGAGTTATACTCAAGTCTTGGCCTTACGAGAGTCTTGTAGATGTGCGCTATGTCTGATGGTGTAAAGTATTTCTTGCCTCTCTGAAGAAATCCTAAGCATTGCATGGCATTTTTCGCAATTTGAAAAATATGGCTGGTCCAGCTTAGTTTGCTGGAGATGTTAAATCCTAATAGGTTCAGCGAAGGTGATTCGGAAACACTCACACCATCAACGGAAATAGTGTGGCTAGTAGGAGGAGGGTAAGGCTTGAGCGAGAGACGACAGCATTGGGTTTTGGACGCATTAAACACAACACGGTTCGCGGAGCCCCAAGCGATAATGTTTAATAGGTCCCTGTTTAGCGATGCAAACATGCGATCTCTACTAACAGAAGTAGCATTGCCACGAGAGTCGGCTACTCTGTCAAAAGAGTATGCGAAGTCAAGGGTGCTGTCATCGGCAAAACTATGAATCGGATTGAAAGTGGAGGAAAGGAGGTCATTTATAAATAAAAGAAAGAGAGTTGGTGAAAGAACAGTACCTTGCGGAACCCCGGCATTGGTGGTGTGGACACAGGATTTGTGTCCATCCAGAACAACTTGAAAGGAACGATCTACGAGGAAACTTTCAATCCATTTGACAAGAACGGGGTGAAGACCAAATGCACGAAGCTTGGCTAATAGGGCAGGGTGCCAGACTCTGTCAAAGGCCTTAGAAATATCAAGAGAAACGACCATTGCTTCACCAAAATTATGGAGACAACGGTTCCATCTCTCAGTGAGAAATGTAAGTAAGTCCCCAGTGGAGCGCCCAGAACGGAAACCATACTGGCGGTCGCTGATAAGTTGGTTCAACTCAAGATATTTCATTAATTTTGAATTCACGAGAGATTCAAATACCTTAGACAGAACCGAAACGATTGCAATAGGTCGATAGTTAGAGGGATCACAGGCCTCCCCTTTTTTAGGTATGGGCTGAACGTGTGCAAGCTTCCATGCGGAAGGAAATATTCCAGTCGAGTATGACAGGTAAAATAGTTTGCGCAGAGGTTTAGCCAAGGCGGAGGCGCAGCACTTTAGTACGAGGGGCGAAATACCATCAGGACCGGCAGATTTGGAAACGTCAAGCTTGGCGAGTATTTTCAATACCTCTCTTGTGCGGAAAAATAGAGGCCCTTGCTTGAAAGCGCACATTGGAGGAATAGGAGGACTCAATGATGAAGGTGGCAAGTAAGAGTTTGTAGCAAAAATCTCAGCAAAAAGATTAGCTTTATCCAGTGACCCAGAAAGTACGTTACCACCATGAAGAAGAGGTGGCACGGAAGAACTGGAGAAGTTGTTCTTAATCCTTTTTACAAGCGACCAGAAGCCTTTGCTTCCTTTCTGGCTTGCAAGGACCTTCTGCTTGATATTTTGGTCAAACTGGAATTTAACTCTTCTGATAGTAGATGTACAGGTATTGCGAGCAGTCTTGTAAAGGATTTTTGATTCCTCAGACGGAGATAGCTTGTAATTTCGGAATGCCGCCTCCTTAGTGCGAATAGCCTCTTGGCATTCGTAACTAAACCATGAGGTGGTGGTTGGTTTAGTATTCTTGAAGGCATGCGGAATAAAAGTGTACATTCCATACCATATGATGTCCGTTATGGTGGAAGCTATATATTCGACGTTCTTTGTTGCAAAGCAATCGGACCAGTCGATCTCTCTGATATATTTTTTAAACGCAGTCCAGTCAGCCTTGCCATAATGCCAGACCAGTCGTTTGGTAGAAAACTGATTAGTGTTAATCAGATTTAAACACTTATTTTATTTACTTTATATTATTTTATTATTAGATGATGAGGAAGTTTATGATCGCTTTGACCAAAAAAATGAAGAGGAAGAAGTCGCAGCTTAGAAAATATGTCGGGCAAACAAATGGATACTGCTGGCACAAATGCAACCCTTGAAGATCCTGTTTTTCATTTTATAACGAAATATCAGCGCCAGTGTCAACACGGTAGTGTCGTTTAGACAGGGTGCTGTGAATAATAAGACGACGGCTGGGGGATAAGTTGCGTTGCCTTATCGTCTGACGGTAACGGCGACTTAGTTTTTCGGTTCGGTTGAACTAGCCTTGTAAGCGCATAGAACGACGCATTTATGCGCGTTGTTGCCAAATTTTCTGTGAAAATAGCTTATTCCGTGTTGTTTTGTGTGTCTACGGTTACGCGGTTGCGAGCGAGACCTACCTTCAGATCTGGAGTGTGATCGAGTTCGTACCTGCTCGCGAAATAGTTTGGACGACGACCTGTTTTGTTAGCTCCGCCTCCTCTGACCACTCGTGCAAAACGGTGACGGTATTTACTTGAGGTTGTACGAAAACCTCAACTATTTTGTCGGCCATTTCCGTCCAATTGCCCAGGCTGGCTTCCGGAGAGCAGGCCAAAATAGCCTGAGTTTCCTCAGGAAGCATTTGCAGCCGGAGAGCTCTCAGCAGGTCGTTCCCTACTGTCAAGCCCCGCAAGTGGTTCATATCTCGAAACAACTGGGAAGACTATCGATCTCGTAGCGCGAGATTCCCCAAGAGGTGTCTTAGTTTTGATGAATCGCTGGCTGATAACCGCGATATCAGCAACCTCTTGAGGCTCTCATAGGGTGTCTCTGAGTTTGGGCTCGCAACCACGTCCATGATCACCTTCAGCTCCTCCGAGCCCAACGAAGGGACCACATAGTGGAACTTCGTTAGCGAAGCCTTACTTCCAGCTGTCGCGAACAGGCTGTTGGACAGGACGATGCGCCTGAGGTCCCAATGGCTGTCTCATTGTAAACGACATCTAAACTTTGGATTACGCGACGGAACGAAACGCGGCAGAGTTGGCTGAAAAGTGCACTATTTAAATGAATTTTGTATTGATTATGAATTATACTATGATTAAAAGATCGTATGATTACTTACAATTATGTCGAATTATATCGAAGAAAATTCCACAATTATCGGGACTGTAGATATATGTCGAGAAAATTCAGTTGTCTACCATAAGTAACGTGAGCAAAACAAACATGGCGGCCATCGTGAAACCCATTAGATCACAGCTAGATACAAAGCAACCCAATGAAATGTCTGCGGGATAAACCGGATAAATTATCATGATTGCGCAATTTTTTTAAAAAATTTTGGGGCTGAACTGTACTTACTGTCCTATAAGGAACGTTTTTTTTCATACCGGTCCAGTTTTTGTTGATGCTGAGACTGCTCGGTTAGCTACTGCTTGTAGTAGTAAATTCTTGGGTTTGGTGTCCTACAGGAGCTTGTCCAGAAGCGGGCTGTTGAGGTGGTTGTTGATGTTGAATTTCTATTGTTGATGTTGATGGTTGTTGTTGCTTTCTTACGGCTGGGGCCTTCGGTGTGGTGCATCCGCCTCTTCAGTTAGAGTTTTCGGTGTGGCCCTCTCCTTGCTGGCTGGGGTCTTTGGAGTAGTCATCTCGTTGTCAGTTGGGGTCTTCGGTCTTCAGATTAGCTCCCTCTCAAATGAGGCAATGTGCCTAACGGCGGTCACCAGTTTGGATTATGTGTAAAGTGTTTGTGGAGAGTTATGGATGGAGTGTTGACATATGTGTATTTATGTAAGTGTATCCATTTTTATCTGTCCTGTAATTCTATTGTGCTGTCCGTTTAAGAGATTTTTTTTAAATTTTAACGACGTATGCAGCCTCCTATGCTCAGGGTTCCGCCCAACATGGAAACTTAGCAAATTTAAATGACCTTTTTTGCGTGTCATTTAAAAAGAAAGCTGATATTCGCAAATTTGAATAATTTTATTATGTAAATTGTTTTGAAAATAATTTAAATTGATAGCACATGCATTCGGCAATTTAACGAGCATTAATTAAAAACTGCATTTTTGTTTTGAACCTATAGACCTTTAAAACATTTTTATTCTTTATATTTATACAAAAACCACATAATAGTGAACATTTAAATTTGTGAATAGATGCCAAAAGCCAGTTAAATATACTTACACATTCCTTTCCAACTGCAACCCGCAGAGCGATAGAAACAAACCTAATTAAATGACTATAAAACACACAGCTGGATTCTTTTTCTAGCGGAACAACTATTTCCTCTCATGTTTGGGTTTTTCTTTGCAAACTCAGTCTTCTTTTAATGACTATAAAAGCATTGAAGTGTCTTCGAAATTGCCGTAACTTTTCAAAATTAAACCCGTTCATTGAGACATTTCGAAGCGTACGTATAAAGCTATGGAACGGTGAAATCGACCTGCGTGTTGTCTACGAGAGCTTCCAGCAGTTTCATGTGTATTGGGGTATTCCGGGTTACTCGAAATCGCCTTGTCTGCACATCATCTTCGAAATTGTATGAAATATGCATGTTTGTTGAGGCATAAAACGAAAAGCATTGAATTCGTTTCATGGTATATACTAGCAATAAAATAGTGCTGGTTATGGGCAACCTGGTCGGACCGGTTTTATTTGACTGATTCAATACTTCTCTGTCATGTTCACTCGGAGGGATATTGTTCGCCAAATAGAATTCTTATTTTAATCATCAACGTTTGCTAAATATAATTTCTGCATTCTAATAGCCTTGATAATTGTATGTTCATAAGAATTCTTACAAACGCAGGAAGTTCTTTACATTTTTCGAATTCGACTCACGTAGAAGCTCAGATTCCTGAATGACCGGAAACAGTTTCGACAATTCAACAAAAAAAAAGCACAAGATCATTCAAGAATAGTATTATGCAAACGTAACGCGAATATAATGACCTTTCTGTTGTTCAAAACAGATTTACGTGTTCTCTCTTTCGCCGAGAAACATATTAAACGCGAAATTAAATCAGCAATCACATCGCACCGGCCAAGCAGATACGATGATGACTTTGTAAAGCGAGTGAGTGATGGATGGACTGCTGGTGTGGTGCGGTAAAGAACCAGCAAGAACGCAACCTAAACTGTGGCGAGGTGAAGCGTGCTTGTGTTGCAGGCAGTGTGTGTTTCGTAAATAAGAAATTTAATTTTAACAACTGCCGAGACGTTGCCAATCTATTTTTAGCGAATCCAGTTCATCGAGTCCATCGAAACGCAGATAATTTTAGAGGGAAACGGATGATTTTGCCAGTATGCAAATAAGTGTGGTTAATTCATAGCTCGAAAGCGTGAAAGTTTGGCGTCATGAGATAGTTCCACTTGGCTTCGAATCATAATATTTTTGCACCTGCATATTCCTGTGACCTACTTAAATGTAAAATATATTACGGCCGAATGTCACAAATCCTGATATGCACATATGATTTAAGGATCATTGAACAGCAGCTGGATGACCAACTGGAATCTGACGCTTGTAATCATTATTAGCTGGGTTTAGTGAGCCTGCACTATGTTGAGCTAGGCTGAGATATCTCAGCGAAATGTGTTGGCGAAATGAGCAATTCGGCTGCTCTAACTTGCCCGAAGCTGCTCTGATTTGGGTTTCATGACTTAACTCTAAGCAAATCTGCACCACAGTAGAGCAGCGACGGCCAATCTGTTTCGGCATCTTAGTCGGGAGCACGCTGACATCGCGCTGATACAAGAGCTGCTTCTGTACAAGAATGCGGTTTGTGGATTCGGCGCCAGCCTCAGTGTGTTCCAGCTAAAAGGAAGGGACAAGAGAAGTGCTTGTATTGTTGCCAAAAAAGAGGTAATACAAGATACAGAGGGATACAACCACCGTGTGTTTGGAGAGGAGGATCGCTGGTAGTGGCACGCAGCGGTGTCTACTGTCGGCGGTCTATCTACCATACGACGTGGATCCCATCACACCCGGACTGAGAAGATTGGCAGAAGCGGCTATGACAACTGATGCTGTTATTGGCTGTGATGCAAATGCTCACCAAGAAATATGGGGAAGCCCCAACATAAACGAGAGAGGTAGGTGTTTGCTAGAATTTCTACCGTCAATCAACCTCAACATCCTCAACATAGGTAACAAAACTACATTTATTACTAGGAACAGGGCTGAGGTAATTGATATTACCCTGGCAGCTCCAAGCATAATGGAAAGTGTCCATAGCTGGCAGGTTTCTTACCTGCCATCGCTCTCGGACCACCAGTGGCTATCTCACCTAAAAAAGTACGGAACTCGAGAACAGCACAATGGGAAATTTACTCAAGGAAAACAAATAGACACCTCAGGGCACTAGACGATCCGGATCTGACGAGTCCAGGACGACTTAAGGAGCAAGTGAACCGATTAACAGGAATCTTAGTGTCAGATTTCAAAGACGTGTGTCCGGAAAAGCCCGTAAGAAAAAACGCTACCTTATGGTGGAATGGCGAACTCACAGAGGCTAAAAGTCGCACGCGAAGGGCGTTTAACAAGCAAGGCGTTTGGGAAACGTGGAAGACTGGGATCGATACAAGCAAGAGCTGTCGCTCTTCAAAAAGATAATACAATAGAAAAATCTTTACAGCAAAAGGAACTCACGTTGGCAAGCAGCCTTCTTAGACATTGAGGGGGCTTTTAATAATGTCACTGTTGCGAGCATCATCGATGCTTTAGTTCGATGTCGAGTGGATAAAACTCTGCTGACCTGGGCATCGGACTTGCTCAAGAACAGGCGGATTGAGGCTACCTTTTTGGATGCCAAACCAGAAAGAATAGTCGGAACCGGAACACCACAAGGAGGGATTATATTTCCCCTTTTTCTGGATCCTGACAGTCAACAAAATACTGAAGAATTTAAGGGCCAGTGGCTTTGAGGTGGTGGCGTATGCCGATGAAATTGTAGTACTTGTGAGGAGTGCGTTTCCACAAACTTTGTCGGACCTTATAGAATCGGCGCTGGACCATATCCAAATCTGGGCCAGAAAAGTTAGCCTTAGGGCAAACCCGACAAAAACCGAACTTGTACTATTCACAGGAAAACACAGGGTACCGGCTATTGTCACGCCTAACCACAACGGAATAACATTGGAGCTTGCTGATAGTGTTAAATATTTGGGCCTTATACTAGACAGGAAACTGAACTGGGGGGCTAACGTGAAGCACAGAATTGGTAAGGCTCGCGCAGCACTTTTCGCGTGCAGGTCTGCCTACTTCAATACTTAGGGTCTTGTAGTTGTGGTATAGTGAAGCCGATTTTGGTGTGTGGAGCGATCGTGTGGTGGAAGGCAGCGGAGAGTCAAACTAATATCAAGGAGCTAACAAGACTGCAAAGATTAGTTTTCATATGTATTACGGGTGCTTTACGAACCGCCCCAACGGCTGGGTTGGAAATGATTTTGGGACTCATGTCCCTAGGTCGATTCATCTTTGAAAGCGCAAGCTTAGCGGAAAAGATTTGGGCTCGTTGCAGAAGACACGGACCACATGAGCAAAATAATACATCTTGGCAGGAGGTCAAGATACCCACAAGAACAGACTACCACCGATGGACGGACGAGTCAAAGACGCACATAGGAGTTGGCTCGGGCGTGTTTTCTATGGATTTGAGCCTTAACCTGTGGCGTAGACTGTCGGACCATGCTACCGTCTTTCAGTCTAAAGTATATGCTATACGCATGGCAGTTGAGTCCATTAGCGGAATATCAACCAGATCAATGACGTTTTGCGTCGACAGTAGGGCAGCCATTCTCGTTCTTGCGTCTTACAGATGTTCTTCAAAATCTGTTAACGCTTGCAGAGTGGCTCTCAATTGAAGGGCAAGGCATATTCCTATCCGGATTATGTGGGTGCCAGGGCAACGAAAAAACCGATGAATGGGCGAGGAAAGGTTCAGGAATTAGTAGTATTCCCTGCATCACTGTACCACCGCCAATCGCTGACACCACAAGCAAACTTGATGCCGCTATATGGGTCAAACTAAAGTCCAAATAGGAAAACAGGATGGACTGCAGGGTGGCCAGGACATTATGGCCATCACCTGATCTAAGTAAAAGCTGGAAACTGCTCAAGCTCAGCAGAAACTGCTTAAGAGCCACGGTCGGCTTGCTCACAGGGCACTGCTTTACCGCATCTCATGCGAACAGAATGGGACTGACATCCAGTAATTTATGGAAGAGGACACCATCGAGTACACTCTCTGTGATTGTCCGGCCCTAAATAATAAATGCCTCAAGATTTTTGGTTTTTACCACTTTCAAGGGTTAGCAGAGGTGGCCAGTACCGTCACGCTGAGTCAACTGATCCAGTTTGGCGGAGCGGTCACTTGGCAGCTCTAACAAGCCAGCGGAGGGTGGCAAACGGGCCCAAACTGGCTGCGTTCCCGGCAGCCCTTTTTACTAACCTAACCTAAACTAGAGCAGTTTAGAGGACGATTTTTGCTCTACCTTTTTGGTAGAGTAAGTTCGAGCAGGTAACAAGCTGTTTGTCAACTGTCACGAAATCGGCTTTCAAACCAACAATAGAGTTTTTTCATTAGTGAATTGACAGGTTGAACTTCTGACAAATAATTAATTTTGAGAGTTGCCTCTCAATCGGTCTAACTTGCTCGACTTTCTTGACAGCTGTTCTATTCTAATTTGCCTTGAGATGCCTCTTTTTTCATATTCATTAAACAAGACTAAAGTTTGTCGCTCAATTCAACTGACGCCTAACGTGAAACAGGCTGATATCACCATCTGTACCTGTGGTGCCATCTTGAAATAAAACCTTAACAATATAAAAGCTTTCTTGCCCATAAGTCCCCAAAAAAGGGAAATTTACACAATAGATTTCTTACAGGCACAGTCAGTCATTTCGCATAAGCTCTACCCTTCTTCTACTTTTCGTCGAAGATACAACGTTCCGCGGCATGTACTCGTAACTCGCAAATTTCCAGGAAGACAATCGAACTCAGCTATTGGCATAAACCAAGGACCTTCGTTGAGCAGCAACGACTGTATGATATATTCACGCAACGTGCACAAATGAAAGACTATTACATCCCACAAAATTTATGCAAAATAATAACCAGGAATCTTGGATGATTTGACGTTCTAGCGTTCACACTGCAATCTGCCTCAGGGATCACCTCTTCAACTGGAGGGTAAATCGCATCGATTTTAGAACAAGTTTCTACCACACTGAAACGTTGAGCAATTCTTGATTGCTGCTACTTAAGCATTCAAACATAGTAGTAAGTAAGCTAGTAAGCTAGAAAACGAAGTCAAAACATAATTATTTTTTATATTATGTAAAAAAACAACGAGTATTTCCACAATTTTTTTTTTATGTTTATGCATTTTGAACACTTCCAGCCTTCCGGTCTCTTCTGCTGCTTGCCGTCACGTATTTCGGTTAGCTGTCGATTGATTCGAATGCACTCTCATTAAAACTTCCATTTTCAACCGAATTTCGCTTATGGTGAAATTTACCATCGTAATTATTCTTCCAGGGTCCACCGGTAACCATATTTGGCCTGCGCTGACCTCTCCAGCAAAGCGCAGTCAAGTGAATCCAACAGCTTTCTCTAGTCCAACTTCGAAATATTCCACCCAAATATTCTAATTTGGTAAACCTGTGCTCCCACTTTATTTTGAGCCTACCCTTGCGCTAGTGTCCTGAAGGACTTCCGGCTAAATTTTCCCTTAGATAGGCTTTGTTACGACCGCTGGTTTTTTCCCATGGGCGATTGCGTCCAAATTCGATGTCACGTTTTAAGATGAAACTGGGTTTTCCGATCTAACTTTTGCTTCTGTTGCTTTTTTGTAGCTCTTCTAACGCTTTTAGCCTAGGGAGCTTTTTGGCGTTGCCTACTTCAGTTCGTGTCACCCCAGTGTCTTCTTTTTACTAATGTTCGAAGAACATTAGTATTAAAATCGCTTCGCCGAAAATTCGTCATATGTATATATATATATATATATATATATATATATATATATATATATATATATATATATATATATATATATATATATATATATATATATATATATATATATATATATATATATATATATATATATATATATATATATATATATATATATATATATATATATATATATATATATATATATATATATATATATATATATATATATATATATATATATATATATATATATATATATATATATATATATATATATATATATATATATATATATATATATATATATATATATATATATATATATATATATATATATATATATATATATATATATATATATATATATATATATATATATATATATATATATATATATATATATATATATATATATATATATATATATATATATATATATATATATATATATTATATATATATATATATATATATATATATATATATATATATATATATATATATATATATATATATATATATATATATATATATATATATATATATATATATATATATATATATATATATATATATATATATATATATATATATATATATATATATATATATATATATATATATATACCTATATATATATATATATATATATATATATATATATATATACCTATATATATATATATATATATATATATATATATATATATATATATATATATATATATATATATACCTATATATATATATATATATATATATATATATATATATATATATAGATATATATATATATAGATATATATATATATATATATATATATAGATATATATATATATATATATATATATATATATATATATATATATATATATATATATATATATATATATATATATATATATGTATATATATATATATATATATATATATATATATATATATATATATATATAGATATATATATATATAGATATATATATATATAGATATATATATATATATATATATATATATATATATATATATATATATATCAGCAAAATGGTTAAGAGAGATAATCTCTGGAGTGGCCGATCCGATTGAGCTGACATTTTTGGAGAACATAGATGTATATAACAGGTAGGTACATGACTTGCTAGAATTATCTTAGATATCTTAGACCTTTTGGCGGCGGCGGGCATTTAAGTGAATTTTCAGGTGCTCCTATATTTCCAAGCAGTGTACATTTTTGTTCAAAAAAAGTACTAGGAATGAAAACTTATTATGTTTTAAGTTTGCTTATGATAAAGAAGTCGAAATGTTGAGCCTTGTGTAGGCGCTGAGTGCCTGAAAGTAGGCAAGGATTTTTTTTTCAAAATTCGATTTGTCATAACTTCTAAGAAAAACAATGCATCATCGTGAAATTTTTAAAGCGTATTGATACAGACTAAAATTTTACATACATGGACTTTCAGGACTGTGCGGGCAACTCTGTAGCTACAGCAGGCTCCTGAACAAAAAATCCTTCAAATCATCGACCTTCCTGAAAATTTTTTGATTTTTGAAAATAAATTCAAATTATTGATAAATTTTGACTTTTGTCCACCAAGTCAAATAAAATATTTCAAAATTCCGCGGTAAACAAGAACGGCAACCCGTGATGAAATTACCTCTATTTTCAGCACTCAAAACTTCTGTTCACGGGAACTGACGATCGGATAATGCGATCAATATGAAATTTACAGGACATATTGGAATTAGCTAGGACCAGGTCTGATAGAAGTGATTTTGAAATACAGGGAACACTGTGGTAGTGGTGCCATATGGAAAAATCGCTGAGAAAAAAAAATGGTTTTTGGCCTATAGCTTCCGATTTAGCCACCAGATTTTAACGAAATTCACGCAGTAGGTGAACCTTACTCTAAGATAGATTTCATAGAAATTTGGTTGAAAAATTAGTATAGGGACGCCAGCCACGGCAATTTTTGTCTCCTAAATATTGTAAATTTGCTCAGGAAAATAAAGATTTTTTCCCTATAACTTCCGATGCAGTGACGAAATCAAAACGAAATTCATGTGAAAAGCATATCTTGTTGCGATTGTTATTCTGTAGGAATTTTGTTGAAAAACCGTGAAAGGGTTGCCAGCTATGATGAATTTCGTAATTTATTGACATTACTTTATCGAGCGATGTTGTCATAAAATTTACAAATGGGAATGATCCTGCAATGACAATTAACAGCAAATATTTACGTTTCAAAAATTTAAAAAGTTTGGACGATGGTAACCCTAAAATTTAATTCACTCCTATAACTTACAGCGCAGCCATTCAATCGAAACGATTGAAGAAGAATACTGAAGAAGAATATGCTAGCACATGATTGCCAGCACCGGATAATTTCGTAAATATCGCACCAACAGATGCTTCCATTTTCTATTCATAAGCAAACCATTTACAATAAAATAAGCAACCGATATTTAAATTTTCCGAGTTTTGGAAATTTTATTGTTTGTTACTTGAATCTATAACCAAGTTTATTAGCTTATTCATCTGCATCATCCCCCTTCTATGGTAAGCATAATTTATGACAAACGACTTCGATTATATAAAAGCATTAAAAGATTATATAAAAGCAAAGCATTTAAGTTATATATCTATATGCTTTTAGAATCGTCAAAATTGGTGCAACTGCACCAAATTGTTTATATAATGTTATTTTATTTGAATAAAGCTCTTTGCCCTATAGCCTCCAGTACAGTCATGGTATCATAACGAAATTCATATGGCAAATTTAAATTATGTACAATATTCAGTAGAAATCTAGTTTGAAAAACAAAGATAGGGTTGCCAGCTACGATTGTTTTTGTATTTTTTGACATAGCTTTAGTAAGCGATTTTATCATAAAGTTTTCAAATCGTAGTGGTCTTGTAGTGAAAATACACACCAAATACTAAGATCTAGAAAGTTTGAAAGCTCTTGCGAATGGTAACCCTAAACTTCTTTTTATCCCTATAACTTCCAATGCAGTAATCGGATCAATACAAAATTCGCAGAGCAGGTTGACTTCCACGTGAGGCAGATATGACTTATTTTTGGCTTCAGTGCTAGCAAAGGAGTGCTAGCACGAGGTGTTTTTGTTATTTTCGTACCAATAAATGCTTGCATTAAGTATTCACATCGCGAATATACAATATATAACAATATATATGACAATACATACAATATATAATATATAAGACAATAACAACAATATAACAACAATATATAACAATACACTCAAAATCTGCACAAATCCTCTACTGTTCTTCGAACATTAGTATTTCTAGCGGTTCTGATGCGCTAGGGTTTTTTTTAGGATTATATTTAGGTGCTCTCACTCGTCTTTGTGCTTTGGCTTGCCCAGTGCATGGAATTCCTTTGAATTGTTCTTTCTAGACTAGGACCCTTCCGGTTTTCTCAGCTCTAACTCAGTTTTCTTCCCATTTCCTCTACAAGCTTCTTGAAACTTCCAGAGCCTCTTCAAGTTGAAGATTTCGGACGCTTCAATAGAAATACTAATTATTTTAAGTTGAATCAAAGGCAGATATAGTTAAACGTTGGTAATATTTTATGTGTTTGAATATTTCTCTTTAACAATCACTTCCTGATTTTTGATTTAAATTATTACAAGCTCATTTCGTTCGTCATTTGAATGAATCAGAGAAGAAAAAAAAACAAAAAAAGTTGAATTCACTACACGAACCTAACATTTGGTCCATTTTTCATTTTGAAACATTTTTTGTATTTTCTGCATATTATCCAAGCAAAAAAATCAATCATAATTCAATAATTTGCTATATATTAGCGTCCAAAAGAACCAAACTGTCAGCAATTTCCTTCGATTCAAACATCATCAACATAACAAATTCCGATCTAAATATCAACTCGTCGAATATAATAAACTCACGCAGTATTCGCCTTGAATCTGATGGCAAATTCTTACTTAATGATTTTCGTCACGTTCTGAACATGAATGAAACACATCGACCGCGATAAAAACAGCAGTTTTGTCCGGTTTATTTTGTTTTTCGCTACGCACCTATAATAATAAGAATAGGAGCCTGTCTTTATAATTCATCAGCTTGAAATGGAACATTTGTTGTGTTTGTTTCAAAGTCAAATAAGTCCGGAATTTGTAACCGTTTTGGCTGGGTGGTAAGTGAAAAAATAGTGATTTAAACTAAAAAAAAACTCTAGCGCATCTGAACCGCAAAAAATACTAATGTCCGATGAACAAAAGAAGAATCGTGCAGATTTTGAGTGCATATTCTACCACACGTGCTCGAAACTGTTTAGAGCGTAAAACCACTATGGTCTTAACAATACATTTAAACTCATAGAGTGGAAAGGATTTCAGGACTACCACTTGCATGAATTTCAAGATTTAGGAAAGTCAAACACTGCAAAACTTTGAAAGCAGCATAACATAACATAAACAAAGAAAATGATCAGTGCTTGCAACACTTAACCGGCACTGCAACCTAAAAGTCTCCCACAATTGCCTCACGTCAAAGTCAAATAACTCTATCGATCTCGATTTTATCCGATGATTGCGTCGAAAGTTACAGGGATAGAAAGATGTTTGGAATCAAAAAACGAAAGATGCTTGGGACCGAAAAATTTTTAGAACTTAGAAAATTTAAACATTGGTGACTTATTTTTATTCTAAATATTCGCGATAGGAATACACGAAAATAGCAAAAACGCCTCGCGCTGGCAACCTGCTTCACATTGAAATCAACCTACCCTGCGAATTTCGTTTCGATCCGATGACTGTATTGAAAGTTATAGGGGTACAAAGAAATTTAGGGTTACCAGTCGCAAAAGTTTTCAAATTTTTCGAAAACTCAATATTTGTTTACTGTCACTACAAGATCATTACCGTTTAAAAATTTTAGGATAACATTGCTTAATAAAGATATTGCAAATAAATACAAAACTTACAATAGCTAGCAACCCTATCATGGCTTTTTAACCAAATTCCGTCTAAATAATACCGATAATAAGTTCCATATATCATGTGAAATTCGTTTTGATTTCATTACTGTACTGGAAGTTATAGGGCAAAAGGCTTTATTTTCCTGAGCGAATTTTCAAAACCCAAGACACCGAAATTACCATAGCTGGCAGCACCAACCGGATTTTTCAACCAAATTTCTACCAAACATGCCTTTAAGTAAGGTTCAGCTCATGTGCCAATTTCACAAAAATCTGGTTACAGAATCAGAATTCATAGGGCAAAAAGCAATTTTTTTTTCTTTATAATTTTTCAAGATTGCATTACTGGCACAGATTTGCTGGTCCTACTTAATACCATACATTCTGTGAATTTCAGATGTATCTGACAATTGGGTCGTGAGTTCTCGTGAACAGAAGTTTTTGATGCTTAATATATAGGTAAATTGGAGGAGGGGTACCGTTCTCGTCCGATGTGAAATTTCTAAAGTTTTGCTTTGGTTGTATAAACAGAACATAAGATTTCTATATGAGTTGGTTTTTACTGTAAAAGACAAAATTTTTCAGGAGAGTCGATGGTTTGAAGCTATAATGCCTGCCGTAGCTGCAGGGTTACCAGCACGAGTCTACAGCTTAGTAATACCAATATGTATTTTAAGTTTCATATTGGTTGGATGATACTGATGACGATATATGTAATATATATATATATATATATATATATATATATATATATATATATATATATATATATATATATATATATATATATATTATATATATATTATATATATATGTATGTATATATATATATATATATATATATATATATATATATATATATATATATATATATATATATATATATATATGTATATATATATATATATATATATATATATATATATATATATATATATATATATATATATATATATATATATATATATATATATATATATACAGTAAAAGCTCTCATAAGCGGACAGTCACGGTTCCAAGAATTTTGTCCGCTTATGGGAGGTGTCCGTATATAAGAAAGTATCCAACATAAAGTCATGTAAAAGCAAACGCAATTAAACGACTAACGTGCATTTACTATACATTATATTATCATTTAGAAATTCAAAAAAAATATTTTTAAAAAAAATCATGTATATTTGACTGCTTTGTTTTTTCACGTTTCTCTCACAAAAAACAATTTTGAAAATGTGTTTCAACATTTTTTAAATATTCGAACGCAACAAAATCTTCCTTTGAAAACTTTTTTAGGCTTGCAACGGCCTCTAAGGCACTGGCGTAAGAGTTGATTGGACCACGATCTTCATTTTCCTCTTCGTCACTGTCATCCGATACTATATCTAAAGTATGATTTACTTCTGTAGCCGCTATATTCATTCCGGCTTCTTCATTTTCATTTACTTTCTCTTCAATTGATAAAGTGCGATCCAAATTTGTAAAGCCTTCATCCAGTTGATCAGATGATTCAATTTCATTAAAGTTCCTCCAAAACTCTGCTAGGGTTGCTAGTGGGAGATCATCTTCTGCATGATATTCCATCAGGTCAACTTGTTGAACTACAGATTTTTTAAAACCTGCTTTGGCGAAGCATTTTTGTACGGTATCTGGAATTATCTTGTCCCATGCGCTTTTAATAAAATAGATAGCTTCCAAAACGTTAATGGATTTTGAAAGTTGTGAGGCGGAGGAAACGTTATCAATTTTTGAAAGAACATGTTTCAGAATTAAACCACGATAGAAGAACTTGAAATTCTGAATAATTCCCTGGTCCATGGGCTGAAAAACAGATGTGGTGTTAGGAGAAAGAAATATTATTTTAATGTTTCCCAAATTCAGATCTGTAGGATGCGACCCAGCGTTGTACAGAAAAAGGCAACATTTTACGTTTTTGAAGTCCCATTCTCCTGTCCATATCTCTAAGCCAGTCTGTCGTTATAGTCCTTGTCATCCACGCCTACTTATTCAAACTCAACGTAGCAGGCAAACTATTAACTGCAACATTTTTCATTGCTCGTGGTCGAGCAGCTTTCCCAACAACCAAAAGCTTTTCTATTTCTCCTATTATATTTGCGCACAACATTATGGTCAATCTTTCTTTTGCCATTTTGCCACCTACACACTTTTCAGCTTTAAAAGTTAAATGTAAGCTCTAAAATATGAAAACTTTCATCTGCGTTGAAAATATCTCGTGGTTGATATCGTAATAGCATCGCTGGAAATTTTTGTCGAAATTGGTCCACATCTTCTATATTAACGTCCGCTGACTCACCATAGATACACTTGAAGCTAATGTTATGCCTTTTTCTCCATTTTTGTAGCCATCCATCCGATTCAATAAAATTATCGTATCCCAAGGCTTTAGCCACTTCTTTGGGCTTTGTTTTTATTAACGTCCCTGATTGGGGAACATGCTGGTTTCTGGCTCGAGCAAACCACTCGAAACAAATCTTTTCAATCTGTGCTGCACCATCTTTTAATTTTTTTGTTTATTGATCTAAATTATCGCTTGTTTGCCATTGTCTACGAATGATTTACTTATTTTTAAATTTAAATTTACTTATTTTAAACCTAAAATCGTTAAATTTAATTTTATGCATTACAATTTTTTTAAAGCCGATTTTTGAAACATACATACGTACCTCTCGCCCAATTTGCGAACACTTAAACGTTCTTGTTCTGCAACATTAACCACCTCCATTTTCTGTCTTAAAGTTAAAAAGCGTTTGGTTGGTGCCATTGCTGCACTGCACTGATAACAGTACACTTCAAGGCACCAATTAAAGTAACAAAATCATCACCTGCGACGGCTGGCGCTTATGTGCATGCACGTAAAGGGAAATCACACATTACGGGGAATTACCGCGCTATCGAAAGAAATGATTGTTGTCCGTTGTTGGAGCTTCGAGTCCGCTCTTGAGAACGTTTCGAGTCTGTCGGTGACAATTTATGGTGTCCGTGTCCGTCCGACAGAGCGTCCGCTTATGAGAGCGTATTTTACATGGAGAGTCATATAAAAAATATGGTTCCAAAAAAAAACGTCCGCTGTAGAGAGATGTCCGCTTATGGGAGCTGTCCGCAAAGGGAACTTTCACTGTATATATATATATATTTATAGAAATATAAATTTTTGGCCAAAATGATTTTAATACTAATGTTCTTCGAACATTAGTAATAAGAAAAGAAATTAAAAGTGTTAAACTACTACGTAAGCCCTTAAATAACATTTCTGATACTGCACGTTAATTTCATCAATAATTCTATTTTCGAAAACTGCGCGATGTTTTTGAGCGGAAGCTCTTCCGGGGACATGTAATAAACTTCTTGACTATCGGGAGGCAGAAATTTTTTCGGAGGGTATTGTCCAAGCCAAACGAAAATCTGATTCGAAACGAAGCAATGATTTGGTGACCCATGTTGACCTTATTCAATGTCGTAGACGCATGGAGTGAGGGGACGTGACCCAGCCTAGTCAAGATATTTGAATTGATGTTCTCTGCCCATGTTATATAAACAAAGCGCGATACAAATATTTGAAGTGCTGATGGGTGCCAAAGATTTTGTTGGAGATGTTCTTGCAGTTAATATTGTTGTTGCTGTTGTTCTACTTCTACTTGAGGTGCATCTACTTTCTCAATTTATTTATGATTCAGATACCGCTATTGCTAGGTTAAATACTTAGCTATGTTATAAATACTCTTTTTTATACAGCATATATATTCAGTTAAAAATAAAATCAATATTTTTCTCAAATCTATACAAATTTATATAAATCACATCAGAACAAAGACAGCAATCAATCTTTTTTTATTGTTCAATTCAAATAATTCAAATTCAAATAATAAATTAATCAATCATCAATTGTTGTCATTCCTCGGTTTTCGATTAACTCACTCAGCTGTTCCGAGTATTTGACCGACAAATTGACTACATTGCAAGCAATCAACAAGAACAATCAGTTCTAATTATGGGTTTGTTTTGTGATATGTACGTTATTTCCATATACAAATATGTATGTGTCTACATATGTACATTACTTACTAATAAAGCAGTTCTAGTACATTAGCTCACGTGCACATATAAATTCCTGTGTATAAACCTTGGCCTTCCGCACTATCTCTTCGACTGTGATCCGATCGGTATTCATGTAAAGCATCATCAAGGTCGTTAATTTTATTGAGCAGCTAACCGCAAAACATACCGCAAATTATCTGGCGTCATCACACGATAAGATATGAGAACAACGAACGCAGACATTGCATAGATTGTTTCTGACAAGAAGTTTATTGTGGATTGATGTAGTTTTTAGTATTCTTGTTCGGTTTAATATAATTGTAGGTATGTATACTTATTTGTCAGGCACACTGCCGTAGCTATGAATGTATGCATTTGTTTCTTATCTGAAGTTTTTAGAATTAATTTTATTTTGAAGTATTTGGCTAATTAATACAGTTTAAAAACACTATATAACACTATTAATAAAAACAGTTTTGGAAATTTGGTCGGTTTATATTTTTATTTTTATTTTTCTCTTATAGTAGACACATAAACGTACGAAATCCGACGTGTATATATATATATATATATATATATATATATATATATATATATATATATATATATATATACATATAAATATATATATATACATATATATATATATATATATATATATATATATATATATATATCTATATATGTATATATATATGTATATATATATATATATATATATATATATATATATATATATATATATATATATATATATATATATATATATATCTATATATGTATATATATATGTATATATATATATATATATATATATATATATATATATATATATATATATATGTATATATATATGTATATATATATATATATATATATATATATATATATATATATATATATATAAATATATATATATATATATCTATATATGTATATATATATGTATGTATATATATATATATATATATATATATATATATATATATATATATATATATATGTATATATATTTATATATATATATATATATATATATATATATGTATATATATATATATATATATATATATATATATATATATATATATATATATATATATATATATGTATATATATATATATATATATATATATATATATATATATATATATATATATATATATATGTATATATATGTATATATATATATATATATATATATATATATATATATATATATATATATATATGTATATATATGTATATATATATATATATATATATATGTATATGTATATATATATATATGTACTGCGACTGTGAACTTTTATTGATTTTCGCACGGCTTTAGTACATACGTCCAGTAAAATGTACAATTTAAAATCGTAAATGGTCTGGGGGTTGGTGAGCGAAGCGAGCAGGGAGCGAAGCCACCTAGTATTTTTTAAATATATTTTTTTTTTATCAAAAGTAGACTGTTGTTTGGCAAATCCAGACCTTGGAACGTTAGAAAGTGCAAAATTATGTTTCTCATCTTAAAAACTGGGGGCTGCAAATTAAAAGTATTTTAACCTTATAATCCATCATCTCTTAAAAAAAAAGTCTCACTGTTAATCTATTTATTATCTCACAGACTGACATAATCTGTACAAATCTATTCGCCACCGTCGCAAATGAATGCAGTATCGACCACTAAATCATTGGAGTTATTTGGCCTTCGAAACAATTGCCTGGCCCACCACCATACGGATGTGTTGGCTGATTCGAGGGTGGCATCATGTCGAGACAAGACGGAACACGATGGCATAATAAAGAAATCAGAGACTGATTCCACAAAGAATTAACCATGGCCACCAGCACCTCAATTAATGGTCATAGTTTCTTATGGTGGAAAGAAGAAACTCAAGAAACACTGATTGGCCTAAGTTCAATCGGCTTCTTGCAGACAGAGCGTGTCCTAGTGACAGGATAAAATCGCCAAAGTCAAAAGAATCCCGGTTGACCACTCTGAATAGAGACCTGATAAGTAGCTATGAAGAGGCCTGCCCAATGAGTAAGAGCAGATGGGGCAAGACGGTTCCCTGGTGGAATCGGGAACTACAGAAGCTAAGGAAAAGTACCAGGAAAATTCTCAACAGAGCTTGTAAGAGCAACACTGAGGATGACTGGATCGCCTACAGAACTTTGCAGAGAACGTATAAGAAGCTGGTGAGGACCTCCAAGAGGGAATCATTAAGATCTTACTGTGAGAGACTGGAAGGCGCACGGGAGACGTCTAGGCTTTGCAAAATCCTAGAGAAGGATGCATCAGCTAAGCTAGACTCTCTAAAACGCTCGGATGGTGACTTTACCAAGTCCAAAAAGGAGTCTTTGCAGACTTTACTTGGAACTCACTTCCCGGGAGCTCCGGTGATTGAGTCGCAGAAGGCAACTGCGCCTGTGACCAAATCCTTGCTCTTTGCAGCAGTAGGCAGTGCTGGTACACAACTAGATCTGTGGTCACTACTGAAAAGGTCAGTGATGCAATCATGTCTTTTGAAAATTTCAAATCTCCGGGCCTGGATGGTATCTATCCGGTTATGCTTAGGGAGGGAATTGACCACTTGGGGGCTGACCTGAGAGAAATCTTCTGGGCATGCCTAGCCCTGGATTATGTTCCGTCACCTTGGCGAGAGGTTAAGGTAGTTTTTATACCTAAACCGGGGAGAGATGACTATTCCGATCTAAGGAACTTTAGATCGATCAGCTTAATTTCGTTTATGTTGAAATGCCTAGAGAGACTTGTCGAACGACACATACGTACTACGGCGCTTAGGTTTAACCCTTTGAATTATGAGCTACATGCGTACCAGCGAGGAAAATCATGCGAGTCGGCCCTTCATTCTTTGGTGGCCAGAGTTGAAGGAGCGATCTCAAATGGTGAGTATGCGTTGGGGGTATTTGTGGACATTGAAGGGGCCTTTGATTGCGCGCCCTCTGTGGAACTATGTGATGCTGCGAAAGGTCATGGCGTGGATGACTTAGTTAAGTGGATACATGCCATGCTGACGCAGAGATGGTTGCTGGCGGAAGCTGGATCCGACTGCTACTTAAGAACAGAGGCGACAAATGGATGCCCTCAAGGGGGAGTCCTATGACCGCTCCTGTGGAGTATGCTAGTCGACTCCCTGCTAAACGAACTGCAACAAGAAAGGCTGCACGCACAAGCTTATGCTGATGACGTGGCCGCACTGGCTGTCGGTAAAGATCTGAATGTGTTATGTAGAAATACACAGCGTGCATTGGATCTGATGGGCAGCTGGTGTTCGAGGCATGGCCTAACAGTAAATCCTGGTAAGACGAAAATTTTTTTGTTTACCAGGAAAAGAAAACTGGAAGGACTAGTGCTTCCAAACATGAAGGGTGTAACACTTCAACTTTCAGATGAAGTCAAATATCTTAGAGTAATATTGGACAAAAAACTTCTCTGGAAGAAACATGTGGAAGTGAAGCTTACTCGTGCTGTAAAAGCTTTCGGGCAATGCAAGAGAGCTTTTGCTACCACATGGGGTTTAAAGCCTCGTGTAGTGATGTGGATCTACACAGCAATAATTAGGCCGATGTTCACGTACGCATCCGTGGTGTGGTGGACTATCGTGAGGCTATTGTATGCTCGAAAAATGTTGGCCACGCTGCAAAGGACGATGTGCCTGGGTATCTGTGGTGCCATGAGCACTACTCCGGGTGCGGCCCTTGATGTGCTTCTCAATCTGCCTCCTCTCGACATTCAAGTTCAGAGTGTGGCGATGAGCTCTGCCCATAGACTAGCTCAGCTTGGCTTATGGGTAGGTGAAGACGATGTGGGGCACTGCTCTATTAGGAGTTCGATGCGTGAGATCTCTTCGATTCTCACTATGCCTTCGGACGCTCGGGTGCCCTTCCTCGACTTCGGAAGAAGGTACGAAGTAATCCTCTTGAGCAGAAGTAGCTGGGACGATCCAGATCTGTGTACGAGGAGATATTCTGAGATCTTCTTCACGGACGGCTCGAGGTCAGATAGTAGATCTGGAGCTTGAGTCTATCTATATTCATCGAATGGCAGGTGGGTTTTTTCTCTTGAAGAGCATGTTTCGGTTTTTCAAGCAGAAATATTTGCTATCCTGAGAGCTGCTTGTTGGGCAATTGAAGAAAGATAGAGGGGAAAAGGCATTGCTATTTGCAGTGACAGTCAAGCTGCACTGATGGCGCTGCGTAGACCCCTGACAAACTTGAAAATTGTCCAAGAGTACAGAGCACGATTGAACTCTGTCGCCAGATTCAATATGGTGCATCTGCTCTGGGTACCGGGGCACTGTGGTGTTGAGGGAAATGAAATTGCTGACGTCATTGCGAAGCAAGGTTCGGGACTTCCACTACGGGGCCCTGAACCCGCCTTGGGTGTGCCGACCGCATCTGCACTTTAGTATTCTTGTTCGGTTTAATATAATTGTACGTATGTATACTTATTTGTCAGGCACATTGCCGTAGCTATGAATGTATGCATTTTTTTCTGAATTATCTGAAGTTTTTAGAATTCATTTAATTTTGAAGTATTTGGCTAATTAATGCAGTTTAAAAACACTCACGTGAGAGATATATTTTGTTTTATAAAATATATTTCAGACCTTGGAACATTAGAAGGTGCAAAATTATGTTTCTCATCATAAAAACTGGGGGCTGCAAATTAAAAGTATTTTAACCTTATAATCCACCATCTATGAAAAAACAGTCTCACTTTTAATCTATTTATTATCTCACAGACTGACATAATCTGTACAAATCCATTCGCCACCGTCGCAAATGAGTGCAATATCCACCACTAAATCATTGGAGTTCTTTGGCCTTCGAAACAATTGTCTGGCCCACCACCATACGGGTGTGTTGGCTGATTCGAGGGTGGCATCATGTCGAGACAAGACAGAACACAATGGCAAAATAAAGAAATCAGAAACTGATTCCACAAAGAATTAACCATGGCCACCAGCACCTCAATTAATAGTCGTATGTAGTTTCTTATGCCGTGTTAGGCTGGCCAATCGTTTTACCACAAAACGTTGATCATTCCGTGTTACAGTCTGTTCAGTTTTTTCACTTTCCGTGTTAATTGCTTCAAATAAAATTCTGCCGGTCATCATTCAATCCATTCCGGTCTGGTCCATTCACTCGAACTGAAACTCGTTTAGGAGCAAATATAGATTCAACTCAGGTCGATAGTCGACTCGTAAATCGTGTCGCGCCAATCAAAATTTAATGGGGAATTATTAAGATAACAGATCATACCGTTTTATCCTGCCGGGGGGTCTCCTCGACGGCTAAATGTAGTTCGTTGGCTGCATGTATCGTGTATTGTTTCGCTACGTGGATTGTGGCAACGATTCAATTGTTTCCAAAAAGATTCTTTTGTTAATTTAGGAATGAAAGATTTGTTAGGATTGAACGCCAATTAAATAAGATTGATTCAAGCTGGAAACAGATAAAATGCAAAATGATATGACTAAGCGTGGAAGAAGTTATATCTGAAATATCGTAACTTAATTTCCAAGCACATTACATTGCACCCTAGTTTAAGGTTAGGCTGGACCATATGGCAGAATGAGAAGTCAGATTGACGACATTAAATACAATGTTTCAATAAATTGCATATACAATTCGAAACAAGTATAATAATATGGCAAAGAATAATTAAAAAGGGAGACGTAGGAAACTAAACATTGTTAGATTCTGTATTGCATATTTTCAATAGTATTTTTTTAATGGCCTGAAGCTCTGCGCAGAGAGATAGAGACGTGCTCCTTTTTCTTCCTGCTGGGGTGATACGAAGACTTAGGCTGGTAACTGAGGCGAAGATTCATCTGCATAGTTCCGGATCCAGCTCTTCACTTTAGGCAGATCTGTGGCCTACCGACCTGCCTGTTGGACTAAAAGAAACATCTTAAATGTTTTCGGCAACATTGTTAGCAAGTTCAGGGCACTGTGAAAACCTACGGAACTTTTGAAAAGTCGACAGACATACTCCTGGCTTACCACCACAAGCGTGGAAAGGACGGTGTTTCAATGGGAGTAGAGTGCAGCGGGAAGAAAATCCGGGCGTTTGGATCGGCTGTGATCCAAAAACGCGAAAACCAAACTGGAAAAAAAACGAATTTGTATAGAATCAAATACAATGAAAATACGAAACATCATCAAGCCAGTACTTCTGAAGGGAGTAGTAAAAGAACATCTTCCAAATGTGCTCAAACGTGATGCAATTACTGACGAAGGTAATCCGTATAGCATATAGATAGGTAGGCAAAGTGATCGGCCATGATATTGAAACTCAAACCTGAAACATTAATTAAGCTGAATCTATGGATTAAACTAAAGACGATGTAAAGAAAATCGAACTTCCCGCCAGAACTACAGGGGGAAGTCAGCAGAGAACTACCCCTTTCAAAGGAGTTCGAAAGTGATGCGATCACCAACGTCTGGAGGCGAAACAGCACAGGGTCAGGCGATCGAGAGATTGCGAGCCTTGAAGCTGGATGGATTACCCACTCCGGGAGCTTCTGTGAGTCCGCTGGACGTAGCCGTGCCCCTCAGCAGAGCAGCTACCCAGCAGTCTGGCGGCGCGCGTAAGAAATCGCTGTCCAGTCCAACGAAAGCGGTGGTCGAGTCGGTTTCTAGCAGAGCTGCTACCAAGAACGGAGAGGGCAAGCTGAATGGCTCGCAGGTTACCGGGAGGGAAGCAGCGGCTAAGCCACTTAGCAGAGCTGTAACCGGGACTGGAGGTGGTGGCTCCAGGGATCTGCAGCCCACTCTCAAGGTGGCAGCAGTAGATCTCACTAAAAAGAGGAAGCGGAATGCCCAACGCTTTAGGAAGAGAGATGCAAAGCGAGTGGCCATGAGTACGATGACGCTGGAATCCAAAGGGAAACCCGACGATACCCAAGTAAAACTTGCTGCTACGGCTGCGAGCAAGTACCAATACTTAGAGGAGCAAATCTGGCTGAGAGAAGTCGACGAATGTGCCACGAAAGGAGACAGCAGCTTGGTCCTTTTGGGACTTAGCTGTTAGTCACCTTAAGCTGGCCGTCGTTGACAAACAAAAGCAACTGGCATGGAGACTCGAGGACGACGTGGCCAAAGTGATTTTGATCCGAAGAACTCCTCAATTTTCCCATGTCGACGGAAGAAAAGTCACCTCATTTTGAAGGCTACAACATTGCTCGCGGCCACATTACGGTGACCTGCAATGAAGTTTTCACGACGGATCAACTTTGGTCAACCGTCCTGAAAATTTCCGGAGACCATCCAGGTTTAGACGTAGTGGAGGAGAGATCCGTGCCTAAGCTAATTACAGCTTAGGTGGCGGTGCTCCACACGAACGCCTCAGATTTGATGTTCGAAACTGGATATTATTTCAGGTGGTCAAACTTAGCAACCAATCGACGGAGCCCTATTTAACTGGTGCAGCAAAATTGGTGCTTGTGCTGGGAATTGATCGGAAGTCTGCGGATCAATTATGGGCCAACAGAGGGCTGATTCACTTCGGTCTGAAGAGGATCATCATGAAAGCTGAAGTGGAGAAGTCGACTGAGGAAGCCGAAGAGAGGCTGGGCCAAGCAAATCTGTACCACAGTAGAGCGGCGACGGCCAATCTGCTTCGGTACCTCAGTCGCGGGCACGCCGATATCGCGCTGATTCAGGAACCACTTCTGTATAAGAATGCGGTTTGTGGATTCGTCGCGAGTCTCAGTATGGTGCAGCTAATAGATAGAGACAAAACACAGGCTTGTATTGTTGCCAAAAAAGAAGGTAATGCAATCTTGTTTCCGCAGCTATGTGATGGGAATACAACCACTGTATGTGGGAAGATGAGGATCGCTGGTGGCGGCATGCAGCGGTGACTGCTGTTGGCGGTCTCTATCTACCATACGACATGGATCCCATCGCACCTGGGCTGAGAAGAGTGTCAGAAGCAGCTATGACAACTGATGCTGTCATCGGCTGTAACGCAAATGCTCACCACAAAATATGGGGAAGTACCAATATAAACGACAAAGGCAGGTGTTTTTTTTGGAATCTCTGCTAGAATCAGGAAGGTCCTAAGTATAACTACCGGCGTACCTACGTGTCTGCGAAGGTAAAACGGAGATTGGGTGCAGAGCCTGAAAGAGTGTCTGGAAATACTACTAGAAACTCATTACCCTGAATCGGCTTACACGGCACCGGGTGGTTCGAGCAACTCACCTGCCGTCCGAGCAGCTGAGAAGGTAGTAGTAGATGAGGTCGAGATTGAATGGGCTATAGGCACATTCCGACCTTACAAAGCTACAGGGATTGATGAGATATTGCCTATTATGCTTCAAAAAGCAGACAGGAGCATCATCCCCATCCTGCGGCGTATTTTCATCGCATGCCTCCGACTCGGGGTGGTACCCGAGCTGGTAGGTTGAATTATCATTTCGTGAAGGACTTGATACCAATTAGCTCAACATTCTTTCTGCTCAAAATACTCGAGAGGCTTGTTAATCTGCACATCAAGAGCTCGATTGATATCGCGAGACTCTGTGTTGATCAACATGCGTATCTAGCGAACAGAATAGTAGAGAAGGCACTACATAAAGTAGTCGATACAATAGAAAAATTCTTACAGCAAAAGGAATTCATGTTGGCGTCCTTCTTAGACATTTAAGAGGCCTTCAACAATGAGTATTATCGATGCCTTGGTTCGATATGGAGTGGATAACATTTTGGCGACCTGGGCATCGGACTTGATCAAAAACAGCCAAATTGAGGCCAACTTTTTGGAGGCCAAAGTGAAGAGAACAGTCGGAACCGGAACACCACAAGGGGAGTTTATGTCTCCCCTTTTGTGGATTCTGACAGTCAACGAAATACTGGAGAATTTAGGGGCCAGTGGCTTTAAGGTGGTGGCGTATACCGATGACATTGTGGTATTGTGAAAGTTGCGTTCCCAAAAACTTTGTCGGACCTTGTGCACTGGGCGCCTTGGGCGCTGGACCGTATCCAAATCTGGGCCCGAAAAGACGGGTTTAGTATGAAGCACCGTATAGGTAAGGCCCGTGCAGCACTTGTCGCTTGCCTATCTACCTACTGCAATACCTGAGGTCTTTAATCTAGAGTTGGCTACTACATATTGACATGTGTAGTGAGCCTGATTTGGCGTATGGAGCGATCGTGTGGTGGATAGTAAAAACAAATTCAAGAAGCTAACAAGACTGCAAAAATTAGTTTGCATATGTATTACGGGCGCTTTAAGAACCGGCCCAAAGGCTGGGCTGGAAATGGTTCTGGGACCTATGCCCCTGGATCCGGCTTGTAGAACGATTCAAAACAGTGAGGACACAACGATAATCTTACAGAATGACGATATTCTTACGGAAGACACGGACCTCATGAGCAAAATAAGACATCTTGGCAGAAATTTCCAGGTCAAGATACCCACAAGAACATACTGGAAGAAGAAGGGAGCTACCGCCGTCAGGATTTACACAAACGGGTCAAAGACGGTCACAGGAGTTGTCTCGGGCGTCTTTTCTGCGGATTTGAACCTTCACCTGTGGTGTAGACTGTCGGACCATGCTACTGTCTTTCAGTTGAAGTATATGCTATACGCATGACAGTTGAGCTCATTAGCGCAACATCAACTAAATCAACGACGATTTGCGTCGACAGCAAGGCCCCCATTCTGGCTCTTGCGTCTTGTAGATGTTCTTGAAAAACTGTTAACGCTTGCAGAGTGGCTCTCAATGAAAGGCAAGGCATATTCTTATCCGGATTATGTGGGTGCCAGGGCAGAGTGGGATCATAACCAAAAAAAAAAAAATAAAAAAAAAATAAGAAAAATAAATTGAATAAGTCATAGCAGTCTGACTGTTTGATTCACAAGATTTTTGGAAAAACTAGCTAGTTGTTTGTTGTTGAAATCCACTTATCATCAAAAGATATGATCAAAATTGAGATTATGCTTTTTTTTTATAACGATTTACTTCATAATAATTTGCGATTATAAGCACTATGAATAAATTCGAGCATCAGTCAAGATGACATTTATTCACAAAGCACATAAGTGGAAGCTATCACACCGAAACATACTTACTCCATTCACTCGTGGAATTTTTTTATGAATAGGTTTTCAAGATTAGGGACTTTTTGCCAGGGAAATGTAGTAGTGCCTAAGGTATGCCTTTAAATCAAGGACAGCTGACATGAATTCTGCAAAAAAAAAACGGGTTTCAATGTCGCATTGTAATGTTTTCAAAACTTATTACTTCAATCATAAATATGATGATAATTAGATATTTTGTTAAGCTTCACAATCCTGCACTATAAAATCTACATATTCATCGAAATCAAATTTCTTATAGTTTCATTAAATTCCATCATAAATATGCATTTAATATAAGAAAATTATCATAAAATTCCATTTCATAATGACAGATACACATGTGTAGGCATATGTACATAAATTCTCAGTGATTATATGCATAACAAATTCAAATTTGTATGTAAATAAATGTTACTTCATTATGACGCAAAAGAGGCTTTCTCCTCTAAGCAACTTTCTCGTACTAAATTGTTAGCGAAATGCGCTTTATAAATGATGCCGTAACATAGTTTTTTGTATTGATATAATTAAACTTGACTACCTTCAATTACAATCATGAATTTTTTGCTCGATTATCATATCTGGAAATTTAAATAACCTTGGGAAGTTCGACTATGTTGTTTTGAAGTTTTTTTTCTGCGTTAACCTTTGTCGAGAAATAACGCCAACAAGTTTTACAAATCGACTCAAAGTACATAAACCTCGCTCTCGACTCTTCCTCTTTGTTCTAAAAAAATCCTCATAGATTCTGTCAGCATGTAAATATTCAACATGCTTAAATTGAACTTGCTAGCGTATGCAACATATCATACTATGTGAAGAAGTCTAGTGGGACAATAAAACTTGTCAAGCCGAACACACAAAAGAAAACACATCCAAGTAACGGCACCTTAACGACATTAATAATACATTATCAAGTCTCGATTACGGTCTGCTATATAACGCTAAAGAAAACAAAAACTCACTCCGGGAAAACCACTTACCCGACCATGCCTGGCTAACGTGAATGAAGTATCATCTACCTACCAAGCTACCAAAGCCACAATCCAATATCTGCAGCCTTCTTCCGTGTACTAGAAAGACATTTGTATGTACACAGGTACGTACATAATCCATGCATGTTGCATTGCATGCAGGGAAAGCATAATCGCCAAAAGTTCCAAGTTTTCTCAGCAACATGGGGACATGGGGATGGAAATGGATCGTAAGAAGCGAGGCTACTGTTCTCAGCAGGAGTCACTACTATGAATTTGAAGTTGAGTAAAAGTTAAAGAATGTTGAGTTTCTGTTAGTGACAAGAAGATAAACAATGGTTGGAAATGATGTTGAATTTCAGGGTTAAATATGAAGAGTTGTAGGACAATGAATAAACGTTTGTTTTTTGAATATAACAATTCACTTTTTGCATAGTGTGAATCCTTGAAAAAAACTCTATTATCAAAATCATATTTGTTTCTGAGATCAGGGTTTTTATTTGTGTGATACATTGTTTATGACGTTTCCTGCTATTTAATTTGAAGAACTAGCAGCAGGAATGCAAATCTTTCCTTAAATACCAACTATACCAAGCGGTATAGAATACATTTTAGATGTTTTTGGATGTTTGTTACGGGGTTACATTGGGGGCCAGCGAGTGCTCACGATTTGTATGTAGAAAAAAAGGGCAGTCCTTCCCGAGAAAGGCTGCTGGGAACGTGTATCCACCACTTACTTAAGTAGAAATGTAACACCACTCATAGGGAGTTAGACATTGCAGTTTTCGCCTTGTGTATTTTACTCGGTTTGGGATTTCAGCATGCAGTTTACGATATTTACCGCTGATACCCTTGTGCCTAGTACCGTCTTTAGGCTACTTCTACATACATCAAAGCGCGGGCAGCTGAACATAACGTGTTCCGCATCCTCGGGTATATTTTTGCAGACTGGACAGTACGGCGAGGTGTCGAGTCCAAAGCGATGCAGATAATACCGATAACCGCCATGTCCGCTCAAAAATTGGGTTAGGTCATAGCTTGTTTCTCCGTGGCTTCTTGAAGCCCATTGCACAACGTTGGAGATTAATTTGTACGTCCAACGCCCGTTTGCACCTTTTCCCAGTTACTCTGCCATGAGCGCATTGGCACTAGCCTTTGCTTCGTTTTCATAGAATCGAAGCGCTTCACTCGCAATAATTTCGATGGGCAGCATACTGGCTATAACACACGGTTGCCTCATAGGACGTTGTTCGACAGGTGCAGCAAGTTTGAAGTGCAATCAGTGGGTTTTACTGTTACTGTTTTTAAAGTTTTACTGTTATCAATAACAGTAAAATCGAAGGCATCATCTCACCAGACAACTGGAAGTTGATGCAAAACGCTCTTTTAGTTGGCTTTAATGAGTTGTTCAAAGCTAATCCTGGTCCATCGTCCAAATGAGTTGATGCCTCGTGGCATGAAGGCAGTTAATACCTTGTCAAAACCAACGCTCTGCGGATCTTTATAAGCTACCGGTAAGACAGCTGGACGAAGTACGACCAGGTATGAAATTGGAGCTGGTGCAAAAGCACGAGATTCCTAGTAAGCCAAGGTCTAGGACACGGAACCTTCACCTGAAGAGATCAGATGCAGATCATAAGACTGGATTACAGTGAAATAATTGTTTGATTTGAAGGTCAGTGAGCTATCTGGTTCCCAAACCCATGTCCTTATCATTATCAATGAGAAATCCCTTCCGTATCTAAAGGGTCAGATTGGTCGTAATGAAAAATACGTTTGGTAGAAAGTACGAGGTCTGTTCAAAAAGTATCGGACCTCAATTTTTATTTGCCAGACAATTGAAGCTAGAGGGGTGGGGTTTAATGTGGAGGTATGTTCAAACCTAGTGCAAATGCTCAATTTTTCGTAGGTCTCCATCTCAAGCCTGTCCTTGGTAGTATGTTGATGACTGATTAAGTGATAGTGTTTGTCGTCGGATTTTTCTTTTTTATAATTTGACCGAAAAATTTGTGCAGAAACCATATGATCAAACAATATGATTAAACGCGTGTTTGGAAGTGAAGCAATGAGTAGGACTCGGATAAAGAAGTGATACAACCGCCTCAAAGATGGCCGGCCTTCAGTAGAGAGTGAGCAACGTTCTGGGAGGTCATCAACATCCAGGAATGATGCTGTCATCGATCAAATAAGGACCCGGGTGATATAGCACAGTCGAATCACAATCAGAGAGCTTGGAGAAGAGGTGGGTATTAATATTGGAGCCATTCATTCTATTTTGATTGACGATTTGGCTCTGAATGGAGCAAAAACAACTTCGTTTTGAAATCGCACAGGACATACTGGATTAACACAATGGAAGCATTCGTCATCCCGAGACCCAAAAAAGCTAGACAGGTTTGCAGCAATGTCAACATGATGCTAACCGTCTTTTTTGACTCTATTGGGTTGGTACATCACGACTATGCACCCTATGGCACTACACTGAGAAAACACATGGCGCCAGACGCCATAATTTATAGACTTCTGGCGCCATGTACATAGTCGATTTAGGGATTGTGATAAAATATGGCGCCACACGCCATAATACATGGCGAAAAGTACATAGGCCTCCACGCCATGTACATGGCGTGGCGGACTATATTACATGGCGTGGAGGACTATAGCACATGGCGTGGAGAACTATAGTGCATGGCGTGGAGGACTAAACTGTATGGCGTGGAGAACTATAGTACATGGCGTGGAGGACTATAGTACATGGCGTGGAGGGCTATAAGCATAGCGTCTGCTCCTATTTACTATGGCGTGTGACGCTACATTTTATCACAAATCGACCGAAATCGACTATGTACATGGCGCCAGAAGTCTATAAACTATGGCGTCTGGCGCTATGTGTTTTTCAGTGCATCTGAAGATGATCCAGTTTGCATCCAACAAAAGGCCACGAACCTTCTCAGTTCGGAGCATCTGGAGGTAGAGCACTTGATGTTAGGTGATAGAATTCTATCGAAGAAATTCCCGAGGGATTAATGACATCAAAGACCATATCCTCTCCTATATTCATGAAGCTTGCTGATATTTATACATCTCCTCACACAGCATGGCTGCGAGTTGTAATTGTAGTGCCATGAGTCATATTACATGGCTCATGGCTCTATGTAATATGGCGTGTTTGGCCATAATTTCTGCGCCATGTAATTATGGCGCTGGGAGCTATACTGCATGGCTCAGGGTACTATGTACATAGCGTGTGGCACCATAAATGCTGCGCCATGTAACATGGGACTACGCGCTATGTAGATTCTGACATTATGGCGCTGGGAGCCATATTGCATGGCTCAGAGTACTATGTACATGGCGTATGGGGCCATAAATAATGCGCTATGTTATATGGCTCTGGGCGCTATGTGGATTTTTTTAGTGTACAATGACCAAGGAATACTACCAAGAGACTCTCCGCCGCCTTCGCGACGCAGCGAGACGGAAACGACGGGACTTGTGCGCAGCGGGAAATTAGCAGCTCTGTCACGATATCGCTCCCGCCCATTCTTCACTTTTGATTCAGATTTTCATGGCAAAACACAACACACCACTGGTTCGTCAACCTCCTTACAATCATGTAATGGTTCCCTGTGACTTCTGGCTTTCCCTCAAGCTGAAAATGCCCTCAAGCTGAATAATAATAACTTATAAAATAAGAAGAAGACATACCATAGTGCTGTAGATCCTTGTGGACCTCCAGTTTCGAGTTGAAATCGAGTAGACAAGCGGATTTAAACCACAATATTACACATAAAAGAGATAAACCTCTTTTGCTGAAATTTTGACAATAGAATAGTAAGGCCACATTATTGAATGCCTTTGAAATGTCTGTATTTATGGCGTATACTTCAAACTGGTCATCAAGTGAATCGGTATTGTAATTTGTGAACTATGCTTACCATTATATCGATTTTAATTTATCTTTCTCATTTAAAAAAAATGATTTAACACAAAGTAGAGCGAAATTGACGAATTTATCCTTTCTTCTGTATACAAGTGCTATTAGTCTGTACAAGACGATTTTTTTTTTTACAAAATATCAACATACAAAATGAAAGATTTTCATAAATTTTCACTGCTTGCATCTCACTCTGATATGTATAGAAATTTTGGCTTTCACCGCCCAACATCTATGACGTCACTATCACAAGCTCGATATTAAGATTCGTACACGATGTAAATTTGTTCGTCCCTTTCCGATATAACAACCTACACATGCACTATACATGGGCTCATTAAATTACATGACCCGCCAATATTTGACTATCCCAGCTTGCTCGTCTCGATTTATTTATAACAAGCTATCATTTTTAATTTGATTTACGTCAACATTTCGCAAAGTTCCGCATCTGATGCGATATGTCGGTGTGTCGTTCGGAGTCAATGTCATCTCACAATTCGATTCGTTACAAATTCATTTCACTTGCGACATCAGAGCGGCATCACTCGCTTTCATGGTCGCAAAATAATATTTTCATTTTCTTATTTCTGCTCGCAATTTCTTGACTTGCATGCCGGCAATCGCTTGTCTCAATACGTCCCCATGTATGTACATACTGGCAATGTATAATCCGCATCGCAAGTCGAGCGATATTGTTGCACGACATTGACTCAAAAGTTGGATTATCTATGTAAGTTCGTTGACCATATTCAGAAGCAAATCATAATTTCAGAATGGAGCACGTTCTGTAATCTTTTCAAAATGCGTCATTGTATATGTGAGATATTCGTAGATAATTCTTATCGGTGGAAAGTGGCGGCGGCGGTGAGATTGTACACACTGGTACGTATGAAGATGCATAAAATGGGAAATGTTTGCATGGCGATAATACTGAAGTTCATAAATATGCATTTTGATGATATGTATTACATAAGAAAGGATATATCTACGAGAGTTGCGTAAATTGCATGAAATATCTCTTTATATGTACATCGTCGCTGTTAAATCAAACCGGCATATGTGCAAAAATCGCGGTTTTGAGTTTTTGGTATCAAAAAATTTCTTATTTTCCCGTCTATTTTTATGTCGCACCGGCATGTCGTATAGTTGAATACAAAGCCGTCTAATGGTGTTTTCCCGGTATGCATTTGTGAGGAAACACCCCACACGCGAAAACTTTAAAGCGCTCTGGTGAAAAATATGCTTTTTGCAGATATGCCGGTTTGATTTTACAGCGACGATATGCTGCGATGAACCTATTGCACGATCTTAAAGCAAGAATATTCGATTTTTATTCCAATTTGTGTAAAAATGAACAATCTCTCTTATGCTACAAGAAAACGGAGCAAAGAAACATTGCTAGTAAAATCAAATGCACTCAAATGGGATTTGACCAAAATCACTAGCTCAACGAAATCACAACTAGTTTGGAATCAATCTCCCAAATTCTTTTCTAATACTACTAGCGGCAATTTCAAATATTTCGTCTACCAAATCCAAACAAAACTCATAGCACAATTTCAAATCACTTAGGTACGATATTCACCATTTTCAAGTCCCAGATATATATTTTTTATCATATTCCTATGATTCACATTGTCATCATACATCAACTACTATCCACCCTTTTTACGATAAAATGCCATAATGTCAATCAACTAGACTAAAGTTTGAAATCAATTTAATTTTCCACAGCACCTGATCGCAAAGTTTTGAATTCTTCATTCCCACAGTCAACCCACATCAATGTCGAACCTTTCTCTTCTACTCGCGTTCAACAAGTACGAATTGTCACACAGTTTGGGACCCGGTTTTATTTTTATTGCGGCTTGCTCTGTACCATTATAGGTCTATTCTCGACATCAAACGATGTAATCGGTATCGTCCTTCATGCACCTGCCTATTGTAGTTTGTATACGTGTAGTTATTGTTGATAAATGTTTCATGCAGAAATACAGGTAGTTGAGGCTTGAGTTTGAATTTGAACCTGATAAGAAAAAAATCATATTTGAAAATTCTGATTGGTTTATCTTGATTTTCCAAAAAGAAAAGTACATAAAAGGAAAACATATTCAGATAAACCAGTAAAATGCTACCTAATCAGGATCTGATAGACATAGAAGAAAAGCGCAGATTATTCTAGAAGAATCATTATCTATGAAAAAATTGAGGTATGTCTAGCTTCTCGTGTGTAACCACCAGCTGGCGGGAAACTAGAGTTGTGTTTATCCCTAAAGCAGGAAAAATTTCGCATGTTAAGCCGAAGAGCTATAGTCTTGCTTAAGATTTTAGAAAGGATCATTGATTACCATATGAAAAGATCAATCGATCCTGTGTTGATCTCGCAGTCACAGCACGCCTATACCAGAGGTAAGTCGGTATAGACCAGTGCTGCCATTTTAGCATTTTGAATGCTAGATCTGGCATTATTTTTTCCAAAACGGCATTAGAAATTTGGAGTATTTTTAGCATTTAAATTTAGATTTCGGGATAATTTGGCACTCTTCCATTCACATCAAATTTTTCTCAATAATAGCTCTGTTAATGTACTTTCAGTCGCGTTCATGGACTGAAACTTCCTGAATTATGTGGAAATTCATGAAAAGTACAGTTGTCTGATTTTGAAATAATGATATTTTTATGATTTATGGAAAAAAAACCATTGTCGCGAAGGGATAGGCTGTTAATTTATTTATAAGGATAAGTGATTATAAAGTCATCTAAATCAATAATAACGTTAGGTTAGGTTTAACTGGCACACATAGACCTATTTGGTCCGAAGCGATGCCAGATAAATGGAGCCGGAGAAGGAAAGTTCAGTTCAAACGGCCATCGAAGGCCCCGGACTTTTTGCGAACTGAAGCATGTCCTTCAGCCTCTGCTCCGCTACATGTGAGAGATCCACCAGCCAGGGGTCACCGAAGCAGCGCTGCCTGGTTTTCCCCAGTGCCGGGCAATGGCACAGAAGGTGTTGGATTGTTTCAGAGACTCCCGGCACTTGACACTTCCTACAGGTGTCACTGGTTAGGAGCCCCATTTTCATGGCATGAGCTGCTCCAAGACAGGTGCCAGTTATGATACCGACCAGCCGCTTGCAGTCAGTCCGCGTTAAATCGAGCAGGAACTTAGTCGCTGCGTGATTGTATGACCCCCACATGATTTTGGTTAGCTTGCAGGTCTGAGTTGCACGCCATCTGCACATCCCACCTTGCATCATATTGGAGTCGAGAGAGTATTTGATCGTCTGGATTGGAGTTGGAATGTCAACCGATCCTGACAGGTGAAGGCTAGCCCCGTGCTTGGCTAGTGCATCCGCCCTCTCGTTTCCTTCAATGCCCTTGTGAGCAGGAACCCAGAAAATTCGGACTCTACTGTTGTTGCCCAGTCTGTTCAGGGCCTGAATACAGTTCAGTACACACTTCGATTTATATGTGTAAGACATCAGAGCTTTGACCGCTGCTTGACTGTCTGTAAAAATGTTGATTTCCTCACTTGTGGTATCTTTGGCGTGTGCTAGGTCTGCGGCTTAACGTATCGCGAAAAACTCCGCCTGAGGAATTATACAGTGGTTAGGAAGCCTGAAGGCTGCTTCCATAGTTGCATCTGCAGAAAATGTTGCAGCACCCACTCCGGCAGCCATTTTAGAACCGTCAGTGTAGATGCTAAGAGTTGCTGCGCCCATTTACTGATTCCACTCCTGCCCATCCCCCACAGTCGCTTGATATCCCCGCTCGGAGCACAGAGTGGGGACCAAGTAGTCGGTGCTACCTGCGTACCCCCGTTCAATTCTGCTGTGGCCGAAGGATCGTGACTCGAAGTATCCCGATTCCCTAAGCCTGACAGCAGCTTTTGCGGCAGCGCCTCTAACGAAGAGGTTAAGCGGAGGGAGATGAAGCAGGACGTTCAAAGCAGACGAAGGAGTCGAGGCTAAGGCACCTGTGGTACAGAGAGCCGCCAACCGCTGAACTCTGTTTGTCATGCTGGCAAAGGTAGTCTTATTCACAGCTGGTCACCAGACCAAGCATCCGTAAGCAACGATAGGTCTGGCTATCGTCATATAGATCCAATGCGTTAAAGCAGGCTTTAGACCCCATGTTTGACCCAGCACTCTCTTGCTGGGTAATAAAGTATCTCCACAAAAATATTCGACTTTCATGATAGCATTGCGCAAAAATATTTTCCTTACCACACATATTTGAAAATATGTGCGCTGCCGATGAAATCGCTGCAGACCCATCGTAACCAAAAGTACATTAGAACTAGTACTACACTTTTGTGCTTTCAAGAGAACAAAGGATATATAGTAGTGGTGTTCAGAAAGTAATGAACGACTTAAAAGTAATGGTTACTCAAAGTAATGAAAAGTAATCATAACCGGAAAACGAAAGTAACCATTACTTTTCACATTATCGTTCCTTCGTCGTACTATGAATCAGCTTTGACTGTAGTGAGAGTGAAGGACGAACTGAAGGAAAAAACTGAAGAAACTAACATTCAAGCTTAAGTTGATGTCATTCAAACTTCAAGTAATGATCTTGGGATTGAAGAATCTATAACCAGTGCAATCCCAAGCACAACAACTAGACCTGATGAGGAGATTGGATTGTAGGCTGCATTCGAAACAATAGTTGCATGTGAAAGATCAATTCCAACATCCGGACCCTCATGTAAATATGACGATTCAGTGAAGAGCCCAACATTCTAAGGCATCTAAATCCTCTAAATGGTGGAAAACGAGATCACAAATTTTTCCAAGATTCGGAAAGTTCGCGAAAAAATATTTAGGAGTACCAGCAACTTCTGTTCCCAGTGAGAGAATATTTCCGAAAATAGGCCAGGTAATATCGGACAGGTGGAGTGGAGTGCTAAAACCAAAAAAAATGCGGACGATAGTTTATTTTAAATTCGAATAAAAAATATTTAAATTTTCATTAAGCTTGGTATGAAGTGCCTTTTTCTACTGTTATTTGTCAAGAGTGATTTTTTTATATTCTTAAGAATAAAATTGTTTTTTTTACTAAAGAATGTTTTTTTTTTAAATCTCCCAAGAATATATTGCATGTAAGAGCACACATTTTCCGTTGTTGTCGTAAGGGTACACATTTTTCCGAGTTGTACTTGCAAATAGTAGTTATAGTAAGGAGTAACGATATAAAAGTAATGATTACTACCTTTGAAAGTAATGATTCGCTATCATGACTCAAAAGTAACGAAATATCACTAATATATAGTTGATCTTTTATTCTTTGTTTAAAATTCCCGGGAAATCCCAATGCTAGTGACAAGTGCTATTGACATTGCAGAAAAAGCGAAATATTAAGTGAAATAAAATTAAAAGGTAGATATTAAGGCAATTTTGGATTGTATTAAATATGGTAAATTTAGGTTTCTCGTTCCACTAAATCGTGATGATGCTAAAAATTAGTGATGTGATTCCATCAACTGCAGACTTCCAGGTGCCTTGGACATCTACAAGTTCAAGATAACCAACGTATGAATCAATTGTTAGGATAATGATGAAGAAAAATCTCCGTCATCCGACACTAACACTTTTTATTCACTTAAAAATAAATAATTGTTGTTGTTTCAATTGCCAGACTGCAAATTTTGTTTCGAAAAATATTGGTAGAAATGAGCTTTACACAAGAGAAGAAGATCGAGATGAAACTGACATATCTTTAATTGATATAGAATCATCTTGAGATGTAAATCTTAAGCTTCTAATTTAGTTTTATTATGCAAATATATATTGTTTTCATATCAAATCATGTTTATTTTAATAAAATAAGTAAGCATTATTTAGCATTATAATTTTACAGAATCTGGCATTATTTAGCACTAAATAAAATTGAAACTAGCATTGTTTCAAACAAACAAATGGCAGCACTGGTTGAGCCTGCTCTTCAAGTTGAGAAATCTCTTGCTCTAAAAGAATATACGCTTGCCGCCTTCTTGGACATCGAGGGAGCCTTCAAAAACGTAAAGTCTAACGCAATTGTTGAGGCACTCTCGGTGCTGCACATGGATGAGCAGCTGATTCCTTTTATTGTACAGCTTCTCAAAATCAGAGTGGTAATCTTTTCCCTGGGGAATGTCAGCGTAAGACCAGGAGTCAGTATGGGCACACCTCAGGGTGGGATCCTCTTTCCTTTGCTGTGGAATATCACAGTGAATACTCTCTTAATAAAACTGGACCGTGCCGGCTGCAATGTGATTGCTTATGCGGACGACAAAGCTGTGGCAGTGTCGGAAAAGTATTTATCTACGATATCGGAGAGGCTAAACCACTCTCTTGACATACTTTCACGTTGGAGTCGTGAGTGTGGCTTGAATGTGAATACTAGCAAAACGGAGATAGTACTGCTTACAAGAAAGTACAAAGTTCTCTTTTTTGAGTTACCCAAATTAAATGGGGTCTCCATTGACCTGAGCCAGAGGGTCAAGTACCCGGTCCTGGACTCAAAGTTACTATGGAGCTACAATGTAACAGAAAGAGCACGGAAGGCTTTCAACGCACTTTACTGCTGTAAAAGAGCCATGGGAGCGAATTGGGGATTACGGCCCCGTATGTTGCTTGGCTTTATACTGCTGTGGTTGAGCCAATTCTCTTGTTTGGGGTAGCGTTCTGGTGGCAGGCTGCTCTAAAGGCTACCTATAAACGCCAACTTGAAAAAGTGTGGAGGATGGCTGTATTGCTGGCAGCTGGAGCGCTCCGCTTCACCACTACTAAAGCGCTTTTCGTGCTGCTTTATTGGCTGTCAACCAATCTACTTATCTTACAGCAAGCCAATCTTGCTGCTGTGAGACTGAATTGCACCTCGGCATGGAATAGAACAGAAGTCAGCCATGTGAGGATTTTGGCTGAGGGAGTTCCCGCTCCAGCGGGTATTGACTAAATCGCTCCGCAATGCCTACTAGATTTGGAGTTCGCAACTCGCATTACTGGTAGGGATGAAAAGCGTGATAGCGTCACCCTCGAAAGTAGGCTTATTCATGTGTACACCGACGGCTCAAAGCTAAACAACAGAGTCAGGAGTGGGGTATACTCAAATGAGCTGAATCTCAAGCTGTCCCTCCGTCTACCAGACCACTGTAGTGTCTTTCAGGCAGAGGTTACGGCTATTTTTCAGGTAATCGACTGGCTGCTGTGTAATCGAATATTTTGACAGATAGCCAAGTGGCTTTGAAGTTCCTTGCTGGTCCTTGTACAGTGGCCATGATTGTTGCTGAATGCCGTGCATCTCTTAGGGAGATATCGAGGCATTCGGTTATTCAATTGATTTGGGTACCTGGACATAGAGGCTTTCAGCCGATGAGCTAGCAAGGCTTGGAACCTTGTTACCGGAGGTCTCTTGCTCCTCAATAGGAATACCGATGACATCGTTCAAATTGGCCATCAGGCAAAAATATCTTAAGGACGTCAGGAAGTTCTGGACAGATGAATCATCCTGCGCGATAGCAAGGCAGTCCTGGTTATCCATGGATGCGCATCGCACAAACAGATTTTAGGCTTAAGTCGAAGCGCTCTGCGTTGCTTTGTGGGCGTTGTAACGGGCCACTGCCTCATAGGGCGGTATGCGCAACAATTGGGCGTAAAGTTTAACGATTTCTATCGGAGTTGTGGCTCTGAGGATGAGGATGAATCCGTCCTCCATCTCATGTGCCAGTGCCTGGGAAAATTCACTTTTTTAAGTGATATTTTTGAAAAATTTATTTGGGTTTCACTTAAAATTTTAGAATTAGTACTTTCCCATCGGTGCTTTCATATGCTTACTTTGAATTTACGAATGTTTCGAGCGTTTCAATAAGTTTACTGAGCTGCTAATCGCTCCCCCAATTTTTTTCGTTGATGCCAAATCATGAAATTTTAATTTAATTTACACCGAAACTTGGCTTAATGCCTCTCATAAGAATGAGGAGATTCTTGATAGTAGTTGTATTTACAGAAGCGACCGTGATTATTGTTCTACGGTTCAGTGGCGAGGAGGTGATATCTTACTTGCTGTTAGCAACACACTTTCAAGTGAGCTTGTAGATACCACCCCAAATGTTTTCTTCCAATATTTAATTGTTCGAATCTCCTTTAATAACAAATCAGTTTACATCGCTGTTGTCTAAATCCCGCCCAGATCTGACGAATCCGTCCCCAGCTATTTTTGTGATACACCATCTTCGTTCGCAACATCACTTAGCGAAAAAGACAAAATAATAGTTTTGGAAGTTTTCAATCGTCCGAATCTATTCTTTGTTCCGGATGATAAAGACTCCTACCTTCTACCCGTACACCTTTTAGACACCAGCGATTTTAATCTTGTGAGTGCCTTTTATGGTAATGATTTGCAGCACGTTTCCCAAACTCCTAACCAAAATGGTAATTGGCTAGATCTTGTTTTCACAAATGCTTGTGACGAAGTAGTGGTTAGTTCAACTAGTAACGCAGGGCATCATGTTTGCAATAGTTTACACCATACAGCACTGTCAGTCGAACTTTCCACTCCAGATTCGACCTACTTAAAAACTTACAATAACTCAATTGTATTTGAATTCCGTGATGCTGATTATGAAAGCATTAAATGTTCTTGATACTTCTGATTGGTCGACTACTCTTTCAACGCAAGATCTTGAGACAGCCATTTCCTCTTTTTACAATAAAATATTTGACGCCGTTGAAAGATTTGTTCCAAAGATAAAAAAAAAAAATTGTCTGAGCCATGGCTTGATAGGGACCTTAGGCTGTGGTTACGAATCAAGCGAGTAGACGGTTGTGGCGAGCGAGAGTGTACAAGAGGGTTTTTAAATGTACTCATTCACGCGCTTGTTGAAACTTGTGTTTCATAGCCACTATCATTACTTCGCGTACATTTAAAAACCCTCTTGTGCACTCTCACTCGCCACAACCGTCTACTCGCTTGATTCGTAACCACAGCCTTAGGCATATGCCAAATCGTAGGAACAAACTTTATAAGCTGATTAGAGAAAATACTGATGTTAGTTCTGCTATTCAGGAAGAATATAATGAAGTTGCTAAGCAATTTTTAGGAAAGCCTCATGAGGCTTATGACAATTACATTAGAACAACCGGCGAAAATATAGTCCGCAACCCGAAAAAATTCTTCGATTTTGTTAATGTGAAGCGAAAAAATACTGGCTATCCATCGTCGATGTTTCTTAATAATACAACGTCTTCCTCTCCTAAAGAGATATGCGACCTATTCGCTGATAGTTTCCAAAAAAAAATGTAATGCACCAGACCCATCAAACTCACACCTTTCTTCCTCTGATTCAGGTTCAACAGCTTTTGTGAACCATTTAGAAATTTCCCGTGATGAAATACGTAAAGCTATTTTAGATTTTGATTGCAACAAAGGTCCTGCGCCTGATCTTCTTCCTCCGACCTTCTTGCGCAAGTGTGTAGAGCAGCTGATAGCTCCCTTGCATATTTTCTTTAATAGATGACTTTCGTCGGGAATTTTCCCATTCTGTTGGAAGCTTTCGTATGTCACACCCATGTTTAAGAATGGTGATCGACGCTGTATCGGAAATTGTAGGGGCATTGCCATTTTGTCTTCGATTCCGAAACATTTCGAAAAGGTGGTATAGGATAAACTTTCTCCGCTTGTTGATTCCCGTTTGAACGAGCAACAACATGGCTTTCGAAAAGGTCACTCAACTACCATGAATTTGACAATCCTAATATCTGACGTTCTATGCAAAATGGAAAAAGGATACCAAATTGACGCAGTCTACACTGACTTCAGTAAGGCGTTTGGCAGAGTTGACCATTCTACCTTAATTTTAAAGCTTCAGAAATTCGGTATTGCCGGGTCTTTACTCCGCTTCAAGGATTTATATCAAAAAACGTTAGTGCTACCTCTGGTGTACCCCAAGGTAGCCATCTTGGCCCACTTCTTTTTAATATATTTATTTCTGACTTATCTGACGTCCTAGCAGGCATATCTCATTTGCTCTTTGCAGACGATCTCAAACTTTATCAGACTATTGAATCGAAATCGGATGCCCCCTTTCCCAATCCAAGTTTGGTTGACTTGATCAGTGGTGCAATATAAACAAGCTCTCTCTCACCATTAATAAATGCTAAGTTATTCGTTTTTTTCAGGAAATGCACGGTCACACACAATACGTACTTCTTCGGCAATAATATGCTAATTCGAGTTGATAACATTGCTGACCTCGGTGTTATCTTAGATGAAAAGCTCCGCTTCAACTTACACTTTGATAAAATTCTTTCTCGTGCGAACAAACAGCTAGGTTTCATCAAAAGACGTGCCAAAGCATTTCGCAACATGTGGGTCACAAGATCCTTATACACTTCACTTGTACGTCCCATTCTTGAATACGCTTGCATTAGCTGGAATCCTGCTTTTGAAACCCACAGGGACAGACTCGAGTCAATACAAAAGCAATTTTTACTTTTCGCCTTGAGAGAACTGTACAACCCTTATGATTTTAATAGCCAACCTCCTTATGAGTTTCGACGGGGTCATTTAAACCTATCGACACTAGCCTCCAGAAGAATGGTGATATCGGACTGCTTCACATTCGACGTCATTAGAGGCGCTATTAATGTAGAATTCCTGAATAGTAAAATTTTGATAAATATCACTGTGAGGAACACCAAGTCCAATCGGATCCTAAAAGAATATTCACATTCGACCACATATGCCGCTAATGAGCCAATAAATAGATGCTGCAGAATATTCAACATCATAAATAATTTATATTTCCCTACAATTTCCAAATCATTCTTCAAATCCTCTCTTTTGCATGCCATCCATACCCCCTAACCTTAAACTATCAACTACATATCAATGTTTTATTTATTGATTGTTATTTATTAATCTATTTGTTACTATTTTAATTTGTTTGTTACTTATTATTTTACTTTTCCATTTTATTTATAATTTTGACATTTTATATGTGATTTTGCACCTTGTTTGGTGAATAAAATAAATAAACTTTGAAATTCTTTTAACTATTAGTTATGTTGGCATCTTTTATTTATTTTCGGCTACTGCTCTACTCTGATACTCGTTTCTAAAATCGTTTACTGATTTTTCTTGTCATCGATTATCTGGCAGTCCTACTATTTTCAGAGGATAGTTCTAGGACTTCCACTTGTAAGTTTATCTGTTTGGGAAGTTGTCATCCATGGCAAGAGTCCGCAGTGGAGCACTTTATAATTATGGGCAAAGCCAGCACACTTTGCTGTGTTAGCACATTTCGCACACCACAATTAAGTTGCTAGCACTGTGCTCCCAGCAATGACACAGTGCCGACACACTGACACAGTGCCGACACACTGACACAGTGTCGACACACTGACACAGTGCCGACACACTGACATTGCCGGCACACTTGTACTGGCAGGCACACTCCACACTGATGTGCTTGGGAACGAAAGCTGTACGAGTGGCGTTGATTTTGCCCATTAATATGATGTGTTTCGGTAACAAGGCATCTTTGCATTGCAGAATGTGTACATATTTTGCGGTTTCGAAAGCATTAGCTATTGAATGCATTAGCTGATGAATGAGATAATTAGGGAACGAAAAAAGGTAGATAAGATCTGTTATTCGTATATTTTCAGGGTGAAAGTTTTGATTTTGAGTATACTGCCGATGATTTGTGTTTTTCTAAATGCTGCGGACGACTTCAAACGGGATGAAAGTTTAAACACAGATACAAATACGTTTATTTGCGGTACATCTGTACTCAAAATTAAAACTTTCACCCAGAAAATATACGAATAACAAATCTTATCTGCCTTTTTTCGTTCCCTAATTATCTCATTCATCAGCTAATGCATTCAATAGCTAATGCTTTCGAAAACGAAAAAAGTTTACACATTCTGCAATGCAAACAACGCCTTGTTACCGAAACACATCATATTAATGCGCAAAATTAACGCCACTCGTATAGCATTCGTTCCCAAGCACATCAGTGTGGACTGTGCCTGCCAGTACAAGTGTGCCGGCAATGTCAGTGTGTGGGCAGTGTCAGTGTGTCAGCACTGTGTCAGTGTGTCGGTAGTGTCAGTGTGTAGGCAGTGTCAGTGAGTTGGCACAGTGTCAGTGTGTTGGCAATGTGTCAGTGTGTCGGCACTGTGTCAGTGTGTCGGCACTGTGTCAGTGTGCTGCCGACACACTTATAAAGTGTCGCACTCGCACAGCACACCGAAGCACAGGTGCTGCCCATCACACTTTAGCAATTGACGAGGAAAACAGCCTCGAAAATCTGAAAACGTTAAGTCGTTCTTGAAAGAGTTTCTTACGGATTTTACCCCTGCAGGTATAACATTGATTTCAACAATTTTCAAATTCGCAGTGTTATGGGCAAATAAAAATGCGTTCCCTTCACAAATATATATATATATATATATATATATATATATATATATATATATATATATATATATATATATATTTATATCACTTCATAAAATTTCTTTCAAAGTTATTTCGGACACAATTTGACCACCTTAGACAATATTCTAAACTTAATTATCACGGCTCGAGGTAAACTGTTTAACGGACTCACTGACTCTGACTGAATGACTGAATGCTCGACTGGACAGGATCGTCCTTTATATAGGGTGCTTCAATTAATATGTCAATCAATACTACCTTTTACAGTTTCCAATGATGATGATAAATCAAATCTTATTCTTTGAATTTTGTGTTTGCTACAATTTGTTTATGATTTTCGCATATCAAAACCCCGTAATGTTTATCTTTTACACCTAATCGAAAATCGCATGAATCGGTTACACGTCATAAGTGTGTTTACAGAAGGAATCATTTAATTTTGAGACAATCAGAAGATCACATGAGTTAGTTAGATGAATCAGCCACAAGCGTGATTGTGTTTACATAAACATAAGTGCATTAAGAAATGAATTAATGAGTATGGATAATTGTTTATGTGACACTTAGTGTGAGTGGCACATAACAACAGATACCATGGTATAAACTGCCTGCTTGTATTAAATCTGAAAATCCCACTTTGAATGTGACTGTAGCTCCAAGCGCACTTTAAAAAATTTACTATTTGTTTTATTAATGATAGTCTCTTATCAATTGTTTATAATTATGATAAATTGTAAAAAGCATTAAATCGAACTTTACTTCATATTGAAATCGATATTGTAGCTAAGTTCAATTATGTAGCTCAATTTTAACGAGCTGCTAAATCCAATATAAACAATGTATGTTTACTGATCAAAAAATATAAAAAACAAAATAATTGAAAATGGTTGCGAGCGAAATGATATAACAGTTTCATTTTTATATTGAGAACATATTTACTGTTTTCGAGCCACGGGTTCATGCTGCTAGATGTTTGTAGATCAAAATAACACTCGGCAAATTCAAAACAAACAAAAAACTTCCCACAATCACATCATATTCGAAGAACATACTGCACGTGGAACATTCCGTGTCTATGGCAACGACGATAATGCCATGGTAACGGTTCAATTTCCAATTAAACGAAGCAGCACAGCTTCCTCTTCGCCCAAAGACGTTAAAGACGCGCTACAACTTGATAAGATACACATACGCATAAATCGGTAGTTTTCGAGCTGTTTATGGGCACGGAACTCAAAGATGGATTCGTTGGTGAAAGTTACGTAGGAGATCTGGGTTACTCGGTAGGATATTATACCGCCACTATCTTCTTATTGATTTTTGCGCCAAGCTTGTTCTTTGAGGAAATCTTCCGGAGAGGCTACATTAAGTACTTTCAGTTGTGCTCTAACTTGAAGAAACCAGAAACCAAAACGTGTTCATAATTCGCACCACGAATCGATTTGGGTTACTACGAGCTACCAGCACTCCAAGCGAATGGTGGCTGGAATTGATGTAGCCTGTTAGTTGCTTCCTTTTGCCATGCAACTTTCCTTTCCTGGTTGCTGTGAATCGCTTAGACATGCCAGCACCGCGAACGTGTTTCCCGATGAAAATTAATTGCACTTCTCGATGTCGACGTCGAGTGGACTGGTTTTACCAGTACCTTGCTTCTTGCCATCGAATCAAATAGAATCAAAGAGCTGTGAACGAGGTACGAACGCAACGAGTCGATTCGGCCTAATTTGGCATGACGCCAAGTAACATGAAACGTTTTTCACGCGAAAGGGAAGAGAAAGCAAAGCAGCCAACGACATTTTGATCAATGCAACGCGTTTTATACATAATTCGGTTTGATAGAATCAGGGTCAGTGTGATTTCGATGAGACAACGAAAGATTTATGATTTGTTTTGGATGCTTCAAGAAATATGGACGTTTGTGAGTCAGCATTCATTGAATTTAATTTGGCGATGCTGATATGTTTGTTACCAGGACAGCATATGGGTTTGTTGGGAATATCTTGTGACATTAAGTTGAATAATGAAACACTTGAAAAATTGTCAAGTTGTAAAGATAGTTCTTTGGGGGAGCTATATCAATAAAAAATAGCAAAAATATTGGTAGCAAGACAAGTTCAGTTTCAGCGCTACTAGTGTTTATCGGCGCTACAGCCAATCCACCCATAATTTCTGCCAACAAATCTCTCCACCGAATGCGATCTTGAGTTAATGTCACCCAGTAAGGAGCTCTTATGCTTGAGTTACAATCAATGCAACCAACATTCGCTGCCAAGTTTTGTTGGTGGAACGAATTACAATCAATGCAACACAACATTTACCGTCATCTGTCACTGGCTATATTAACGAAATTGTTGTTTGATAATATGGATCCTTTACAGTCTCGGAAAGTGATATCAGTGAGTATTAGATCCTTTAAAAGCTGCGGCATATATTGCAGAGCAAAAATGAGCAAAAGAAAAACAAATTTTGATTGTCATTTGCATATGACATTTCCCATTTCCCATTTCCGGATTCTCATAGGAACAGGTGGAATTGGATATTTTCAAAAATGTTGTTGCCATGCCAAGTTTGAGATATGAGCAAACTCTGCTGCGCAACAAAGTTGTGTTGCATCATTGTAACTGCTCTCATACGTTCTCATGGGTTCAAACTCATTTTGTTGTGCAACAAATGTTGGTTGCATTGATTGTAACTCTAGCTTTAAGGTGCAAGCATCCTTCCAGGGCAAGCAAGGTCTCTCCAGCTTTTGTTTAGCATAAAATCCGTCACAAATTGTTTTACGAACAGGTTCTTCTTCTTTGATGCGAACTAGGTGGGCAGAACAGCGGAGGCTACCGAACTTTATCTTTGTAATTTTATCGCTTCTTGGTAGATTCCAAATACAAGCTATGATTATAGTGTACCTTGAATCGCCCTTTCTCACACACGCCTGTCACCGATTTTCTATATGATTTTCCTCTCGAACGTGGCTAAGAGCTCAGAGTGCGTTTTCCTGAGCATCTATGTCCAGCATGCAGGAGTGCTGAGAAGACCATAGACCATGCGTCCTTAGGACATGGACTATAAGGACTTAGGACATGGACTATCAATTTTACTTGGTTCCATGATATCGAACTCATCAATGGTGTGCTCCCTGTTGCGCTAAGGAAATACAAAACCCAGCTATAGACCCGGCTTGAGGTCGGAAATGGAATGCTTTGTCAAAGTCAATCCTGAGTACCGTCAGATCCGGAAACACCTCAAGTCATTGTAAAACTGCCACAAGGAGGGTTTATGACAGGTTTATTTCAAGTATAAAATGAGGACGAACACTGGCTCCCAAGGCACCGAATATTCCTTGGTTCTCAGATGTAGATGACAAATTGGCCAAGACATTTGTAAATGATAGCACCTTATCATAATAGGACCGAGGGACTAGACTTAGTTTCTATATGTGGGTTCACCACTCTCCAAAGACAATGTTTCAACAAAGTATCCACTTGCATCAGCTAAGGCGGGTTTGAAACACTGCCTACCTTAAAGTTAATGTTGTTCTGAAAAGCATATAACCTGCCTTCCATCATTTAATATCGTTTAAATTTAGTATCGTTTAGCTATTTCTCAAGTAGATGAGTTATTACAGACTCCATAGTGGACACCAACTTTAATGACTACCGTCCTTCGATCTTAACAAAAAAAACCTGCCGAAAAGGTCCGCCCATGCACTAGTCAAACAGCTGTAGATGGGTCGAACCTCTAGCAAGTAATTGAATAAATAAATTCCTTAGTGGATGTACTTTGATACCCACTCTGCTACTGTCTTAAGAATAACCAATTCAATATGTTGCTTTCTTTGCACTAGCTAGGTGGGTCTTCTCAAGGCTAAATAATGACCTCAACCACTCGACAGCTCAGTAGGTAGGACGTCCCTTCTTCTCTTAGTTCAAAGGACATCGTTCCACCAATATTAGCAGTGAGGGATTTCTTACTGTACACTCAATTTCAGTGGAACTCCATGCACATATGCATCATACAGGCCCTTCTTACTTTTTATATAGAAAATCATAAATTGAGCTATATTTGTTATGTTCTGCGAATGGGAATAAACCGGGCTAATATTTTTTCTCTTTTATTGCAAAGCTCAGGGGATTACACTTTAAAGCGAATGCTTAACTATGGCAGTAGGGAGACATATGTTGAGGAACCCGAACTCAATAATCCCATTATAGGCGCTTAAGTGTCAGTTTTTTTTTTATTTCTGGAGCACTGGTCTTATACTTATTCATCGCCAAAGCTATAACGGTATACCTAACTTCTATAGTACTAGTATTGTGTCCAGTCACCGGCTGTGAATAGGTGTGAAATTCTATTTTCTCTGCCGTCAGCAATCTGGTTAGTTTCCTGAGGTCCTGTGGGGTTTTTAGGACATAGGTATACTCTTTTGGCCGTCTCGTATTCGATTTTCTACTCTTTTATTGCTCTGTTGCCGAATGATTATGGGCACTGTTGATTTCGTCGCAGCTGTGTCCTTTTTTACCTTGGCTTGAGCATCAGGTTTACTCACTTGTTTGCTGCTTCGAGGGGAGGTTGGTTTTGTCAAGACCACAGGTGTTGGCTTTTTTTGGTGTTGGCAGGACAAAATGCTTTCCCGCAGAAGTCTCTGCTTCCATGGGTGAACTTTCACTCTCACTGGGTTTTACTGCGGTGCTGGTCGGTTCCTCTTTTCGCTTTCGTTTTGATGATACTGTTGACGGTGGTGAGCTATTTACTCTTGTCTTTTCCTCATCTTAATCCTCACTTGAATCGCTGTCAGAGTCTACATCCGTTTCGCAAGCCTCGTTATCAGAGACCTGCTCCTTATTCGTATCCGGGGCTTCTTATTCGTATCCGGATGAAAATTCTCTCCCACTTGTGTACTCCGATCTTTCGTTGCTCACTTACGGGTTTTCTCTCATTAAGCCTATTGTTGACTTTCTTCGTTCTTTCAATGTTCGGCGCTGATCGTTAATCCGTCGGCTGTGCGGTAGCAATTAAAATTGCTGTTTTTTTGAAATTCTCATAATTGCTTTGTACGATGTGATCGTCATGGCGGCTCCAGGCGAACTGTGTTCATAAGCCTATGGGTCACGAAGTCTTTATACATAGCTCTAGTTGGACCATTGCTCTGTATGTATTGTCTGGCACCCTACTTTTGATGTCCATAACAATAGGCTCGAATCCGTGCAGAAGCAGTTCTTGTTTTTTGACCTATGAGATCTATCTCTATATAAAACCTGTTAAATCTATCAAGTCTATCTTCGCGGAGGATAATCATATGCTCCTGTTTTACTTTTGATGTTATTAGGAGCTTGATCAACGCTGTGTTCCTGTCCAATATGAAAACCTTAAACTAATCAGTGAGACGGTCAAGGCACACACGTTCACTGAATGAACTCCGACACAAACTCAGAACATAGAGATCTAAGGAAATGAAACAAGCGTATACATATACGAAATTTAGTGAGGCGATTTTGCTACAAAGGTAAATTCCCCTTGGTTTCCCCAATATCTTAGGTTTTGTTGTTGCTGAGTTACTAACTGTCAAATTCGCGTACACATGGCCTACTATTTTTCTCTATCCATCTCTTGCTCTATCTCACTCTATCTTTCTGTTCGCGGAGTAAGTGAATGTCAATTTTTCTTACTACTACTAACGCTCAGCCTCAGGCAAATTACTTCACTTCTCACTGCCATTTTCATTTCCTTATATCTCTCTCTTCTGAGGACACAACACAATTTTCGCCAACTATAAGCCAAACAACAGATGCTGCAAAATATTCAACAGCCTCGCAAATTACTATTCCTCAACCATTTCCAGACCTAGCTTCAGAACAGCTCTGACCAAGGTGCGCACGTCATAAACGCCCCTATCCAATTCCTTACCAAAAATTGTTATATTTTTCAAAGTTTGTCTCGTATATTTTATCATGCACATTTTAAATGTGTTTAAATTGCTAAATATTTATTGCGTTTCCTTTTCATGCGTTTTGTTTGGTTAAAATAAATATATAATATGACTCTAAAACGATATCGAACAAACCGAAGGCCTTTCGGAGGAAACCAATGAACCATCTGAACTTTGAACGATCTCACAGTAGTGCACCTAAACCAATCAAAAACAAATATTGCAATTGATCACTGTGACACCATGTACCCATAATAATCGAACAACATAGGAACGCTCCTAAATGTATTCCACTCCCTTATTGATTTCGCAAATATTTTTGCACATTTTTTCAACTGGTGACTTAGCTGACCGGGACTACCACAATTTGTGCACCAGCCGCGTCGTTTATAGTGCTGTGCTTATATTTTCGCGTACTTTCAATTGGATAAATATGTAAACAAGAAATGCTTAAATACATGCATTGGCATGGTACGTAAATTGAATTTCGCTCTGTATCAAATCGAAGAGTTACAGTATGGACTGGACTATACTGGACATGCAAATGTGCCAGGGAAACATTGTAGAGTTGAGTTATGATGTTGATTTATTGTGTCAAATTAGCACATGGGAATTAACTTGTTGACTGTGAGGTACAAATGTATGTAAATGCATGTTAAGTGAGGTCAGTTGATACGACCACAATAGGAAATGTACATAATGATAATTTAATTTAATTTAATTCATTTTGATGATATGGTTGCTTTGATGGATAATATTTGGTTACAATTTTTGATGAATTTATAAATTGTATTTGTTGCAATCGTACGGGAGAAACATATTGTTATGATTCATATGTAAATATGAGTATGTTTGGAAGGAAAATATATGGAGAATTTCAAAAGACAAGGTGATGATGATCCTTCAAATCACTTTGGCAAAAAATTCATATTTCTATATATATATATATATATATATATATATATATATATATATATATATATATATATATATATATATATATATATATATATATATATATATATATATATATACATATATATACAGTGATATATATATATATATATATATATATATACATATATATATATATATATATCTATATATATATATATATATATATATATATATATATATATATATATAGATATATATATATATATATATATATATATATATAGATATATATATATATATATATATATATATATATATATATATATATATATATATATATATAATCAAAAAATTTCAGTGAAAAAATCTCAGGAACGCGCCATCCGATTGAACTGAAATTTTCAGGATACATTAATGTATATGCAGAATAGTGCCAGGCTTCACAAAAAGTTAATAACCTTTAACCCTTTGGCGCCGGCGGCCATTTTAGTGATATTTTAAATATACCTATTATTTTGTCAACAAATAGCTTTCACAAAAATGAAGTTTATGGAATGAATTTTGAACGTGTTCCATATGTGAATATGATAATTTTTTTGAAAATTTTAACCCTATGTGTGCGCTAGGTGCCTAAAATGAGATTGGTAAAATTTGAAAATTTTCGCACTGCGATAACTTTCGACCTGACTATCAGATCATTATGAAACTCACAGAACATATTGCTGTTACTGAGTTGTAGACCCCTGCTGCTACCGGCAGGCACTAAAAGTAAAAACCTTGAAGCCATCGACTCTCCCAAAAAATTTTCGTATTTTACAGTGAAAACCAACTCATATAGAAACCTTATGCTTTATCTATACAACCAAAGCAAAACTTTTGAAATTTCACATCGGACAGGAACGGTAACCCCCTTTCAATTTACCTATGTTTCAAGCATCAAAAACTTCTGTTCATGTGAACTCACGACCTAATTATCAGATATAGTTGCAATTCACAGAATGTATTGGCATTGAGTTGGACCATGACTGATAGGACCACGATTGAATCGTTGGACCACGATTTGAAAATGCGGGCAACTCTGTGCCGGTGGTGCCATCTTGAAAAATTATGAAGAAAAAAAACTAGTTTTTGTCCTATGAATTCTGATTCAGTTACCAAATTTTCAAGAAATAGGCACAGTAGTTGAACCCTACGCTACGCCACGTTTGATAGAAATTTGGTTGCAAAATTCGGTTGGTCCTGCCAGTATGGTAATTTTGGTGTCTTGGGTTTCGAAAATTCGCTCAGTAAAATAAAGTGTTTTGCCGTATAGCTTGCAGTGCAGTCACGAAATCAAAACGAATTTCGTATGATAAATGGATGTTATTATAGGCATTATTCAAAAGAAATCTGATTAAAAAACCATGATAGGATTGCCAGCTATTGTTGGTTTTGTATTTATTTGCAATATCTTTATTAAGCCATTTTCTCGTAAAATTTTCAAATGGTAATAATCTTGTAGTGACAGTAAACAACAAATATTAAGTTTTCGAAAATTTGATAACTTTTGCCACTGGTAACCCTAAATTCTTTGTACCCCTATAACTTCCAATGCAGTTATCGGATCAAAACGAAATTCGCAGAGTAGGTTGATTTCAATGTGAGGCAGGTGTGATATATTGTGTTTAACAAAATTTATGACTCTCGTAAGTATACTTTCGCACCTCAGCAGAATGATTTTATTTAAGGTCGGTCCACATCTACGAATCTCATTGAATTGACTCAAGCTGTGTCCTCGGCGTTAGATCGGAACTCTCAAGTTGATGCTATATGTACAAATTTTTCTAAGACATTTGACTCTGTCAATTTCGATCTTCTGCTATTCAAATTAAACCGCTATGGCATCTGTGAACCTTTACTTTCTTGGATATCTTCATTTTTGACTAGTCACACTTGTTTTGTCTCCCTCTCTGGCGTTTCGTCCTTACCATTTTCACCCTCTTCTGGTGTACCTCAAGGTTATATATTAGGTCCGTTATTATTCAACCTGTTTATCAATTATCTTCCTATTGTTCTATCGTCATCTTGTTTGCTCTATGCAGATGACTTAAAATTATTTCGAGTAATCAAAAGCTCAGATGATTATCTACTTCTTCAGGATGATCTGAGCTCTCTTACTGATTGGTGTAACTCTTACTGCCTACCGTTAAATGTTTCAAAGTGTTTTGGCATGTCTTATTTTCTGAAGTCCCAGACTAATAGCTATGCTTACATTAAATGCTTACATTAAATGTTCATATCGCGAACATATACAATGAAAATAAGTTACCAATTATTAAATTCTCTAAGTTCTAGAAATTTGTTGGTTCCAAAAATCTTTCGTTTTTGGACCCTAAACATCTTTCTATCCATGTAACTTTCGACGAAATCGTCGAATAAAATCGAAATCGATAGAGTTATTTGATTTTGACGTGAGGCAACGTGGGAGACTTTTAGTTGCAGTGCTGGTAAAGTGTTGCAAGCACTAGGCATTTTCTTTATTTATGTTATGTTATGATGCTTTTACAGATTTACAGTGATTGGCTTTCCTAAATCTTGAAATCCCTGAAATCCTGTCCACCCTATGAGTTTTCATGCATTGTTAAGATCAAAGTGATTTTGCACTCGAAACAGGTTGTAGCACGTGTGGTAGAATATGCACTCAAAATCTGCACGATTCTTCTACTGTTCATCGAACATTAGTAATTCTAGCGGTTCAGGTGCGCTAGACTTTTTACTAATGTTCGAAGAAGAACATTAGTATTAAAATCACTTTGGCCAAAAATTCATATTTCTCTATATATATATATATATATATTTATATATATATATATATATATATATATATATATATATATATATATATATATATATATATATGTATATATATATATATATATATATATATATATATATATATATATATATATATATCCATCCGATCCACTGAAATTTTTAGGACACATTGGTGTATATGCAGAATAGTGCCAGGTCTCACAAAAAGTTAATAATCTTTAACCCTTTGGCGCCGGCGGCCATTTTAGTGATATTTTTAATATACCTATTATTCCGTACACAAATAAGTTTTGCAAAAATAAAGTTAACGAAATAAATTTCGAACGTGTTTTACATGTGAATCGGATAATGTTTTGGAATTTTTTAATCCCATGTGTGCGCTGAGTGCCTAAAAAGAGAACGGGAAAAATTGAAAATTTTTAAATTGCGATAACTTTTGACAGAGCTATTCAATCATTACGAAATTTTCAGGACATATTAACATTATTTAGTTGTAAATTCGTGCTGGCAACCCTGAAGCTAGGGCAGGCACTGAAAGTGAAAACCTCCAAATTATCGTCTCTCTTGAAAAAATGCCGCTTCTTCAAAAAAAAGCCACTCATATGTAAATTTCGTGCTTTTTTTACATAGACAATAAAAAAAATTTGATATAGTATAACGGGCACGCCTGGTAACCCTTGCCCAATTTACCTATATTTTTAGCATCAAAAACTTCTGTTCACGGAAACTCACGATCCAATGAGCAGAATTAATTGAAACTTGCAGACTGTATTGGTCTTAAATAGGACCAGGTCTGATAGAAGTAATTTTGAAATGCAAGCGGTGCTGTGTCAGTGGTGCCATCTTGAAAAATCACTAAAAAAGATAACTGCTTTTAGCCCTATAAATTCTGATTCAATCGTTCGATTTTGACGAAATTCACACAACAGCTGGACCTTATTTTAAACCACGTTTGGTAGAAATTTAGTTGAAAAATTCGGTTGGAGCTGCCAGCTATGATAATTTTGGTGTCTTTAATTTGAAAAAAAAAAATTGCGAAGTGAAAACATTCAAACCATCGAATATTCAAAAAAATGTCCGTTTCTTACAATAAAACCAATCTGTATACAAATCTTATGCTTTATCTACACGTTCAAAGTAAAACTTTGGAATTTTCATGTCGGACAAGAACGGTAACCCTTTCCCAGGTAACCTATATTTTTAGCATCAAAAACTTCTGTTCACGGGAATTCACGAACCAATAATCAGATACCATTGAAATTTACATTATGCATTGGACTTAAGTAGAACCAGGTCTGATAGAAGCGATTTTGAATTGTGGGCAACTCTGTGCCAGTGGTGCCATCTTGAAAAATTACAAAGAAAAAAAACTGATTTTTGCCCTATGAAATGTGAATTAGTAACCAGATTTTCATGAAATTGACACAGTAGCTGCATCTTACTCTAAACTCTGTTTGATAGAAATTTGGTTGAAAAATTCGATTGGTGCTGCCAGGTATGGTAATTTTTGTGTCTTTGGTTTTGAAAATTCTCTCAGGAAAATAAAACTTTTTGCCCTATAACTTCCAGCGCAGTCATGAAATCAATACGAATTTCATACAATTGATGGAACCTATTATAAGCATTATTCAGGCCAAATTTGGTTGAAAAGCCTCGATAGGGTTGCCAGGTATTGTTGGTTTTGTGTTTGTTTGCAATATCTTTATTAAGCAGTTTTATCGTAGAATTTTCAATTGGTAATGATATTGTAGTGACAATAAACAGCAAATATTAAGCTTTCGATTATTTGAAAAAACTCGCTGCAGGTAACCCTAAATTTCTTTATACTCCTATAACTTCGAATGTAATATAACAACGTGAAGCAGATGTGATATATTCTTGGCTTTGATACTGGCGAAAGGTTGCCAGCACGAGTCGGTTGTGCTACTTTTGTATCAATAAATGCTTACAGTTAGTATTCATACCGGAAACATTTACAATGAAAATAAATAACCGATGTTTCAATTCCCTAAGTTCTGCAAATTTTTCGGATCGCAGCCCCAAACACCAACTTCAGTTACAGTGCTGCAGGCACTGAGCATTTTCTTCATTGATGTTATATGAGATGCTGCTTTCAAAGTTTGGTGAAATAAGCAACTGATAACGAATATAATTAACAAGTGTTTTTTCTTTCATAAACTTTGAAACCCAAGCCAGTGGTAATATCTAAAACCTTCTACCATATGAGTTATAATGCATTCTTGAGACCAAAGTAAAACGTGGCATTTGAAACAGTTTGGCCGTAATAAGCAGCACATGTAGTGGAATATGCACTCAAAACCTGCACGATTCTTCTACTGTTCTTCGAACATTAGGGTTTCTAGCGGTTCAGGTGCGCTAGAGTTTTTTTATGTTTAGAATCGTTTCTCTTTTGAGGAGAAGCGATTTCTACTTTCTCCGTCTCTCAGAATTTCCGTAATACTTCATCCAGTTTTACCTAGTTCAAGAAGGGTTGGACAGTGTCCAGTTTCCTGGTTTCGTTGCTGATTGTAATCCAAATAATATACACTACAGCCACGTGATTTTCACAATTTGTCCTTTGCTTTATTTGTTCTTCATCTTTCCACCAAATATTCTTTAGCACCCTCTCCATGACACCTACTTTGCTATTTACTTACTTTCCATTTCCTCATAAGCACTTGATTGCACTTAACAATTATCACCCTTTCAACAGCAGCACCATCGTCTGCTGCCATAACAATTGCACAGCTATTAAATCGATTAATCCATTCACCTGGAAACAAGTTGAGTTTGATGAAGTTTGTTAACTGCACCGAACAAGAACGGAAAACGTGTTCGATCGTATTCCTCCTGTTGAGGAGAAGAAGAAGAAGTGCCAGCGAAGCACATCAACAAATCGTAGAGTTCATGGCAACATTGGACAAAACGACAACAGAATGGAGGTCAGCCAAGTTGAGAATCACGTAAGTTCCAGCAAGCCGGTTTCGAATCGGAATTGAATCTGAATCTGAAAGCCTTGAAACGAGAATTCGTTGCACTCATTCCTGTTATTATTCATCGCAAGTATGACCCAAGATTGAATGTGAGTACATAGTACGTTAATGGAAATTGATTCTCTGAGATGCTTGAGCTGAATTGTTTATTTTTTGGATATCTAAGAGCAGCAAGCAGTTCATGTAGAGCATATAGTTACACATAAAAGCAAACGAACGTGAGGCTTAAAGTTTTGAGAACACTTCAAAGAATATTTATTTGCAAAAGCAAATAAGAAACTAAACTTTATTAACCACCTATCGGTGTATTGGAAAAGTTTCCTAAATACCTGAATTTTCGCTCAATCTAAATTTTGCTTCCATCGTGATTTTACCTTGCCATTAAGTGTTGAGAGTCAATGCTTTGAAATTGCTGTCCTTGAGTAAAATTGAGCTCAAGAAGCTAGGAACACAAAATTTCATTTCAACTGGAATATTTAAATTGAATAAGGCTCAGGAAACACAAAGGTATTTTTCATTTTAGGAAAACTTAGGATGCCAATTTCAAACATTTCACAACTTATATTTTTTTACAATTAACGAAATTCGATCCATCGATCGAAATAACTGGAAACGAAAATATTATGGCGTAGAAGATTGTGCATTTACTGAAAAATATTTGGGACTTTTTACTTCTCCTTCATATTTGTAAGGGATACGTTTTGTAAGAAACTTCTTGCACCTCCTCTGGGATTTTCAATTTTTGGGCAAAAATCAGCACTATATAGCGCTGGTGTAGTTTAGTTTAAACGATTCAATAATGGAAAACAAAGAACGAAAAAATACTAGAAACACCGAATTGCAAGTACTGTTGGTCAAAGGTTAGGTTAGTTCGAAGTAGCTAACAGCCGACAGATAACTACCGAAAGATACACATGGACTAAAAAAATATCCTTTGTGAGCGCAGTTAATTTCTCTTTCTTAGCCACTTTAACGAGGAATCTATTAAATACGTATACACATCATGAAACCGTCTGGCTCCTCTAATAGAATGCATTAACTTATCAAGGATAGGTCAGTCAGACTTCAGGGGAAAGGTGCCCCAAGTACTACCAATCCTCCCTCGCCAAAGTTGGATTCTTGGAAATGAAGTAGAAGATGGGTTCCTCTTCTTCCTTTGATACACAGCTCGTACAGAACTACCTGATTCTTATCTGATACTAAATTCAATCTGATCTGATTCTAGCTTAGCCATACCCTATTCTAGGTCACGCAGTAATATACAATCAGTCTCAGACTAGCAAGATAAGCTTGCTGTAAAATTGATAGATTGGTTGATAAACAAGGAAGCAACGCAAAAAATATTTTAGTAGGGGTGGTCGGAAGTACTATTTACCAAAAGTATGGTAAACCTTCGCATTCTTTCTAGTAAGCATTGGTAGGCAACCTTAAGATCAGCCTGCCACCAAACTAACATTACCTGCAGTAGCATCGACCCAACCAACACGGTATTAGTAATATGGCAATGCGAGGCTTCAAAACCCAGCTGGCTCCTTCTATTACGGTAGTGAAGTGCCCGGAAAGCCTTTCGTACTTATTCCCAAGTTACTTTATTGACTTAAAGTCAGACAGCAAAGAGCAAAGTCATGATCTGTGTTCTAGAATTACAATATTTAATGTTCGTGCAAAAGAGTTTGAAAAGCAAAGAAAGTGGCTACGCAAGTTGTTTTTTCTACGTTAGAGATGGAAGGTCCAACGGGTCAGTTCTTTTCAATCGCTGGAATTTACGATGAGCTAGTGTTTTTTTTGCTAGCTTGTTGGGATGATGAGCGAGGGCTGCAATATATTTTCCACTACGGTTCTTAATTTCCTCTGAAATCGTCTCGATTCGCAGGTCTTTATGGAGATTGGCGTTGCGAAAGTAGATCGAAGTATTCTTGATTCATTCCTCTGAATAAAGTTGATGTTTGATGGACGAGCTGCATCTCATATCTGTTAGCCATATATCCAGATTGGCTTTAGGACAGACTTGTAAACGAGCACTTTGGAGTCGAGAGAAAGTTTTGACATGCTATTGAGCAGCCATTTGAGGTTTATGAATTTGAACTTTAGTTGTTGATTTTTAGCTTCAATGTGCCGTTTCCAGGTGAGCCTCCTGTCAAGGTACATTCCGAGATACTTTACTTCGTTATTTTGAGGTATAGGAACATTGTTTAGATATACTTGAGGATGTTTCCTGAATAATGCTATCTTGCACTTCCTTAGTTGAAGTCTTGATTGGTTCTGAGACCTGAGCATTGATATTAGGTAGAAAGTCACATGTTGTCGTAGCGAAAGGTGTGAAAACCTGTTCTAGGTGAACTGCAAAGGCGGTGGCTTTCTCTGCGTCACTTCTGGTCCATTGCCCGTTAACAGTTCTTAGTGGGGCTTCCCTGATAGTTGGTTTGTTGATATTTATGACTGCTTTCCACAGTGAATAGTCGGCATTCTTAGTGGGCCTGAGGCTCTCTAAAAATGAGTGGAATTTCAACTCGTTGTCTTTCACAAGTGCCAGTCTGAGTTCACTAGAAGCTTTGTTGAGTCGTGCTTTAGTTTGAGGAGACCGGTTCAGCTGCCAATTCCTTCGTGCCAGTCTTTTTTTCCTGTACCAAGATTTTTATTGATGAGGAGTATGTTGTTTTACGAGTTGAGGGATGCAGTTCCATTTTAAGTGTCGCGGTGTCGAATGCCTCCAAGACATGCTCGTTGAAAAGGATAACAGCAGAATTCACATCTTCTGGTGATTTTAAAAATGCACTAAGAAATGTTGAGCTGGTGTGGTGCCGTCTGAATGCACTCCAGTTGGTTTTTTGCGAATATCTACGCTTACAGCAAGAGAAGTGGGGTGACATGTTCAAAATAATGATGACAGGAGACTGATCTGAGGATAAATCAAAAACTACTTCTGATTTTGTGGAGTTTGGAGGCATTCCCTTCGAGATTGCAAAGTCTTTGAGGTCTGGAATTTTGTTGATGTCTGACGGCCAATATGTTGGCTGGCCGGTTGAGATATACCTCAAACTATAGTTTTGTAGTGTATCGAAGAGTGCTTTGCCCTTAGGTGCTGTGAGTCGAGATCCCCAAAACGTGCGATGAGAAGAAGCTTTCGAATATTGCCTTTGAAATGTTGTGCCTCGGTGGACAGTAGATGGACGAAATTACAATCTGGCTCGACTGTTCACGTAGCCAAATGGATTTCGCTTGCATGTAATGTTCGCTGAGTTCTTCCAAAGGATTTTTTTTAATAAGTATTGCAGACCCGCCTCTAGCCTTACCATCTGGGTGTTTGGTATCGTAGAAGATGTAGCCTGGGATGTCGAATTTATTATTTTTTTCCGTGAGGTGGGTTTCTGATATGAGAAACACATCAATGTCGTGAGTTGATGTAAAGCAGGCTATTTCTGCTCTATGTTGGATAATGCCATTTTCATTCCAATGGGCGATCTTAAATGAGTTCATTTGCTGTTAATGAAAAATTGGAGGAACATGTTTTGGTTTTTAAGTAATTCTTGCATCATGTTACTCATTGTCATCATGAATCGATTCATGTTGTCTGAGAGCGTTGACAAAATCGAAGAACTGCTTTGAGCTGTGGTTTCAGCAGAACCATGTGTGTTTTGTTTGATTGCGTCGGAATATTTGATACCAGGAGTTACAAGTGATGAGGGTGAAAAAGTCTCCGGCATGAGGAGTGGTCTATTGGTTGCAATATTTAGAGCTTGTTGAGCATGGTTTTGAGGTGGGAACAACTTTACCTTCAGTGATTGGAATACTGGGCAACCTCTGTAGTTGGCAGTATGGTTGTTACCACAATTGCCACATTTTTTAATTGCAGGATCTAGTTTACTCTTGTCGCAGGACTTGGTAGCGTGGAGCTCGGCACATATAACACACACGCTAGAGAGTGAACAATAGGTTTTGGTGTGGCCATATTCTTGACAATTGGCACATTTCACGGGACCTTTGCGTTTGATCGGCTCTTCAAAGGTGATTCTGCGGTGCATAATATATCGCAGAATATAAATTTTGTAAGTTCCACCTCTTTTGGGCTTGCTGGCTTCGGGATCTAGCTCCACTTTGAACAGTGCCTGGGGCTGTTTGAATTTATTAAGTATATTTGTAATGGATTTAACTGCAAAACCGAGGCCTTCGAGCTCCTGCTTTAGCACATCAATATCAAGTTCTATGCCTTTAGTTACCACCGACAATCCTTTGTAACTTTTTAGTTGAATCTAACTCTTTTGTTATCTTCCTAAAGTTTTCTTCAGAGCAAACTTGTATTTTGGTCTCAGAGACGTGACCACGTTTTAATTCAGGTGAAATCGTAACTCCGTTCAATATCAACAAGTGAAACAATACGATGCTGTGTCAGTGGAATTAACGTAGGATCGATTGTATTCTTGATGGAATGATGGATGATACTTTCTAGAACCTTAAGCAGGACAGGGCTAAAACATGTTATTTTGGCTTAAAATACGATATTTTTCCTGCTTTAGGAATAAACATAGCTCCAGCTTCTCACCAGCTGATGGGAACGTACGAGAACCGTTTTTATCACTCTCAGTCATGGCAGCGTTACTTCGTTAGTTTGCTTAATGTCAGTCGTAAGAACGCCATCATAACCCGGAGAATTAAACTCCTCGAAGGAGCTTATGGTCCTCCTGTTTGATATCGTAGGAAACGGCATGAAGCCAATGGGTTGCTCCACTTGATACGTTGCACCTAATGTGAGACTATGATTCGCGGAAAATGCGAGTCCATGCGGACGGTTAAAATGTGCTGATGTATTCCATAGTCTTCAGTACTGATCTTCAAACCGTACAAAGACTGTTCGTCTCACTGAGATTATCCACATTTCCACAGACGGATTTCCATGAGGACCCATTTTTCTTGCTTACTTAAAAGCCTTAAACTTCGTTTTTTTACGGTGATTCCAATTGTTAAACTCCTTAATGTACTGGCTCCGCATGGTGTTGACTTCTACATTCCACCATAGAAACTTGGAATTCTCTCTTACTGTAGACGGGCTATGTGTTCCCACTTTTAATGGTCTAAACTACCAGATACAAGCCAATGTAGCATTCGATGTTCCTCGGAGCCATTTCTAGTGAAGAGCGAGCCAGAGATTGGAACAGTTTCTAGTTCGTCTTTTTCTTGTTAATAAAGGCTACCTGATCAGTTGAGACCCACGAAGAAAAAAGATTTGAACCTGTGACCAGATATGAGTACTTTTACAAAACCATTCAGTCACGAAAGAGATGCGACTATCTTCCACTGACTACACTAATGTCAATAACCTCTTTACGATTTGAGGTCAAGAAGGTCGGTTTGCTGCGAGCATTTGCAATGCAGATCGTAGGCTATGATTAAGTTAGAAAGTTCTTCATCCCAGCCAATAGTGCTGAAGCTAGCCCACACTTCATGCTGATCGTTCAAATCAGCTCCCAGAATAAGAGACACGTCAATCGTTGTAGCTGCGGTGACGTCACAATGAAGACTAGCGCCAAGATCGTGTACTATGTAGCAAGAAACAACCCAGTTTGATCTGCCATAGCCATATTATTCTTGCCACAGAAACCATCAAGCCTGCAAATTCAGTTGCTAACCCTAACCCAATTTGGATGTAGCATTGATATTAACTCCTCCTATGCCTTAGACAAGCGGGGAACCAAGGTAGCTGCTGCTACTTTGGATTAGTGAGGGTTAGCTTCAAGTAGTTTCACCATTATTAATAAGGGTCAAGTCACGGTTTTCTTTCTTGGATGCAATAGCTGTTTGAGCCCCATAGGTGTACACAGTACTTTGAAATAGAGGGGGCAATCATCAGAACTCCACTCAAATTTTTTTTTATTTTCATTGAAGTACTGTTAAGGCACAAAAGTGCAAAAAAAATTTTTCCAAAGCAGCTATGCAATAGAAAGGGACCATTGCCCGCCTATTCCCTCGTCTGTGCACGCCAGTGCTCAGCCCCCTTCTATGTTTCTACAGTCAAGAGGTTAAGACCGCCACCCAAGTAGGAGGAATTTTTAACACTGGTCCCATCAGCACAGAGGGATTCCATATCTGATTCTCCCTCAGATGATGGACTTCTTGACAAATGACTCCTCCGCTGTTTGAGCCACTTATTTTGGATCAAGTTTGTCAAGTTCATAATTCTGCCATCCGGAATTCTTGGACCCGTCACTTCGATAAATATGGAGTGGCAATCGCGCTAAAATTGGATTGCGCAGCGTCGATATTTTTTTTATGGCTCGATCAAGTAAGATCTGTGATTTCTAGAACAACTTTCAATTTTGGCCTACATTATGCTTTCGGAGGACGTTAGCTTGCCAGTATCAGCGCTTAATACTAATTGAAACTTTTCCTATCTCTTGGTACAAAATAGTTACACCCTCTTTGTCCTTGTTGATTGTGCTATGAGGGATGTACACTCAGAAAAATGTCATTTAATAGAATCAAATTTAAATAAAAAGTTGAAATCACTTTGAAATAAAAAGTGAATCTTATAAGAATTCCACTTTATTATAAAAATTTTCTTTTCAAATCAAAATTTTTGATCAATGAATTAAAAAGAAACGTAAATGAAGCCAAATCATATTTGAAAATGTTTGAATCAAAAATGTTCAAATATGATTTGGCGCCATATACGTTTTCTTTTTAATTCAATGATGAAACATTTTGATTTGAAAAGAAAATTTTTATAATAAAGTGGAATTCATATAAGATTCGCTTGTTATTTCAAAGTGATTTCAACTTTTGATTTAAAGTGATTCTAAAAAAGTGATTTAAAGTGACATTTTTCTGAGTGTACTGTACTGTTACTATATCTTTTGCTTCGCAATATTTAATAGGATTCAATCTTTTTACTACTTGTATAAGTGTTCAAAACAGTGCAAGTTGAGCCAAACCGTCTTAAGAAGCTAGAACTTCTCAAAGATTTGTATATAACTGTAATAAAGTATGTATTTTTGATGCCTTTTCCTGTGTTAGACAATAAAACAACATTCAGCTAACGTTGACTTGATGCACCAGAATTGTTAGACGATTTTGCCGATAAATGTCTGGCTAAAAAGTTTATGTTTTTGTGGTTGTGTGCTTTTTTTGGGTGGGTGAGTTTTGTTTGCTTGTTTGTTTTTCTTAAATGTTTTGTCTTCTTGTTAATTTTTGTGTGTTTTTCTTCAATTTTTGAACCCTTATATCACCTATTTGCCTTCTGGTGGTAAAATTTCCCGGCGGTGGTGCATCAAGTCGAGTTTTACCAAACATTCTACATAGCCAAGAAGCTCCTGCAGTGTAGTGGCTCGTGCACAGGCTTCTAATGTTTTGTGTACCTGGTTCGAATTCAGTTTTATTTCCGAGTTTTGAGTTAACTTAGCTCTGATAAGTTACCTTAGTTAATCACGGGTTAAGTAATCCGTAGAACAAATCACTCGTATGCGTTGAATGTTAAATTTTGTCAATGAAGCTGTCTACCAGCTTCAAACCCTATATTTTCCAAAGGTTGACGTGAAATCACTTTACTAAACTACATAGACAAAGAATGGATAAACAGAAGACAAAATCAGACATGTATGTTTCAACTGCAATTTAAATAATTTTTTGATCGTTATCTTTTCCTTCTTTTGAATCTTTTCCCCCCAATTTTTCAAACACTTCGAAGCATAACATCGCATCAATTCGAGGTAATACTCTTCGGTCTAAATAACCAAGAAACAATTTCGACCATTTCCTGATCATGCACAAATTCCAAAGCATGAAGTCAACGGCAGCTTTATTGTATTGTCGTTTGTTTTTCTTTGTTAAATTTTCAAAAGCAACTTTACAACAATCGCGCATTCGTGCGAAAAAAATAATTAACCGGAATGAGAGGTTTATCAAAGATACTGAATCATTCTAATGTTTCTGCATTAAGATTTTCAAGGTCATCGACAACACTCAATCTTCATACTATGGTTAGTGGTCAAAAATTAATTACTTCGAGTCATGGCCGAAGCGATTCATTAATTTCGGATTTTTTTCTTTTTAAATCTTGTCCAGCTTAATGATGAAGAGATGTTTTCTTCAAAAAACAATGAAAATTAGAAGATGTGAACTGAAGCTTTATTTTGTGGAAATGAAGGGTTTCTTTCATGATTTTTTTTGATGAAGTATTCCTTTGTATTTCAGCAGCATTAGGTACGACACCAACATTGATATGTTATTCGTGAATCTCATCAAACTGTCTGTCTGTGAATCGTTATTGGTTGCTGCAACCGCTACACCCTCATATTTCCATTCTATTGTGAATTCATGAGCTTTTATTCAAACGGCTTTGCTGCTCAGATAAACCGAGTGAGATCACTGAGTCAGGATTTTTTTTTGTTAATAACTCTTTAGAGGAGCAAAAAAACGTGAATGAAAAATGGCTTCGATGACGTGGCCACACTAGCATTCAGGACCTGAATGTCGTAGATAAAAATGAGGTCGTGAATTTATGCTTGAATGACACAAATGTATGCTTGCATTCGTTGGACCATATAAATCGCTTGAAGGTGCCATCGTCGTTGCACAATTTGAAATACATTTTCTGTATCAGGACACCGTCCCAAAAAGTTGCCTTATCTGTCTGACAGGAGGCAATTCACTTACGGCTTGAGCCCTCGCTGGATCCACGTGAAGGCATGAGCAAACACTATTGCGTACGAAAAGAGTTATGCATTGCTTGATGCAATGGAAATCGGGAGTATTGAGTGCGAAATTATTATATAAATAATAAGGAAGCTTTTAAAATTAATTTTGAAAAATGTATTTTAAGCTAAATAACGTACATTTTGAAGGAGAGTAGAAGAAAGTGTCAGTGTGAGCATACGGTACTTCAAATAAAATGGAGGACCTGATTGGCCTTACGGATTCCCGCTCAATGAACAAAAATGCTAATGAGGAAGATAGGTAGCCGCGAGATTTTCCAAGATTTTCCAAGATTTCTCATCCAAGTAAACTCTGCGCTGCTCAAGGAGAGGAACGTTAAGAAGAGATAGACGTTCACTATAGGATAAATACGGCAGACTATATTTAATTGAATCAACAGCGTGAGAGGGGTATTTGAAAAGAGGACACCACACTTGACTGCAGTATTCAAGTACAGAACGGACTATAGTAATAAACAGGTGGACACAAGAAGAAACACTAAATGAATTGTGGCAGGAACGAATCACGAAGCCAGCAATCCGAGAAGCTTTTCTAGTGATAGGAAGACATGAACGTCGAATTTCAGTTTGCGATCAAAGGTCACCCCAAGATCTGAGAAATGATCGACACAAGAGAGGATATTGCCATCAATAGCATAAGGAAAGACATGAGTATGAAGCTTAAGGGAAAAATACATAGAAAAACACTTGGAAACAGTAAGGGACCAACAGTTCAATTTACACCAACCAGAGAGAGCATACAAATCATCCTGAAGTAGCAGAGAGTCAGCAGTATTTTTGATGACTCGGAAGATTTTTAAATCATCTGCATATAGAAGACATGAAGACTTAAAAACAGTGCGAAGGTCATTGATAAAAAGATTGAACAAAAGAGGTCCCAAGATGGTCCTACTTGATTGTTGCTGTCAATTACAGAAGCGACCACATGAGTAAACTCAAGAAGGTTCGTAGAGGTGCCCCGGCCTTTTACAAAGCCATGTTGTTGCGCTACAAAGACACAGCAGAGGGTATCATAGATACGATTGAAAACGAGGAGTTCCAACATTTTGGAAAGGCAAGGAAGAATGGAGATGGGGCGATAGTTAGAAACAAGGTTCCTATCACCCGATTTGAAAATGAGAAGAATGTTAGAGAGCTCCCAAGAGGATGGAAATTTACCAGCACAGAGACTGACATTGAATAAGATGGCTATAGGGACACAAAGGGAAGACGCAAGATTTCTCACGAAAAAATTGGGATTACCATCCGGGCCCGGGGAACATTTAGTGTCAAGGGAGGACAAAAGCAATTCAACCTGTACGGGGTTAGTTACGACTGGGCAGAGACATGAACCGATGAAAATTACGACTGAGGAGAGGCATGAACCATTACGACTGAGAAAAGGCATGAACCCAAAAACCGTAGCATTGGTGTCAGAAGTGTGACTTGGAAATTATTTTCGAGTATTTTACGTTTATCACATCATATATATTTTGTCTATATTATGCCAAGAAACTATTTTATTTCGAAAATATTTAACTATTTAGAGAAAGAGAAAATCTTCGATGGCATTAACAGCAGTTTAGTTTCCATGAAATAGCTGACGGATTAAAGTATGCCAAAGTTGTATAATATTTATGATATTTATATGACAGGTGGAATCTTTTTTTATGTACATATTTTTTAATTCCATATGAATCAGACTTTTGCTGCAAGTTTGTCCACAGAAATTACGTTACCAAATCAAATACATAACCCTATTAGTCTATGAAATTTCGGAAAATTTCCAATCAAACAAAGTCATGTCACTCGACAATAAAATACCATCAAATCATTGTACAAACCACTGATCAGAAGCACACAATTCCATCCGATTGAAATCTATTCATAGATCGATATCCAATCAACCGTGCAAACATATGAATGCAGCTCGGTTAAGTGCATATATATATAAGTAAATATTTCAAATTTCCTTGGAATGATTGTCAAGGTTACGCAAATGTGTCGTGTGCCACCTACCACCCCAAGCCACATCACCAGCCGATGAATGTGATGTGTCTATACATACATATATGTATATCATAAACTTGCATGCTATTTCTACACGTGCTGGTGAATATGAGTGCGAATCTACGTTTGTGCTAATTATCTGTGATTTGCATTCTGCGTCACAGCAACATGAAATTCAAAGGGAAAGCTTGTCACCTTCGGGAGATGGTGTTGACAAGAAAGGATTATACAAACATGGTGAAATATCATGAAAACTTAACGAGATTCTCTTGATTATGAGCTTAGTAAGCAATAAATGCACGATATGTGCAAACCACCTACTAAATGAACAACCTAAACGTATTTGCAACCAAATGGGGGTGCAAAGTGCATTTATGTATGTATCTGTCAGCGTAATTGTTACGCATGATTCAACTGTCAATTGCATAGCATCATTAGAATTTTCTTTTTTGACTTTTTGCAACAGAACCATTTCTAATTCGACAAGTAATACACACACTGCAGGTATTCGAGCGCGTTTTTTCTAATTGCGATTTGCGCTACTAATTAGCAAATTGATTATGTACCTGATGTACAGTATTGTTGCTGAATTGTTTGATTAGCACATATTGAGATATGCGTCAATTGTCCCGAGTAGGTGCTAAAATATCAGGTGAGTGAGAAAACGGAGCGCGTGTTAGGAGAAAGCAATGCTGCACTTGATGTACACAGCTTGTGCGGTAGATCAGGTAGTACAATTGAAGTTTACTTTGGATGTCTAAGGGTATATTCTAGAACGATTGGCTATTCAGTCGATTCCTCAGGAAGTGATTCTTAGGATTGATTTTTGGGAGCAATTTAGAGTTGTTTTAGATACCCAGAGACTTCAGTAGTCTTGCATTAGAGAGGTAGTATCGGGTAAAGAGCCTCGACAGCAGTCTCACTTATGTGAAGGAGAAAAAAAACCTCTGATGGTATTGACAGAGGCAATCATTAGTGGCCCCGTACGCAGTAAACTTGCGGTCTAGAAAATACCTTAACTGGTTTAACTTCAATGTATTTTCAGTTGTAAGCTGCTACTTGTGGTTTCTTAGTAAGGCGGCTTTTCTTTATAATTGAACAGGCATGAATAAGTATTTTTGATAATATATTCAAACGATAACGCTAGCCTCTTATCACCTCATCCGGTCGAGGGTGTCCACAAAACCTGGGCTGGGTTGGTTTGGGTAGCCTGGCTAGTCCGGAGACAGGTCGTGGGACGCCACTCGCTCACCCAGAATTCAACTCTAAGCCGCTAAGCGAGCTTCGACTCATCATGTATTCGATTCGATCAAATTCTACGGGACCCTCGGACGCGTAGCACTCGCCGGGGTTCCGTCGTCTCGAATATAGTAGAAGCGCAGAGACGAAAGACCTTCACGGGCTCACCAATCAGGAGGTTTCTTTTATTTTAAAAAGACGGAAGAACAAATCTTCGAGACTCGCGCGTTTATTCGTGAGGGTTTTCCCCTCGCAAGTCTAAATAAGCTCAATCACTTAAACCTTTCTCGCTGTGTGGCACACCACTACCAACATCGCTTTCCTTTCGCGTTACCTAACAGAATCTTATTTTCTTCCACCAAACAAAAGAAAAGGCATATAATCTCTTTTGCATACAATCTGGGTGCATTGCCCAGTTTATTCATATACACAGTTATCGGAAAAGAAAAGAAAAACACACTACAATTCGCTACCGTTAGCTAAATTCAATTCTTTATTAGCTGCGCTAACAATCTGCCTCCGCTCCTTCTCTAACTCAACTTTTCACGACAGTTCTTTTCCTCGGTACACGATCCTCGGCTGCTTTGCTCCTCAATCCACTAGCTTTCGTTCCATTTTCTCGTCACCCGACTCGCACCTTTCAAATTAAGATAAGAAAAATCTTATCAGATATTTTCTGCCTCTAAATAAACGACTGTCGTCGCTAGCTGCTTTAGAATCCTTGCCAGAGGAAATTCCCTCGCTTACCTCTGTCGACCATTGCGACGGCATGCCATTTGTTATACCAGTTAAGTGCGTTGCACTTTTCGGCACTTACCGACCAAGATTCACACCGTCATGGATCCAGCAGGTTCGTGTAGCTTGATGTGTCGGTCGTGCAGTAACCACCTGTCAGTTGTGGCCAAGTGACAATCTGTTAATCGGGGCCAAATGTCAGTCGCGTTTGCTTACTTTCCGTGGGTTTGATGCGAAAGTTGTTTGAGTCCTGCGTATTTATCGATTTACATTGATCTTAATGGAACTGAAATTCTGATCCATGCAAAATTTCGCAAGCATTCCGTCACATTCGTGTATGTCAAGAGAGTGTACTAAATCAGCGACAGGCTGAAGGTTATGTGAGTTTCTATTCGTTCGCGCATGGCACTTGTATCCTGTGGTTTTGCGAACATTGAAATCTTCCGTAGCGTTTTGATCGCAAGATTTTGGACGCGATTCTGAGCAGCAACCTCGACAGGATTGTCATTAGTACCGGAAATGTCCTGAACGTCAACGAAAGGGCCGGCCAGAAGCCCGCCAAAGAGTTTATCGATTGTCTTACACTAACTCTCGCCGAACCAATAAGCAGCCGGGAGCAGCATGAAACCCAACGAAGATGATGACAATATTTTCGTTGGTTTCCTGGACATCAATCAGTATGGGCGAAGAAGCTGGCACTGCTGCTTCAAGTAAGCTCTGATTTCGTGCTTCATTTAGAGTCTGCATTAGTTTTTCGCGCCTGCTATTGACGCTCGGGAATGCAGTTAGGAAACTAACCAAACAGCCTATTTCTCGGCTAATAACCAACATTTGTTTTCCAAAGAGTAAAATGAATTCAGTACCCACTTCAGTTCAGTTAGTTCAGTAAACCGTATAATCCTTTGGTGAGCATCTTGAGTATTATCTAAGTATCTACCTTGTAGATATCCGCCAAGTAGACGGCACGAGGTGGATATTACAAGTCCTGGCAGCCTACGAGTGGTGTAACATCCCTACTGAATTGAGTGGTGGATGCGCGGTTTGGGTTGACTTTTTTTTCTATTAAATAAATCGTAATGCGAGATGTTACAACGTTACACTCTATCGTAATCACATAATCCATCTCCGGTTTGTTGAAGAAGGCAACCAAGTATAAAAAAAAAAAAAATGTTGGAAGGGCAGTTTGGGCTGATGGGCGCTGGATTGGATTGTGCGAAATTCGTGATACAAACCATTAGGACAACAGGTACTTCTATCAAATAGTGGCATTATCCTGCCTATAAAGAGTACAATGCCTATAAAAAGGAAGAGTAATATGCTGCGGAACAGCTGTGAGAAGCCTCCGCCACTCCAACTGTGAGCAGTAGCCTCGCATCAGTGGGCTTCCAGATGTTAGAGGACCCTCTTCGAAACTCAAAACGTGCGATGTTGGAGAGAGCTGTGTTGTCTTTGCCTGCTCTTGACAATTCTGAAAGTGATGTAACTTTGGTCACTTGCTGTGTAGTTTTCCCACTATCCTCTAATCGTTGACGAGTGCCGCAAGTCGATCCGTCTGGCATGGTTCATCGAGAAAATATTGGCCAAATCAATGCTTCTGGAATGTTGGTTTTATACAGAACGAACAAACCGTACCTCAAAGCGATTTCAGCTACGCGTCGTGCAGTTAAAAACTCACTCAAGAACAAAATATTCATATCTAAATTGCTGCCTATCCCAGGCATCTGACAGCCAAGTGGACGGTTGGTTTCCTATTCTTATAGGGCTTGCTGATCAATACAATCTGAACCATATGTTCACAAACGAGCTGTGTGAGAAAGTTACACGCTGCTCTGCAGCCCCGCAAATGTTCTTGGAAGATTATCGTGTCCTTCCTTGCATTTTCTTTGCGTCAAGTGTTTCTTTGAAAGCTCGACACATACTCGACTCGGTTAGGTGATTGGTGCGGTACGCTTCTTGGTTCATAATATGCACTGAATTTGCGCAGACCAGCCGATGTCTATACTTCTAGCAGCTGGCGGTCAGGGTCGGCTCCTTGCAATCTTAGTTAAAGGTGTAGCTTTAGGGTCCATGTTTTAGGGTGGGGGGTTACTTTGTTTGATTCAGGGGGGTTTTCATTTAACATCCCCATACAATTTTGGCGGCGGTCAACCCCTAAGAAAAAGTTACAGCCCCCTAAAGTACGCGTATTTGAGGGAAAAAGGAGTTAAATGAAATGGGGTGGGAGACCCGGAGGAGGTGGGGGGCTATTTTGCTTGATTTAGGAGGGTGTTCATATAACATCCCCATAAAAAAATCTCGGTGGTCACCCCCTGAGACAAATTTACAGCCCCCTAAAGTACGCGTATTTTCAACTTTTTTACATACGATCTTGCACATTATGCATCTCTCATATTTTAGACCCTGCACGACACTATCCCACACGGCACTAAACCACCCCGCACCGCCCCCCAACCCCCAGCACCACCCCGCCACGCCCCCCTTTCACACCCCCGCGCGGGGTGCGGGGTGGTTTAGTGCCGTGTGGGGTAGTGTCGTGCAGGGTCTAAAATATGAGAAACTTGATATGGTTGAAACTGGTGCACCAACTCAAAATATTGAGCGTATGTGGAGGGATCTACGGCACAGCATCCCTCATTTCGGAAGAACAAAGCGCCATTGGCCTTTATACATCACTGAGTATCTTTTCAAGCGGAAATTTGATTTCGAAGAACGCATCGAGCAGTTCTTTTCCGTAATCAAAGACATGTTTCCAATCGCTGAAATTGATTTTGTAAAAGAATCTTCCTCGGTCGATTCACCATAATCGTCGCCAGATGCTAAATTTTAGGGTGTGTGAATTGTAATGTTGCATACTTTATTGTAAATTAAATTTAAATATTAAATAAATTCCTTTTTATAGCAGTCGTTATGAGTTTAAAGTTTTTAATTATAATAGCAGTATAATGTGCAAAAAAGTTGAAAATGCGCGTACTTTAGGGGGCTGTAATTTTTTCTCAGGGGTTGACCGCCGAAATTTTTTTATGGGGATGTTATATGAACACCCTCCTAAATCAAGCTAACTAGCCCCCACCCCCCGGGTCTCCCACCCCATTTCATTTAACTTCTTTTTCCCTCAAATACGCGTACTTTAGGGGGCTGTAACTTTTTCTCAGGGGGTGACCGCCGCCAAAATTTTATGGAGACGTTATATGAACACCCCCTTGAATCAAAAAAAGTAACCCCCCACCCCCTCCGCGGATGGACCCTAAAACTACACCTTTACCCAATCTTATTCCACATTGGGACTTGATTACGTGTCATCCCCACTTGGAGTCGTCCAGCCTTAACAATTTTGGATACTGGTACCTCATTCAACTTCACCACAGCTCTTCTCTGTTGGCTTGAGTTAGGAGGATAGATTGTGGTTTTACCTCGCGCATTCCTTCCTCTCCAACCTCGCGTATGATGGCGAATGGCTGCGAGGCAGTTAAGGATAAGTATCTTGACTCTAGTCCAATCTAGTACAGCAGTTTTGTGCGGTCATTACAGTGTGCGGTTTTGAGAAAGACTTCTGCTCTGTGTTGTACGCTTTACTGTCATCTCAGTTTCATCCGGGAAAACACTTTGGTGGATTGTCTTTAGGACCTTAACGTAAGTCGTTCCCGAAGATGGTTTTAGCATGATAGAGCTCAGTTTTTTTCCGCATCATTTTTTTCATACCAGTGGAGCACTCTATTTATGAACCTTGTTTGGTTGAGTGAGTGTTTCTGGGTGATTTGATACCGCTCCTCTTTTTTTTTCTTTTTTTTCTTAAGGTCAGAGGCTGGTTTCCCTTCCTGACCCTAATTTCCTGCGTGTCTTCAGGACTTAATTTATTTATCATACGCTATTATTAATTTATTTATCATAGGAGTGGCAGCAACTTTCGTGGAGTCTAAAAGCAGATAATAAATTGGTAATTACAGTTGCTCCTCAAAAAGATATTTGTCCTCATGGTGCATACCTACATCACCAACTCAATGGTACGATTTTCCAACGTATTCTGAGATCTTCCAGGTTTAAACGAGACGGAGCCGGCATTACATTCGCCTGGAACAGTTTGCGTTCAGATTTCACTCCGGCGGAACTGCACATAAACCAACTGGGGTCACCACTGTTGCGAATTTCGGGCTCACGTTCGCGTACTCTAATTTAATTTTTACACAAGTCAAGTACTTGATTTAAAACATTTAAAGACACTCAAGACTAAAATAGAATCATTTCAGGTTTTCAAAAATATACAATAAATATTACTGATTAATTAATTAATAGTAATAATGAAGTATCTTGATTTTGAGATACTTCATTATCATTACTATGAAATATTTATTCAATCAGATAACTAAGCAGGACCGTACTAAAATTGCAAAACATAATCGATGTTGGTAATAAACAATGTTTCCTTTGATGGACGTACGATTATTCCCAGAGCTGTCTAGTGATTTCTTCTCCCAAGAGTTTAAGCTATATGGGCTTTGCAATACCCACATAATCTATTGATTACTAAAGCCTAGTGATTTTCACAACTCGCAACATCATACAATTATAAATTCTCAATTAACGTCAATTATGACACATAAATTAATTGGTATTTGTTATTCGATACCTTCTGCGCATACACTTCATACTTCCGAATCTTTCAACCACCGAAATCTGATCATCAATTCGCGATTTTAAGTGGAAAACCACGAAACTTATCTACGAGAAATCGAATACCGATCAGACTTCGTACCCTCACCACACCCCTTACAGCCATAACACCTAAATAACAAGCAATCAACCGCCTTTTAGCTCTAATCTCCATAATAAATACACACCAATCTCATTGAATTGTGTAGAAAACAAAAGTATCTACTTATTTCCTTGATTTGAAATCATAACGAGAAAAAGTTCAATATTGCTTTTGATTTATGGCTTCGGCTTCAGAATGATTTTTTTTTTCAAGCTGCCGTGCGAAGAGAATCGTTAGTATCGTTGTATAATCCGACAAACGTTTGTTTAAAGGTCTTATCTAAGTTGCGTGAAAGCAGTATGCATGATGTGAAGGAAATAATACGGAAAATTCAATAAGGAAATGATCGGAAACATTCAACAGGTTGCATAGCATGCATGCAAACATACTGATGATGAAACGAAGCGCGAAAAAAGAATGCGTGATTGATGTGATCATGAGGTGGTGGTAATTAGATTTCTTAGGTGCATTTATGCTATTTGATATATGGAAAAGTAAGTGTGTAAGTAATAATTACTTGCGGACACAATAATAGAAAAATATTCAATTAATTGTTTAATTTTTTTTTCCTCCTTCCTTCCACTCTCTCCATCACTCAATCAAAATGCACGGCCCGTGTGCATCAAATTTCCTCAATATTATTACTTTCGTACTTCCCAGACAATAAAATATTGGTATAAGGGAAAGCACTTCATTATACACTATCGTCTTCAAATCATATCGCCTATTTCTTGTCGTCAAGACTTATGCCCAGAGAAAAATTTAGAAAAAACTCTGGTTGGCGTCTTCGTTATCTTTGTGTAAGGAATGATCGTAGATTTTCCTTAAATTTAACCAAATTTGCTGATTTTCTTATATCCTCATGTAAGGTGTTAGATTAAGCCAAAGACTGTTGCACTGGACCCATTCTCAAACGATCTGTCCTAGCATTTTTAATCGCAATGTTATTCGCCACATGGCCATTTGAGTTTTTTGTTAAGTATCTTAAATATTACCCAGCAAAGCAAATGCATCGTAGTTAATTCATAAAAGAGTCATATTTTACGAATGTTTTTGTCGTTAACGAGCTCGCAAATGAATCGAAAACAATTCATTGGTCGTACTAAAATGGCCATCCGAGAAGAATCATTTTTAACGCTTCGTAAATGAGTTAGAAAAAACCCTAGCGCATCAGAACCGCTAGAAATACTAATGTTCGAAGAACAGTAGAGGATTTGTGCAGATTTTGAGTGTTTTGTTATACAGTGGCTCACAGCTTATTTGATACAGTGACTATTTAAAAATGCAAATCACTGTAACTTTGAAATAAAGAGCCCTATCCAAAAAATGAAAACGTATTTGACTAGATGCATGTTCAACGAATACAATGCAAACAAAAAATGTTCCAGCAATATTCCTCGGCGTCCGGTAAAAGAGAAATACCACTGGCGCAGAAAAATTGCAGCTCACAGCTTATTTGATACAGACACTTCAATGCGAATAAACTTCTATTTGTCGCGCCGTTAATCTGTCTTGTTTTTGTTTTTTGAATTTTTGATTGTGTTAGACATTGGCTTAGGTAATTTTTAGCAAGATCTTGTAAGCTGAAGTGCCAAAATGAGCCAAAATTGTAAAATGGGTCATCGCACCACAATTGAAGAGCGCGAATTGGTATTAAACCACTTTAAAAAAGAACAAAGTGTTGGAAAAATTGCTGAAAGTGTAAATTTGAGTGTCTCTACAGTGCAGCACATAATTGAGCGCTTTGTACACAAAAATCGGGTAGAAAATAAGAGGAGAAATGCGCCAAACAATATTTTCACCGTATCCGACGAACGATACATTGTAAGGAAAGTGAAAGCAAACACGAAGATTTCCGCTCCAAAATTGGTTACTAGGTTCATCGTGAATTAAGAAAGTCATGTAGTGCTGAAACCGTCCGACGAGTGCTTCGCGACCATGATTTCAACGGGCGAGTAGCTCGTAGGAAGCCATTCATTTCCAAAAAAAAACAATAAGCCGATTTGCCTTTGCCAAAGAGCATGTGGGAAAGCCATCCGCGTTCTGGAATATGGTTATTTTTGCGGACGAGTCCAAGTTTAACATTTTTGGCTCCGACGGAATGTCATATGTCTGGCGCAAGGCAAATACTGAGCTAAACAAGGAGAACCTCAAAGCTACTGTGAAGCATGGTGGAGGCAATGTGATGGTTTGGATCTGCATGTCCGCAGCCGGAGTCAGAAATTTAAAGTTTATTGAGGAAACAATGAACCAAACAAAGTACCTTGATGTACTCAAAAACGATTTGCTGCAAAGTGCTAAAAAACTGGGTGTTCGCGACCAATTTCGGTTGAACCAAGACAACGATCCAAACCACAAGTCGGGAATTGTGCAGTCCTGGCCAATTTGGGATTGCCCTCATTTGATGTCTCCGCCGGCACAGTCACCAGATATGAACGTCATTGAGAATCTGTGGACTTTGTTGGATAACAACATTAGAAAACATAAGATTTCTAATAAACAAGACCTGAAGAAAGCACTGCTAGAGGAATGGCAAAAAATTACTCCTGACATCACAAAAAAACTCGTTGGTTCAATGCCGAATAGGCTTCAGGCTCTGCTTAAGTCTAAGGACTATCATACAAAGTATTGAAATCAACTGGAAACCTCATAATACACAACAATTTTAATGTTTAATCAAACTGTATCAAATAAGCTGTGACATGAAATTTGTTATTATTTTTAGTTTTTTTGTTTTTTAAGATGTAAAACAGCAACTTTGTAACAAATATAAACTTGTTTAATAAACAACAAACAATTGCCTTCAAAATGGTTTTCAAATTTTTTTGATATTGTTATTATTTGTTGAGTTATTGCAACTTAATTTTTTAAAGAAGCACTGTATCAAATAAGCTGTGAGCCACTGTATATTGTTGTTATATTGTTGTTATTGTCTTATATATTATATATTGTATGTATTGTCATATATATTGTTATATATTGTGTATTCGCGATGTGAATACTTAATGCAAGCATTTATTGGTACGAAAATAACAAAAACACCTCGTGCTAGCAGTCCTTTGCTAGCACTGAAGCCAAAAATATGTCATATCTGCCTCACGTGGAAGTCAACCTGCTCTGCGAATTTCGTATTGATCCGATTACTGCATTGGAAGTTATAGGGATAAAAAGAAATTTAGAGTTGCCATTCGCAAGAGCTTTCAAACTTTCTATATCTTAGTATTTGGTGTGTATTTTCACTATAAGACCACTACGATTTGAAAACTTTATGATAAAAGCTATGTCAAAACTTACTAAAGCTATGTCAAAAAATACAAAAAAAAACAATCCAAGCTAGCAACCCTATCATTATTTTTCAAACTAGATTTCTACTGAATATTGTCTACAATAATTTAAATTTGCCATATGAATTTCGTTATGATACCATGACTGTACTGGAGGCTATATGACAAAGAGCTTTATTCAAATAAAATAACATTATATAAACAATTTGGTGCAGTTGCACCAATTTTTGACGATTCTAAAAGCATATAGATATATAACTTAGATGTTCTGCTTTTATATAATCTTTTAGTGCTTTTATATAATCGAAGTCGTTTGTCATAAATTATGCTTACCATAGAAGGGGGATGATGCAGATGAATAAGCTAATAAACTTGGTTATAGATTCAAGTAACAAACAATAAAATTTCCAAAACTCGGAACATTTAAATATCGGTTGCTTATTTTATTGTAAATGGTTTGCTTATGAAGAGAAGATGGAAGCATCTGTTGGTGCGATATTTACGAAATTGTCCGGTGCTTGCAATCATGTGCTAGCACCATAGTTGCTTCACGTTGTGTTAAACCCAGCCTATGAATTTCGTTTCGATTGAATGGCTGCGCTGTAAGTTATAGGAGTGAATTAAATTTTAGGGTTACCATCGTCCAAACTTTTTAAATTTTTGAAACGTAAATATTTGTTGTTAATTGTCATTGCAGGATCATTCCCATTTGGAAATTTTATGACAACATCGCTCGATAAAGCAATGTAAATAAATTACGAAATTCATCATAGCTGGCAACCCTTTCACGGTTTTTCAACAAAATTCCTACAGAATTACAATCGCAACAAGATATGCTTTTCACATGAATTTCGTTTTGATTTCGTCACTGCATCGGAAGTTATAGGGAAAAAATCTTTATTTTCTTGAGCAAATTTACAATATTTAGGAGACAAAAATTGCCCTAGCTGGCGTCCCTATACTAATTTTTCAACCAAATTTCTATGAAATCTATCTTAGAGTAAGGTTCACCTATTGCGTGAATTTCGTTAAAATCTGGTGGCTAAATCGGAAGCTATAGGCCAAAAACCATTTTTTTCCCCAGCGATTTTTCCAAATCGCACCACTGCCAGAGTGTTGCTCGTTTTTCAAAATCACTTCTATCAGACCTGGTCCTAACTAATACCAACATGTTCTGTAAATTTCATATTGATCGCATTATCCGATCGTCAGTTCTCGTGAACAGAAGTTTTGAGTGCTGAAAATAGAGGTAATTTCATCACGGGTTGCCGTTCTTGTTTACCGCGGAATTTTGAAATATTTTATTTGACTTGGTGGACAAAAGTCAAAATTTATCAATAATTTGATTTGATTTTCAAAAATAAAAAATTTTTCAGGAGACTCGAAGATTTGAAGGATTTTTGTCCAGGAGCCTGCTGTAGCTACAGAGTTGCCCGCACAGTCTTGAAAGTCCATGTGTGTAAAATTTTAGTCTATATCAATAAGCTCTAAAAATTTCACAATGATCCATTGTTTTTCTTAGAAGTTATGACAAATCGAATTTTGGAAAAAAATCCTTGCCTACTTTTAGGCACTCAGCGCCTACACAAGGCTCAAAATTTCGATTTGTTTATCATAAGCAAACTTAAAACATAATAAGTTTTCATTTCTAGTACTTTTTTTGAACAAAAATGTACACTGCTTGGAAATATAGGAGCACCTGAAAATTCACTTAAATGCCCGCCGCCGCCAAAAGGTTTAAGATATCTGAATTTTAGCAAGTCATGGACCTACCTGTCATATACATCTATGTTCTTCAAAAATTTCAGCTCAATCGGATCGGCCACTCCAGAGATTATCTCTCTTAACCATTTTGCTGATATATATATATATATATATATATATATATATATATATATATATATATATATATATATATATATATATATATATATATGACGAATTTTCGGCGAAGCGATTTTAATACTAATGTTCTTCGAACATTAGTAAAAATGTGGTTTTAGCGAGTATGTATCACCTACAGTGGGTCACAGCTTATTTCGTGCAGTGCTGTTTTCAAAATTTAGAACACGTTATCTGAAAAACTAATAAGAAAATCATGTAATTTTTAACGTAGGTTTACAACAGCATGCTCATTGGTAACACTTGAGAAAAAAAAATTATGAAAATAACCTTCGACACGCTTAAAACGACAAAAAACCGATTGTGGAGCAGAAACGCGCGTCACAGCTTATTTCGTGCAGTTGCTTTGTCTTCACTGTGGTTAGAGTTTGCCGCGTTGAATAGCGGGACTTTTTTTCCTGCGTTTTGATTGTAGCTGTCATTACCAGCTGTGGTAAATATTTAGTCTGATATTGTATGTTTAAGCGTTAAGAAGTATTTTTTAGAAAAATGCGCCGACGCACAACAATCGAGCAGCGAGAATTGGTGTTGAACCATTTCAAGGAAGGTCTTTCACAGCGGAAAATTGCCCAAAGTGTTAAGTTGAGTTCCAGCACAGTGCAATCCATCATTCAACGTTTCATTCACGAAAATCGGATTCGAGACAAGGGCAGAACCGCTCCAAATAAAATTTTCAACTCGTCCGATGAGAGATTAATTGTGCGGAAAATCAAGGCGAACCCCAAGTTATCGGTTCCAAAACTTCTCACGGAGATACAGCAAGGACTGGGTAAATCATGCAGTGCGGAAACGGTTCGTCGCGTGCTCCGAGCCAACAATTTGAATGGTCGCGTAGCAAGAAAAAAGCCTTTCATAAGCAAGAAAAATCAGATGACTCGTCTTGCCTTTGCTAAGGAGCACGTAAACAAAAACTCGGACTTTTGGAACAGCGTCATATTCGCGGACGAGTCAAAATTCAACATCTTTGGCTCTGATGGTATGACATATGTGTGGCGGGAACCCAATACGGAGCTGCAGAAAGAAAATCTAAAACCTACAGTTAAGCATGGCGGTGGAAGCGTGATGGTTTGGGCCTGTATGTCAGCAGCCGGGGCTGGAAATTTAGAATTCATTGAAGGGAACATGAACAAAACCATGTATCTCAATATTCTGAAACAAAATTTGCTTCAGAGTGCTTCTAATCTTGAAATACAGAACACTTTTCGTTTCTATCAGGACAACGATCCCAAGCATAAGTCTGGGATTGTCCAATCTTGGCTGATTTGGAACTGCCCTCACGTTATGACACCGCCAGCACAAAGCCCAGACTTGAATGTGATTGAAAATTTATGGTCAATTTTAGACAATAACATTCGGAAACATACTATTTCCAACAAGGAACAACTGAAAAGGGTTATTTTGGAGGAGTGGATGAAAATAACACCAGCTTGCACCCAAAAACTTGTGGATTCTATACCAAGTAGACTTACTGACGTAATAAAAGCAAAGGGCTATCATACTAAATACTAAACTTTGTACATATACATTTTCTTTCCTGGAAATTAATATTTAAGTTTAACTGCACGAAATAAACTGTGACTTTGAATTTAGCATTGTTTTCATAATTTTTGTTTTTTAACTATTATAATTTACAATTTCTCTAGTTTTTAAGTTTATAATCTAAAGAATACATATTTTTCTAAAATTTGACATTTCAATCTTATCAATATTTTATATAGTTTTCCAATAGAAGCATAACAAATTTTAAAATTGTTACTGCACGAAATAAGCTGTGAGCCACTGTATATACTCGTTAAAAGTGATACTTTTATACAGCACAGTCGAATCAAACTGATATTTTGTTTGGGATACTGCGACCAGCAAACTAGGGGAAAAATCTATGTAAAATCTGTTACTGAGTCGCATAGGCCATAGGGCACATACACATGGCTTGCATTATTTTTTGCGTCGGTCATCATAAGGGAAATTATTGCTGCGTATCGTTTTACGAACAGGCTCAGTTTCGTATGAGGTATATGTCTGTTGATTGTCGAGAAACTATCGTTTTTAGTGAACGCTCACTAAATTGTTTGCTGGGTAGCTTTCCTTGTTCAAGACACATTATTTGTTGTATGCTTAGTAGTCCTGTTTTACGATACACATGTAAACTTGGAGTCAGAGTTGGCATTTTGTATATAGTCTTGATAGCCTTAGTGACTTCCAATCAGATCAATATTTTGTTTCGATGCTTGTGTCCACAAAACTGCTCCATAGGAGATGTTCGACAAAATAAAAGCATTGAATATGTCAAGTTTGATATTGAGAGATAAGAAATCATATTTTTTTAGGATTCTAACTGATATGTTGTAGCCAAGACATTTTCTCATCTAAAGTTAATCCCAAATATCTAATTGAGTTGACCTTTTCCAATTGTATTCCATTTATGTGTATTTGAATTGAAAAATATTTTATTTTAAATTAACCGTACATTCTTCGCCTAACTTAAAGTTTAATTAACAAGAAAAATGTACAATCTAGCGGCTATACTATTTTAGCCTGCTGGCTCTGGTTGGTTTTTTTTTTTGTTTGTTTTTCGGCACTATTTTTATTTCCTTACACTCTAATGGTATTACCCAGCCTGTACAGCAGCTGGGATTGCCCTGACAATGCTTTTCTTAAAAACTACCTTACGCTAAAACTACGATTGAACTTATACCTAATTATAGCTAACTTTGCCTAATTAGACCTAAATCTTAACCTAGGTCTTAAGTCTAACCCCTTCTGTTCGTCGGGTGGCCTGTGTAGGTGAACAGCGCATCCGTGAGCCGCCGCTGCACTGCTATCTTCGCGGGGCGCATAAATGGCTCATTAGAACCACCTGTACGCCCTAGTGACCGAATCAGTCCGTTCTCATGTCCGTCTGTTTGTCTGTAGAATCGTGTCGTTAATTCCACAACACGGTCCCTAAGTGGCTTCAATCCTGACTCCTGATATAGGAGAAGGTTCTACGGCCACTTTTTAGTTACCGGGTTGTAGAGCCTGCCAGTGCAGAAGCGGAGGATTCTTCTTTCGAATATCTCCGCATCGGTCATGACAGTCTTTGAGCAGGTAATCCAGGATGGGGATGCATAAGTCAGGATGGGTCGAGTGAGGGTCTGATAGCAAATGGATTTAGCTTTGGTGGACATGCCCATCTTTTTGGCGAAAAGAGGTCGGATGCGTTGAAATGCGGGTTTGGCAGCTTTGATTTTTCGCCGCACAAAGGGATTAAACTTTAAAAATTCTTGGAAATCGATTCCGAGGTACTTCAGAGATAAACTAGGAGTAATCTTAGTTGTTCCGAACGAGACAGCGAGTTTTTTGGCCTTGTTGCGGATAGTTTGAGATCCCCGATACTTGGAAGGATTGCGAAATACACATAAGCTGCGTTTTATTTTCATCCAGAGTGTATTAGGTATCCTGCATGCATAATAAAACGATCCAGAGTAGCACGCGAGTTTTTTTCTATCAGACAGTTCAGTGCTGTCGTTTTACTGCAATTGCAGTCTTTCTGCTGCAATTTGATAGAATCTATTGCAACACTGCATTTTAGTGCCATCTATTGCATTTTATCAGATTCGCTGCACATTTAATATAACGAGCAAATCTACATCTGCCTAGTCTTCGCTGCACGCTGCACGAAACTGCAAAGTAAAGCCTGAATTACAATGCTATGCAGTGCAGTGCAGTAAACTGCAGTCCAGCGCGGTGCTGAAGCAGGGCACGCATTGCAAAGCACATTGAAAGCAGTGCAGTGTTCTGACAATGAAAGTCAAATTAATTTGTGGAGGTTTGATATTTAGATTTTCTGCATCTGTTTTTCGTTCATTTACAATTTAATGCCTGGAACGGAATTTCCGCCTCAATTTGAATGGTTTTTGCCCGGTTAACTACTCTCAAACGAATGTCAGCTGATGCAGTCTGCAGCGTTTTTAGAAATTAGCCTAAACGATGCAGTGCAGTCCGCTGCACTGCACTGCAGTTAATGTGAATTGCCACATGCAACTACATGAGTTCTAAATTTCAGTGCACTGCATGGCAATGTAATTCAGGCTTAACGTGCGAGGCAGTAGAATGCGCTTTTCTTAATACAGTCATATGACAACTATTTTTGCAATCTGGTGGTTATTAGTGAGGAAGCGTTGTTTTGGTAAAATTGGTGATAAAAAGCAAAATGGACAAGTAAGTCAATAAATATAGGACGAGAAATTTTCAGTCTTTACTGATGATAGATCCACGATAAATTTACATGACGATATGAGGTATATGCAATTATTGTAAAAAATGGAAACAAAAAATTAAAAATTCATGTGTCCTAGTAGTGATGAAGCTCAGACTGCGAAAAAAAACCGAAATACGAACAGTAATATGGAAGTATTTGGAAGGATATCAAGAAGAAGAAATAATGTATGAGTGAGAAAAATGGCAACTTGTCACTTTGTCACTTTGCGAAGGTACGGTGAAAGCGGAGAACACCGAAAAAATATCAAAAGTTCAAAGAGTCAGCCGAAATTGTTAAACATGAAAAGTAACGTGGAAGCTACGAAAACATTAAATTTGCTTAAAATGGCAGAGCTTAGAATTATTATGTGTGCGATCTCAAACAATCTGCCATTTGCTTTAATTCCAGTGCTAATCGATTTGATAAAATCAGTAGCTATAGATTCTGAAATAGCAAAACAAATCAAATTAGGGAAAACGAAATCAGTCCAAACTATTAAAGATGCAATATTACCTGAAAGTGTGAGTTGCGTTGCAGAAACTTTAAAATATCAAAAATTCTCCTTTTTAATGGATGAATCGACAGATATAGGAGGAATCAAAAGTTTAGCGTTAACATGTCGATATTTTGATTTTGCTCGTGGAAAAGCCAAAGATAGATTTTTAGCACTAATAGCTTTGCGAGAATATAATGTGAAATCAATTTTCGATTCCGTCATTTCATTTTTGGCCCAACATTCAATTCGAATTGAAAATATTATTGGTTATGCGGCTGACAATGCAGCAGTGATGATGGGTGAAAAAAGTGGCATCAAACGAATGTTTAAGGATATATTGCCAAGCATATACACTTGCCATTCTCTCCATTTGTGTTCGTCAGCAGCTGCAAAAAAACTGCCGTCAAATATAGAAAATCTAGCAAGAAACGTTTGTTTTTTATTTCGCAAAATAGCCCAAAACGAACCAGCGAATTTCACCAGCTGCAGGAATACTTCAATGTTAAGGTACACAAGATTTTGAAAACATCGTTTACTCGGTGGCTTGCAATCGAATTATTGAGCAGTGGAAGCTTTTACATCAATATATAACTGGTAAAAAATTTTGATAGAAATTCAGACCTAGCTGTGCAAATAGCTCAAAATTTAAATGTTAAGAACAAAATTTATTACATATTTTTATCTTATATTTTAAATATAACCAGCAAAATTAATGCTGAATTTCAGTCGGAAACTCCTAAATTTCATTTAATCGTTCCTACTATAAAAATGTACTTAAAACTATCCTGCAAAATTTCGTACGTAGAGAATATTTAAACGAAGTGTTATTGAACACATCTTTGAAAGATGAGCAGATTATGGAATTGAAAGATATTTATATAAGCGCATATATTAATGAGTGATATTGATGATGAAGATCAAATCCTTATAAAAATAAATTGCTTAAATTATTATCAAGAGCTGACCAAACCAATTTCCAAAAGATTTGACCTTAATGATGTTACTTTGAATAGTTTAGCAATCATAGATCCCAAAAAGCTGGGATATTCGTTGACAGATATAATTAAACGTTTCCCAAATATAACACACTACGATGGGATTGAAGAATTAGATAACGAATGGAGGATGCTAATAAATTTGGATTTTTCTGAATTAAATATAGAGACAGAAGAGGATATTGAAGAATTTTGGTGTAAAGTTTTTAAGTTGAAAAATGTTTCCAACAGCCAATGCTTCAAAAAGTAAAAAAAATGGTGTCAAGCTTATTAAGCTTACCACAAAGTAGTGAACTGTTGAAAGATTTTTTTCGCAAATTTATTTAATGAAAACGGAGAAAGGAAATTGTTTGCAAGCTTAGAATAGAATCAAAAAGCTGTATTTTCCCTGTAAACTATTGACACACTTACCATTTAAATCACAATACACAAGAATTTCCTCAATAATACTGTGAATTTTAGTGTGTGTACACAGCAATATGTACTGCATTTCTATCTTTAATCAGATATAACTGAAGTTAATGAATATTTGTATATATTTTTCACCAAACAACCAATTTGAATTCAATAGTATCAAATTCAATTTATATACATATATGCATGAGTAGCTTTTTGAAAATTTAAGTTTTTCTGCAATTTCTGCAATGAATGAACATACTTTTTTTGTAAATTGGAATAGTTTTATTTTTTGCATATATAAGTACACACATAAGTGTGAATGCATACCGGAAAATCAATCTACTGCAATTTCAAGCATTATACTGCAATTTTAAATTTCCATTTACTGCATACCGAAAACACAAAACGACAGCACTGGAAAGTTGTCATTTCAAAATTTGAGCTGTCATATAACCAACGCCGTTTTCAAATGTATGACTATTTATCCTGGTTGCCAGGGTGACATGAACATTTTTTGAAAATTCCAACTAATCCAGTTGACATGACTTTTCAAAATACGTTCCACAGAGAGCACGAGTACGAACTCCACTGAATTCACAAGTGTTCGTACTCTGGATGTTGTTGTTGTTTCGTGTGCAAATCGATATCCTGCACTACTCTGGATGTAAAATAAAACGCACCTATAGCTGAGTCTTACTGCTGTTTGGTTTGATGCCCCATTCGTCAAAGTAAAGACTTAGTTCTACCAAGTAGTATTCCAGGCTCTTCGCTGCTTTGAGCGGGTCGTGGCTCGACGCGAATAAGAGCGTGTCATCGGCATATTGGAGGATTTGCTCTTGGGATTGGCCCACTGGAATAGGTAGGTCAGCGGTGAATATAGTGTAAAGAACTGGTCCAGTGACAGAACCTTATGGCACTCCTGATGCCACAGGCTCTATGAGAGAATCTGCTCCATTAACGCTGACATAGTATTGTCTGTTGGTAAGAAAACTTGCGGCGAGTCTTATTACCTCTTTTGGGAATCCAAACTTGATCAACTTAAATCGAAATCCTTCGTGCCAAAGGCTTCTCGATATCTGAAGCACACGCGACTGTCGGAGTGTTTCGCTCATTCAAGTGAGACACAATTTGATTATGCAAGTACGAGATGGTGTGCTGAGTGCCATTTATTGGTACAGACGGATTAATTTGCTGCTTGTTTTTTTGTTGGAATATTAAATATTTAGTTTTTTGGATGTTTATAATTAATTTACTTTGTTCGAGCCAATTCCAATATTTTCCTAGGTCATCATTTATATTTTGCTGAAGATTTGATTCATTTTTATCGAAATACAGCAGTAGTGTGTCATCAGCAAATAAAACTATTTTTCCCATCAAATAAATGTCCTGTTAATGTACAGTAAAAACAGTAATGGCCCAATGACTGATCCTTGAGGAACTTTTATGCATATTGTTGGTTGTAATAATACGCCTGTTGAAGAGATAATTCTTTATCAAAAGCTTGAAGTTGTGATGGATTCCGTATATTTCGAGCCTCTGAAGCAGGATATCATGGTTAATGGTGTCAAAGGCCTTTTTGAGATCCACGAAGATTGCCGCTGCATAGTCGCCCCTATCCAATCTAACGTTGCTGCTAGTGTACTACTGTTTTCTTGAAATCCATACTGAACTGATGTCAAAATTAAGTTAGTCTTAATAAATCGCAGCAATTGTTTTTGAATGGCTCTTTCAAATATTTTACTTAGGACACTTGTGACAGCTATTGGGCGATAATTTGATGGATCTGCTGGATCACCACCTTTGAAGATTGGAGTGATTTTCGCTAGCTTAAGGCAATCGGGGAATGTGCCACCTGCTAGGTGTCTATTTATTATTGTAGTTAGAAGCTCCAAAATATGATTTTTTCAGTAATTTCATATACTCCGATGTTATACTATCCAGACCAGGAGAAACCTTTGATTTTAGGATGTCGATTACTTCAGATATTTCAACAGGATCAGTGGGACGTAAGTGAATTGAAGTGAAAACTCGAACTTGATGAAAGTTGCAGTTGCTCGGTGACTAGTGTTCCAATGGTAGCGAAGAAGTTGTTTAACTGCTGTGCTATTTCTTCGGGGTCTGTAATGGATGTTCCATTTATCAACAGTTCTTCTATGCACGTTGATCATTTGTTTTGTTTTTTAGACAAGAGATCATTTACTAGTTGCCAATATCTGCAGGTATTCCCGGCTGAAGCTTCAAACTTATTCCTGTAGAAATGTTTTTTGGCCTCCATAATAGCTCGATTCGATTTCTTTTTCATAGCTAAATAGATTTGCTTTTTGGACGTGGAGTTTGGATCCGCTTTGTGTTTTTGTGTTTTTTGTAAGCAATTCGTTTTCGATTTGAAGCATCACTTACATTCTTAGTGATCCAAGATTGTACTCGTACACGAACTTGTTTCGTTATTGTTGCTTTTGCCTTAGCTTCGGTCATCTTCTCAATCAGCACATCAAAGTCGGAAGTTGGAGACCCTCGAAGACTATCTATGAAGTTCCTTAAGAAATCTTTATAATTGGTTCTGCTCATCGAAATTTTTTGATAAATTTATAACTTTATGGTCTAAGCCGGTCTAAGTCATCATCATTGTAAGACATACGTTCACTCATGTTTGGATGTTTTATGATCACATGATCGAGTAGTGTTTTGGACGTCATAGTGATGCGTGTTGGCTTTGTCTTGTCAAATACAACTCCATTATTTGACGCAATTATATCGAGATATTCGCTGAATATGGCAGAAGATGTTAAAATATCAATATTTGTATCGGCTACAGTGATTAATTTCTCGATAGACGAGTAGAATTCGTCGATATGATTGAGAAAGAGATGGTCTTCTTCATTTGGTGCTTTATAGAAGGTGCCGATGTTAATTTTTCCTGAATTAAGTGCAAGCTCAACTACTACAGAGCTATATTCATCAGAAATGCTGACAAACTTTGTGCGAATGTATGACTTCACGAGTATTGCTGTTCGTCCTCCACGGCCCGATTGTCTTGTGCAAAGATAGCCTGTATACATTGTGGCCAGATTGGGCTATTTCCCACCAATGGGGCTATCTAAAATTTGAATTGGCGGGATGTTTTTTGATTTCGCGGTTTGGCTGCTTTTGGGCTTTATATTTTTTTGAAAAACTATATTTGGGCTATGCAGTAAAACCTATTAATCGGGACACATAGAAGGACCTGAACAATCGAACTATAAAATTACCACACATACAATTTCTTGAAGAAAATTAACTCTGTAATCGGCTAATCTCTAGAATTGGACCGTGAACCAGATTAGCTAGACAAAAATTTGTTCAGTGGTACTTGCTAATTGGACCAAAAACGATTTTAAGAGCAGAATGAAAAAGTGTAAAAAAAATAAGTTTTCCAGAAAAGATCAACTGCTTAAGGTCTAGGAAAACTTTTCGCATAATTTCTGCATGACTTTCTGCTGAAAAATCAATTGATGTGTGGAATTTGGTATGTTGTAGACGGCTTCAATTTAAGTGGTATTCTGATAATAATAAAATATTGATATATTTGACCATTATTGTACATTTTCCCTTTGTGAGCAGCTATGAAAGCAAAACATCTGAAAAAAATCTAATATGAGGGCAAAATACAACGAACTAAGTGTTCGCAAAAATTTACAGGTAATACAAGCAAGCAAGCAAAAAAAACAATTGCTCAGCCGAAAAAAATTCCGATGGCTTTAAAATTAGTAAGAGTCAGGTGCAACGTATTTAAAATTTAAAAACCAACTAAGGCAGACATTGGAAAAATTCGAAGACACTGGCAGAAAGCGGTTGAAAATAAATTTATCATACTGCCAGACAGATAAAGTTTTGTAGCACTGGTTATCTAAGGCACGCTTCAAAAATATCCGGCCCCATACTTCATAGTAAAGCCCATCAAATCATTACAAAGTTAGAGCTTTGTGATTTCAATGCATCAAACGGGTAGCTTGAAACCGTTAAAAAGGGTTAGAATAGGTCTGTTCGCGTACTACGATTAATTGCAATTAAGTGCAATGAAGCCGTTTTTGTACCCCGTTTTACTGAAAACTGAAAATTTTCCCTCTTTCAGTAAGTTTCTGTAGGGTCTGAGCTACTGAAAAATACTGAAAACTGTCAAACGGTTTTTGGCGTAATGTTATTATGAAGGACGAATATTTTTGGGGCGATAATTTATCACCGCTTAGGATGACTTTATAATCACTATTGTTCTCCCAAAAATCGAAAACTGACACTTTTGTTCGTCAATTTTCAGGAAATCCAATGAGAGCGTTTTCATACTTTTCATGAATTTCCCCCACCACATGATTCAGGAAAATTAAGTAAAATTCAGTGACTGAAAGTACGCGAACAGACCTAATATTCACTGCGGTATAAAAAAAATATCTATAATCTTGATGAGACAGAATTGTTTTTTAGCGCAACACCACAAAAATGACTATACCTTAAATAGTAAAGATGTACAAATGCAAAACCTTCAAAGCAACGTGCGGCAGTTGCAGTGCTGTGTAAGCGGCGAAAAGAAAGATTTCCTGGTCATAGGAAAAGCCAAAAGACCAAGATCGTTGGCATTAAGTGAAGTTTGGGCATAACTTGGCGAGCTAACACAAAATCTTGGATGACGGGTGCTATTTTTAAAGAATGGATGCACACACCTGATACTGAAATGCAGACACAAAACCGAAACATCACCATCGTTTTTGATAAAACTAGATGTAATAGCAGTGATAATCTGGAAGACATCAAGCTAAGATTTTCCCACCTATTTGCACTTTTCATTTACTGCCCTTAGACCAGGGAACTATGCTAAAATAGATAGGTAATACTTAATTCAGGGGATGAAACTAAATTATTGCACATACATATATGATGAACATTAAATTGTGTGCTCTTGAAAATACTGAGCGTACTTAAGACCCAACAAAATTAGCTTCTGTATTTGAAGCTTGAGTAGCCTAGTGGGTAGAGCACTGGCTTCTTGCATGTGGGGTCCCTGGTTCGAATCCAGGTTCGGACGAGGGTCCGCGCACCAAGCTTTGAGTTCACCTAGCTCTGATTAGGTACCTGATTTAAATCAGGGGTAAAGTGAGTCGTGGAATTAATCACTCCACACTCGTATCCACAATGATTAAAAAAAAATTGTTATGAAGCTCTTTACCAGCTTCAACCCCTAGACCCGTACGAGGGTTGTCGTGGGATGGCTTTACTTTTACTTTATTTGAATCTTTCAGCTGGTTACGATCTGTTTAGAATAAATGAAAAAAAAGTTTTTGGAAATGTGGATTGCTTTGAAATCTGATGCACAGCGTAAGAAGTTAGTTCCTAACCAGCGTGCGGACTCCGTATATGTATACGGTCCAAAAATCCAGTGAACTGGCCTGAGATTGTATTGTTGATCAGCCTGGAAAATTGGAAGAAATCGCATGGAACAGAAAGAGGTACAAGATAAGATTTGACAACTACATACTCAGGCTAGATTTTTCGTTGCTCACATACGGCTCACTCTCGCAAAAAATACCAGCATACTCTCAGGTTGCTTTGACAGATAATGCATTGCGTAAATGGAGGCACGATTTCAAGGTCAAAGTGGTTTTTTGGGAAAATGGAATGAGCTCACCCACTTATCATTCTATACACTTTATCTGAGGGTCAAAAGCGGAATCGTGATGAGAATTCAAATTCCAAGTGCATACAAATTCACGATATAAATATTATAATTTAAACAACTTAAATGAATTGATTTAGTTATAAAGATAGTTGTGGCGGTTTTTGTTTGCTGTGGCGGTTTTTGGGCTACAAATAAAAAACTTTCGCTATTTTGGGCTATGAAAATTTGAAATTGGGCTATATTTTCTCCCAAATATCTGACCACACTGCCTGTATATCCTCTCGGCGGGTAGAGTTCCTGTTCGTTGCCATATATCGATATTTCATTAAGAACTACAACATCGATGTTTTTTTAGAAGGTAAATAATTATTGATGCCGTCAATTTTATTACGAATGCTTCTTACGTTTGCGTAGAAGATGTTTAAAAGATTATTTTTTTTCCTTTGCTGTCGTTCTAATATCCATAGTTGATTCGCTTTTGATTAACTTGAATCATTCTTTTAAATTCCGGGCACTCATAGCTGTCTGCACGATGTTGTGTATGCAGGTGATTTTTAATTATGCAATTATTGCATTTTAAAGTTGTTACTGTGCATGCGCTGGTAAGATGATTCCCAGCACATTTAGCACACACTTCCTTTGCCTGGCATGTGGACGATTTATGCCCGAATCCTACCTACAAATACTTAGCACTAAGCTTTACGTACACGTTAGGATTATCTATATTGTGGACACAAAATATATAAGGCCTATTACTTCAGCTAGTTGTCCTATTTTCTCTTATCCTTAACGTTCACAGCAAAATCAATTAATTCGACTAGCAGTACAACACCGCGTCAGCTGAGGGCCATAATCGATAATAGTCACTAGTCTGAAAGCTGCTCAGTTATTGTCCGCAATAATGGCTTCTAATAATAGGTCCAACAAAGGGTGTTGATCCGCGATTTAATCCGAGAGTGTACATTTTAGAGGGGCTTATTGAAATTGATGTTAGCACCAGCATTCGCTTTAGAAAGCTTTGTTTTAATGGCCTGAAAAGCACTTAATTTTTTTTTTTGGCATCGAACAAACAGAAGAATGAATAATTAACTGGAAAGTAATTTTTCATCAGCAGGCGACTAATTAACAGATTCTATGTACCCATCATCAAACGAATTAAGTTTATTCCATACCCTAGCAAAGATCCCGTCCTTCAGCATTTTCCCAGTATCATCTCCCAGTAAAAATACCATTCCTCAGCATTTTCAGAATGTTCTTTTTTCGTCCCTACTCTCTATTGTTTTAATTTCAATTTTTAATGAAGTCTCTTAATTTGAAATTCAATTTTCGTTTTAATTATCCTAATGAAAAATGTATGATCGTAAATCCTTCACGCATCAAAATATCTTATCTCCCCCCCCCAAATATCTTCAGCTTTCACTTGATTGCATTTTTACGATAGATATTCGTATGTATGTACTGCTGGCATCCTTTCACATATTTCACATTGTTGAAAATGCCACGTTCTGCTTGAATAAACGAGGTATACAATAAAAACTCGAAATCACATTAATTCATTCACAAGAATAACATCAAATCTGTTCCGTATCAACATATAAAATTTTTAACAATGACCTTCGTGGCAATTTTCTAACATAAATTTTGAACTGCTGAATGAATGGAATCATTCGTTCGTTCGTTCGTGCTACTGCTGAGTAGCGTAGTAGAATTCGCGGTGTGTGGAGTGTAGTCAAAGCTAAACATTTCTGTTATAATAAATTCTTTGCTGTTATATACAAATAGATATATGTATACGTGCATATATATGTGCGGAAAACAGATGTGAATATACATATGTACTTACATATCGCTGCAAATTGATGAGCTTCACCGTCTTGGCTCTTTCAACTGAGACGCTCTTGGCTATGTGTGTACGACTATCTTTAGATATTCCGATATATGTATGTTTGTGCTACGAAAGTAGCGTTTTACAAGCTAACTTCCTCCGTCCGACATAATATAGTTTGCGCAGAGCTTACATAAAGAATGTTCGGAAGTGGTTTTAATATAGTGGAAAGCTTTTACTTGGAATCTGCAATTATTTGACGGGAACTTTACAATATTTGAAGAGGGGTTTACGCGAATCATTTGCGCCAGACTCAAAGAATCAAAACAACATTTTCAGAAAATGTAAGTTCTGAGAAGTAAGCTAAATACATATTTTGGTTCAAATGAGTATTAGGTCTCAGGCTGTTACGGCTACTTGTATTAATTTCCTTTTTTCAGAAGGTCATAAACTCGTGGAGTGCAGTTGGTAGAGCACTGGCTTCTAGTGCGCGGGGTCCCTGGTTCGAATCCAAGTTCCAACGAGCAGCCCCGCATCGAGCTTTGAGTTGATCTAGCTCTAAATAGGTTCCATGACTTAATAAGAGCTAAAGTGAGTAGTGGAACTAATAACTCCATTCTAATGATTACATCGATTGTAGGTTCCTGAATGAAGCTCCCTATCAGATGCTCTCAACGCTAACTGCAAACGTCAGCTTGAAAAAATACGGAGGTAAGTTGCACTACTCGTAACTGGAGCACTCCTACCACCCCTACTAAGGCACTTTTTGTTCCGCTTCATTAGTTACCGACCAAATACTGATCTTACAGAAATCGAACCTTGCTGCTGTCAGTCTAAATTGTATCTCAGCATGGAATACAACAGAGTTTGGCCATACTTGGATCTTGACTCCAGCGGTGTTGGCTACATTGCTCTACACGTTCTATTAGATTTGGAGTTCACAATTTGCATTCCTGGTAGTGATGAATGGTGTGATGATGTCACCCTCGAAAGCGGGCTTATCCATGTGTACCCCGATGGCTCAAGACTAAACAATAGAGTCGGGAGTGGTGTATACTCAGATGAGCTGAATCTCAAGCTGTCCCTTCGTTTACCAGGTCATTGTAGTGTCTTTCAGCAGGAAGTTGCGGCTATTTTTCAGACAATCAACTGTTTTCGGTGTCACCGAAAATTCGGAGTCAATATTGGTATTTTCACAGATAGCCAAGCGACTATTAAATCCCTTGTCGGTCTTTGTGCAGCTCCATGATTGTTGCTGAATGTCGTGCATTTCTTAAGGAGATGTCGAGACATTCGACAGTACAATTGGTTTGGGTGCCTGGGTACAAGAGTTTTCAGTGTAACTATAAAGCCGACGAACTAGCGAGGTTGATACCTTGCTACCGTAGGTCTCATGCTCCTTTTTAATACGAATACCGATGACTTCGGTCAAATTGGCCATTAGGCAAAAATACCTTGAGGACACTAAGAAGTCCTAGGTATCCATAGACGTGCCCCGCTATTAGGCTTAGCTCGAAGCGCTCTGCATTGTGCTGTGAGCGCTCTTACGGGTCACTATCTCATAGAACAGCATGCCTTTCTGCCTAGAGTTCAACGACTTCGGTCAGAGCTGTGGCTCAGAGGACGAGAAGCAATCCGTCTTCCATCTCATGTGTCAGTACCCGGCTTCGGTGCAGAGAATGGTGGCAGCATTTGGTGCACCTTTTCTTTCAAATCTGATCAAACTACCCCTGGTCAATTTGAAGGGGGTAGTGCAGTTTATCAAAGGAAGCAAATGTTTTCCTGACTTTAGTGAGTAGAAGAGAGAAAAATTACTGTGACATCACAACGGGGCCTCTTTTATGCCGATGTTCGCTTGTCGGCAGACCTCTGTCGATCGGCAGCCCCGTGAACCTACCTACCTACCTATTTGTTATCTTTATCAAACCTCACTTTTTTTTCTTACCCTACTCAATTAATGACAGGACACACTCTCCGTCTTCCATTTACACTATTTAGTACTTCCGAGTACTTCTGGCTATGGACGAGCAAAACAAGATCAAGCCATTTCAGATAAAATTTGGTTTCGTGACGTACCCATGGCCCTGTGACATCATACTGTCATGCGCAGGATTGGTTAAAAGCTACAAAATTGTTTATTTCGGTACGGTATGTAGGTATGTTGACTTTCTATTTTTGGATTACCTGCAGGAGTTGAGCTCCTTTGACGTTAAGAAATGGGTGCTGGTAGGATAATAGCTTGATCTTATCTTGTTTGTTCGTACTTCTGGCTACTACTTATTACACATGCTCTTGTTCTCGAGTAGTAAGCACTTCTACTTGGCCTTTTTGCAATTGAAATACCAGATATCGCAGCTGAGCAAGCTAAAAATCCGCAGATAAAAGAATTGTTAAAACTTCGGCAACTTAAGTTCAATGATGATGCAGCCAGCAGACGGTAAACTATTCTACAATAGTAAATAAAATAAAAACAGAATTTACCGGTACGACTGACACTGATCGAAAGAGTGTGAGTGCGAGAGCGTTTTGAACCCTCGATGAAGAAAACCCAGGCGTTTTCCGCAATTCGGTGAATGTGGTCGATCCAGCTAAGTTTACTGGAGATACTAGAGCCTAATAGATTTAGCGGGGATGAATCATAAATATCCACACTTCCAATGAAAATAGTGCAGCTAGCAAGAGGAGGGTAGGGTTTGAGCAAAAGAAGACAACATTGGGTTTCAACATCACACGGTCTACTGAGCCCCAAGAAATAATGCATAATAGATCCCTCTTTAACGAGGTAAACATTCAATCTCTGATAGCTGAAGTAGCATTCCTGCGGGAGCCCATTCACTGTGTCAAAATGCAAGGTCAAGGGTGCTGTGGTTCGCAAAACAATCAATCGGACTGAAAATGAAAGAAAGGAGATATTTTACTTACCAATTTTTTTTTTTTAAGCTAGATTTATTTTAATTACTCGACATACATATATAGATATTTCGAGGATAATCTGCCCTCTTCTTCAGTGATAGACACATATATCGATATTTCAAGGGTAATTTGCCCTCTTCTTCAGTGTCTATTACTGAGGAAGAGGGCAGATTACCCTCGAAAGATCGATATATGTTGAGTAACTCAAATAAATCTAGCTTCAAAAGGAAAAAATTGGTTTTAATTCAAATATTTCTATAGGCTAGGAAAAAATTGGTACACGATAAAAACAATTGAATGGAGATAATTTATAAATAAAAGAAAAAGAACTGGTGAGAGGACAGTACCTTGCGGCACCCCAACATTAGTGTTCTAGACATAGGATTTGAGTCCATCCAGAAAAATTTGAATTGAACAATGTACAAGGAAACTTTCAATTTACCTGACTATGACGTGGTGAAGACCAAATTCGCGAAGGCTGGCTAATTGAGCTGGGTGCCAGATTCTGTCAAAGGTCCATTGGAAATAATTGCAACAGATCGTAGTTAGAGGGATCCTTTTTAGGTATGTATACTTTCTGATACTTCAGGAGGGAATATTACAGTCGAGTATGTCTAGTAAAATAGTTTGTGCAGAAGTTTAGCTAAGACAAAGGGGCAGAACTTTAGTACGATGAGCGAAATACCACCAGGTTCCTTAGATTTGGAGACATCAAGCTTGGCGAGTATTTCCAATGCCGATCTTCTATGAAAAAGTAGAATGACGCTCTGATCGCTGATGCTTGTTGACTCATTGTCTTCACTTCAACTTGAATACTCTATTGTAATACGCCCCTCACTCTGCTACCGCTTTGCTCATCGTGCTGAAAACCAAAAACTATGTCGTAAGCACAACTGAAAACCTCAAGTGCTCACCCCATCGCCCAATAGTGCTCACCCCATCGCCCTAAAGGCAAACCTAACACTGTTTTGTCGCTGTCCCCAACTTTTTTCGCTTCTGCAACAAAATCAAGTATTCGTTTTGCCCCAACCTCCAAAACGTTTTCGTCAATTGTTGAAACTAAAGTTATGCCTTCAATCAAATCTTCGTCGCATATAGCCAGCGTCAGAATCAAAACCTATCCCAACATTAAATGACCCGTAGTACATACTCTCAAGTCACTCGTGCATGCCTTAAAGTTCACTAGCACTGTGTAGAACTGCTCATAAGTGAAGGTCTGTTTATCCATTATGCACTAAAGATTAAATTTCATCGATTTCACCGTAGCTTTCCACCATCCATGTCGAGGAGGAAACTACAAGAATTAGCCATTCTGCACACCCTCATTCCTGCAAATACTCAAGACCTATTTTAGATCTTTATGCTATTTGAGCTCCCAACAAAACGTGGAAATCAGGTTTAAAGTACTTCCGTGGTAAGGCTTGTTTCATCATGAAAATTTATCGCCTTAAATAACATTGTTACAAAGACAGCTGCTTACCCCTTAGCTAGCGTAACTTTTCACGTCCTAGCTTGTCAACCCTTTAGGGTGATTATCCCAGCAAACTCTACGCTAGAACATAGAAATCGTTTGGCGGAGCGAAGTCCCCTAAGCAGATTACCCATTAATTGCTCCATGACCAGTGCACCCATCCTTGTTAGCTGGATCTAGAAAGCGGGGCATCCAATAGCTAGTTTGTTTGCTCATAATTGCAACAAGGCTTTCCAAACCACAATACTGGCCACTCCAAAACATTGTCCAATATTGACTTAAAATAAGATATGGTACTCTGTTCCGATAAGCCTTTTTTGCTCAAGATTGAAACAATGCATTTCATTTGCTTACTCCGCCCTTCGAGATTGTTTATCCAAAAATTAAATGTTTCTCTGCATTCGCTTATGGAAGAAAGAGTGAATACACGCCCCGTGATTCATTTACATTCTTGTTCTGGTTTTGGGTTTGCTCTGGTCTTCTCAACTTTGCCAGCTTATTTTCGATGTTCAGTGTGAAGTGCATAAGAGATGATATTGCTCGAAATATCTAATAAGTCACTACACCAACCGATTAGCTCCATCAGCTCCAGGGTCGCCACATAAATTTCGACGTTACATTTGGAAAGTAACTCCTGCCTTGCCCTTTCTTGCCATTTCGCTCTTGACCTGTCTTTATGACCCGCTTCACCATGATCTGCTGGCCAAAAGTAATATCGATTATGATCTTCGGCTCAATAAATCTGCTGGGTTGTTTGCTGTGATCGGCTATGCTCACGCATTAACATCTGTGTTTTACATAGGGTTTCACCTCATTTGATGCTCGCCGAGGGACTATGGTGAAATCACTCCACAGGAAATTTTCTGTCCTTCTGAATTCACACTCTTCACGCACAGCAATCAACAGTTTTCCCAATATCATGGCCGCATATAGTTTTAGTTTCGGAATTGATACTGTTTTGACTGGGATGGATAGTAAATGATGCATGATCAAAATCTGTTTGTTCTACACCCGTACATACATAATCCCTCCATCCGATCTGTTGTATTCATCAGCGACGCCACAAATTCAAGCGATGAAAACTTTTCCCAAAATTACTCCCAACTCACAACACCATTAAATGGCACTTACTCATCACAGCCAGTCTTCAGCTTCCATAAATCTTGCAGAAACATTTTTGGCCAATCAATTTATAGCGATCAAATAGGCGAGCGATTTGACTAACGAAGTGCTGAACTAGATCTCGCACGCTGAAACCCAATTCGTCATCACTCATGTTCACTTCATGCCAAGGTTCTTAGCTTCTTATGGGTCGTCCAGTTCATTTATCGTTCAAAGTACGTATTGATTATTCGACGCCCACTTTCGAAGTTCAAATCGTCCACGTGACAGAATTTCACTCTGCTCGTTGCCTCAATAACGCGGACACAGTTACCCATGTAAGAATCGTTTCGACGACTGAAGGCTATCACTGGTCTTCATAGTACACACATTGGAACATGGCTCTGATGTCAGTGTGCAGCTACTTCTGTGCCATAGGTCACAACTCACTCAATTAGTGATGTTGATCTTCACGCTAGAATATCCTTTGCTCCTCGCTCTTTCTCCGGTGACAAGAAAGGAAAAAGAAGAAGAGAAAGAAGAATAAGAGGAATAATAATAAGAGGAAAAAGAATAGGAAGAGGAAGAAGAGAAAGAAGAAGAAAGAGAGGAGAAGAATAAGAGGAATAAAAGGGAGAGGAAGAGGGAGAAGAAGTAGAAAAAGAAAAAAAAATAGGAAGAAGAAGGAGAGAAAGAAGAACAAGAGGAAGAAGAACCAGTGGAAAAAAAGAGAGGAAGAATAAAAAGAGGAGGAACAATAAAAGGAAGAAGGATCTCCTTTGAAAATCCAGCTCATGATTATTCTTGCCCATACCTCAGACCTCTTGGAGGAGTAATATATTAGTGACAAATCAAGGTCATCGGAGCACCCATATTTTAGGCATTATCTGAAGGCCCAGTACAATATCAGGGCTTGAACTGAGCCATCGTTCTACAATCGCTTCAGTCTTCCTCAATTGCGATTGGACAACCATTTACCTCAGCCTCTAAAGATTCGCACCGATCAGCAGCAAAGAATAACCATTTCGCATAACCTGCCGACATCACATTCACATTGTTCCACATCCCTTTCTTGTATTTGCTCGCACCTTGGACACTTTACACTCATTCTCCATAACAGTAACCATACTGTTACTGTTTAACACACTGAATTTCACATCGTTTGAAGAACCGTCTAATCTGCTCACCATTCTTTTTATTTAGATCAATAGACACTGAAAAAGAGGGTAAGTTACTCTCGAAATATCGAATTTTGTTTAGAAATTGAAATACATGTACCTTCTTAAGAAATTCAAAAATCTCTGTGAATCTTTCTAGGTCACTGGCGGGAAAAACAACAAGCCGACGGTCCACGAACAAACGCCGCATCACACTTGTCATCGCGCATCAAATCTCGAATTTTACTTAATTTACTTTGTATTGAAAAAAATATTTTAGTTCGTCTTCAACTAATCATTTTTCATTATACAAAACAATACTTACACATTTAGGTGTCTCTTCTATTCTTGTTTGCATAAAACTATTCCTTTTTTGTTCAGTCAATTGTGTTTCGTGCATAAAAACATTTTTTCCAAATAACATCACACCGATCGCTCTCATCTTTCACCGATCATGCAAACATGCCCTAATACGGTCATGGTTAACATCACATCATGCAGGGGTGAGCAAATTTTGGTAGGTAACATGACTAAATCATTGAACACAAGAGGAGTAATGTTTTTGTTTTTGAAGCTTTGGACATATAACAAGTAAAGAGTTGGACCTAAAACTGAACCCTGGAGTAAACCGAAATTAATTCATTTTTTTACTGGTAAGCGTTTCTTTAAGTTAAGCGCAGATTGTTCCATATTATAATGATGAGGGAATTATAATATCGCATCAAGCAGGCATAAAAACGTATAATTTCTCATTGAAATGGAATGGAAAATAAAGGAAAAACAGAGCACTCAATCAGAAAATAATGCTGTATCTCAAAAAAGGATCCTCACAGGACAACACTAAATCTACTAAAAACTTATCATCAAACAAGTTCTTCCGAAGTGTGTCCCTGAACTGCCAATTCATTTTTGGAAGATAATTATAATTCTATCAAAAAAAAATCCTCGAATACTTCGATGGGGAAGTCCCGAAAAATCACCACCCATTCAGCATCATAGTTGTAGTACCTCCGTTTGCACACCCCTACAGTAAATAATAAATCAATTTTCATAAAACTGCCATAATCTACAATCTATGTTACATATCTATATTGCGTATTAGTACAATCGCTTACTTATGTTATCTAAATCACAAACTCCAAACATATTACTCAATTGTATAAATGATAGCCAAAAACGTGAATTTGATATTTCAACAAGCGATAACATCTGAGAAATATAAATAAACCCAAAATTATGCTCGAACGAAAGAAAATTTCCGATTCAATCGGCATTCTTCACGTGAATCGCCATCGCCCGTATCATTTCATTATGGACATTTAAACGTTTCAAAGTTTTCCCATCGTTCGTTCGCGAATTACTAACCGTAAATATTTTGAATGTAGTCTTATGTAAAAACTCAGATAAGAATTACGGCCAACTTTCGCTGAATTAATTTACAATTACATGCATGTCTTGGGCATAAGTACCCGACGTTCATCAAAAACGAAATGAGAGAAGTTGCGGTTCAATTGGCAAAAAGTGGGTCATGAGCTACAGAGATTGGATACGGTCAATTTGATAATGTATCTTTTGAATTTTATCTTTTACTCAGCTGTCATTCAATACGTTCCAATTAATTTTCAATCGAATCGATACGGCAAAGACAAAAAAGAAAACGAAAGAGAAATGGAGGGGAAAAAGAAAGAATCGCTTTCTCTCGCGTCTATGCAGTTATGCTGCTTAACGGTAAATATAATACTTATTTCTGGTGGCACAGTATTAAGTCGATGTGAAAATGAAAATGAATGGAAACAGTGCCAAGGTAAATCTCGACTATGATGACTTGAATGCGTTGAGTAATGGAACATTGCTGATCCAAGCAGGAGTTCGCGAAGTACGTACATAGACATAATGTGTAGTGCTGCAAAAACGCTTAGTCAGCAAAAACGGCTTTGAATGTAATTTCCAGCGGGAGTGCATTGAGCTGCGAAGCATGGAAAAAGTTTGGGATTTCGATTCATTCCATGAAGCTCAACTACGAAGCACAGATTTGGCGAAAGATGACTTAGAATTGAATATAGCAGTCGATGGTATTATGGTGGATGACATTGATTATGTTGTCTGTTGAAAATAATTTAGATTCTGTTATTCTAAAGATAGTTGCCAAAGTATCGGTATGGGTGAGTTACTCAACTAGAGCTATTCATCACTGAATCAGAGAAGTGCCCACTATCACAATATCACCAGAATCGTAGTACCATCATAGTTATAGGCAAAATCTGATCCTGGGAATTTCTCGATGTGGTCACCAAATGTAGAAAACATCCACACCAATTCCATAAAAGGTAAGCGCGAGTTTCTGGCTCGTTGAAACCAGGCCATACAGGTTGAAAATGGTGCCAAACATGACCATTTCCCTCCCAAAAACCCTTCCTTCCCTATCGCTCCTGAAGGGCTAAAAACAGTGGCCCACGAAGCCAGACGTGTTGCTGCTTTGCTTAGAGGAAACCCGGAAGAAGATTACCCTGATTCATAAAACAAATATTGTAGAAGATACAGGAGAGGATTTCATGGTGCTGGGAGTCGAATACCCAGTACTGTCAACCGTCAGAAGTGCAAGAGCAGGCAAAGCCAACGACTACAAAGCGATGAAAGTTAATGCTGTGGAAGATAGTGGCTATAAGAGGTGCTCGCCGAAACAAAGAGGTAGCCTTGCGCATTATTAAGCCATACCAGTCTGCGAAGGAGAAACAACAACTAAAGGGGGAATCTGCATAGATGCCGCACTGCGAACGACTTACTCATGCAGCTTACGCATGAATCTAGAGCTCAAATCGCAATGATTAGCGAACCATATCGCAGGAGAAATCCAGAGACATAGAGTTCAGACACTTCGGGCTATGCAGCCTTATGGGTTGCAGACACTCGGAAAGTCCTGGTTGATCGGCGAGGTTCGAGCGATGCATATGTTTGGATTAAAAAGCGCGGCATCAGTTTTGTCAGCTGCTATTTTTCACCGAACGACCCAATAAGGGAATTTCGTAGAGATATAGAAGCATTAGAAAGCGTTCTTCGAGATCATCCTGGCAAATTGAGGGCTGCTGACTAAAAACACAAGGGAAGATTAATTATGGAAATGCTGTCCAGGCTGAGTATGGTCATGAAGAACAGGGGCTCAACACTAACCTACCGCAGACCAGTCTTCAGTGAGTCCATTCCCGATATAACTCTTGCTTCGGAGACGTTATCCATGATGACAAGGGACTGGAGACTGATGGACGAGTACACTGGAAGTGGCGACAACTATATCACCTTCTGGATGTTGAACGAAAGCCCGGCCCCTCAGACGGAAGATACTCGGATGGAATATTTGAAAGTTGGACAGATGGAAGGTAAGGGAGTCACTTGGCAACACTTTTACTGACAAGAACAAGCAAGGGTAGCAACGTACCCCGGGAAAATAGGTACGATTATAAATTTCACCATGAGCGAAATTTGACGAGCGTGCGATGTGTCGATGCCACTTCGAAAGTCACTTCCTGGCAAACAGAAGGCTTATTGATGAACTGAGGAAATAACAGAAGTGAGGCGAAGAGCTCTAGTATGTATGCGCGACCCACAAAAAAGCAAAAAAAAGAACTGAGAATAGCTATAAAGCGGAGGAAAAAGTTAATGTGGCAAACTCTATGCGAAGTAGTGGACCGGGACCCATGAGCCCAATGCTACAAAATAGTATCGGGTAGGCTCAGCCGCATGGGTCCCGACTCACCCATGGAGGAATATTGTAGATTCGCTTTTCCTGGTGCAAGTTACGAGAACAGAAAACGATCACACAGTCCGCTAGAAAGTTATACCTTTGTTCACTGAAGAATAACTACCCAGCATAAGTGTCAGAATGAAGAATCGAAAGGCCCCAGGCCCGGGCAATATTCCAGTAGAAATTCTAAAAGTAGTGGTGGAGAGACACTCGTCAACATTACTACGAATGTATAATGAATGCTTACTGGCGGGTGTCTGTCTGTCACCCTGCAAAGTGGCACGACTTGCCCTCATTGCAAAAAGAAAGAGAGATCCCAACATGCCAACAGCGTACAGACCTCTCTACATGCTTGATATTGCGGGGAAACTTCTAGAAGGGTGCTGAAACCTCGGCTAAAGCTATACGAAAAGTTGGTGACCTTTCAAAAAACCAACATGGATTCCGCAGCGGCCACTCAACAATAAGTGCCATCTACGATGTTATTAGCGCCGTAGCTCACGCAGAGGCCACTTGTCATGGATAGACATATTGGATTCTCTTCAGCGACATTTTCAGGTAGAGAAATATTTGCTAGCAATGTTACGAGATTACTTGAAGCATCACCGTTTGATTTATGCAACGAATTAGGGAATAGTATGCAAAACAATAGCAGCTGGAGCGGCACAAGGGTCCATTATTGAGCCAGACATTGCTTATAATGGTCTCTTACGCCTTGAAATGCCAGAAGACGTGCTCTTGGTGGGTTATGCTGATGATGTAGCCGCTGTCATCACATCTAGAAATCCTCACCTCGCCCAACTCAAACTCAATAAAGTAATGAGAAGGATTGGAAACTGGATGGAGAGCCATGGTTTCCAGCTGGCGATCACAAAAACTGAGATTGTCATGCTGACGAAGAGGAGGATACCAACCATTATACCCATGACGGTGGGCTCCGAAATACTTGAGACCAGAAAATCGGCTAAGTATCTTGGAGTGATGTTGGACTCCAAGCTGGCTTATGGAGAGCACATTCGACAAGTATGCGATAGGGCGCTACTGGCCTTTCTCTCGCTTAGGAGACTCATGGCCAACGTTCGCGGTCCTAGTGCGAGTAAACGTAAATTCCTTATGACGGTGGCTTACTCAATTCTGCTGTATGGCGCGGAGATATGGATCACTGCGTTAAGGTTTGAAACGTATGGAGCTAGGATGGCCAATCTCCAGCGTAAGTGAGTGCTGCGAATTGCAAACAGCTACAAAACAGATTCAACAAACGCCGTGTTAGTGATAGCGGAAGTAATCGCAATTAATCTATTCGCGAGCGAATACTGGGAGGTGTTTCTGAACAGAGCAGAAGTGTTCAGAGAAATTTTGTCTTCTCAAGCAGAAGTGAGTACCTTTGAGCTTTGGGAGAAGCGCTGGGTTACGAGCTCAAAGGGAGCATGGACGATTAGGCTAATTCTTGCCTTAATTGCGACGACAGTGAAATAAATTCCTACCTGTGCCAGTTCCTATGGGGCCACAGCTACTTCAGAAAATATCTTCAAAGAATGGGGAAAGTCAGGACGGAGCTCTGTAAGTATTGTACTGAGGGAAATGATGACGCTTTGCATACCTTTTTCCATTGCGCCCGCTTCAGAAGGAATCGACACATGCTTTTCTCTGCAATTGGCCCTATGACGTCGAAGTCAATCGTGGAGATGATGCTACAATCAGATGACGCCTGGTTTGCTGTGTCAGCATATGTGGAGGTGGTATTGCGTTTGAAAAAAGAGGAAGGATACCTCATAGACTCGTGAAAGCCTGACAGAACGGAAGTAAGCTGGTGGGACACCTGATAGGTGCTAGTAGCACGGCCGAGCTAAACTAATGCGAAAGCGGTTCCGGCTCGGATTTCCGTGGTCGGCGAGTGACGTTTTTTAGTGAATACGAATCTCACATCATCCTGCATCGCCCGGGGAATACTTATTGAAAGCTTTTGACTCCCGTTCCAAAAAAAAAACTGCGGATAGCGGACTTGGAAGTGGCCTTAAAGCTGCAACGGAGCTTGAACCCGGACGCTCTCACGCATGATTGTAAGATCCTGAACGTCAAAAAGCCGGTAACATGAGACGTAGAATAGGAGTACATTAACATATAAGGAGTTTAGATATCTATTTTGTTTAAGCATTGGTAAGATGGTGTGGCGTAATTAGTTTCCACCTCCGGCTAAAGAAGCGCCATTTAAAAGACTGATAATATTGAGAGCAATCTAGGCATTAATGACTCAGAGTGCACTTCTGCTTGTCATCGGAAATTTGAGTCAGAGGCAAAGGAGAATATTGTGGCCAATCCTAAAAATCCTATACCACAGTAGGTTGGGTTTGGCCAAAATACGGCTGAGTCTTCGCGAAGAACAGGTTGACTTGATACTAGTTCAGGAAATTTGGACAGGAAGGAACAGAACTTTCATGCTTATCTTCTTTCTAACTTCAACACTGATGATTTAACTATCGTACTGTTAAGTGGAAAAAGAAAATCTCTTACTCTTAGCATCTACCACTTCTAACCGAAGAGGTAACCGAATTCTCAGCGAACCGTTCAGGGAAAAAAAACTGATCACCCTACACAAGCAATCCAATAAACGGCTGATAAAGAACCAGAAGGTCCTTGAAATACCATTGTGCTCCGACGATTGATGTTTTATTTCACTAGTGGTGCAATTATGCATCACAAAACATGACGGATAGTACAATGGCTTAACTCCGCCGCCAATGTTCCACTGCCGAAACATTCATCTCAAAATTCTGTTTAACAATTTCTTTAAGGTTAATTTCTACATATATTTTCTGAAATAGCTCAATCTTACTGAATGCCAATTCGAAAGGGTTAGCAAAATTATCAAAATACAAACAATCGTTCAGTGCCATCCATGAAGGTCAACCACTTCTAACCCAAAGTTTTTTTTTTCGAAGAGTTTTGTTTTGATCCAGTAATTCTTTTCTTCATCCCTGAAACTTCCTAACTTTTGCACGATAGCCTTGGGGCTCTCAAGAAAATTGAAATGAAATGTTTATATTTTTTTTTAAACCTTATCGCAAAATTTTGAAGTTCTTTGGAAATTTCAAGAGTTTCGTTTAAACGGGACATTGCCACTTATCCTTTTTTTTTTTGAAAACTACGTCATGAATTAAAATTAATCTGTTCAAATCTGGTCTATAGCTCACATTTTTATGGGTAAAATGAAACTCTTGTTAGTATCCTTCTCGCCTTGACCTTTGACTTTTGCTCTTTGAACAGCTCATTTGTTGTGTCGTTCGTTAGGATGCTTTTTATGTTCTTATCCGTAAATCATGGCTACAATATCCCTGTCAGCATTTTACATCCACGCTTAGACATTGCAGCATTAATTTAAAAGGGATAAAAACCGCCTAGACACACTCCGAATTCACTTACTTAAATTAAATCCATTCCATAAAGATCTCGACCGCATTCAAGTAACTCGACACTTCTACATGTTGATGGCCAGGATATTGGGCACATACACATAGTTTTCTTGTTTTTACAGGTATCGGCTCGTAGATGCCCAAAACTATTTTCTAGAATTATTGCCAATAATTCCGGTCTGCAACGTTTTGCAGGACTCTCGACTTTCTACATTTCAATGCTGAGATCAGAAAACATACTATAACAGTAAAATAAGTTCATGAGCGACATAACAAGGACTTCATCGCAAGCAAACTTTTTTCTTACGTCACGTCAGAATATGAGCAAAAAGTTAAGAGTTTTCGTCTAGTCGGAAAGATGTTATGTTTTCGTGTACGAAGGGACGACCGTCATATAGAGAGTCTTTCAACAGTTGAGGACTACTTTAATAGACGGTAGGTAGATTGTTTGGAGTCTACCGAAAGTACTTTTGCACGGAGTTTTCGATAAAACTGGACAAGATAGTTTATGGATGTGAATTTGTTAGATCGGTGTACAGTTTATTGCTGAATATTTAAAGGAATGTTCATTTTGAGGAAAATTATTTACTCTTATAGAAAATTATTTTCTTGTCAGGAACCAAAAAATCATAATCGTGGGGTCAAAATTTCAAGTATGGAAAAAATAGTAAACAATAAAGCTGCCTCAAGTGATCCGATATTAAAAGTTCCGAGAAATTGAAGCTCTAGCTTCAATTTCATCCTTCAACATCCTCTCCCGGACTAAAAAGCTCAAACCCCAAGACGGATCTGAAAATCCTCTCGGAATGAACCGGCGCGGCGGCCAAAAGAAGGCAAAAAAATCAGGAGCAGAACACAGCTTCTTATCAAAAGTAAAGCGTATAGAAAGCAATAACGAAAAGCCCTAGTCCAAATCTCAAGAGCTAAGAAGCAAACATGGAAGCTCATACATGAATTTAGTGGAACACTTGAAGCGAGCCTTAATATTCTAATACCAGTAGTGGGCAGCCAAAAAGCGAATGAAGTTATTCATAAGAAGTATTATTCACCCATATCCAATTACGCTACTCCAGAGGACAGGAGGCCGAAGAAGATAAGAAATACTTATGAGATACTAACACATCAAATTTATCTTCAACTCAGAAAAAAGCAGTGACAAATAACAGGGTGTAAATAGGTAGGATGTAGAAATTCAATTCAGATTTTCTCACAACCGTCCAAATGGATGGACTAAAGCATGCCCATAAGACAAGAGCGCTAGTGGATATAAACTAAGGCGTTGGCACTCGCTTCCTTAGCATTACTTACAAAGTAGGCTACGCGTCTCTATGTTGTAAGGAGAGATAAACGGCTAAATGGATAAGGGCGGATTTCTTTAACGAAAAGCCGTGAGAAAAGGCTTGCCCATGGAGTGCAAAATAATCTCTGATTCCTAGACCTAACATCATTTTTGGCTTTTTCCCCAAACGCCGCGGACCTGGCGACAGAAGATCCTAGCGTTGCTCAAAGCACGTGCGCTTTGCTATTAATATAGCTGCGGACGAGCCTTCGTCCTTCAAAATAACTGATGGGGACGGCAACGTTAGCTTCCAGTTTGTGCAGCTGAGTTGACCACCAAAAAGACAGGTGGAATAGTACCAGAGTTGGCGGTCACTCCAGACATCGATTCGGCGTGCAATGAAATCAATATGGAGACAACTCAGTGGTGGTGCAAAATCATTTAATAGCGCCGCTTGAACTTAAAGCCCAAGCTACATCATATCAAAGCTGCCTCGGTGGAAGTTAGCAGCAAATTCACTCCGGGCTAATAGGTTAATCACAATACAGCGTTTTCCGCTGCTGCCAACGCAGTGGGCTGCGGGAAGTGCTGTCAAAAAATTAGAATGCACTCTTTTGTATGGTAACGCGCACAATGGCTGCGGCGGAATTTGCGGCAGCGGCGAAATTTGCCAAATTTCTAATTTTGCCGCACCGCTAGCGGTGATACCTACCATAGGTTGGCATCACCACTAGGTTGAATTAACTCTGAATTAGGTTGAATGGTCTGGTGGAATAGACAAGCGATGGCTGATGAGTATTGTGATAAGCCAACCTAATCCTCGTACAACAGGATTTAGCAATACAAAAAAAAATGATTTTGGTTGGTGCCTTGTTTGCATTGACAGCGACATTGTCGCTGCATTGTGATTCACCAAATTCAACTGCGGCAATCACGCCTCCCCCTGTGGAACGCTGCGTTTCCCGCAGCGGAAAACGCTGTATTGTGATTAACCTATAATGCAGCATGGGACTAATGCAAGAGCTATGGGTAAATGAAAACAGTTTATGTAGTTTAACTGTACAATATCGTTAGCTGATTTCAGGCTGTAGGGGAAGAAAATTTGAAGTTGAAGGTATTATTTAACACAGATATTAACTTTCTTCTAATCTCAGGCTACACCAAAAGGATACAGCATTGGTTCAAGCATGGTTCAAGCGGACAGCATAAGAAAAAAAGGTCCTAAATAAGAAATTCAAAAAACTATTAGGAGAGGAAAAAAAAGTTGTGACGCCATTCCGCACCACATAGCATAGAGAAGAGTGACGTCAACACTTTAGGTGAGACATTTTTAAAATTTCCCATATCAGCAACTTTAAAATGCCTAGTAAAAGGAAGACACCAGCGTTCAAAACAGTTAACACGCATCAAGATGTTAGCAAAAATACTATAGAATCTATGCTATCCTTACACCGGAGGTTTCATGGCCTTATAATGGAAGTCTTCATATTCCACGCCTGCACCCAAATCAAACTAAAAAGACGAAATTGGCAAACATGTTGACCAAAGTCATTAGAAAAATCCTCGAACCCTAGAACAGTAGTTCTGAATAAAACCAGTGTCTCCAAAACCAGGATGCCGTGGCGATAAAACATAAGAAAAATTTAATAGACCCGCAAGAACAGAGCTCAACAGAGCCAAAAATACATCGAACTGCGAAGGCTATGAAAAGAAAATCTCAGAATAAAAACAAAAACAAACGGAAAGTTTAGAGTAAATTTTAAGGGAGTTTTAAACAGTATCCTAGAAACTGCCAGAATTCAGAAGGGTCTATACAAAAGCTGCAAAAGCTATATAAGACTACTTTGAACTGCAGGTGATGACCACCTTTGGGGACACAATGGAAGTGCTGCGTAAAACACATTTCAGTGTAAAATTAGTGATCATAGCTGAGCGGAAGAAGAAGATGAACACTCTGAGTGGGCAACTCATTCACTACTGATTAAACAAATCATCTCTTATGAAAAGGTTGATTGAGCAACGCGCTTCTTCCGAACCTTTAAATAACCAGAACCAGACGGAAAGCAAAGAAAACCCATGATAATAAACATAGTACCATTCACCAGGAAAACAGAAATCAAGATATGGACACTAAAAGTTAGGGGTACAGAGATACGACTGCAGGAAGAGGTAAATTCAACTGGGACAGTAATCTAAACGAAACGACACTGAATGCCCCACTTTGGGACACTTTGGGCCACGAAACAAATGCTTGACCGCAATAGAAAACTTTCTCTAAGGCAGGCACAATATAAAAAAAAATTGTGAGACCTATCATAACAACCAAATAACCGCTGTTTACAGGTTCAACAAGCTTGAAAGGGTAGCGTACCTGCTGATCACAGGAGCAATGAGCTCCACCCCATCAGCAGATATGGAGGCCCTTCTAAACCTTGAACCACTCATCTCAGAATTCAAGAGGAAGCGCCAAACAGGCTTTTAACCCACAAAAGGAAACCTAAGAGGACACCTTATTTTCCTGGAAGACATTAGGCTCGAGTGGAAAATGTCGAACTTCACTGATCAAATAAAGATTAAAGTAAACTTCAAAAAATGGTTCAGGGCCAAGGGGCGAAGTTGCATTGTATGTGAAGGTGCTAAAATCTTTGATTGTAGGCCTAATTTTTTTTTGGGTGACCAGGAAGCCTAGTACGAACGTGACTTACTCCAAACTGAGCCTGATGAGAGCTGTAATAAATGCCATTTTCTTTTTCTTGTCCATATGATTTCTTTTATTTCTTTCATTTCCGTCTTATACTTAGACATAGCATCGGCTAGCTCAGCAACTCGAGTTCTGTACAGTGCTCTCACGTTTCATCGAATCATATTAATCTGTCGTTAGCAATTTTCAATGCAGTCTAGTTCCTAGAGTTATTGTGCGGTTCGTGATGGGAACTTCAAAAAGTGGTTACAAGAAAAGCTCTCATTCTCTCGCCAATCTAACTCAAAATTGATTAGCCTATAAATATTATCCAATCTTTCTTTTACCCCCGTCCCACACATGAACAGAAATATATCCGGAAATATTTCCAGAAACATTTCCGAAACATTTCCAGAAATATTTCCGACAATATTTCTCTCGCCGGCCTACACATGACCGGAAAGTTCATTCATGGTTTGCGTGAGCCAGAGCTCAAATCAGAGCTGCCGCTTTTGAAGCTGCATATCTTGTCATTATTAAAGAGCAAGACTGCTCAATATGACCATCTATGAAGCTCCATTCTATTTTTGCCATATGTATCACAGCCATACCTAGCTATCATTCTATTTTCGGCCCATCAAAAGCTCCCTATTCACCCAAATAATGCAAGTATCATAAAATTTGCACTCACAACGGCAGCACAGTCCCGAAATTTCGTCACAGCCATGCGACTTTCCGAGACTTTCCGTCGATCAGTCGGAAAGTTCAACAGCTGATCGTTTTATTGCGCAGTGGACTTTCCCGAGGTGTCGGAAATATTTCCGTGACTTTCCGCTCGACGATGGGAAAGTCTCGGAAAGTCGCAAGGGTGTGACGTAATTTCGGCACTGAGCTGCCGTTGTGAGTGCAAGTTTAATGAGACTTGCATTATTTGGGTGAAAAGGGAGCTTTTGAAGGGCCGAGAATGGTATTGCAGCTAGGTATGGCTGTGATACATATGGCAAAAATAGAATGAAGCTGCATAGATGGTCACATTGAGCCGTCTTGCTATTTAATTTTGACGGGATATGCAGCTTCAAAAGCGGCAGCTCTGATTTGAGCTCTGGCTCACGCAAACCATGAATGAACTTTCCGGTCATGTGTAGGCCGGCAAGAGAAATATTGTCGGAAATATTTCTGGAAATGTTTCTGGAAATATTTCCGGAAATATTTCTGGTCAAGTGTGGGAGCGGCCTTAGGAAGTGATTCTCCCAACAGCCACCACGTCTAGGTTATTATCACGCTTTCACATATTTCCCCTATTTACTATGTATATATTTCCCCTATTCGGCTGATTATTGACCAGTATGTTTTTATGATGCATGAAATAATAACAAGAACAATCGTACCAGTTTCTAAAACTCGAACGCGTATTTAAATCCGTTTTTAGACATCATTATGCAACTTATTTTGAATTATGATCATTTTCACGCACATATGCTTGTAAATATGCATATTCGTAGCGGATAACATACTCGTACGTCAAGCTGAATTATTGTTATAGTATCAACATAAATCTGGTCCACACATAATAACAACAATCATACAGATAGGCATGGAAATGAGGCAAAAAAAACATTAAGTACGATTCCCGCGCTAGTGCGAAACAGACTCTTTTTGCTTGAATCGGTTGTTGGAAGTTGGTGCTTGAAAGTGATTCCGTCAGATACATATCTTGGGCGATTATGAAATGATGCAATTCGCCACTAATTCGCTTCATGCCGTGTCATTCCGATTACATTGTTTTCGCTCACATTTTACCACTCCTGCCCGATGAATTGTTTCGAATCAAACACTTAATTCCATCGGAGGTAATGTTGCATTAACCATGACTAAAGTCAATATTATCGATTGCGAAAGTTAATACTCATGTAAATAAGTATGTACACGTACGAGCACGAGTGTGTAGGCATGATATTGTGATAGGCTGAAAGTGTGCAACTTGAACTTGAGCAGATGCTGATGCAACAATTCATGATTGATTCGAAGGCGACGGACGAAGCATGTTGTTATTGTAAATGATTCCGATGTGTTTACGCTAGTGAACAAAAACCAGATGCTTGACACGATAGCTTTTTATTCGAATCGAAACGTGATTGCACGCGTTGGAAATAATTATAGAGACAAACAGATAGCTTTTTTGTATTTTTTACCGGCAAAAGTAAACCATCAGTGAAAAAGAAATATTCAAATCATTTGTTTCGATGTGAAACGGCTAAAGCACTTCACGCGTCCAGTCGACATCATGAAGTTATTGATGTTTCTTTCAATGACCTAAGTTATTTAGAGACTGATATACAGTGGCTCACAGCTTATTTGATACAGTGACTTTTTAAAAATGCAAATCACTGTAACTTTGAAATAAAGAACCCTATTCAAAAAATTTAAACGTATTTGACTAGATGCATGTTCAACGAATACAATGCAAACCAAAAATGTTCCAGCAATATTCCTCGGCGTCCCTTAAAAGAGAAATACCACTGGCGCAGAAAAATTGCAGCTCACAGCTTATTTGATACAGACACTTCAATGCGAATAAACTTCTATTTCTCGCGGAGTTAATCTATGTTGTTTTTGTTTCTTGAATTTTCGATTGTGTTTAGACATTGGCTTAAGTAAGTTTTAGCAAGATCTTGTAAGCTGAAGTACCAAAATGAGCCAAAATTATAAAATGGGTCATCGCACCACAATTGAACAGCGCGAATTGGTATTAAACCACTTTAAAAAAGGACAAAGTGTTCGGAAAATTGCTGAAAGTGTGAATTTGAGTGTCTCTACAGTGCAGCACATAATTGAGCGCTTCCTACACGAAAATCGGGTAGAAAATAAGAGGAGAAATGCGCCAAACAATATTTTCACCGTATCCGACGAACGATACATTGTAAGGAAAGTGAAAGCAAACACAAAGATTTCCGCTCCAAAATTGGTTACTGAGGTTCATCGTGAATTACGGAAGTCATGTAGTGCTGAATCCGTCCGACGAGTGCTTCGCGACCATGATTTCAGGGTCCGAGTAGCTCGTAGGAAGCCTTTCATTTCCAAAAAAATACAATAAGCCGATTTGCCTTTGCCAAAGAGCATGTGGGAAAGCCATCCGCGTTCTGGAATACGGTTATTTTTGCGGACGAGTCCAAGTTTAACATTTTTGGCTCCGACGGAATGTCATATGTCTGGCGCAAGGCAACCACTGAGCAAAACAAGGAGAACCTCAAAGCTACTGTGAAGCATGGTGGTGGTAATGTGATAGTTTGGGCCTGCATGTCTGCAGCCGGAGTCAGAAATTTAAAGTTTATTGAGGAAACAATGGACCAAACAAAGTACCTTGATGTACTCAAAAACAATTTGCTGAAAAGCACTGAAAAACTGGGTGTTAGCAACCAATTTCGGTTGTACCAAGACAATGATCCAAGGCACAAGTCGGGAATTGTGCAATCCTGGCCAATTTGGGGTTGCCCTCATTTGATGTCTCCGCCGGTACAGTTACCAGATATGAACGTCATTGAGAATCTGTGGACTTTGTTGGATAACAACATTAGAAAACACAAAATTTCTAATAAACAAGACCTGAAGAAAGCACTGCTAGAGGTATGGCAAAAAATTACTCCTGACATTACAAAAAACTCGTTGATTCAATGCTGAATAGGCTCCAGGCTCTGCTTAAGTCTAAGGACTATCATACAAAGTATTGAAATCAACTGGAAACCTCATAATTCACAACAATTTTAATGTTTAATCAAACTGTATCAAATAAGCTGTGACATGAAATTTGTTATTATTTTTAGTTTTTTTGTTTTTTAAGATGTAAAACAGCAACTTTGTAACAAATATAAACTTGTTTAATAAACAACAAACAATTGCCTTCAAAATGGTGTTCAAATTTTTTTGATATTGTTATTATTTTTTGAGTTATTGCAACTTAATTTTTTAAAGAAGCACTGTATCAAATAAGCTGTGAGCCACTGTATGTATGTGTACTAATTCAACAACAAATAAAATTGTATGCTCGATTTAATACATAAGTAGATAAACAAAAACAAATCTACGTAAAAATAATTCCTCAAGTTTTGAAAGTAAGCTCGTCAATTTATGCGAACTATAGCAGACGATTAATTGAATCGAATCGAAACAAACATGAAAGCTAGCCACCGTAACGTAGTAACACATATTCGCCGGGTAAACAGTATGTAAATTAACGTCAAATCAATACATTCAGCGTCATTTTAACCGGCATACAAATATTCACACTTGCAACAAGAATTTCACATAATTCACCATGGCAGGAACACTTCGTTGTCCTGAGAATTCTATACCTGTTCGTTTACCTCCACTTCCCTACAAGAGTGACACCCGAAACTGGGAATTCCCAAAAACTACGGCCAAAGATAGCTTCACAGTACCCGAGAAGAAAAAACCAATTGGTAAGCCCTGTTTGTTTTTTTTTGTTGGTTTCTAGACGCTAGCACTCCCACAAGATTGAATTTCGATCGGTTTTTACTTTGTTGCTCCCTTAGTGACCCGCGAAGGACGCTTCGAGCAATTCATCTGGCATGAAATGTACTATGAATATCAACGGGCTGTCGAACAGTCCAAGGACACTGGGAAAGAGCCACAGATAACTGAGTATACACATCGTTTTGGAAAGCCGGAATGTATGGAAGTGAACGCTGTTCAAACTGAAAATATGATAAATTTAATTTCGCAATATCCGGTATACGGAAGTGAGGCGATATCTTATTGGAATCCCAAAGGCAGACAGCCGAATCAGTTCAAAAAGATTTACAAAATCACAAGACCTGTTCAGTTGCAAGAAACACAATTTGGATAGCTACATACGAGTAAATATATGGAAATAGATTGAAACATCACGACGACTGATGATTTTTAGATGGAATTCTGGTGTAACTTTTGTATTTTGTGTAAAAAAACTGTGAAATTTATATTATAATATGGCATAAATATTTATTACTAAGAAACTGTTTTTTGAATTTCATTTTGTGTAATTTATTTATTTATTTATTGATTTAATGTCTATAACAACAGATAAGTCCAATTACGCAATAGACAATGATAAATAAAAATAAAAATATATATAAAACGAACAAGAGTATCATAATTCAATAGAAAATTAGAATCCAAAATGTAAATATACAATTAACCAAGATGAACATGCATTAAACAGAATAAGTAATTACTTTATCTTTTAACATGTTTTTGAAAAGCATCAAGGTCGGTGGCAGGGAACCAAGTCTGAGTTCGTTATGCTGCCTAGGTAAACGTAGCAGCGGTGAAAAGTAATATGTATCAGCCCGTGCAAATGGAACATTAAACGTTAAAGTTGATATACATGACCGATCCAATACACGGACGGAAACCAGGTTGCAGAGGTCAGATGGGACAAGTCGATGGTGTAGTTTAAATAGAAGGCATTCATCGAAGAACAGCCTACGAGATTTCAGGGATGGAATTTGCAGCATGGTAAGTCTCGCGCTATACCCACAGTAAGTCAAATTGAATTTGAAAAGCAGAGTGCGGGTGAACCTGCGTTGTACAGATTCAACCGCATCAATTAAGTACTGAAAATGTGGGCACCATATTTGACAACAATATTCAAGGATGCTGCGGACAAAAGAGCAAAACAGGTGTACACAGGTGGAGATATCAGTAAAATGCTTAGAAGATCTAAGTATAAAACCTGAGAGCCTGGACGCTTTGGCAGTTATATGAATTATGTGTTGGTCAAATAAGAGTTTAGTGTCAAAAATAACTCCCAGGTCTTTAAAACAGAATACAGCATCGAGAGAGGTACCGGAAACGCAATAAGAAAACACTAAAGGGTTAGTTATACGCGTGAACGACATTTGGCGACATTTTAAGACATTCAGAGTAAGATCATTTGCACTACACCAGTTGCCCAGAGTGTGCAGATCATTCTGTAGCTGAAAGCAATCTTCAATTGTATCGATTACTCTGAATATTTTAAGATCGTCTGCGTAAAGAAGGGAGAAGGAGTTTAGGAAACCTGGCAGATCATTAATAAAGATTAAGAACAATAAGGGGCCAAGTATCGAGCCTTGCGGAACACCAGAGGTAGGATAGAAGGGAACAGAGGAGCAGGAATTCACAGTAATAACACAAGCACGTTCATAAATGTAAGAAGAAAACCAGGAGAGCAGCGGTCCATAAAAACCATATTTCTCTAATTTCAAGAGAAGAAGCACGTGATTAACAGTGTCGAATGCCTTAGAAAAATCAGTGTAAAGAACATCCACCTGTCTTTGCTGATCGATGGCAGAAGCAACAGTATTGCTGAAAGATAACAAATTGGTAACAGTGGATTTGCCTTTGACAAATCCATGTTGCTCGTTGGCAAGGAAAGGCTCGAGTAGAGGATAAATTCTGTTGTAGACAACTCTCTCAAGTAGCTTGCTAAAGCAAGGTAGAAGCGATATTGGACGATAATTGGAGATACAAGCGGGGTCACCTGCCTTAAGTATGGGAAAAATGTTGGCTGATTTCCATATGGAAGGAAAAACACCAGAGGCGAACTTAGGTTGAAAATAATGGACAGGGGTACACAAAGTGAAGAAGATAGTGACTTAGTTAGTATATTAGGAATACCATCAGAGCCAGAAGAAGCATTAGAATCGAGACTACTCATTAAATATTCAACTTCTAAAGGGTTTGTACGAAACGAAGAGAGCGCTCTAAGGTTAGCGCGAAACGACGAGGGAGTGGTGAAAGAAACATGTGGAGGAGAAAGAGGGTTTTGTGGGGAAGAAAATGACGAGAAAAAACGAGCAAAGAGCTCACAGGTCTCTTCAGTTGTAGCGGCAGAAGTTTCATCAAGAAACACATTTTGAGGAATGACCAGACCAGAAGGGTTTTGAATTGTTGGAACTAATAGAAGCCTCAACTCTGGCAATGCAGGCACGCATGGCTTCTTTAGCGATCCTTTTGGCATGAGAGCGTTGCTTTTTAAACTCAAGCAGGTCATCATCCAAAGCTGAACGTTTAAATTTGGCACGAGCAACATCCTTTGCCCTAAGGGCAGCAGCAACTTCAGAGGTGAACCAGGGAGCATCATTGGGTCTCCTGGGACGACATGTGGGAGTGAAGCGAGGAATGAGATTAGCGAGGAAGACATAAAGCCTATGGAGAGTAATCTTTAGCTGACAAAGCTCCAAGAAAATAAATTAGCCCTATGTAATATAGCTCAGCATTTATGATCCCACACACTATGTGCATGGTACTCTAAGCTATGAAACATTGCTAAAAGGCCAAATTCTCATGCATTATAGGTTTTTTCTTGTACGCACAGAGTCTCAACTCCTACGTAACATAGCTTCAACTACTAAGCACATAATCTCAGCACAGATCATTAAATTAGGCTAAATAGCAATAGCTTTCCAAAAAGCTTGTGTTGTTTATTGGCTAGAGCGTTGCCTGCTGATGAATCGGGCCATTAGTTAGAACCAGGAGGGTTTATTTTGCAATTCGCAACCCAGTGCTGCGCCTCCCCCTTAGCTAAACTTCTGTGCAAAAAATTTAACTTGGCGCACTCAACTGAAATATTCTTTTCCGAATGGAAGTTGCTCACGTTAAGCCTACACCTAAAAAAGAGGAGGCCTATGACCCTCTAACTACCGACCAACTGTAGTCATTTCGGTTCTGTCTAATGTATTTGAATCTCTTGTAAAACACAAAATTAATGAACTATCTTGATTCCAACCATGTTACCAAAAACCGCTTGTATGGTTTCCGTTCTGAGCGCTTCACTGGCGACGTTCTTACATATCTCACTGAGAGATGGATCCGTTGTCTCCATAACTCTGGTACAGCAATGTTCGTTTCTCTTGATGTCTCAATGGTTTTTCACTGAGTGTGACACCCTACTTTATTAGTTAAGTTTCGAGCATTTGGTCTTTACTCCGTCTTTGTCAAGTGGATTCAGGGCCGGATTTGACCTTCTTGCCGCCCCTGGGTAAGTGTGAAATTGGCAACCACCCCCATCTCCACCCGCCCGTTTAATTCCAGCCCCAAATTTATCGACTAAAATCCAACAACAACGAATTCAACATTTTTTCATAATTGTTTATTTTTTTCAGAATATATTTTACTAATACGACCGCTAGACACTAACCATACAGATACAATCCAAATGCGGTTATAAAAATCGAGCCATACAATATAAAATAACAATACGAACACGATTATCAGAAACTAGCAAAATTTAGTTTGGTTTTTTCAGAGAGTCAAAATTTGGTAATTGTTTAGATGATGAGACCGTCGGTCGGAAGGGAGTGAAATAGGGTGGAGCTGATAGGACTGACCCTGCTTAATATTATAAAGGGGTTTTTGGGTGGGGACGGAGAAGTAGAGCGCAGGTGGTGGGGGTAAATGATTTGATTTTTTTTACTCATATTTTAAAAATTTTAAATTCAACTGCACCTCCCCGCTCCCGTTTTCAAACAATCAGCAGGAGATATAGTGCGCAAAGATGTTAAAAGTGCGTAAAAACGTAAAAAAAAAATCAACTAATAATGACAATAATTTATTGGCAATCATAATAACAACTAAAGATAACAGTTCTTCACTGTCACTAGTTTCAAATAAAGCGATAAAAATTTCAAATAAACATTAAAAGATGAAAAAATTTACTTGGTATTCTCAAATAAATATAGCTATATTACATTCTACGAAATGGTGGATGATGAAACAACATCAGCGAGCGAGTACATGGCTGCCATGACATTGAAAAAGCCTTCGATTACGTTGTTATAGCGAAAATGGCGCTTAAATTTAAATGCGGCTATGTAACCTGGCCAGTGCGCTTTTTTAAGAGGAAACCGGGGCACGCCACCTCGCAAATCCCTTCAAAACATCCCGATGTTCTGAGTGTGGGCGCCAGTCACCGGATCGATAAAATTAATCGAGTGATACACTGTCAGATGTCAATAGCCTGTCTGTTTCAGACAGTCATATGCACACCAATAATCTGAATATATGACCGTGCCATCAGCAATATTTTCTCTGATAGCTGCCAATAACGTTTTCCTGTCTCGCGTGTCAACGGGAACCACAGACGCTTCTCTTGCCTCTTGGCAAATATCTCCAAAAACCCATTGGCTCGTTACAAGTCGATCGCGATAATTTTTCCGTTTGCCCAGCGTGCATTCGTCGATCTCAAAACTAGTTCCGGGATCGTCGATTTTGCTTTTCTAATCCAAAAACAGCACATTTCTCGACAAAAGCTTAGCCAATCAATGACTGTTTGTCTCAAAAGCATCAATTCTTTCTCGAGTCTGATGTCATGTGGCGGAGGAAATGTAAGATAATATGCAACAAAACGGCAAATGTCCTCCAAACTTAAGTGGGTACCTTTTTGCCGCTTATGGTGTCCAACCTACCTATAAATCGTTCCAAGACACCTTAAAATCAAGGTGTCGTGACTTACACCGACATTTTTTCCGCTATTCCAGCACAAAACTGCTTCTCTTAACACGCGACACGAAATAAAATGTGGCGATGGAGGATCATCGGATTATTCCATTTTGATGAGCTACATTTTGGTTGTTAAAAAAAAGTGAATGGAAACCTCCGAAATCCGACCTCTGGATCGAAAACGACATGCATGCAAAGAAATTGTGGCTTGCCGCCCAAAAAATTTCGAAATTTAAGAAAAATGAACCAGGACCGCACCAGTGTTGAGGAATTTTGGAAATTTTAAACTGACTGTGTAGACAAAGTATTCGATTTAGCATTTTTCCAAAAAGCCAAAAAAAATCAGGAGACTCGACAATATTAAGGTTTTTTCTCTTGCCCGTCGTACTTACAGGGTTGGCCGGCTGTTCAAGAACTACCGCACACACACATATCTATTTTTTATAAACAGTAATACGTCCTGTGAATTTCGTAATGATCTAACGTTTATTGCGGCAATTATCACAACTTGTAATTTTACAAATATTTTTTACTTATTTTTTGACACTGTTTAACCTTTCTTTTAGAGCGTTATCACGGCCAAGCATAGAAAGTTATGAGTTTTTATATCGCACACTTGCTTTTCCTAAAATTCTTCAAATCCACCAAATTCACATGTTAAGTGTGATTTTTTCCTAACCACAGCAAGCAAAATTATAACGAACAAAATCACAGCGATCGTAATCACAGCGAATGAAATAGCAGTGGACAGAATCACAGTTTTCGTTGGCTTTGTGACCTTCGATCACAGTGATTTTGTTCGCTGTGACTTTCCTGTGTTACTTTCCGCTGTGATTTTTTCATCGTTGTGAAAAATATCGGTGATTCATATGTATATCGGACCAACACTAATTGCAAGACGAGACTCTCAACAAAGTGAACCACGTGTTGGCCATCAACTTGAATACCTGTTGAATATAAAAACACATCGGTGAGTGAATTGACTCCACCCAATATATTTTGGTCGCAGGGTTCCACTGTTCAACCTACAAAGACAAAAAATAACTCTAATTGCTCCCCAGTTAAGAAATGTAGCGCAAATTGTAAATTCGTCAACTGGCGTTAGTGGTATAGGGCAGCAAAATCATACTCAGCCATCGGCAATTTAATCTGATCTTATCCGTACACAAAAAGGGGAAACTCCATTAAACGTAGTCGCATCTAAAAATAACTGTGGTGAAAGAATCCTTACCCGAGTGCTGTCAGCCAAAAAATCCTGCGTTAGTTTATAAATATTTTTTCTTCACTCGAGTATATACAAGTTTTACAAGCTCATGTTTTTTCGATCGCTCACTTGTTTTCGAAATTTCTTAGAACAATAAACCGAGAATGTATATCTGCTTTGAAAATGACTGCCACTTCGATGGGTGTTTGGCTCCAATCTTAGGATATTTTACATGCGGCCGATCTTTGAGCTGATCAGCATGTTGATCCTTAGAGTAAATAGTGAACCTTTAGTCCATACGCTCAGTAAATGATATTTTCATGCAAATACAGATAAAGTTCGCTTACTTTAGAGCAACTTCAGTCAGCCAAATACCAATCTAAAACAATTAAAAAAACATATTAAAAATATGCCTACAAAATTAAACAATTCCGCCAAACTAAATTTGCATGCTAGATAAGTGAAAACATAACTTTCTATCGCTTCGTGCCAATCTCTATTTTTAAAATTAAAATGTTTCAAATTCCTTCACTCAAATATCTTAAGATAAGTAAACTATCTTCGCTGCGTCATTTCTCTAAGCATACTTGTAAGTTTATACACGACGCTTTTGTAATAATACAGTCGAGGTTAATTGCATCATTAAGGCCATACCGCAACGTCGAACGAGTTTTTTTTTTTCACTGTCCACCGAGTGAGTGGTATGCAAATTTTATGAATTGCCGAGTCAATGGACTCGTATCGTATCGTGGAGATGGAAAGCTCACAGACGCCGTACGTACGTACGTACGGCAGGCATAGTATAGCAAACACAATATTCAAACAAGCCAGGTAAATGTGGAACAATGCGACGAACGAGCAATCATCATATGAGTGAACGTAGGTATGTAGATGCGTTGTGTAGAGAAATAACAAGCATTTAAATGACAATGACATGGTCAAGGACGCGAGGATTCATTTAAATTTTATTTGTGTTGATGTTTGGTGTGATGGAAAATAATTCTCAATTGATTTTTGATCGATTAGTATTCGGTTCAATATGTTGAAGTAGTAAAATTTTAAGAAAAATATGGATACCTACTTATGAATATTTTGATGTGAAAAAATTTTAATCAGATAATATTTTCTAAGCTTTAAAATTTTGAAACAGGTACCACCTAATGCGAAACTTGATATCTAACCTTCTTCATCTCGTCTTTAGCCTTTTCCATTTCAAATGCAGCCAGACACTGCCTGAAAAACCAGTGGTGAGGTAAATTTTCGAAGATATCAATACTTGTTTGTGCAATGCCGTTTCACTTTATTTCACAACAATTCTGTGTAAATTAAAAAAAAAATGTGTCAATTAAGTCTCCGTCTCAGGAGCAGGATATCGATATGCCACAAAAAAATATCTGAAACCTAATCTGAAAGGAAAGCAGTTGAAATTAGTGGTAAACCAGAGTAAAAGCCTTTTCCAGCGAAAACATCCGCTGAGGCCCTAGGCGTGTTTGTCAAGGGCGCCCAGCTGGATGCAACTTGCGCACAAGTTCGCCGGATAAGAAAGACCATCGATAGGGAAAATTCTGGAAATTGGGCGATCTAATAATAGCATCAACCACCAGGACTCAATCTGAATCACTGTAGAAAGTAAAGAGTCAGTGTAACTAATTAGTCCTGTAGTCAAAATTGAAGCTATGGACCTTGACTGTCTCACAATTGACAAGGAGGTGACGGCAGCCATAAGGCTGATTTCAGAGTCACGCGGACCGTCCGCGCGGACCATCCGCATGCGGACGAAAATGTAAGAAACCTATGGGATCGTTTCAGACTGGCGCGGATGATCCGCGCTGATTCCTGTCCGCGCGGACCATCCGATCGCCATCCGAGCCACTGTGGCCAGATTGGGCTATTTCCCGCCAATTGGGCTATCTAAAATTTGATTTCGCGGGACGTTTTTCCATTTCGCGGGTTGGCGGTTTTTGGGCTATCTATTTTTATGAAAAACTATATTTGGGCTATACAGTAAAACCTATTAATCAGGACACTGTATAATCGAACCACCTAAACAATTGAACTATAACATCACCGCACATACATTTCTTGAAGAAAATTCACTCTGTAATCGAGCAACCTCTAGAATTGGGCCGTGAACCAGTTTAGCTGCACAAAAATTTGCTTAGTGATACTTGCTAATCGGACCAAAAACAGTTTTAAGATCAGCAAGAACAATTGGGCAAAATTGAGTTTTCCAGGAAAATACGGTCAGCAAATTTTTCGTATAATCTCGGCATAACTTTGTGCAAAAAAATTATTTAATGTGTAGAATTCGGTACCTTATAGATAGCTTGAATTTTATTGGTATTCTGATAACAATAAAATATTGACTTATTTGAGCATTGTTGTATGTTTTGATATTTATGATGTAAATATTTGAATGTTTGTTTAGGCAGTGTCAAAACAACTGAAAAAATATACTATGAGTGCAAAATACAACGAACTAAGTGTTCGCAATAAGTTAGAAGTAATACGGTCATCCGACAAATAATTGCTCATCCAAAGAAAAACTGCTGATAGCTTTAGAAATCAACTAAAATGGCACTGGGCACTGGGAGAAAGCGGTTGAAATTAAATTTACCATACTCCAAGATAGATAAATTGTTGTATTAACCCTCCGAGTACACACCTATTTTTTCGATCATGGAGAACATTTGGGGTCAAATTGACCCCAAGCACTTTTGAACGTCTATAGAATCGCCGCCACTGAAGATTTTAATTCGAAAAAATTTGATGTTATAGTTTGAGACCTTTTCTAGTAGTTCTTATGCATAAGACGTGCCTTAAATGTCCTTAACATACCTAAAAAAAATTCGCGAAAAACAGTTTTGCCAAAAATCAGGTTTTTTACTAAAAAATCGTTATTTTTTTAATTTTCAATATTTTTGGCTAAAAACTTAGACAGATACTCTCAAGATATGACAAAATCATAAAAAAATTAAATGTATATTGGACCTTTAAAAAAGTATTTATTTTGCATATTTACGGTGGCGATTTTGAAGGTTTTTTTATATTTGCATATTTAAAAAAAAGTAATAAATTTATTGATTTTTAATATTTTGAGCTTAAAATTTATATGGCTAGAATAATACAAAAATCATCCCAATATAAAGAGTTGCAAAAAAGATATTCGTTACGCATATTGGTAGTAGTAATTTTGAGGGTGTGAAAAATAATGAATTTTTTCATTTTTGAATAGAAAAAACTATGTTTTATTCATTAAAATATATAAAAATATTGACAAAATAAAGAAGAAATTGAAAAATTATTCATATCCAATCACCACATATTCACCACAATCATTACATAAAAATGCCCGATGCTCGTCGCACATCGGTCGATCGCAAGATCTTTTGTTTTGTGGTCCTGTTTTCGAGAGAACAATAAACATCTTGCTCTTTTATTGAGCTTTGGACGTTCTGAAGGAACATTTGGGATATTTATTCCTAAAATATTCTGGATCCCTTTTCGAATGTCTTGACGTAGAATGGTATTATTTAATTTTTCTCGTAAATATGGCTCGACGAGGTAATCCACAACTTCTTTCAAGGCAGCAATGGCAGATTTATTTTTGGTAGCGTCAGTGTCAGTGTCTATCGATAGACCGATAGACACTGAAGAAGAAGAGGGCAGATTACCCTCGAAATATCGATATTTGTCACAAAAACTAAATACATCTAGCTTCGAAAGGAAAAATCGGTTTTTTAAAAACAGTTCTTACAAGCTGGAAAAAAATGGTACATATTAAAAGCAATTATTTTTTGGCTATTTTAAATTAATCTATCGATTTATAAAGTAAAAAAAATATTGAATTTTACCTCAAAATTGACGTCGAGTACACATGGGGTCTATTTGACCCCTTGATCTGCTTCAAAGGCTTCTCAACGACGACTGACAACATGGGACTGTATGAGAACGGTTTAAACTAAAAGTCAAGGCACAGAAATACACTAAGGAACCTACAGTACCCCCCTTTTCCCGCAGGCCTAAGCGCTGCGATTGGTCAAAAAGGTCTCTGGGGTCAATTTGACCCCTGTGTTCTCGGAGGGTTAATGGTCTCCTAAGACACGCTTCAAAAAAGTGCCAATATCCAGCCAGATACTTCACAGTAAAGCCCGTCAATTCATTGCAAAATTAAAACTCTGTGATTTCAAGGCATCAAACAGAGCGCCAAAATCCGTTAAAAAGGACTACAATATTCACTACAGCATGCTTTGTGGCGAAGAAGCTGATGTTGATTTAGACACAGTTCAGGAATTTCAGTCACAGCTAAGAATATTATGTGATGGCTACGATGCTTCAAATACCTATAATCTTGATGAGACAGGAATATTTTTTTAGTGCAACACCTAAAAAATCACTACGTCTTAAATAGAAAAAATGTACCTATGGAAAAACTTGAAAGAAACGCGTGACAATTGCAATGGAAGCTGCATAGGGAAAACCGAAAAACCAAGATCGTTCGGAATAATTGACATGAAGCAAAGTTTGGGCATAACTTGGCGAGCTAACACAAAATCTTGGATGACGGGTGGTATTTTGAAACACACTTGAAATTGAAATGCAAACACAAAACCGAAACATCACAATCTTTTTTGATAAAGCTAGATGTGATAGCAATGATAATCTGGAAGAACTCAAGCGACGGTTTTCCCACCAATTTGCACTTCTCATTTACAGCCCTTAGATTAGGGGATTATACCAAACATAAAACTAAATTACCGCACGTATATGATGAACCTTATATTGCGTGCTTTGGAAAATACTGAGCGTACTTCAGATGCAACAAAATTTGCATCTTTATTTGAAGCTCTCTGCTGGCTACGATCTGCTTGGAATAAACTGTTGCCACTTACTATTACAAAAGTTTTTTTTGGAAATGTGGGTTGCATTGAAATCTGAGGGTCAAAAGCGGAATCATAATTAGAGTTCAAATTCACAGTGATTTGAACTCAAATGTTCAAGTAGATATTTTAAATTTGGCTGGAGTCGATCAATTAACGACCACAAACGAGTCTCTCCCGGAAGATTGGGAAGATACCTTTTTTGAAGGGGTTTCAACCGAAGAAGCCACAGCAGCTTTTTTTAATTCTGATAGTGAATTCACGAAACAGAAAATGAATTTCCTAGTATGGAACATCAAATCTCTAAACGAACATATCTAAAGTTTTGCAAACATTAAAAGATTGCGCAGTTCTAATGGAGCAGGTACATCTGACGAGCGCAAAGAGGAAAATTTCCATATCTAATTATTTTAAATCTTTAAACTGAGCGTGCGTTTCTGTGAAAAATTAAACATTTGTAAAATATTCACGTGAATAGCCTATATTTTGCATTTTATTTTCTTGTAATAATAAATAAGATATAATAAATAAGAGTGACCTTTGTTAAAAATAAATATTAGGAAAAATATCTTCAACGTTTTTTTTTTAAGCATTTGAAATCGGACCACCTGTGAAATGGGACCATTTAATTTGCGACGCTCATGTCCGATTTCAAGTTCACTGTATATGTATAAACATGATATATCTTATACATTTCATTGTCAAAAAAATTATTCATTTTATTTCAAACTATACTTCAATTTTTTCGCGAAACGTCGCTTGGAGGCTCGCATGTGGAATTGTTTGACGTATGTTTTCTTTTGATACTATTTAAACGTCTAAAAACAATGCTAATAGCTGATCGTCTAACCAAAAAAATTATTTATTTCAAAACTTGCTTTCATAGTTTATAATATTAATATTTGACTCATTTTAAATAAAACATTCAGCCATTCTAGCCGTTAAGACTGTTGCTTATACTAATTCATTTTTTGTGCCACCCAAGTTTGCAAGTTGTTTTTTATTTTCTGTGTGAAAATATTAAAAAAAGTCCTTAAAAAAATAAGTGCCCCTCTACATTTATTTTTTCACGGACTTTTTCCTAAAGTTTTCACACAGTTCCTGTAATTTATTCACATTTTTCCTGCTTTCCTTTTTCAAATTCGTTATGAATAAAATTTTATCTGCATAAAATATCGGATATTTTTACTGTTTCAAACGACTTTTGGGCTGCATTTAGAACATTTATGTTACTTGGTATGAATTTTATGGGTACAAATATTATAATTTAACCAGCTTAAATGAATTTATTTAGTTATAAAAACAGTTATTTGATGTGGCGGTTTTTGGGCTACAAATAAAAAATTTTGGCTATTTTGGGCTATGAAAATTTGAAATTGGGCTATACTTTCTTTCAAATATCTGGCCACACTGATCCGAGCTGACGTTGCAGTGTTCTTATTGACCGTTTCACAGTTACGCGGAGCAGTCGTGCGGACGATTACAGTGGAACGCGAAATGTCCGAAGTTAATACAGAGCGAGTAATTGATGGAGTGCGTTTGAGGAGGTGCATATGGGATCCCGCAGACTTGTTTTATAAAAACAAAGATGCACGATTGAGTGCTTGGGAAGACATTGGCACTGAGCTATTTGGAGAGGCATATGCGAATAAAAAGCATGTATTGGGTAGGTATTCAATCTTTTATTAAATATGTTTTTAGTTATAATATAAGGTATTTAATATTCTTCGATATAATCTTCTTAAGTGCGCAATAATCGCGTCTAATATATTGATCTCACCTGCCAAGGGACTCTACTGGCATCTGATAAAAAATAACTGGCGAATACTTCACGTAATGTATTTCCGCATCTGTTAATTTGAGGATCAATTACATCTTCCAATCCTTCAATCGTAAGAGTATCTTCCTCGCTGTAGCCATCTCGTACTCTTATAAAATTATGCAATACAGTGCAAGCCTTGACAATATTTGTTGCAGTCTCGAAGCCTACATTGAGAGGGGTATGAAAGATTCTAAACTTATTAGACATTATTCCAAAGGTCGACTCAATATATCTTCTTGCACGGCTTAGCCGATAGTTGAAAATCTTCTTCGAATGTGTCATATTTCTTCGTGCATATGGTTTCATTACATGTTTGGATATTCCAAATGCGCCATCACCAACAATGATATGTGGCACTGAAGTATTGCTTCCTGGTAAAAATTTAGGACCATGAATATTCAACTTTTGCTCCTCTAAATTTCTAAATAGAAGGCTGTTTTTGAAGACAGAGGAATCTGAGTTTTTTCCATATGCTCCAATATTCACATAAGTGAACATATAATCCGCATCACACATGGCCAGCAGTATAATAGAATAAAAGTTCTTATAATTATAAAACATCGATCATCCTCCCACAGGGTTAATTATTCTAATGTGCTTGCCATCTATAGCTCCAATGCAATTTGGGAAATTGGCATGATCTTGAAACCTCGTGGATATACGTTGCCACATTTCTACGCTTGGTATACATTCAGGTATACATTCTTGATGAAGTAATTCCCAAATTATTGCGCACACCTCATTTACTATTCCACTTACATATAGTGCTTATTCCCACTCTGTATGAGTAATGCATGTCGGTAAATGTATTTCCAAGTGCCAAGAATCTAAGAATAAAGAAAATATTTGTTTCAGATAACATTATTCAGAAACGTTGGAAAACTGCACGAGATGCGTATTTTAAAACAAAAACTGCAATGAAAAACAAACCGTCTGGAAGTTGCGCCCGGAAAATAAAAAAATATATTATGATGAATTGAGGTTTTTAGATTCAACTTGTGAAAACCAAGTTGAAGAACCTCTTTACGAAAATAATGCATCGTCAGCTGATGCACACGCAAGCTCAGTAAATGATTCAGAGGTAAGCCTAACTAGTTCTGCACAAAATCCTGCAGAATCTGAGATTGATAATCAGGCAAAACCGTGGAATCGAAAGAGAAAAAGGCAGAAACCAAAGCAAGAGTCTGAGTTTGAAAAAAAATGGTGGCATTCTTGGAAAAAAACACGCAAGAGTTGAGCACCGACGACTTGGCATTTTTTAATTCAATGGGACCAATTCTGAGGGACTTTAATAATGACCAGAAACTTTTGTTTCGTTCTGAAGTTCTGAAGATAGCCGCGGATATTCGAAAAATGTCACCCAATTCTCAACCAGCAAACAATATTAATTTATTGCTTCCATCAGTACAAATGCAAAGAGAATATAACAGGTTGTCTCCCAATATAATAAGCATTCCTGACAGTAATTTGACAGAAAATACAACATTTTACTCAATATAGAGTTTTTTAATGCACTTTAAATTAAGAAAACTGGATTTTTATTCATTTTATGTTTTGAAGCAACAATTTAGTTGGGAAAAATCTGTGATTGGAGTTAATTATACGAAAATACACATAACAATAAAAAAAAATTGTTATTTTCCTACCTCAAAGTAATTGCTAATCGTTCGATCGGTAGTATAGAAACCCGACGTAAATTAGACCGAATGAACTTGTTCTCTAGTTTTCCTAATAGCTCATGAAAACTGCTTGCTGACATTCGGAAGTAATTGAAGAACTTGACGTTATCATCAGTTAATTGAGAGTATAATGAAGCAAACGTTCCAGCCAGTAGTCTTCGTTCAACTATAGGATGCACCTGCGCTCTCCTCCTCTGACTCGATTGTCGTTTCTTCCACAAATAATAAATTATACAAACTTTCACTGTATTCGAATTCATATTCGCAACTGTACTCAAAAGAGATCCGCGTAACACTGAAACGCTTGGTCAGCGCGGAACATCCGCATGCGGATGGTCCGCGCGGACGGTCCGCGTGACTCTGAAATCAGCCTAAAACGTGATTCTTTCTTCCCCCAAGCTCGTGGGATCGTAGTAGGCCTTTGGTAGAGCTAGACGAGGTGTTAGCCTTCAAAATCTTCACAACCGGTAGTCAAGGGAGATATGTTTTACACCCGAATGCAGACCGCACCAGGAGCAGCTGCAAAGGCCCGGACTTTAGTGACAGCTGCTGAAAATGCTGAGAATCAGTTCAGCCACCGCGCTCCTCTAGAAAAATAATTCTTTCCGACCGCAGACTCGTGAGTTTTTACCTCTTTGCTAACGGTGGTTGGGTTCAATTAATGGAAGGAACTTGGAGCAGTGATTCTGAATCACGAAATATCAAAAACTTATGCACAATGCGTTCAAGGACATATAGAGTGCCGGGAAGCCACTCTAAGAGTGCCGAGAACCGATACAATTTGAAAAAGGTGATCGACACTACGATATATCTCAGACGTCAAGGACCTGTTTTTAAGGCACATGACAAAAATGGTGTGAGAGACAACCGCGGAAACTTTTTGGAATTTTGTGAATTGTTCGCGAAGCACGATTCAAATTTTGAAAAATGTTTTAAAAACAAAGTTGCGAATGACCGTTGTGGCAATTCACAGAGTAAGTAAATAAAAATAATTGCTGAAATCGTTCAAGAGGACATCACCGATGAAATAAAAGAGTGCAAACTATAGTCATTATAGCAGACGAAGCAAAGGCCCTCAAACAGGAACTACTCTCCGTTGTTGTGAGATTTGCTAAAGGACTGACAGTCGAAGAAAGGTTCTTACGCTTTGTAGTTTGTTCAGGAGCTATGGAGATGCCTCGTCTTCAGTAAACATAATTGGACAATTGTTGCTGTTGTTGGAGGACTATATTACATGGCGTGGAGGACTATAGTACATAGCGTGGAAGGCTATAAGCATAGCGTCTGCTCTTATGTATTTTTCGCCATGTACTATGGCGTGTGACGCTATATTTTATCACAATCCCGAATTCGACTGTGTACATGGCGCCAGAAGTCTATAAACTATGGCGTCTGGCGCTATGTGTTTTTTCAGTGTTGCAAGTGACACGCGAAATGTGGACATCATATTTTAGTTTAGTGTCAAACACAACACCAAGGTCCATGAAATTATCAATAGAACTGAGGAATGAACCAAGGATGGAATAGGAAAACGTGATGTGGGATAATTCACATGTAAAGGACATCTGGAAGCATTAAGCAACATTAAGGGTAATACAATTGACAGAGCACCAGTTGCCAGGAGCAGACAAGTCATCCTGCTGCTGGGTGCAGTCATCTACTGAATCAATCAACCTGAATATTCTCAGATCGTCAGCGTACAAAAAACACGGGGAGTTAAAGTGGGAAGGAAGATCATTTATAAAAAGAAGGAAAAGGAGAGGACCGAGAATCGAGCCTTTAGGAACACCACAAGTAAGATAAAAGGGGGAAGAAGAACAAGAGTGAGCCGTTACAAAACAAGCACGATTGCGAAGGTATGAGGAAAACCAGCAACGGAGCTAACCCCAAATATTGAAAACACCGATCTTTGAGAGGAGGATTTCATGGTTCACAGAGTCAAAAGCCTTGGCAAAGTCTTTATATAATACATCCACTTGCTTATGCTGGTCGATGACAGAGGCAGCAGTATTGGTCAACGAAAGTAAGTTGGAAACTGTTGACTTACCTTTGACGAAACCATATAGCTCAGAAGCGAGAAGAGGTTCAATGATGGAATGTACTCTACTGTAAACAACTCTTTCGAGAAGCTTACTGAAGCAAGATAGAAGGGATATGGGGCGATAATTGGAGACGCAGGAAAAATCTTTGGCTTTGAGAATCGGAAAAGTAGCTGCGGATTTCCAGGACAAAGGAAAAGTGCAAGAATAAATACTAAGGTTTAAGAGGACATATAAAGAAACACACAAGAATGATGATAAGGACTTTGCAAAGATATTAGGTAAGCCGTCAGGTCTGCAGCAGGCACTACTGTCCAGGTTAGCGGTAGATTGATAAAATCGCTGAGCTTCGGCGCGCAGAATAAACAGGCCGATAATTCCCTACGAAATGCCGAATTTTCTGCAGTCTACCTTTCGACTAAGAAGTAATTTTTCAAAGCGATATAGAGGAAAAAACACTACAAATTGCAGGCTCTTTATTGTGAAGTCAACTCTGAGCTATACTTATTAGATATTTTCTTCGAAAATCAGTAAAAAAAAAACAGATAAAATGTTGACTTGTCTCCTTCTATGACCCTTGGTATTGAGGCCAAATAAACCTAAAAGGTTTTCACATGAAATGTTACCCATGAGGATCTTAGCAGCAAAGATGGTTTTGAAATTTTCACGTCTCTTATTAAGTGTATTCATGGCCAGTAAGTTAAGTTGATTAATGTAAGGAGGCAAGCGAAGAGGATCTGACCAAGCAAATTCACACAAACATAACTGAAGTAATTTTTTCTGAATGGACTCGATACGATCCACATAAACCTGCTGATAAGGCGCCCAAACTATACACGCATATTCAAGTATTGGTCTTACTAACGCACAAAAAAGAATCTTAGTAAGATGTATGTCATGAAACTCTTTGGATCGTCTCCTCACAAAACCCAAGGTAGATGAAGCTTTTAATAAGATGGCGTTAATATGATCGTCAAAAGTAAAAGAATTGTTTAAAAGTACTCCTAAATCGAGTACTTTGTCAGAATATCTTAAAGGAATACTATTCAAAGAGTATTCAAAGCTCAACGGATTAATTTTACGCGTGTACGAAACAACGGTACACTTGTCAATATTAATTACTAATTTGTTAAGGTCACACCAGGTCGTGAGGTTATTAAGATCAGCTTGAAGTTCCAAGCAGTCGTGAATATTAGATACCTTTTTAAAAATTTTGGCGTCATCAGCATATAATAAAATTGATGAATGTTTCAGGACAGATGGTAGGTCATTTATACATAAAAGAAAAAGTAGAGGTCTTAAGTGACTACCTTGAGGAACACCAGATATTACAGCAATCTCAGATGATAGGGCGCCATGGAAGGATACGCATTGGGTACGATATTCCAAATAAGATGCTAGTTTAAACGAGTTAAACGAGGACAATTTACACAATAAAATGGAATGATCCAGCTTATCAAAAGCCTTCGTGAAGTCAGTGTAAATACAGTTTACCTGAAATCCTGATTGATGGGATAACAATATTGGCTGACTGACAAGCAATCAACTTTGAGAATTTTCTCCTAGTGTTGCATAAGATTTTGTGCTCTCAATGGCTCTAATTTACTATACTTTTTAGATGCTCTGCTCTGCTTTTTTTCAGGGTCAATAAACACATCTAATATTGATCACCTTTTTTTCAGTTTTCATGGTTATTTCTTTTTTAACGGAATCGACTGGTCATGATGTTAAGTAGTCAAACTATAAGCTGCAGCTTGGGATCAATGATTTGTTGGCCATTCAACTTTATAGTTTTGAAAAAGTCTGTAGTTTGACTCCAATTGACACATATTTATATCTGATTCACAAATATATTCTCTTTATCAGTGCTAGATTTGAAATCCACAAAAAACATTGTTACTAATCAGTTTATGTTAGCAGCTAAATCTACAGAACAATCACTATCAAAGCATTTTCATTCCACATAGGTTGAATAGCCTCGAATTCACACGCTCAAAGCAATTTTCATAAACAGATTTATGTGTTTCCTCCTGCTGTTTTGTTTAATCGATTTTTCCGTGGTCTGCAACGAGTAGTTCCGTAGATACAGAATATGTTTTGACTTGTGATTATACTAACTTACATGTTCAATCTAAGTAAAGTATGTAAGTAACGTAAACATAACGGTAATTGCTGCTAGCAAAGAATTAGCAGCACATTGGCATTTATACATAGTTCCACTCAGCATACAATGATTTCAGCAAACATATTCAGAATGAGAAGTAAACTTTTCGTACAGTTTTCGGTGTGAAAAACAACGAAAACTTTTATGAGTGAATATGGCACTACGAATGCTTTTTTTAGGTGGGTTAGTGAAAAGTATTATTTTAAATACATACCCACAAATAGCTAATATGAGGACGATGCCTTGTACTAATTCAATTCATAAGTCTTTCGTTCATTTTATGATTTTCTCTCTCTATTCAGTTTTATTCTATTTGTGTATATCTTTCTTTTACTTATTTGTCATACAAAATAAATCATCATCAGTTTGTATGATAAATGAGTGATTTAGGTTGCTGTGTGTCTAGGATTTAACTACTAAGGCATCGCTAGCTTCATAAATCAATCACGATTCACCTCACATGCTTCGACACAGCAAAATAATTCATCTAATCAATCATAAATTTATTTGTCTTCAAAACGAATCAAAGCAATTTCTCTAGATAAGATCAAATTTTGAATATTAATAGTCTCTTAGTGGTCAGCAATAAAATTTGCCATCGGATGTATCTTCTATGTACAAATCAAATTCTGTCACGTGAAGCTTCCTCACGGTCTATACTCTATTGCACATAGAAGATATTGCCATACCTAATAATATTAAGTCAGGTTCATGACCTGAACATTTGATTTACGTATTTCTTTCAAGTGTCCAATGTACAAACTGAAAATATCGTCGAGCACGTGATTTTTTTTTCCATACGTACGGATACTACGAACAAGTTTGTATCGTATTTCAATACTGACGAATATGTATACTTATACTTACTAGCCTGCACGATCTCTGAAAAAAAAATATTTAGCAATTTCATTGTTTACGTTCATATCTGCTCAATTACAATGTTGTGTAGTCTCTAATAGATTTTTCTAGTTTTGAGTATTTTACGTCACAATGGCCTGTAATTATAGATAATTATGTATTTAGATGTTTAAAGATTTATTGACAAGTGCATAGAAATTTTACAAAACAAAAAACATATTTAGAACGAAGATTTACAGGATTTACAAAGTATGGGTAATAAACTGCTTTGTCAATGATTAATTCAGATTAGTGATGGATAGCTGCTGTGAGTGCTAAGCACAGTATGCTGTAACACTTCTGTATAGTGTGCGAGTGCGGCATATCATAACAAGTGTGTCGACAGCACACTTGTACTAGCAGTACACTTTCACGGGTAGCATAACTCTTCACAGCACAGCACGCTAGGCACACCGCTCATCCATGCACACCACTTATCAATGCACACCACTCATTGTTTTACTTGAAAACGAATGCAGCACGAGTGTCGTGGCTATTATTGCACGCACACCACCTATTCATGTGATGTGTCTCGGTAAAAAGGCGTTGTTTGCATAACAGAGTGTTCACATTTTGCGGTTTAAACGCATTAACTCTCGATCGCATTGGCTGACGAATGGAATAATTAGGATACGAAAACTGTGTATACTGTACGTACTGTGCTTATTATGTGTATTGTGCTTACTGTGCATACTGTGTATAATGTGCTTTCGTTCGAACATGCACTCTGTTGTGCGGTATAGTATATGTACTGTACTCGCACACTGTGCTGGTGGCACAGTGCAGCACACTGAAGTGTTGTATGCGAAGTGTGCTGGCACAGCAAATTGTGCGGATTTGCCCATCACTCATTCAGTTGTGGTATAGTTTCAAAGTGGAATCCTAAACTTTCGGCACAATGTTCTCTTATACAGTCGTATATTTTGATATAAGGAATGGGTTGAGTTAAATAGTTTTTATTGGTTTAGTTTTTTTTTCTTACCCCAAAAGTAGAGTGAAGGAAATTTGTATATTTTGAATGCGTTTTGAATTGAACGTACACTTTATTACAACCAACCTGCAACAAAGGTCAGGTATGACTTCGATTTCAAAAGAGTTTCAAAATTCAGGAACGGAAAAACATTTCTTACTAGACTAAAGTCGGCGTTCCTGAGCTCAAGTTAACGAAAAGTACCACATTATTGACATAATCTGCGAAATTTTGGAGGAAAATGTTCATAGTTGTAATGAGTGTGTCCATGAAGAATGATGGACTGATCGATGTGCAGTGTGCTATTCTTCAGAACGAGTTGTGGAAGGAGATAGCAGAGATGGGGCTAATATGCAATTTCACGCAAGCGAGATTTGTTGGCAGTCACATCCAAGTTTCCTGCTCCAAAAAATGTCTAAAGGGTGGTTCACTCGGGTCATTCAGCATAAATTTTTTGTCCCTCGTAAAAGTGCAAGTTACATTAGCTGGCATGTTCAGAATCCAGACATCGATATGTAACTTTCAATCATTTAGTACATAAATCCAGGAAGAACCCCTCCACTGTTGAATACGGCAGAACTAAGGCTCTGACGTACGCGCGTGCGCTTCCTCTCCTACTTTGGCAGCCACGTTAGAGTGCAAGGGATAAAGGACACTGTAGGCTAAGCTAATTGGTCTCATTGAGCCTTGGCTTAACCGGAGCCATGGAGAGGTAAACTTTGACCTTTCACAATGCTTGACAGAGCACGGTTATTTCAGGAAATACCTGAACAGAATGGGTAAGATGGTGACACAGTACTGCCGGTAGTGTGTGAAAAAGCTCGATAATGCTCAGTACACATTCTTTATGTGCAGTCGTTTCGTAAGTTTGAGGCACACCATTGAGTCCAAGATCGGCCTGGTAACGCCTGAGACGATCGTTGATGCAACGTTACGAAACACCGAGAACGGGCACGCAGTCTCAACATACGTTGAGAAAGTGCTGCGCATAAAGCGAGAGGAGAGTTGTCTTACCGACCCATGAGCTGTGGTAGTTTTTAAAGTCCGTGCTTACCAATAGGTGAGTCATCATCACCGGGTTGAAACAAAGCTCAGGCGGGTCCCGACTCAGAACTTCGTGGGCTTGTACATGGTCCTTTTTGTAGTGAGTCAAACCTCACATACCCCGTGGTGAGAGTTAACCTGGGCATCTGGTAAGCAGATTTTTTTTTTTGGCTATCTACACTAGGGAAAAAACTGCTGAATATTACTAGGGAACATATTAGTCCAGCAGGGAAGCTGTTCGCTGGTCAGAGAAAGATACATAATGAAACTACTTCTTAAATGGGGTTGTGTTCAACCAAATCAAGAAAATTTGAAGCATATACGCCTGTGACTATTCCCGGAGATGTCGTCAAAATAAAACGCAAAGATTCAGTCGAACCTCTCTCTTTTAGAGGTTTTTCACTGAGATTACGCAGACATTGTCTAAGAGTTTCTGCAAAGGGTTTCGCTAACATTTATTCTTAAAATTTCTATGTTTGACAGTATAAGCTCTGTTTAGATCGACTTGTGGCATACCAAGACTTCAGTCTTTCTTTTGTGCCAAAAATTACCAAAGATACAAGTTTTCCCCTCTTTTTCGCTAGCACAGGAGCCATGGATTCAAAGCGGCAGCAACTGCGAACTTAGCTCAATGAAAGGAACAAATATTTTTTATGATTAACGATCAACGAGCCCGAGGATCTGTGCTCTGATTTCCAGTCTACTTAATGTCAACACGCTCAGACAGTTTTCAAGCCGGGACCTGGCAAAATTCAGTGACAGTGGCTTCAGCTTACCTTTCTTTTGACGTCTTGCTCCCGCCCCTAACAGAGGAGCTGATTAAGTGCGCTGAATGGAAGAGACCATAACTTCTGGTGCGTTGCTTTTTGATGTAGACTCAAAGCACATCAGCTGGGGCAGCAACAAATGCAACACCAAAGGAGACGGTCTGTTTAATTTTATATCTTCTACGGGGCTAATGCCCCTAAATACTGGGAATCATTCCACCTTTGTGCCTTTCCCTTAACCGAAGTGTGGCTATTGCTATGTTGATCTAGAATAGTTAGATCAATAACTGGATGGATTGTATGAATCAAATTAGATCTCACTCTTGGATTGCTACTGCTTGGTGTTCTCTTCAGCTATAGATCCGACACCCGTGCTAGAGAAGAAACTTATGGAACCTTGATTGGGCTAAGGTCAATCAACTTCGTGTAGTGAAGGCGTGCCCTAGTGGTAGGATATAATCGCAGAGGTCAATAGTATCCAGGTTGAAATATAGAGTCATATTATTTAGCTATGATGAGGCCTACCCGATCACCAAGAGCAGATGCAGCAAGACGGTTCCTTAGTAAAACCGGGAACTAATGTCACCGTTAACATGATCTTCAGCCCTTTAATCATCAACGGAAACAAAGGAGGTAATTTCGTGCTACCTTGCTCACGAGAGAAAAGGGTGAGTCCGAGTGCCACTCGCTTCATCAAAATACCCTGAAAACTGTCATGGGTCTCCCCGTCGTTCAAACAGGGAAAAAACAAGCGTACTTAAAAAGAACAATCGTACTTTCCAATGCAATGAATATTTGAATCCAATTTTTTCCCCTTTTCGAATTTAAAACCACAACAGTTTAAAATCACAAAAGAAATGAAATATGTACATCTGAACTCGCGCACCTCGATCAAAATCTTTAATCAATATTCATCGTACTCTCTCTGAAATATGGTAAAGATTTTTTTTAAAAATCAATGGTTAGTTCGACCGACCGTGATAATCGGCTGTAGAGTCTTGTAAAACTTTGATAAGAACCTCCAAGAGTGAACCATTCAAATTATTATGTGAGGGCAGATGTTGACGCTATGCAAGGTCAGGGACGCAATCATGTTCTACGAGACGAAAAAAGGATGCCTACAATAGACGTCCCTACAGTGAATCCCGATAAATCGAAACTTGTTTTATTCACCGGGAAAAGCAAACTGGAAAGGCAAGTGCTTCCAATAATGAAGGGTACAAAAACTCCAACTTTCAGATGAAGTCAAATATATTGGAGTAAAAATCATATAACAGTACAGTCAATCAAACATTACATATGATTTATAAGTTATTCCCTACTTAGGTGTAAAGCTTGCCTAAACTCTAAAGTTAAGATATTGTATTTCACACTATTATTCGAACACAATAAAGTTACATTATTATTATTATTATTATTGTATTGGAGTAAAAAATTGAAAATCCCATTAACTCCACACTAAAATATTAGCATTAGTGCTCGGTTCACTAATAATTTGATATCATCTTAATCAATATGTATTCGATATGAAATAAATTAGCTATTCAAATCCTTTAAAGTAACTTATAAATCTCATACTCCGAATTTATAAATATTCACAGTATTACACCTTCACCTTCACTCTCGTGTCTGCTGACCGAACAAAATATTGCATAAATCAGTTTTTCTCACAACACAATATCGATGCCAAACCAAACGTGAAATTTTAATGTGAATTAGCATTCACATGGCACTCGCTGTTAGTATGTGCCTACACGTATAATTTAACCAATATCTTAAAAGCGCATGCATCACTCTTTCTGTAACCGCAAAGCTGATGTAATTGATTCGATACAATATGTATTGTACAAACGACAGTGCACATACATACGTACAATGAGTGACAGTACGATTATAGTATGCACTTACATACATATGTATGTACGTGCACAACACAAAAACCATACCGCCGACGTAGTTGAAAGAAAAGAAAATTATATTAGAAACACGCGTAACAATATTATTACAAAACCCATTTGTTTTCATTGCATTCGCTCAGACGATTTCAATTTATTTCAATATTATGCTGTGCTATTTTATTGGAATCGGAAAAATAGATATTTCCGTTGAAATCGAAATTCGTTTCGTAATTCGTTCGCTATGCAGTTGTAAGATATTTTTTTATATTAATTGATCATCGGATCGATGTACTCAGTCACAATACGAGCCCTTAGTTTTTGTATATAGTAAGAGTCAGTGCTGCCATTTATTTTTTTGGAATAATGCTAGATTCAATTTTATTTAATGCTAAATAATGCTAGATCTTGTAAAATTATAATGCTAAATAATGCTTTCTTATTTAATTGAAATAAACATGGTTTAATATGAAAACAATATGTATATTTATATGAGGGTTGATCAATAAGTAATGATAACTAGTTATTTCCAGTTCGCATTTATTACTACATATACTCACTAAGTCAGCATGAAAAAAACATACAAATAGGCGTCGATTCCAGGGAGCTACATTTATTTGAATACGAACAGTCGAAGAGAGAACATCAAAATGTGGAAAAACGAAATTAAAGCCGCCATTAAGGGGTAACACCTATGTGGAACGCTGTTTTCGAGGGTGATTTTTCGCATTTTTTTCCAAGGAAACTTTATATTTGATTGAAAAAATAATTACATGGTTTTATTATAAATGTTTTTAAGTATACAAATTAATTTTTACAACGTCCTAAAATACAAAATGGCGGCTGTACCAGGCTACGAGCATCAGACGATTTTTCAAAGATGCCTCAACGGCCCTCAACGGCCCTCAACTTTTCGGGGTCGCAAATAGTCTGAAACACAAAAATCAAAATTTTTCTTAAAGTTTGAACTAAAAGGAAGAGAAGTACGTACGGGTTTTCAAAAATATTGAATTTTGAAAGATTGGCGTACGGTTTTGCGAAAAAAAAAAAATTTGTAAAAAAAAATCGTTTAAAATCAGCCGTAAAAATGACAATTTTCAATTTATCAACAAAATCGTACGTACTTCCCTAGAAAATGATGTTGTGAAGCTTGCACCAAAATTTCAAATTGATCGGATAAAAATTGGCTGAATAATCGTGCGGGCCGTATCAAAAAATGTGGTTTCAAGAAAAACGCATTTAAAGTTTGAAAACAAAAAAAATCGTACATAACATTAAAAATATCAACTTTTAACGGCTTTTACCTTCAGTCTGCGATACCAGCACCATAAAGTTGGCCTTCCGAGCTGACATTGGCTTGTTCTTCTTCTCTTCTCGATGATTTTAAAGCCAAGCGAGCCTTTTTCGTCCCTTCAGTCAATGAATGCTCTGAGTACTCGACGCGCCGTGTGTCAAATTCAAGGCAGAAATTATAGCAGTTCTCTCCAACCATGAGGCCTAATATGCTCATTATGGCCATAACGCTTGAAATACCATCATTGAAAATACAAACAGCAAGGTCAAAGCAAACAGTAAGCACATTTTTCTCCATTTTTCCGGCTGATCCCTTATGGTTGGCTTGGCATTCATTTTCGTGGGTTTTTAGCCACTGTTGGAACTCTTCTGTGTCTTCTTTTATCTTCCAGTACTCGCAAGCCTTACAGTAACTAGATTTCACAGCAATATCCACGACTTTACCAGTGATCCAGCCAATCAGCGTGACGACGCCGTACAACGATGAGAAGCCTCGTTTTCTCCACGTCCCGTCGCCAAAAACTGTGATTCCAATTGTTTGTCCTTTTTCTGCAGAATACTTTATTTCTTCTTCAGCTGCTCTCTTCATGCTAGCATTGCGCGCACTTTCTGTTGAAACGGAAATTGACTTCACGGTTGTGTCGTAAAATGACTGGAACATTGGTCGAGGAATATCCATGAAGGCACAAAATTTCCACAAGCCATTCATGCCTACTCCTAACAAACGCATCGCCAATACTATTCGTCGATTGATGTCGTAGCCATTTCGAATGAATGGACTACTAAGCACTCTTGCAGTAACTTTTTCTCCACTGTTTTTACCACACGTTTCACACACAATGTCAAGTTCGAAGCCCAAGCCACGATTTGATGATTGGTGAAACTCCACTTTCGAATGACAAACATGACACACAAGATGCTCCGACAGTTGAGAAAAAACCGACACAAAGGCAATGAAACAGTACGCAAACTTGGGATCAACCCTCACGTCCTGCGGAGCACCAGTTTTCAATTTTTTTGCTGACGCACTAACACCCGACAAATCTCCTTCTGCCTCGAAACGATTCAAAGGGCGGCTCTTTCCCTTTTCTCGTTTTCGCCTTGTTAATTTATTGCCTTTTTTCGTGGCAAATCTTGGTCTACTACCTGTCATACTGAATGATAATTTACTAATAAGAAAAGTCGCTAACGGATACCTGTGGTAGGTATAAGCACTTTGGAGCAGAGCGTGCCGTGCGCGCGCCGCATAGGCCCCGACCGCATGGTGGCGCGTCCAACGTTTATGCTCATAACTCGGGAAAAAATTTGTATTTTTGAAAATAACTTTATGACGTTATTCTAGACATGTTTCCCTGCCATTTTAGCAAAAAAAAATCGATTTTTTTGAAATTTCTACATAGGTGTTACCCCTTAAGTACCTCTGTTTGAAAAAACTGTCTACCAGAGGCATACACGGCGACATGGTAGAAACATTAGCGGACTCTGCTCCTCCATATTCCACCATTGCAGACTAGGCCAAGGAGTTTAAGCTGGGAAGGACATCCGCTGAAGATGAACACCACAAAAGACGTCCATCCACATCCCTCACTGAAGACAACGTCAAAAAAGTCGAAGATGACTTGTTGGCAGATCAAAGAGTGACCCTCAGGCATGTAGCTGAGGTCACAGGGATCTCATATGGTAGTGTTCGAAAAATCTTTGCCAACAAAATACATATGAAGAAAGTCTCTGCCCGAGAATGTTAACGGACGAGCATAAGAAGAAACGAGTTGACATTTCAAGGATGAATCTCGAAAAGTTCCAGGCAGATCATGAGAATTTTTCGTCACATTTCGTGACCAGGGACGAGACTTGGATCCACCATTTTGATCCAGAAGCCAAAATGCAATCGACTCTTCATCGACGCCGAAGAAATTCAAAGTGTCAAGCTCGGCAGGAAAGGTTATGGCATCAGTTTTTTGGGACGCTGAAAAAATTATTATGGTGGAATATTTGGAAAAGGGAGCTACTATATCAGGCTCTTACTACGCTGACCAAATAAGATGATTGCGAGAGGCGATGAAGGAGAAAAGACACGGCAAACTGCGAGCCGGGGTTCTGTTTCTTCAAAATAACGCACCGGCTCACAAAGCTGCAGTTGCGATGGATACAATTAAAGAAACAGGATTCGAACAGATTGAACACCCACCCTATTCGCCAGATCTAGCTCTCAGTGGCTTCAACCTCTTTCCTCCGCTCAAACAACACCTTCGGAGTAAGAAATTTGAAGATGATAGGGAAGTGATGGCCACTGTTGAGGCATTTTGTGAGTCCTTGTGTGAAGTGAATGAGTCCAGATAAAGAATTTTTTCCTAAGGGTATTCTGGGTTTGGAAAAAAAATAGACTAAATGTATTAACTTGTTAGAAGACTATGTTGAAATATATATATCTTTTAAGTTTGATCACCTTGGTTTATATTCATTATCATTACTTATTGATCAACCCTCGTATGTATAACAAAAACAAACTAGAAGTTCAAAATTTACATCTCAAAATGATTCTATATCTATTACATACATATCAGTTATGTTAAAATCTTCTTCTCTTGTGTAAAGCTCATTTTTTCCAATGTTTTTCAAAACGTCGTTTGGAATCTCACAATCAAAACAGCAACAATTATTTATTTTTAAGTGAAGAAAAAGTATTAGTGTCGGATAACGAAGCTTTTTCTCCAGCGTTATCCGTGCGATCGCTTGCATTTGAAGTACTAACAAAACGATTGATTCACATTATTCAGGAAAAAATATCTAACTAGAATACACATACTTTGGTGAACTTGAACTTGTAGATGCCCGAGGCTCCTGGGTGTCTGAAGTGGATGGGATCACATCACTGATTTTTAGCATCATCACGATTTAATTGAACGTTACCATATTTAAAGCAATATAGATGACTTTATTATCTTTATATTTTAGACTTTATAATCACTATCATTATTTCAAAATCATACAACTGTCACTTCTGGTTGTCACTTCTAAGAAAATGCCATGAGCGCGTTTTTGTATTTTTCATAAATTTCCGTCACCACATGATTCAGGAAGTTTCCTTTCATGAACGTGACTGAAAGTACACGAACTGAGCTATTATTGAGAAAAATTTGATGGGCAAGATTTTAAATAGATGAGTGCCAGATTATTCCGAAATCTAAATTTAAATGCTAGATGCTAACTCCGAATTTCGAATACCGTTTTGGAAAAAATAATGCTAGATCTAGCATTCAAAATGCTAAAATGGCAGCTCTGGTAAGAGTTAGTGAGATTGCTTATGACTTTGGTTTTATATATGTGTACCTATAAATTTGTGGTTTTATATTGAGCATGGCATTGAAAAAACTGGAAAATCATTTGAAGGATCTTTCCATTTTCCGCAAAAAGAAATTGGTCTGCAGAAATGTATTACTACATTTCTGTATGATTAGAGCTCTGTACTCTAATTTTCCGGCAGATGATTTTACATTTTTCTTAATGCATTCAATTCGCACCCTGAATTACATGCAAATATTATGGGCAATAAAAGAGAAGAAAGCTCAGATGTGTAATTGATAGCCACATGCGCATGCAGGTCTTTTATGATGCAGTAGAAAATTACACTAGCTAGGGTTAGAGTAGCACAAATAGAGCAACATACAGCAGTATTGGATTTGCAAATAATAGCATAATGTTAGATTTATTGCTTCTATATACAAGATATATGTATGCTTGAGTTGCATTTCCAGCACAAGATCTACTATAAGTTGATTCGCTTTATAGAACTTGGTAGATTTACGTTTGTGCATTTACAAGTTCCGAACGCCTTCTAATCACTGTTGATTTTTCATTTAATTTCTTGCTATAAAACGCGGATCATTTCGTTTCATAATTTGAAATTGAAATAAGCCCATTGTATGAAACAGGCATCGGAATTTACTGTTTGTATATTAAGAGGAATCAGAATATAGAAAGTTCATTTACTTCTTCGATTCAATCTACAAGGCTCATTTTTAAGGTGAAAAAGGAGCAAAAAAGCTTGTTTACAAATCAATGACATTCGCTACAAAAATCACGAATACCTAAATAAACAACAAAAACATCTGCTTGCTCGAAAAAAAACACTGGTGGAGAGCATACAAAATAGACCAAATTAAATCGGTCCCAATAGACATGTGGCAACCAAAGCAGTGGCTCTCAGCATCCCGTCTCCTAAAAGAAAAAAACGTGCAATTCGAAACCGCCAAACGGTTCCGCGCCGTAAAACCCTCAAAAATTAAAACAAAAAACTGAACGTCAGGGCTTTCATCCCTTCGGGGCCTTCTGTCCAAAAAAAAAAAAAAACCAGGACACGTAAATCAAAATTGCAGAAAATTCCGCTTTCGAGATCTGATATGGAGGAGCATCAAGGACATGAGTAGGGCTGCCAACTCAGTGGATCAAAAATCCGGGAGAAAAATAAAAAAATAAGTGAAAAAATATTTTATTTATTTAAAATGATATTTCTTTACACATCGAGTTTGTTGTAATGTCTTTTGATTTACAAGGATAAAGCTATATAATTCTTTACATGTGTAATTAAAATTTGTGCATACCTGAACTTCTGATTTTACATGTGTTTCATTAAGCCGATTACGATTTTTTGACCACAATAGATATATAATACCAGTTCTGGCGCACTTAAGAGGAGCAAAAGAAGAGTAAATAAGAGGAGCAAAGAGGAACAATAAGGTCGTGGTGCCTGCCATTATCGGCACGCGTATCCCACGCATGACGTAAGCGATGATGTCGAACTGATAAACAGCCTAGTTGAGCTGATAAACAGCCTAGTTGAACTGATAAACAACCCTGTTAAGCTAAAAGTCCAGTTGAGCTGTTTATTAGTTCAAAGATCATCGCTTACGTCATGCGAGGGCCGATAATCGAAGGCACCATGTCCTTATTGCTCCTCTTATTTGCTCCCCTTTTGCTCCTCTTAAGTGCGCCAGAACTGGTATTATATATCTACTGACCATAGTTCGTTTGCTACGCTGAAAACATGATCAGCGGCAACATTATCGATAGGGATCGATAGAGAGAATGTAACAAGTTTTTTTATTTCTTTGCCCGATTCTTCTTTACATTTTTCAAAAAAATTAACCCAACGCAAGTCTTTCCTCTTTGGTTTACTTGCGACAAGGTCAGACACTTCTCGCAGCAAACAGTAATCGTCGTACAACTTATCTTCATTTATTGGCTCATTTAGAGAAGCACTCAGATCTTTTATTTAATCAATTGTACAAATCTAGTGCAATTTACGATTTGTAATCATTAATATTGTATTTACAAGCATATAAAAGCGAGCATAAAATATAAATAAAAATATAAAAACATCGTGAAGGCAATTTTTGTTAAATTTCCGGGAGAATTTAGCTGCATTCCGGGAGCCGGGAGATTTTTTAAGTGAACTGTATTTTTCCGGGAGAATCCCGGAATTCCGGGAGAGTTGGCAACCCTAGCCATGAGGCACAGAAACCACGTGGCGGAATTGCTTAGTTTCACAATTGCCACCAATTCGGGCACTCGTCTAGTAATTATCTTGCTCAAGCTCGATGTGTGAAATGTGCGGGTTCCCCCACATTAAAAACTTTAAAAACAAACAAAAACTATTAGTATCTGAAGAGGGAATATTAGCAAAGACAAATGGATTTGGCTGAGAGGTAGCAGAAGAAACGAAATCAGCAAACAGCTCACATATTTCTTTAGCCGAGGAAGCAGACAAATCGTTTAGATGCATCAGAGAAGGGATAGAGGGAGACTTTTTAAGGAAACATATATAGGACCAGAAGGGTTTCTGTTGACAGGATGATATGGAGGCTTCAATGTGGGCATGATAAGCACTCATCGCATCTTTAACCATTTTTTTAACACACGAGCGTAAATTTTTTCATTACTTAACCTGTTGTTTTTACCGATGATCAAACTCTAATAGCCAAATGAATCCAACGCAAAACCGACAGTGGTATGTCATACATAATTTTCCATAACACAGATGTGCTCGAACAGGTTAGGAAGGAATTATTTGCGACACTTCTGATCTTCTATATGATCTCATAGCCTTCTATCCGATCTTGTTCAATATTTTATTTCTTAAATAATTTATTATGATCAGAAAAAAAATGGTCCCACAAGTTTTTTGTGTGTGGCAAAATACAATATTTTAATTTTTTCCATAAATTTTATAGTGATTTTTGTGGAAAAAAGAGGATATATTTTGAGAGAATAAAAAAATACTCTGGAATATTTGGATAGAGAAAACCTCTTTTCGCTCATTTCTCTGAGAAAAATTACTGAACCTTCGAAAAGTGATCAGACAGCTGGTACAATTTCGTAAAGGGCTTGGCTTTTTGACCTAACAAGCCCCCTGTTTCGTGCTTAGTAAAGTCTTGAATATGAAATTAAATCACTACATCACCACAAGCAGATAGTCTTGAAGAGCTGGAATGAAAAAAAAGTTTAAAAAAAAACCTGCTTGTATGAATATAGAGCTTTAAGTTCAGCTCTAGCTCTGAAGTGAGGGCGCTAAGAATATTCAATTGCTAGGACGTTTCCCTTGTGCTTACTCTCCTCTCGTAAATATTTTTTGAAAGAAGCATACATGCTGTCTGATTCAATTCAAAACCTTTTCGCTATTTGCGTCTCCTCAACATTGATCTGATCACCCGAAACTTCACTCCTAATTTCAATTGAGAGAAACCAAAGTGAATTAGATTAGGATAGCGTTATATTTATCAGTACCCTCTTAACCCGACATATCGCAAATTATTGTATGCTTAGTACCTATACTAACACTTGGAAATTTGTAACTTGCAAAGCTTTCTGCAACAGAAAATTGCTTGGCGCTTGCATGGGCGCTCCAATCCATAGATATAAGAAGAATGGATACGAAATGGGCCGAGAGAAATGAAGCAATTTTCGACCTCTGGTCGCAATGTGTTTGTGTAAAACAACAACAAATTTCATTCAGAAAAGTTGATGTATTTGGAAATTTGTGTCCATTTATTAGTTTCCCCGTTATCCCAACCACCCCGTAGATTGGATGGATTGAAATGAATGTTTACATAGAGAGTATACAGCGCTGAGGGGTGGTGCGTGCGGCATTGAGGGGAAAGCTGTTTTACAGAGAGTAAAATTGCATGTATAGTAAAATTGCTTCATTCACGTACGGGTTCATGCATTGTGATTGCCTGTCCATTCTTTATATGTCTATGATATCATCCCTATCCAGGTAACCATTTCATTTGTACAGACTGCCAAAATGCTGACCGACTCATGAAGAGTATGTATGACAGCATAATCAGCTTTATTGGAACGCTGAATGCTGAAAAAGATAATTTAATTTCCAAACAACAAGTTCAGACAAGAGCAAGTGAGGAAATTCTAATAGAACTAACACAGCATTTCGATGGCTTTACGTCAGCTGTTTCCGCATTAAACAACAACAACGAGAATATTGATAAGTTAGCGGACAAAATGAAATCCATTGCTGCACACTTACCGTCCTCCACAAGTAACATCTCCAAAGCTAGCAGCACCGATGTACTAGAAAATGTAGAATTAAAACCATAGATATGAAATAATATGGATACGAAATGGATATCCGTGTACCCATACGTGAATGTGCCTTTTTAATACACGCACAACATTGCTCTCTTACAAAAATTCCGCTCAGTGCGCCCCTTTCTACCGCACTCAGCACCGAAAAGCCCTAATTCTCCCCCTTTTTTACGAGAAATGCTATGATGCGTAGACCAGAGTACGAACGCAAGCGCCGCATGTTAAAAAGTAAAGCCAATTTCCACGCGGTGAACAAAGTCTTGTCAAAATTCACACGTGTTTTTTCTGATTGTAGGGTAAGATCGGATACAAGGCGTTTGTTTTATATATTTTGTATGCACACACAAAAAGCATTTAATGCATGTTAATATTGCGTTTATATGCTGTATCAAGTATTTATGTACATATAAACATCGCAGCAGTTTGATTATTCCAATTTTAACCAAATGTTTATGGAATTGTTTGCAGTTATCTGAGAACAACAATTGCATAAGCGAGTTTAAGCATTAGGAAATTATTAATTTATGATAGAAATGCTCTTGCATTAAGCATTCATGTACATGCCATACATTAAATGAAAGCAAGGTGCAAGAAGTTCATACAATTGTTTAATGTTTTCCCATGCTGCCATGCTCCCCTATCGCCGGTTTGGCTTGTCTCACACATTCGTATCTCATTCTCACACCAATAGGCAGTAGGTCGAAAATTGGATCATTTCTCAGCTGCGGTTTCTAATCCATTCTCTCTTATATCTGTGATTAAAACTGACGAGAATGATGAAACCGAATATTGATTCCATAACTGATGCGTTCTCTGCACAACAATTAAAATTGGATGAATTGAGCGGCCAACTCGAAAGTTTAAGGGGCGTCCAGCAGACCCTGGTCGATGAAAATAACAAACATCCTTAATTGAACGAACAGTCACTACACCAGGAACTGCTAATGGTAGAATATAACAGTTCATCAAGCATTTCAACAATCTGTAAGAGGACATATATGCAGGACAAAGCTTCCTCACCTTTAAAATAGTTGATAAACAGCACTCCATCACCAACTCCATGCCCTGGTTTACGTTTACCTTCCAACTCCGACGCAGCATCGATCTACAAATTCGGTACTTTTTGGTGCAAGCGCGATTGGTCCACTCGCCTACAAAAACTTAAGACTGCTAACAAGCACAATCGTGTTGAGAAAGCATGCTCCAAGCTACCCATAAAAAAAAACCAAATGGCGTTCTACGTGAATAAAGTTCCTTACAATGCTGAAGATGGATGGCTGGGAAGACTTCTTGAAGCGATTTTTTGCATCACCGATTACAATCTCGAACAACTACCCCAGCGGAAATATAAATCACCTAGGCGGTACAAGGCTTTTATACCAGCCAAATGTGCCTGGCTTTTTATGGATTTCAATGGAAATAGTGGCAGGTTCGATTGGAAAGAAACTACGTTCGGCCCTTAGAAGAAACGCAGCAACAAAATTAGCAGTAAGGCAAAAAAAATATTGTAAAGAAAAAAATGTATATACACAAATGCCCTTACCTGCGATATCCCTTTCAAGCACAAACCTTACTTTCATCTACTCCTAAAACTCCTTTTCTTATAGATACTGACCCTCAGCCCACTTCTTTTTAATATATTTATTTCTGACCTATCTGACGTCCTAGCAAATATACCTCATCTACTTGATGCCGACGATCTCAAAGTTTATCACATCATTAAATCCAAATCCGATGCACTCTTTCTCCAATCTAAGCTTGATTCACTTGATCATTGGTGCAATGAAAACAAGCTCTCTCTCAACATTGCTAAGTGCCAGGTTATAAGTTTTTCCCGAAAATGCACCGTCTCACATAATACGTACTTCATCGGCAATAATTTGTTAGCTCGAGTTGAAAACGTTGTTGACCTTGGTATTATCTTGGATGAGAGACTCCGCTTTACGTTACATTATGATAAAACATTTTCTCGTGCAAACAAACAGCTAGGCTTCATCAAAAGACGTTCCAAGGAATTTCGTAACCCATGGGTCACAAGATCCTTATACAACTCACTTGTACGCCCCATTCTCGAATATGCTTCCATTTGTTGGAATCCGGCTTTTGAAGCCCACAGTAACAGACTCGAGTCCATACAAAAACAATTCTTACTTTTCACATTGAGAGAACTATGCAACCCTACCAATTTTAATGCCCTTCCTCCTTATGAGTTTCGACTGAGTCACCTAAGCTTATTGACACTTGCATCTAGACAGAGCCGTCTTAGATCAATTTGGGGCCCTGGGCACTTTAAGATAAATGTGGCTCCTATGACAGAGGGCTGTTAATAACAGGCAAAAGAGAAGATCAAGTGCAGGTGTGCAAAATTCTAGATATATTTATCTGTTATTTTTATATATATATTAAAAGTCACATTAAATTAATTGGTAATTATAATCCGGGAAAGTAACTCTTCAACCATTATGGTATACGCAGATTAGTAATTAAAAAGTCTATATTGATTGAATGGGTACTTTGCTAGATTTTAGACAAACAAAATCATTAATCATTTCTTCAAAGTCTCTTTGAGCATATCACATTCTATGGACATTAGGGACAAACTGGTCAATCTTTCTTGAAGCATTGTACTTATTTTCGGTACATGTTTTATTTTTTTCAATTTTGAGAAGGAGCGTTCCTCAGTGCACATAGTTACCATCATGCATAAAAAGATTCTCAATGCAATTTCTACATTTGGAAACGTGTCTTCAATTTTGTCTTCTTTCAAAAGATGATATATTTCTGAAATATAATTAGTTTCTTCATCTTGACTCTTTTGAACACTTTTCAAGTATTCTGGTAAATGCAGACATTCCATTTTTAACTCTTTCTTGCTAACGTCGTTATGGTAGATTTTAAGGAATTCTTTGCGACTTTGACTCAACACCTTGGGACTCAAAATTTTTAAGCGAGATCAAAAATCGAACTGATGACTTATTTCCTTGTACGAATTCAATTGCTGTTTTAAATGAACACTCAGGGTATCAATCATGGGAATAAAAGTTTCTACTTTGAAACTAAAATTTCTCTTTCCCATTTAGTTAGACTGATGGCGCAGAACCATCAAATTATGTCTGACGTGAGTTTCTACCTCTTATTCTTTGAGATAGGTTCTTGTAGTCACACTCCGGATTTTTCACTTTGGCGCACGATTCAAAATCATCAAATTTATCCCTTGCATTAATAATAAAATCATCAAGTGAAGCTTACAAATTAGTTGCAACGTCCATTTTTATAGTTTTTTTCTGAAGATAAGTATTTGTTTTGTCTATTCTTTCAATATGGTGTTCCGAATTTCAGTCAGTAAGATAAGTTTCAAGTTTTAAATTTTTTTGGACAAACTAAGAGCTTCGCCTAGTTTCTTTTTTTGTCTGCTCTGCATCCTCCGCGGTAGACGTCAAGGTTTCTATAATTTGTTAAAAACCTTGATGTAAGGCGCTTACTGCATCAGCTCGTGCAGATCATCTGGTTTGAGAAAACTTTTAAGAACTTTTTTTGAGCCTAAATACTTAATCAATGTATTCCATCGGTGAGTAGAGTCAAAAAAAATTGTACAATTTCTGAACCATTTGAATAAAACTTATTGCCTTTCGTACACAGCCAGCGAGATGAAGAACTACCAAGTTTAGAGAATGTCCCCGACATGATACAAAGGCAGCAAATTCACATTTCTCCTTGATTTTCGCTTGCAAACCAGCATACTTTCCTGACATATTTGATACTTTGTCGTAGCTTTGCCCGCTGCAATCTTTGATTTGTATGTCATGATTCTCTAAAAATTTCAGGATGGTTTCGGTTAATTATTCTGATTTGTGCTCTTTGATAGGTATACATTCCAAAAATCTTTCAATTGGAACACGGTCTTTTACGTATCAAATCAGAAATTTTATGTGGTCAGTATGAGACAAATCGGGCGTGTTGTCAACGTTAATCAAAAAATACGTAGCTAATTTATTTGCTTTATAGTTTTTTTTAGGAACTGCTTTCCCATTACGTCAATAAACACATTACAAACATTCGCTGGTATATAAGAAATGTGTCCTTTTTCAGGATTTCCATTTTTTTTAGATGATATTCAAGAAATTTATCAAGCTCACTTAATAACTTCACACATCCTAAATAATTTCCATTGTTGGGAGATCTAAGGATTTCATTGTCTCTTCGAAACGGAAGCCCTCTCAATGCCAAAAATTTTGCAACTGCCACAACCCGTTTAAGTACACTTTTCCAGTAATCTATTTCTTTTTGATATTGACAAAGCAAGTCTGTGTCTACTCTACCAACTTCTTTACTTGATGTAGAACTATGTGATTAATGTGTTTCCAATCATTACATCTACCCGGAGAGCATAGGTTTACATAAGAAAGGTTAAATAAGCAGCGAGAAAGACAAAGCGAATACAGCAACCAATTTCTTTCAACACTTTCATTATTTTTTTATTTGCTGGATAATCCCGAATGGATAGGATAATTCCGAACAGAAATGCCGTCCCGGTCGTGCGTTTCAAATAGGAACAGAAAGAATTAAAATGCCCTCCTCACACATTGAAGATCGATTTGTTTATGTTTATTCCAGTGATGACCAAACTCACACAACCCAAAGTGTGCATGTGTTAAAGCTGTACTGTTTCTACAATAATAACACATAAGATTGATAAGATACTCTTTAAAAGTGGGATCATATACATAAATGAAAGCTTAAAAGCCCATTTACCCGCGAGTATAGGCTTGAGCATCACTGGTTTATTTATTCACAAATAATTTAAGAATATCACCTACTAGAAAGCAGATAGAGCTGCCAGTGTTGGCTCCCGGCTCATGAGATTGCTATAAAAGCAGAGGGATAATTATTAAATATAGTCAGATAATTTATTTTAATTTTCGCAAAATAAATATATTTATCGGTTGTGATCTGGAAATAAGGGGCCCTATAGATGGCGGGGCCCTGTGCACTTGCCCAGTGTGCCCATGCGCAAAGACGGCCCTGCATCCAGAAGCAAGATGATTTCGGCCTGCTTCACATTTGACGTCGTCATTAGAAGCGTTATCAGAGTTGAATTCCTGAATAGTAAAATGGTGTTAAATAACCCTGTAAGGAGTACCAGGTCCTCTCGTTTACTTAAGGAATATCCACATTCCACTACTTACGCAGCTAATGAGCCGATAAATAGATGCTGCAGGATATTCAATAAGTAATCTGTCTCAAAATTATCCTTCAAATCTTCCCTTTCCCAAACCATCCGCAACCCCTTATGCTAAGCTATATGTCAATGTTTTATTTATTTGTTATTTATTTAATTTATTTAATTTTCCGTTTTATTTTTATATGCTCATATTAATTTTCAATGTTGCTTTGTATTGTTCATGTAACTTGTACATTGCTTGGCTAGTAAATAAAATAAATAAAATAAAACAAAATATACAAATTTCAATTCCCACGGAAATTTTGGGCTATACATCTTAGATATTGAGTGCTCTCCCTGCGCCGCCCTTTCCATTCGCTAAATATTCTCTTAAATACAAATCAGGTTCTAAATTCTAATCAAATTTTTTTAATTCTTTATAAATTGAGACATGTCAGTTACACTAACAAAATATATGTAATCAATAAAAACAATTTCTTAAAACTGCAAATCAACTCTAGACTAGCTAATGTAGCCGCAACTACCCACCACAACGACATCAAGTGAAGTTTGTCGTCAAACTTGGATGAGTTGAACAAACAGCAAACTTAGCAAATTATCGGAATCAATCACCTTCTGTCCGACTCGAGTGCTTCATACAGTCGAATTATACCCGCACCCCCATTTGTTTGACAACCATATTGAACACACTACACATTACCTTCAGTTTCCTCCAGTTTTCAATTTTTCCTTTCAACACCTCCGTACACTGCTGTCGTCTACTAAGGAAGTTGCACGGTCACCATAAGAACTTATGTGCAAAGCATAAGGACACCCCCACGTTCGATGTTAATTAAATCTAGAAAATGCATTTAACAGACAATCGAAAGACGATTATCCCAATATTGCATCACGTATTCCAAGACCAAGAGCGACTTGGTAAACTGATATCCTGATGTTCGAAGTAAATGAAAACGTAGAAAGAAACGATCTAAGTACAAACATGAAGGAAAACCACTATGAAACTGCTCCCCATCGCAGAATTTATAACTATTCGAGCTTGAAGGTGTTCTATGCAGGTTGCTGCTTCTCTTTCTCCCGTACATGTTTAGAAAGAGATCGCTGCGGAAATTTCTTAGTGTTCATGGGCGATTTTGCGAATAAATAATTAAGATAGGGAGTTTGGTCATGATTCCGCAAAGAATATAGTTACATAAAAGTTGAATTGTTTTAAGTCAGAACGTATTTTGCAAGAAAAAGATATCTTAAACTTAAGAAATTGCCTTTGTGCTTCGATTTGCTTGAAAGCAGAAATGTTGATTATCAACAACAAGAAAACAAACGTTCAGTTATCTTTCAAAAACAATCAAATCGAGTAAACAAAGAATAAATATTTGGAAACGTCTCGACAAGTCTTTATCTCGGGACTCATACCAAATTCCTTGAAACTTGATTACAATTTTGCAATTTCGTAATACATATACCAACAAATCAACCAACACATACAAAAACTTTATGCGACTAAAGAGAACACATGTGAGCTTTTCATTCAGCATTTGATTTAATTTACTCTTCAAGAAAATTATGTATCTCGCTTTTACTCCTGGTCCCACTCTACTTTCTATCTCAAATTCAGCACAGAGCACTCAATTGGAGAGCCAACCTCATAAAGTATCTTTTATCTCTTTAATAACGAACAAACAAAATGCAGAGAGGAGAGACCCCATTTCAACACCGACATACTTGCAATAATTGCATTTCGGATTTGCATCGTAAAGCTTCTTTTCTTTCTTGTTTGCTTGCTCTCCCCGCGCGACTCTCGTATACTTTTATTGTTCGTTGCAACGTAATAGAAATTGGAATGCACACGGTAGCGTCCAAAGAGATATGGTAAAACGGACGGGCGACGACGTGCGGGCAAAAGAAAAACTTGCAAATCTACAAAACTTTCACCGTGGCCTTTAAAGTGGGTAGGTAACAGATTGTATGTAATATTGTATGAAAATTTATTATGAATATTTTCTCTGTTTACGTCCGTTATATTTGTGCGACGTGTTACATTTTTAAAGATTACAAAAATGTGGTTTTGTATTACCTGCACAGAATGTGACGATATGGTTTCATCGATGTGGTAATTTTCTCTTGATTTTCATTTTGTCGTTTTGCTTTGGGCTCGCGAAAACATTTCAAGATGCTACTTATAATGACATCATCGAATGCGATATGACTATTTATAACGGTACGAATTGGATCGTAATGATGATGTGTGGAGAAAAGCAACGAAGCGTGAATGATGATATCCTCAATTGACTTGCTATGGCGTTAAATTAAATGTACGTACGCATACAAGCATAGGAAACATATTTAGTTGTAACGAGGTGAAATTTATTGAATGCTATATTGTATATCTTGAAATAACTTTCGTGTTATAAATGTTATAATACATCTTTTCCTGATTGTTGTTTGATTTCCACTCATATAGCACATGACTACATATTGTTGCATGCACGCCAAACGAATCGTATGACGTTGTGGCGGCGCCAGAAAATGGTAGAAACGGCGAGGAAATACTCGACATACATCTCATACATGTATTTCATACATGTCAAACAACGAAAACAATCCATAGATAAAACGTAGAATAATCCTCTAGAACGTAAAAAAGGAACATTCCAGAACACAAACCTGAGTCATATCTTACATGATGACGGAATTTCCCATTAGTCATTTCGAAGACGGATCCAGAACCCAAGACACATTTCTAGAAAGGCCTAGATGTAGGCAATAACAATTTATCTCACCAGACCGGATATAAATAACGCCGCGAGAAGTCTTCGGAATTAGTTGATAGTGAGTTTTGGTACAATGCGATAGATTGTACAGAGTTAAGAGCGAAATACAGTACACGCGAGTACACGCGAGAGTTGGTAGACAGCGTATACAGTGAAAAGGCTGTTACTGTGAAAAGCGATACAGCGATTCTAGTGTATCCGGGCTTGATTAATTAAAAAGCGAAATAGTGAGTTATTGTAACGCGGAATTATAATAGTGCGATAGTAAAGTGTAAACCAATAAGTGCTATAATTATTTGTGTGTTAATAAAAGTACAATTAGTGTTTTAAAAGAAACTGTTTTATTTCACGAATGTGAAGAATATCGAATCCACGAAAGGTGTTTTAACAGTAAAACACAACAATATGTTGAAAAAAATCTACATTTACATTTACGGTGCACCGGAAAGTCTTTACCGGTTTTTTCAATGAAAAAAAATTTAAAAAAAATGTAAAAAGGTGTTTATTCAAATTATTGACCATTCGATTCCACACACTGTGTCCATCTATATGGCAATTTATGAATGCAATCCTAAAAAAAACCCCCGTTTGTCCTTTGAGCCAAACCATTCATCGAGCCATTTTTTGACTTCTTCGAAATTTGCAAAGTGCTGTTCAGCCAGCGCATGTCCCATTGATGCGAAAAGGTGATAATCAGACGGGGCCAGGTCTGGAGAGTACGGCGAGTGCGATAAAACGTCCCATCCATGCTATTTGAATGCTTTTTTTCACTGGTTTATTTATTTACTTACTAACCATTGCGCTTCACATATTCTCCAAGTACAGCTTCAAGAATGAAAATGAAACATAATAATAATAATAAAAAAAAGAAATATAAGAAAGAATTAAGTAATTTAAAACGATTGACAAAAGTTAAAACTAAGGTTAAATTGCAAAAAAAAGATAACATTTTCAATACATTCTTTAAATTCAAAAAAAGAAGACTAAGCTTAACAGTCATGTGCATTCTGAGAAGATACAACAAAGGCAAATGAAAATAGACTTCCGTACGTGCAAACGGAATAGAAAAACCTCCGATGATTAGATTCAGACGATTAGATTCACGTCAGACGATTACATTCACGTCAGGTTATCTGAGAACCAAGATCTGACCAAAAAAGGGAATGAATAATAGAAACCCCGACTCTGACAAATGTAGGCGCGCATGGCTTCTTTAATAACCCTTTTAGCATAGGAGCGTAGTTTTTTAAACTCAAGAAGATCAACATCTAAAGCAGAACGTTTGAATTTGCTGGGCGCAACATCCTTTGCCACAAGGGTAGCCGCAACTTCAGCGGCAAACCAGGGAGCATCATTATTAGGTTAATCACAATACAGTGTTTTCCGCTGCGGCCAACGCAGCGTTCCACAGGGGAGGCGTGAATGCAGCAGTTGAATTTGGTGAATCACAATGCAGCGACAATGTCGCTGTCAATGCAACCAAGGCAACAACCAAAATCATTTTTTTTTTCTTTTGCATTGCTAAATCCTGTTGTACGAGGATTAGGTTGGCTTATCACAATACTCATCAGCCATCGCTTGTCTATTCCACCAGACCATTCAACCTAATTCAAACAGAGTTAATTCAACCTAGTGGTGATGCCAACCTATGGTAAGTATCACCGCTAGCGGTGCGGCAAAATTAGAAATTTGGCAAATTTCGCCGCTGCCGCAAATTCCGCCGCAACCATTGTGCGCGTTACCATACAAAAGAGTGCATTCTAATTTTTTGACAGCACTTCCCGCAGGCAACTGCGTTGGCCGCAGCGGAAAACGCTGTATTGTGATTAACCTATATGCCTTCTGGGACGAATTAAGGGTGTGAAACGAGGGATGAGATTTGAGAGAAAGACGTAAAGCCTAGGAAGCCATCAAAGTCCAAACAGCGAAGAAACGAAACCACTTAACATGATTGATTTCGTTCACCATTCCGATGAATTTGGCTTTGTACACTGAGAAAACACATGGCGCCAGATGCCATAATTTATAGACTTCTGGCGCCATGTACATAGTCGATTTAGGGATTGTGATAAAATATAGCGCCACACGCCATAATACATGGCGAAAAGTACATAGGCCTACACGCCATGTACTATAGTCCTCCACGCCATGTACATGGCGTGGCGGATTATATTACATGGCGTGGAGGACTATAGCACATGGCGTGGAGAACTATAGTGCATGGCGTGGAGGGCTATAGGCATAGCGTCTGCTCCTATGTACTATGGCGTGTGGTGCTATATTTTATCACAAATCGACCGAAATCGACTATGTACATGGCGCCAGAAGTCTATAAATTATGGCGTTTGGCGCTATGTGTTTTTTCAGTGCATCTGAAGATGATCCAGTTTGCATCCAACAAAAGGCCACGAACCTACGAGATGTTCGGAGCATCTGGAGGTAGAGCACTTGATGTTAGGTGATGGAATTCTACCAAAGAAATTCCCGAGGGATTAATTACATCAAAGATTATATCCTCTCCTATATTCAAGAAGCTTGTTGATATTTATACATCTCCTCACACAGCATGGCTGCAAGTTATAATTGTAGTGCCATGAGCCATATTACATCGCTCATGGCACTATGTAATATGGCGTGTGGGGCCATAATTTCTGCGCCATGTAATTATGGCGCTGGGAGCTATACTGGATGGCTCAGGGTACTATGTACATAGTGTGTGGCACCATAAATGCTGCGCCATGTTACATGGGACCACGCGCTATATAGATTCTGACATTATGGCGCTGGGAGCCATATTGCATGGCTCAGAATACTATGTACATGGCATATGGGACCATAAATAATGCGCTATGTTACATGGCTCTGAGCGCTATGTGGATTTTTTTCAGTGTAGAAATTGAAGGGGGAATAGCAAGAGCACAGATATAAAAGAAAATGGATACGAAATGGCTATCCTTGTACCCATATGTGAGTTAGCCTATTTTAATACACGCACAACATTGCTCTCTATCAAAAATTCCGCTCAATGCACCCCTTTCTACCGCACTCACAACCGAAAAACCTCAATACTGTCTCTTATTTACGAAAAATGTGAGGAATATAAGATCGGGGTAAAAATGTCCAACCGGCAATACGAAAAGAAATGTCAATGTCAGTTTGATTAGTGTCGGTGAATCAAAGCTTTGATTTTAAGTCAAAATTTCTTACAGAAAATTTTGAAACTGTAGAAACAGTAGAAACATAAATCTACGTGAGTGCGCGACAATCTGTGTTGGTTTCCCGAAAAAATTAGCGGCCGAAAATTCCAATATAATGCGAGAATTGTATATAACGCGAAAAAAAACTGAGGCTGCAATGGTAACTACAATAGTGCTTCGCGGGGTATATCGTGTTTCGGGTAAGTGAAAGTAATCTTTGACATCAATTACGTCTTCTAAATGAGTGAAATCATAGTGAATTTCATTTACAAAAAACATTTTAATCTTCACTCGCCGGTTGCCGAAAAAGAAATGTCAAACGACGTTAAAAATGGCGATTTCTCGTGGTTTTTACATTGGCGTTACCGCATGAAGTGTGCACACACCCGTATCTCATTCTCACACTAATAAGCTGAAAGTCGAAAATTGGACCATTTCTCTCGTTCGATTTCTAATCCATTGTCTCTTATATATGTGAGCAAGAGGCTTTGGATCTAAGAGTAAGATTGAGAGAAAGTTCCAAAAGTACAGGAGGGTCATGAGGATCAGGATTTTTGAAAGTTTATTGAATTTGCCGGCGTCAATCATCAACCTCCTTGGAATACATAATTGAGGTATGTAGAACTGCCTTAGATTTTCAGTGCATTAGTGTAAGTTTATTTGTCAAATTGCCCCTCTAACGCGATCATCAATCAATAGAGTGGCCCGTCTTTGTCAGTCAGTGTGACAAATGAGCTTTTTGGCGGGGAAACGACAAAGTTCTCCCCCGTCCTTCGATGACCATGCGGTGATAAGGTAAAGCAGCGGAATCCAAATAAACTGAAGACACTGGAAGGTTGAATAAAATGAGATCAAGTATTTTGCCATTTGTATTAGGCACTCAGCTTAATTATAAAAGATATAAATGAAGGAAGATAGGGTTAGCGAAAATTTGTTACTAGAAGTGATGGTTCTAAAAGAGATATTCCACTGGATTGAAGGCATATTAAAATCACCACATAACATAAAGTGAGTGGAAGGAAATCGGCACAAGAGATAGGATGAGAGCTCTGAAAAGAAAAATTCTTAGAGTGAATAAGGACTATTCCAGAGTATGTAAATTGAACCAACAAGCAATAATGAAGTAAGAGCTAGAATAACACGCACTAAAGTAGTAAAGTCACTGCAAACAGAACTAGTGAGAGATTAGTGGATGCCAATCCCCTCCACCATCAGACTATTGAACGGTCACGATCCTTGCGGAAAACAGTATGCTGTGGTAAAATATTGGGTAGAGCACAGGTTTCTAGTAAAGTAAAGTAATCCCACGACAACCCATGTTGGGTAAAGGGGTTGAAGCTGGTAGCGAGCTTATTCACAAATTAACAATCAATGTGACGAGTGTGGAGTGATTAGTTCCACAACTCACTTTACTCCTGATTGACTCATTCAGAGCTCGATGCGTGGTCTCTCACCCGAACCTGGATTGGACGAATCATCCATTAGAAGCCAGTGCTTTACGCACTAGGCTACAGGAGCTTAAATATAAAACTCATATTTATCATTGGAATATTGAGTATTTTGGAAATTTCTACCGATAAAGTTAAATTAACTCAAACATTGTATGAAACTATAATATGCAAATTTTGTAACTTTTTTTTATATTTGCAGTGGTTCCAGAGCAGCGGTCCATCATCTTCCGGATCTATGAGTAAGTAAGCACTTGTACTATAAAATTGTTTATTACACATTTTTTTGCTTTATATTTTTTGAATTTCCTAATATTTAATTGAATTAAAAAAGTGATTGGATTAAAAACCTTAGCTTAATTTTTGGACGCTAGCTAGAGAAGAGCTCTTTCTTTTTAGGGTTTCTTTTGTAAGTATATTTTAAGTGCTTTTTATAATGGAGTTGTACTACCCTACTAAGCGCAAAAGCGGTATCTCAATGAAAGCGAGTTTCGAGATAACTGAAGTTTTGTAAAAGTAGCAATATTGATATACCTCTAATTCCCTTATTGATTTAAGGTAAAACTGAGGTAGGGAAAACTTGCTTAAGGGATTTTCCATATGTTTTGGTACCACTAAAAATATTAGTTCATTAGATGCATATTGTTTTAAGCTTTAAAATGCTATAAAAATCAATTATTCGATTTTTTTTTAGATATCGCTTTTGCGCTTAGTAAGGCAGTGTAGGTGAAACCTTTAAAATCTTGGGTATGAGGCTGTTTGCCTCGTTAGTAGATTCCGCCTTTCCAAAGAAGAACATATCTTCAGGTGAAGGTTTTTATGAATGTGTTTTAGGTCTCCTGCTTGTGAAAGCGCTTTGTCGCATTTCTGCTGAGGCTGGCCTATCCAGCTCAAACTTGAGAGTCAGCGGCTTTTGTGCTTGTCCAAATTGCGGCTAAATGTTTCATGGCGGGTGAAATAAGTAAGGTCTTTTTTTCTTTTCTTTGAAGCAGATCTATGCCATATTCAAGAACCCACCCCGGTCACGTAGAGCCAGCAAAACTAAAAAAACATCCGTCTGGAGTATATGGATGGATGTGCTTATGGATGAATGTACTTTCGCGGTCAATTCAAGGGCACGCATCTTCAGGAACTTAAAAGAATAATGGAATAATTGATATCGGCTTCTCTCATATGCGTTTCCCTACCGCCATCGCTAAGCATTCGCTTCAAAGAGCAATCCCCTGAACTTTGGCATTATCATAGAAAAAAAACAACCGATTTTTTTGCTTTGTCGATGGGTCTACCAAAACTGCTATAAGGCTCTCTCTTGAAGTACCCTGTCAATCTTACTTACAATTTTTGCTACAGTGTGTACTGATGATTTTACTTGTTGATAAAGCTTCTGCACCTGGTGTGATCGAGTCCTGCTCGAGCTCACGAACCAGTTTTACTACGGGAAGCCTCTAAACTTCACTGAAGTGAGTACTTAACAAACTCTTTATATGAAATATTTTTTTGTTTTTTGCTAATCACTTGATTTAAATCATTCCTTGCTTCTGCGGAAGCATAAGTCTTAGTGATGCTGTTCATCATCATCGGCGCTACAACCGGAGTTCAGTCGTGTCCTCTCTGAACAAGTGACTTCATTGAACCCCATCATGAGACGATGCCAACCAGCTAAGCATCTTTAAGTTCTGAGTGTTGTGGTCTACGTCATCCTTCCATCGCAAGAAAGGATTCCTCCGCTGCCGTCCTTTAATGAATCTACGTTGTTCACTGGCTAATAAGTCTATCTCAAAAGGTTGAGTTTGCTAAAACAGAAAAGGGATATAAGATGGTAATTGGAGTAGCAAGATCCCCAGCTATTTTAATGAGAAAAATGTGGAGAGCGGTGAATATATCGATGTAGATACTAGCCTATCCATCGGGGTTTTCCATATGCTCAGGCTTTACCTGCTGTACTTCCCTAATCACCTCCACGTTATCCCACGTTATGCTGTGCTGCTCCTCCAGGATATGTTGGATGTGATGTGAAACACATCTTAGAGGATCAGCACAGCATAACATGGGACAACGTGGAGGTGATTAAGGAAGTTCAGCAGGTACGAAAACTGGATGCGCACGAAAGCCTGAACATATGGAAAACCCCGATGGATAGGCGACTAAACACAGACCAACGAAACTGTGTATCACCATTGTTCAGGTTAATTCGACCAGATATTTTATGATGCTAATGTAATTAATATAGATAGTTAAAATGTAGTTGAGTATATAATTGATAGATAATTAGCTGGTAATTAGTATTAGTCAATACTTTAAAAGTAAGCACCTTAAATAAGATACCTAAGTTATTTTAAGATTAACCCAATAGACATTGAAGAAGAGAGCAGATTACCCTTGAAATATCGATATATGTCGAGTAATCAAAATAAATCTAGCTTCAAAAGGAAAGAAAAATTGGTTTAAATTAAAATCTATTTGATTAGTTTAAAAATGAACGCATTTTATATTGTGTTATAATGAAATGATTTTTTCACGAAATGAATGTTTTTTTTTCTTCGCTATAATAAATCAAATATACATGTGTATAAAATATATGAAACTGCTGTATTTTTTCTTATAAGTATTGGCATTTGCGCGATATTGATAAATAAATATAAAACTGTGGTGAATAGCTCGCATATTGTCCGTGGGAATTCGCGACCTGCTCTGTGGGAAAAACGAGCATTTGCGATGGAATTTCGGCCGCGGAAGCCTCACAACACTGCTCCGCACAAAGGTCCAGCGAGGAGAGTCTCTTTTGCACCGTATGCCTCTGTATCTGGTTGAACCAGAAAGGTGCAGCTCTCCTACGTCTCACGATAACACGTAAAACGCTTACAGAAATACACATCTTTTCACATACAATCCACAATTCTCCACAAACACTCCACACATACATCAAAATTCTAACACACTAGTAGGTTAAGAAAAAATGTACTGTCAGGAAAAAACTAATAGGGGAAATTTTTTCGTTGATTGTGAAGCATTCAGATTGGAGTTTATATTTAATAAATAAAGAAACAAATGTTTTGTTCATAATTTTTGTAAGAGATGGCGCCATTAATCCTATTCCCATATCAATTTTTGTTTTTGAGCCAACTAGCTGTCCTAATCAAGCTTCCGGTACCACACTCCATGCGACTTTTATGTATTGAAATTCACCTACCTCCTAAACTACTGGCCATCCCATTCTAAAAATTTTATGTTAAAATAAGAATACTTGTTATAAAAATAAACAAAATTAACCTGGGCCAAATTATTCAAAAAATGAGTTGAAATTGTTACTTCCGGTTTCAAACAAATTTTTACTTCTGGTTTTTAAATCTAATTTCAAAATTAAAAAAAAAACAGTTAATTTTCTACAACAATCAGTATTTTTGATGTTTTTTACATTTTGTTTTGGATCCTAGAATCCGCTTCCAAAAAAACCTTCCATCAATTTCATCCATTTTTCAGAACCCCATAACTCGGCAAATAAGTCTCATAGAAACCAAAAATTGTGTACCCACGTTCTTATCTTCTAGAAGTGCCATTATGCGCAATATGAACGAAATCCAGAACCTCGACTTTTTTTCGTTGTCCGCTTCACGTGAAATGCCCCAACTATAAAAGAAACTAATGTTTTAATTCAAACAATAACAATTTTGTAAATATAATAAGATTTCTGAAGTCAATGTTTTATGAATTTTAGGGTTTATTGAGACAATCCTAAAGGGTCGAAAATTCTGCAGCTTATTGAGACTACCAAACAAACCAATCGAAGCATTTACCAAAAACCATGGATGTTTCATCCGTATACATAAATCCATATCTGGAAGGACATAAAAACAATACAGAAATGTGTTTTTACAAGCTACTTAATTCAAACAGCATCCACTAATCGGAAGACCAGAGATTTTTAAAACCTACACACAAAACAATGTCTGCGGTAGAAGTTTTCAAGTTCAAATATCACAACCAACATTTGACCTTTTAGATAACTTTAAATAAATTGTGGGGGAGAGCATCCGTCCAATTGATATACGTACGTGGATAGCTATATAGACAGCACACGTGCACTTTATTTCTGGCTTCATATTACATCCTACTGCATCTCGCTGCAATGCAAACTGCCCGATGCATCGACATGCATTTGTGCATTCGTATTGATGTGAGCAATATCAACAGCTACCAAAGGCCAACCGGCTATAAGGATAATGAATTTCAGCTCCGACGACCCAGATAATAAGCTGCTAATTATTTTTAATTGTCCTTTAATTGCAATTAAACGAAGCTAACGTCGTTGCGCATCGTATCACACTACACTAACAAAAGGGAAAATATCTAGGGCCACGAGCAATATTTCCATGGCCACGACGAGAACTTTCAAAAACAAGAAGAGAAAATTGGCTCGATATTATGATATTCGTTACGTTCAAATCGAACATTTCAAGGACGATGAAAAGTTATTTCGGGGGAGCATTTGTTCAGATCAAAGCCGTTTTCGTGTTTGTATCACATACGGATAAGCTGAATCCTTATCTATATTACAAAACTTCCGTTCGCCTTCGTACGTATTTTCATTAATTGGTTCAAATATTTTTTACGAACTGCACAAATGTATGGTAATTGGAAATGTAGGTTGATGATTGACGTCACTGTCACGATAAATTACAAATTTACATTTAAAGGAAAGTACAATGGTTCGTGTTTTCTTTGCTTTGCATGTGTTAATAATTGTTTTGCAGCTATTTATGACACTTGAGGGAGGGTTCAAATGAGTCCAAACTGGCAGCCTAATGCTAGCCGCGTAGCCGGCAGACCTCTTCACAACATAACCTAACCTTGCATTTCCTCAAGCGGCATTCCCTATGCATTTTCTCGAGCAGGGATGAAAATAAGAGAGAGCAAAGCGCATGACTTTAGTTTTGATTGCATCCTTCGTTTGAATACAAGTTTGTTTTTCTCGAATTCTCTGCATTTTCAACTCAAATGAGTTCCGAAAACTTGCAGGATTTTGTTTGTGATTTTGTCAGGTGTGTCCCTGTGATAACAAGCTGTCAATTTGTATTGTTTCTGGAGTCAAAAACGTTAAATACATAGTCCATTTAAAATGCTGTGTGTTAGAGTGTTTTGAGCACTATGAATCAAGAGTTAAATACGAGAACAATGCAGTCCCCTTTTAATTTTTTTAGGAGGCAAGTAAAACTGTTTTCTATGATCGAAAATTATAGCGCATAGGAAACGCTAGAAGGGGAGAGGAAATGTGTTGGTTTAGATTTAGATCTTATATGGTTGAAGTATTTGCAATAACAGTTTCTCATACTCAGGACCGAACTATCAGGTCGGGTATTTAACATATGAAAATTTGGTGCTAAAATTTTTCCCAATCACTGCCACGAAAAGTCTATTAAACCAGATCCACTTTGAATTCAACCTGTTCCGCGATTTTGCTTTCATCCAGTGACTGCAGTGGAAGCTTTAGCAGTGAAAAGAGTTTGAGGATTTGAGAGTTTAAGGAAAGTTCCAATATTTAAGATATTTAAGCATTTGCACTGAAAAAACACATGGCGCCAGACGCCATAATTTATAGACTTCTGGCGCCATGTACATAGTCGATTTTGTAGTAAATGTAAGATTTAATGAAACACAAAATATTTCGTTTTGAGGACCGATCCTTACTCATCCACATATATTTGCCGTCTGCTCTCTTTCTCACTTCGTCATCTTACCACTAGACCGGTTCGGATACACTGGGGTACAAATTTTTATACAGTGTCCTACATTCGGCCATCCTGATCTTAATCGACCTCGATTAACATTATTAAAATTAAACAAATACATGTCAAAGCTTCTTCTCTGTTCTTAATTTCTATTAATTTTTTTTTTCTATTTTTTTTTATACATAGGTTAAGTAAACTGAAACTATAATACATTGATATATACATATATAAGTGATTAAAATTAATATTTACACAAATTATTCATACCATACCACTTTTCAATTATTTTCTTTACATTCTTTTGCATATCAAAATTAATTAGGTTTACTTATAGATCTTAAATTCATGTATGGTTTTATTCTAGTTACATCAAATATTCCCGAAAATTGTTTATTGGTAATTTGAAATCCTTCTACGTCTTTAACTAGATACCTATCGTTTCCTAGGCATTTATTTATTTTATAAGGGCCTCTATATCTTGGTATTAATTTTTTATTTACTCCCGGAGTAGTGTCTATATTTGAAACCATAACAAGGTCCCCAACATTATAATTTCTTGCAGGTTTACGTTTCTTATCGAATTGTCGTTTATTATAGTCTTGTGATTTCTTAATTTTAATGGCAGCAGATTCCCTAATTGCATTGAGATCACGCAAATTTGGATTCATTGAACTTTCAATAGCTTCGGAAATAATATCAGTTGCTGAATTACGTTGATTCACGCCAAGCAGTAATTTGCTAGGAGTTGTACCAATTGACCGGTTAACAGTATTATTTGAACTATACTCGACTTGACTCAGCCCTTTGTCCCAATTATCATACCCAGGCTGCACTGTTTTCGCCACCATAGATACAATGTCTCGATTCATGCGCTCCGCTTGACCGTTTGATTTTGGTGAGCCGGTCGCAACTTGGACATGACGAATCCCCTGTTTCAGAACGAATTTCTTAAACTGCTCTGACGTAAAAGCGGATCCACGATCTGATATGATTCTTGTTGGTGTACTATATGCATCGAAGTAATTTTGCAGGCAACGTATTACCTCATTAGAATTAGTGGTACGAGTGGAATAAAGTTTCAGAAATTTTGAAAACCCGTCGACAACAAGAAAAATATATTTCTTTTTATTCTTTGTCACCTCGAATGGTCCTAAATGGTCAATATGAATTGTATGAAATGGCTGGTCAGTTTTCGGAATGGGAAACAAGAACCCTTCTTGTTTTCCTTTGGGCGCATTATACGCTATACATTTAGGGCAATTTTGAATATATTCCTTCACGGTAGAAGTTAGATTTGGAAACCAATAAGATCGACAAATGACCTCACAAACTTTATTTACCCCAACGTGCGAATGTAAATCGTGAGCATTTCTTAATATATGGATTCGCATGCCCTCCGGAACATAAAATAATAATTTACCAGCTTTGGGTGTTTTCCGATAAAGCAAATCTTCTCGGATTTCGTAAAAAGGACTTTCTTCTTTTCTAACCTGATCCTTCAGCTTCCTAATTTCAGGGTCCTCGGACTGACATATAGCTAATTGCTGCTCAAACGAGCATTCTTCCAATACTAGAATGTTGTGACAGCGACTTAAAGCGTCAACGTGTTGCATTCTGCTACCTACACGATGCTCTATTTCGTAGTCGTAATCAGAGAGTTCTAAAACCCACCTATTAATTCTAGAATTTATTAATCTTTTTTCCAGTGTAAGTGTTAGTGCATTACAATCTGTAATGATTTTAAATTTCAAACCATGTAAATAAGTTCTAAACCGTCTCAAAGCGTAGACTATGGCCAAAGTCTCTAGCTCATAGCTATGGTAACGAGATTCGAAATCGGAAGTTCGCTTTGAAAAGTAGTAAATAGGATGCATAAACCCATCTTCTTTTCGCTGCATCAGAATCGCTCCAAACCCCACAGAACTTGCATCGCAGTGCAATTCCGTGTAGTCCGTCGGTGAAAAGATTCCTAAGACGGGTGTCTCAATCAATTTTTTCTTGAGCGATTCAAAGCATTCTTGTTTTTCTGCGTTGAATATATATTCTTGGTTCGACTTAAGGAGTTCATACAAGGGTTTACTTATGATAGAGAAATTTTTAATAAATTTTCTAAAGTATGAGCATAAGCCCAGAAAACTTTTCAGTTCCTTCGTGTTACGCGGTTCGGTATATTCGCAAACCGCTTGAATTTTTTTTGCATTTGGCCGTATCCCTGACGCAGATATATTGTATCCGAGATAATCCACTTCTGTAGACAAAAAACTGCATTTGTCTAATCGTAAATTTAATGCGTTTTCTTTCATCAGCTTTAAAACCTCAGCCAATATCTCTAGATGTTCTTCAATGTCTTTTGTCGCAATAAGGATATCATCAAAATAGATCATGACTTTTTTTTCACGTATAAGCTTATTGAAAATCATACAAACATACCTTTGGAAAACCGAAGGCGCATTTTTCAAACCAAATGGCATCTTTAAATATTCAAACTGACCCATTGGCGTAATGAAACTTGTAAATTTAATTGAGTTCTCCTCCATTTTGACATGGTAAAACCCATTTTTCAAGTCTAAGCTCGTAAAATATCGTTTGTCCCTTAAATCATCTATAAGATCTTCGATTAGAGGCAAAGGATAATTATCTTTTTGCGTGATTTTGTTTAATGCGCGATAGTCCACGCACATTCTCACCTCACCAGTTTTCTTTTTAACTAATACAATAGGGCTTGAGTAAGGCCTGATTATGCCTTTTTCCAACAGATCATCTATTATAATCTGAACTTGTTGCTTCTCCAAAGGCGAAAGACGTCTTGGGCAACTAAAGATGGGTTTCTCACTTGTAAGTGTAAGCGACATTTGATATTCAACATGATCGCCACGCTCATTATTGCACTCCAACGCATGCATATACATGTTCACAATATCTTTCACTTTTTCTTTCACCTCATGTGAAAGATCGTTGTTTAGCTTAATATCAGCTAATGAGTTTGTTTGCTCAACTTCTATTTGAAAGATTTCATTTTCGAATCCTACATCTTCTTCAACAATATTTTCTCCGATCATTAACTTCGAATTACTAACTTTCATGAAATCTCGCCCTAATAAAGAATTCGGGGTCATGCACTCATCGGGAACAACATAAAATAAAATGGGATATACTTTATCTTTCAGGATTATATCCGTTTCGAATAATCCTAAAATATCTACCATATGACCATTAATACCAGACACAGGTCCTTTGTTATTACGTTTTAATTTTATGAGCTCTGGTAATATGCTCTTTTTCAATAAACTTATGGGACTACCGGTATCGATCATCGCTTCGACTTGCAGTGAAAATCTTATACCTAGTTTGCTTTCATTAAAATTAATTACATATCTAGTCATAAAACCTTCAGCCTCGTTCTTCGAAACTTCGATTTTATTAACAGTTGGGTTACCTGAACATTGCTTTGCCATGTGTCCTGTATTTCCGCATTTGAAGCAAGATCCTTTGGGTCGCTGCGGCTTCATACAATCTTTCGACAGATGTCCCATACGGTTGCAATTAAAGCATTTCATCTTCGTCAGCACGGGTGACTCTTCGACAACACGGCTACCTGATGCTGCTTTCGAACACGTTGCTTGGTCTTCATATCGGTTGTTTGAGGCTGGCCTGGTCGCGTCGTATCTTTTCAGGTGATACATCAGCTCGTTCACCGATGTGATAAATTGCAACGATAATATTTGTTGCACGTGCTTATCACGGAGACCTTTAATAATATATTTAATTAAGGAACTGTCACCGATATTACCTCGAGAGATTTGGCGCATGGTATAGATATACTCCTCATAAGATTCACCGCTCTGCATTCGACGTCTCGCCAGATTAGCGTGTATATCCATGTCGTCTTCAACAGCTGGAAATGCTAGCAAAAACTCTCTTTTGAAAGTGGGCCAAGTTTCGCACGTATCGCTGCTGTTCCTCCAAAGTTTTGCAGTGCCTTTCAAGCGTAAATTCGCATAATGAAGAATAGTGTCTTCTCGCCATCCATACATTTTTGCGAACTTCTCCAGTTTTTCGATGAATTGTGCCGATGATCCGAAAATGTCATCTTTTGGATCGAAGTGAGGCAAAAGCTCCTCTATTTCGGCTGGATGCAGGAGTTTCTCTTTTACTCCAATATCACGGCTCATCTTCAACAATTCATTCTCCTTTCGAAGAATGTCGAGTTCACGTCGCAAGAGTTCGTCTTCACGCTCTTTAACACTGCGCACATCACCACAAGCACCATTATCGTCACGTTTTTTCGAGAATTTATCTCTGTGTAGCGTAGAGCTACTAGGACGCTCACAAAAAGCACTACGATAGTCTTTATCCTCTTTATGAGAGTTCGTGTCACTATCAAACTCGTTTTCGACACTTATGTCTTGAACGGCGTCAGCAAGCCGACGCTGAAGCACACTTTTGTTGCCTGTTGTGGGCAAATGTAATGACTTTAGTTTGTCTTTCAACTGTTTTACTGTCCAATTGTCACTCATTTCGATGATTTTTCTCACAAAAACACTTCACCAAATACGCCCGTGAATAATCCCACTTCTGAGAAATTGTAGTAAATGTAAGATTTAATGAAACACAAAATATTTCGTTTTGAGGACCGATCCTTACTCATCCACATATATTTGCCGTCTGCTCTCTTTCTCACTTCGTCATCTTACCACTAGACCGGTTCGGATACACTGGGGTACAAATTTTTATACAGTGTCCTACAATTTAGGGATAGTGATAAAATATAGCGCCACATGCCATAATACATGGCGCAAAGTACATAGGAGCAGACGCTATGCTTATAGCCCTCCACGCCATGTACTATAGTCCTCCACGCCATGTACCATAGTCCTCGACGCCATGTACTATAGTCCTCCACGCCATATACTATAGTCCTCCACGCGATATACTATAGTCCTCCACGCCATGTACATGGCTTTGAGGGCTAGATTACATGGCATGGAGGACTATAGTACATGGCGTGGAGGACTATAGTACATTGCGTGGAGGACTATAGTGTATGGCGTGGAGGACTATAGGATATGGCGTGGAGGACTATAGTATATGGCGTGGAGGACTATAGTATATGGCGTAGAGGACTATAGTACATGGCGTCGAGGACTATAGTGTATGGCGTGGAGGACTTTAGTACATGGCGTGGAGGCCTATAAGCATAGCGTCTGCTCCTATGTACTATGGCGTGTGGCGCTATATTTTATCACAAATCGAGTGAAATCATAATTATGGCGCTGGGAGCCATACTGCATACCTCAGGACACTATGTACATAGCGTGTGGGACCATAAATGCTGCGCCATGTTACATAGGACCACGCGCTATGTAGATTCTGACATTATGGTGCGGGGCGCCATATTGCATAGCTCAGAGTACTATGTACATAGCGTATGGGGCCATAAATAATGCGCTATGTTACATGGCTCTGGGCGCCATGTGGATTTTTTTCAGTGTGTCTTATAGATTATTTATCATTTGATAATTTGATGGTAGAACTATAGACTTCTATCAGACTTACTCCTAATAAAGACCAATATATCCTGTGAATGATTTGGCAGTTAGTTTTCGTGAATCTCAGCTGCTCAAAAAATAGGTAATGTCCTTCCAAAAAGTGGTAAAATTTCAAGCATATCGCTGATTTAAAGCACTTTTATTCACATGCCTCCCGTAGCTTCAGGGTTGTCTGTACATTAACCGAAAACGATACAGGCTAATGACTCTGTCGGAGGGTAAACTAAAAAAATTTCAAATTTTCTTTGCCTAATTTTAGGCAGCTGGAGCCCACATGCGGTTAAAAAAAAAACCAAAAATAAAAAGAATTAACAAAAAAAATCATGATAAAAACCACAACGAATATTTATTTTGCATACTTGCTTTTTATACAAACATTTTATTTGTCCCGGTTTGTCAAACGCGTAGCGTCATATAAACAGTCTCCACTGCCCTCAAGAAGGAAGAGCGACTGAGGCTGAGTTTCCTTGTTGCTGCACAGCGCAGTTGTTGAACAACAATATATGATAGGAGTGAAGTGAATTAAACTTGAGGAATTTAGTGGGAGAGAAAGGAGCAAACACCATCATCATCGTCGTAGCACAACAGTCCGACGTCGGGCCCTGGCCGCCTGGATCGTTGTCCTCCAATTATCTCGGTCACGTGACCGCGTCCTCCAGTCTTAAAATCCCAGTAGTTGCTCGGAGTCCGCATATACTGAGCTCTCCCAACGAGCTCTCGGTCTTCCTCGTAGTCTCGCTCCGTCGACTCGTCTTCCGTTCAAAACTCGTTTCAGCATGCGATCGTCATTCATGCTTTGTACATGCCCTGCCCATTGTAGTTTGACGATTTTGGAGACATCCAGCTTATCGTACAGTTCGTACAACTCATTGTTGTACCGGATGCACCATCCATCTCGGATTGGTGCTCTGAAGAAATTCTGCACCGGTAAGTTGTTTTCACCAGGTAATGACTGGAGTAAGCTCCGCGGTACGACCGAACATCCAGCACACTTGACGTCCATCTCTTGCTGATAAGAACGTGGTCGATTTGGTTGAGGGTATGTGCGTCTGGAAATCTCCAGGTCTACTTATGAATGCAACGGTGTGGAAAACAAGTTGAGCTTACAACAAGGTTCCTACTGCAGGCGAAGTCAATTAGACGTTGGCCGTTATCGACTTTTGCATTGAAATCTCCCAACAGCATTTTCACATCGTTTGATGGAAGTGAGTCGACGATAGTTTCGTCTTTTACTGAGTCTTCTTTAATTTCATTGGGAGCGTGCACATTAATAAGCCAGCGGTTAAAAAATCGCGCTTTAATGCGAATCGCACACAGCCTTTCATTCACGGGTTTGAAGTCAGTAACGTGCGGCTTGAGCTGCTTATTCACTATGAATGCTACTCTAAACTCCTTGAGGCCCGACGGTTTGCCGCTTGTAAAAATTGTGGCTGATTTCTTGTCCCGCAGCCTAGCCAATTTGTTTCCCGGGCTGCAATAATGCTTAGTTTATACTGTTCGACCTGGTGAAGGAGGGCATTCTCGGCCTCCGGTTTGTTCAGGGAGCGTACATTTCAGGTTCCGAGAGAATAATCCGTTGTGCGTTTGGGTGGTTGTCGTTCTTGATTTGTCCAATACGAGGCATTTGTTCCAGGTTTCTGGACGAGGGAAGTTTTTACAAGGATGAGTTGTCGGCACATCGCTCAACCATTTCCATTTCCATTCACACAACTATATTGCAGGTCTGACAACGTGGCTCATCCTTCCCAATGACTTGAGCCGCTTAGGTGTAACTCAGCCAACAGGCTGCAACTATACAAATTTTGCTGAGGATAGAGTTACCTCGTTGCCTCAAACTCTCCTCCTTTCTCCGGGCTTGGGACCGGCATGTCACAAGTTATACATACGATCGGTGGAGTTAAACACCAGTAGACTGAAATAATAGCGATCGAAAGGTAACTCGAGCATCGAACGTCGAGAAAGAAATATAGGGATGCATGGAACTTAGACTAGATTACCTATTTGTGGTGCATCCTGGGTAGCCCCAAACGATCTAAACTCTTCGAAGACCGCTTTTGTCTTCGGATTGCTTTGAATCACGATTTCGATCTGCTCCAAATGCTCTGGTGGTCATAGCATTTCGTGAACAGTTCCGGGATAATACGCCCACCTTGGTAGGATTCAAATGATATTCCCACTCTCGTCGCCATTAAATTGGTGATGCAAGCTTAGCTGAGACGGTCTCTTGGTTACTGTCGGTTCACTTCTGAGCATATGTCACCATAAACTCTTGTATGAATCTTCTCCTTCCCTTCTTGCGTGGATAGCCATAAAATCATTAAGGTAACTACAATTTGGCTGCATAACTGCTAAAACTCCTGCAATTTGTGGATATATGACGAATAAGTCAGCTCCATTGGCTCCCAGCATATCCTCAGCCCTTGTTTCGAGTGGTCCCGGGGCCTCGGTCACCCAATTTTTGCTCGGGGAAACCTCAGAAGCTCGTTTCTGGCCAGTGTGGCGAGGAGGTTATGGCGGGTTCGGCGAGAGGGTATTGCTGGTGGGGCGAGAAGGTTATGGCCAATACGCCGTTCCGGCCATAATCGAGTGCCACCTCCTTCTTTATTAGATATTCAACGTTCATTCTTATCTCGGGCTTACGGAAGAAGGTAAACTTTTAAAGTTCTAAGGAACGAATATCCCACTGACGGGCTGTCTGACAAGTTCAAAAAGTCCCTTCAATAAGCAACGAAATTTTTAGGGGAGCATTCGCTCTCTCGTAAGCTTGCAAATTCTAGTCAAAAAACGGCTGAGGTCGACTGAAAGAAAGGGTCAAAGCAGGCAAACTCCGAAAAAGCCGGCACCTTTCAATGAAATAGTCAAGTAGAGCCTTATCTGAGCTGTGATTGATGCCAGCGAAGCTAGTGGAATCGTATATGCAGAAAGCTGACTGAAGATAAGACAGGGTTTGTTCAAATTCTACTGTAAACTGCAAAAAGTCAGCTCATCTCTTTCGCCTACAGTGAATGACGTGTGTCCTCCATGATCAGCGCTTGGCCGACTTCTACAAGCAGGTGATCACCAAACTGGGGGAGCTTTGGCCAGTCGCCAAATTAGAAGCGTTGCCGTAGGATGAAATCCCTAGTCCGCACAGATGCAGGACATTAATTCGTTGCCTCCACACTGATCCAGAGGAGGTTCCGGAGATCGTCAGCTTCTTTACCCGTGGTCTTTCTGTTAAAAACCGATGGGAAGCTATCTTTATTCTAAATAAGGAAATTGTATCGCTTTTACGAAGAGCATCATTGTACACGAGATCGAGAATTTTATCTTGCGTGCTCATGGGAGTGACAAGCCTAAGGATACTGGACCGAAGGTTGCTGACTTCGCCAAACACAACTCGAAACAGGTGGTTCTAGGGCAGTTGTCCGACAAAAAGTCCATCACTCTTTCGGGGGTACATATGAGCAAGAATTAAATGTTACGTCCCTGTAGACTGTTGGAATCGTGCCTGGGCTACCTGTAATTTTGGCAACTGCTTAAACCTTCTGAATCTTTAAACAGTGCCCTAGCGTCTGACGTAGCCCTAGCATCCCAGGAGGATCTCGACTTTACCCATTTGGTAATGTTCAGGGTACTTAAAATTAACCTCCACCATTCTAAAGCAGCATCAAATGCAATACTTCTCCGTCTGTCTAAGACAAAGGAGAGATAATCAAGAACCAGAGACTGTATACATTCGTCTTTGCGGGGCACGCACCAATGGGTATAGGTTGATAATACCCGACAGTCTGAAGATTCACGAATTTGCATTCTTGCCAAGAATAACTTTCATAACTTTCTTGACAAGGATAATTTATCTGTTGCGGTAGAAATCGATCGAAGGACCTGCTGGTACGTTTACGAAATTATTAAAAACAATTAATCGGTCGGATAAGCCAACACTTGAACATATCAACAGTATGATTAAAGTCGAACATTTGATACGCTGAGTTGAAGCTTCGGGCTATTGCGCAGGTTGGTTCATTTAATCCATAATTGGTCTTATGAAACGGGATGGATAAGGCGCTATGATGTCTACGCTCACCGTGACAAACACGAAAGTTCAGTTTTGATAACAAAAACTCAGAGTTCACGTTTCCAGTGAGTAACTTCACAGCGAATAGAGCTTTTGAAATTTTGACTTCAAGTTTCAAGAGTGTCCATGGTCAATAATTGCAAGCGGCTTTCATAAGGAGGTAAGCGAAAAAGATCAGACCAGCGGAAAGAACTAAGAACATTAATTAAATATCTCTTTTGGACAGACTCTTGCGATCTATGTGCTCCTAATAATCTGGAGACAATATCAAGCCACCCATATTCTAGGATAGGGCAAACCAGAGAGCAGAACAGGATTTTCATCATAAGAATGTCATTGAATTCTTTAAATTGTCTTTTTAAGAAGCCCAGTGCACAGGTGGCTTTTAATATTATTGAGTCAATGTGGTCATTAAAAGCAAAAGCAGAGTTTAATAGTACTCCTAAGTCATGAACATTATTGGGACGAAGTAAAAGAGTATCATTTAAAGGGTAGTTGAAATTAATGGGATATGATTTCTGGGAGAAAGATGGTAATGAATAATAGTGGAAGTGACCTAGTGTAAAAATGGGATTTGAGGAGAAGTTGAGCGGAACCTGTTCAAAACTGACAATGTTTGGAAATATGATTAATATTTATCAATAGAATTGAGATGGTTGACAATTTTTTGATATGAAATTGGTAATTTAGATTTCGAAAACATATAGTTCTAATAACTGGCTGTGAAGTCCTGCAGTTATTTTTAATTTATACAAAATACTTCTTCGAAACGTTCTCATCTTGCTTACGTACCAATATTTTAATTAGAATGTAGGTGTTTGGTTTGCTTCCTACTATATTATATGCCTCATTCTCGTGAATTTGTCAAAAATCTGAAACTTACTTGTAAGCACTTATCGTTAAGCTAAAAACAGTAAAATATGTATCAAAGCAATATATTTTAATTTAGTGTAGTAACGTGAGGTCCACTTAGTAGAATTGATTAATTATAGTTTCAGATTATTAAATTTAAATTAATTCATCATTAAACTAACGCATCTAACAGTCTTCACAAATCCCCAATTTATCCCGAATTTTCCCAAACCTTTTTCGGGGTTAATCTAATTAACATCATCTACAGACTTCGGCCCAAACACGAAAATACATCTGATCTGAACTGACCAATGCCAAGGGAAACATCCTTGATGCTCCGAAAAATTGCTTTGCAAACTGCGCATGACCTGCACTTTTATGTATCTCCATACCATATCCACCTCTATACAACAATTCGTAGAGCTTTTCCCAAAAGCCAGATACTTGCATTGTTTTATTAAAATCCCTACGCTTTGTTAGAATCAGGAAAGAGTGTAGAATATTTCTTAATGAAAGTCGTATAATATAATTGGAAAATGCTGTAGGTTTTTGTCAGGAAAAGAAGCTTGAGGTTGGAATCAATATGGTAAATTCAATTACCCGAAATGAAAAAAAGTTGAAAAATTCTAGCGCACCTGAACCGCTAGAAACACTAATGTTCGAAGAACAGTAGAAGAATCGTGCAGGTTTTGAGTGCATATTCCACCATATGAGCTGCTTATTACGGCCAAACTGTTTCAAACGCCACGTTTTACTTTGGTCTCAAGAATGCATTATAACTCATATGGTAGAAGGTTTCAGATATTACCACTGGCATGAATTTCAACGTTTATGAGAGCAAAACACGGGTTAATTATATTCGTTATCAGTTGCTTATTTCACATAATTTTGAAAGCAGCATCTCATATAACATCAATGAGGAAAATGCTCAGTGCCTGCAGCACTGTAACTGAAGTTGGTGTTTGGGGCTGCGATCCGAAAAATTTGCAGAACTTTGGGAATTGAAACATTGGTTATTTATTTTCATTGTAAATGTTTCCGGTATGAATACTAACTGTAAGCATTTATTGATACAAAAGTAGCGCGACCGACTCGTGCTGGCCACCTTCTGCCAGTATCAAAGCCAAGAATATATCACATCTGCTTCACGTTGTTTAATTACATTCGAAGTTATAGGAGTATAAAGAAATTTAGGGTTACCTGCAGCGAGTTTTTTCAAATAATCGAAAACTTAATGTTTGCTGTTTATTGTCACTACAATATCATTACCATTTGAAAATTCTACGATAAAACCGCTTAATAAAGATATTGCAATTAAACACAAAACCAACAATAGCTGGCAACCCTATCATGGATTTTCAACCAAATTTGGCCTGAATAATGTTTATGATAGGTTTCATTAATTGTATGAAAGTCGTATTGATTTCATGACTGCACTGGAAGTTATAGGGCAAAAAGTTTTATTTTCCTGAGCGAATTTTCAAAACCAAAGACACAAAAATTACCATAGCTGGCAGCACCAATCAAATTTTTCAACCAAATTTCCACCAAACAGAGATTAGAGTAAGGTTCAGCTACTGTGTCAATTTCATGAAAATCTGGTAACTAATTCACATTTCATAAGGCAAAAAGCAGTTTTTTTTCTTTGTAATTTTTCAAGATGGCACCACTGGCACAGAGTTGCCCACAATTCAAAATTGCTTCTATTAGATCTGGTCTAGTTTTACTTTGAACGTGTAGGTAAAACATAAGATTTGTATACAGATTGGTTTTATTGTAAGAAACGGACATTTTTTTGAATATTCGATGGTTTGAATGTTTTCACTTCCAAATTTTTTTTTTTTTTTTCAAATTTAAGACACCAAAATTATTATAGCTGGCAGCTCCAACCGAATTTTTCTACCAAACGTCTACCAAACGTGGTTTGAGGTAAGGTTCAGCTACTGTGTGAATTTCGGCAAAATCGAACGATTCAATCAGAATTTATAGGGCTAAAAGCAGTTATCTTTTTTAGTGATTTTCCAAGATGGCACCACTGGCACAGAATCGCCTGCATTTCAAAATCACTTCTATCAGACCTGGTCCTACTTAAGACCAATACATTCTGCAAATTTCAATTAATTCTGCTCATCGGATCGTGAGTTTCCGTGAACAGAAGTTTTTGATGCTAAAAATATAGGTAAATTGGGCAAGGGTTACCAGGCGTGCCCGTTATACCATATCAAATTTTATTTTTTGTCTATGTAAACAAAGCACAAGATTTACATATGAGTGGGTTTTTTTTGAAGAGACGGCATTTTTTCAAGAGAGACGATGATTTGGAGGTTTTCACTTTCAGTGCCTGCCCTAGCTACAGGGTTGCCAGCACACTCAATAAAAGCTACACAAATCTAAAACTAAATAATGCAAATATGTTCTGAAAATTTGGTAATGATTGAATAGCTTTGTCAAAAGTTATCGCAATTTAAAAATTTTCAAATTTTCCCGTTCTCTTTTTAGGCACCCAGCGCACACATGGGGTTAAAAAATTCCAAAACATTATCCGATTCACATGTAAAACACGTTCGAAATTTATTTCGTCAACTTTATTTTTGCGAAAATTATTTGTGTACGAAATAATAGGTATATTAAAAATATCACTTAAATGGCCGCCGGCGCCAAAAGGTTAACAATAACTGATATTTAGTGAGACCTGGACCTATTCTGCATATACACCAATGTATCCTGAAAGTTTCAGCTCAATCGGATGGCGCGTTTCCGAGATTATCTCACTGAAATTTTTTGATGATATATATATATATATATGGAAATATGAATTTTTGGCCGAATCGATTTTAATAGGGTAATTCCATTGAAAATCGACCAATTTTCAGATAATTTTTGAACTCACCTCCTTGGAATTTGGAAATATTTTGATATCCAGAAGGTCTGGTGAGCTAATTATCGAAAATGAAATATTTTTGGAAAATTTGGTATATTTGCGGAAATATGGCCACTTGAAGTTTTTGAGAAACGTCGGTTCGTGTTGCATTCAAAAAATTGTATAAAATCTTCTACTTTCCGTAGAACCTTCAAGTATAGCTTGTTGGAAAGAAAAAGGTGTAGATATTCTAGAAAAATTAGTGCCAGAAACATCCTGGCCAAAAAGGATAAAAAGGATCATTACAGTGTCCTTTATCCTTGAATATTTCAAAATGCGCACCTTCGATTTTCTTCATTTTTTTATATATTGTTGACAGTTGTATAAACTACAAATGTGCGAAATTTCAAAGTGGAGCTCGTAAAAACACAGTCGTAAAAAATTTTTAAAGGTGTGGAATACTGTAACCGCTGAAGAAAATTTATAGAAAATGGTACTGAAACAAGGTAAAACTTACAAAATATGGTACGAAACAATTTTCTGTTTTCAAAATATATTGAAAACTGTTTTGCAATGTTGTTTTAAGCCCGCAGAAGATTCTAATCCAGTTTCTAACGTAGAACGATCTGTATAATTCCATTGCTTATAACTAATACCACTCACGCAATTTGCATCAAATTTTTTTCACATGTACTTAGAACAACGGCTGATCCAGGGCAATCCTGGCAGCTACCAAAATACCAATCTGTTTGTGGAGGAAAGCATGTCATCAGAGATAAAAAGTCCTTATAATTGGCCAAGCTTATATCGGAACCCTTTGCTAGAAAATTTATTTTTGATCCTTTAATCCTTAATTTAACGTTTTGATGTATAACACATACACAGACAGAATGTGATCCCGATGCTTCCGCTAAATTGAATTATTTAGGCAGTCTGCTGTTTTTAATCATATATAGTATGACGTTGCGTCAGGAAATTCGAACACTACTTTGGCACGTGACGAGTTCGTCGGCAAAAGTGATAAAAGTAAACACTTTGTTTCCTTTGCTGTAGCTTTTGAATATTCTTCTTTGATATTATTTACTATAGATAATTCATTATTTGTTTGTTGTTTTTTCTGTAGGTAGTTCCTGCTTTATTTTAAGCACATTTTTGTACAGGACGCTAGTTAAGTTTTTTTTTAACTTTCTTCTTAGAATGTCCATTTTACAAAATTGTTTGTCTATATGAGCCCATGACTTTCCTTAACTTCAACTACCTCTGATCTATACCCTGAAAGCTTCTTGGAATCAAAGCAAACTACAGGCATTGCATTTAACCCTAATTTTAAGTTGTAAAAATATACAAAATCGACAAACAAAGGAAGTAATTAAAAATATATGTACAGTATAATATGTGGAAGAAACTCAAAATAATCCAAATTGTTCATGCCGCTAGTAAATGAAAATGAATCTTTTGTCTTTATTTTTGCTTTATGATTGCTTACAAATGAATGTTCTCAATTATTGTAAACAATTTATATTCTAGTGCTAAAACAAAATCAAAGTACTATTCCTTTTAAAAAATAAAATCATAAACAATAATTACCCATAACTCAAGAATTTAAGACCTTGATTTTGCACAAAAAAAACAGAGCCATCATCAAGTTATTTCATACATATACATATTGTAAGTTTCACCTTGTGTCAGTACCATTTTCTTTGGCGGTTATAGTATTTTGTTCCTTTAAAAATTTCTTACAAATGTTGGTCCGTTTTGAAATTTAGCACGTTTGTAGCTTACATAACTGTTTATAAATTAGTGATTAAAGGATCAAAAATAAATTTTCCGATATAAGCTTGGCTAATTATAAGAACTTTTTATCTCTGATGATATGCTCTCCTCCACAAACAGATTTTTATTTTGGTAGCTGCCAGGATTTCCCTGGATCAGCCGTTATTCTAAGTACATGTGAAAAAAAATTTGATGAAAATTGCGTGGGTTGTATTGGTTATAAGCAATGGACTTATACAGATCGTTCTACGTTAGAAACTGGATTAGAATCTTCTGCGGGCTTGAAACAACATTGCAAAACAGTTTTCAATATATTTTGAAAACAGAAAATTGTTTCGTACCATATTTTGTAAGTTTTACCTTGTTTCAGTACCATTTTCTATAAATTTTCTTCAGCGGTTACAGTATTCCACACCTTTAAAAATTTTTTACGACTGTGTTTTTACGAGCTCCACTTTGAAATTTCGCACATTTGTAGTTTATACAACTGTCAACAATATATAAAAAAATGAAGAAAATCGAAGGTGCGCATTTTGAAATATTCAAGGATAAAGGACACTGTAATGATCCTTTTTATCCTTTTTGGCCAGGATGTTTCTCGCACTATTTTTTTTTAAATATCTATACTTTTTCCTTTCCAGCAAGCTATATTTGAAGGCTGTACGTAAAGTAGAAAATTTTATACAATTTTTTGAATGCAATACGAACCGACGTTTCTCAAAAACTTCAAGAGGCCATATTTCCGCAAATATATCAGATTTTCCCAAAAAATTTTATTGGTGCACATAACTCAACTACTTATATTCACAGTGAAAATGTCATTGAAATCTGACGATAGCGATAAAAGACCGTTGGTCGATTTTCCGTGGAATGACCCACTAATGTTCTTCGAACATTAGTAAAAAAATCGCTGACATGCTTTGTTGGCGAATTGAATTCTATTGGCCGATATGTTTTTTTTTTCATACACCAACAGAGCAACGAATTAAACCATAACACTCCAGTTTGTTAAATTCGATTCGATGCAAATCATCGAAGAAAACTTGGTGGATATCTACTTGTTCCTTCAGGTCTTCCCTAACGACTCGAAGTGGATCAAGAATCAAACCAAACATGCAATATTATATGATTTTCGTACGTATATTAATCTTCATGTAGAGAATCAATCTTTAATAACATTTCATACAATCATGATCCTTTATTAATATTTGACGGTTAATAGTAACAAACTACATAGTACCAAATATTTACTACTCTTACGATAAACACTTTAAGGAGAGATATCCACCTAGAATGGTCGGCAAAATCGATTTATTTTTTATTGCATTTTCGTGAAGATACAGGTCTCAAAAATATCTGGTGAAAACACCAAGTTAATATTTCTATAAATAAGCTAGTTACAGCCGATATAATCAAACGTGTTTTACGAAGTATGATACGATAGTTAATAACATTCATTAGGCTGCTTCAAGTATTGTTCAATTGGTGTTAAAACAAGCTGTAAAAGAAGTACAACGGGAAATAAAAGCAAAATTCGAGTGCTGGGATAACCAAACTAACCGTTTTTGGAGATAGTACGGGGCGAAAACGTGGTTTTACCTCATTGTAGGGAGTTGAGGTTCTCATTGGACAGTTTACAGGAAAAGTTTTTGATATTCTTGTAAAATCTTCTTATTATGCTAAATGTAACTATTGGAATAAACTCGAAAATACTGAGCAATGTGAGGAATGGAAATCGAATCACGATGGAAATTCCCAGGCCAATCATGATGGATCGGCAGGTAAAATGGAAGTAGACGCCATGAAAGAATTGTTTTCACAATCTGCCGAAAAGTATAGAGTTATATACACTAATTACGCCGGGGATGGTGACTCTAAGACGAACACGGGATTAGTGAATGCGAAACCGTATGGTAACGAGATTGAAATTACAAAAAAAGAATGAGTGGGTCACGTTCAAAAGCGATTGTGAACCCTTCTTCGCGAATGAAAGAAAAAAGTCCTGGAATCAGCAGCAAAAACAAATTGAGGGCAAAGTTTATAGATATACTGAAGATTTACTATGGCTTAGCTATTTGCAGAAACTGTCCCTCCAAGGATGAAATGAAAAAAGCGATACGGGCAACATTTTACCATTACGGCTCAACAGACAGCAAGCCTCAACAACATTTCTGTCCCGAAGGCCCCGAATCGTGGTGCCAGTTGCAACGAGCAAAGGCTAAAGGAGAACTGGAAAATGTTCGTCACAATTACTGAACATTGCCAAAAATGGTGTTAGATGTCATCAAACCAGTAAACGAAGACCTCAGCAATGAAAAATTGTTGGAACGCTGTGTTGGTCGATATACCCAAAACTGCAACCAACTTATTTGGACAATAGCCCCAAAAACGATGAACAGCGGGGCCAAAATCGTTAGCATTGCAGTATATCTTGCAACATGTACATTCAACAATGGTTTCACCTCATCGCTGGAAGTCATGAATGTGTTAAGAATATCGTTCGGATCGGGAGCGCACTTGTACGCAGCGCAAGAAGACGAAACTTGCATAGCGAAAGCCGAACTGCAAGCGCAAGAACAGAAAGAAGGTTGAATACGGCGTCGGCAAGACAATGTAGAAGCCATGAATATTCCGTAAACAGTAAAAGACTTACACTATGGGCCTGGTATCGATGATTCCATGTTAGTTGACAAATTTAATGATTTATTCAGTCCTAAATTTTCAAACGCGTTTTTCTTAAAAACACGTTTTTCAAATCGGTACCCAAAATTTCTCGGAAACCAATTAACTGATTACCTTAATTCTTTTTGTGATTATTTTATATAACATTATCTAGTACTTGTCATAGGATTTTTCTTTTTCGTTACTTAGTTTTTGTTTTATAGCCAAAATAATATCTAATTTTTGGTCAAAAAATCACTATTCATGTTCAAACGTCCGCCATTTTGTCATTAATCGATATTTTCAAAATCGGCTATGACACGAACTAGATTATAGTATCTAATTTAATAATTTTTTTCCATTTTTTTCTTCAGATAATTTTTGAACAAATGCTAGTGGGTACCGTTAACGCTGTTTTTTTTACAGCGCTCCAAGGATCATACAATATCCTTGTATATTTTTTATATTTTTAAATAAAAAAAAATTAAGCATACTTTTGAATGTGTATACTTTTAGATAATTAAACTCCCAATCCGATATTTCAAATAGTTTTCCTTAAAAAAATGCACAAAAATGACCGTTTTATCCGGCTCCTAGGTGTATATCTCCCCTTAATGTCGTCAACAATTTTCATGTGACATTTTCTTTAAACTTAATTTTAGGACGAGAAATCCATGCTTCAGTCATACAGTCATTTTAAAACTGAATTCGATAGCGATTTTCACCATTCCTTGAAATGCTGGGACCACGACGTGTGTTTTTACTATCCACGGGTTTCGGTGGCAGTGAAGAGGACGCAGCTGGCATTGGGAGTGAAGTCTTAATTTGTGGCGGTTGTAGTCTGGAGTGATGCTGGTTCATAGCCGACGCCGAATCAGCAGAGGTTACTGTAGTAATAGGAGGATGCCCGAACTGCATGTATTTCGGTGGTGTCTTCGAATGCATTCGCATTGCTAACTGGGACGAGTTTGAATCTGATTTCATGTGCATAGGGCTATTGCGGGAATTCGGATTCGAATTGCCCGATGAATGCGAATTGTACGAGTCTCTGGGCGTCTTCAGGTTATTACTATTGCTGGGCCCGAGGACTTTACGCGATGTACTTGGAAGGAGCGAACGTTTCATGGTGCTTGAATCTGATGGAATTTTCAATGATCTGGGACTATCATCCAGACGCTGGTATTTTTTCGTGGACGTGAAATCTGGCTTCGAAAAATCGGTTGAGCTTTTAAAGCCGTATTTTGTGGCTTCCGTTGATCCCATAGCACCATAGTCCTTACGCTTAAATGCCATATCATTCTTGGGAAATGATAGTGTTTCTTTGATAAAATTATTGGCAGCTGATGTGTATTCGTGTTGAGGATATTGCTCCCGCTTAAGACTCGATGTTTTCATTTCATAGAGTCGCTGAGGCGATATCTTCGGTGGAGTTTCGGAACGTTTCTTCAATTCCGAATCACTCAAGCGATCGTAGTCGATCTTTCGCGGCGGTTTTAGACTACGCGGTGGTCGTGGCAATGCACTAGGTGGTAGAGAATTGCCACGCTCTTTTCGTGGAGGCAGTGCTAAAGCATTAATGTTCTTAAAAAAGTATAAATTAAAATGAGTTTGGGTAGAGTTTGCTTTGAAATCATTACCTGGGGTGTTGGTGACGTATTGCCAATGTTACTTATATCGGTCATATTTTGTCCGACCGTTTGTGTAACTTGAGCTAAGTTGCCCGATGCATTGCTTCTTGTCTTCTGCGAGCAACGACCTTGTTTTTCGAGTAAAACTATTTCTTCAGTTTTATTCTTATTTGCTTGTGTTTCTTGATCCTGACGTTCTCGTTCACGTTGATCCAAGTGAGCAAGTTTCTAGAAGTGCAACAGAATAGATTTAATTCAAATTAATATAACTGAAAAAGAAAGACAAAATAGCTATCTTATTAAACCTATTGACACTATAATAACCAGAGCTGCGATGGGTTGCTAGGCTTTGAATCTCTGTGAAAATGTATATAGGTTTATAAGTTATGGGAAAGTAGGTCGATAGGTTGAAGTGGCTGTCGATAGACAGATGCCTGCTCATAGATGAGCGTAGGTACAGAAGAGGCCCGTTGTAATGCCACATTAACTGCCTCTCCTCTAGTCACTAAAGTCACGAAACCACCTGCTGCCTTTGATAAACCGCACTCTTTCTTTTAGGTCAACCAGTGATATACCAATCAGGTTTTTTTCACCACTATTCTTCTCGCAAGAGGAGGCACCTGAAATCAAAGGCGGTTTCTTCATATATCTTTGAACCTTGCGCTCAACTTTTGCGCGTGCCGTCCTATGAGGCAATGGCATGTAATAACGCTCACAGCACAACGCAGATCACTACGGGTTAAACCTAATAAATGCTGGGTGGCGACGCGCGTTCATAGAGACCCAGGCCAGGACTGTCTTGGTATGATTCTTCTCCCCGGGACTTCCTAGCGTCCCCGAAGTATTTTTGGCTGATAGCTAATTTGGCCAATGACATCGGTATTCTTATGAAGAAGCGGCATGACTCCAGTAGCAAGGTATCAAACCTCACCAGTTCATTAGTCTCGCAGTTGCCTTGAAGACCCCCTATGGACAGGTACCCAAATCAATTGTATTGCCAAATATCTCGACATATTTGTAAAAGACGCACAGTATTCAGCGATAATTATCCTCTGCAAGCACCAGGTGGCTCAACTGTCTCCAACGGCATTAAATTATAATTCCGGGAAAGTTTGGCAAAAGCTTCCGTTGAAAAGAGAATGTACACAAGAAAGGGACTATTAAATCTTGTTAGGGACCACAGTAATAAAATGTCGTTTGATAAGTACGATTTGATAACCTATTTTTCAGACAACGGCGTTTTGTAGTGTAGATTTGATATGAAAAAAACAAAACTTGTATTTGAGGTTATTTGAAGTATTTGAGGCTGAGCGAGATTACCTTGCAAAGAAAAGAAAATATATTGAGGTAAAAGCAAAATTCGCCCACTAAAACCTATTCAGAGCTTTGGGGAGTGGAAGTGATAGAGACTCTATTTTCATAATCAACATTTTTTACTTTTGGGAAATTAGTTTGACTCCCCACTTCGCTCCTGATTTGATTTGCTGCTGATTTAGTCAGAGCTAGGTTAACTCAATGCTTGGTGTGCGACATTCTATCCATACCTGGGTTTGAACCAGGGACCCCAAACGCCACGTGTCATCGCCATACCCACTACGCTATACCCGTTTTTATACATTGGAGTGAGCAGTTAAATTTTGAAAATAACCATTCAAGCGTTCCACAATAAACTTGTTTTAAAAATATTTCAATAGGTTCCTAAAAGCCTCTAACGTCGAATTTTATGTTTTTGGTCATGAATTTATTAACAATTTGTCGCAGAAATCTAAATCAAATCGATTTTCTATAAGAAAATAAATGGAAGCGTTATTAACTAGATAGGAACTTAGCTTCTAAAAACATAAATGCCGGAGTAACTGCAGCTGGCTTGTGAATCGAACTGCTGGTCGTTTTCTTTTGTGATCATTGAAAAGGAATGATTTGGAGACACAGTCTAGAGTGGTATTCGGTCACGGCTTTTCTAAGAAGTGCTTTTAGGTCGTCTTAAGTATTTATGATGCAATATGGATTGATTTGGACCGTTGAAAAAATAATCTTATAGGATACTTCAAAGCTCCAAAGCTTACATGCCCAAAAAAGTTTCAATTGAACCTCGATTGATCAACTTTCACATTTTTAATTTTTTTGCTAGTAGACGGAACATTTAGTCAAACTACAGAAACGAAATCTTCCAGATGGCGAACTTCTCATTTGATCATTTGACTGCTACCCTTACAATACAGATAGTCTAAGGTTGATTTCGACAACTAGCAAATAGTTAGTCTGGTCTAATGGGTATAATGCTGGGGGATATTCCTCGAATTATACCATGACAAGTAAAGTAAAGTAATACCACGACAACCCACGTACGGGTCTAGGGGTTTAAGCTGATATTCAACATCACAAATTTTCAATCAATATGAATTCGAGTATGGAGTGATTAGTTCCACGATTCACTTTACCCCCCTCATTGATTTAGGTACCCATTTAGAGCTAGATGAACTCAAATTCTGGTGCGCGGTTCCTCGTTCGAACCTGGATTCGAACCAGGAAACCCACACACAAGAAGCCAGTGTTCTACCCACTAGGCTACTGATGCTTCATACCATGACAGAGTCCTGAAAAAACAGTGCCACCAAAACGAAGGTGTCATGGTGGAATAGGTAGTTAGAAAAATTCAGACTACAGAGTTCAACATGGCCAAAAACAAAAGAAACTCTCAGAATAAAACAAATGACTAAGGAAATCCAAACGGACGGCTTGAGGGTCCGTCTATGAGGGTCTCAACAGTATACCAAAAACCGCAAGGATACATAGAGTTCAGTCCAAAGACGACCAAGGGCATCTAGAGTTACATCAAACTCTGGGTAAAATGTCGACGACTAGCTTCGGGAATACATTGGAAGTGCTGCTCAAAACATACTTCCCAGCATGCATTATACTTTTTTTATACTAAATTATAGTGAGCTCGAAGAGAAAAATAAAACTCCTCAGCAGATATCTCACTCACATCACATCATTTCGTACGAAAAGGTTGAATGAGCAATAAATTCCTTCAAACCCTTTAAATCACCAGGGCCAGAAGGGACCTTCCTAACTCTGCTGCAAAGATTCACAGGGCATTTGTAGAAAGAGCATCAAACTCAGCTACATATCAGAATTGTGAAGACTATATATAGTGATCTCTTAGTGAAGATGCCACTTCACAAATTTCAATTTTCCTACGGAAGCTGATAAGTCAGCTTTATCAGCCGCACATAAGCTAGTACAAATAATCGAAAAGATACTCGATACTAAAAATATCGCTCTATACGCCTTCATGAGCACAAAAGCAATAGGAGCTTTGACAATGCAAGATACGACTCGATGCATAGTGCACTCCAGAGGCGAGAGGCCCCTCAGGAAGTAGTAAAATGGTTGAGTAAAGTACTGAGATGTTGAGTTGTATTCGTGGAGCTGGGAAAAGCAAAGATAAGGGTGGACACTTAGAGAGGTATTTCACCCTGCTGTGGTCCCTACTGATTGACATCCTCTTGGGACTCTCTATTGAACACAGCGCTAAATGAAAGAGTACAGTGAGGCGAGAAAGAGGGAGGGTATATCCACAAACCCTTAAAAAACCAGCGTAGTACCATTTACGAAAAATAGGAAAATCAAAGTAGAGGCCCCAACAGTTAGGAGTACAGAGGTGCATCTACATGAACATATAAAATGTCTAGGAACACACCTGGATACAGTGCTGGAAAGAAATTGGCGTATCAGAAATATGTTAAATGCGTGTCAAAACCAACAGAGGCGTATGAAACATCAACTCAATATGCGAAATTTTTCTCGATTTTTTCGTTTACATAGATTCTCAATACCCGGATTGGTGCGTTTTTTTTTCTCGTATTCGTCATCATTTTCATAAGCACTTTGAGAATTGAATGAAATTTATAAATTTTCACTCCAGCACAAATTCATTACAAAATTGTCGCAAAATATTCAAAAAAAAAATTGACTCATCCAGGACTTCAGACGCAAATGAGGATGAGCACAACGACAAAAAGTTGATGGTACACGAATCAATGTACCCGATCCCTTCTGCTTCTTTTCCGCCTTCTAAAAACTCTAATTGAGTTGAGCAACGTAGAAGGCCTATATTAAACACACAATGCGCTCTTATACTAGGACCTTTCAACAAGCTCCTAAGCTTCGTATGCTGATTGAGGAAGAAGCTCCACCCCATCTAAACCTGGAACTACTACCCTCAAAATTTAAGAAAAAGCGAAGAAACAGGTCTGCAGGTACAAATCAGGAGACCTAAAGGGTCATCTTAATATTCTGGAGAACATCAGGCCCAAAATGGAAATGCTGCACTTCAGCGATCAAATAAAGACGAAGGTAACCATCGAGGAAAGGTTCAAGGTCACAATGCCATCAAGGAACAAATGGAAGAATGACCCACCCCTCGCATAAAGGGAAGCAAATGTGGTATACGGATGTCTCGAATTCTTGCGGAATAGGAGCAGGTGTCGTAGGTCCCATTCGTAATATGCACATCCCCTAACAAAGATAAGAAACACCTATAACAACGTCTATAATAAAGATAAGGAACACTAAAAGGGTCAGCATTAATATCTTGTCGTATAGCCAACGGATTATCAAGGCTTTCAATCGCGATCAAATAAACTCAGCTATAACCTTAGACACAAGAGAGGCTCTAAAGGAAATGGGGCATATATATGATTCCCCGGTCATGAAGGGCGCCAAGAAAACGATGAAGATGATGCCAAGGCCAAAGTGAGGGCTAAATCGCCTTACATTGCTCCAACTTCGTACTTGAACTTTGGAAAGCTGATACGATCAAGAAAATTAAAATGAACAAAAGAAGCAGTGGCTCTCCTTAAGACTACGCGCAAATTGAGACGCCAGACTTGACGAGTTTTTGTATCTTGAAGGGCTTTTTAATAGGCCACCTTCCTTGCAAAAAGCACCTCCATAGGATAGACAACTGCTCTAGATATTGCGGAGAAGCGACAGAGAGTGTAGAGTACCATCTCATATCCTGTCTAGCACTAGCGAGACGAAGGTTAGATCGTCTTTGCTCTGCTTTTCTCTAAAATAATAAAAGTCCCGACATATCCAAGTTCATAAGGAGTCTGGATATCTTATAGGACATAGCGCTGAGAAGGCACAGTTGACCAAAGAGATCGCAGTGCTAGGAGCCATCTGGATTCGCTCCATGCATTCAATGAATCAATCAATCAATGGAGCTCCCCGCATATAATCGCAATAATGTTTCGTTTCCGGAGCTGAATTTTCACTAAGAACTTAAACTACGGTTTTAGTTCACCTCACCACCCTTTGCAACTCTATGTTAACTTTAAACCTAACCAAAATGCAAACCTGAAACAAAAGAAATAATGACTAATATTACCTGTAAAAATGCATCGCTATTGTTCGTCGACAATACAGACACTTCGTCCGATAGTAATGGTTGATTTGGCTTTTTGTTGCTTAAACTTGGAAAGCAGCATAAGCCTCGTTGCAATGTTTCAAACTGTTCATATACGTCACAATGTCCAGCATCAAATTAAATCGGTTATGAAAAGAATAGCATTACAATGAATAACAATATTTATAGAATTTGTGTAATATAAAACTAGACAAAATTTAACTCAAACAAAATACACAAAAAAGCAACATACTCAGTAGGAAATAAAACAAGTGAACAACAAACCTTTTCTTTCTAATCTTTTCTTTCCACATCGCACAGGATTTTTAATTGGAGGGTCAATCCCAAACAATAAAAGCACACTAAGGCAATATAGAAAAACTTCAGGTCAGCACTCAAAAAATACATTAAACTTTTTGTTTTTTTGAAAAGCTGCAAATTATCAATTTGCCACTATCGAAATATATCATTTCATGATGCCCTTTATAATGTCGAAGCCATCCAAGTTTATATAAGAACAAGGAAAGCAGGAAATCAGCAGCACACCACACAAAAAACTTCACTGTTTGTGTAAAACAAAAATCAAATATTTATTTTTTTGTTGTTGTATTATTATTCAGTTTATTACATGCTTACAAATAAATATACATGCTGTTTTAAATTTAGGACCATTTTGTTAAGATTACTATCTAATTTATATATTTTTTGTCGTTTCAACATTTTCGAAATATCGTTTTTTTCTTCAGTATCCTAGACAGTGTTTAGCAAGGAGACATGAAATTTACAAATAAGTTAATAGTGAAGCACAAGAACTGTGTTATTATTCGATTATCGAATATATACTTTAACATCTAACGCCTATTTTTTTTTTTGTGTAGATTTATAAACATCTTTCCTCTACAAATTAAACATTTCCTTTATTCACATTTCATCATCAACGCAATTTGATATGCACCAATCTTGCGCTTATTATTCTGAGATTCGAATTATTGCTGTAGTTTCTATTCAGTATTATTCGAGCAAAAAAAAAATCATTCTAGTTTCAATAATTTATGGTAGTTGGAAAATTATTTGTTGATTATTATGCTAGATTAACTCAAGCGAAACAATACGTAGAATCGAACAACATAGTTCTCTATTTTAACGGAACTTCGTTGGATACTGTTTCCCCTGTAGCTGTGACCTAATCAACGCGCGCATTCCACCGCGAGCGTCGATATTATTAGCTAAGCCTGCAAACCTACTCAAAGTTCAGCTTAATGTTAATCTTAAGTCTGCAATGAGTTAAATATCCCAATAGAATCTAGTGTAAAGTTAATAAAGCATATTTGATCAGTAGCCAGCAACTACCAAATGATTTTTAAATTACAGTTTTTCGGTTTAATGAGTATTTTCTATTCCGTTTTTAGTAAATTTTTTGGAAAAGATTTGTACCTAGATTTTTTTTAAAAACAATTGATAATGTACATTTTAAATGCAACTAAGGAACGACACTTGTTTCTGACACACAATCTATATATTTACATACAGCAATATTTATTCAAAATAAATTATAAAAGAATGTTGAAGATTTGGTAACTTTCAACCAATATTTTATGTTCGGAAGGTGTTTCAGTCTAATCAGGGCTATTTCATTATTCAAATTAGAACCGGGCGAGATTTATACTCAGCGTAATATCTTAGTATCGATCCGTAATTAAAGCTGTTTCTTGCTAATTATAAAAGTCAACACATGACAAATTCTCTCCTTTCTGAAATTTCTATCACAATTTAAGAGTGTCGGTTTCGGATTTTATTCTTTAGAGGTTTAGACAAAGCACACTTACAAACACACTGATTAAACTAAAACACCCTATCGAAAAGACAAGGCTGCGAAAGCCATTCATAATTTACAAAACCCCAGAATTATCATAGAAGACTCGAATAGTTCAGTCTCATTAATTTCACGTTTTATGGAAGATTGTTTAATTCAACATCATCTACACTCTCTCCCTTCCCATGAAGTGAAGTTCTCTTCAAAGTAAATCTTTCGTGTCACCCTACTCGATACAATAATTGTATGTAAAGTTATATAAAAAATAAATCGCTTCAGTTTATATAAAACGAAAAACAAATTAATAAAATGGAAAAACCGGAAATCGATCAACGATTCTAATGTGCACTTTATTTTCTTCGCATCTTTTCTCAACGCACACACTTCGGCACACATCAGTAAAACGTTTCTCTCGAATTAGACATGGTTCGAGCTGATGATCGGCCTAATTCATTGCTTGCATGGATGTGGTTTAGGATTGTGTTATTTTTGGGATTAATCGCTTGGTCAAGCATTTGGGACGAGGCACGAGCATTGTGTTGCAGCAGCGACAACTGACTTACCTTGTTCAGTTCGTCGATTTGCTTCTTGATATGTTCTTCATACGGACTATCGGCGTACGGCGATGTATTGAATGTTGGTGAATTTTGCGTTATGTAGTTTGAGTTCGGGTCAAAGCTGGCACTGTAATTCGAGCTGTTAGGCGAATAGTTGCCAGGAATTGAAATCGATTGCAAGTTCACAACACTCTGATGGCTGTAAGTTGGTCCTCCTTGTCCATAGGCTGCCGTTGTCGACAGTCCACTGTTCATCACTGCTGGATGATGATGATGATTATAAGCCGTCGATGAGGGCGATGCAGACACACCCCCGTAAGCATTAGTATCCAAAAGTCCATTGCTCGTTGTACTAAATGGATTGTGCGCAACATTGAATGAAGATGGAGAATTGTAACGAAGCGGATGATGCAAGGCATAGCTATCTGTAGAAAGATTGTACGAATCGAATGACGATCCGCTAACTGAAAGAAACAAGATTTTCCATTAAACCTAAAATACAACAATCCAACAAATGCGACAACTCACTTTTCTGATTTTGCATGGCTCGTATCAATGCATCCTTTTCAGCTAAACGGCTCTCGAGATGTTTCAGGTGTGAATGAAGATCGTTGACTTTGCGTTGCGCCGAATGAACTTCTTCTAGACAACGAAGTTTATCGTGCTTTGCTTCAGCGATGATGCGATCAGTTTCCTGCAATTTTAACATCTTAAGTGTATACGAGAGGGGATTTTTAATTGATATAAGTATTCCAAGTATTTTGAAGTGAATCAAAATGTATACATACTTGTGACGTCTTTTCCAGAGACAATTTCGAAGCATTTTGTCGCATAGCATGTTGTTCTTCTAAATGGCGGCTTTCGCTCTCCAGCCTGCAAATAATATGATACAGTACAGAGTTTTCGCACATAATGAGTCCCATAAATGTATCAATTGTATATATACTTCAGTAAATTCCGTATACTCAAATTTATACCGACTAACCTATCTTTAAAACGAAGTAAAAGTAGGTATAATATTTAAAAAACATATTTAATTCAGTATTTGTGTACAACTGAGTGTAGATTTTTTTCCGAAAGCAACAAAAAGTTAAACAGATATTGAATTCTGAACAATGTGCTTTTTCTTGGTACTTAGTGGAGGCTCTTCGCTCGAGTTCCTTCGAAATTCAATATTAGGCGCTTTTGTGCGAATAGGATATTTTAGGATAGGGCTTTTTTGATAGTATCTGACCCTACAAACGAGCGAAAGTATTATGAACTTGTCGTAAAATATTCATCCGAGGGTAAGGAAAACGTCAAAAAGTAGATGGCACACGAATCAACGCACCCAACCTCTTCCGCACCTTTTAAAAACTCGAGTGGAGTTGAATGATGTAAAAGACTTATGAGAAATGAAACAGATATTTGAAAGGCGACGTCACTTTGGGTTCTTCTTCTCCTTTAGTCAGTCTTTTTGCCAAAATTTATCTCTGAACTTCTTTTTAGGCAAATTTTCTCCCACTAAAGAAGTAAATTTTTACCCGAGAAGTAAGGGAACATATCTTATACTAATATAATAAACTCTAGATAAGAATGAACCAGCTCTATCAAACACTGGCTTGAAATCTAAATTCTATTCGTCAAAAACATTCGAGCCTGATAGTAAGCTCGAATGTTTTTGAAGAATATAATTTAGATTAGAAGCCAGTGCTTGATATAAATGATTCATTCTTATCTGATGAAATGCTAACTTATATCGCCAACATTAAAGGTGATATTCGAAAAACTACTACTCCTACCCAATAGCGTCAAAAGGAAAAAGTCGAGAATCAAGTAAAGAAAGTTACTCGATGAAGATATAATAAAATCGTTTACATCGCCAGACAGCTCTCCGAAAAAGGATGGATGCATGAGAAGAAAAAAGTTCAGAATAGTAATCGACTACCGCAAATTCAACATTGATGGCATCATAATTTTCGGAAGGAACGGGGCGGACCATTTCGAACACATTGACCAAGTTTTTCAAACTCTAAAATCTACTAACATGAAAATACAGCTTAATAAATGCGAATATTTGAGAAGTGATGTTGAATTTTTAGACTATATCGTCGGCAAGGAATTAAAACGAATCCAAAGAAAGTGCAAGCTATTGTTGACTTTCCTGTTCCGAAATCTCTTAAAGATCTACGATCATTCTTCGGTATGTAGTAATACCTACAAATTCAGCAATTCATACAACATTATGTCAAAACCTCAAACCACTGACATTCCTTCTCCCACATGAGTTTCGAAAAATAAAACAATCATCTTAAATGTTGAGGCACATAGCGCATATAATAAATTAAAAAAACTCTCTTGCTTCCAAAGAAGTTATCCTTGCATATCCAAACTTGGATAACGTTTCAGAACTCACGCCAGGCGCTTTTGAATACGTTGGCGAATCTGTCCTTTTTCAGAAAGGTAGACCTACCACCTATCTGTTGCGAGCATCATGTAAGGTAGAATGCCGCAAACGAAAGGGAAATGATATCTATCATATGCGCTAACTACCTTTTGACAGCCTGCCATTTACATTTACTTTTTGCAACAAAAACACTACGGATAAAATGAAGAGATATAAATGGGACTTAGGGTAACACAACTACGAACTAAGGCACAAACCTGGAAAACTAAACGTAGATGCAGACTACCTCTCTCGATTCCGTCGAGAAACCCAAGTGTATTCGATGACGCCTACTATCCACAGTGATAATATATCTGCCTAAAACCTGACACCGACTACCGAAACTCCAGAAATTAGTTTATTCTAAAACCCCACAACAAAAATATTTCCCAGGTTCGTCATCTGTTTGAAAATTACACTCGATATATAGAAATCAAAACAGAATAATCCGACGTCGATTCAATAAACACATTCAAAGGGTATATGAATCCAAAAACTGTAAATGGACTTTACACAAGTGAATGTATTATGGGGAAAAATACAACATATATTCGCCAGCACTTTAAAGATTAGCGTATTCGGTTCACCAAAAAGATCATTGAAAACATTCTAACAAGGTTGAACAAGAAGTGCAAATGCTCGAAGTTCACCGAAGACCTCTTCAGTGCTGATTAGATTGTATTAAAAATTCTCCAAAAATCCTGTTTTCCGAAATGATGGGAAAAATTAGAAAAATCATTGCTGTAGAATATACAATGAGAACAAATACGATAGACATCCTAATAATACCTTTTTAGATCCTACTCTCGTTCCATCATATCTCGGCCACACAAACTAATCCTAAATGTGTGTAGAAGATATAAAACAACCTTTAATGGACATTTTTTAATGGATATTCCACATCCCCGAAAATATCTTGATCGGTAACAAATGATCGTGACACTCAATCACGATATGTTAGAAGATGCTGTGTAAATTAAGGTCTTCAAAAACTCAACCATATAGAAATAGCGATGGCCAAGTTGAGCGGTGGCGTTCGGCTCTGATCGAAATCATTAAATGCCTGAGCAAATCCTCCCCGTCCAATCGACGAGCTTTCGTACAGAGCAGTCATCGAATACAATCACACCATACATTCTTCTACGGGAAAAAATCAGTAGAACTCTATCTCGGTAGAAACCGAGAATTCTCATGAGATGTTATACAACGACTAGTTAGAACAGCGCAAAACCATTAAAGGCAAGTTTTACGATTCTCTAACGGACCAATTGAAGGGTGTGATGAAGACAAAACGTCGACATCTGGATAAAGAAAAGTATTATTTTTGAGCTATTACTGCAAAGCTTCATTGTCTACGCTTCAAGTGCTTCCACATGCCCTATATTCGCCAAATTTGGCTCCCAGCCATAGCTTCTGATTTCCTAACTAGAAAAATGGCTCGATGGGCAGAAATTTGCATTTAACAATGAGCTGATAGCAGAAAAAACCTCTTATTTTGCAGAATTGATCAATTTATGTTATAAGTTGGATAATCGTTGAAGCTAAGTATATTAAGTTGTGATTTAATTGTGCTGAGAAACTTCCGCCATAATTATTACCTTAGCCCGATAACTTTTCAAACGACTCTCGTATATAACTTACCACAAAGCTACTTCTACCAAATTGACATAAATGAAGACACTACATCCGATAATATAGTTTGCGACAATTCATTTACTAAAAACGATTTCAAATTCATCAGAATATATGTTTAACTTACCTCATAATTTGACTGTTCTTTTCCTGTAACTGCCATTTTGAATCGCTATTTGTACTACTGCCACTTCGATTCGAATCCTTGCTCAGTTCAGTCTCATAGTCTAATCGTACCTTGCAATCATTCTGTTTAGCCTTGTTAGCTCCACATAGCTGAGTCAGACGATCAATACAGATCTGCTTCTTCCGTAGCTCATCTTCTAACCGTCGTATATTTCGCTGAGCATTGGTCAATGCTGTGTCCAATATTCCAATGTGTGTTCGTTGTTCTTGCAATGTTTCTTGTTGTGCTGTTAGTTCGATATCTTGTCGTTCTTTTGCAGCACAAAGCTCTTTGTCTGGAAAGTTTTTAAATACATATATAATTAATGTTTGGTAGTTTAAAAGAAAAAAAAGAAACACTCATAATAATGTGAACTGACATTTCGAGCCATATAAATTATTATTAATGAAGGGAAATCAAAATTAAAATAATTATCAAAAAACCTGAATAATAACTTACTCTGTGTGAACAACTGAGCAACTAAAATTTGATGTTCAGATGGTGCCAGTAGTTGTGTTTGAAATATATCAACTTGGTCCTTAAGTGCTCGATTCAGTGTTTGAACTTTTTGTAAATTCTCCTGTAAACGCATTCGTGCTACCCTTTCGAGTTTTTCACGACGATCACATGACTGCACTAGCTCTTCATAAACTCGATAAATTTTCGCGACTTCTTCCTCTAACTGAAAATAGAAATTCAACTAAAACCTTTTGAAAATCAAGTAAATTGCAGTAACCGTACCTTTTGGGTCTTAGCGACTTTCATGTTACTCATAATCAATTGTTGTTTGAGTATCGCATTTTCTTTCGTTAAAGCATTGATTTTGTCTGCATCTGTTGGTGTCAGTCTGTATTTTGAAAGTTTCATTAGAAGTTGTCGAAAATTATTTTAGTATTCGCGTAAAATTTTTTAAGATATTTCTGAATTATTTCAATGTGCCAGAACTTACTTTGTAAGATCCGGTTGACTCTTACTCTTCGATTTGCTTGGTGATTCTGGCTCTTCGGCAATCCATTCAAATTTTTTGGCATCCTTAGTTTCATGGCTGTCCGATGTACTGGCGTGATTATTGTTATTGCGATTCTTTGCCGGTAGTTTGATTTCGTTCGCCAAATGCTTAAGAACATGACTCTGACTCAAATAGTCATCGGGAATTTCAGTTATTTCTTGCATTCCTTGCTCGCCGTATGAACGAGGACGCTCTTTCTTGGCCATGGGCGGCGGACTGGGATAATCACGATTCGCAATCGAGTACATACTATCATCGTTATGGATGATTAGAGTGTTGTATGAACAGGTTGATACATCCATGGATGATCGGTTGGAATTTACTTCTTTCAGGGAATTGCGATTTGATGTAGTGTTACTGTTATTCGATTGAGCAAAAATCGGATTTCTTGCTTCGGATAGGCTGCGATTGCTGGATGCATACCGGGTTGAATCGGTCGATAGATTTGAAGAAAATCGCTGCTCGGGACCAAAACGACCTAAAACAATATGAAGATTTTTATTAGTTTCAGAGATACATAAAGTCTGCAGCCATAGTCATGAACAAACAAATACAACGAAAAAACTCACCTTTATTCTCATTTGCTGCATTTGCTGTCTCATGTAGATTTTCTTGTCCTTGCGGTTCCACACGCGGTGTGTGCTTCAACACGTAACGTTGCTCCATCGAAAGATTTTCCGTCGACGTTGATATATCTGTTTCTGATCCCGACAAACTAATTGTTGTCGTAAATTGAGTTCGCGTTGCCGGTACACTTGGTGGCGGTGACGATGACGTCTTCTTATTTAACGTATTACTATTGCTGTTATTATTGTTATTTTCACCTTGCTGAGGCTGCGGCTGTAGATTTTTCGTAATGATTGTTGTTGGCGGCGTTAGCTTGCCGTTAGTTGTGGATGACGACGTAGAGGAAAACGATGAGAAACGTATTCCTGCTGGGTGTGACGACATTCTTTTCCTTACAACCAAGCAACAGTAATATGCTGTTTTAAGAAACTACTTAAGGTACTGAATCAAGGCACTTGTATTCCGTTCGGTGTTTCGGTTTAGTGAATTACATTTATTTCATTGTATTCTTTCAAAGTATCTGTAAAGTAGTTAAAAAAAAGTTAATATTTCAACTATTATTTTATAAATGAACTAGAAATTATATATATACCACTTTCACACCTTAATTCAAAAGCAAACAACTCTAATTCAATGGCAAAATATTCAAAAACAATTTTCCGTGTACACGTATCTTACTTATTTTAAACTTTGCTTGAAATTAACGCTACCATGGTATTCTCAGCTCGTATAATAATATTATCAGTAACGACATTCCATATGCTAACGGGAATAAAGATAATACCAAATTTCACATAGACACGAAAACAATCAAATTCCTTCACCTCAAGATAAGCGTATCAGACGAATTCGTAAGCACAAGAAAAACGAAACAGAAGTCTCAAAATATCATGCTATCGAATAATGCCAAAGAAATGATATTTAATCAGCAGAAAAATGTATGAAAACAAGCAATAAACGATTGCGATTTAGATAGCCTATCGATTTGGTTTCAATTACTTGAGTCATGGTCGATATTATGGTTCGAAACACTGTTGTCGTTGACTTTTTTTTATAGATTAGTTAGTCATTTGACAATCAAGCTGTTTCTTCGAATATATTAAACAAGCCTGCCGAAATACAAAGGGGACAGTTGAAGGGCAAATCAATTTTCTTTACCAATAGATACATTCTACTGGATAGAGAGATACAAGTTCACACTTGAGATGCAAGATGCTCAAGAACATTTAAAATTAAATAAAGTGTCCTAGTAAATACTTACGTAACTTTTTATCTGGCCTAAAAAACCATATTTCACAAAATCGATTTTGCTTCAGTATCAATTGAAAAAGACCACATTGAGCACTAAGTGTTCACCACGTCTACAATATACTGACAAGCAATCAGCTTTCGATGGAATGAGAACATACTGATTTGATTGCAAACATAATTTTCGAGGATTTCGCTCTGATAAGACATACATTCATGTCTAAAACGGATTTTTTTTTGCTGCTTGTAGCAAATCGAGACATTCTGGCATTTGGCAGACTAGAAGTCTGATTTAATTTTCACACGCACGCGAACAGTGAATTTGACTCAAATCGAATCATTTAGCACAGATACGAATCTCGTCGGAATGTCGGTTGATTATTTACTGGGTTAGCTAACGAACGTTCGAATCGCAATCAATTACCGGAACACTCATAAATTCCATTGCTAATAAATGAAGTGAAATACAATGGGTTTATTGGTGATAAAAAAAAGCAACCACAGAGTTTAAATCGTTGATGAAACGCGTGGAAAAACCTTTAAGTAGGTACTTTGAAGCACAGTTGTTGAAGCGAGTGTTTGGCACGTGAAGAAATGTGCGGAAAAGTCAAATTAACTAGCATGTTTGTGGGTGATTGTAGTTTATAAATTGTTGAAATGCGTTGGAATGCAAGTAAAGAAATTGGGATATAAAAATATACAGCTGCTATGAACGTTGTGAAAAGAGTGTTACGCGCTGAGTAGCTATTATTTAGATTGGATTTCCCGACAAGAGTTTTTTTTTGATATTTTATGATGGTAAATTGAAAATAGATAGATTTAAAAATTTGTAATTACATATATAGTTTAGAGCTGTTTATTTTTTCTAGACGATTTCAAACAAATATTATAGGAAATGAAGACATCAAATAAACGAAAAAGTAATCGAAAAAATATTCAATTTATTTTTCTTCAACCTTATGTATTATGGCGCAAAGATATTAGTTTTTAAATACTACTTTTTTCGTAGAACATCGACTTCTGAAGACCTCCATTGCTTCCATTCCATTGAAGACTTCCCAGGAATAAGAGTGATATCATTTTGATTGTTAAGTCTCATTGCCTTAAGAGTTGAGGGCTGTCGGAATACTTGGTTTGCTGACTATATTGATAATTCCACCAACAGTGTATATGCGTGAAAAATACTTTGAATACAGACTTCCTTAGAAGTTCGACCTTTCAACTGTTTCGGGTTGTGTCAATGTTGTGGCTTTTAAATTAAATGGGTTCGAATAAAACTCTTCCACAGGAAACGCACGTTCATTGACCAAAGTTAAACCTAATAAAATTGGGCCAACGTATCTTCGACGTCACGTTTCGTCGCTTTCCCATTTGTCTCATCTCCTGTTTTGGCTAATAGCCCAGTGAAATCCTACATAAAAAAGGCGGAACTTCGGAAAAATTAGGGGAAAGCTGAATTTTGGTGTCAACCTTGGTACTGGCGTGTTGAACAAAATGTCAAAAGTCCCCATCGATCCGAGTGCTGCGTTACTTTTTATACGGGGTCAAAGGTCACCAAAAGTGACCTTTCCTAAATATCTCAGTAACAGTCACGTTTTTCGAAAAACAATGTATGACGAATTTGTAGCTTAAAAAATTTCCAACAAAAAAAATTTCAAAACATTTTCTTGTAATCATAACCGTTTTTGAGATATCTTGATCTAAACATTTGCTACTAACAGCATCATCTTTCTCAAGGGCATGTTTTATATTATCCGATTTTGATTACGACTTGGAATGTTTGTGAGTTTTTTTTTATGTTTGAGAGGCGCATAAAAAAAACAAGTAAACAAACTTATCTACCATACTCCAGGGTAGGTGGAAAAGGGTGCTCCGAAAAGTTACCACCACCCCCCGCCCCTCTTTGCCATATAACTTGTAGAGACGTCTGCTCGCTACTCTCTTTTCGGAAATAATCTGTATTATAGTCTCACGATGTCAATAATAGGCAATTAACAGGATAAAAAGTGATCCTATCTTGTTTAACAGTGGGCAAAGACTAGGCAACGAGCCCATTTTTGAAGATTTGGGATGGATGCTCAGGGATACCATTTTATGGCAAAGGGGGAGGAGGAAACTTTTCGGAGCACACTTTTCCATCTACCCTGGAGTATGATAGTTAAGTTTATTTACATGTTTTTTTCATGTGCCTCTTAAACATAGAAAAACAAACTCACAAAGATGCCAAGTCGTAATCAAAATCGGATAATATTTACATGCCCTCAGAAAGAGAATGCTGTTAGTAACAAATGTTTAGATCAATATATCTCAAAAACGGTTATGGTTACAGGAAAAAGCTGTACAATCTTTTTTGTTGGAAATTTTTTAAGCTACAAATTCGTCACACATTGTTTTTCTGAAAACGTAACCGGTACTGAGATATTTAGGAAAGGTCACTTTTGGTGACCTTTGACCCCGTATAAAAAGTGACGCAGCACTCGGATCGATGGGGACTTTTGACATTTTGTTCAACACGCCAGTACCAAGGTTGACACCAAAATTCAGCTTTCCCCTAATTTTTCCGAAGCACCATGTTAGATTTCCCCGGACTATAACACCAGGTTTGGGAAATCTGATCATTTTTCTTGAGTTAGCATAATAATGAATAGTTTTTGTAATAGCAGCTCCATTATAGCGCGAATAGGTGGCTACCAAGATTAATAATTTCTTCGGTGCGATGCTGATTACTGTGCAGATCGCTTCAGTAATTCATAAATATACTTTCAACTGCATTGTTATGAAACAAAATTGTACATGGTTTTAGTCAAATTGTTTTGAAAGTGCCAATAGGGCTTTGCTACAGTTGTAATGTGTCTTATTCTAACTAGACGTTATATCCAAGCCCCGCAATGATTCATCAGAAATGAGAACTAAAGCAAAAATGTCCCACTACAGCCTATTTGGGCTCTTTGTGATTAGAGGTGATAGAGAATTTTTTTTTTTAAACTTTTTACGAGTGTAAAATGATTAGTTTCACGTTCCACTTTAGCCCTGATTTGACTCATGTAGCTACTCACAACAAGGTTAACTCAAAGCTCAGTGCACGGTTCCCCGTCCGCACCTGAATTCGAACCAGTGACCCGAAACACAAGAAGCCAGTGCCCTATCCCCTACAAGTATAGGCAGAAATGGCGAAACAATAATAGACGAAGATTGAAATATTACCTTTTTCTATAAAATATTTTTCTAACCGAAACACAAAATTACTCGCCAACATTTGCCAAGTGTAATTTCGGCATAGTGTAGGTCTTTTGACGATTATTAGGGGTAGTTTTCTCTTTGATAAACATAGATAGGGTAGGTTAATTACTTACTAAATATGCGTAAGTTAGATTTAATCACTTTCAAGGTAGTACAAAATATTGCCATGAAGATCCCCCAGGTATTGTTCAAGCTGAGTTATACACAGTTTTCCATAAAGAGCCATCATTTTAAATTTGCAGCTGTTAATTTTGACATTTGAGTAGTAAAAACTATACGTTTAACGAAAGTGCAGCGACATACGCTAGCGCAACGAATTGTAGTGAATAACGAAATTGGTGAAAATTGAGTAGAAACTGTTCGTAAAGTTCGCTTAACTATCGTTGAGAACGAATATAAACTACCACAACCGATAGAAAATATAAAAAGAACTAACAGAAAATTACCTCTTTCTACACATTATGAGGGCTTTTTCTAATTCCCTTAAAAGTAAAGCAATCCCACGACAACCCTCGTACGGTTCTAGGGGTTGAAGCTGGTAGAGAGCTTCATTACAATTTTTTTTTAATCATTGTGGATACGAGTGTGGTGTGTTTAGTTCCACGACTCACTTTACCCCTGATTTAAATCAGGTACCTAATCAGAACTAGGTGAACTCAAAGCTTGGTGCGCGGACCCTCGTCCAAACCTGGATTCGAACCAGGGACCCCACACGCAAGAAGCCAGTGCTCTACCCACTAGGCTACTCAAGCAATTCCCTTACTACCAGAATATTCAACATAGCCTTGAAAAATGCAAAGCCACCTCACGGCAAAAAATTTAAAAATCCAGCTGACGCAAGGATTGAACATACAAGACCACGGACAATGTCGTACGTTCGTTGATTGGGTGTTAGAAATGCAAAAATTGAGGTTATTTTTCAAGAAAATCATTCTGAGTGACGCAGTCCACTTCCATCTTGATGGCTACGTTAACAAACAAAATAGTCGTATTTGGGGATCTGAAACCCAAGAATAATTATCGAAAAATATTTCCACCTAAAATGCGTTACAGTTTGGTGCGGATTTGGACTAATGGCATGATTGGTTCGTATTTTTGGAAAATGAGGTAGGAGGGAGCGTTTCATATCTAACGAAGCATGCTAACCAGCTTTTTGGTCTAAAATTGACGCTCTCGACGTCGTCGATGTTCATTTTCAACAGGACGACGCTAAATGCCACAAACGTGGTGTGTTGCCACAAATGCCACAAATGTTCGTATTGCGTGAAAAATTGCCTGGAATAACGAAATTTTTCGGACGCCCAGAACCAATTTAAAGTCTACAAAAATTAACGTTAAATCAATAGTTGACGAGATATTTACGAAAATCTTATTTTCGTTATCTTCGACCTTTAACCTTTTTCAGACACCATTTCGTATCTTAACTTATCTTAACTTATCAGACAGTGTTTCTCGTCCCAGAATAAACATAATTCTGTTAAAAAAAAACCCTTCACTTGGCTTTTTTGACAGTCTTAAATGAGTAGCCTTTCATGAAAGTGCTCAATCAAACTTGATCACGTAAGCTTTTGTGAGCACACTTCTTTGAATTTCGTATTATAACTCGAATAACTCCATTAAAGTTCTTGTACTCTCTGTCAATTTTGCCGTCAAAAGCCACTATTGTAGAATATCTTAACCTTTTTGATTAATACCAGAAACGCTGGAAGAAGCATCGCGCACTTCCACTTTGCGATGATTTGTAGAGGTCGAAGATATTTTTTGATCCACCCCTTTCACAAGTACATTTGCAGATTTCACGCCAACCTCTTACTATCTGCCAAAAGATGTACTTTTTCATTTAAAAAATATTGATGTACGCCACTTTAAGTCCCGTCATCAACAAACAAAAGTTATTACTCTTTCAGTTTGGTCTTTGCTGTAGCAAAGTAATAGCAGGGTTGTATTCGAAACGTTTTCCTCTTCTAAAAATACCGCTTAAAATCCTCGGGAAACATTCCCTTAACCAGGTCGGAAACTAGCTCAAGACGAACGGTGATTTTGTAGAAACGAATGAAAGTTGACGGAATATTTAATGGGAAACCGCTGGCGAGGATTTTTTTACCCGTATGCATCTGCTATAAAATCCGAAGAAATATACACACGGAGCCTTGTGCAATCAGTCAAGTAGAGTGAATTAACCCTCTAACCCCCAAAGTTTCAAAAATAAAAAAAAAGGATGTTTATAATTTAATTATGACTCAAGTAATTATGACTCAATGAACTTTAAAAAATTATCCGCAAGACGTTTGAAAATTTGGTTCGTGAGTTATGTTAGAAGAAGTAAAGAGTGCCTAAGGGCACTACTGGGGGTTTAGGTAAAGAATGGTTTTGGTATATATTTTCATTACTTATAGGACTTTATTCAAAATTATAGGGGAAAATACAACAACAAAAAATTACGGAAAACTACTTTTTATTATGGTAATCAAGAAAGCAGTTTTTGGAATTTGAGCAACACAAATGAATGTTGCATTTTGAGCAAATGCACTGAGTTTGGGACTTTTTACACAGTTTGCACCACCTTTTGCGTCCTCCTTGACTCATCCAGATTCGAAAATGGTCGATTTTATCGTACCGGACGTCATTGACTGGATGTTTTGTTTTTTCTCCAACTTTTTTCTTGGACCCTGTGCGGTTGACTGCGGTATATTCGACCTATTGCTTGGGCGACCAGCCACACGTTTCTTACTAAATGTCACAAGACCAGCAGCTACTTCTTCTCGAAACTGGGTAGCTCAAGAAGCTGTTGATTTTCAGCTGGATCATTCCAGGGGTCGATCCATTTTTCATTTTGTATGCCCTGGTATAAAATGTAGGCATTTGTCGTGGCCAAATCTATAAAATGATAAAAAAGACGGGTCATCACATCTCTAGTTTTTGCATGAATGTGATAGCGGCCCATAAGTCCGTCCATCAAATCGACACCACCCATGTGTCTATTATGCTCTTTTATATTTAGTGGGCAATCGACTTCCACATATTTTTTATCCCCTTTCGGTACATTTGCTCATCTACACAAAGTCTAGCCTGTTTTGGCACAGAATCAAAACGTCTATTCAGTTCATCGGCCAAACTTCTGATTCGAAACAAAGAATCGTAACCAGGTTCTCCTTTCTTGACTCTTTCGTTTTCATCTCGGAAAGATAAATATTTTTTTATCATTTCAAAGCGATTGCGACTCATAGCACTATGAATAGGTGCAAAAACATTTCTACTCCAGTAGCTCTCCAAATTGGAGAGCCGACATATATAAGAGAATCCCGATATAACGATATATTTCATCGACGTCCACATTGAAATAAGCTATTTTATATATATATATATATATATATATATATATATATATATATATATATATATATATATATATATATATATATATATATTTTATATATATATATATTTTCCTCGAAGTTTGCTCGATTTGTTTCGGTGATAATTCCTTGAATAATTTCGTTTGTAGAAAAATGGCAAAATATATTCATTGGGGTATCTAGTTCCATTATGTCCCCTGGTAGAGATGAGTCTCCTTGGAAAGTTATTTCATCAACATGAAGTTTTAAATGCCTTTGACACCAAGTAATTTTTTTGCCAAAATACGTATTTTGAAAATCCATTGGTAATCATTAGTTCTGACTTTCTCCATTGAAGCCACCAGAAGAAGGAATATTTGCTGGTCCAGTAATTTCTATTGAAGGTAAGGGAGAACGGGTTCTTTTATCAGGTTTTTTTGTTGTGTCTGTGAAAGATTTTTTTTCTGTAACAGTATTTTTGAAATTAATTTTTAGTTCTCAATTCATACGTGTAGGTGTAGATGGTGTAGATGTTGCATCTGTAGATGTTGCATTCTTAGGTGTAGATGTTGCATCTGTTATAGCTGTTGCTTCCTTAGACACATTAAACTCGACACCATTCTCATTTTCCGAGTTTGCATTCAACGTTGATGATCCTGATGGTAAGTCAAGTTGACTAACGTTGAATGACATAATCACTGTCTTGGCAATAATCGAATCATCATCTTGCATGTCCCTAATGTATTGTGAAATATATTGTTCATGTTTCGGGCTGATACTGACAGGAGAATAGGTATGATCAAGCTCTTTACAATCACTACTGAAATCTTCTACAGAAGAATGAGTGGAATTAATAAATTCGATCAACTGATCATCGGTTAATGCGGATAATTTAAACCGTTTACGATCTCTATCTGCCATTTCTAAGAAAGAAATGTAATTACGTAGGAAGGCAACGAAAGAATAATGTAATAAATTAGTAACGGGATAAAAATAATCAAGTGGAAGAAACCGATGAATTCACGCTCAAACCCGCAAGAGTGCCCTGAGGCACTCTTCGAGTTTTCGGTCCGAAACACATGATTAATTAATTTCTCCACATTCACTTTTGCACTAATGAAAAGAAGAATATCGTACCTATTCAATGAAAAGTATTTCACTCGAATTGAACGAATAGAAATTGATATATTCTGGTTTTGAAAAATACAATTTAGCATACAAAATTTCACATGCTTACTGCTTGATCTTTCACTTATAACCTTTGCCAGCAGCGATACGGAATGACATAAAACATGAAACTCGCGGGAAAATTGACACTAGATATATTACTAACGGTACTATCATATGTTATATTAAAAACCAATGTTGCTAATTAAGTAAGCTCGAATTTTGTATTGCGTGCGTTGAGGCACTCTTGCGGGTTAGAGGGATAAGTTCGAGATTGAGCATATATTTTTATATTAAAATGGGACTAAATATTCAACAAAAATGTTTGAATCCGAAATTAATTGGCGTAATGTCAGAAAACATCACAGCATTTTTAAGTAGATACATAAATATCGAAATCAACCAGCTAAGGTGTGTTTGGAGTTCATGATCCAGAAAAATCTTACCGAAAACGCACATACTTCAATCTTATCTCAAATTTGATATCAACATTTTCGGCGATAATTAATCAAAATTCATATGCATACGTTTTCATCTCGGAAAGATAAATATTTTTTTATCATTTCAAAGCGATTGCGATACCATATTAAGTACATTGAACAGTTGAAAAATATTAAGATATCAATTGTTGCTATTTGTGGACTTTGTTGCCTAAGTTTTCTGAACGATTGTGTTTACATTGAGATAGCGAACGGTGGAAAATCCGTTAAGTAAAAGATAAGCTCCCCACGTAAAAAAATAACGACGTGTTTACAAAGTGCAAACAATTATCAGAGTAATTTATATTGTAAACATATTGCATACAAACATATTTAACTCGTTTCCAGCTTATGCCCAACCTTCTAATTTTATCACAATTGCGGGACTTTGAATCACAATTTTCGGCGCAATAAGTTAAATAAAAAAAAACACCAGAACCAGGATCTTCACCGAATTTCTAAGCGTTTTGAATACAAACGTATCACTATTTTTAAATTCACAGCGTCACCACACGTATAGTATATTCCAAAAGCAAAAAAAAAACACCAGAATGTCACCCAAACTATCGGGAAAAAATTAAGATAATCCTCGAAGACAGAATCACGAAAAGGTCCAGTTAATCGTTTGATCACAACATAATCAACTGATATTCGTCAAAAATAAAAGAAACCAGTCGGGAGAGAAAAAAAATCCAATAACCTTGCACGAAATACTACGACCATCGAAACAAGGTGGCATCCAAAGCATCCGCCAGAAGAAATCATACGATATGGGTAGATATCTACATACATCCATATGTATATCCAAAGTGTGTATACAAACAGTAGAAATTGAGGCAAATTAACGACTTTAAACACAACAAACTGACTTTTGTGGTATTGTGAATTGTGCGGTAATCACTGAAGGTAAACCGCACATAAAACCGGTACCGATATTTTTAAGAATGCTTTCAGGCTTTCTTCAGGCACCTATTTACGGACTATAGCAGTTAAAGCCCGTTGCCTTTTCGTTGCCGCCGCCGTCGTGGTCACAATAAACTTGTTAGGGAGCATTTCGAAGATGATGAGCTATCATTATAAAATTGAGTATATGCGTGTGAAATTGTTTTTTTTTTTAGAAATATGTTGGATTCAGTGATTTGAAATGGGTAAAAGTTGAATATCTAGTGAGAACTCATTGAGCTTCTAAGATAATTATGCGTTTTGATATTTGATAGATATTCTGATCACACAAATACACTATTCAATGTATTGTTTAAATGGATGAATTAAAAAGACTTCCATCAATATTCAACTTGGCGAAATAATTTTGCATATAAATTAGAAAATCTTTCATATAGGTACGATACTTCCGAAGGTGACTCTTAATCGCAAGCACTTCTCCATAATCTAACTTATGCAATTTCCATAATTCTCCATTATAATGCAACTAAACGAGTTTCCTCGGAGTAAGTAGCTTCAACTGGAGAACGTTTTGCTGCTGTAAAATGTATCTTTCACCAAGACTAATTACTGCAGCAGTACAGAGACAGGACCGAATAATTAATTGTTTTTCAATTTATATCTTAAAATATACATTATTACAAGTTGCGCAAATTATCTCAATAAGGAGTCCAATCATCCTTATTATTTATATCTTCTTCTGCGTCCATTTTTGAGCATAATTCACGCTAAGATGTCGCCAACTATGTTTCAAGGTGCGTATAAGTTGCCGTGTACTGAATATTTTTTTCCCCTTTAGTTTAAGCTTCTTCAGCGACCACACATTTTCAATGGGATTCGCATCTGAACTCGGTGATGGCCAATCCAAAGTTTGTATCCCATTTTCCTCCTTACAAGATTTGTAGAGGCGACTTCGATGCTTGGGATCATTATCCTCTTGTAGAATCCAGTTATAAATTCTATATAATTTCTCTGCAGACTTCAGTAGTCCTTTTTTGTACAAAGTGAGCATGAATTGAGCATCTCAGCTTCTAGTGAAAGTAATTAGCTCTCCGAATCTGTTTTCTAAGAAGCAGCCATAAACATGCATCTTTGCTGGATGTTTAACCGCACGCTGCAAAAACTTTTCTCCATTTTTGGTCCAAGCCTTAAGCCAATAGTTGTAGACAACAAAAGATGATTCGTCGGTAAATATTTCTTTGCTCCAATCATTTTCCAAATTCTCCTTCGCCCAGCTCAGCCTTTTTTCTACTCGTGTTGCTGTCAATAGGGGCCGTACTTAGATTTTTTGTGCCAGATTCTTGGAGTCTCCGTCTAATTGCATTAATTTGCACCCGAACACATGTTCTAAGAAATTTTGCTCTGTCCTGCTCAGACTAAACGTTGGAGTTTTCCGAAACATCTCACAAATCACTTTATGAATCCTTGTCGAAGTACCTCTAGTACGGCCTCTACATGGCTCATAATCCACGTTCCCATATTTCTGTCAATTCTTTATACTTCTTTAGCCACTTCTTCACAAACGAAACATGTTTTTGTACATTTTGCTTTCTCTTTTATAATCATTTTAGGACATTTGGGATGAGTAACTAAAAATACAATTTCAAAATGCTTTTTGTGCGCGCCACTCATGGTTTCAATATGTTTTCTTCACGAAAGTTCAAACTATAATGACAAAATTAATGAGATGCGAAATTGGTAAAAGTGTATTAAAAGTAATTTACTGTTATGTGTGCAAGGAAAAAATAATAAGAGTCACGTTTTTGTGGAACACACTGTACTTTGAAATAAGGTTCTCAGAATCGTTGAGTTAGAGTTAATAATCAATTTAAAGTTGACTACCAAGCGGTAATTCAAAGAACTTTCAAAATTTGGTATACTTAAATATACAAATGCTCACGACGGGATATGGGGGGGACCAACACAAACGACAAAGGCAGATACTTACTATAATTTTTAATTTTAGTAAACCTAAATATTATTAATATACGTAATAAGCCTATTTTTATTACCAGCAACAGGACGGAGTTGATTGATATTACACTGGCAACTCCAGGTATAATATAACCAGCCACAGCTGGCGATTGTCTGGCCTGTCGTCGCTCTTAAATCACCTGTGGTTATGCTGAAATATCGGTAGCTCTGAAATCTTACTTAAAATAGTTCGGAACGTCAGAACGTCAGTATGGGAAGTTTACTCCAGGAAAACAAAGAAATTTCTCAGGGAGTTAGACGACCTGGATCCCACGAGCCCAGGACAAGTTAACGACCAGGTGAACCTATATATTTTATACCAGGTGAACATATAGTTTGGGATCAGATTTCAAAGACTTGGGCACCCAGAGACCCGTAACGAAAAATGCTACCCTAAAGTTGAAGAGGGAACTTATGGAGGCAGCAGGCCGCACGAAAAGGACGTTTAATAACGCTAGCTAGCAGTCCCAGATACAAGCATGAGTTGTCACTCTTCAAAAAGAAGACAAGATAAAAGAACTGGTGGATAATATGAAGTATGGAATTGGTAAGACTCGCACAGCACTTTTCACGGGCCAATCTACCTACTTCAATACCTGAAATCTTAAACTTCGATGACTTAAGATATATTCGCATGTGTAGTTAGGCCGATTTTGGTATCTGGGTCGATCGTGTGTAAAGAAACTAACGAGACTGCAAGGATTAGTTTGCACAAGTATCACTGGTGCATGCAGAAACACTTCAACGACTGGGTTGCAAATGAATTTGGGACTTATGCCACTTGATCGATTCATCCTCAGAAATCTGTGCTTACCGGCAACACGTGCTTAAAGTTCAGGCATGTGGTGTACGGTTCAAATCGGGCCATACCCGTATTCTTACATATACTATATACTTACGTATGCTATACTTACGGACTTCATAAGCAAAATAATACATCTTGACCGAAACTTACAGGCCAGAATACCCACAAAAAAAGACTGGAGGATCAAGGGAGTGACCGGTGACCTTGATGCCTGGATTTACACGGAAAAATCAAAGATGGTCACAGGAGTCGGCTCGGGCGTTTATTTAATGGATCTGAATCTTCACCAATGACCAGCCTTTTTTATTTCAGAAGAAATGTGTACTAAGCTACGTGGGCCGCAATGCTTCGTTTGTTTCACACAAGTTTGAGGTGAACTTGGTTCATATTCGGCACATCTTCCGCCAGAGGCCAGTAATCTGATTGGCTGATCGTTCGGATATGTGAATGGGGCCTGAAACTTCAGCTAGCAGCGACCGGGACTCAGCAATGCCACTCAAGAGCCACTCGGTGTCTGTTACGTCAGCTCTATGAAATATTCAGTACCGAAAGGTGGATTTGATTTCTGAATTTTCTGTAGAATTCAGTTGATGTAAATGAGAACTATGAGCCACAAATCTATTGTCTGAACGCTATCATACAATTGAATGTTGAACAAGTGGTCGAGCCACAGGGCAATGTCTGGAGGGATTGAAAGGAGAGCAGCAGCGCTCCTCCTTTGCTACTATAGTAGTAGATTTACTACTATTGTCCAATCAAAAAAATTACTACCACAGCAACTAAATCTAATCAACTAAATACCTAGTTCCCGGCCCTAGTTAATAAACGCCTTTACATTCTAGGCTTCTACAAATTTCAACAGTTAGCAGAGGTGACTAGTATCGCTACATTGAGTCAGACGGAATGTGTTCAAGATTCTTGTTATAGCAGCCATAGCAGCTATTTTAACTGCTTTGGTTGTCCAAACTTGCTATTTGAAAGTCGGGCTATCTAAGATTTTACAATAGCTGCTATCGTAGCAGCTCGTAGTTGCTCGCACTCTAGAGTGTAGCAAGAAATTAGGTAATGTGTATGTAGCTGACATGTTGTTCAAAAGTCATTTTTGATTAGAAATACCACTTTGGTTGGATTGGAGATGAAGCATAAATGTAAAGCAAATCGAGTTTTAAGTAGTCTTTTATACAGCTCCATTCAACTCGAGTTTTTAAAAGGAGGCAGTAAAGCGCAAGTGGCCGGGTTCGCTGATTCGTGTAATATCAAATTTCTAACGATTTGGCTTCGCTCATTCTCATTTTCACAAAACTCGTGGATGTGTGAAAATATTTGAATATTTTACTCGTTTGTGCTTTTGTATGCTGCCAAAACTCGGAAATTTAGTACGATTGGTCAAATGTCAAGTGTAATTAAACAAAACTACTCCCAGATAGGCCACCTTAAAGCTCGGTGTGAAGACATATTCGCCTGTAAAGGATTGCATCGAAAGGTTTCGGAATGTACAGCTGCGGACATATAATTAAAAACATTTGTAGGTTACTAAAAAAACCCCCAATTTGTCATTTCTTTTAGGTTAGTTTTTTACTTGATTCAATGACAATTGGGAGATGTAAATTTTTAGCCGATGCTACCTCTAAAAGGACGGTCGGACAGTAGTCTTGAAAAAACTTCAGAACTTCGTTCGGACACGTAATTAAAATCACTATATTTTCTTGTAGTGGGCAGTAAATCTTGGTTCTTCTAGAACTTTATTGCCATGTCGTGTATTGCAGCCTTTCTAGTTTGATGATCTTGGAACCATCCGGCGCTTCAAATAATTTTGTAAAGCCAAATATTGTATCCAGTTGGCCGTTGGACTTGACATTTGTACCATCTTTCTTTACAATAATTCTTGTATGTAGCCTGTTAATAAGTCGCAGTTTTTAAAAGCTATTATACTTTTATGCTATCTTCATTAGTGCAGCCTGGTAAGCATTTGACTTAAACCTTATTCCGAACTGCAGTGCTGAAAAATTACTGCGCAAGTTATGTTTGTTTTTTAATTAAAAAATATGCATTATTTTCACGTTGTATGCCGAAGGTTAATAATGGTTTCACTAAGAGCGATAGGTCCATAAACCGCTATCCTGAACATGAAATACGAGCAGATCAATGTTGCTAGGACGCTCTTCGCACTGAAGAGCCTGGCTAATCATAGCATTATCGGTGAGTCTTAAGGCAAGAAGAAACCATTAACATATTCCACATTATTTCCTTCCTAGACCCATTTTTCCTCCAAACAACAGCCAACCTCAAGCTCATCATTCACATAACGTTTGCCTTGAAATATTCATTAATACTTGAATTTTTGTGAGAAATAACAATAACTAGTTGCATCCGCAACAAAACAGACCTACAATGTACCTCTTGCTCACAACAGGCCATCAAAACCAGCCTACCCGTACCAAACCCAGTAGAAGGCCCCCGGTGACTGCTCACATTGGAATGCGACCGACGACCTGTTCCGCTTTGTTGCATACGAACCGTACAGCGATCAGACGCTCTCTCGAATCGAACTCCACAATAATTGGCAGCTCGTCGACTAGCTATGAAAATTACTTCCACGGTAAATCGAGTAAATTGACCAAAACAGAAAAATTAACGCAAAAGCAACAACGTATCGGCCGCTAATTTACACAACAGCAAAAGCAACGTGACAGCAGAAACAAACATGGGCGAGCGAGCGAACGGGCAAGCGAGCCAGCATGCCAACGAAGCTACGTGCCGTCCTATCATTTCGGCATGGTGCGAGCGAGACGCCCGATCAAATGTGGAAAAACGTCAATGAAAAAACCAAATTCCTCGTCAATGGAATGCGAATGAATGCAGCATACGATTACGAAGTATGGGGCGAGCAGCGTACGGACGAGGGGGAGATAACTTCGACGAAGATCAACATTTTTTGCGAAATCAGCTTGAAATCTCGTTTTCTACTGAAATTTTCATCAGAATCACGCATTTTTCACAAACAAGCACCGTTTTTCATCCACTTTTTCACGCAAATCATCTGAAAATTGGTTCTTTTTCCACACTTATTGGAATCCAATGACCCCAACTCACAAGGCTCAGCATATTTTCACATTTTCACTATATTCCTTATTTGTGCACTGGAGAAAACACACACATTCTATGGGCAGTGATCGTAGGAATAACTTTTTGTTTGTTTTACAACTTACAAAGTTCGAATTATATCGAAATTCCACAATTTTTCACACGCACTCGAAAGACACCTCCAACTTGTCTTGGCACATTAAAATCTTACGTCTTCGTACGGAAATTCCTCGTGCGTGGCGCTGTGATAGGTGGTATTGTGTGTGTTCACAATAGGAGAATGAGTGAAGATGTCAATTTTGGTAAAGGATTTGGAATGAAAACCGGCAACAGTGAATGTAGGTGCGTGTAATTGATAGTTCATACAATGAGATGCGAATCAAATTTTATCGGGGCGACATTGCGAGAGCTGTATCCGATGCACAATTTTCTGTGTAGAATCGCAATCATGGTGAATATAGGAAGTGGACCCATCTCCATCACTTATTTTGCCGGTGATTTGATTGGAAGAGTATGGAAAATTGAATAACAAATTTCTTATTGATTTCCCGCTATTTCCATATCGGCCAAAACTCAATTTAATGATTTTTTAGTGCCATTTCCTACACAAATCGTGGATTATAGTTGCTTAGAACTACACTAACCTCTATGATGCTTATCCTAAGAAACTACTTATCTCATCTGAGCTGTTCTACATACTCCTATATTTTGCTCCAAGGAATGTTGTATTTTATGTTACTTTTTACATTTAGAACTCGTTTTGTTGACAAACTTCACTTGCAAAAAGTCGAAACAATTTACCTAACGTCTAAGTGCTATTGGATACTCCAAACATTATCTACCTAATACACAAACCATAAACTAGTCGGTAACACTACTCTTATGAATCGTAATTCGAAATCGAGGACAATTTCTTATGTAATTGTCTGCACATAACAACATACTACCCCTACAAGCCGGTATATAAGACCGAATTTGACATCACGTACAACTGACAGACTGAAAGTTCATGTGCAAAAGTTGTATTGCGTTTCTGTGTTGAAAATAAATTGCAAGTGTTTTAAACTATGTTGTCAAGAAGTGTACTATTAAGAACTGGAGTACGATTGTCAAGGTCCTCCAATGGATTATGTGAATTCGTATTAAATCCTTACAAGTCGACAGTTTCACTTCCCGGAAGCACATTTCAATCGGCTAATTTGTCCATAATTCACGGAAAGAATTTATTATCAGGATCAGGTATGATGTGATTTGTATACTATTAGAATTATAATATATTATTATCACACATATATATTATTTTATGCAGATTATTGCATATACAACGAAACATTTGCTAAATAAGTTGCTCTTGTGTGAGTTGAGTATGATTTGCATTCCTAATAAATATTTCAGTATTTGCTATTTTTGTATAATTTTTCGTTATTTGCCTGGTAGAAAAATATGACTCAACATCATTTGTTCAAAATCAAGGTGGAATTGAGTGGCTCATTTGAAATAAAAGAAAACGTACATTCAAATCAACATAAAATAAATACATGAAAAAAGCTAACTAATAAAATTCCTAAGAGTAAATATGTAAAAGTAAAATAAAATAATCCCACGACAATCCTCGTACGGGTCTAGGGATTGAAGCTAGTAGAGAGCTTCATCACAAACTTGATATATGAATTGTTCTTATTTTTTGATAATTATTATTATAGCATGCAGAGTCAAGCTATTCTTATTCTATTTATAGTGTTGATCTGCCTACTAGTCTACAGAATCTCTATGTCCTGCAGAAGGTCTATGATAATTTATAAAAATTTGATTCAGACAAACTTTCAGTTGAATAAAATTGTGGCTGGAAAGGTTAAATATTAAGCTGACTATTATAAGCTCTGGTAAAACAAAAGGCGAAGATATAGAAATTTATTAATAATAAGTCTAAAACATGCATAACGGTATACATTTGATGATTTCAAACCGCTTTTTAAGGCAATAAATTGATCATAGGTATCAAACGGATAGTTTCGCTATATCCTTTTTAATTGATTCATTTAAAAATTTCAAGTATTTTTATTATATCACAGAGGCTATGAACTTATTGTTTGTTTTACTAATTAAGTGAAAAGAATTATGATTCAGGGATTAGAACTTAGATTATAATTAATGACGACTCTGCTGATGATGCGGTTGTACGCAATCGGGCCACGACAATTGCGATCAGAAACTCTGACATGATCCGCAATAACCCTGACCCGGAAGCGAACAAACTGGCAAGACAACAGGGTCGCCATTGTCGAAGAGGTAACCAATTAAATTCATACCTGGAGGAGATAGTAAGATCCGGATAAGTGGGCCCCTCCTTTGGCAAAGGCAGCACCTTCGACATCAGTACATCAGTCGAGATGTTTAAATGCCTAGAATACTGGCCGTCATATAGAAGGCCGGTCGTGACTTGCAAATTGACAGGTACTAATGTACTTTTATTGGTCGAATGGGTCGAGAAATATTCGTCGACTGGTCGAAAAAAGGAGCATTGAGCCCGCCATCTTTGTACGATAATTGCTTTTGCGACCGGCCTTCTATATGACGGACGGGCTAGAATCCTGACTCTCATATAGAAGGCCGGTCGTAAAAGTAATTAACGTGCAAGATGGTGGACCTAATTCGACCAGTCGCAGTACTTTCCTCGACCAATTATACCAATAGAGGTACCTTAATACCTGTCGGATTGCAAGTCGCGATAGGCCTTCTATATGAGATCAACATGGTGTGTTAATATTTTTTTGTGGAACAATCAATCTGGCAACGTAGTTTGTAAAATAAAGACGAACTCTGGAGATTCGGAATTTAGTTCGAACAAACAGGTGGGAAACGTTGGGAAGATAAGTCGCAAGAGGTGATTAGCCATTGTCAGGTTGAATTCGGAATTTTGCAGAATGGCTAGCTTGGATGGAATTAAGAAAGTTGCAGTGGATCGCCTGTGCAAAGATCAGCTCGTATATGAGCTCGCCATACCAGGCCTGGAGGCGGATTCAGTTGGAATCATAAGAAAGTTGCGGAGCGGGTCTTTAAGAAGCGAGGCGGTCTTCGGTCAGTCTTTCGTATTGGATACTTATTCCACATTGGCGAAAGATCGGAGATTCGGATCCTAAATTTTACTTAGACTCAAGTGAGTTCCTTAATTTGAAGACGAAAATCTGCTTCGTCTTACGCCGGTTGGGCAATGTGAAAAGGCAAAAGGCTGAAGAATATGCAATATTGAGGCATAATAAAGGCCAGCTTATAATAACGGAGAGTGACTTTCTCTGCAAGGGTGATGATGAGAGTGGCGACGAGTCTGAAAAAGAGTGGACCCTGAGCAGGCCAACTTCAGCAGCTCCGAAGACGTTTATGTTTGAGACGCCAAAGCCGTTAGATCTCAACAAGTGTTGAGTTAAATTTAATGGGGAGTCTCCATGATCAGTTCGCTCGTTCCTGGAGCGCGTTGAACTGAGGGAGGTTAAAGGTCTAACGAAAGCCCAGTTATTCCGATCGACCGTAAACCTCTTTTGATTACGACGATTGCCTTTTGGAGGAAACTAGACGGCCGACTCAGGCAACACAGAGTCCATTGGAGTGTATGTAGCAGCGATGGAAAGGTTATTTCGTTGACTTAGCGAAACGCCTAGCGAAAAGAAGAAACTGAGGGTGTTAAGGAAAAACATCGCGCCTTTCTATCAGACTCAAGTAGATTTAGTAAAGATTGAGTCGATTGCGGAGCTAGTGAAGCTGGGTCTGTCACTGGAGGCGCCTAGAGTCTGTGTGGAATACTTCCCACCCTGGAATACTTCCCACCCTCTCTACCTCGGAGAACTTCCAGATTACTCGAGCCTGACTTAGCTTATTTAGAGCCGGTGACGTAGAAGTGGCGGCGGCGCCTGCACCAATGCCGAACCTCTCGTGTTGAAACTGTCGGAGGCCAGGCCATCTGTTTAGAGAGTGCAGCGTGCCTAGGAGGTGTTTCGGGTGTGGTAAGCAAGTGATTATTTGGGCATGGTATGCAAACCGTTGTGGAAGACTGTCCAAATAACGAACCCACCTAACAGCAACGATATGGTTTGGAGAGACCGCTACCAAGAAAACGCCAAACGGGTTTAGTTGGCAACAAACTAGGTCAGAAGTTCCTTGGGCTGGTGCATTCGGTATAGTGATGGGCGTTTCGGTTTTTTTCAAAAAACGAAAACGAACTGTTTTTTTTTTCAAAAACAACTGTTTTTTAAAACTGTTTGAAAAAAAAACAGTTTGAATTAACGAGAGGAACAAATTTTATGCTGTACGACAATTAGAGTTAGGTCGTACTAGGATTTTCACATACTAGGTGTAACTAGTACGAGTACGAAAAAATACCTGTTCCAAATACCTATTTGAAGTATGTACATGTATGCATACAATGCATACGATTTGCAGTAATGTAATGAAATGGACTAATATGCCCTCTTCCACCCTCCAGACACAACGTTACCAAGCTAGAATGGTGATGGTGCAAGATTACCTTCAAAGAATACCGAGTCATTAGTCCGTGCAGCTTGTCCGTAACTTTCCAATGGTCGGTCATTTATTTGGCAAGTTTTTCACCATCTAAAGAAAAACGATCAAATTCAATCAATTCAATTTGTTTTTCATTTTATTATATGCAAAAAATAGCTCCTGTATTCGTTCAAATGACAAAAGTAAAAAAATTTCTAAGATAGGACTAACTAATCCTGTTGTCATCTATATAACTATTCATCGAGCGATCTCTGATACCAAACTTTTCCTGGTTAATCTAAAACAGTCGGATTTCCAATTCGCCTCACTGAAGCATGAAGTTTTTATTAAGAAATAAAAAAAATGTTTCGTTTAATAAACATGCACCCACTAGGGGGCCAACCTCTTCCGTAAGGCTGAGCATGAGTCCAGGGGCACCTTACCTCCCATGGTCTCGTAAATTTTACAACCCCGGTAGGTATAGAGACATCCTCGTGGCGACCTGCAGTAAGGAGGATGGCCTCAGCATACCCGGAGACGCCTACTGATGAACCAAAAAGGATCTCAGCCTGTTCCTCCTTGGCATTTTTAGTGCTACTTTTAGGCTGATTTCATTTTGCCGTATCTTCGAAACTAGGCCGCTTTCAACTCAGAAAGGTCCCCGAATTCATGCTAGGCCAAAAAAAATTGTTGGACAATATTGACGTTTTTGCCCAATTTCCCCTATCAAAAATTTTTTGTCTTTAAAATATTACTAATATACTCTCCGACCACCTCCAATCATCGAAAGCGCGGTAAAGGCAGTTTTTGCCAAACTATGGCCAAAAAACCCCTTACTCCCTTTCAAAACCGAAATTTTTATATGACAGTAATAGGTCTTGGCCCGTTATGTCCCAAACCACTATAACCCAAAATTGGCCGATTTTGTCCGATTTCAGCTCCTTTTGCCCTAAAAACTTTTTGAATATTTAAATAAAATACTTGCAAGTACGAAAATGCTTGCAAGTATGAAAATATTGTTTTCCGCAGCCAAACAGTTTTCCACGGCCAAACACTTCGTTTTAACAAACGAAAAACGGTTCGTTTAAAAAAAACGAAAAACGATGAAAAACGATTCGTTTTAAAAAAACGGTTCGTTTTAAAAAAACGATTCGTTTGAGAAAAACGAAAAAAGATTCGCTTGAAAAAAACAGTTCGTTTTAAAAAAACGGTTCGTTTGAAAAAAACGAAAAACGATTCGTTTGGAAAAACAGTTCGTTTTAGAAAAACGATTCGTTTTAGAAAAAGAAAAACGATTCGTTTTACAAAAACGATTGGCTTTAGAAAAACTATTCGTTGTAGAATAGTTGGAATAATTGATTTTAGAAATACTATTCGTTGTAGAAAAATGGTTTGTTTTAGAAATGCTGTTCGTTTTAGAAAAATATTTCGTTTTAGAAAAACTGTTTGTCGCTATTTGGAAAAACTGTTCGTTCGTTTTTTGCAGCCAAACGTTTTTTTCAAACTGTTTGGCGTTTTTGAGCCCATCACTAATTCGCGGTAGCGTGAAGATCGGTTATTGGTTGATTAGTTTGGGAATTTTTCCTGAGTATGGGTATCAAGCTGCAGCAAATAGACCGGAGGGACATACGGCTGGCGGACGGGGTTCCTTGCGGAGTGGCAGGAGTAGCCTGATGTCCAGTACAGGTGCAGGAGAAGAAACGATGGCTTGAGGTCTTGGTAGCGCCTGTGATTCTCATCTTATTCTGGGGGTGGATTTCGTGCGATTATTCAGGATCGTGTTAAACATGGCAAAGAAGGAGTGGGTTATGGTCTCGTCGGCGCAGGGGTGCAAGTCTGAAAAGCTGATAGGCCGCATCACATTGACTCAGGCGAAGAGACAAAATTATAGGCGTTGCTAGAAGAGTAGTTCCGAACGATAAGGGAAGATATAGGTTGCACCACTCTCGTCGAACATGTGATCAAAAACAATTCCTAACCCACCAAACCGCGTTAATACCTCGTTTCGTAGGCCGTGCTAAGCCTTGTTGGTGCTGAATTAAATAAAATGCTTGAGACTGAGATAGTGAAGCCGTCGTGCAGTCCGTGGGCATCACCATTCCTACTCAATAAATATAAAGATGATGCTTTTCAATTCTGTGTGGACTAAAAGAAGCTCAACAAAGTCTTTTAGAGAGACGTCTACCCATTGCCTTACGTCACGCCAACATTTTACAAGTTGAACGACGCGAGATATGTCGTCGTGGATATAAAATCCGCGAATTGGCAGGTACCGATGGACGAAGAATCAAAGGAACTTACTGTGTTCACTATCCCTCAACGTAGCTTATGCCCTTTGAGCTGCAGAATACTCCAGCAACGTGGCAGCGTCTTATCGACCCGATCGGGAACCATTCGTATTCTTCTATCTAGATGACATTGTGGTGGTCACACAGGATTCGGCCAGACATCTGGAGATCACAAAAGAAGTATCCTGACGACTTCGCCAGGCTGGATTGAGGGTATCATTGGAGAAGCGCCAGTTTTACCGTTTTCGACTCCGCTATTTAGAGTACGTAGTGAATGAGAATGGGTTAACTGTAGATCCGTACAAAGTGAAAGCGGTGATTGACATTCCTAATCTCAGGGCTGTGAAGGAGGTCCGGCAATTCTTGGGTATGGTATGGTGATATCGGAGATTTATTCCGGATTTTGCGACGTTGATGTCGCCGATATCGAACCTCCTCAAGAAGAACCAACAGTTCATATTCTCCAGGTTTGGCCCCTAGCGGATTATTGGCTGTTTGCAGGCATAAAAAAATCTCCAGGGAAAGAGATTCGGCTCGAATAATACTCTTTCCAAACTGGGGCCTATTTTGAGACAAAATATAAATCATTCTATAAAAAAGGTATCGTTAAAGAAGCGTTGGAATGGCTGTGTCACTTTTGTTAATGAATAAAGCCGAATTTTGCCAAAATATTGTGTTTTTATTAGGTAGCCTCGAGATTTATTATCCGAACTGTTATTTGACTAGTATTTTCTAAATAAAAATTGTTATCCTGTCAGTTTTGCTTTTTTTCAATAACGAAGCCATAGCGCAATTAATCATCAAGTCATGAATAATTGTTGTCTAGAATTACTAAAACTATAGATATTTCTCAGTGTTTGTGAATCAACACTTGTTTATCAGCAGATGCTTGCAACAATAAAAGACTGTACTGCTCATCAATCGAAATACCAGTCGCTGAATATAACGAAATCAAAGATTTGCCAAATCATCCCGAAAAGCTTTTGATTGATGTTCGTGAAGCAGATGAACTAGTCAAATATGGAAAAATACCAACAAGCATAAATATACCATGTAAGTAATGACCAATTGCATGTAGTTTACAATTTAAAATTCTCAAGTCATTTTAATGACAGATTTAATGGTCATTAGTCCAATATTTTTCTTTCGATTTGTTATTTAAATTATATAGTGGGCATTTTTGAGGAAACTCTTACTTCCGAATTGGCAAAAGACCATTTCTATGAAAAGTTTAATCGTACATTTCCTGATGTCAATGATGAAATCATATTTATGTGTCAAAAAGGTGTACGAGCGCAAAAAGCTGCGTTAACAGCCAATCGCATCGGTTTCAAAAAGTAAGAGATTTTCGAAATAAATAACTAATGTATAAGTAAATGTTCATTTGAGGTCGTATAAGCTTGTTTTCAATTCATTTTTACTCATTTAAAAAAAAAACTAAAAAAATATATTTGAATTTGTATTCATTACGAAACACAATATAAATTCATTTTCGATTTTCATTTAATCTAGTGCACAATCTAGTCAAGTACTTAGCATTTGAGACCTCAGAAGATGAGTTTTTCAGGCTGTTTGGACGTAAAAAGCCATCTTATAATTCTGAAATAATTTTCACTTGCATGAGAGGCGCTAGAGCAGAACAGGCAGGCGAAGCTGCCAAAGAGCTTGGCTTTCGAAAGTAAGACTCCTTGGCAGTTGTTTGTTTTTTTTTTGCCTGAGTATCTGCTTGTAATACTAATTCTGCTGTAAACACTTCTAACTCTCCTGATAATTAGGAAATCACGCCGTTGCTATTTCACCGTATATTTTCGACTGAATACTTATTCTAAAGCAAAACACACATACAAATACACATGCATAACTCAAAAATTGAAAAGACGACCTCCTATCTTTGATCCTGTCTCCTGCTCGTTTTCCTGGTTTTCCATCGACATACCGCCCCCGTGTCGAATTCTGGTTCAACACAAACATTCAGAGGATGGATTTTAACTGCAGAGCGACGGTAGAGTAGAGGCCATTTTTTTCTGAACTTCTACCAATCGTACTACGCCATCAGCTCCTGGAATTATATTTTTGATAATGCCAATCGGCCACTCGCCTCTAGGTAATTGGTTATCGTTGATCACGACGAGATCGCCGACTTGTAGTTTGGATTCTCTTTTCGTCCATTTATTTCTTTCTACTAACGTTGGTAGATACTCCCGTAACCACCTTTTCCAGAAGATATCCATTAGTGCTTGCGCTCCTAGCCATTATCTCCGATAATTATTACCGCAACCGTAGCCTCGGTATCCTCCATTACCACCATGAACATTCATGTACCAATTAGAATATCCCCCGCGTGCACGAGGGCTTTCGTGTCTTATCGATGAGATGCCAAAAGTTTCACTATTCATTTTGCGTTTCTGATGGTAGGCTGTATGCTTCTTGCCTTTTGTAGCGAATTTAATAGATGGGAGATGGCCTTAGCACAACTTAGAACCAGACCGAAGTCCAGAACCAAGAGTGCTAAGGTCCAAGAAGTGGAATGGCTAATGCCATTCAAGAGGCAAAACAAACAAAAAAAAGAATTGCCCCGAGAGCAGGGTGCCCTAGAAATGGCCGTGAAGGCCCCTCGTCCGCATTAGCGGAGCACCCTTTAACCAACCCCGACGGATGCTGGGGTGCCGCTTTGCTAGCTCGCTGCGGCTGGGGTGGGTTCTTTAAACAATGGAGTTGGTTTGCTCTCAAGAAAACGGGATGCTACGTATTATTCATCCGTCATGAATTTCGTAGCCGCAAACTGGTATATAAAATACCCAGGGACCAAAAGGGGCATAGTTCCGTAAAGGAAACCACCCAGGCTCTGCAACATGGGCTGACCAAGCAGACCCAGTGCTCGTGACAACGCACGGAGCCAGAAAATTAAAAATCTACAAAAGGGAAAAAGGAAAAAGTGCTACCTCTCTTTACCAGGAACCCGGGTGAGGCAGACAGCCCCGGGCCCCCGATGGTAGTGGAGCCCTGACCCCGATGGTCTGGGGTCCTCCACCCTCTGATACTGGCCCCATATCAAAAATTCAAAAATCTAATCAAAAACCAAAAAAATGCTGAAACTAACTGTTGGGCCAGTATCCCTCCCTTTTATAGAAAGCTGAAAATCACGAAAATTCACGAAAAACTAATTACATTATAGGCCAGCCAGGCCAAGCGCGGACCCTGAAAAAGAAGAAGAACTGCTAGGGCTTTCGCCCAATAAGAAGGCCAAGGGTTTTAAGTTAACAACTCATAGTTAATTTATTTAAAGTTATCAAAAATTCAACTATACAAAAAGATTCAACAGTATTTTTAGCGAACATTATAATCTGTCATTACTCTTTATAATCAACGATGGATGTATCTCAAAATTTCAGTTTTACAAAACAATTGAAGTGGAAGATGATTCTCAGAAATTGCAAATGTTATTTACTTGCAGGTGGTACAAATTTTTCCGAGGTTTGATAAAAATTTTTTTTTTTTTTCTTTAATGTATTTTAATGTCTTAGCAGAAAAACTAATTTTGACTTTTTATATATTTTGTTTTTGTTTTCTGTTTTCGTATATGCGCTGATTGAAATCTGGTGTTTAGATTTTTTTTGGTTATCGCAACAAAGATGTTTTAGTTCTTTTGCGAAAAAAAACAATTATTTCTACCAATTCGATCGAATTTGATTTGAAATTGCATCACTCATTTTGTGACTCTCTTTAAATCGACTATTATGCATTCACATTCCATTCGTTTACAGTGCAAATTTACAAATTTCTTTAGAATTTTCAAAAGTGTTCCTCTTGTGGTTGTTATGTTTACTTATTGTATCTTTTTAATATGTGCTTTACATTTATGCTTTCTTTATTTTTAATTTTGGTATGTATATTCTTCTACCAACATTTTTATCAAAGAACCATAATTTTCAATTCCTTAATCTTCCTCTTTGGGTTATACTATCGTGGCAATATCGTACAAAAAAAATACAAATTTCTGTGGTCTAAACACAGTATACTACTACTGTTTGTAGTCATATTTCACAAAAACGCGGCAAAATAGTATTATTTAGATTTTTGAAAATATACATATGACAAATTTGTTTTTTTTTTCTTTCTTCTTCTTGCCTTAAAACAAGCTGAGTTTTAATTATTGATAGAAAACAAAACAAAACAATACCACATCATATCAACCTAATCTGTTTTGTTCTCTTGGTTTTTGGGGGGGTGGGTGGAAGACCTTACCCACGCTTTACTTCTTCATTAGTATATGAATATTTGACCTATTTTCCTATTGTTTATAATCCAAAAGGTGGTACTTGTACATAACGATGGATTTCCAAACGATTATCAATATTATCCAATACCACACGATCGTCATCCATTAATATGATATTGAAACATTGGGCATATGTAACTTTTGCTTCCAATGCGAAAACCAATTGACCATCTTGTATAAATATTGTTAAATTAAAATTATTATGCCTGTCTGCAGTTAGAATTGCCACGCTGTATTCATTCCGACACCGATCTGATAGTTAATGATAACTTCACCGCCAATCGAGAATCAGTCGGTCACACTTACGTGTACAAATTGCTGCCACAACCGCTGCTAACATGCCGAGTCAGAAATCCTGATGAATTGAGTTGGGTGACATACACTTTCAACAAAGATGGCATCTTCTCCCCCAGTCATGGTCGATCGTCCGATGTTAGCCAACAGTCGCCGATCAAAGGCAATTTGTTCAATAAAACAAAGAAAACTCCGCCATTGTGCGACTCAATCATTAAAGATCCGTTCCCTAAACTCAAACTGAAATGAAATTGCTCTAGTCACCGTAAGCTTCGTGTAAACGATTGACTGTATCAGCTCGCTTGCGGTATATATTAATAAGTTTGGCGGCGTCATCACTTACATGCACTTCGAACCGTGACCACTGCGACGTAGCTTCTGCACTCGGCCACGACTTATCAGGCACGTCAGAACAACACCTCGATTTGCCACTTATTTATTAGGCTACATACCATTGATCCAAAGCCCCGTTGAACTGGTGAAAAATTGCCGTGAAGTGTTGACGGAAGTATTGGAAAAAAACCACGTGGTCACGCTTTTAAATTCAATTTGAAGGGGACTTCCAATTAAAACCGCGTCGTAGTTATCGTGACAAAAAAACAACACTCTCGTAAGCTATGAATCGCCAAATATCAATCTCTTTTTCCCCAATTTTTTTTTAAATGCAAGGTGACGGACTGAGTAGCACTCAACACTAGTGTTTTTAAACTGCTCGGAAAATTCAATGAACTTCAGGCAAACTGTATTGTTCCGTCGTATATGCGTAACACGCAGAATAATAGAATGAAAAAATCAAATCACTCAAAAGAAACGTCGTATTCCACCAACGACCAAGTAAAGGTGGATGGATGGGCATTGCACAAACAGAACTACTTTTTGAGCTTCTTGCTGTGATTTGGGTGCTCGCGATTCACAGAAAAATTTGGTCCGAAGATCACAATTTCAGGCATAGACTTTCAAAAAGCGAATGACATCGAATGATCGAAAATGATAACTTTGCACATATTCGAACAAAGAAACTCAAACTGTATTCTAGATTTCGTAGAACAATACTTTTTCCGGCGTATTAAGTTGTTGTTGCTAGTGTGGTTCTTTCTATTTGGAACATTTGAATATGCTACTAAAATATGGTGGTTTGTTGTCACTTTTATTTCGATACCACAATTAATATTTATTTCACCACTTCCACTTATCGCGAGCGTTTTACAAAGCGACTCACCACCGACCGTCTTTTAATTGAAATTATCGGGTATAATCACTTCGGTTACACAAAACAGCTTTTCAACTAGCTGACTTTATTTACGGTTTCCATTGTCCGGATTACAAGTAAATGCCTCAGGCACCGCCACGTTCTTGCCGCCACGCCAAAAGCGGCCGCTCGCCCACACGCCTAACAATCGACTGTCTCTAGCCTATCGCGGCCAGCACACAGCCCAGTGCCGGTCTCGAAATTTTTGCACAAACAAGTTACCGTTAATACGGTAATTTGTTTGTGAAAAATGAAATTTTAACACGACATTGCTTGTGTTTCGATTTTTCGAAAAACAAGATGCCGTAAGGTCGTTTTGTAGAGGACTTCTGATACATTACGTATCAGAAGTCATTTGCCGTGAATTTAGAAAAAATTCGAAATGGCAAATGCTACACTTTCGTTCGATTTGTTGCTGGTTCACACGAAATATTATCGAAGAACGATTTCGTCTTATCTAGAGTTGGGCGTTATTTAACGTAGCACGTAAAATAACATAGTTCCAAATCTGTAACATGTTTCCAATTGAACATGTTACTGAAAACTACATGTTATTTTTGGAACGCCTTACCCATATCAAAAACGAGTAGCGCCTAACGAAACGCTTGAAAAATCAAGAGCATTCTTTATTGTAGTTGCTCGCCAGCTCACAGTGGCGAAGGAAGAGGATAATTCATTTTTTTAATTCTATGAGCTTTTAGCTTCACTGGCGATGATTTGAACAGGAACGCACAAATACACGACGTTGAGTAAACTCGATAGACAGTTTGGAACGCTCTGTAACGTATTAATTATAGTGCGTTATATTGGAATGCGTAACGTGTATGATAACACACGTTGCGCTTTTCAATATAACTCACGGGAAGAACATCGTTCCAAAAATAACATGTTACTGGAACATGTTACTCGTCGGAAAATTTAACGCTGGAACGTGTTACTTATGTTTATCGTTATTTCCCACCTCTAGTCTTATCATAGCCGCAAACACCATCGTCTTCTGGCTCATGATCGCCAGCACCGATCTCATAATCAGAGTCATGCTTCTTGTCAGTTTCATCGTTAGTTCGCTCGGTTTTGAGATCGTCCTTAATCTTAAGTCTCACCAGTTGCGAACGTAGCTCCTCGAACTGATTGTTGGTATGTTCAAAGTCGTAATCCTGGTCGAATTTGTTATTGTTCAGAGGTTCTCCTGGTTATACGTACGTCCGCGTGCACGATTACCGCGCATATTATTATTGTTGTTGCCCCGATTTACCCATCCGCAGTTTTAATTATTATTCTGTACTTGATTGTTCCGGCTTTGATACTTATTATTCTGATATTGGTTACGTTGATGATCCATCCCTTTACCCGAATCTCGGCGATTACGTTCTGATTGATCTGAACGCCCATATCGGCCGATGAGTTCTTGCGCGATAATAAGCTTACTGGGATATTAGATCGGGGTTCTCCGGTAAGCAACTCCGCGACAGATACTTCCGCCGCTATGACCTGTTTTGGTTGTGCCGGTTGTTCTGCTTGTTTTGGTGGATGCTTTTGATTGTTCCTGCTGTTACTATTATTGGTTTTTTAAAGACCACTATCCTGATGACCTCCTCCTTGATTGTTATTATTTCGTCCCTTCAATGTAGTAGTTACGTGTATTGTCCATCCAAGCGCAGTTTTTGGTAATATTGGTGCTCCTTCTTATTATTTTGACCGATCAGCAAGACTGGCTGGACTTTACTGCCTATTGCAGGATCCCCATGATTGATGTAGGGATAGCGTTTCGTGAGCTCATCAAAATCATATTCTTGGTTTGGTAGGATCAGGTTTTTTATTGTGGGCACACCTTGCAACCGAGTGAATGATTCATCTACGGTTTTTGTTTTGATTGCGGCTTTCACGATTTGGGAATCAGTCTCATAGTGGTGTACACCTCCCGTCCACCTACAATATAAAGGTTTACGCTCACCTTTCATGCCCAGCAGCTTTTGCGTCTATCAGCGTTGCAGTGCTTCGTTCATCGAGTATTGCTTTCACCTCCAGTGTTCCGTTCGGTCCTCGTATTTTTACTACCGTTACCTTAATGTTTAGCTGCTCGGTACTGCGATTGATAGTATTGGTGCTTTCGATGTCCGACTGATTTCTTTGTGCAATAGTGGGCGATGGAATTTTTCACAGCTGTCTGTTGGACACTGTCTTCGATTTGAGCAAGGTCCTCTATGAAAATTAAGACAGCAATAGCATGCATTTAATTTCTTAGCTACTTTCCATCGTTTTCAGTTTCAGACCAAAGTGCACAGGATTTGGTTTTTTGCGCTGATATGCGCTGTATGCTCTTCTGTTCGGCTGGAGTTGGAAATACACTTTTTTGATCATATGATGTCCGCGACACAATTTCCGCCATTTGCTGACTCTATTCGGCAAAGTTCACCAATGTTTCTTCACGGGTCTTGATCTTGTTTGTGATTTAGACAGTTCCCCATTGAGTGAGCATGTGTTTAGCCAGTTTTCTAAGAAGCTTTGAGCAAATGCTGCGTTCATCTACATATTCGGCGACTTCGTCTTTCACGACCGTTACTAGATTTCGAATTTGGCAGCTAAAATCCATGAAAGCATCGCTGCCAGAAATATCATTCATTGCGTCGATTAATTTTCCAATTTCGGCATTTATTATTTCCACACGACCGTATTTCATTTCTAGAATGTTCAATATTTCCTTCGGATCTCGAGCGGTACTTAATAATAATTCGAAACTTTTTCTGGCATCCCCATCGGAAAACTCGCAAAGTTCACTCGAAATCTTGTACTGTCTGTAAAAGATTGGCCACTTAAGATTCGAAGTGCCATCGAATTTTGACAGAATATTGCCGACAGTTTGCCGCGACAGCATTTTATATATTGATTTCGCGAGCTCACCAATATTATCCTTTTCGCTTTGGTCATGAACGCTTGATCTTTCAAACCACTGCGCGACCGAGTTTTCGCTTTCATGTTCTTCAACCGCAGCGGTAAATGCACTTTAATTTTTAATTTTTCCTTATTTTCTACACGCACAATTAGTACCTACATGCAAGAACTTTTTCGCGGTGCAAAGGGATCCTTCTTTTCCAATGATAATGCCTTTGTTTTCTTTATCATTTTTCTTCAGTTCCTTCACTTCACTTTCCAAGTTCATTATTTCCATCTCTTTTGCGAGACTTTGGTTTTTTAACTGAAGAATTTCCACTTCTATTTTCTTTCACTTTTTTTATCCCTGACTAGACACTGACTAGGAGATCGAGCCGATGACGCGCAACTTTTTCGTAGTGTTTCGTCTTTGCACGTGTTTTTCTAAGTCACTTTCTTTGAATATAAATCCACCAAATTGTCTTAAGTTCTTTTTAAACTATAGTTGGACTTGTGAATTTGCCATAAAGGACGAAATGAATCTTCCCCAGGAGGTCAGATGTCGCGTTATCGAGGCTTTCCTCGAAATCTACTCGCAGTTCGAGTTTTTTTCTCGCGGGTTCCGGCAGTATTTCTGGATTTTTGCGACATTGCGCTTCACTGATTGATTTGACTAATTTCCCTATACTTTTCGGACTTTTCCACGGACTTGAGGATCCGGTACGAAGGACCACTTTGGTAATTAGAAAAACACGTCGTTGTTATTTCACCGTATATTTTCGACTGAATCCTTATTCTAAAGCAAAACACACATCCAAATACACATGCATAACTCAAAAATTGAAAAGACGACCTCCTATCTTTGATCCTGTCTCCTTCTCGTTTGCCTGGTTTTACAGCGACATCTCCATTTGATCTCCCCTGTATATTATTACAAGTTCCTCTATTATTTTAAAATAAACTTTTTTATATAAAAGAGAGACTTTAAATGTTTCGGTACTGGGAAAGAACTATTTTTGCTGCAAAATTCAATTATGCATTTGTAAAGCAGCAAATCTTTACTGTCAACTAATTAAGTTACCATCATAATTTCCTTGTAGTTCGAGCTATCAAACGAGCTTTTACTTTGCCTGAGAAATATTTTAAAATACGTTACGTCAAATCAAAGCCCAGCTTGGATTGCTGCATAATTTTTCTGAGTCAATCGGGTGATTTATCACAAGACGCCGCTATTCTCACGATGAAATTAGGCTATCAAAAGTTAGTTTCATACAGTTTGTGTGAATTTATATTAATTATGTAGTTTTCTCTATAATTTTGCATGCCAAAAGACTATTAATTGCATAGTTCATTTTATGTTATGCGCACTTGTTTAATTGTTGCCGCAAATTAAAATACTTTTGCATACTGCAATGTTTCATATAGCAGCATTAAAATTTTTTTCCAATTTCAGTGTTAAAAACTACCGAGGATCATGGGTAGATTGGGCCGAACGCGAAGGTATTCCAATTCCACAATAAATAATGAGTGGATTAGACTCAACGAAAGTAACATGCAAAGAACAGTGCAAGCAACATCCATACAAAGCACCATGCAATACTCTCCTACTGATAATTGTAATCCAAAGATATTCATTGATGCCGTGTAGTTAGCACGATTATCATAAGTTGTCTAATAAAATTCTACTAATAAAACAGACAGCTGCCTTTAAATTGCCTGATTTCAATATGCTAATAAGCACTAAGATAAGATAAGCTACGACATCTTGCACATAAAAAGTTGGATTCGCGAAATTAATGTGATCTGGCAGTAGATCGGTTCACTAGCTTGAAACAGTGGTATTCCAACGCTTGGACCTAAAACCAGTTTGTCGACTTTTAATCGACACTCGCAATATTTTTTATATCATGTAACTTTATTATCTGATACTATTCTGATTTGTAATTTTCCAGATATTTTAATTCATTTTTGTAAGTTTATAGCTGCTGAAACAGGTTTGCATCCATTTTGCAAGTTCAACTAGGGACGAAACTTGAATCAATAAAAGACGAAGTCATCTTTATCAGGAATTTAGTTTTACATATTGTCGCGCTGCGTTAAAGATTCTCGAGATGCAAAGGTTGTTTATTGTATTTTCTGCTGTGTTGTATGTATCAGTATCACTTGTTTCTTGCTATTGTTCTAACAATGATAGCAGTATAGCGAGCTATGAAGAGGTGAAAAATTTGCCTAGCCGGCCAGAAGTATTCCTAATTGATGTTCGCGAACCGAAGGAAATTGAAGAGTTCGGAAGTATACCCACCAGTATTAATATACCATGTACGTATTAGAGTGCTCGTAGCTAAGGTTCTAGTGTATATTATTTCGATTGTCGTAAATCGTATCACATATCATATCACATCTCTTTGAATACCAATAATTGCGGGCAGTGCCTAAAATAGAACCCAGCAAATTTTAATTCGATGCCACCAATCTTGAATAACATATTTTTAGAATAACATTATCTTGAATAGCATATTTCAAAGTGACTTGCACCTCTCGCAATTTTCTCATTATCTATGAAATGCTTTGATTGTGGCAGTGTAATATCACCAAAGTTTGGCATCTTTGAATAATCTCGGTCGTCTTTACCGTTCAAATTATTTTTTTTTTGCTTGCACTGCATTTGGTCTTTCTAACGTTTTCGCAAGTCAAGTTCAATAACTTTATTCCAACAGCAGATAGGAAAGTTTATGTAATGTTATTCAACATTTACTTTCTGATAAGCAACTGATACGATTTTACTGAAATCTTTATAATAAGCGTCAGCTATTATCTTGAATGAAGCATAAGTGTTATGTTAATAATATAAACAAATTATTTGATCGTTGTATTGCATTCGACATTAGTGGTAATCAGATAATACAATGAGCTGCTATTAAAGCGGATCATTGCTCTGGTATTTATCATATATGTAGTTTTTATTAATCTCTTGATAAGATAAGCTCTAACGGCAAAAAAATATGTTGCTGCCAATCATCCAGGATATTGAATTTGTTTCGAACTAAATACAGCTAAACTGATACTCATTTATGTTTTACATAATACTCATTTCGGCTAAGATTCTTGTTTTTAAAATAGATCATTTTCTCTACGAGTAATTATTTCGTATAAAAAAGCTGTTTTTTTTAAGTGGCATCTCATAAATGTAAATATTCAGTTCCCATTTTGTTCTGCCTCGAAAGCTTAACATCAACAGTTTTGGCTCTGGAATAAATTAAAAAAATCACTTCGGGAAAGGCAGTTATACGCTTTCTTTAAATATCTCAGCAGTTTAAATGGCTACAGGATTAGACTTTGACAGTGAAATTAAAATTTGGGTAATGGTGTGCTGGGGTCATGTTTCAAAAACAAAATAGATTCTCGTGTGAATCGGCTTAACATGTGAGTAAGAAGATAATCAAATCAGCGTACTAGTCGGCCCGGAGAGCGTGAGTCCAATTCTATGATCTATTAAGTGAAATCGTAAAAACTCTCAGTTATCTAGGAACTAATGCGATCATTCTGCCATATTTCAATAGGTAGAAGCTGAAATATTAGTTGTTAATGCAGCCGCCAATACTGATTTTTGATGGGCTTTACTGTGCGATTTTTTAAAACATTAATTTAACCATTTCATTGGGAATTTGGAAGTAAAATTGTAACCTCCCCCAGACAAATGAATGATAAATATATTTAAAACAAAACACTAAAAATATTTTCTTTCGAATCTAGTGGGATCGTTGCGTGAAACACTTTCAACGGAATCAGGAAAAGTTAATTTCTCGGAAAAATATGGTCGGCAATTTCCTAATGCGGATGATGAAATAATATTCTATTGCCGTTCTGGACGACGGGCCCAAGAAGCTATGGAAATTGCATGCAGCTTAGGATTTAAAAGGTAAATTTAATAACATTCGTGTAATCTTATTAGAAATTATACATAAATGCTGCTATTTTCTTTCAGGGCAAGGAATTACAAAGGATCTTGGTTAGACTGGGCAGAAAGAGAAGGACTTCAAGCTCGTACATAATATGATCGATAAAGACTGGCAGTGATTTTCGATTTTGTACTCTCTCATCATTTTCATAAGATTAAAATGAATTCGATAAGGATACTAACCTAAGTATGCAGTTTTTTTTACACATAAAATACAATTTATCAAATTTTATGATTTAAAAATCAGATTAAATATATGGCAATTCTATTTCAATGAATTAGACTTAGAAGATATGGAATAACAATATTATTGTAGAATGATGTTGCGCCGCATACAAAAGTCTCCATTGAACTACTATTAACTAATCTGAGAAACGGTACAAAGGACATTTTATAGACTAGGAAATTTAAGGGAGATAGTCAGTTTGGCGGGCAATATCACGAACGCAACAAGAGCTTTATTTTCCATAGAATTTTAGTCCATGTATAGTAAGGGACAAAATTCACGAATAACGCAATGCACATAGTTTAACTTGAAGCTTACGAAGCTTAGTAGCTTATAATCGGTTTCTATGATTCATATTTAGTCATGATCTCACATCAGGTGTCGATTTAACCTAGCTCTGAATAGTTACCTGATTTAATTAAATCAATGGTGAAGTGAATTGTGGAATTTATCATTTCATGCTCATAGACATTGATTGTTTATGAATTGCCTATCAATTTCAACTTTCGCACCCGACAAAGGTTATCGTGGGACTACTTTACTTTTTACTCTTAGAAAAAAATTGGATTTTAACTCACTGAAAATGATAAGCAATGCCTATTTAGAATTGTTCCTGCGATCTGAGGTATCGTCTCAAGACTTCAGTATATAAAAAAATATACAGAATAAACCATGTTGACATTTTTCAGAGATTGCATTGAATCTTACGATAATAGCTGGTATTTTTGCGCCTCTACTGAGCTTTTTATGGATAGTAACATTGAAAACAGCAACAACTGTGGCAGGATTGTTGTTGTTTTGTCAATGCTTCAGTTCAAACCAGCTCTCAATATAGACCCAAAAAACGTGAATTGTATAACATGACAAATCATATTCTAATTTTATGTTTTATATGAATACACTGGTCTCGAAAATTGTAGAGAAAATAAGTTTCAATGGTAGTGGTATAAAACGATTGCGTGCTATTTCTTAATACAATGAGAGCACTCATCTATATATCCATAGAAAAAAATGTACGTCCTCCAAACATGCTAAAGAACAAAGCAAAATCCGCTTCAGCCTATTTCTTTTTCAGAGCGGAATTGTTTACCGTCTAAACTCTGTCATTCTATGATTCTATGATTACGAACAGCATTTGACTACCAAACTTTTCTCTGCAGAAGGTTTCCTATTGTATTTGGCAACTATTTCCGTTCTCACTTCAAAAGAGAATTCAGTTTCCCTTTGTATAATTGAACATAACGAAACTGCAACAGTATTTACTTCCCAGCGTAAACATATATCCTCAAGACGGTGTAAGATCTTTGTCCCATCAAAATATGCCTGGCTTTTTACTTGCTTGAGTGGAAACAACAGCTCCATCAATTGGAAAGGAATGACATTCAGCCCCTGGAGAAACATCACCGACGAAACTAGGAATAAGAAAAAACAGAAAATTCTAAGAAAAAATTGTATCTCTAGTCACACCTTTACCCAATTTTCTTCCACCCATAAAACTCGCTCATCACCTACTCAGTCCCTGTCTCCAGTGACAACAGATAATTATTCCTTATCTAACTGTTCCAATGCTTTTACTTATAATAATAATAATGCATACCCTCAGCAGTTAACACGACATCTTCTCCCTCAAGCAGGTGTACCAACGTTGTTAATAAACACTCCAAGGTTTCCAGTCAGGCCGCCGTAAACATAGCTCCTACTGTGAGCAATATAAATTATTCTTCTAATGGTAGTAATATAACATCTGAACTCTTCGAAGATCAGTCAACCCTGTTAGGCATTTTTCCTAACCGAACTCAGAAAAGCCTCAAACTTTTTTACCACAATTGTGGTGGTATGAGAGGCAAGCTAAGTAACTTGGCTTAATGCCTCATAAGAATGAAGAGATTCTCAATAGCAGTTGGGCTATTTACAGAAGCGACCGTGATTATTTTTCTACGGGTCAGTCGCGATGAGGTGGTGTCTTACTTGCTGTTAGGAACACACTTTCAAGTGAGCTTGTAGATACCACCCCAAATGTTTTCTTCCAATATTTAATTGTTCGAATCTCCTTGAATAACAAATCAGCATACATCGCTGTTGTCTACATCCCGTCCAGATCTGACGAATCCGTCTACAGCTATTTTTGTGATACATTATCTTCGTTCGCAACATAACTTAGCGAAAAAGACAAAATAATAGTTTTGGGAGATTTCAATCGTCCGAATCTATGCTTTGTTCCGGATGATAAGGACTCTTACCTTGTACCCGTAAACCGTTTAGACACCAACGATTTCAATCTTGCGAGTGCCTTTTATGGTAATGATTTGCAGCAGGTTTCCCAAACTCCTAACCAAAATGGTAATTGGTTAGATCTTGTTTTCACAAATGCTTATGACGAAGTAGTGGTTAGTCCAACTAGTGACGCAGAGCATCTTTTTTGCAGCAGTTTACACCATACAGCACTGTCAGTCGAACTTTTCACTCCAGATTCCACCTGCTTAAAAACTTACAATAACTCAATTGTATTTGACTTCCGTAATGCTGATTATGAAAGCATTAAACATGTTCTTGATACTACTGATTGGTCGACTACTCTTTCAACACAAGATCTCGAGACAGCCATTTCCTGTTTTTACAATAAAATATTTGACGCCGTTGAAAGATATGTTTCAAAGATAAAAAAAAGAATAAATTGTCTGAGCCATGGCTTGATAGGGACCTTAGGCATATGCGAAATCGTAGGAACAAACTTTATAAGCTTATTAAAGAAAATACCGATGTTAGTCCTGCTATTCAGGAAGAATATAATGAAGTTGCTAAGCAATTTTTAGCAAAGTCTCATGAGGCTTATGACACTTACATTAGAACAACCGGCGAAAATATAGTCCACGACCCGAAAAAATTCTTCGATTTTGTTAATGTGAAGCGAAAAACTACTTTCTACCCATCGTCCATGTTTCTTAATAATATAACGTCTTCCTCTCCTAAAGAGATATGTGACCTATTCGCTGATAGTTTCCAAGAAATTTTTAATGCACCAGACCCATCAAACTCACACCTTTCTTCCTCTGATTCAGCTTCAACAGCTTTTGTAAACCATTTAGAAATTTCCCGTGATGAAATACGTAAAGTTATTTTGGATCTCGACTGCAACAAAGGTCCTGGGCCTGATCTTCTTCCTCCGACCTTCTTGCGTAAGTGTGTAGAGCAGCTGATAGCTCCCTTGCATATTTTCTTTAATAGATGACTTTCGTCGGGAATTTTCCCATTCTGTTGGAAGCTTTCGTATGTCACACCCATATTCAAAAATGGTGATCGACGCTGTATCCGAAATCATAGGGGCATTGCCATTTTGTCTTCGATTCCGAAACTTTTCGAAAAGGTGGTATACGATAAACTTTCTCCGCTTGTTGATTCCCGTTTGAACGAGCAACAACATGGCTTTAGAAAAGGTCGCTCAACTACCACGAATTTGACAATCCTAATCTCTGACGTTCTAAGCAAAATGGAAAAAGGATACCCAATTGACGCAGTCTACACCGACTTCAGTATGGCGTTTGACAGAGTTGACCATTCTACCTTAATTCTAAAGCTTCAGAAATTCGGTATTGCCGTGTCTTTACTCAGCTGGCTGACCTCCTACCTTCGCGATCGAACACAATGTGTAAAATTTCAACGATTTTTATCGAAAAACGTTAGTGCTACCTCTGGTGTATCCCAAGGTAGCCATCTTGGCCCACTTCTTTTTAATATATTTATTTCCGACTTATCTGACGTCCTAGCAGGCATACCTAGCAGGCCTAGCAGGCATTTATGCATAAATGCCTAGCAGGCATTTATTCTATGCAGACGATCTCAAACTTTATCAGACTATTGAATCGAAATCGGATGCCTCCTTTCTCCAATCCAAGCTTGATTCACTTGATCAGTGGTGCAATATAAACAAGCTCGCTCTCAACATTAATAAATGCTATGTTATTCGTTTTTCCAGGAAATGCACGGTCACACACAATACGTACTTCCTCGGCAATAATATGCTAACCCGAGTTGATAACATTGCTGCGGTGTTATCTTAGATGAAAAACTCCGCTTCACCTAGCACTTTGATAAAATACTTTCTCGTGCGAACAAACAGCTAGGTTTCATCAAAAGATGTGCCAAAGAATTTCGTAGTCTGTGGGTCACAAGATCCTTATACACTTCACTTGTACGTCCTATTCTCGAATACGCTTGCATTAGCTGGAATCCCGCTTTGAAACCCACAGTGACAGACTCAAGTCAATACAAAAACAATTTTTACTTTTCGCCTTGAGAGAACTTGTAGCGCGTGAATGCGTGAACTATTAAATCAAACACAGTTCTACAAATAAGAGTTTATAAATGGCTAAAGTCTAAACACGTATAAATGCGAAAGTGTGCGCGAGTGATCTGCACGGCAGGACAGTCGTGAACGAACAGGACGATTTTTCTGTTACGCGGCACTTGCTCTATTCCTTACCGCTGTGCGTCGCTCAAGTCGTTTTGTGTGCACCAGCAGCTTGAGTATTTGGCGCGCTTATTTAGAATGTGTCGCTACAAACTGTACAGCCCATATGATTTTAATAGCCTACCCCCTTATGAGTTTCGACTGGGTCATTTAAACCTATCGACACTAGCCTCCAGAAGAATGGTAATATCGGCCTGCTTCACATTCGACGTCATTAGAGGCGCTATTAATGTAGAATTCCTGAATAGTAAAATTTTGATAAATATCCCTGTGAGGAACACCAGGTCCAATCGTTTCCTAAAAGAATATTCACATTCGACGACATATGCAGCTAAGGAGGCAATAAATAGATGCTGCAGAATATTCAACAGCAAAAGTAATTTATATTCCCCTACGATTTTCAAATCATCCTTCAAATCCTCTCTTTTTCATGCCATCCATACCCCTAGACCTTAACCTATAGCTTATATGTCAATGTTTTTATTTATTGATTGTTATTTATTAATCTATTTGTTACTTTTTTCATTTGTTTGTTACTTGTTTTTAACTTGTTTGTTTTTCCTTTTTTGACTTTACTTTTCCATTTTATTTTTAATTTGTTATTTTATATGTGATTTTGTACCTTGTTTTGGTGAATAAATAAATAATTTAATAAATAAATCTTACACATTTGTCATTCAACATAATATTCATCATTTATTTTTATACGAAAAATTAGTAATTTGAATTGCTATGATAAAATTTAATGCTCAAATAAAATTGCACACCTCCGTATATCCGCACGCCAATGCCTTCAATAAAGCTTACGAGCTTTTGGGAAGTTTATAGTACATAAACAATCAAAAACCAGCTGTTTGTGTTATGGCGCCAATATGCTTCGCATCAAACCGACAAAGGTTCATCAAAGCTGTCGCCACATTTTGATATTCCTGCGAAGAGTTGTTCACTTCACTCTACTACTCCCAAGGTAGCAAGCGAGCAGGTGCATTGCGTGAGTCCATTCGGCATTTTCCGGGGACTAATCAAACATTCCGTAGTTTGTCTGCGCTTCGACCACATCTATCAGTTCAGTTACTTCAAAGTTTTCTCCGGGTTCAGTTCAGTTCTAGACAGTGCTCAAAGTTTTATTCTTGCAATGGCAACATACGAGGAAGTTAAAGATTTACCCAAACAACCAACAAAATTCTTGATCGATGTTAGGAACTTGGACGAAGTGAAGTCGACGGGCCAGATCCCAACCAGCCTAGTCATACCTTGTAAGTATTAAGTGAATATCATGAATTGTTAACTGGCCTGTGGAGGGTTAGACCTTGCAAGGCCACAAGATGACCATGTGATATACTTGAGATATAGTTAAAATGATGCATAATCATGCCTAATAATATTGCCTCCATGAGCTGGAAGGCTGACGGACAAGCTTGGTGACAGTCTGCTGGTCATAATTGACCGACTAGATTTCGAGGAAATTACTGATTTTGTTTGCAGATAGAAAAAAAATTCATTGGTATTTTTTTATGGTCGTATAAGTACCTGTAGAATCTAATGTAAATCGATTTCATGCGCGTATTTTGTGAGTGATGGTAATCGTTTTTAATATGTTAACTGATAAGATAGATAGACGGACATCGGAAATATGCCTACATGTTTGCTTAGAGAACAATTCGTTTATTTAGTGGCGAGCTCGTATTTAATTTATAAGTTCGGATTGTACAGTTTTAATACCGCAAGTCTGATCGATATTGAAAGAAAGTAAGCTAGGAATAAAGAAAGGATTATCATGTGGTAAAATACTGGCTTTAGATTATAGTTGTTTGATTTGTGTATGTACAAATTTAAAGCAATTATAAACTTTTCATTCAAATCGTGGAAATAGGGTTTAATTGTGTTTATTTAACTTTATATCATATGCTCCAAGGAGTGTTCAAATATTAACTTATTGACATATATGTTCTTAATGGCTTATCATCCCATAATTCGACAGATTATTCACTGTTATAACGATAAGTTCTGTATTTATTATCTCTATGAGCTTCAAATCAAATGCAGTGTTATTTCAAATGTTTCGTAATATTATAAAACTTGTATATCTTCTGAATTATATATTTGATTATATTATCTTAATGAGCAACAGAAACGGAATGATAGTGTAGACATTAAGCTATGTAGACACGCATCGAACTATCTTAATAGATATGAGTCTTTAAACCTCAAACTATTTCCCAATTAAACTACTTCTTATATTTTCATTTTAATCATTTAAAATATGTAGTTCTATCGCTTTAATCTAGATTAGTGTCGTGAAAAGTGTTCCGAATTGGCTATTGCCCAATTCAGTTGCTATTACATATTTTAGTTGCAGTTAAGGAGACATTCGCCTTTGAAATTGAAAAAAAAAAACACTTAAAAATTTTATTATGAAAAAACTATTATATTTATTGACAAAATTTCTTTTGGACATTGTTAAACAGTTTCTAAAGAATATTAAAAAAAAGTTTTTTTCATTTTTAGTTTCCCTTCGCTGCTGTAGAGGGCGTTATCCAAAAGTTACTTTTCAAACGGTAGGACATATTGTGGACCTCCTGTAACAGATTTTTGAAAAATTCTAAATGGATTCTTTTCTTGAGACTCAAAACTATACAATAAGCCTCTAAAACTCATACTTTTTCATATTTTGAAGTTTTTGTATGTATATTTCTGAAAAATGCGAAAAACGGCATTTTTTGGGAGTAAGTCATCCCCGTAAAAAAAGAGGGGAGTATTTTTTTAAAGTTTTAGAGGCTTATTGTTTACTATTTTCCTTAAGTAATCGAATGCTCTTTGGTTTTTTAAAATCGGTCGAGTAGATTCGGAGAAAAATTTCCTACGAGTTTGAAAAAGGTAGTTTCGAGAAAAACGCGTTTAAAGTTTTTTTCACCATAATTTTATTGAATAAAAGGTAGAAAATTTTTTTTTACCTTAGCTGTAACTTTTTTTCTATTACGAATTTCTTGATGAAATTTTAGGAGGCAACTTTTGAACATATATAGAATCGAAATATGTAAAAATCTCAAAATCGAATTTTTGAAAATTTCAAAGGCGAATGTCCCCTTAATATTTTTGTTAAACTGGGAATTTGGTAAAAACCACATGATATGCTGGTGAGAACTATACTTGAAACGCAGAGTAGACTGTTTTTTTTTTAAATTACACAAAATCGTTGTGACAGTAGAAGCAAAATCATTTCGCATTGTTCTGGTCATAATAATGATCAACGATTTTATTGCTATTTATATTCTTGACACTTCAAGAGTTGTAATAATTGTTTTCGTTGTTCTTTTCGTTCTTTTTTTGCATTGAAATTGTACTTTTTGTATATATCGGTTGGAAATAATGTAACTAACTATAATTAAGAAAAAAAAATCATTTACATAAATAAAAAGTAGTATTTTATAATTAGAAAGGTCACAAATTGCATTCTTTTCCTATGTGTAAACTCATTCTTGACTGACTGTATATTATTAATAACAATACAATTTTTTATCTACGAGTCCAAGACCTTGATTAATGAAATTGCATCACTTGGCGTCGCATCTGCACATCATTTGTACATGTCATTTGTACATGTCATTTTTCGAAAATTGGTAGCTGATGCTCACAAAGAAAAATTGATGTCTTCTAATGTGACTTAATTTCCCTTCAACAAGAGTAGGAAAGCTTACAAAGCTCTGGCAGACATACTGAATACAACAGGAAGACACATTAGTCCTGTGAAATACGACATAAAAAAAGGTGAAACTTCGGAAAAATTAGGGGAAAGCTGAATTTTGTTGTAAACCTTGATACTGGTGTGTTGAACTAAATGTCAAAAGTATCCATCGATTTGAATGCTGCGTTACTTTTTATACAGGGTCAAAGAGCACCAAAAGTGACCTTTCCTAAATATCTCAGTAACGGTCACATCTTCAGAAAAACAATGTATGGCGGATTTGTAGCTTAGAAAATTTCCTACAAAAAAGATTATACAACTTTTTCTTGTAACCATAACCGTTTTTGAGATATATTGATCTAAATATTTGTACCTAACAGTATCGACTTTCTCAACGGCATATTTATGTTATCCGATTTTGATTACGACTTGGAATATTTGTGAGTTTGTTTTACTATGTTTAAGAGGCCCATAAAAAACATGTAAACAAACTTATCTACCACACTCCAGGATAGGTTTAAAAGTGTGCTCCGAAAAAACAGCTGTTTGAGCACGTTTACCAATGGTAAGCTATTATAGGATCGATAAAATATTGTTCAAATACCCCATGTAGTAAATAAAAAATCAACCGCATTGGGTTTGGAATTTTTATGAATTCCAACATCTTTCTTTAAGAACTTTCACTGATATTCTCATTGCAGAAATGTTTACACTTTTTGCGGAATTTTTTGCAAAGTGTGCGTCGAAAAGTTGCATTCAGAAATTTTTTAGAATGGTATCGTTTTCTTGTTTTCGACTTTATTTGCTTTGTATAGATTTTCCTAAGCTTCCGTTAAAGTATATTTTCAAGATCATCAGGATGTCGTAAAAAATAAAAAAAAAATAAAAACAATCATCAAAAACCTGACAGCAAAACATCTTCATGAAGTTTCTTTTCCAGTCTGCCCATAAATACCTCATTCATTAATGTTGATAAAGGATTTATCATGGCGACAACTTTAGTAGGTTTGAAGTACTTCCCCTTCAAATTGAAATAGCTTACACTCATGCGAAACGAGGGCAATGTTCATGTAGTCTCTAATCATCTTCCTCCACTCTGGGGCGTTATTTTTTCCCAATAGCCAGTCCTCAAAACAGCCCAAGTACTTGTTTTACCGGCACGCTCGGAAACAACGCCTTGACATAAAAAGATACAACTAGTTTATCTTCCCCTATTTTTGCCACTTCTCCAAGTGGCTCTAAGAACTCCCCTCAGTTTATAGCCAACCTATCACTAATCTTTCCTCAGGCTCAACATTCGTCCACGATCCATTGCGCAATTCTCTTTCTTGGTGTGTTTATGTCGTTGACAATCTTCCTTATGCCTAGTACTATACTCTTCGCGAAACGAATTCAACGGTCAAATCCCATACAAAAGAGCTTTACTGACGAATTGAAAAGCTCTTTTTGTATGGGATTTGACCGTTGAATTCGTTTCGCGAAGAGTATAGTACTAGGCATTAGGGCGAAAGAGGAAGATTTCAAATTTTCGAAATAATTACCACCGCTACAAGATAATTTTTTTCTTTTTTCCCCCCTAGTGTAGATGGCAAAAAAAAATCTGCTAACCAGATTCCCGGGTGACCTATCGCCTCGGGGTATGTGAGGGTTGACTCACTAAAAAAAAAGGACCATCTATAAGCCCACGAAGTTCCGAGTCGGGACCCGCCTAAGCACTGCTTCGACCCGGTCGTGCTGACTCACCACTCGGTAACCACGGACTTCAGAAACTACCATAGTTCATGGGTCGGTAAGGCAACCCTCCTCCCGCTTTATGCGCAGCACTTTCTCAACATATGTTAAGACTGCGCGCCAGTTCTCCTCATTTCGCAGCATTGCATTCAATCATGGACTCAATGGTGCGCCTCAAACTTACGAAGCGACTGCACATAAAGAATGTGTGCTGAGCATCATTACTCATTCTGTTCAGGTATTTGCTGAAGTAACCGTGCCCTGTCAAGAATTGACAAAAGTAAAAGTTTACCTCTCCGTGGCTCCGGTTAAGCCAAGGCTCAATAAGACCAATTAGTTTAGCCGTCTAGCGTCCTTTAGCACTTACACTCCAACGTTGTTGTCAACGTTGGAGGGTAAACGTACACGAGTGCGTCAGAGCCTCAGTTCTACCCAGCTCTGAGCGAAAGAGGTACCCTTCTTTTGGTTCTCGCGCTAGTAGGTCGATCGAGATTACTCTCGATATCACCATCACAGCCTCTTCTGAGACTGTGCGGTAGCAGGGCACCCCTGCGCTGGACACTGGCAATGTGCTTCCGGAACTTCTCAGTTCGGAGCGCATGTCCCCAGATTTCGGCTCCATATAGCAAGATGGAATCGGCCGTCACCATCAGCAGCCTCCGTCGCGTCTCACTGGGCCCACCAACGTTGGCTATTAGCCTACTCAGCGAAGTGACGACTACTAGAGCCGTCGCATGCCCTGCCGATATGATCCCAATACGTCAGCTTGGTGTCCAGGGTCACTCCCAGATACCTGACCGACTTGCTAGTCTGGACCTCGACGGAGCCAACTTTCATGGGTATGACAGTTGGTATCCTCCGCTTCGTAAGCATAACAATCTCTTTTTTAGATACTGCCAGCTAGAGGCAGTGTTCGGTCATCCACCGATCCACCCTCCTCATGACTTGGCTAAGTCTGAATTGAGCGAATTCGGCAGATTTGGAAGTAATTACCGCTGCGACGTCATCAGCGTAACCTACCAGAAACACATCCGCAGGCATTTCCAGGCGCAGCAGATCATCGTACATGATGTTCCAGAGGTCAGGTCCTAAGATCGACCCCTATGCCGCACCTGAGGTGACAGGCCTCCGTTTGATTCCTTCGTCTGTGTCGTAGAGCAACCAGCGTTCATTGAGGTAGTCCTGCATCATGGCTAGCAAGTAGTCGGGGATACGGATGTCTGTCCACCTCGCCGAGTTGAACTTGAAGATAACTTACGATACACAACAATGAGCACATTAAAAAATTATATGACTCATGGTAAAAACAAAGTTAGATATTTAAACAACCAGGTCTCTAGTTAAAATTAGCAATGACATTATTGAAACAGATAGCTCATACGCCAATTACTACTCTCTTCAAAAAAAAAGTTCAACGAGAAAACAAGAACCAGCTGCTCGTGGTCATTAAGTTAATGATATATAAGTAATACACCAACTCTTATTGAATTGGCTCGAAATGGCAATTTTCCGCATAACCCGTACAATGCTCGTTACTCAGAGGATCATTTTTACTATTATGACAACTAGAAATTAATCAACTTTCTCGATTCCTACGTGAAACTTTTATTTCTTTGCTTACGGATCATTTTCTGCCTTGTTGTGGAGGTTTCACGACCCGGATTTTCCACTTTAATCAATACGAAATAACTTAGGAAAACAATAGAGTTAGACATAAGACAGACTTGGCATTTAAGAAATGGAAGAAGGATTATTGATCGATTCATGAGTAAATTCTTGACATTCCTCTTGCATGAATTAATAAAAGCTTTTATCTTAACCCAGCTATTGGTTGTTGTATTTTTTTGGTTGAATAAAATGTCCTAGTACAGTATTCGGTATGAATGTACATGAACATTGACACGAACATGAAATGGATTATTATTTACTGGTCATTGTCAATCCATGCATTACCTCTCTCTACCTTCTCACATAGAAACTGTGAGTCACAAAATATGTATGTGGCTGGCAGCGTTTCATATGAAGCGGTAAGGTACTTAAATTGATTCAATCAAATGAAAAAAAAATTGGTTTTCTTTGAATGTATGAAATACCATGTTCAAATGAATATTGATTTGGTAAATTTGTTGGTAGACAACAGTGATTTATTGTTTCTTTGATTATTTGTACAACGGAAATTGTGAGTGGGAGCAATGGGTTTGTTCAGGATATTGGCGAAATGAATCGATGTTTTCGAATCTTGCCTGTACCTGATTTAATGACTATGTAAAATCATTATTTCGTATACCTAAATCTATATAAATCAATCACAATGTCACAATTTTTATTTATAATGCCTTTTTGATTTACAGTACCAACTTTGGAAGAAGCACTTCGATCGTCAAATGATGATTTCAAGAAGAAATTCAACCGCGAAAAGCCCTCCAACGATTCTGTTGTAATCTTTCATTGTAAGATGGGTGGCAGAGCTCAAAAAGCAACAGATCTGGCAAAATCTCTCGGATTTAAAAAGTATTATTAATTTTTTTTAAATCATTTCATGTGATTAATTTTCTTAATTTTCCAGTGCAAAATGCTACAAAGGATCCTGGACCGAATGGGCTAAGAAAGAGAATTTGAAACCAGAATAAAATGTTTATTGTGTCACATAATTTGTTTCTATATGCTTGTCGTGTTTGTAAAACGTAAATATGTTTTGAATAATAAAAAATGAGTGATTTTTTCTGAAAAATAAATGGATTTTTTGTTGAAATGATTATTTTTTACGAAAAAGATGTTTTCAAGCAGAAAATAATAAGGCAGTAATAGGGGCATTTCACGTGAAGCGGACAACGAAAAAGTTGAGGTTCTGGATTTCGTTCATATTGTGAAAATATTAACGTGGATACACAATTTTTTTCTATGAGGCTGTGGGCTTTTGAACAAATGTCAAAATTGATGCTAGGTGTTTTTGGAAACCGATTCTGAGATTCGAAATATAATCAAAAAAACATTAAACATACTGATTGGTGTAGGAAATTCACTGTTCTTTTCAATTTTGAGATTAGATTTGAAATAACAATTTTTTTTCCTGTGTGAAACCGGAAGTAAGCACTTCAACTCGTTATTTGAATAATTTGAACCAGGCTAATTTTGTTTATTTTTATATCAAAACCAAGCTTAAAGTGTACTGATTTTATGATAAAAGTTTTAGAATGGGATGGCCAGTAGTTTAGAAAGTAGGTGAATTTCAATACATAGAAGTCGCATGGAGCGTGGTACCTGGAGCTTGATTAAGATAGGTAGGGAGTGTAAAAGCAAATCATTTGTAGTAAAACTATTATATATCACTTGTATCACTTACATATAGAAGATAAAGTATTAAAAATTGCTAGTGTTAATTTAATTAATAGAAGAAAAAAACTTGTTGATGGTAAAATGAATTTATTCCATAATTTTTACAATTGTACTCTTGTTTCTTAAACTAGTTCTTTTTTTAATTACTGGAGGTATTTCTGCGATCAATTTTTTACTGCAGCTTCGGCATAGTTTCTTTCCTGCTAATATTATTGGATTTTTTCTTAGGTCTTTAACCTTCCGATGAAATTTCAAATCGAATGGATTGAAACATCGATAGCCGCGCAGAGACATAATACACATAATTAATAAGACTCTTTAACTTATCAACAAAAGTAATAGCCACTGCACGCGCTGAACAATAACTCGAAAAATAACGGAAAACTCGAAATGACTTGGCGTCATATATATACAATAATATAGGCGTCATTTATTTTAATTGGATTTTTATGATAAAATAAAACCTCTCTCAAATAAGAAATGGCGCTACTAATCACATTTCGATATCAATTTTTATTTTTGAGCTAACCAGCTGTACCAAACAAGCTCTCGATACCACGCTTCATACGACTTCCATGTATTGAAATTCACTTACTTCCTACACTACTGGCCATCCCATTCTAAAACTTTTATCATAAAATAAGTACACTTTAAGCTTTGTTTTGATATAAAAATAAACAAAATTAGCCTGGTCCAAATTATTCAAATAACGAGTTGAAGTGCTTACTTCCGGTTTTACACAAGAAAATAATTTTTTTTTTATCTAATTTCAAAATTGAAAATAACAGTGAATTTCCGACACCAATCAGTATGTTAAATGTTTTTTTTTTTGATTATATTTCGAATCTCAGAATCGGCTTCCAAAAAAACTGCATCAATTTTGTCAATTATTCAAAAGCCCATTGCTCGGCAACTAAAACCCCATAGAAAAAAAAAATTGTGTATCCACGTTCATATCCTCTAGAAATACCATTACGCACAATATGAACGAAATCCAGAACCTCGACTTTTTTTCGTTGTCCGCTTCACGTGAAATGCCCCAATAGGGAAATATCGAATTGATGATTCTATTTCGATGGCCCATTAATCTCATGCAAGACAAAAGAATAAACTGCAAAATTTTTAAACTCACTGTCTCGTGTGTAAGAAAAAAGAATGAAGAAAAAGGAAGAAAAGAAAACAAGAGTAACAAAATATTAAAACTAAACTGTACATACTGGCGACTAACTGGCGGAGATGTTGTAGTTAGTCAGTTCTGTAGATAAACACAATCCTACAAATAAACACAAACTTGCACGGTTGTTTAAACTGATTTGAGCTATAATATAATAGCAGGCTTTGGAGTTAAAATCACGGTGTCGAATTCTATTTAAAGAAATAGAATTCGGATTCGAAGCCGATATTCATCATGCGACCTCATAGCCCTCGAAAATAGCTAGCTAACAGGTAGCTGATTCTAGAAAATGGAAGCGACAAATTATCAGGAGAGCTAAATAAACTTTCGATATTTTGTACCGTTTTGTATGCCGATTCAAAAATTAAAGGCACTCGGCGAAAAAAAATACTTTTATGAGCCCGCAGATACCATAAAGCAGGATATTTTGTGTTGATGTAAATAACAGCGGAATCAATCAAGGGCAGACAACGAAGTCTAATAAGCTTCTTTCAACAGTAATCACAGAATTTGTAATAAGGCTTTGTCCCAACAAAAATATTCCCGTTTTTCAAAAAGTTTAATTTTAAACTGATCAAACACGGAAAAAAGGGCGAGTAAAAGTACACCTCTGTACAACCACAAGGGGTATTGAAGATGGCCCGTTGACTAGAGGGAGTCGTTGTAGATCATGCAAAAACTGAAACAAACAGCTACTGGAGGACAAAAAATCGTTAAAAAATTAATACAAAAACATTGGTCGAGGAACAATTTAAAAACGTTGAGGGAAGACAGATTTAGGAGAGTTAGACGCTCTTTATGGATTTTTACAGTAGATTACGAATAAGCTTGGGTTGAACAGATTCAATGACATCCGATAAGTACACGAAACGTGGAGATCATACTCATGCATGCAACGGACTAATGAAAGAGGACGAAATCAGCAACTGTTGATACCCTACAGGTAGGATAGATACTGTAAATAACTGTAAGATACTGTAAATCAATTTTCAACTTGACGTCAAACAAAACAGCAGGATTTTTATGGCAATCTACATGAAGCAAAACATTGCCCATAAATATTCAAAAGACAAGAAGGTAGGTTTAATAGAAAAGGACAGAAAAGAACTAGACGTTTGCGTACATTAAGAGAGAAGAGTTTCTAGTATACCATGCATTTGAAGCTGTTAGACCTGACTGCAATAAAACACAGTCATTGAAATGCAATAAAACACAGTCGTTGAAAGACTAGATTTAACGGAACAAATTAAGATCTATAAAAAGGAAGGGGGAAGAATACACCTTTAGCACAATTTTGGAGGTACTATTGAGGATGTAGGATGGAAACCAAGAAAGAAGAGAACCGAATATACCGAAACAAGAACGCTTATAAAACAAGATAAAACATTTGATAGTGCTTTAAGCTTTTGAGATGTCAGTATATATAACATCAGCTTGGAGCCTATTGTGAAGAACATCAGTCACAAAATCAACAAATTCGACTAGTTAAGTCGATGTGGTAGTGGTATGCCATGACAGGGTAGCAAGGTCCTGAAAAACAGGGTGCCGACAAATAAAATAATCCTACAACAACTCTTGTCGGGCTTATGGGTTGAAGCTGCTAGAAAGCTTCATTTACAAATAAACAATTACGAGTGTGGAATGATTAGATTATACCTGATTTAACACATGTATTTTAATTAAACCAATTTTTTCCTTTTGAAGCTAGATTTATTTTGATATTGACATATATCGATATTTCGAGGGTAATCTGCCCTCTTCTTCAGTGTCTATTGGACCAATAGACACTGAAGAAGAGGGCAGATTACCCTCGAAATATCGATATATGTCAATATCAAAATAAATCTAGCTTCAAAAGGAAAAAAATGGTCTAATTAAAATATTTTTTGCAAGCTAGGAAAAAAAATTGGTACACAATTAAAACATGTATTTATTCAAAGCTTGATTAACTCAAATCTCGGTGTGCGCTCTCCTATCCGAACCAAAATTCGATACAAGCATCACAGGAATAGTAAAAACGCTAGTAAACGTTCTTCAGCAGACACCATATTTAAAAAAAATCGAATTAAATTGCTGTAGAGTTCATATAGGTCGCATTTATTTGCTTGCCTTAAAGTTGAATTATAGGTATCAACCCTAAGTATCAACCGTTACGCTGCGAGTCAGCGAGTGTTATTTTCGGTAAATTTCCTCAAAAAAGTTGTTTGGAGATACAATCAAAGCAGAAACCAGTTCTAATGAAAAAAAAAACTCTAGCGCACCTGAACCGCTAGAAACACTAATGTTCGAAGAACAGTAGAAGAATCGTGCAGGTTTTGAGTGCATATTCCACCACATGTGCTGCTTATTACGACCAAACTGTTTCAAATGCCACGTTTTACTTTGGTCTCAAGAATGCATTATAACTCATATGGTGGAAGGTTTCAGATATTACCACTGGCATGAATTTCAACGTTTATGAGAGCAAAACACGGGTTAATTATATTCGTTATCAGTTGCTTATTTCACATAATTTTGAAAGCAGCATCTCATATAACATCAATGAAGAAAATGCTCAGTGCCTGCAGCACTGTAACTGAAGTTGGTGTTTGGGGCTGCGATCCGAAAAATTTGCAGAACTTTGCGAATTGCAACATTGATTATTTATTTTAATTGTAAATGTTTCCGGTATGAATACTAACTGTAAGCGTTTATTGATACAAAAGTAGCACAACCGACTCGTGCTGGCAACCTTCTGCCAGTATCAAAGCCAAGAATATATCACATCTGCTTCACGTTGTTATATTACATTCGAAGTTAAAGGAGTATAAAGAAATTTAGAGTTACCTGCAGCGAGTTTTTTCAAATAATCGAAAGCTTAATATTTGCTGTTTATTGTCACTACAATATCATTACCATTTGAAAATTCTACGATAAAACCGCTTAATAAATATATTGCAATTAAACACAAAACCAACAATAGCTGGCAACCCTATCGTGGCTTTTCAACCAAATTTGGCCTGAATAATGTTTATGACAGGTTTCATTAATTGTATGAAATTCGTATTGATTTCATGACTGCACTGGAAGTTATAGAGCAAAAAGTTTTATTTTCCTGAGCGAATTTTCAAAACCAAAGACACAAAAATTACCATAGCTGGTAGCACCAATCAAATTTTTCAACCAAATTTCCACCAAACAGAGATTAGAGTTAGGTTTAGCTACTGTGCCAATTTCATGAAAATCTGGTAATTTATTCACATTTCATAGGGCAAAAACCAGTTTTTTTTCTTTGTAATTTTTCAAGATGGCACCACTGGCACAGACTTGCCCACAATTCAAAATCGCTTCTATCAAATCTGGTCTTACTTAAGTCCAATGCATTCTGTAAATTTTAGCTGTATCTGATTATTGGTTCGTGAGTTTCCGTGAACAGAAGTTTTTGATGCTAAAATATAGGTTAACTGGGAGAGGGCTACCGTTCTTGTCCGACATGAAATTTCCAAAGTTTTATTTTGAACGTGTAGATAAAACATAAGATTTATATACAGATTGGTTTTATTGTAAGAAACGGACATTTTTTTGAATATTCGATGGTTTGAATGTTTTCATTTCCAAATTTTTTTTTTCAAAATGAAGACACCAAAATTATCATAGCTGGCAACTCCAACCGAATTTTTCGACCAAATTTCTACCAAACGTGGCTTAAAGTAAGGTCCAGCAATTGTGTGAGTTTCGTCAAAATCGAACGATTCAATCAGAATTTATAGGGCTAAAAACAGTTATCTTTTTTTGTGGTTTTTCAAGATGGTACCACTGGCACAGAATCGCCCGCATTTCAAAATCACTTCTATCAGACCTGGTCCTATTTAAGACCAATACATTCTGCAAATTTCAATTAATTCTGCTCATCGAATCGTGAGTTTCCGTGAACAGAAGTTTTTGATGCTTAAAATATAGGTAAATTGGGCAAGGGTTACCAGGCGTGCCCGTTATACCATATCTTTTTTTTTTTTTTGGTTATGTAAACAAAGCACAAGATTTACATATGAGTGGCTTTTTTTTGAAAAAACGGCATTTTTTCAAGAGTGACGATGATTTGGAGGTTTTCACTTTCAGTGCCTGCCCTAGCTACAGGGTTACCAGCACGCTCATTAAAAGCTACATAAATCTACAACTAAATAATATCAATATGTTCTGAAAATTTCGTAATGATTGAATAGCTCTGTCAAAAGTTATCGCAATTTAAAAATTTTCAAATTTTCCCCTCCTCTTTTTAGGCACCCAGCGCACACATAGGGTTAAAAAATTCCAAAGCATTATCCGATTTATATGTAAAACACGTTCGAAATTTATTTCGTTAACTTTATTTTTGCGAAAATTATTTGTGCACGAAATAATAGGTATATTAAAAATATCACTTAAATGGCCGCCGGCGCCAAAAGGTTAACAATAACTGACATTTAAAGAGACCTGGACCTATTCTGCATATACACCAGTGTATCCTGAAAGTTTCAGCTCAATCGGATGGCGCATTCCCGAGATTATCTCACTGAAATTTTTTGATGATATATATATATATATATATATATGGAAATATGAATTTTTGGCCGAATCGATTTTAATACTAATGTTCTTCGAACATTAGTAATAAATGAGTTGAAAAAAAATGAATTTACATTAAAAGTCACACATATAATAAAGATAAGGAACATGAAAAGGGCCAGAATTAAGATCCTGTTGCATAGTCAAGCGGTTCTCAAGGCTATCAATCGCGCTGACATAAATTCAGCTATACTCTTAGAGGTGAGAGAGGCTAGGGTTGCCAACTCAGTGGATCGGAAATTCGGGAGGAAAATAAAAAAATAAATGAAAAACAATTTTATTTATTTAAAATGATATTTCTTTACATTAAGAGTTGCTTTTAATGCCTTTTAATTTGCAAGGATAAAGTTACATGTGTAATTAAAATTTGTGCATACATGTATTTCTGATTTTACATGTGTTTCATTAAGCCGATTACGATTTTTTGACCACAGTAGAAATATAATACCAGTTTTGGCGCACTTAAGAGGAGCAAAAGAGTACCAAATAAAAGGAGCAATAAGGACATGGTGCCTGCAATTATCGGCACGAGCATCCCATGCATGACGTAAGCGATGATCGCGAACTGATAAACAGCCCAGTTGAGCTGATAAACAGCCTAGCTGAACTGATAAACAACCCTGTTGAGCTAATAAAGAACCCTGTTGAGTTGACAGCACAGTTGGACTGATAAACAGGGTAGTTGCTCCACTTTGCTCCTCTTATTTGCTCGTCTTAAGTGCGCCAGAACTGGTATTATATATCTGCTGACCACAGTTCGTTTACTACGCTGAAAACACGATCAGCGGCAACATTTGCGATAGCGATCGATAGAGCGAATATAACAAGTTTTTTTATTTTTTCGCCCGATTCTTCTTTACATTTTTCAAAAAAAATTATCCCAACGCAAGTCTACCCTTTTTGTTTCACTTGCCACAAGGTCATACACTTTTCGCAGCAAACAGTAATCGTCGTACAATTTATCCTCATTTATTATAATATATAAAGTTATTATAATATATAAAGTTTAGAGAAGCACTCAGTTGTACAAATCTAGTGCAATTTACCATTTAACTGCATTCCGGGAGCCGCGAGATTTTTTAAGTGAACTGTATTTTTCGGGGAAAATCCCGGAATTCCGGGAGAGTTGGCAGCCCTAAGAGCGGCCATAAATGAACAGCCTCAAGTTGATATAGATCCCCGGCCATGAACACCAAGGAAACGAGAATGCTGATATCAAGGCCAAAAAAGAGGCAATAATACCGTTCACAGCTCCTACTTTGTACGGGGGCTTTACAAAGGCAGACACGAATAAGGAAATCAAAATATGGGGCAAGAAAGAGATCGAAAACTACTTGCTAATCTTGAGTGTTTGTATCACTCAAAAAATATCTTGGCATTGATAGCAAAAAAGCAAAAGAAGCAGTGGGTCTCTGCAAAAGTGGCATAAGAACATAAGAGCATTGACAGGTCACCTTCGTTGCAAAAAGTATCTCAATAGAATAGAGAAGGAACGGGACGTCTGCTGCAGATACTTTGGAGAAACGGCAGAATGTGTAGAACATCTTCTGACACATTGCCCAGCACTAGCAAGATGAAGATTAGAGCTCCTTTATTCGGTTCTTCCTTCAACCAGGGACATTACAAATGCCCCGTCAAGGAACGTATCCAGATTCACAAGAGGCTTGGATATTATGTAGGACATAAAGCAAAAGAGGCACAATAGACCCAGAAGGTCGCAGTGCTAGCAGTTTCTTGAGCCCACTCCATGCAATCAACCAGTCAACTTAAAGCGAACGGTTTTAGTACGTAAATGGAGGCAAAAAATGATTCAACTATCCTTGTGTGATCTTTTGACTCTAAAAAAATTCATACCAGTTAGGCCCACTGTTCACGACAGAATTCATGTACAATTTCACAGTCTATATTAAAATTTTTAATCGATTCCTGTCAACGCATACTCTTAACGACAGTAAATTAAAATATTTGAAAACTATTTCATCTTTTGCCCTTAACATTTGCACTTCAAGCTATAGAGTGATGTAACGGAAATTTGCTTTCATATAAAAACAAATTATAAAATTGCTCATTATTCATTATAAATTATCATTCAAAAGGAACAACTTTAAAGATACTGATCCAATGTAGTATATTCAACCAGGAGTCAGTAATAAATCCACAGCTAAAACATTTTGGAAGTAAATGGTAACAGTAGACTAATGAACCCCGAAAATGAACACTTAAATGTTGAAGAAGATGCGGAAATTTCAGGATTCGAAGATGATAGCCGTATATTAGTTATTATTAAACAACTGAAATGCTTTATGTGAATTTGTATGAGCATTATGTATTAAAAGCTTTATAATAAAACTTTAGTTGATAAATTTATAATATACATTTTTTCAATCAAATATTAATTAAAACTCAATAAATTCACCATTTAGAAACAAAAGCTCATATTCTCCATCTCCATTAAAATACTCAAAATTTAAACAATTTAAGACCCAACATCTAGAGTAGGAATTTAGTGTTTATTCAGATTAGATACCTGAATAATATATCCAATAAAATTGTACACGAAAATTAGTTTTAAATTAAAATACTTGATTATCTCGAAAGTTTAACCCTCGGAGATAGACCAAAAAGTAGTCGAGAAACTCTCTTCTTTATTGCAAGACTGGTCTGAAGTTAATTAGTGATTAATTAGGTTAAGAAATAACAATATAAAGCAGCAGGCTTAAACGGCATAGTCGCTAAATCAATAACTTTATATGTTAGTTCAGCAAGCTAGGCTAACTTCGTGGGCTTGTAGATGGTCCTTTTTTTAGTGAGTCAAACCTCACATACCCCGTGGTGATAGGTCACCCGGGGATCTGGTAAGCAGATTTTTTTTTGCCATCTACACTAGGGGAAAAAAAGCTAGGCTAAGACGAATATTAAAATTTGAAATAAAATATTGGCCGGCCGTCAGATGAAGGATGTATTTGCTTGTTAATTTTCTCATTATCCCAAACTAAAGATTTGATGCGGTAGATATATGTAATTGAAAGCACGGTGGAGTAGTTAAGTATTCAACATTAATTATTATGGATCATAATTATTTATCTAGCTTATCTTTGGGTGTCATTTTCACACTGATAATTTGCTTGATACAGCCGCTCTTGACGAACCGTCCATGGTAACAATGCATGTATATTGCATAATGTTCATACTATAAGAATTCATGTAATGCTGAAATTGGCGAGGCTCTATTTTCAATCTTAATTCAGTTGGAAACAAAATTGTCTAGTCTTATTTATGCCCAAAAAAGTTAAAAAGAATTGAGGACGATGTCTAGTGAAAGCGTAATCGAAAAGCGTGTAATTGGATTTAGATAAATAATGGAATACTCACTTACCATTCATTCTTTCATAATTTCGTTAGTGTTCAGTTCATTTTTAGAGATGTTAGACCATTAGTGCGTGAATAATTTGAAGGAAGTATCAGCAATATATTTTCACTAAGCGCCATCCACAGTATAATTGACGTGTTATTGAATAATGTGCCACGTTACTGAATTATTATGCAGTTGATCCATCAGAATACGATTAGCTATCAAACACATTTTACTAGGTCAGTGTCCTTGATCATACGGTATGTCGTTGGACACAAAACTAAGCAACAACGAAGCATTTACTTGCCCAGCAAAAAGAGTTTCGTGCGACATGCGATGATAATGCATTAAGGCATCGAATTCTATGTACTGTTAATGAAGAATTGATATCAGATACCGTTGCTCTATTGTATTCAATGTTTTGTGGGTTTTCTAACACACGTGAATAGTGTACGAAATTATATGTTTATGAGGTATTTTCCGTATTACTGAAAAATAAAAGTGAAATAATGTTAGTGGTGATATGTAGCTTTAATGAATGGGTTTGACCATGGATTATTACAAGCTGGTAGATATGTATATAAGCGTAGAGATAATACGAAAATATCGATCTAATGTGGTGGCGGTCATACATTTGATTTGATTTATGATTAATATGTTCCCAACTTCGTTTGAAGGATGAAGCTCAAATTTATTCCCGTCACTTTTAATTATCAAGCACTTTATTAGATAAAAAAAATGATTAATAGAAATGGGCAATAATTTACTAAAACTAATAATAAAGCTATTATCACGAAATTTCTTTTAAACTTCCCCACGACTTTCCAACTTTTAGTTTGACTCGAAGTGGGACATTTAATTGAGCGCTATTTCCCATACTAGTGCGAAGAATTTTCGCTACTTTCTGCAAACATCTATCGGGCACTTCAAATATCAATTCATCGTGCAAGTGTAGCACGAATTTAACATCATCGGCAGCAAAGCCCATTCGTGTGCTATATTTTTCTAAATTACGCTCAGTTCGTATAATTGCTTTCTTTGCGATATCAGCTGCTGATCCCTGAATCGTTGTGTTTAATGCTTGGCGTTCGGCTTGACCTGTGCAAGGTTGACAGATTTTTTTATTTATATCTATTTCAGGTCTTAATAATTTTGCTTACTTTTAAGGGTTTCATCGGAGCTTTTTATGTGTATCAAATACCTTCTACGTCCAGTAATTGTTTCAACATATCCATTTTGTTTCGCGAATTTTATCACTTTATTTGTATACAATCTATAATTTGAATATGTCATAAAAATCTTCTAGGATTTCCAATCAATGATAATTCTTACCTAATACCCGGATATGCACTATGAAACTGCTCCACTAAAGTGGTTGCTTCATCAATGTCACATTTCAAATTTTCTGCCAATGATTTCAGCCCCATTCCGTAAATTATGCCGTAGCATATTTGTTTAGTGCCGTTTCTTAATAGTTCAGATACTTCATTTTGCGAGATTCTGTTCCAACGAGCTGCTATAGCTCGAAAAATATCTTCATCACTCTGCATTATTTTCATGAGAATTTCATCCTGCAACGAAAATATTATAACTAGTTGCACTTTTCGAAAAAAAAAAATAAACGAATTTTTCATATACTTGAGATAAATGTGTTAAAATTCTCATCTCCAATTGACAAAAATCTGCTGATATCAATGATGTATTTTCAGAGCAACGAAATGAGCTTCGGCATGAGATCAGTTGTCGTTCACTGTGATCTATCGAAAAAATAGAGTCATTAAAGCCAGAGAAGCAAATTGGAAGTAAGATTTGAGACCTTGTGCATCTACGAAAAAATCCTTGGCAACATTCTGTAAATTTGGTTCGTGCATTGAAATTCGGCCTGTTGCAGTAAATGTTATACTAGTTCCGTGGATTCTGCAAAAAAAAAAAACGATGTCGTCAGTTCGAAAGTTAATGCTGAATTTTAATTTATTATATGTCTATGATAATCAAATCATAATTGATGGAATTTATTGAACGTGGTGGTTAACATACGTCTAAGATTTATATTTAGTTTGAGTTTATTGCAGCGACAAGAAATTAATATGTTAAAAACACTACATCTTACCTTCCCTTCCTAATACATTGTATTAATGGTTGAATCGTTTTATTCAGAGTCGCGCCCAGCTTTCGATAGTTCATAATTAAGCTAGCCATTGGCGAGTCAATTTTTTCGAGAATTTGTTTTGCAGTCGATAATTTACCGTTGGGTTTTCGATGTAATCCTAAAACCTGACAAACAAAAGTTAATTTATTTTAAAAACATATCTAAATTTATCACTAAGATTTATTTCTTTCCCATACCCGCGCCACGGCCGATGTAGAAGCTAAATTAAAGCGAGACCCGTGCGTTTCATAGATTTTACGTTCAAGTTTTTTCATAATATCAAGAATTCGTTTTGACAATTCGCCTAAAGATATTTCGTCCGCTGGAAATCCAACAGTTTCCATTTTCCACAATGAGTTTTGTAGAGGCATTTCAAGTTCTAGGGCCAAAAAAAGGCGGTGAGAAAATTTCAAATTAGCTAGGTACGGATAGATACAAACTTACCGTGGAAGAATTTTTTCAAGTTTCCATTGGCGATGCGCTCAAGATTTTCTAGTTGTCTAGGAAGTACATGTAGACTGACGCATGCTTCTATGCTCGACCTTGAAATTAAATTACGTAATTATTTGAATTAAATTGATTCGAGTTTTCTAACTTTCAAAACAAAGGATTTTAAAATATGCATAGTATATAGTAAAGAGAATTTTAAAATATGTATAGCTTCTAATGGAAAACTTGGCGTTTTTATAAAATAATTTGTATGTAATTATGTTTCTAGATTGATGCTCTTTTTGATTAATTTCCTATTTTTTTACTTTTTGTTATTTATTTTATTTATTTACCATCCAAATTAACAGAACAAAACCAATTATAGATTAGACAAAAATAAAGAAGGCAAACCAAGAAAATTAATATCTTATTCAAAAATCAAAATAACAATGCAAAAAAATTAGGACACATAAATTTTATGAAAGAAGCTTATTTTTCAACGAACTTTTGAATACATATAACGCTTGGGGACTAGGACCAAAGATAAATATGTTGTTTTGACGAGGCAAAAGCAAAAGAAAGGAAAAAAATATGCGTCTATACAAACAAAAGGAATATTGAAGCAGAGTATGACTCTTTTAGCGCGGCCCGATCCTCCAGCAAAAAAAAGTGAATGCTGGTTTAATATACAGAATTTAAAAAGTGTAAATAGGATGCACTCGTCGAGGAACACTTTCCGTGACTCAAAGGGAGGGATCTCTAGGATGGGGAAATAATTTCTGTAATCACAGTAAGAAAACTGAGCTTAAAGGATACCCAGCGGTTGAATCAGCGTTGAACATATTCACCAAATTTGGCAACAGTATTCTAGACTCCAAACTGGTTAAAATTCATAGCCAACATTCACGTTATTTCACTTGAAATTTCAAAATAAAGTTGCGAATGAATTAATATTGACACATTATCGTGTAGTCTAGTGGGTAGAGCACTGGCTTCCAGTGTATGGAGTTCCTGATTCACATTGATTGTAAATTTGTGTCAGCTTCAACCCCTGGAACAAACTAGGATTGTCGTAGGATTACTTTATTTTTTTTCTAGAAGACTTTGGACAAAGGAGAACAACAGATGCAAAGGTCAACAACATTTTTGGAGGTTCTTATGATGAAGCCGGAAAATGAGACACTCTGATATGCAACATATACTGGTCAAACTTCAGCTTAGAATCAAAGATCAAGATCACGGCAAAGTCCCTGAAAATATCCACTGCATGGAGAACGGCCCCGAAAACAAGAACATTTGATGATACCTGGCAACTTTCAGAGTAACGTTGTTTGTAGAGCACCAGTTGACAAACACCCAAGTTGTTTTGCAACAGGACACAGTCATTAGCGGATTCAATCACTCGAGTAATTTTAAGATCAAGCGTGCAAAACGCAGAGGAAGTGAAAGGGCGAAGGAAGATCGATAATAAACAAAAGAAACAATAAAGGGCCAAGAATGGATCCTTCTAGAGCTCCTAAGGTAAGAAAAAAGGTACGGAAGAGCAAGAGTTAACGGTAACAATACAACAGCGACCACAAACAAAAAAGGAGAATTAAGAAAGAAGGACACCGGAGCGTCTAAACCCAGCTAGTATTGATAGAAGAATATCATGGCTCACTGAATCGAAAGCTTTGACAAAGTCTGTATGACCTTCAATTGCTTTTGCTAGCCCAGTATTCATGAACGACAATAAGTTAGAAATGCAGCCATTCTATTCACTGACCAATAGGGACTGGACTAAAGGATGCACTCTATTGTGAAAAAAACTCTTTCGTGGAGCTTACTAAAGCAGGACAAAAGGGGTATCGGAGTATAATAAGAGATACATTAATTATCGCCTGCTTTGAGGAACAGTACCGATTGAAATGCTAAGATGCAAAATACGTGACAGAGAATCATATAGAGAAAATAGAACAAAAAGCTCACAGGTGTCTTGTGGGGAGGAGGCAGGCGTATCATAAATTTACATCACGGAAGGAATGTCAGAAGAAGTTTTAAGGGAGTTGATATAGTACCAGAAAGAGTTAGGATTATCGGATGTAATGTAATCGTTAAGGGTTAGCACTCATCGCGACTTTGGTTTTCTTTTTAGCAGCAGCAAGTAGCTGTTGAAACTTAAAATATCACTGCTTTATTTACTATTCGCTTCGTTTTTTACTCTAAGAGCAATCAGGACATTGACGGTGAGCCGCGAAGGGTCGGAATTCGTTTCACATTGACAGCAAGATATTAAGTTCAGCTAGAAGCAATAAAATTTATGGAGAGCATCGTCTACCTTTAGCCCTCTGAAAAAATGATGCCAGTTAGTACCGTTTATTTCTTTCGTCAAAGCAGAATAACTAGCCTTTTTAAAATTGAAATGATGGGAGAGGTGGTTTTAATCTTAGTTGAGAGCTTCAATTTCAATTCCATGCAGAGAGATGATAATGATTAGGGCGCACATATATAGATAAGGAGGTACTTAAGTAAAAGGAAGCAGGAGAAATATTAGTCAGGACAATATCGAAGAACCTTTTTTAGCATTGGATGCGTTGTTGAATTGGGGAAGTGAAAAATGGCTTAAAGACAAAATTCCGAAAAAATGATATTCCCAAACGATCCACTTTGATTTGTGGTTTGTGAAATTTTCGCTTTTCCGTAGACAGCGCAGCAATACTGACATGTTTAGGACCTAGAGATATTATCTCACGGGTCGGTTTAGGTACATCGACTGTTGAAAATTTCGATGAAAAATACGTGGAAAATAATGAAAAATATTGAAAAATACTGAAAATACATGAAAAATACGTGGTTGTCGCATTTTGCACTGATTACAAGTCTTTAGCTCCAATAGGGGATTTTCCATCATTCATAACATCAACCGTCGTTTTAGGGTTATCTGAAAAGATAGTGTGACAGAACGGTTGCAGACTTTTCAACGTTACTCTAACCTTCTTCTCAGAAGAGCGAGGCACTTTCGCCACAATATCGAACCAACGTTTTGCAGCAATTACCTTCGTAACAAAGTGCCTCATCGATAATGACCGACAGTGATTGAAAAAACAATACAAGCCGGGCGTCAGACCGACACAGCCACCGTGAAAAGTTTTATCGCAGAAACCCGAACCAGCGAAGAGCTATCTTATTTTGCGATACAAAATCAACGAATTATTGTTTCAGGTTAGGTTCAAGATAGCACTGTAGAACCTTTGACCACTAGTTTGCCAAGGCATTGCTTCTTTTTAAAATTGGTAAATTTCAAAAGTGTAGCGATGGGGTTAATTCAAAGGCGAAATATCAAGCTTATTGGTAGATACAGGATATGTACATTACAGTACAATTGAGAGTCTAAAGCAATATAAATCCTCTGTGGTTCAAATAAACATCTGATGCACGGGTTAAAATTAAATGATATTCGGTTAATTGATTTGATATACTGATGATGCACTTGGACAATTTTATGCAGAAGAATGAATGAGAGATGAGAGTGGTTACTAGTAGTCCTTAGATTGTCTATGTTGGTTATTTAAAGTTCATATCTGAAAATGGTACTGGTCGAACATTTTCCCGGCACCATAATTCGCTTCTTTGCATAGCACGAAAAACAAATATGCCAGGATAAATAGTAACTTGTTACGCGCATAATTGAGGAGATTAATGCTTTGTCTTCTTTAAAATATAATTTTTTCTAATATACGCAAACTATTTTTAATTTTAATTTAAACTTTTGTATCAACTCACCTAACTTTTCCCACAATCGAGCTTGTATAATTTATTCCGAGACTGCGACGAGATGTACAAGAAGCAGCTAATGAAAACAATGCACTGTATTCTGGAGCATATTGTTGAGCCTATATTTGATTATTTCGTTAGACAAGTTAAATTAAAATCAAAAAAACCAAATTTAGATCAATTCTTCTTTTAATTTTTCGCGCATATCGATGTTTTGAAGTTAATCTGCTATTTATTTGCTGGGTATGGATGTAAATACAAACTATAGAAATAAATATATGCAACTTTTAAAGAAACATCTTTTAATAAAAACGTCGTTTCAACGCCATTAACGAAGCTTTGATCCATTATCAAAATTATCATTACATACTTTTTGAACAACTTACTATGTTTTTCAGCGACATTTCTTTATCAGGGTCGAGTAGCCAATTCAATATTTTTGGATCTTCTATTTTAGCTCTTATCGATTTCAATTCTGATATTCCTCTTTGTAAGACTTTCAACTGTTCTTTCGCATCGAAAATTCTCAGTGTCAAATTGTTTTTCCCAAAGATATCAAGTATACTTCTTATTTTTTCTTCTCTACTGATTTTATTTCTATCATTATTATTTTGAAAATCCAAGAAATATACAACATTTTTTCCAGTGCATATGGACACTCCTGTTATACAGTAAGATTCATCGAACACAAAATCTGCATCATTTTCCTCGCTATTTGTTTGAGCTTGATTTACTAGTAGATTTGCGCCAATCGTTGGTCGTTTTTTATGCGAAAGGTTTTCAACGGAAACTGAAAAACCAATTTGACAAGTACTTGATATTTCAACAAGAGATTTTTCAAACAATATTTTGCTACTGCACATCTCAATTGTTGAGATGCGATCGAAAGAAGTCGTTCTGGTTTCGGTTTTATTAGTGCTCGAGGTCTGAGAGGAGTTCAAATGCAATGGATTATTAAGAAGCGATGTTGAAGCACAGTCGGAAATTTCTATGGAATCGCGAGATTTGGTCTCGAGTTTTTTATCATTTGCTAATTCCTCTTTAGTCTCATTTTTAAGTCTTTTGGATCTAATTAGAGCCTTCTTTTGCGTTATTCTAAGACGAGCATTGCGAGTTGCGTTCAGTCTTAACGCTCGTGGAGTTGTGGTGTTTGGTGTTTGACTTGGAACTATTTCTTCAATACTATTATTTTTTGGACTATCGGTTTTTTGATCGACTACATTCAATTGAGGTTTGGTTTCTGCAGTTTTTTTAGGGTTTTGTGTGTTCGGCTTATCAAGTGCAACTGTGAGCTGTGAGTTTATTTCGATTACAGAATCGTCAAACATATCAGACACTCTCGATAATTTTTTCGTTTCCTTATTAGGCATATTATTGTTCTTAGCAATATTATCGATGTTTGGTTTTCGTTTTACAGTTTGTTTTCTTAATCGGTTTTTAGGGGAAATACTTTGTCGGGAATTTTTTGATGCGGTATTAACGTGATTGCGAGGACTTCGCCTCACTGCGATATTTGTCTGTAGTTTAATTGCTGTTTTTGATTTTCCTTGAGATGTTTGTGAACTATTTAGCTCCGAAAATGATTTTTCATTATTGAGCTGATTTGGATTATCTGCGTTATATGAATTCTTTTCAGACTTTTCAATATTAACATTATTTACTTCTAGTTTAGTCGTTGGTTTGCTTTGATTGTTAGAAGCCGAATCTTTCAATACCTTAGAAGATGACAAAGTATCATTTGTTTGTTTCAATTCTTGCATATCGATCGTCTCGGGATTTACATTTTCATCTTTATTCCATTTCACATTTTCGACACCCATCTCTAGTTCTAAATACCGTCGAGCATTTGTAACTAGCATTTTGGCTACATCTTTTATAGTTAACCCTGCATTTTCGAATTAAAGTTTTTAGAATGTAATCAGTTTCGGGCAATTGAAAGTGACATCAACTTTGTCAATATAAATAATTTGTACATAATGACTAGTTATTACAAATTAAAAAATGTAAATACATAAAAAAATACATGAATGTCTCAATCTTACTGTAATTCTTAATTTAATATTAAACTTAAAATTGTAAAACTCACCTGCTCTTCCAGTAATGTACAAGCATCGAATTTGATTTCGTTTATTCGTATCATATTCGTTCTCGTCTTCGCGCATTTTCTCAGATTCAAAACTGACGCTATTGAACAGAATTTTCTCAACAGCGAAACAGTCGGCATTTGCTAATTCCACTAGGCTAGTGATTCCTGAATTGAATAGCGCGCGTGCTTTTTGACCATTCAAGTCAGGTATTCTCATCAGATCGATTAGATCCCGATGCACGCCAAAGAATAACCGTTCTTTGAATTCACTCACTATCAGTGACAACATGGTCCAATTGAGTGATGTACAAAATGACGTCACAATTCCTGCAAATGTTGACGACATTTGTTGAAGACTTTGGAGCAATCCGCGGGAGCATTTATATTTTTCGGAAACTATACACAGTGGTACTTCATTGATAAGCTCTTGCAATGCCATTGCCGTATAGAATCTGGAATTTCGAAAGTAGGTAAAACGATTACAAATAGATGATAGAATTACCGTTTATGTATTTGCAATGTCTTGTAATCAAGTTTGGTGTGACCTCTCATTGCTTTCACAAGAAACGATTCCTTTACACCAACCAGCTCGGCGACTCGTTTCATGGCTGATGATAGTTTTTCATGCAGGTCCAAATACAGAAGCCAATCGATGTCTTTGATTTGGTAACACACCGAATATGGCGTCACTAAATAAACAGCATGTAGTTCTGTTTCAAGAACGAAACAGCGCCTGGATTTCTGTAGTTCGGTAAACAACAGTAGACCGTCGCTTGGTGGTAATGATGATGCTAAAATTATTCTTTTGAATTTTAATGTGACCAAATACTTCATTTGATTCTAGTCGTACACAGACATGCCATTCCCAACCTTGTAGGTACGTAGTTCATTTCCTTTGTTTGTTCGTTCATTTGCAAACGAATAAACTCATACTCGATTAAAAATTGCAATGAGTCATTGAGTGGATCGATTTCGGCTTTTGTTGTTTCATTTGCATTTGAATGATTGCCAGAGTCTGAATTTCCTCGAATAGCTTCTGTGCTTTTCGACTCATGCATGCTTTGGGTATGAAGAAGTGTACATTCGAGAAACTTTTGAACATCTTCTTTCGTTGTCGATATTCCTGATGAGATAACTTCTAATAAAGCTCTCTTTAAAGGCATCTGTGTGTGGAAACATACATTATTTTTTAGAAATGATTTAACCTTAAGCCATACTTACACTGCTCTCCGAACTTAAACATGATTGAATTGGCAAAAGTTCTGAGCACACTAATTCCTTTCCAGATTTGAAATTGGCTTCTGAGCAAACTAGTATTGACTCTCCCAATGTATCCTTTATTAGGAATTCGAAAGTTAATTAGAACCCTCTCTATTTTCAGTAATTCAAATGACTCACCTTACCTGTGCGACCAGCTCGACCAATCATTTGTTTATACGTTAACGAGTTCATTTTCTTTCCAGCAAACAATGGCGATCTTATGATAACGCGCCGTGCAGGTAAGTTAACACCTGAGCTTAGTGTACTGGTTGCAACCAAAATTTTCAATGCACCTGATTTAAAATTCGATTCGATAATATCGCGCTCTTCCGATGTTAAACCAGCATGATGAAAGGCACATGCGTATGATATAGTTTTGTTGAGAACTGAGTCTAGACCTTTATCAAAATTATTCGTTTCAATATTTTTTAATAAAGCAAAGCTAACAAGTGTGAAACAGTTATCGGGAGTTTGTAAAAAATGGGCACATCAAAAAATTGAAATTGGTAAATTGACCTATTTGTTATATATAATATAATAATCCAATTACATGCTGTTAATTAGTTAATTCTAGCTCTTAATTTAGCTTTAAATGCTCCAAGAAATTGCGGCAAAGAACCGAGCTGGAGAGAGTTATAAGACCTCGTTAATCTTGGTAAACACGAATGCCAATCAACTGAAGATCTAGTAAACGACACGGCTAAAGTATCTTCGTACCGAGTGTTACGGACTGGATTACGGAATTGAAATATTCACAAATAGGATCATGTGAAAATTTACGGTACATTTAGGATAGGAAACATTGAGAAAATTATGTACCAAGCTTGAGAATGGTGAAACGATTATTATAATATAAACGAGGAAAACCGTGCTTGCATAGTAGCAAACGAGTGAATTTCCTTTGGAAGGATTCAATAGAATTTTGATCACATTCGTGTTGAGAATACCACATAACACAGGCATATTCAAGGACTGACTGGACAAGGGAGGAATACAAAAATAAGGATGGTTGCGTGGACTTGAATGTATACGGTGACCTTAGGATAAAGCCTGGCAGTTTGGAAGATCGATTGACGAAGTCCGAGATATGAAGGTATAATCTGAGCTTGTTGTCGAACGTAGCCCTAAAGTTTTTGATCGAGGCGAAAGAAAAGAACCGTTGAAATACGGTAGGGAGAGTTTTATGAAAGAAAACAATATTTTGCATTTGCTTGCATTAAGATGAAGCGTGTTTGTTTTACACCAGCTTTCGGGAATCGTAAGATTGGATTGAAGAAGGCTACAGTCGTCAATGGACCTTATGTTGACGAAAAGTTAAATTTACCGGTAAGAAAGGAGCGAAGACAGATCATTCACGTAAAACAGAAAAAGAAGAGTACCAAGGATAGAGTCTTGTGGAACACCGGTTCAAATCGAACAAAACAAGATCGATTTCATAGGTAGGATTCTATCCATTTGATAAGGTATGAAGAGAAATCAAGTCTGTGCAATTTGAAAATAAGAAGTTTGTGGTCAAAATCTTTGGAAAAGTTTGTATATCAAGCGTGAACTTCAAATTGAGCCTCCAAAGCTTTCTCAACGAAATTCGTGAAGCATATGCAATTTGTAGATGTTCAGCGACCCGGGAGAACGCCATGTGTACTTTTACGATGAGATGTCAGTATTTATTCATGAGATGTCAGTATTTATTCATGAGATGCCAGTATTTATTTATGATAATGTCAAGCAGGTGTCGCTCAAGGATTTATGGAAAAGATGCAAGAATCTAAATTGAGCGAAAATTATTTGCAGAGGGCACATCACCTGACTTAGGAATTGGATGAATTATGAGCTCTTTCGGTATTCAGAAAGTCACTTATTAATAATGATGGTCAGATGTCGACTAAATGAAGTACAGTAAAACGCCGATTATCCGAATTGATTGGGACCGGGGTCGATTCGGATAATCGAAAATTCGGATAATCAGACATAGACTGGTAATAAAGAAAAACGAACTGTCACACATAGAATAACTTTATTAAGTTTAACAAACACAGTTCTACAATATCTTGTCACTTGAACATCTCGATCAGAGTAAGTTGCCTCGACGTTGGAGCTCGTTTCCGTGCGGCAAGGTCACGCAGGCGCCGGACGGCAAGAAGTTGTACACCGTCGCATTCGGGTTGCCGTTCCATCCACTTGAGGGCGTTATCGAAACACATAAACACCTCGCTGTGAGATGGTACACTTTGGTCTTGTGCCTCTTCCCCTTCGGTCTCATTGTCGTCCTCTTCATTATCCTGTTCGTCCATGGCACTCACTGCGATTTCATCATCTGTCTGTATCTGGAACCCTTGATCATTCTTATCACAGTGCAATCACTCTTCCATATCAGCGACATCACACGCCGGACATCCCGCGATTTCATTAGCCATGTTTTCAAACTCTTCCACTGATGGTAATTCCTGTTCGTCTTCATTAACTTCAGCGGTTGATTCTGGTTCCTTCGCCTACTTTTCTAACTCAAGTTGCTCTTTTGTTGATGAGCCGTTTATTTTATTCCAAGCTAGTTTCAGTGAAACACTTTTAACCATGTTCCAGGAGTCTGCAATAATGTAGCAACAGTCTTTCAAGTTGATTTTTTTGTACAAATCCAAAACCCGTTCTTCGTCGTTCTCTTCAGCCAGAAGCAATTTACGAAGCAACTGTTGTCTGTAAAAACGTTTCGTGCACTCAATAACACTTTGGTCCATGGACTACCACCATGGTCCATGGACTTGTGAAGTTGGGTGGTAAAAAGAGACACTTAAATTTCCCTTCTTCTCTCACGAGAAGCTCAAGTGATGGATGTATTGGTGCATTATCAATAATTAGCAAAACTTTTCCCTTTTTTCCTGTTTCCTTTTTAAGCTTTTTTGTTTCAGGAATACAGGTTTTATCATACCACCCCAAAAAAATACTGCTGTCCATCCATGCACTCTTTTGATTTGTGTAGGTCACTGGTAACTTGGCTACGTTCTTAAAAGCCCTCGGCTTCTTTGCTTTGCCAATCAATAATAGAGGAAGGCGCTGGGTACCATTAGAGATAGTGCAGACCATTATGGTGACGCGATCTTTACTGACTTTGTGGCCGGGAGCACTCTGTTCTCTTTTAGATGCTAGGGTTTTCACGGCAAAGCTTTCCAATTCAAACCAGTCTCATCAGCATTGTAAACAAGATCAGGGTCGTAGTTTTCAGTTAAAGGTGTTCAAAAATTTACTAGCAGCTTCACTATCAGTAGAAAGTTTTTCGCCAGCAATATCCAGTTCCCGAATGCCGTGCCTATTTTTGAAACTGCGGATCCATCCAGTGCTTGCCTTGAAACCAGCTACACCAATTTTTTCACTGAACATTCCCGCCTTTTCACAATAAAATCGGTCCTGAAATCGATTGTCCAATAGATCGTTGCTGCAGAAACCACGTAAAGACAGCATTCTCAAGCTGTTCATCCTTTGCCTTTTTCATTACTTTTCGTGACGAACATCCATCATCAGTTTCCAACGCAGTCATAAAACTTAAAAAATTTTCACTGTTATTTTCATTATTGTAGCCGCCCCGACACCAAATCGATCTGCCAGTACCTTCCCCGCCACACCTTTTTTTAACTGATTGATTATTTCCACTTTGTCCTTTAGTGAGAGGACGACACGTTTCCGCTTTGCACTCATTTTGGTTAGGAGAGGGAGGAGCTCACTGACAGTAATTCAGTGTTATTGAGTTGAAAAAAAAACAAACGTTCCAACTTTCCGTTTCACGGAAGCCGCACGACGCAAAACATGTATGTACATAGTGTCTTGCTTCTAGCTTTCAACTCTAACAGTTGAAATATATCTGGACTCCAGCGAGTTCCAACTTGTTACAACAAAACAAAAGAAAAATTACTTCGTTTTATACGCTTAGGACCGATTCGGATAATTGGCGATTCGGTTAATCGGCGTTCGGATAATCGGCGTTCTACTGTACTCGTTATTTTCAAAAATATCATTGAGAGCCCGTCGCTGCCTACGCTCGAGGACGATTTCAGTTTAATAAAAAAATAATAGTAAGCAAATTATAAGAAATAGAAAAGAATGATTGCCAACATCATACAAGAGGATAGAGAGTGCAACGAGAGAAAGTACGGAGCAAGCGGATCACAACTGGTTTGTGAGGAAGTTGAAATATGACCTCCGTATTTAACGAAAGCCAAAGGAATGTTATTGATAGTTTACAGCTCTCTACAGTCGAACCAAAAAGTTTTAAGCTCTCCAAATCGCATTCGGTTTCAATATGTGCAATGAACGAACGGTGCGTATTTTTAGTATGAAGCTTTATGTCAGCTCTGAGTTTACGAGAAGCTTCAAGGTCTTCAACTATGCTTGACTCATTGTATACTTTGAGAAGCTTCGATTTCCTGGACAGATGTGAAATAATAGATTTGGTAAACCAGGGGGATGTTCAGGATTTTCAGAATAAAAGACAGGCATAAATATAGGTAAAATATATTATGTAATGTCGGAAAAATAGTCAACACAATCGTCAGATGTAAATTCTCATAGGATATTGCCCCAATCAGTGGTGGATAGAAGAATTTAGTTTAGAATAAACACCTTTGAAAAGTGAGATTTGGAGCATTGACGTGGATGAAGAGGTTTCAGGCAGGGTTGCCAGATTCCGATTATACAAACCTCTACGCCAGACTGGAAAATCCCCAAAATAGTATCATTTTAATTCGAAAACCCCAGAAAAAAGTGATGCAAGATAAACCAATTACGTGTATATTAATATAAAAGTTTATTATATATGTGCAGTTCATAATAATAGAAAATAGAGCCGGGGCTACATACACAACTTATATATAAATCAATAATGGTTGATTATATTAGTTTCTTTCCTTGAAAAGGAGTTACTAGTCGGAATTTATGGATGGGTATTTTGTCATTAAGTAAATGCTATTCATCTTCGAGAAAGCTAGATTAGATGTAATATTTGTTTTTCATATTATTATTACTTTCTTAATTCCAAGGTCATTTTTCAATCTGGAAAAACTTCCCCCAAACAATTGTTCGGAATATTTATAATATGAATGATCCAAAGTACTCATTATAGTCATGAATACTACTAGCACAGGGGAAGTAAACACAGGAAAAAACAAGAGAGCTGTTACCGGATTGTAAAAACCGGCAAAGGAATTGATAGATGAACTGCTAATAAATTTGGCGGAGATTGAAGATTTTATGGCTATAAGGACACCTCCGTCGAAAGGTTTAAAGGATATAGTAGTGTCTCTATCAAAACGAAAGATTTTTTGTGTCAAGAGTAATTCAGAGCTAGCCACGCCTCTGATTAGCCGATGATGTCATGCTGAGCTTTATATGCCGCGTATTGAAAGCCCATTAGCTTGATTCTTAGGCTTATATTTTAATGGTAAAGAGAAAAAATTCGTGTACAATTAGACAAGGGGGCCAGAAAAAGTGTTAACAAATCATCGAAAAGTTTGAAGAGAAAGTCAATTGGAATGAGCTTATTGTTTTCTCTTGCAAGCCTTATTTCGTAGGTTTACGGCAAATGACTGGTTTAGGGAATACATGTTACTTCTCCATCATGTAGCTAAGAAACTCATCAGGCTGAGTATTGTAATAAATAAATATTTATTCAGCTTTTTAACGATGCTTTCGGTTTTTGATGTTTCAAAATGCTTTACGCTCATTCACACTCAGAATCATGTGACAGAAGCTATAATTTTTCTTCTTTTTTACAAGATTTATGATTGAATATATATTATAAGATTAGTTACACTGTTTATCCAAACCAGAGACATTTCGTTGATTATTTTTTGTTTTTCATATTTCATATTTTTCAGTGAAGTTACAGCGGCAGCGATTTTTGTTATATTCAATGAAATTATCTATACTTATTTTAACTTACCCTGCCCAAGTGTGCAAAAAAAAACGACGTACCAATTGAATACTACAACAATCGCTGCGTGATTGTTGTTGTATTCAATGTAGTTACCTTACCCTGCCCAAGAGTTAAAAAAACGCACCTAATATTGGTTTGTGTAGATGCATGTATGATTCAATATGTTACTTTGGTTCGAAATACTTTGGTTCGCGGATTTTACTTAACATCTGACTTTAATCAATGTAAAAACGTGTAGGTGTATAGATCAATTCATGGGCAAAATGGGTTACAATTGAGACTCTAAAAAATTAACTACTAAGCGAAATCTACATCAGCTTCAAACGAAAATTTCAAGCGAAAAAATGAAAGGAAATCCAAAGATACATTATGAAACTCTAAACTTACCTGCTGGACAGTTTTTCAATTGAGTTTTCACTTCGCTCAAGTGATTTCTTCTAATTTGCGATAGTATTGTCTGCCCAATATCCGATTTTAGTTTGCACGCGTTCATTATCCAACTAGCCAGATGTAGACACAAACTCTCACACCAGTCTTTCGATGGACAAAACACAACTACTGAACATTCCATCATAATTGTTTCTATGCAAAGTTGTGCAATATTATCTTGATCTTTGCCAAGTTCAGCAAAAACATTGCAATCTATTTCGCGTATTACCTCTATTGCACTATTATAGATCTTCGATCCGACTTTAATCATTTCCTGCAAATCAACTGGCCGAAAACGTGTTACATAGAGTTCGGCTTTCAACCAGTTTTGCAATAAACTTATGTTTGCCAAAGTAGCTGACATTGCCACAATTTGTATCTTCATCTCATGTTTTCTGCACATATAATTGACTTTAGCGAGAAGTAATTCAAGAATATATCCTCGACCAGGGTCAGATATCAAATGGATTTCGTCAACCACAATCATTCCAATGCTTTCGAGTTTGTTTTGCTCTAAAAGTTTATTGATAATCGAGTTTGCTTTTTCGATTGTGCAGATTGCAACGTGGATATTGTCAAAGCCACCGGGTGGTATATAGCCGCCGTAGAAACCATCGACACGATACCCGGACGATGTAAGAAGGTCCTGTTTGGGATAACTCTATGATTTTGTGATGATTGATAAAAAGATGAAAGATACTTGCCTGCAAGTAGCACATTTTCTCTCGTACAACTGATATAAACGGGAGAATAATGAGAACTTTCTTCTTTCTCTCGATAACAGTTTTTAAAGTCAATATTTCGCTAACCAAAGTCTTTCCTGCTGATGTCGGGGCACTATAGACAAGATTTGCATGATCGAAGAGTACCTGAAGGTAATAAGGAGTGGTTTTGAGAATTTATTTATTTGAAATTTTATAATTTATGTCTGAACAGCCTGTTTAGGCACATATTTCTATTTGAATTTTATTTTACCATACTGGATTTTTACTTAGTCATTTATATTTTTGAAATATTTATTCTCTGCAAAAAACATGGATTGATTTTAAAATTAGCATTTCATATAAAAAATCATCAATGAAGAGCCTGAACCTTTTTTCGCCACACCTATCTGTGATGGTAGAGGCAAAGGGGCAAAACTAAACAAACTTTTTCTTGACTCCAAATTCTGCCAATTTAATGTACTGACATTTAAAGAGAACAAGGATTAGATGGCATCTGGAATATCTACAGGAACTACCGAAGTTATCTTCCTGGTCCAAAGGTTTTATTTATACTAGTGTAACCTACATCAGTCACGCGTTGTTCGAGCTGCAGCAGCAATTAAGGCAGTAGAGAAACAAAAAACAAAAAATTCTGGTAAGAGAGATGCAAATTTAAAAAAGAAGCATGTCTGGCAGAATAAAAGAGGCTTAAAGATGAGCGCTTTTAAAAGAAGTATTGGCCACTTATTGGCAGATAATATAAAGGATCTGCGAATGAATAAATTTCGGACCTTGCTTAAGCGATCCGCGGATGGTATATATATATATATATATATATATATATATATATATATATATATATATATATATATATATATATATATATATATATATATATATATATATATATATATATATATATATATATATATATATATATATATATATATATATATATGGTAATTTTTAGGTAACGGTAATCTAATGGTAATCTTCAGTTAGAGGAAAGTTTCTGGAAAAAAAATTGTCGAGAGTATCTCTTAGCTCCAAAGAAGCTAAAAAATTGGCAAAGATAATGTAAAGTGGGCACCATTCCGCTTCCGTTATGGTTTGTTTGGGAGTGAGTTATGATGGCATGATAGACATTCATTTTTGTGCAAAAGGGATAAAAACGGCTGCTAAAAATGATCAGAGTGACATTTTAGACATACGCGTAAGACCGTTAAATCAATTTTTATTCAAAAGATCTTTCCACAGGATTTTGCCCCTGCGCATAAAGCATTAAGGGGTAACACCTATGTAGAAATTTCAAAAAAATCAAATTTTTGTTTTTTGCTAAAATGGCAGGGAAACATGTCTAGAATAACGTCTTAAGTTATTTTCAAAAATAAATTTTTTTTTCCGAGTTATGAGCATAAACGTTGGACGCCCCACCGTGCGATCGGGGCCTATGCGGCGCGCGCACGGCACGCTCTGCTCCAAAGTCCTTATACCTACCACAGGTATCCGTTAGCGACTTTTCTTATTAGTAAATTATCATTCAGTATGACAGGTAGTAGAACAACATTTGCCACAAAAAAGGCAATAAATCAACAAAGCGAAAACGAGAAAAGGGAAAGAGCGGCCCTTTGAATCAAACTTTAAATGCGTTTTTCTCGAAACCACATTTTTTGATACGGCCCGCACGATTATTCAGCCAATTTTTATCCGATCAACTTGAAATTTTGGTGCAAGCTTCACAACATCATTTTCTAGGGAAGTACGTAAGATTTTGTTGATAAATTGAAAATTGTCATTTTTACGGCTGAGTTTGTAAAATTTTTTTTTACAAAAAATTTTTTTTTTGCAAAACCGTACGCCAATCTTTCAAAATTAAATATTTAAGAAAAAGACGAACGTACTTCCCTTGCTTTTAGTTCAAACTTTAAGAAAATTTTTGATTTTTGTGTTTCAGACCATTTGCGACGCCGAAAAGTTGCGGGCCGTTGAGGCATCTTTGAAAAATCGTCTGATGCTCGTAGCCTGGTACAGCCGCCATTTTGTATTTTAGGACGTTGCAAAAAATAATTTGTATACTTCAAAACATGTATGATAAAGCCATGTAATTATTTCTTCAATCAAATATTAAGTTTCCTTGGAAAAAAATGCAAAAAATCACCCTCGAAAACAGCGTTCCACATAGGTGTTACCCCTTAATGACTCAGACATGGTAGGAAAACAATGTCGCAGAGTTTCTTCGTTCTCCTGGAGTCCTGATTTAAATCCACTGGGTTACAAATTGTAGTTTGATTTGGAAAGGATTGCCTGCAATAAGAGAGGGAAAAGCAGTCTCCAAAGTAAGCTGTGGAGAATTTCCCCATGGATAAAGTAAATACTGTGTTTGATGCCTGGCCAATCGTCTAAAAGCCTGTACTAAAGCTAGTAGTATCCATTTTGCACAAAACTTTTTTTTTAATCTTAAGTAGAGTAATGCAAAGTAATTTTCGTTGTCTATTTCCAGCAGGGTTTTTGTTCGCCCACAAGCTCATTTAACATCCCATCCTTACAAACATTCCCACAAACCGTCGTTAATGAAATGCATTTAACTAGAGAGGAGATCGCAAAACACATCAACGGACTTAGTTGATTCGTTAATTATATATTTATTTTGTTATTTAATTGAAGATTTAAAAATCCATGCTTTGGATATAGTAATCCAAAATTCATTCTTTACGTACCTTTGGATTACTTAAACATTCAACCTGCCAGTCAAACATCCGACGAATACCTTTGCTATAGTATTCTTTGATTATATTTGTAGGCAAATTCCAATACGCCACATCCTTCATTTGCTCTACATTATTTAGTGCAAACGCCGTTTTTTTCTCAGCTTCTTCACTTTTTACTTTCGGTGACCCCTCCGAAGCAGACCAATTTAAAACGGGACCACTGTATTTACTCAAATCTAAACTGCTTTTTCTTTCAGATTTTATTTGATTCGCAGTTAAACTATGAAGATTCAGTGCTTCAAGGCTATTTTCTTTCTCTTCCGTTTTGAGAATCGAAAGTACATGCTTCTTTGATGGTATAAAAGATGACTCTAGGCTTAAGTTGGAGCTGTTATCAATGGGCAGATCCTTATGGGTGATAAAGCTAGTTTCTTCAGTGTTTATTATTATTTCCTCTTCTTCTACTAGAGCTAGTTCCATGGAAGAAAATTTCTCATCTTTAGCATTTACTTGACTAGCAGTATCTAAATTTATCTGTAATGGCTGGTCAGTTGCAAATTTATCCGTATTCTGATCAGAAAATATAATTCCTAGTTCAGTTTCATTTTCTCCATGAGCATTATTGTTGTGGTTTCCCGATACATTTTCCCATTTGGGAAATTCAGATGAAAAATTCAAACCCTCAATATCTTCGCTATATATCACCTGCTCTAGCATCATATTTCCTGTATTATCTTTTCCAGGCGAAAGTATAGAAGAATCATCAATTTTTATTACACTTTCGCAAATCGCAGGACTATTTCTCACAGAAAATCGAATAGGTTCACTAAACCCCATACTCTCGGCGAACAAATTATCATAATTACAAGAGTCCTTACGTTCGTCAGATAATCTTTGTCGTTTATTTTCAATTTCATGGCTCAAATTACTTATATTTGTGGCTTTTTCTGCATTCTTTTCAGCCGTAAAAACATCAAAATCCATTGAGCTCTTAAAATAATCGGATACATTATCAATGTTGCAACTACCTGCAGGTCCATGATGGCGACCTGTTAATATTTTACTTTCAAGTATTGAATCAGATTTATTCTTTCGTAGCATTCTACGTCGGTGTCTTGATTGAGTAAATGTATCTTTGGAGTTTTCTTTGTCTTTCCGATAGCATTTTGTTGACTTGTTTGTTGGAGATTCGTCGATTACTTCACAGATTCGATTTTCGGCCGGTGGATTTTCAGTTTTTCGGGGATTTATCGTAGAATATTTTTTTTCGTTGTTTTCAATTTTAGCGAGTACACTGTTACCGATATCGAACGATGTACTAAAATCCATTTTTATTTCATATAAAAAACACAAATAAATTGAATTAGGGATGAGAAGAACTCATTTTCAAAAAACGTAAACAAACCGCCACCAATTCAATTTGAATGATTGACGTTTGCCATGACATAAATAACAGCACTGCCAGGTGCAGTTATAATTGGATCAGAAACAAATGGAAAAGGCTATTAATAATGTGGAATCGAGAGTCGGGGCTTCCACCAGTTTTACGAGCACTTGGTAAACTAATGAATTGAATCAGGAAAATTCTTACAAATTAGGTATGCTATCTATTATAATATAATAGTAGATTCGAAACAAGTAGTTTTTGTACTCTTGCTGCAAGCCAAATTTTGTAACAAAACGAAGCTAGCTACAAAAATCTGTTGCAGCTGCGGTACGCGAACAGACCAAGTAAATTTCATCATAGTTCACTTCATCACAGTTTTCATTAAAAACTACTTCATTGTAATTAATTGCGATTAATCGCATGAAATGAAATCGTCAAAAAAATACAAATCAACGTATCCGACCCTTTTTGCTTCACACCGGCGTCCTAAAAATTCCAGTTGAGTTGGTTGTATATGAGCTTGAGTTGTACTATGATTTATAATCAATAATGTACCCACCCTCAAATGAAGTAGAATCCTGTCGGAATAATATGTAGCGGTTTATCAGTGGGAAACTTACAACTTAGTAATTGATTAGTTGGTTTGTTTGATTGTATGGTAAAGTCGGTGCTGATTTCCTTCGATTCGCCATAAGTTCTTCTGCATTTTTTATAAGTCGTTTCTTGCTGAAAATGTTCAAATTATATCTTTACACCCTTGAATTTCATCTATTCATTGCTTCTTTTATTCTGCTTAACGCACAATAGGTTGTTTCATTAAACCAGGTATATGGTTTGTTTGGAGCCAATCACATCTTCGACACCCACTTTTAGCGATTTCAAGTATCACCAGCTTGTTTGAACTGCTCTGTAGTAACGCACATATTTTCTTTAAGACTGAATTTACTTTTATTTAATTTAGTAGAATCGAGCAGACCCGACCGTGACGAAATCAAAATAAATAGCACATAATTTTATTTCCACCTGGGCTCTTCAATGCGATAATTATATTTACGCACATAAATACTATATATATCTATGCATTTACATTTACAAAAGTATTTTCATTGTCGATGAAGGAATATTGGATAGTTACTTATGAATATATTTGCAATCGCATACGAACAACGCCAAGTGTAATCATAAAAACCAAGGAATATTTCTTTTTCACAAAACAATGATTTGACAAACAGGCCCGTTAAAACTATACTCCTTGTTATCTATCTATGATTAGTTTTTTTGTTCATTCAATATATTATATTTACTTTACACAAGTTTTTATGAATTAGTAATTTGATAATTTGTAATGCTTATCATAAAAATATTTTTCGTACGCCGTATCAGCGTTAATGCTTCAAATTTAAGCACCTTCGAGCTCAGTATTTCGGTAGACTTTCAATTGTTTGAACGAATTTTGGGTGAAAATGGAGTTAGCTAGAGGGATTTTGATAGTTTTATTTGTAGCTTTAACATTGGCAAAAGTTCAAGTGAATGTAAATTAATTCAAGAAACAAGTGAAAAAGCGTTTAATTTTGTTTCTCCACAGGCCGTTGAGACAAGTCCAAAGGACTACTATGTCGCGGGAGTCTTAGAGTATAGTTATTTTGTTTCCAATAAATCTTTTGATGATTCTGTGCAACTAAATCTGGATGAATATGCACGGTTTATGAAACTTGCGAAAACTAAGGTTCGTGGATTCAAAAAATGTGATTTTTTATTCTTTTCTTATGAAAAATAATTGATTTTACATGCAGGGTGTAGATGTCTTAGTATTTCCCGAAGCCACGCTAAATCATGATTTCGTTGATACACGCGAGAATTTAGCCAAAGTGGCGGTGGTGACTCCCAATCCTGACCTCAAGATCGCACCATGCGAGCATGAAGAAAACTACTCTTATGTAAGTATTTATTAGTGACGACACTGTTTTTGATATTGTTATCAGTGGTGTTTGGAAATGAATTCTAAATGTTAGCATTCTTTTGGATCGCGAGTAATGATAAAGATTTGCAGCGACTAAAAATAGCTAACCGTTTTAGATTGTTTATTTTATTTTATTTATCAACCAAGCAAGGTATAAGTAACACAAACAGTAAAAAAAAACAAAATTGGAAATTACGAGTACATAGAAATAAAACGAAAAATTAAATAAAATAATTAACAAGATAAATCAATAGCAAATTAATAAATAACAAATAAATAAAACATTGAACATATAGCTTAGGATAAAGGGTTGCGGATGGCTTGGAAGAGGGAGGATTTGAAGGATAATATTTTGAGACTGTTGGAGAATATAGATTACTTATGCTATTGAATATCCTGCAGCATATATTAATCGGCTCATTAGCTGCGTAAGTAGTGGAGTGTGGATATTCCTTAAGTAAACGAGAGGACCTGGTGTTTCTTACAGGGTTATTCAAAACTATTTTGCTATTCAGGAATTCAACTTTGATGACGCCTCTAATGACGTCGAATGTGAAGCAGGCCGAAAGCATCTTTCTTCTCGATGCAAGTGTTAATAAGTTTAGATGACCCAGTCGAAACTCATAACGAGGAAGGGTATTCAAATCGTAAGGGCTGTATAGTTCTCTCAATGCGAAAAGTAAGAATTGCTTTTGTATGGACTCGAGTGTGCTACTGTGGGTTTCAAAAACCGGATTCCAGCAAATGGAAGCATATTCGAGAATGGGGCGTACAAGTGAGTTGTATAAGGATCTTGTGACCCACAAATTACGAAATTCCTTGGCACGTCTTTTGATGAAGCCTAGCTGTTTGTTTACACGGGAAAATATTTTATCATAATGCAAGGTGAAGCGGAGTCGCTCATCCAAGACAACACCAAGGTCAACTACGTTATCAACTCGAGCTAACAAATTATTCCCGAGGAAGTATGTGTTATGAGAGACGGTGCATTTTTGGGAGAAACTTATAACTTGGCACTTAGCAATGTTGACAGAGAGCTTGTTTTCATTGCACCAATGATAAAGTGAATCAAGTTTGGATTGGAGAAAGAGTGCATCGGATTTAGATTTAATGATATGATAGACTTTGAGATCGTAGGCATAAAGTAGATGAGGCATATTTGATAGGACGTCAGATAGGTAAGAAATAAATATATTAAAGAGAAGTGGGCCAAGATGGCTACCTTGTGGTACACCAGACGTAGCAGAAATATTTTTCGATAAAAGTCCTTGAAATTTTACCAGCTGAGTTCGATTTCTAAGGTAAGAAGTCAGCCAGCTAAGCAAAGATCCACCAAGTCCGAATTTCAGTAGCTTTAGAATTAAGGTAGGATGGTCGACTGTGTCAAAAGCTTTACTAAAGTCTGTATAGACTGCGTCAATTTGGTATCCTTTCTCCATTTTACACAGGACGTCTGAGATTAGGACTGTCAAATTTGTGGTAGTTGAGCGACCTTTTCTAAAACCATGTTGTTGCTCGTTCAGACGGGAGTCAACAAGTGGAGAAAGTTTATCGTAGACAATCTTTTCAAAAAGTTTCGGAATAGAAGATAAGATGGCAATACCTCTATAATTTCCGATACAGCGTCTATCGCCATTTTTGAAGATGGGTGTGACGTATGATGTATTCCAACAGGATGGGAAAACTCCAGACGAAAGTGATGTGTTGAAAAAAAATATGAAGGGGAGTTATAAGCTGCTCTACACATTTGCGCAAGAAAGTTGGAGGAAGAAGATCTGGCCCTGGACCTTTGTTGCAGTCGAGTTCCGAAATAGCTTTACGTATTTCGTCACGTGTAATTTCTAAGTGGCTAATAAAAGCTGTAGGAGTCGAAGGGAGATGTGAGTTTGATGAGTCAGGAGCAATAAAAATATTCTGGAAATTATCTGCGAATAAATCACAAATCTCATTAGGAGAGGAAGAAGTGATATCATTAAAGAACATCGACGATGGATAACCAGTAGTTTTTCGCTTCACATTTACAAAATCATAAAATTTTTTCGGGTCGCGGAATATATTTTCACCTGTTGTCCTAATGTAATTGTCATAAGCCTCGTGAGACTTAGCCTAAAATTGCTTAGCAGTTTCATTATATTCATCCTGAATAGCAGAACTAACGTCGATATTGTTTTTAATCCACTTATAAAGTTTATTCCTTCGATTTCGCAAATGCCCAAGGTCTCTATCAAGCCATGGTTCAGACAATTTTTTCTTTTTTATTATCTTAGGTACATATCTTTCAACGGCGTCAAATATTTTGTTATAAAAAGTGGAAATGGCTTCCTCAAGATCTAACGTTGAAAGAGTATTCGTCCAATCTATAGAGTCAAGGTGATGGTGAATGCTTTCATAATTAGCATTAAGAAAGTCATATACAATTGAATTATTGTACGCTCTAAAATAAATGGAATCAGAAGTGGGAAGTTCAACTGATAGTGCAGTGTGATGTAAACTATTTGAAAAAAGATGCTCTGCATCATTAGTTGGACTTACCACTACTTCGTCATAGGCGTTTGTAAATACAAGATCCAACCAATGACCGTTTTGGTTGGGAGTTGGAGAGACTTGCTGCAAATCGTTGCCATAAAAAGTACTCGCAAGGTTGAAATCATTGGAATCTGAGAGGTTAACAGGGAGAAGTAATGCGTCGTTTTCATCGGGGATAAAACATAAGTTGGGACGATTGAAATCCCCTAAGAATATTATTTTGTCTTTTACATTCAGAGACGTTGTAATGCCTCTTAATTTTAAAGCCAAATTTGAATATCTGATACTAAACTATCCGCAATTTCTCATTAAAATGATAAATATGATTGCAGATCCTTGTCCAACTCTCAAGAGCAGCAAGAAACAATGAGATTTACATCCTCGTCAATCTTGTTGAAAAAATGCCGTGCTCGGAAAATCCAGAAGCATGCAAACCTCCATACAATGTTCACAATGATGGATACTGTCTGTATAACACGAACATCGTTTTCGATAGGCAAGGACGTCTTATATCACGATATCGAAAAATGAATCTTTTCATTGAGCCACGTATGGACGAACCACATGACCAACCTCTACCAATCTTTGAAACGGATTTTGGTGTGACTTTCGGCCATTTCATTTGTTTTGATGTTATGTTCAAGGACCCAGCAAGGATGTAAGTATAAATAAATTTTATGAGACAGTATCCGATCATATGGCATCTTTTCTGTAATTGTCTTTCTTTTGTAGCCTGGTTCAACAGTACAACATCACCAACATTCTTTACCCGACCTATTGGTATGAACAGCTTCCATTCTTCGTGGCCGAAACCATCCATCAGGGTTGGGCCTACAGTAACAACGTAAACTTTCTGGTATCTGGCGCCAATGTTCTCGAATTCGGTACGAGTGGAGCAGGCATTTACTTAGGTCGCAAACGTATTGAGACTATTGTGACAACAGGAACTGCTATTCGAAAACTGTACACAGCAAAAGTTCCGAAAAATATTAGAGCAAATTATATCTTCACCGAAGACACTATTAGAGAAGAAAGCACAGCTGCAGATTTGCTGAGCTTATACGTTAGTGGAGAATGGGCCGATAACCATCCTGTTGTCTTCCCTTTGGATGTACCTTTGAGAACCGTATGCGTCAACGACGACAAAATCTGTTGTGAAGTTGAAATCAAGAAAACTGACCTCGTTATAAAACCAGAGGACTTAATATACAGATATGCGCTAACAGTGAACTATACAAACAAGATGTACATTAACAAAAGAAATGTAAGCGAAATAACTTGTGCTATAATTTCCTGCACCGGAGAAAGTCCCGACAGCTGTGGACGGAGATATGAAAAGAAAGGAGTTGTGTCTAGTGTTCAGTTCGACTACATAAGGATAACAACGAAAATTCGTTCAGATTGCTTTGAGGATGTTATGATTGCGCCAAACACAGTAACGACCGGATTCCTTCCATTTGAAATTGAGGACTATAATCTTACATCGTCCGACATATACACCGAAGAGAAGTATGTTAATTTTTACAGTGTTCGATGAATATTTATGTTGATGATGTTTTTTGTTTAGCTTTTCTTACAAGAATTTCACTATCGAAACACTACGTAGTCCTCCTGAATTTTTAGTTTTCGGAGTATTTGGACGAGATTTCAGGAGTGATGTTGGCCGGACAGAAGATTTAAAGAGATTATATGGTGATGGTTTACATGAATAATCTATGATATGAAGTACATTAATAAAGCGAACTTTTTGCTATCATTGTGATTGAGAAGTTCGAAAATATATTTTTTATTAAATTATAATATTATGCTTTAAATGCCTCCCACAATTCGTGAAACTGTAAAATGCTAGTGTTTGAAGATGAAAGAGTTCAGTACTTGTACGCAAGCCTGTTTGGAAAATGATACTTGACAGTTGATCAAGCATTAGCCAATTGCTAGATAGTGCTAGAAATATTCAGTGAATTTATCTATTAGGTGTAATAAAAAGTTCTGTCGAGTAACATATAATGTTCCCTAACATCTCGGGTAAAAAATTTTGAGTAGGAACTTACTTCTGCGCTGGTAAGAAATATTCTGAAAATTAGAGGAAAATAATTCGGATAAAAATTGGCGAAACAAGATGAGTCAAAAGTGTTGTTTACCAGTTTTTACCCGAAATATGTGCCTTTACTTTTCTGGTTTTCAGCAAATTTTTTACCACCACAGAAGTAAGTTTTTACCCGAGAAGTTAGGAAATAGACATAACATGCGCTCGTCATATAATTGCGTAATATAACCCTTAGGTGTTAGTATTTTGTCTAGTAGTGGAGTTTAAATGTGACATTTACATTTAATAAATAGAAACTTCACATTTAAGAACGAAATTGTAAACTTAGCTGTTTTCTCTGTTTCAGTTCAAAACAAGTTCATTGATTGCCGTACGAGCGATCCCTTTGTACACCAACAGAGTTTGAAAACTAGAAATAACTAGAAAACTCTGCATTAGTGGATTTGAACCCAACGGAAAAAATAATGCTTACGGATATATTCGGTAAGTATTTCGCGTAATGCGTGGAAGCATTACCGGACCATTGCATGTTTTTTTCTTTTTAACATTGCATGTGCTAGGCTGGGAAGATTTATTCAAGGGGAACCTTATGCTTTTAGCTTTATGTATAAGAGCTTTTTCGAAAGTACGACATCGTATTGTCGCATTTCCGTCATCTGCGGTGAATACGAATTAAAGCTTTGGCCGGCGGCCGATCGTATCTCTGCATGTGTGGTTTTTGCATGCTGAGTGATTGTAACGCTCATTGGAAATTCCAATAGCGCATGCCCTTTGCTACTAGGGGGAATTGGTACTCTTGTTTTTCATACATTTTACTTACCTGTGATGATTTGAAATGCTCCGAAATTTTCATCTTTCCGCTTTATATAGCAGACTACCCATGGCCGATGTATGCTCGCAAGTTCTTTTCCCTTTATTTCTGCGAGTGATGTTCATTGGCCAGTCATGGACTTATAACATATGAGCTTTCTCCCTTGCAGCATTCCCCATGCTCCAAGTCATGTATACGAGTATATCGTATAATCAGGGGTGGATTTTCCATTAGGCCCGGTAGGCCCGGGCCTAGGGCGGCAAATTTTCAATTTTTTTTGGGGCAGCAGTTTTTTTTCTGTCGTATATGTACATATATCTGAGTTGAATGATTCGAACACCTCAAGCCAACCGAATTCTCTAAAAAATCAATTCAGGCAAAAATTCACTTCTGATAATTTTTTTCGCACATTAAAAAGTTTGACTTATAATAAATATCGAAATGCGATCACAGTAAAGGACCAGGGAAACTCAAAAATACAAACAAAATGCCTAGAAAGTATCTGAAAATACCTAAAAAGAGCCCAAAAAGACCTAAAAAGGTCCTAAAAACAACCCTAATAATACCTCTTCAATTTAGAAAAAGCTTATCAGTGCATTGATTTTTCAGAGAATTTTTTTTATTATTATGGTACAGGCTATATCACCTACATGCGAACTTCTTTATTTTTGACGAGTTTTTTAAATTGTACTTCATTACTGAAATTAATAGGTCAAAATATTTCGGATTCATCCGTAACTAATAACATATCGAACATTAATTGACAGTAGTCGAGTTCATGGTTGATCTCCAGTCAAGTGCGGAAGCAAACTTTGAACGGAATAGGAAACTTATAAAAATATGAGCGAAGACGTTGGAATTATATGCGATGTAAAGGTTTATAGGGTTTTGGACTGTTAAAATTTTTGGATTCTTTTTTTTTTAGGTACTTTTAGGCTCTTTACCGTGTGCGTATTTTAATAATTATTTGTGTGGCAAGGCCGCAATAATAGGGAATTTTTGCCGGTTTTGCTCTGATATTCCTTTTTTGTGAGCTCGGGCGTACCGAAAAATGGCGAAGTATTCAAAAATATGTTAAGTATTAAAAAAATGTTATATTTTGTTTCCGAGAAGAAAATAAGACCAGTTTAGCGGCAATAAACTTTATTGTGTTACTCACTTGGTTACAGCCCGATGAAGAAGAAGCATTCACTGTTATTTTATTTCTATTTATACGTACAATATATATGACACTGAACTGCAATTATTTATTATTATGAGTACGTTCAATACTATCCCATAATTCATTACAAAGATAATTCATAATAGTATGATAAACATACGACTATGTTTAAAATTACAACATAGGAAATTCAAAAAAAATGTGTATTATGCAATTCGCAGCTTATAGTAAACACCAGCCAAAACAATCGTATATTTAAGGGGGCAGGATGGTTTCCCACTTAAACAAAAAAAATGTTTCAATTATTTTTTTTATATGAAAGTACAATATCTCAGGAATATCCTCTGAAAATTTCAAGTCAATCGGACAAAAACTCGCAGAGATACCGGTTATTTTATGATCGTGTTGCCAGGTATATTTCAACGAGAAACCGAAATAGTCTAGCTCGAAACTCCGAACTACATTTTTGAAGTCGGTGCGTAACATAACTCAAAAATTAATGCACCGATCTCAATGAACTTTGCCGGACATCTTTAATATGATAAATACTCGCGGATGAACGATCGTTTTTTTTTTTAATTGTTTACTATTTTTTACGGGCAATCATAGGCTGATTTTTTATGTGAAAATGGTACCTCCAAATTGAAAACCGCACCAAAAATCGGAAATCGCATATTTTTCAATATAATCTCGTTCATCCGCGAAAAAAAGTAATATATTAGGTAAATCACTTTGATTTCTGGATTTCAGATAACACTGTCAGGCCAGGTTTTACGCACCGCACGACGCCTTTTTTTCGAAGCGCCTTTGATCTACTGCCACCACGGGATAAATAATTAATATTTTTTTCTACAATAATTCCTACATACTCTCAAAATATAGTTCTTTAATGTGTTCTCAAAGCTGAGAAAAAAAATCGCGAAAATCGGCTTTTCTTCGGCCTCTGAAACCATCTTGCCCCCTTAAGTGCACACAATTATCCAATCATCAATTGTTGTCTTTACGCGAGTCGTAAAGTTATCAGCGTTTGTCTTATCATCATTTTCAAAACGTTTAAGCTGAGAGTGTTCAGTCGAAAGATAGAAATCTGGTGAATCAGTTGCATACGAGAATTATTAAGCACTAGAACTAATAAAGCCTGCTTGGTTTCAAAATGTTCTTAGGACTAGCAGTTTTGCTGGTTTTCACGCCATTAATCATCAGTGAGCGAGTGTGTGATTATTTAAAGTAGAAAACTTATCATTTTTTCCTAAAAACAATTTTTATCTCAGGTCGATGTTAACGCGAATAACGATTACTACGTGGCTGGTGTTCTCGAGTATCACCCCTTTAGCTCATCGGTGTCACACAGGTAATCGGTGGAAAATAATTAAATAATGTGGAATCGAGAGTCGAGGCTTCCTCCAGTTTGAATTATAGTAAACTGGTGAATTGAATCAGGAAAATGCTTACAAATTAGGTATGCTCGCGTACCTGAATCTATTATAATATAATAGTAGATTCGCAGCAAGTCGTTTTCGTACTCTTGCTGCAGGCCAAATTTTGTAACAAAAAGAAGCTAGCTACAAAAATCTGTTGCAGCTGCGATACGCGAACAGGCCAAGTAAATTTCATCATAGGGGAGCTTTTCAGTTTTCAGTTTTTCAGTAAAAACTACTTCATTGTAACTAATTGCGATTAATCGCATGAAATGAAAGCGTCAAAAAAATACAAATCAACGCACCCGACCCTTTTTGCTTCACACCGACGTCCTAAAAATTCCAGTTGAGTTGGTTGCATATGAGCTTAAATTGTACTCTGATTTATAATCAGTAATGTACCCACTCTCAAATGAAGTAGAATCCTGTCGGAATAATATGTAGCGGTTTATCAGTGGGAAACTTACAACTTAGTAATTGGTTAGTTGGTTTGTTTGATTGTATGGTAAAGTCGGTGCTGATTCCCTTCGATTCGCCATAAGTTCTTATGCATTTTCTATAAGTCGTTTCTTGCTGAAGATGTTCAAATGATATCTTTACACCCTTGAATTTCATCTATTCATTGGTTCTTTTATTCTGCTTAACGCACAATCAGTTGTTTCATTAAACCAGGTATATGGTTTGTTTGGAGCCAATCACATCTTCGACACCCACTTTTAGCGATTTCAAGTATCACCAGCTTGTTTGAACTGCTCTGTAGTAACGAACATATTTTCTTTAAGACTGAATTTACTTTTATTTAATTTAGTAGAATCGAGCAGACCCGACCGTGACGAAATCAAAATAAATAGCACATAATTTTATTTCCACCTGGGCTCTTCAATGCGATAATTATATTTACGCACATAAATACTATTTATAGCTATGCATTTACATTTACAAAAGTATTTTCATTGTCGACGAAGGAATATTGGATAGTTACTTATGAATATATTTGCAATCGCATACGAACAACGCCAAGTGCAATCATAAAAACCAAGGAATATTCCTTTTTCACAAAACAATGATTTGAAAAACAAGGCCCGTTAAAACTATAATCCTTTTTAACTATCTATGATTAGTTTTTTTGTTCATTCACTATACCAATTTAATTTATTTCATGGTTTAATCATGGTTATCATGGTTTAATTATACGTAAAGAATACGATGTGTGAAAAATTTGAATTATTTTTTTTATATTTACTTTACATAAGTTTTTATGAATTACTAATTTGATAATTTGTAATGCTTTTCATAAAAATATTTTTCGTACGCCGTATCAGCGTTAATGCTTCAAATTTAAGCACCTTCGAGCTCAGTATTTCAGTAGAATTTCAATTGTTCGAACGAATTTTGGGTGAAAATGGAGTTAGCTAGAGGGACTTTGATAGTTTTATTTGTAGCTTTGACATTGGCAAAAGTTCAAGTGAATGTAAATTAATTCAAGAAACAAGTGGAAAAGCGTTTAATTTTGTTTCTCCACAGGCCATTGAGACAAGTTCAAAGGACTACTATGTCGCGGGAGTCTTAGGGTATAGTTATTTTGTTTCCAATAAATCTTTTGATGATTCTGTGCAACTAAATCTGGATGAATATGCACGGTTTATGAAACTTGCGAAAACTAAGGTTCGTGGATTCAAAAAATGTGATTTTTTATTCTTTTCTTATGGAAAATAATTGATTTTACATGCAGGGTGTAGATGTGTTAGTATTTCCCGAAGCTACGCTAAATGATGATTTCGTTGATACACGCGAGAATTTAGCCAAAGTGGCGGTGGTGACCCCCAACCCTGACCTCAAGATCGCACCATTCGAGCATGAAGAAAACTACTCTTATGTAAGTATTGTTGTGTTTTTGCCTTAAAACACCTTTCGTAAATTCGATATTCTTCACATTCGTGAAATTAAACAGTTTTATTTATCAACACCAATTTATCTTTTATTCACACAAATAATTATAACACTAAATTCTGTACACTTTATTGATCGCACTATTACAATTTCGCGTTGAACTTCCACACTTTATCGCTTTTAATTAATCACGCCCGGATACACTAAATTCGCTGTGTCGCTTTTCACAGTAACAGACTTTTCGCTGTCTACTAACTTACTATCGCGTTGTACCAAATTCTTACTACTAACTAACTGCTAGCACCTCTCGCGGGGGTATTTATAGTCGTGTCGCATGTGTCTTGGGTTCTCGAAGCCTCTTGATCTGGCTTCTGGAAGACTATTGTGAATATTCGCTACCATGTGAGATCTGATTCATGATTTGGGTTATAGAATGTTCCCTTTTTACTTTCTAGAGGGCTCTATGGGCTATTTAATATGCCGTTCACACTAGACTTCTAAATCAGGTAGATTTAGAATCTGTCAAGTTAATCAGGTAAGCGTTCACACTACCCGAAGTGATTTAGAATGAGGAGATTTAGAGAGAGAAATGTCATTCGAATTTATGTGTACAATTTTTTTTGCGTGAAAGTTGTTGAAAATGGTGCAGGAATAAGCAAGAACATTTTCTTTTCACTTTGTAAAACTCAAATTTTCCGTTTTTATTCAGTTTTCTTTATTTTAGACCGAAATTCGAATGACATTTCATTCAAATCTACTCTCGCTCTCACGGATGGAATTCACCGCGCTCTGAGAAAAATTCACCAGGGACAAAATTCACAATAGTACCTGATTTGTACTTGATTAACTCTAAATCTACTTGATTAACTCTGTCAGACGCCGAAAAAAATGTATGGGTAATCAGGTGGATTTAAGTTGATTTAGCTCTAAAGCTATCAGCTGAACGAAATCGCCTGATTTAGAGTGTAGTGTGAACGGCATATAAAGGTCTGTGCTGCTGTCATGTGAAATGGGACTGTGTCTTAGGTTCTCGAAGATTCTCAAACTGGTTTCTAGAGGGTTATTTTACGTTTTATCCGTTTCGTTCTTTGAAATACATGTATGAGATATATGTCGAGTATATGTCGCCGTTTCTAGCTTTTTCTGGCGCCGACACAACGTCATACGGTTCGTTTGGCGTGCACGCAACAGTATTTATTAGTGACGACACTGTTTTTGATATTGTTATCAGTGGTGTTTGGAAATGAATTCTAAATGTTAGCATTCTTTTGGATCGCAAGTAATGATAAAGATTTGCAGCGACTAAAAATAACTAACCGTTTTAGATTGTATGCCTCTTAATTTTTTTTTTTTCAAGAAACAAGGCAAATTTGAATATTTGATCCTAAACTATCCGCAATTTCTCATTAAAATGATATATATGTTTTCAGATTCTTGTCCAGCTCTCAAGAGCAGCAAGAGACAATGAGATTTACATCCTCGCCAATCTTGTTGAAAAAATGCCGTGCTCGGAAAATCCAGAAGCATGCAAACCTCCATACAATGTTCACAATGATGGGTACTGTCTCTATAACACGAACATAGTTTTCGATAGGCAAGGACGTCTTATATCACGATATCGAAAAATGAATCTTTACATTGAGCCACGTATGGACGAACCACATGACCAACCTCTACCAATCTTTGAAACGGATTTTGGTGTGACTTTCGGCCATTTCATTTGTTTTGATGTTATGTTCAAGGACCCAGCAAGGATGTAAGTATAAATAAATTTTATGAGACAGTATTCGATCATATGGCATCTTTTCTGTAATTGCCTTTTGTTTGTAGCCTGGTTCAACAGTACAACATCACCAACATTCTTTACCCGACCTATTGGTATGAACAGCTTCCATTCTTCGTGGCCGAAACCATCCATCAGGGTTGGGCCTACAGTAACAACGTAAACTTTCTGGTATCTGGCGCCAATGTTCTCGAATTCGGTACGAGTGGAGCAGGCATTTACTTAGGTCGCAAACGTATTGAGACTACTGTGACAACAGGAACTGCTATTCGAAAACTGTACACAGCAAAAGTTCCGAAAAATATTAGAGCAAATTACATCTTCACCGAAGACACTATTAGAGAAGAAAGCACAGCTGCAGATTTGCTGAGCTTATACGTTAGTGGAGAATGGGCCGATAACCATCCTGTTGTCTTCCCTTTGGATGAACCTTTGAGAACCGTATGCGTCAACGACGACAAAATCTGTTGTGAAGTTGAAATCAAGAAAACTGACTTCGTTGTAAAACCAGAGGACTTAATATACAGATATGCGCTAACAGTGAACTATACAAACAAGATGTATATTAACAAAAGAAATATAAGCGAAATAACTTGTGCTATAATTTCCTGCACCGGAGAAAGTCCCGACAGCTGTGGACGGAGATATGAAAAGAAAGGAGTTGTGTCTAGTGTTCAGTTTGACTACATTAGGATAACAACGAAAATTCGTTCAGATTGCTTTGAGGATGTTATGATTGCGCCAAACACAGTGACGACCGGATTCCTTCCATTTAAAATTGAGGACTATAATCTTACATCGTCCGACATATACACCGAAGAGAAGTATGTTAATTTTTACAGTTTTCGATGAATATTTATGTTAATGATGTTTTTTGCTTAGCTTTTCGTACAAGAATTTCACTATCGAAACACTACGTAGTCCCCCTGAATTTTTAGTTTTCGGAGTATTTGGACGAGATTTCAGGAGTGATGTTGGCCGGATAGAAGATTTAAAGAGATTCTATGGTAATGGTTTGCAGTAATGATCTATGATATGAAGTACACCAATAAAGCGAATTGAATTTGGAAAACATTTTGCTATCATTGTGATTGAGTAGTCCGAAAAGATTTTTTTTAAAAATTATAATATTATGCTTTAAATGTCTCCCATAATTCGTGAAACTATAAAATGCTAATGTTTGAAGATGAAGGAGTTCGATACTTGTACGCAAGCCTGTTTGGAAAATGATACTTGACAGTTGATCAAGCATTATTCCTAGGTAGCCAATTGCTAGATAGCGCTAGAAATATTCAGTGAATTTATCTATTAGGTGTAATAAAAAGTTCTGTCGAGTAACATATAATGTTCCCTAACATCTCGGGTAAACATATATTGAGTAGGGACTCACTTCTGCGCTGGTAGGAAACATTCCGAAAATTAGAGGAAAATAGTTCCGATAAAAATTGGCGAAACCAGAAGATGAGTCAAAAGTGAAGTCTCAGTTCTGAGAGATTAAAAATGTAAATAACGTAATTTTTTGAAAATAGTGATTGAAAACTAAAAAATGAAAATGAAAAAATTTAAAATACTATTTTCACTATTGAATGAAGCAATTAGAGAAACATGACGTCCATTTCAAATATGTACGCTGAAGGGGAACCAACAATTTTTAATATTTGTCTCATCACTCAGTTTTGTGGGCACATATCTGCCCAAAATGCGTTTCCTAACTGTCCCCTAAACGGGAAATGACGTTATTTTTGCTAATGAAAACGCTTCTTCTATTGCAAGAATTTATCTGAACTGTTTCTATTGGCGGTTTCTTGCAAAGTGGTTGCGCCTGTCAAGTAATTACACCGGTAATTTATTGGACGTTGTTTGAGTGAGACTGAGTTAAACGGGGATAAGAAAGGAGATCCCGCTTTTGGCTTTTCTTCTTTGTTTATCAGTTTTTACCCGAAATCTGTGCCTTTACTTTTCTGATTTACCCGAGAAGTTAGGAAATAGACATAACATGCCATGGTCATATAATTTCGTAATAATATCACTAGAGGTAATATAACCCTTAGGTGTTAGTATTTTGTCTAGTAGTGGAGTTTAAATGTGTCATTCACATTTTATAGAAAATAAACTTCACATTTAAGAACGAAATTGTAAACTTAGTTGTTTTCTCTGTTTAAGTTCAAAACAAGTTCATTGATTACCGTACAAGCGATACCCTTGTACACCTACATAGCTTGAAAACTAGAAACAGCTAGAAAACTATGTATTAGTGAATTTGAATCTATAAGTTTAAAATCATCTATGTACCTACATAAACAAAAAATAACACACGTGACGAAAACTTGCACTTCCCACCCGAATTAATACATCAATTAAATTGTATTAACGGACGGAAATAGTAACTTTCGAGAGTGAAAACTACAAATTCGTTTGAAGGTCATCGTAAAAGCTGCTACCAGAAGCTATTTCACATGAAAAAACTTGCATATGCCTATGTCTTATAATTCAATTAAGCTCATAATACACAATTCGCAGCTTATAGTAAACACCAGCCAAAACAATCGTTTCGTTAAGTGCACACAATTATCCAATCATCAATTGTTGTCTTTACGCGAGTCGTAAAGTTATCAGCGTTTGTCTTATCATCATTTTCAAAACTTTTAAGCTGAGAGTGTTCAGTCGGAAGATAGAAATCTGGTGAATCAGTTGCATACGAGAATTACTAAGCACTAGAACTAATAAAGCCTTCTTGGTTTCAAAATGTTCTTAGGACTAGCAGTTTTTCTGGTTTTCACCCCATTAATCATCAGTGAGCGAGTGTGTGATTATTTAAAGTAGAAAACTTATAATTTTTTCCTAAAAACAATTTTTTATCTCAGGTCGATGTTAACGCGAATAACGATTACTACGTGGCCGGTGTTCTCGAGTATCACCCCTTTAGGTCATCGGTGTCACACAAGCAGTCGGTAGAAAATAATTTAAGAGCTTATTTGGAATTCATAGAGCTGGCGAAAACGAAAGTAAGTTCATGTGTGCTTGAAGTGCATCGTGTAGAACTGTAGTTGGGAATTATCGCTTCAGAATGTAGATATATTAGTTTTCCCGGAAGCAACACTCAACTACTTGACGGATCAACGGAAAGTGATTTTAGAAGATGCGATCGCAGTGCCACAACCAGAAAATAGAATCGCTCCATGTGATCATCCGCGGGATTTTTCCGATGTAAGTCATCCTCTAATATACATTTATTTATTTTAATGACTTTCTGATAATCCTTTTTGCTAGTTCTGCTGTTGAGATTATTTAGTACCTGTTTACTCTTGCTAGTACCCGTTCAAACTTTAATTTCTCAGCTAGAAATCAAGTTTTAATTTGCAATTCATTTAGACGCAATTAATTTGCATTTTTACTGATTGCAATTATACGTACATTTATTTTTCGTAGAATGCGCGAGTAAATATCAGATACCTTTGAGATTTTAGCCAATATACATATACTAAGTTGATGTAAGTTATTAGTGAGCGGAATAATAAAAACATTGCAAATAAAAAGCTTCGTTAGAGGAAAATAAACAAAAACAAAAGGTTGAATATATTTAATCAAATTCGAATCGTATATGAATGCAGTACATATTTTGAGCAGATCAGGTTTTTTCAATTTTCTTATCAAAGTAGCAAAACAATCTACGATTCACTGGAAAACCCCTCGTAGAGGTTAAAAATATAACTGACTGACAACGTTTGGTTAGGTGGACACAAACAAGTCACAATCAAGTTTAAGACAGAACATTGGTAGCAGTAGCGAAATTCTAAAATAACCGCAGATTTTGATACAAGTTCATCTTGGGTTATTTGCAAGTCACAAAAATTAAGCTTTTAGTGGTTTATTGGCTGGTTGAATATAATACATTTTGATCGTAACATAAATGTATTGCAAGCATGAGTATAAGCGTTGATAGAGAATGTTTTGAACAAAGAAGAAGCCCTTTAAAGATTTCCAATGTGAGCAGGTAGCTCTTGGAAAAGACGTATTTGGACATAACAAGGCAGAAATATTTCTAAGGAAACAATAAATATTAAGCCTTTTCGTAACCATATAAATGATTCCCTAATTAAATCTGATCTGTAAAAAAGTAAAGAATTGTAATAAGGGTCAGATTGTCAGTTTTGCTGCAGCTCAGCTCAATGCAGAAGTTCCCGGCTAACTGAAATATCTAACAGACACCATTTTATGAGAGGAGAACCCAAAAAAATGCACTCTAATGCCGGGTTTCCACCAAAGAGACAAAACAAGAAACACGGACAAAAAAGGTGTTTTGTTTACTAAAACAGTTTTCAGAGACAAAAATGCTCGCGAAACTGTTCAGTTTTTACAAAACATTCGTGTTTTTGTTCAGAAAAACATGTTTTGTCCGTGTTTTTTGTTTTGTCTCTTTGGTGGAAACCCGGCATTACATATCTAAAATAGATTATATACGAACAGTATGCTGAGTAGTAGTTTTATATTTCGTACATGGATAAAGGATAAATATTTTTTAAAGACCAATATTTCTTTTATAACTTAGATTTATGACAATTTTTTGATCAGATGTCGGTTTTCCGAGGAAAATCTGTCTTTTTCTTTAATGTCTTCTAATTTAAATTCTAGTGTACAATAAATCCGTTTTTTATAATTTATTTATCTCTCTTTAATTACTCTCAAATAACCTGTAAAAGCAAATTATCTTAATTTTATCTTATTTTTACTATTTCCATTCGTATATTTTATGCTTCCCTAGTTTCATTACATCTAGTTTGATTGCTATCGAAAAAATGCACAGCTCAAATTAGCCTGAACAATGGCGATACACAGTTGCCCTTATCGGTGTTTAGCCGTCTGCTCATTAGGGATTTCTAAGTGCTTTTGCCCATTTGTGTATTTAATTCTCTTAGCTGTTGCATTTCCTCAACCACCAGAACACTGTCCCATGCTATGGTGTGCTCCTCCTCCGGGACATATTTTGCTACTACTGATTGCACTAAAGTAGTGTTTTTTTCTTACCTAGGTCGTTTCCAGATTGTAGTCAATATAAAACTAGCCATAGTCAATATAAAAACAACCAAACGCTTTGTTTGACCAGAATATATTTTGTTCGCTTTTCGAGCATGCACTCCTGTAAATGCCGCTCTTGTGTTTTTTTTTGACTTTAATCTGACATATCTTACCAATAATTTGCATAGCCTTCTAGCAAGTGATTGTGTGAACAGTGTCGTTATCTGATCCCGCTGCATTTACCATCTTCTTTTTAATAAAATCTCCAATTAATCTTTCATTAAATAATTTATTTCTTGATATATTTGATCTCTGAGCAGAAAGTTTCCCTATATTTTACCGTTATAAATCATTGAGCCAATGAATCATTGAGTTGTACGTTGTCATTTTGGGGAATAACAACGTTTGTACGTAGATTGAGTTGTTTTCTGGGTGTTTTAACGGTTCCGGAAATATATCGAACTTAAGAAGATAATTGTTTCTGATGATCATCAATTAAAGGAACAATATTGTTTTGTCACTTTCGACTCTCATTGAAAATTTGATATCTTTATGGTTGGCTTCTACAAAGTATTTTCAAAAACATATTTTTTCGACCGCTAGGATGTCATGTAAGTGAATAATCTCCCTCAATTTTCTTTTCGAGTCTATCCATGGATATCTTAATCGTTAATGCTAATGAAAGATTCAGAGAAGTTAAAAAGCTTTCACTCATACGAATCGAGACTACGTTCAAGTGGTCTCTAACCTTCTTTATCCTCTCCGGAAATCCATATTCCTCTAAGAGTCAATCTTCAAAGATTTGATGTGAAACGCTCCTATTCCTCCGTTTTTGCCACTTCCTCGAAGTCACTCTATTGGTTCTTTTTGATTTTGAACCGAACTAGCAATTATTTTTTCTCCATTCGCAGTCCACAATCTATTTCGCAATACTGATTTTTGGTGCATTTGGGGTGGCCATAATCTCCCTTATTACATTTCTTCTCCATCTATTTACTGACTTCCTTAATCCACCACTTGCATTTCTTCAATATTCAATATAATGAACAGTTGACATGTAACAGTCAGTCTGTTATATGCATCCTTGCTCATTATGATCACATCATTTTCCTTATTTGCTTTTAGATAATACACCGGTGTTGTGACCAACTCTTTGAGTATCGTTTGTGCTTTTCCTATAATTTATTTTCCTAATAATTCAAGCAGGTTGCCTTTGATTTACACATTCTCTTCTTCATTATTAAATGTGTCATTGGTTACTTCGACGTCTGTCACGAAATCCTCTTTTGGAAATGTTGTTTCCCTGGTAGCTTAATATAGGCACTGGCTAAGCAACTCCAATTGCTGTCGCGTAAATTAGATCATGGACTTGTTTGCCATGTAGCCGAATCTAGGCCTTATGGTAATCTTTTTTTCCCAATATCCTTTTCTTTCACTAGCTCTTTTAGATAAATTTGTTTGAAAGTGTTAAATAAGTTGTGCGACTGAAAGGCCTTAGAGTAATAGCGTGACGGTATAGATTTTAAACCAAAAGAATTCACAGACCTAATCCGCACCCTTTTCTGTCCAATATTTTTATTGCTTTTAAAATAAGTCCCACTTGTATAAATATGAAAACAAGGCTAAACAAAAGTCAAAAATATATTAACGAATCCGATTAACAATATTAACGAGAAACAAAGATGCACGTACTGTGGGTGAAAATCAAACTCATACACAAAATAAATAAATAAATAAAAAGTCGCATTTTCAATGTAAACTTTAATTGAGTTTTAAAAGAGTATGATCTTTCGTTCAATACACTTTTTATTAGAAAAATATTTGAACCTCACCCAAAAGTCAAAACTAAATTCAAAACTTCACAAATAATGATCATCAGCGTGAAGGAGAAATTTAATTTTTAATTGGTAATTTTTCACTTTTTTGCTGCTTTAAGCCCTTTGGTTATCGATCTAACAAGTCCTTCACAATTACTTGAAATATTACTTTGGGTTCCATCTTCCAATTGGCTCCATAAGTTTTCAATGACATTCAGGTCCGGTAATTGTGGTGGAGTTTCAATAATTTTCGGACAGTTATAAAGGAACCAAGACCTAAATTTATAGGCCCTATGTTTTGATACAAACGGAAACTAATTTTTCAGCACTGTGCTTTCAATTATTTCCTAACATACTTAAATATCCATTCTTATCTACATTAGTGGCAACAAAATAGAAGTTTCCTACTATTGTTGAGGCCATGTAGCTCCTCCTCCGCCACGCTTCACAGTCGAGCTTACGTTCTGTTCTTGCAGCTCTGTATTTGCTTTTTTTCACACCATCTTTCTTCCAAAAATAAAAATCAAGTTAAACGAGTGTGATACAATCATCAACTGATTAATATTCTATCCCTCCAAAGATGGGACTAGTGAAAGCCGTGAAAACTTGTATGAGTTTAGATTTAGCGGTTTTCTTATCACAGGCTGTAATTTCATTAAATATCTTCGATTCAGAGTACATCTTCGACGTTCTTGTTTTATTAAGTACTAGACAACTAGAGAATGATCTCAGTTAAATATTAAATCCTCGCATTTATGCTCTTCAAAGCCTTTATAATAAATAATACACTTAAATGCTTTATATATGATTCAATTAATGACCATACTATACATCTTTTCTCTTCCAGGTTCTAGTAGCTCTATCAAAAGCTGCGAAAGACAATCGAATTTACGTTCTCGTTAATCTTGTAGAGAAAGTTCCGTGTAGTACAGATCCTGCAATATGTAAGCTTCCCTACAATACACACACAGACGGATATAGTCTGTACAACACAAACGTGGTTTTCGATCGATATGGGAGGGTCATATCTAAATATAGAAAAATAAATTTGTTTATAGAACCTCTAATGGATGAACCTCTACGTCAACCGCCGGCTATCTTTGAAACTGATTTCGATGTGAAGTTTGGTCATTTTATATGCTTCGATATATTATTCAAGAATCCGGCAAAGTTGTAAGTATTGGATCTGGTAAATGATTACTTATGCTAAAATCAATATAAGTCGCGTTTTTGCGTCGCTGCCTGAGCTGGTTAGGACAGCAGAATTGAAAAAAAATCAACTAGGAAAGGACTATTGTTGCTTTCAATGCTACCATCCTAGCCAGCTCCCGTTAGAGGCACAACAAGCAAACGTGCCTATTGAAGCAAAGAATTATCATCGACTTCAAATTTTCCGTTAGGTCGTTTTCAAAAAGAAACATTGGCATTAATTTCACGTTCCAGACTAATTGAGCACGAGAACATAAAACACATACTCTACCCTACCTATTGGTTCTCAGAGCTTCCATTCTTCGCAGCAACAACAACACAACAATCATGGGCAATGGTAAACGACGTTAATCTACTTGCAGCTGGGGGAAACAACCCAAGCACAGGAACAACTGGAAGCGGTATCTATGTTGGACGAAAAGGATTTGAGAAAATGGTCATGTGTTCAGATCCCATCCGGAAACTCTTCACTGCAAAAGTGCCAAAAGACAGCTCCAAAATATCCAGTCCATCGTCAAGTGTATCTGCGTCAACGGATTGCACGTCAAACTTGCTCAAGCTAGATGTTTGGGAGCACTGGGCTGATCAGAGTCCTACTGTCTATCCCATTGAAAATTCACCACAAACAATTTGCGTCAACGGCGACGATATTTGTTGCACTTTTGAGATAAAAACGAAAACAAGATCCCCTCCGCCAGGAAAACTAGTGTATAAATGAAGCACCCGCGGCCAAAAGGGGGTAACCCTCATTTTTTTCGAAATCGACTTTTTAACATATTCACATTCTCCAAGAAAAACTACGTCAAGGAGCATTTGGAGAAAGTGAAAAATATTTTTATTTATATTTTTAATTAATTATCAAAGCTGACGATGGGGGTAACCGCAGTACTAGCTCGCGTCCAAAAGGGGGTAACCCCTCATTGAGTCTTATGGGAATTCGATGACCGCCGTTACTTTTTCTAAGTTCTGAGAAAAATAAAAGACCTGAGTCACCATCTAGCGGTATTAGCTGATGGCTCGTTGTTGTGAGTGCCTACATCTGCTCGGGTTTGACTGCGGTAGTGTCTGTGTGACTAGTCGAGTGTAAACAATCCAGTTGGCATGTAAGCAGTTTTCCATATTTTTATTTTAAGAAAGATTTAAGTGCCATTTAGTTCTCATCGTCATCCTCGACGATAGCTCAACGACCCGTGTGCGGTCTCGCTAATTGTTTTTGCATTACTGTTTTAGTGGTTTTCAACTGTTTTTAAATGTTCATTTGATCGCTTTTTATATTTCAAACGATTGTAGACGGACTAAAAATGCAAAAAAATTATTGGTTTTTTAGGTTATCTCTTTAAAGTAAATATTACTTATGTTTGTGAATGGTAAAAATATTATTTACAATTGTATTTATGCATCGAAAAATGTTATACATAAAAAAAAACACGAAACGCGTACTGTGGGTTATCCCCTTTTGGACGCAGGTTACCTCTGGGGTTACCCCCCCGAGCTACGGAAACGCTCATTAATAAAAATGCAATTGATGAAATGGTTCGAAACTTTAGTACATGACGTATGTAAAGGTCATCTAGGAGCTTGCGATATTTCGGGCTGATAAGTTAAAATGATACAAAATGCGAATGTTTTTCTGACGTCCTGAAAAAAAGTTGAAATGAGGGTTACCCCGTTTTGGCCGCGGGTGCTTCAAATATGTTTTGACTGTGAACTACACGACCCAAGTTTACGCTCGTACGAAAAATCTTGGTCAATTAGCTTGTGCTGTGATCACATGCACCGGAAACAGTCCGAAAACATGTGGACGGCGTTTTAAAAGCAACAACGTCTTTCAAGCTACTGAATTTGAATATATCAAAATAAAGGCTAAAGTGAAATCGGATTCGTTTAATGATATAATGGTTTTACCGGATGCAACATCTACTGGGCTTTTGCCGATTGATAAATCAGCATTCAGCATGACTTCCAGTAATATATACAAAGAGAATAAGTAACATTTAGTTCTAAATAATGTGAAAAGATTTTTACTGGTTCATTTGTTTTAGATTAACTTATAAGGACTATATTATGGAAACGACAAAAATCTTGCCTGATTTCCTAACGTTCGGGATGCTCGGACGAGATTTTCGACTAGATCACTGAACTGGATTCATCGGTGATTTGCAGATACGAAGCAGGTGCCTGATCGCTAGTGGTGAAACATGTAGCCATGCTGAGTTGATGTAAAGTCAAATACATTTTCCAACCAAATGTTAAATTACAACTTCAGTTTTTCATTTTAAGTATCTGATATTGAATTACTTTTTTTAACACAGCTTGATACATATATGTAGGTGTGAAAATGATCAACCATAATAAAGAGCTTACATGACTTTATATCCGGATCAGACTTCATTGACTATAACATTCAGATACCGATGGCTACAGAAACAAATCATAATTTAGCCGATGTTATCGAAAGAGGTGATAGTCGATGGTTCACCAGTTTTAATGCAGATTTATACGTGCAGAGTACACGATTTTTATACCCTAGACGATTATATTCGATTGATAGTGAGGTTTTCATCTAAACTATGTTGTGTACTCAAGGATTAGAATAACTTTTCAAGGTATATTTTGAAAAGTTTGATGTGAATTAAATACTTGCTTCCAACGACATCACTTTGGGGATGGAGAAGTCGAATTTTTGTTATTAGCATATTTAAAACACTAGATTTACTCGATAAACTTTACTAAACTCAAAATCATCACAGTGAATCATTCATTTACGTTCGACGACATTGGATACAATGCAGAAATTAGCGTGTTTAAGAGCCATTTAACAGTGCTATTAAATTATTATTGAAAATTTTAGACATTGTCTATACTATTCACATTTTACAAAACTAACAATAACCGGTATTAGTATTTCATCGAACAAAGCAATTGCATGAAAACGAGTCGACATACCTGCTTGATAAAAATTACATTTAAAATATCTTCAGAACGAAGTGTTACCGAATAGGACTTGACCGCTTGATATTTTTTTCAAATAAACATCAGAATGTAATTTACTCTTCTATTTATTTTTAACCTGTTTCGGTTGACGAGCATTTCAGCACTATCAAACACTTTTTTACATAACAAATTATTTCATTCAATTGGAAAACCATCGTAACGATTCACTTGGACTTTGCGAACTTGGCTGATTTACTAACCTTTTTAATTCAATGGAATTAATTCGAACCATCGTTTGATAGATCCGATTAAAATTTATCCTCATATACTGTTTTCTTCGCTTCTTCTTGAAATGCGTTTTTGTATGTGACAGAGTCTTTTCAATGACCGTAGCTTGAACATCGACCAAACCTGGTTCGAGAATCGGCCTTCCGACCAATGTGAAATTCTTGCATCCCGCTAAGAGTACCTTATCCAATCGAATCTTATCGCCATTGGTTGGCGGCCAGTAGCCTTCCACAATAATAATATCGCCGTCTGTCACTTTGAACTGCTTGCCACACAAATGCACAACAGCAAAAAGACGGCCAATATCAGCATTCTTTATTAAATTATTCACTTTATCAAATACGTTTTTCCGTTCAGTTTTATCTGTGGCTTCTGGTGATTGTGGCAAATATTCCGAATCCTGTGTCACATTCGGGGCCGATGAAAATGTTCGACTTGCAGGTGCTGAATGTGAGGTTAGAACTAGCATTAAGATGTCTTAGGTAGAATTTGTGCTAGATATTTACCTTTCAAAAGATTGTTGTGTATATTCCTAGTGAGTCCCCGAAGGGCATTCACCAGAAAGGACATATTTCACTTTCTAAATGTATACAAACGAAGAGCAATCACGGTAGGTAGGCCCAGAATATTTACCTGCCGCTTGAAGAAAATTTGACAGTTTTCAGTGACATTTAAATTGTCGTTAGTGCTGCCATGCGAAAGCTAAGAAATTAGAGACTTTTGAGGTATTGCTTTTGAACAGGTTGAGTAAAATAATGGTTGAGTAAACGACGAGAAAATACGAAACCGGAAGTGAACAATGCCTCCGCTCACTTCCGGTTTAAATCAAAACGATTAAACCGATTAACCAAATGCGACTGTTGTGGAAAATGAATGAATAGAGGAAAATTTGCTTATTGAATAGGAAAGATCCGAAGAAAACGACGTGTTTATTCGTTCTAAAATGCTCTAATTGCCTGAATACAGTGATATGTCGCACTGGGCGGAGAAAAGCCGCTGTCAAAACATTAGAATGCACTGTTTTGTATGATAATGCCCACAATGCCGGCGGACAAAATTTTCGAAGCGTCAGAATTTGCCAAATTTCTATTTTTTTCGTTTCGCTACATCCGTACGGAGTTTCGAGATAAAACTTACTACTAATGCTGTAAATCGTGAAAATATTTGGCATACATTTCACTTTTGTGCAAAAAACCACATTTGACAGGGTATTTATTGACTGCCGCTCCAATTTCGCTCTAATTTTACTCCAATTTCGCTTTAATTTCGCTCCATTTACGCTCCGGTTTCGCTCCAGTTACGCTCTAATTTCGCTCCAATTTCGCTCTAATTTCGCTCCAATTTCGCTCCAGTTTTGCACTAATTTCGCTCCAATTTCGCTCAAGTTTCGCTCCGATTTCGCTCCAGTTGCGCTCCAATTAAGCTCTAATTTCGCTTTAATTTCGCTCTTATATCGCTATAATTTCGCTCCAGTTTTGCTCTAATTTCGCTCCAATTTCGCTCTAATTTCGCTCCAATTTCGCTCCAGTTTCACACTAATATCGCTCCAATTTCGCTCAAGATTCGCTCAAGATTCGCTCCAATGAAGCTTCAGTTCCGCTCCAATTTGGCTCTAATATCGCTCCAGTTGCGCTCCAGTTTCGATCTAATTTTGCTCCAGTTCCACTCCAATTTCGCTCCAGTTTCGTTCCAGTTTCGCTCCAATTCAGCTCTAAATTCGCTCTTATTTTGCTATCATTTCGCTTCAGTTTGGCTCTAATTTCGCTCTAATTTCCTCTAATTTCGCTCCAATGTGGCTCCAGTTACGCTCCAATTTCGTTCCAGTTTCGCTCCAATTTAGCTCTAATTTCGCTCTTATTTCGCTCTTATTTCGCTATAGTTTCGTTCCAGTTTCGCTCTAATTTCGCTGCAATTGCATTCTAATTTCACTCCAATATCGCTCCAGTTACGCTCCAATTTCCGCTCCAGTTTCGATCTAATTTGGCTTTAATTTCGCTCCAATTTCGCTCCAATTTCACTCCAGTTTCGCTCCAATTTCGCTCTAATTTCGCTCCAGTTTCACTCCGATTTCGCTCCAATTTCGCTCCAGTTTCGCTCCAGTTTCGCTCCAGTTTCGCTCTAATTTCGCTCCAATTTCGCTCCAGTTTCACTCCAGTTTCGCTTCAGTTTCATTCCAATTTCGCTCTAATTTTGCTCCAGATTCGCTCCAATGTCGTTCTTAGTTCGCTATAATTTCGCTCCAGTTTCGCTCTAATTTCGTTCCAATTTCGCTCTTATTTCACTCTAATTACGCTTTAATTTCGCTTCAGTTTCGCTCTAATTTCGCTCTAATTTCGCTCTGATTTTGCTCTGATTTCGCTCTAATTTCGATCTAATTGCGCTCCAATTTCGCTCTGATTTCATTTTTATTTCGTTGATTCAGCTCCATTTTCGCTCTGATTTCGTTCTATCGTACTACAGGATTTAGCAAACCAAAACAAAAAAAAATGAAACAGGTTGGTGCCTTGATTGGCGTCATGGTCATTCGTCAGTACATTGGCAGTGACATTTTCGCTGCTTGTGGCTCACCAAATTCAACTGCGAAATTCTACATAGAAGTTTGCCTCCCCCTTCGAACATTTCGCAGCTATGTGTTTTTGCCTAAAGCATAGTACTGAGTTCGATTTCACGTGAAATTTTCATACAAAATTTCACGTGAAATTGGTTTCGGCGAAAATTTAGCTTGAAAATAAGCAAGTTTGGTACTGTGTTCTTAAGCATAGTACTGAGTTCGATTTCACGTGAAATTTTCATACAAAATTTCACGTGAAATTGGTTTCGGCGAAAATTTAGCTTGAAAATAAGCAAGTTTGGTACTGTGTTCTTAAGGCTGGTACTGAGTTCGAGTTCACGTGAAACTTTGACATTTCCCAATTATCTGTTCATTCTTTCGAGCGAAAATTTTGACAACGGAGAAAAGCAGGACACTGCTCATTCTTGACGGATAAAATGTCAAGAATTTCACTTTTCGATCGATTTTCTTATTGGAAAGTCATTTGCACTGCTCAATTTTCAAATTGAAACACTAAATGTCACTTTTTCGCTCGAAAGAATGAACTGCACAAACTAAATTGGCGTGAAATGATTGACAACATGTTTCAGTGCCATCTATGTTTTCGAAGCGAAAGCAACTTCAAAGCAACTTTTCATGCGAAGAACACAGTACCAAACTTGCTTATTTTCAAGCGAAATTTTCGCCGAAACAGATTTCGCGCGAAATTTTGTATGAAAATTTCGCGTGAAATCGAACTCAGTACTATGCTTTAGCATGAAAAGTTGCTTTGAAGTTGCTTTCGCTTTGAAAACATAGATGGCACTGAAACATGTTGTCAATCATTTCACGCCAATTTAGTTTGTGCAGTTCATTCTTTCGAGCGAAAAAGTGACATTTAGTGTTTCAATTTGAAAATTGAGCAGTGCAAATGACTTTCCAATAAGAAAATCGATCGAAAAGTGAAATTCTTGACATTTTATCCGTCAAGAATGAGCAGTGTCTCTGCTTTTCTCCGTTGTCAAAATTTTCGCTCGAAAGAATGACCAGATAATGGAAACATGTCAAAATTTCACGTGAACTCGAACTCAGTACCAGCCTTTAAGAAGTGAAATCGGAGATTAAGGCTGGTACTGAGATCGAGTTCACGTGAAATCGAACTCAGTACTATGCTTAAAGCGTCTAAAAAACTGTCGTTTTTGTACAAAATGGCTGAGTTAACGACGTGGAAATCCGGGATAATTGCCAATAATGTCCGAAAATGGCGAGAATGGACGACTCGAGGAATTTTATTATATACAACTCATTCTTTTGGTTTTTTTAGCTAATTAAAGCAATAATAACTTCAATTTAATTAGTTGTTCCTTTCTGATTTTGTAAGTTGAACGGCTTTTTCTTTGATGATCGTTTGATTGATTTGATGGTCTGCTGACAGTGCAATTTGTCGCCTTAGCTTGGGCGGATGTTGGGATGATCAGCGTAGTGTCAGCAGTGTCATAAATTCCAAGTGTGTCGTTGCATGGTGCATTATCTCTATACAAATCAATAGATGTAAACAGCAGATTGTTTGGATTTCTGGTATGTACATTAAACTGACACATAAATGGATCTTTGTCTAATATGTAGAGACAGGTTTTCTGCATTCTATAAAGACTAAAATATGCATGCAAGTAGGGCTAAATTTGACAGATGAATTTGGAAGAGGAACAATGCAGCATGGATATATGTATGAAAATATTTTCCAATGCAAAAGCGATAAGTGGCTTACATTTTGTTGGGGCAGAATCATAAATTGTTTTAGCAAGATCGTATTTACAGTTATGTTATATGAGATGCCGTTATGCATAGGTTTTCCACTACTGGCGCAGGGACTTTCTTGCGGTTTTGGGAAACATTTGTCCAGATTTAAGGCCCATTTCACACATGCGTCTTTAAGTTTAAAGTGGTTTTTTTAGAAGGCAGGAGTGAAGGGCGGCTACGTTAATTTGTGCTTCCACTTCATTCCCGCCTTCTAAAAAACCATTATAAGCTGATGGACTGATGTGTAAAATTTTCATAAATGTTTAAATCTAGATTCATAGAATTGAATTTTAATAAGATTTCAAGACTAAAATAAACTTTAAATTTGGATGCTCTAATGAAAAAAAAATTGTTTGAAAATCATCAGAGCTCAAGTGATTAGCAACGAATATTGTTCAGCGGAAAGCGATTCAATAGTTTTACCAATATCTGTCTAGAGATTCATCTAAAAATTAATATCCTTTTTCGGTTCTTCATTTGTACATTATTCTTCACGTGTGCTTAATAATATACAGCATCCGACAACAATATCGAACAACAAAAGTCTGAGAAGAAACTTTCAAATAAACCAAAAATTATTTGTGCACAATATTTTCGTGCCACAATCATTTGTGTAGAAGTGAAATACCACTCTAAGCGAACAATGAATTATTATTTTGGGTACTTTGCGCATCGTACGCGTAATAAAAGAGGAATCCCTTTTTCCATTGAATTTTCAACAATTTTTCATTAGTTCAATAAAGCAGGTACTTGGATTTTTCCGTTATTTACAGTTTTTGAAAACTTAGAAAAATTGAGGGGCATCTTATGATTTTGCTGCGGAGTGCATACCACCTTGTGGAACACTACCACCCATAAGTGTCCTGATCGTTCAGAACTTAGGTACGCTTCCATATCTGAGTACAAAGAAGAAAATTCATAAACCACAAAGTTCAAAGCGTTCGATTCAATTTTAAATATAACGTTTATTTAAGTATTTAATACACCTGAAGTCTATTAAGGTTTCCTTTTTCGATAATTATTTATCATTGTTTTTACTGATCAATTTCGTAAGCATGAATCTAATTAAATAAAAAAATATCAAAAACTAATTAACTGACGGAAACATTTTCAATAAAATATTTTCTAAACCATTTTATAAAAAAATCTGCTTCGTAATGTTAAAAAAGATTTTTTTTTTGCAAAAAATATCATTACCATAATAATATACATACATATAACGTAAGAACAAACATTTATTTCTTCAGAATTATTGCACCACTTAAATAATGATTTTATCCTTTTTTTCAATTTGAATAATATTACAATGCATAGCAAAACATATTTCATTTTCTGTATAATGTTGACGACACTGGGCGTATGGATTATCGGTTTGAAACTTAATTAATAAAAATAATATCTGCACTAGTGTTAAATGTTTTTGAGTTGAAAAATATCTACATCAGAGGTGAAAAGTGGTGGTGAAAGTATATATTTTCAACTGATTTTCATATGGTTGATATGTTTTAATATTGTTTTCATTGCATAAAGTCAAAAACGAGGTTTAAGATGTTTAACAAAAGTAATAAATCAACTATTTCTTAACTCCTTCGTGTTAGCATTGCCAAAAAGCCAATTTTTAATGGAAATATTAATAACATAAGAGTTTCGTCAAAGGAAAGTGAAACGTTAGGAGAGTAGATAGACATATTGGCACAACGTTAAGTCTTTGTTTCATATCTTGCATTATTTCGTGTATTATTCTTTGAATTTCATTGTTTTTATTTTATATATTACATACGAGTAGTCCTAGGCCTGTTGAGTATTTCTTTACAATTTCAAACTCAGACTTATTCTGCTGAGTAGTTGATTCTTAACGTAATTGTCTCTTAAATTATTCCATTGTCATTACTAATAGCTTTGCATAATCATTCAACAACATTTAGCACTATCTTCAATAATTTGTATAATGCAATATATTAACAAGAATCGAGTTTTGAACTAAACAAATTCATTAAAGTTTACTATGATAAAGTAGGAGAGCGAAGATAGGAATTGAGTCAAGAAACTACTTATTTACAAAATATGAAATCGATCATATGACAACTATGGTCAAATCTAGGTGAGTATTAGATAATATCAAATTTATTGAATTTATCTAGTATGCGTGACAGTAATAAACTAAAGTTGATTCAATACAATTTATGTTCAATATCATAATGCTTTTTGCTACATTATTTACAGATACAACTGAGCGACAATATAAGTAGTTGATGGTGTGCGGAGACATGGAAGATTTTATTCGCAGCTGACATAGCGCGCAAGGGAGAGCGAATATCCTGTAAGCGGACTCGAGTTATTCTCATTCACTGAAGTTGCACTGACCTCGAAATAATTCAATAATAACTTGCCATTTCCAGTTACACTGTCTGGAATTAGCAGGTGAGATGGATTTGATGTCTTTTGGTAATTTCTTTCAAGCTTCAACTCTTAAGACAGACGTCCCTAGCAGTGTCACCCTTGTTCTGGCACCCTCTCTCATATTCGATTATCTCTCGGATGGCTGGACTTAAATGTTTCAATATTCGCAGTGATCCGCTAATAATACTCGCATTCCGATTAGAGGTCTTGTTTTTGTCTTCGACAAGGTTCTGTTCGGCTCGACATTGTCAATAACATGTTCCGCCACGCCTCGCCTTTATATGAATTTTATGATAATGTCAGCCCGAGCCATTACACCATGTCATTATCCGATATGACTTTTCATTTCGAAACGGATGATTTGAATGGTGTCATATCGTCTGAAGACGGGTGCATATTGTCGCTGTTGTTGCTGGATGTGGGAGCGCCCGCACGGGTTCCGACAGATTCATAATGCGCTCCTTAAGTTGTTTTAATTTGGTAATTTATATGCATCCTACGAGGGAGCTGTATACCAGCCGGCCGAAGGTGCTCCTTTGTGGTATAGATGAAAACTGGAATGATGTGAGAAATATTGTGGTTGCTCCAGGGTTCCATACGCGTCTATGGAATTGGCTGCATGATGATGCATTGCCGCCGCTGAGTATGGCTGTGGTTTTAGTGGAAGAGAGGGCGTTGTGGAGGTGTCTGTTGCACCGACCGACGTATTATATTGGGATCGTAGCGGGTCTGAGTAGTCGTATCCATTCGAAGTGTGAGTCTGGTTCTTGGCATTTAGCGAGTTCCCAGAGTCTCTCGGCGAAACCGAGCTAGGCGGCGTCATAGCGTTGTGGTAGTCTATCGAGCTGTGGTAGCCACCATATGTCGAAACGAGGTTCGTGAATGCATCTGAAGATTTTTGAGTGTGGCCGTGGAGTAGAAATTGATTGTCGTATGAGGACTCACTTCCTGGTGGAGTGGGCAAAGGTCCCGCTTGAGCTTCACTGTAGAAGACGCCAGAAGGCGTTGGTCTGGCTGTTGCTCGGATGACACTTTCACGGTTTGCGTAGAGTTGTCGCAGGAGTGCAGTTGCAGGCATTGTGGCCGGTTGCTGGTGGAAAGGATGATTTGCATGCGGAGCGCCAATCCATTGAATTGTGCTACTTTTCTCCTGCTGCTGTTTCAGTAGTGTGTCGGTACTGAAGTCGGTTGTTGTGTTTGTAGTTCCGGGCGAAGGAAGATGTTTAGACATTGCATTTTCAAGATCTTTCACCTGAAATAGAGAGCATTCCATAAAACTTTGACCCTGTTCTACAAAAGTCACACCACTTACCGATGATTCCGTGTGCTCCTCTATAACAGACGGATGTCTTCGAGCCGGGTCACGAGCTTCTACTGATACTGCTGTTGCAGGTGATGACTTGGGTGGTTCGGTGTTCACAATCGGAACTTCGTCATCATTGTTCTTCATTTTTCGTTTTTGTCCGCGTTTCGGTACCGGATTGCTTAATGCTCCTTCCTCTGCTGGCAAAATAGCAGGAGTAGTTTCCTTTGCTAATGTCATTGCCGGGTTGGAATTCGTTGTGTTACTACTATTATGGCTACGAGCTCTAGGCCGATGTTCAGCATCTGGCTTGGGAGAAGTTTGTTTTTCAGCTGGAGATCCAGTCGTACCGGGGTGTCCTTCAGTGGATGGGTCGGCACCTGGTGAGCCGGCACCATTATCACTACTTTGTTCTTCGTGCTTGATGTTTTCGATTGTGGTTTCCAGTTGACAGCAATCCAGAATTAGGTTTTCGTTTTCGCGTAAACTGAAAATCAATCATATGCTGTTACTTGTTGGATATTTTCGACATTTATGTATGATAAAAAATTGTTGCAGATTTATTTATAATTATTTAAATGAAATTGTTTTCATTGAGTTTTATATCCTTGTCCTTAAGTGATTTTCGGTAAAATACGCTTGGCATAATTACCAAAAATATGTCTTAGTTGAATGGTTATAACAAACTTTACAAAGAGGACTTAGATGGAGTTATATACGGCAGATAGATGCTAAATAATTAGTCTAAGCGTTATGGAAAATAAGATAAATATTCTCCAGGAACGATAACAGAAAAATCATTGATAGGCGGCGCATGATTGACAAATGCGATTTTGAAAGCGTTGACAATTGGTCCTGTCGTTCCATCCTCCGGGTCTTTACTCCGGATTTGGTGGTTTTAGGCCTGGCTCCTCGTGCTTCGGGCTCCATAGCCGAGGATTTTTGACTAGCACCCAGAGCGAAGTCCACGGCACAGCGGGTAGTCTGAATTATTTTGAAGCTCAGAAGAGAGAGATATAAGGAAATGAAAATGGCAGTGAGAAGTGAAGGAATTTGCCTAGGCTGAGCGTTAGTAGTAGTAAGCAAATTTGACATTCACTTACTGTGCCGAACAGAAAGATAGAGTGAGATAGATAGAGAAAAATAGTTGGCCATGTGCACGCGAATTTGACAATTACTAACTCAGCAACAACAAAAGCTAAGGTATCGGGGAAACCAAGGGGAATATCTGAGATAGCAATTCTCTTGATTTGTTCTATTTATAGATTTTGCCTTTGTAGTAAAATTGCTTCCCTGAATTTTATACGCTTGTTTCATTTCCTTAGATCTCTATGTTCTGAGTTTTGAGGCCACTGTTCAAGACAACTTTTGTGAAACTGATGCTCACACTTGATAGTATAAGTTGTTTAGCGCTGGTGAGAGTCTGCTGGCAGATGATGCCCTGCTCCTTTTAGACTATGTCTCAGTGGCATGCTTTGTCTAATCCGTGACATTGCTAATCTGACTAAAAACTTTACTATGAGTAATAAATGAGCACGCTTATTTTCTCACGTGTCTAACTCTCTTAAAACTATAGCTTAACTTAAGAGCTAAGCCTGATCGCAGGCAGGAATATTACAAAATGCACGCATTGGGGCGTGACTCACTCTTCCAAATTTGAAAAAAAGAGAGCTCGTATTCTCAAATAGGAATCCGGAATAAATTTTCAAGCAAAGAATAATAATTGCATCGAATTCGCCAAAAAGGTAGATTAGGTAGTAAAAATGGCTGCCGGGTACGCGGCTAACATAAACTTTTTCGCGAAAAGGTAACTAACAATATTTCCGAAAATAAGTTCGAGCAGTTCCATTTTCAAACACAAAAAAAAAGAAATATCAAAAAATTCCAAAAATAACGTCCTCTTATTGGAGTCAGTCCCGTTCGGACCTCCCCTTCAGGTCCGCTGGCTGGCTAAATGATTATTAAGTACGTAAGAAATTGAATAATGGAAAAAAGTTTATTTTGGATAGTTTTCAGAAGGGAAACGCCCAATATGGAGGTCTGTCTGCCCACTCAAATCTACTAATGGCGGCAAGGCACCAAAAGAAAAGGTTGTTATTTCTTCAACAATTTCCTGAGAATTTGGTCAAGCTGAAGGAAAGTGGTGGTAGTACCGCGCAAAACCCCACGTAATCCAACAACAGCTTGAGCCGAACCCTGGAAAACTGTCATGGCTCCAACATCAGGGACCTGAGGCTGTCTGCCATGTCCTCAGGACTGCTAAATGAAGGCATGCTTCCCCTTTAGGTTTTTTTTGTTATTTTTCAGTCCCTTTGCAGATGCTAGCAAACGTCTCGGCTGGGTTTGGCTTGGCAGCCCATGCAAGAGAGCTTCTGGTCCTTTATGGATAAAAGCCCCTTCCCTTTCCCTTGTGATATTGCGGGTAGTAAATTTTTTTTAAAAACCCACCGCAGCCGTGTAGAGCTAGCAAAGTGGCATACTCGTATCCGTCGGGGCGGATTAAAGGGTGCTCCGCTAATGCGGACGAGGAGCCTTCACAGCCATTTCTAGTGTACCCTGTTCCCGGGGCACTTTTTTTTTGTGTTGCGTCTTAATGGTTCGCTATCACCTATCGTGCTTGGCTGTCTCTCTACTGGACTTCGGTTCAGTTGAGGTTGTTTAAAGTTCAAAGAACCGTGCTGCGGAAGTTGGTTTGGATAATGGTTTCCCAAAAATTCTAGTGCATATTTGTATCTGTTCAAACGTTTTGGTAACATTTCTCTTCATACAAGTTTCAGAGGATTCCCTTTTGCTTAGTCACCCTCGTCTATCATTGGAGAGATCAAAACATACATCTATTTGACTCGAAATTCATTAACTGATGCGAAAATGATTGGAAACTGGACATTTCATAGTACAGGCGTATAGCGCGAGAATTTATGTTAAGTGTGAATACTATTTCGATGAACGTAAAGTAGCCAGCTGCGAGGAAATTTTAGCGAGTGATGAGTTTTAAATTTGCGGAGTCTTGATTCACCCGCCGCGCCGGCCACTCGCTAGAAGCTAATGTATTGATCCGCCGGCTGGGAGCGATCGTCACCGCAAGTTTCATGTGAAAAGCTTAAAACATTGTACCGCAACTATATGGGATCCGTTTCTGCTCTCCAAAAACATCGAGTTGATGAGCGGGCGTCGATCCTGGATTTTGTTAAGACATCCGTGAAATAATGGTTTACTGTGGGTGTTTTGTGAATAAAATAGGTCACTCTGGCCTGAGTGCTTAGAGATTCCAGGCTCCTCTTCCCGAACCCAGACAAAAACCAGAAATAATAATTTGTTGCTAAGCTTGAAATTGTGTTAATTTTTGAGCGTAGCCCATAAATATTCGTTTTGTTCCAGGTTTTGCCAGGCCTAATTAATTCTAGTGAGGGGCTCCCAGAACATGTAGAGCCTGAAGCCCTTCCCTTGTGTTTGCTTCTGAGAATGAGCGTAGCGCCAGATACCATGATTTATAAACTTCTGGCGCTATGGACATAGGCGATGTCGGGATTGTGACACTGCATAGTACCTGACACCATAATGTGTTTCGAAAATGAATAGGGATAGGCGCTATGTATTATAGTTTGCAAAATAAAAAGTAAAGCAAGAGAGAAATTATTCCCGCTTTAGATAATTACGGGATTTTAACCATTGCTGGTGATGCAAATTCTTATTTATATTACTGACATATTATAGCTTAAACTTTTAAAATATTACAAATAAATCCTGCTCAAATCTGGATTAAAACCCGTGATTCTATTCTTTAAAAAGATATGTACTCTCTACACACTTTAAGTGTATGTGAAGAGAGAAATTTATAGTAGTTGGGGCTATGCTACATAAATATTCAGTTCACACTATGTGAATAGCAGCAAAGTGCATAATGATTGGAAATTTGGCTTTTTTAAGCTATATTTTATAGCTCAGGATACTATGTACTTAGCATATGCGACTATAAATGCTGCACTATGCTATATACGAGTATGTGTTATGTAGATTGTGATATTATCGTGCAGGGAGCTATATTTTATAGTTCAGGGTACTATATATATATAGCACATGTAGCATAAATACTGCGCCATGCTACATAGGACTGCGCGCTACGTGAATTTTTTCCAGTGTACAAAGAAAAATGATCAATATTTGATGGTGATGAGTTCAAATGGACTTTTAGCATGTTTGGTGTTGATTTAAACGTAGTCGATACAGTTTTATGATTTGATGATTTTTTTTTTAGTTTGATTTGATTTTCATGGTATACCAAAAATAGAATATCTAAAAATCAACTTCAAAAAATTAGAGATCTATGAAATATACGTTAAAAAGAAATTAAACCTTATATCTCAAATGGGTTAAGTAGGTACATGTGGCATAGTGAGTAAATCACTGACTGCTCACATATGTGACCTTGTGTCCGCTCAGAAGGCTAAACTTGTAGAAGTTGGCTTGCCTTCTGAGATAAAATATGTTACTCTAATGTTATTTTAATAATATTATATTTTTTTTTGTTTAACTTCAACCTTGTTCACTTACCTTATAACATAATTAACACAGATAATATTCTGTTCATCGGCATTCTTCGAACTACAAACAACAGTAGCACAGGTCTGTAACCATGTGTAGCCACCATTCTTATTCATTATCCTATAGTAGTGGGTCAGCACTTGCCCTTTGTTTATTACTGCACATTAAAAAAAGAAAGAAAAAAAGCAAAAAAAACAATATTAAATTATGCTCATAGAATCAATACACTCATATACTCACAATCCATGTGGCACTTTCTTAGCCGGTTTGCATCTTCCCCATGACAAAGATTGTATAAGTTCTTCCCTGTCAATTCCTCGGGGGTGTAATCCAATAATTCGGTTACTCTGCACGCAAAAACACGAGAGAAGACAAAATAATGATTATGCTGTTCGAAGAAGTATTTTCTGATTTTATAGAACTCATGAAGTATAAAGTCATCATCGACATCTTCTGTACATTTTTCTCCAAGGACAAATACCCACTTACTTCTTCTCTGATCAACAACATCTGATAAGAGTAAATATTCGAGATTTCAAGACTCTGATAGAATCTCGAAGAAAGCAGGACCGGATAAATGAACGGAAATGTTAGATTTTCACGGAGTGGATATTTGAAAATCGGTTTGGGGGTTGTTTGGTTAAAGAGAGTAGTGCCACGAGTGAAATATGGAAAAATATGTTAATAGGCCCTTGGAAAGTATTAAAATCCTCAAAATTCAGAAGACGTCGATTTCTACATTTCGTATGTTTTCTGTATGACTGTATACTGTCATGATTGTATGGATTGGCGATTGTATGTACGTACTTTGGCTCACAGTGTGCTATTCGGAAATCGAAATTTATTCTAGTCACAAACATGTCACATTCTAAGCGTATTTCATGCACCGAAGGCGGCGGCAAAGCAATTGCCAAGGCTACCATGCCTAGGAGCGGAGGCTGCGATTTTCGTGTGTGAGAAAATGTGTACTGCGGACGTAGATGACACAACATTAGGACCACCTGGAATACAATTTTCGGTAGAAATAAATAAAAATTAGTAAAATGGAAATGTTTATGTATAGTAGATTGATACATAGATACTGCCTGTTAGCAGGTGGGAGCACATATGTACATATGTGTTCATTTTCTATAGCTATTGATTGTAAATATTCGATACTGATCAATAAATCAGTAATTTTTGTTTTTTAATTTGTCTGTTATGTGCTCAGTAATCATTGACGGAATTAAATATATGAAAACAAGGAAAGTGAGTAAGAACGTTGTGCGACAACCGAACTCGATGCAATCCAAGACTTCCAATTATATATCCGTAAAAAATTAAATGGCAAATTCACAAAATTAATTTCAGATCATTCTATGAAAGTGGCTCCTGAGTGGTGTGATTATTTGGCGCTTTTTTTTTGGAACGAAATATAATTTTTTGTAAATCTCATGGTAATCGAGAACTAAAAATACTATCACAATTCGTGTTAATTTTAAGTTCTAATGTACATATTCCAATTTTTCGTTAATTCTTTGAAATTTTTATCAATCGGACATTTGTATACAGGGAATTTTATAAATAACTATTTGAAACTAACTTATTTCAATTTCAATTCCATTAATATCTGAGGCGCATGAAAATTCTGAAGCTAGAGTAACCGAGTGGGTAGGTCGCCAGTTTCGAGCGTGTGTGGTCTATGGTTCAAATCCAGCCATAATCACATACCGAGTTTCGAGTTAAAATAGCTCCGATTAAATACCTGAATTAAATGCAACTTATCACATTTCTACATTCTATATTTCTCGTCAACGTTGATGTCAAATGAAGTATCTACTTACTTCAACTTCTTGACTCTACAATATTTATAGTGAGACTATTTTTCTTTTACAGACTTTTGATAAATAAATATTAAGTATTAAAACATATAAATAAGTATTAAAAGAAATATGATACATTCAAATTACTCAATTTTTGATACAATTAAATGGTTTGATTCCAAAAAAAAACTTCGGGTTGGAATCTCTTTTCTCATCATTGGAATATAAATGGTTTTTTTTTGCTGCTTTGAGCATTGAAATCTATTTTATTGGAAATGAAATGGCTGTAGTTGGTTTTTCGTTCAAAGACTAATTTTCTTGATGAAATATTTAATCGATATTATCTCTCTTCACTCCATTACGTAAAGCTATTAAGATAAAAGTTTCGATAATTTTAGTGACCTGGAGAGTAGAATAAGGTAGAACTTTCTTATATTGCACGCACTTTCTGCATACTACTAAAATTTTTTTCGGCATACTACTAAAATTCCACAAGAAATTCAGCAAGCAAAGCGCAACCTAATAGTAGTAACCTAGATATAGCAAAACCTCTTATAGGTAAATTTACTTTGAAGAATTTTGTTTTGAATTGAAGTCATAGTTAAGCGCCCAATGTGGGTACAAAAGCTTCGAGTAATATAATTGGTGCATAAGATTATTTTAATTTTTATGATTAATATATATAAATTTTGTTGGCAAATGCATTAAACCGGCTACAGTTTTACTGAATGTGCAAAGGATTCCTCCATCTGGAGCAAATACCCAGGAGTCCATCAAGTTCCGCACGAGTTATATTACGAATCATTACACGAATTAAATAGATGTTAAGCTTTTTCCTTGAACTGGTGGAAGCATTCGAGGTAATCTCCGCATGGCGGGAGAAAATTGAAAAAAAGTGTAGTTCGAGAGCCAGTGGGCGCGACTGCAACATCAGATTGCTCAGGAAGATGCGCCTACTGTGGCCCCGTGTAACTTGGCGTCGGGCTAAGAAAAGGACCGCAGAGTCGAGCCCCGATGAGAAGCAGAAAACCAGGGTTTGGAAAAATGAAACTCTTGCCACTGACCTTGCAACATAGGTTATCTTCGTGGAAAGAAAAGGAGGAATCGGAAACTCATGGAAGCATCTGCTGGATACACAGAGTCCCAAACGAAAATAAATATGAACAGAGCTAAATACCGGAAAGAAGGGAGGCGGTTTGCGAAAAAGGGAGGTGGTGTGGCAAGACGGGTGGTGGTGTCGGAAAAAAAACTGTACACTATAGCTGCCAAATAGCTCCAGGTAAAAACTTATGCGAAAGTCTTGGGTTATCTGGAGGCTATCCGCAAAGTTGTGTGTCCAGATGAATTCAGGACAACAGTTCGCTGGATCCAGAAAGGGGTTCTGCTGGAAATTATGTGATATAGTGACCGCGCGAAACTGCAGGACTCAATACGGACTGTCGTAGACGGTCTAGAAGTTTGACGTCCATGGGTCCAATAGCCAAAATAAAGTTTATGGATATCGACTGCCTCTCAACTAACGAAAAGGTAGCTGAATTCATAAAGCAAAAAGCTGGACAGCTGGAAATAGCTCAGGTGGAAACCACTCTTTCCCCCTAATTCTAAGGAACTGAGAAAGGCTATTTTGAAGTTGCAGCCTTAATGTATGCTTTACACCAATAGGAGTAGCGCAGATACGTGATAGTCACGTACAGGTGGAACACGGTGAGGTCACCTTCGTGTGCTTCATGTTGAAATAAACTGTAAATTTTTCTCTAAAACTACTTCCTTCTTGATTTCGACGATCGCAAATGGGACAGGATTTGGTCAATTTTTCGGTGCCGGTGAGGATAATGCGAACTAGCCAACACATATAGAAAGCTTCTTACTATTTAGTTAGATATTATGCAGCACCAAATCATCTTCTTTTGATGATTTATCACAGGCCCGTGCGCAAGGGGGGGGTTTTGGGGGTTCAAACCCCCCCCATTAGGACTCTCTTGTACTTTATGACTATCATCATTAAAGTTTTTTTCCACGAAAATTTCATGTATTTTCAAAAGTTATATTTTGGATTCTTAAATTAACTGTACAGTTCTACAAAATAATTCTTTGTACTTTTTATTCAAAAACAATGCTAAAGATATTGTTATAAATAAATAATTTATATAAATTATTCACTTAACACTTGTACGAGGATAAATTTACTGGATTGGAAAAGTATAACACACTTTTCATTTCAATTTCCGCGCTATCGACCTCTATCGATTGTGGGTGATCGTCAATTGTTGCTGTATCATCGTCAATCTTCATATGACAATGACATGAGGAAAGTGCATTTTTTTCCTTGTTGTTTGCTCGACTTTGTTCATTAATTAACGGTTGTTGACAGTTATTTCTAACGTTTATTTGTTTGAACGTGAATTTTTACATGGATATCTGTCGCTTTTTGTGCAAAAAACCACGAATAGAAGTCGAAAATGTAAGTACTGAATTTTTCACAAGTTGAAATGACAAACCTGGTAACTCGAGTTCTATGAAGTTTCTATAAAATCCCTTATAAAATTTCCAGATGATAACAAAATTTCGGTTTTTTATAAATCAAGTTTTTGAAACTTATGGATCTTTATAAAACGTAGCTAATTTTAATAATGAATTTCATGAAATGTGAAAATTTTTCACAAAAACTTTATAAAGTAAAGAAAACCTTTATAAAGCATACCTACCTGAATTTTCAAAACTCTCAAAGGGAACTGTGAAGTTCTTTTCACTTATATTGCTGACTATTGACTGCTATCGACTTTAATAGTGTCTTCTTTAACTTTGAACTGAAAAAAATTCTTTCTAGTTTATCAGACAACGATTTGACTCAACGGTAGCGTTTTAGACTTTCACCTCGGGCGCCTGAGTTCGTGACCAGTTGCAGAGAGTTTTTTTCTCTATTTGCTATACAGGGTGTACCAAAATCCCCGTGCCGAAAAGAAATCCGATATTCCTTTTCGAATTTCGAGTCGAAAAGTCCTTTACCACTTTTTACATAACTCAAAATTAAAAAAGTTATTCAAGGTTTAAATTTAAACAATAAATACGCTTCCTCGACAAGTGGGGATAAAAACCACAAACCAAAATTTTCCTGAATTTTCTTCATATTTTTCTGAGTCGAAAAATCCTTTGCCACTTTTCGCAAAACTCAAAATCAAAAAAGATATTCGAGTTAGAAGTTGATTTTTCGAAACTGTAAGCCAAATCAGCGAAGAATACGACATTCAATTGCGAAAACCAAGGACAGCTTCAAGACAAACGCAACGTTCTAACGTGCAAACTGATTCAGTTGAAGATTATTTTCGAATTACGATTTATATACCATACCTTGATTCGTTTGTGACACATTTACAGGACCGGTTTCTGAATCATCGCAATATTTTATCGAATTTCGCTTGCCTTTTTCCGAACAAAATGAAAAAATTTGATGAAGAGTCATGTGAAAAATTATTCGAACCCTACTCTTCAATTTTGCACGATGATTCGCGTGACGCATGGGTGAATGAAGTCATACTCTGGAGACGACGCATTATTGAAGAGGACATCAAAAATTCTCTCGAAGCCCTTGAAATTTGCAATGCAGACGCGTTCCCGAACGTACACCAAATGCTTCGCATTATGGCCATTTTACCCGTGACGACAGCAAAAAATGAACGCTCCTTTTCAACATTGCGTCGTCTGAAAACCTACATTAGATCGACAATGTCTGAAGATCGGCTCAACGGCTTAGCCTCCCTCAATATACACCGTGAAATTGAGATAAATGTGCAAAAAATTCTGGAAGAATTTTTTTCGTTACCTCGAAGAATTAATCTATTAAGTAATGAGAAATAAATATGAAGTTTTTACATGCAAACGTCTTTAAAAAATAATATAACAGTTTGTGTGTTTTTTTACAAATTATTGAAAAAAAACTTTTATTTCAAAACCCCCCCCTTAATTGATTTCTGCGCACGGGCCTGATTTATCATCATCTACAACCATAAAATTTAACAAAACGCATTTTGTTTTCAGAATTGTACATACACTTAGAGTCATAAGTCTACAAGCAACCAATAAAAAAGGGTTCATAAGAATGTATTTTAAATATCAATCAATTTATTTAATTCAATTTTTATTTTTCTTAAACAATAATAAAAGTAACATGTTGACGCCAAATTTCTTTCAACGTGTTAGCAAAACAACGAAGATAGCGGTACTTTTGTTCTTCTGGGTAGCAAAACAAAGAATCAAAAGTCTACAAGCAATAATTATAAAGAAGTTTTAGAATGTTAAAATTAAATTTTTCATATAATTTAATAGCTAGTCAGATAGCTGCAACGCTTAAGAACTTCCAATAAACGGTTTTCCATCGAAACTACAAGTTAACTGGTTTCCTGAACTGTTATTTCCTCCCAGTCCTTTAATATGATGTCTTTGAGCTGTTGTTCTGTTGAAATAGTATGTTTGCGTATTTTTCTTTCCAATAGCGTCCATAAATGCTCAATGGTGATTGTGGAGGCGTGTGCAATTGTTTAGGGGCCTTATACAGTAACCAAGTGCGCACTTTTCGCAGTGTTCTTGGGGTCGTTATCGTGTTGAAAATAAAAAATTCTTTGTAGTCCCAATTTGTCAGCACTGGATTGCATATTACGTTTTAAACTATTTAAATATATATGTTTATCCATCGTTGCCTCCACAAACTCCAGGTTGCCCGTACCATTGGCTGCCATACAACCCAAAACCATCACTCCACCACCTCCATGTTTTACCTTTGGGTAAAGATTGCTCTTATTGTATGCTTCTTCTCGCTTACGCCATATTAATTTGCGTCCCTTTATACTGAAAAAACAGAACAGAATACAGAACTCTTCAGGTATATTTAAGCATTTCTTTGCGAAAGCTATGCACTTTTTTCGATTGATTACAGAAATAAGCGGTTTCTTTCGCGCTACTCTAGCATGAAAACCCGCCGTCTCAAAATAAGTCGTGCAGTAACGACAGAAATAACGACAGAACGAGGTTTTGACGTGATAATTCCGGTAGTTTTAAAAATTTTTATTACTGTTTATACTGAGCAGTGCAATTTTCCGACCAATTGTCCAATTTCTCGATTTGTCTTCCCTTCCTTCCAGAGTTTAATGATGATTTCCCTCTCGCCGACACTTATTTCTTTTCTTTTAGACTCCATAATAGAAATTTTAGCTTTTTTTTACGAAAAAAAAAACCAAGAGACTAGCTATCTGATCAATTAATATATTAATAATATGCCATCAAAATTTTAAGCAAATTACCTTCTGCACGCTCGCAAGATCGCAACAATAATGACCGCTTGTAGACTTTTGATCGTTTGTTATGTTACGCTGAAGAACAAAAGTACTGTTATCTCGGCTGTTTTGCGAACACGTGCAAAAAAAATTTGGCATCGATACTGTGCATTGAATATTTCATTAGAAAAACTAAAACCAAGTTTGCTAATTTGTTGACTTTTGGAAAAATATTCTGAATAACATTTTTTTAATGGTTGCTTGTAGGCTTATGACTCTGAGTGTATATCGAGTGGTCTTTCCATTAAATTTTTTCGCCTGGATCTACAAAAGTCTTTCGCATTTTTAAAAAAACAAACAACTGCCACTAGTGTCTTTTTTTCTTTTGCAACAAATTGCAGGAGATCATTTTGCACTGTTTCTAAATATTCCTCCATGACATAACGAATAAACTTGCAACAACCTACTACGCCTAAAGTGCGCAAATGGTTCTACTGTATGGAAGAGGAAACACATAGAGTCACTGGCATGACTTTTCCTATTTTCATAATTCTCGAAAATTGATAGCCCTTATTATTTGCATGGAAATTATCGCCCATAGATTATTTTGGGTGATTATTTGAAATTATGGCTAATTTTCTGCTCCGTTATCTTGCCAATAGCACGCTGAAGTTTGCATCTTCTTGTGGTTTGTATTTTGAATGGAAATAGTGCTCTGTAAATTACAAAGATATTCAATTATAAATAAATTATTGATTGACATTACAAATTGAACAGAATTAAATTTCAAGAAAATTCAGAAAATTATCAGTTACCAACCAGTACTGACGAAAAGCTTCTCCATCTATAGCGATTAACTCAATGACTAAGTTATTTAAATTTGTTTTCATTTACTTCATGGCGCCACTCCATTTGCATCATACATTACAAATTTTATTCTATCGATTTGCATTCAGCAATATCAATTTTAAACAATTGAATACAGCAAACAATTATTGTAGCTTTTTTATAGCCAATTTGTGAATTAGCATCAATGAGACGCTTTATGTTGAGAATACAAAGTGCAAACAATCAGTTGACTAAGCTGTTTATCGTCCGGCATATATAAATGAAAATATTTTGTAATGTGTTTGCTCAAAGACATTATTTTACGTGAAATACACACTCAAATAACAATAAACTTTTCAAATTTTGAGTTCTAGTTATACAAAGTTACATTGCTTGAATTGGAGTTTTTTCACTGATGAAATTTCACTACCTGAAACGATGTAATCAATATGCAATCATGCACGGAAGTAGTAAAACATTGATTGTCGACGTTAGATACATTTTTAATTCAACGAGTTTGTCATGTTCACGTGGAATAAGAATAAAATACTTTCTAAAAATGTTTAAATGTTGACTCCTAATGCCGGGTTTCCACCAAAGAGACAAAACAAAAAACACGGACAAAACATGTTTTTCTGAACAAAAACACGAATGTTTTGTAAAAACTGAACAGTTTCGCGAGCATTTTTGTCTCTGAAAACTGTTTTAGTAAACAAAACACCTTTTTTGTCCGTGTTTCTTGTTTTGTCTCTTTGGTGGAAACCCGGCATTAGGCTTTAACATACGCTTGTTGTATGGATTCAAATTATTTTCGAACCTTAAAATCATTTAATTTGAATGGATGTGGCCAAAGCCTCTCTTTTGAAAATCAAATCACGGAACAAAAACGAAGGCAATAACAGTTTAGCAGGTCAACTCGATTTTCAATACATCCAAACGCGGTTTCGAAATTGACTTTTCTCAAATTGAGTTATATTAGCGTGTTTAAATAAATGAAAAAAACCGTGCGGATACTACCAGTCATGTAGTATCCAAAACGCGATAAATTAATCCAACCGGAGCGACTTTCTCTGAATGATCTGAGCCGAACACAAAAAAAAACTGATTTTATTGATACGTACCGAATAATTGGCGACCGTTGATTTACCACTTTTACCACTGTTGAATACACTCTTATCAGAAGCCTCGCTTCCCTGTAGAAGGGGTACACACGACTTAATTAGTTTTGATATGATGGGTTTAATTACGTCAATTAGCATATTATGTTTTTAATGTGAATGTCACAGGCACGTGTAATACGCATAATTTCTTAAGCAGATATGCCATAAGAGACGAAGAAACCAGCCTAGCCCGAGTCGCTATCCAAAGTCCTACATATGTAACAAAACGCTACTTGGTACAGCGTAAATTAGTCCCAGAACGATTCCCACAAATTACTTGATTACATTATCTCTTCTATTATGTGTTGTATGAAACCATTGAGAGAGAAAGAGATTATCCTTATACGGAAATACCTGGACGTATTCCCGCCACTGCAATAACTTCAGTTATTCCCCCGGAATCTTATCGCTTGCTTTGTGGAAAATAATCAGAGCTTCAGGGTCATAAACATATCTAATATGCTCCATATCACAGTTGAAAAATCTTTGTACTGTATGTTGTTAGCGAGCGAGAAGCTAGCCATTACAATTGTAAATAACGCAAGAAGTCATAAAGTAGCTCGTATCTACCCTTCTTCGGGCGAATAGCAGGCGTGTGTATTGAAACGTGTGGAGCTGTTGGATAATTTGCCGGAGTTTTCGACTGTTGTGCATGTGTTGTGAATGGAATCCGAAGAAAATCAGCATAAAGGATTTAATTGTATCAGCTCCTAAGTGTTTCAGATTTTATGATCTTGATGCAAGTTTTGATGATGGCAACATTATGGCACATGTGGGATTCATTTCTAATAGTAATGACCTTGTTTGAATCAATTTGGGGTTGTAGCTTTGTGGGAAGTATTTTGAAATGAATTAAGAAAATTTCTGAACTTAGAAATACAGCTAGAGATGGGAGTGAATGAGACCCAATCGACGAAGACTTAAAAGCTCAGGCTTTTTACTCACATCATGAAAGTAATGCTGGTGAAATAACCATCAGGTCCGTCCAAGATAATTTTTTTTTCGTCCGCAAAAATCACTTATCGCAAGACTTTTTTCCCCATGGAAAAAAAGTCTTGCGAACTTCAACCTTATTTTATTATGAGCGTTTATCAAAGCATGTTTATCCCTTAATATTTTCTGTTTCAAATGCTTACTGTTCGCTAATGAATGTTGAACATTACGTATGTTGGTTGTTACACATGCTGACTCGTATGCTGTAGTTCCTCTGGCCGCCAAAGCTGAATTCGAAGAAATCCTTAAAATCATTCTCTCCCCATATTTTTTTCTTAGTTAGTTTTTAAATATATTTATGTATAATTTTGAAACAATTTTTTTTGTTGATAATTTTGCGGCTTTAATAATTAATTATATATAATTTTGCACTTTATTTTTCATTAAATCGATTGCATTAGGAATGGTTTGAGAAGTTGAACAATGGGCCCCATGTTAAAAAAGAGAGGGACGGAAAAACGGTCGAAATGGAATGATAGGAATGAGTAGCCTATTTTGCTACACAATAACGCCGAGGCTTACGTTGCAAAACTGGTCCAAATACTTGGAAGGATCGAAATGGGAAATCTTGCTCCACCCAGCAGATTGAATGGACATTGGTCCGTCCGATTTCCACTTCTATCGGCGAGACTGCTTCAAAAGAACCAGAATTCTTCCTGCATAGATTCTATTTTTTGCTGGATACATAGAATAAGGTCGTTGCTGCCAATAGAAAACATTTTACATAACTTTTCTAAAAAAAGGACAAGAACTCATCCACATGCCCAATAAAAATGAGTTTATTTTCAAACGCAAACTATTGTGGTTTTAGGAACACAAAGAATTACGAGTGTACGAACTATATTGAAGAAAATACACAACGATTGGTGTCAGAAGTGGATTTTTTTTTGCGTTTTTCTAAACGGATCTTTTTTCTGTAAGTTTTAACAGGAAAAAATCGTACGGAGTAACTTGGATGGGAAAAATATCGGAAATCAATTCGAAAGCGTTGAAGTTGGGCCAAAAATCCACTCAATAAAAAGAAGGTAGCGTGGAGCAAAATTCGATGAGTGATTTGTAGCTAAAAATGGCTTTCCATATGCAGCAACAATATTTAAAGTCTGATAAAAAACTGGAACAGCAAAATTGAAATTTCAGAAGCTGGATCAATAAGCTGTAGAAATCAAGGAAAAGTTGGAGCAGAAGGCTAGAAAAAGTGGGCTGCAATTGTCAGATATTAAGCAACCGTTTTGATAGCAACTCATATTCAGGCTGCAGAATTGAAACTGCAGCTAGAGACTCAAGTTGTGAAAGAGAAGCAGCAGTTCGTGAAAATTAAGGAAGAAATGGTTTTGTTGAAATCGAACCTGGAGCGGATCAACACGCTGAGTACTAGAACCAACTAGCAGTAAAGGTCTCAAAGCGCTAATTTTCGACGGCAGATTTATTGGACCATCTACTAAAACCGATTTAAGGCTGTTGCAGAGTATAACCGTTGTAGCGATGGAGAACGAATGGCCACATTCATGTTGTCACTAAGAGGAGCCGATCTGAAACTTCTTTAAATAGCTCCAGTGGGCAATTACTCCAACAAGTTAAGTCTGATGCCCGGTTTAGATATGAAGTACAGCGAAAATCACTTGAAAGAGGTTGATCGTTTGCAACTGAGTATTCATCCAGGAAGGCAGGGAAAGATGTTTTGGTGTATGCAATGACTTACGAAGCGGACGTCTCGTAGCAATGTTAGAGTCCGTAAAGTGCATGAGCAACTCGTGCACCAAAGAGTCAATATCACCAGGGAATCAATGACAAGTGAAGGCAGGATAACTAAAAATCAAAGCCAATATTTTGCCAACGGTAAGCTTCAAGAAGGCAAACAAGGAATGAGGCTAGTTTAGTGAACAAAGCTTTCGAAGAAGGTGGGAAACCAATAAGATGCAACCTCATGGACCGGAGGAATCAATCTCCGGAATGTAACAGCAAGAGGACAATTTGAGTCTTCCGGCAATAATTAACAGCAAACTAAGCAACACCACTATTGATATCGGAGCAAACAAGTTAATTTTGTGAACGGATTTGGCGAAGACTTAGTTACGTTGGTTCTATACGTACTTCGAACTGCTACAGGTGAAATCTATCGTCAGAAACAGTTTGATAATTTAGTATTCCAGCATTGATTCCTGATAGCGAAATTAACTAAGTAATGCATACTTGGGAAAAAATTCTAAGTCCCTCACGGGATCAGCTTGAATCTAGGAAAAAAACCTAAGCCAATTGGGGAAAACGTGGGCTTATCGTTAATAGGATCTGCTGCAAAACGTGGAATGACCTGCTGAGAGAACACGAAAGTGGCAAAGTTGTCGGCTAAAATTGATGATGATATTGATAACCATTGACAAGACAACCCGAATTCAAAAGGCTCGTAGTTTTCTGGAGGCAAGAAGCTTAATTAGAATTGTGAAGAGAGATGACAACTCTGTAAGGGTGCTGAAATTAGCGAAGAAAAGAGGAAAATGAAGGAAGGACATGCAGCCGTTAACTGTTGTTTACTTTCTTCCATCACTTCTTTGGATACGCAGATGAACAGTCAGTAAAAGGAAAAGTAGCAGATGACCCAGGAAAGAACGTGCTACGATCTTTAGCAATAAGCGATGGCCAGTACCCACAAGGAACTAATTTCTCGGCTCAAGACGATGATTTTAGCAGAACTAATTTTGCTACGCATTCAATCGATATCCAAAATTCAGCGCCAATTTCACAGTCTCCTCGCCGCCTAATGTTGGCTAAATAAATTGACGATTGATGAAAAACGCAAGGCGTGCAAAAGCAACGAATTATGGAGCCTTCGAACAGTCCTTGGACACCACCAGTAGTTTTAATGAAAAAGAAGGATGTTAGTATACGACTTTGCGTAGACTATCGCCGGTTGAATGTCCTGTCGAAAAAAGATAGCTACTCATTAACAAGAACAGATACATCATAGGTACTCTGGCCAGCGACGTGGCTATGGACTTTGGATTTCAAGAGCGGAAAGCTGAAATCTAAAAAAGTGACTGCAAGAAATTGCATTTTCTGCTGGAACGGGGTTGTGGTAATTTATCGCAAAACTGTTCGGGCTTTGTAATACACTCTGGAGCCTGGATTAGTTGGGCTAAGCTTCACGATATCATTGTTATTGGTTAATCATTCAAGAAGTTCTTGAAAAATCTGGAGGATGTGCTCAGAAGATTTGGAGCGGCTAACATAAAGCTGAGTCCCAAAATGTGCAGTTTTCTCTGTAGTGAATTCAAATACCTTGACCAAGTTGTATCTACTGGAGGAGTAAAAACTGACACTGTAAGAATCAAAGCCTTGAAAAATTGGCCAGTTCTCAAGAACAGCGGTTTAACTGAAGCCAACAGTCTGGTGAATGGTTGGGGGATGAATGAAGGGATGCTCTTGGGGGATGAACCATGTTAAGAATTTGAAACTGGCTGGGTGGAAAAAAACCTCGAAGCTAATATATCGTTTATATTTTTTTCTAAAAAATAACCCTGTCCAAAGCATTGGAAAAAGCACGAGGGTCCCGAAACAATCATATGATTCTAAAAAATATCACTAGATCCAAGCGGAAAATAATTTACGCCTGGAAAAGGCAGATTGGATTCCCGGCAATCCAGAAGAAAATCATTGAAGCTAAGAAAAAAACACTAACATGCAGAAAAATCATGGGTTTCAAGGTGAAATAACACTAGATCGTGGTAGAATATCATGATGCCTGGAAAAAATCAGAGAGACCTAGAAAAAAGTTCAACAAAAATCATGCGAGCGTTGAAATGGAGGACCACAAAAATCGGAGGATTTTAAGGAAAAAAGAAAAAAAAAAGAAAAAAAAGTCTAGCGCATCAGAACCGCTAGAAAACTGAATTTCGAAGATATTGTCTTTAAGTGACAAAAACAGTGTGGAAAGATTTTATACACTTTTTGTAGTATCATATCAACCATTCCTTATCCAAAGCAACAAAACCCAACTATAACCAGGGTTCCCACTTTTGATACATTTGTATCATGTTGATACATTTTTATTTGAAACTTATATTTTTGATACAATGATACAGCAACTCACTGAATTATGGCAAAATGATACATTTTGTCATTCAGTAAATAAATTCAATTTTTTTACTTTTGCTGCCATGTGTCAACCAAATCTCCTCTCTCTAGTGGTAATAACTGGCAACTTCAATGTACTTTACACTCTTATCTACGAAAGATATCTAATATGTGGTCATGACTCTGAAGATTTGAAGTTTTCATGCTATTGAGATAATAACGAGAAAATGAATGTTGAAGCGTTTTGGGATAAACTGAGTTTGGTTGAAAACAATTCAGGTGAATCAATTTCATCTACCGCCTTTCTCATGTTAACTTTAATAGCTGTACCTTAAGTTTACCTGAGATCGAGGTTTTTCTGTATTAAACTTGGATGGCAATGTAAAAAAGAACTAATTAGAGTTGAAAAGAGATCGGAGGAATTCTGGGAAGGAAGAAACCAAACAATGTTTGGGTGCCACTGCATGACACACTTGCCCAAAACATATCCTTTTATTTTTTTCGGAAATTTAACACAGCGAATTTTTCTAAAAATAATCTGCGCTCCGTATTAATTTCGTGAAAATTTTGAGCGTATTCGCAAAAAAAAAAACACATTTTGTAATAATTTTGTTTTGTGTTGCTTCAATATTAATGGCAATATACAGATGAAAACAAAGAGCGGAAGCAATTCGTGATATTTTTTAGGCTCTATATTATTCAATAAATATAGTAGCTCCAAGCAAAGTTTTTTTTGTATTATTATTTAAAGTGTTGGTACCTCGAACCAAATACACTTTTGGGAACTTTTTGATACATTTCAACCAATATTGATACATTTTTTGACGAAACTTGATGCGGCGGAAAATTTGGGAGTTGAAACACTGACTATAGCATAGATGATGAAATTGTTCAGAGCTGGCAGCACTTTTTCAACGAAGCAGCAATAAGTTTACCATACCAAGCTCATACTTTTAACTTATCCTTTGAATTTCGTTCTCATTGCAAGGCTTCATCGAAAGTTTCAGCGATTAAACGTTGTTTAAGGCTGCCATCCAAAAAAAATTTCAAAACTCGGAAAATTTAGAAATTGGTTCCTTATTTTTATTGCAAATGCTTTACATTTGAATATGTAATTTGAAGCATCTGTTGGTGCAATTTTTACGAAAATGTCTGATGCTGGTTACTCTGTGTTAGCAGCAAAACAAAATCTGCTTCACGTTAAGTTAAAGCCACCTTGTGAATTTCGTTTCGATTGAATCACTGCGCTGGATGTTATACGGGTGAAAAGAATTTTAGGGTTACCACCCTCAACACTTTTCAAATTTTCAAAACGTTAATATTTGCTGTTAATTTTCATTGCAGGATCATTCCCATTTGCAAATCTAGTGGCATAATCGCTTGGTAAAGATATTTTCAAAAAAATACAAAAATGGTCATATGTGGCAGCTCTTTCATGATTTTTTTACGAAATTCCTACGACATTTGGTTTACGTTAAGGTCCACTTGCTGCATGAACTTCGTTTTGATTTCAATACTGGACCGGAAGTTATAGGGAAAAAAGCTTTAGAGCAAATTTGCAAGATTTAGGGGACAAAAAACACCATAGCTGGCAACTCTATTCTAATTTTTCAACCAAATTTTCACCAAATGTTGTTTAGGGCAAGGTCCAAATATTGTATGATTTTTTTTTTTAAATTTGACAGCTAAATCGGAAGTTATAGGCCCAAAAGCAGTTTTTTTTCTCAGTGATTTTTCAAGATGGTACCTCTGCCACAAGGCTGCCCGCATTTCAAAATCACTTCTATCAGACTTGGTCCATAATATATATACCAATATGTTCTGTGAATTTTATTATGATTAGATAAGCCGGTCGTCAGTTCTCGTGAACAGAAGTTTCAAGTGCTGGAGATAGAAGTAATTTGGTGATGGGTTGCCGTTCTTGTGCACATCGGACTTTTGACATGATGGACAAATGCTAAAATTTATCAATGATTTGAAGTTTTTGTCAGGCTTAAATATCCCGGATGTCCGGAAAAAAATAATGGGAGCGATGAAAAAAGTAAGGGGGCTCAGAAAATATTATAAGATTCTACGAATATATAGCTTGATCGAAGAAAAAAATCATAGGAGCCTAGTTGAAAAAAACGTGTCTGCCTACTTTGCGGCAATTAGCGACCGCATAGGGTTAAACATTTCTAAAAGATCTTTCCGAAAATTTCATTTCGTAAATTCTTTTTTCCGAACATCTATCTTTCTTAGAAATATGTATAGGGGTGGCTATATGAAAATTCACTAAAATGCCCGCTGACATATCTTAATTTCAACTTCAGACATACCTTATCATTATATATGTTGATTAATATGTTCTGAAAGTTTCAGTTTGATTGGATGACGAAATCCTGAGATTAGCTCATTGAATCATTGAGTTAAATTTAACTTTCTATCAATTTTGGCGCAAAGTGAATTTACATGTAGATTTTCTTCGAAAATCAGCAAAAAAAAGTAATTCAGCAAACTATCATATTTATACCGTTCAAGCTGACGTCATATGTCAACAAAAAAACTATCTTTTAGAATACGCGTTGATATAAAGTGTGAAATAAGTGCTCTTTAAATGTTGTTCTGCTGGATTATTTTTAATTTTAAGATGATTTTAAGACACATATGTCTGCGAAGTCTACTGGTAAAATAGTTTTTAGCTGTTAGAAACTGATTCTTCTGGCTTAATAATATTAAACCAGGAATATCCTATTCAAACAATTTATCCAAGCGGTTTTCATACGACAATAAAGTTTTGGTTGCTATTAATTATGGGTGGATGCAATTATGTGTGACTTCAAATTTGTCAGCGATATCGAGCTCAACGATTTATTATTGCTGCTAAATCAAGAAGAATGAATCATTGCTCCAACTGGAAACACAATTACGTTTCAATGCAATTATATATAGTAGCCACAAGCCATTTTGGCACAGTAATGCTTTCTGAGAAAAATACATTAACAACAAAGTTTCAATTCTATATGCGAATCGACATCATAAGCAGGTCCATATATTCAAACGTATTGTGTAACAATCTACGTAAATATTAAGACATACTCTATGCTCCTTACGTTATTGTTCTTTTCGAAACCGCATTTAATGCGTAAGCAATAAAAAAATCATTTCATGGCCCCAGCACTAACAACATTGCCATAGCATCAAAACTCTTATTAAAGCCTACACTGTAAATTCAAACAGTTTGATTACTCATAAAGAGACAAACACGATTAAATTGTTGCGCGATGGCCGGCTTCGAAACAATGGCTTTTAAAATCCGAAGGAATATCTACTACTGGTTTTTCTTATTCAAATGCTTCTATAATTGATGTGACGGTATCGATTGAAATCTTACTCTGCAGGCGGGGAATGCAAAGAAACGATTGCTCGGATAGCGGGAGAACGGTTAAATATTTAGTTGCCAAGCAATATGCATTATTACTATTCTTAACGCATTTTGATAATACGGTTTAATAGCAACCGTTAAAATTCTTTGATTCTCTGCACCTAAAAATACACTCTCAATGGTTTCTTTTCGGTTTGAATTTATCATTATTGCTATTATGGTCAAAGTCACCTCAACTATTATTTTGGTCTGGTTAGTCGAAGGAACCACAACAAATCTTTTTCTGGTGTTCCATAAAAATCGGTGTCAGCCAAACAAATCACAAATATACGAAAGCATTGTAGTCACCGAAAAAAAAAATGATGCAGACGGTCGAATCGGACCGATCTTGATGTGAAACTCGCGACACATACATTAAGTTTCGTAATCTTGCGCGACATCTTGAGCATCATTAAAAATTAACACAGTCCCCAGATCGGACCAGGGACCGGAACCATGCGAATCCAGTAAATCATCTTACTCGGGTTGACATTTATTTTTGGCATGCCGCTTCATGTGATTGTAGCAGATGGTAATATCGAGATAGCTTCGGAAACTCACCCTGTAGCCTGATGACTTGAAGTGGCAACCACGTTTCGTCAGCGTTGACTTCATCCGCACGCAGAAAGACCTGTCGAAACCTTTGTAGGCACTAGACGCGCTCAGGCTCATTTGTGATGACACTGAAATAAAAGACATGGAATTCGTCAGCAAATTAAGATGTGAACGTGTAAGTAATTGGGAACCGTACAGCAGCGACGGCAAATTTCATGGCTTGTAAGTTTGCTAAAGTGTTAAGTCGAACGATTAAGTATGCGTGACCGAATGAAGCATGACCGGAATTGGTGTAATTATTGTGGCTAATTGAGCTTGTCGCATGGTAATAGGTACCATTCAACAGTTTGTATATGAGCTTGCCAAAATTATAAATCATTTCGCTATGACTAACAATTTGTATGAAACAAACCGTTGACTCCGTGATTTTAATGTTGTTTGACGGTTATATTTTATGCATGCCTCGTTTCATCGCAACCGGAGAAAGTCGAGTAGATGTGACAAAAACAAATATTTCGGACAACTCTAAACGTAACAAATAACTCACCATCAGGATTGTTAGTACCTTGCGTACCTCCTCCACCTTCATCGGATGCTCCCGACGACGGAGACGCTAAGCCACCACTTTGCGCACTAGCTAAACTTAAACCTAACTGTTCGGCTATTTCGGCATGATCGGCCTGATGCACGTAATCGAAGATGCTGCTTCCCGTCATCTCGACCTGTGATAAACCGAGGTAGATTGAAACTGTTTCTGAGATGTACAAAAATCGGCCATCAGCTGCTACCGCTAATGCAAACCCATCCAAGGACTAGAGAATAAAAAAAAATTCAGATTAATTAAGGTATTTCACAATGGATATCGATATTTACCTGGAGTATGTGAGTACCTTGATGTTGTTCGAATAAATCTAATGCAGGACTACGACGAACTGATGCACCTGAAAAGGTGCCAAATGATAAAAATCTGACGGTGATGTTTGAAAAATGTTGTGGTATGAATTGAATTGACTTATGCATCCTTTATACTTTCCGATTTAAAAAAAAGCATTTCTTTACATAAAAATAAAATGTACAAACAAAGTGTTGGTTTTGATTATGAACGCACACTTTTTGTGTCCTTATTACAACGGAAAACTTCCAAAATGAAAATAGTTAATTCACTGAGGAGTGAAATTTATATTATTTATATAAATAAATATATGTTAAAGAGTATGCCACGTCTGGATTTGATCAGTAAACGCGAGAGACATAAGACTCATAAATAGTTAAATGAAAGAAAAAAGAAGCAGACAGGACGCAAATATAAATTTGACATTTGAAAAATCTAACGATGGTTGGAAGAGGCAGTAGTAACGGTCAGATATAGTCATGAAATGCTGATGACATCAACATTATGTCACGTTCGTTCAACGACGTCAAGGAAGTATTTGTAGGTCTAGACGAAACCGCTAAGGAAGTTGGTTTTCAAATTAACGAACAAAAAACAAAAGTTATGAATCAATCAAGGAAAAGGACGCCAGTAAGACAAAACATAACGATAAGGGACTATAACCTTGAAAGCGTCGACAACTTCGTGTACCTAGGGACGAACCTCTCGAAGGATGGGAATGAGCTTGACGAAATCAAACGGCGGATTCAATTAGCCAATAAGACATTTTTTTCGGTGCTTCCCACTTTGAAATCTCGATGCGTACACATGAATACGAAGCTTCGCATCTATAAAACAATTATCAGACCTGTGCTATGCTACGGAAGCGAAACCTGGACAATGACCCAGGCATCTGAAAAAAGCCTTGATTAAGTTCGCGAGAAGGGTATTGCGAAGGATCCTCGGTCCAATACGGGAAGAAGATGGATGGTGAATCCGATACAACAACGAGCTGTATAGACGAGCCGGAAGTCTCTACTGTCATACGACTACAAAAATTACAATAAGCTGGCCACGTCGAACGAATGAGCGACAATCGAATCCCCAAACCATCTCTCAAGGGGCGAGCGAGCGGAGTCAGACCAGTCGGTAAACCCCGCAAGCGCTGGGAGGATTCGATAGCTGCTGACAGCAGGTCACTTCTGCGAGCACCGAAATGGAGGACGTGGTCACTGAACCGAGACGAATGGAGGCGAAGAATTAAGGAGGCTAAGGCTCGATTCGGGTTGTAGTGCCCCGATGATGATAGTCATGAAATTGAAGCCATAAGTCATATTCAAAGAAAAAATACTCTAAAAGTGCACAGACATACATACATGTCTACACTCGCTTTCAAAGTACAGGCAAATCTGTTTGCCTAAAATCAGGTCATTCCAAAACATTCATGGAAGCTATATGACAGAAAAGCATAGCTATTGATATACGATTACTCATCCAATAGCCGAAATGCATTAACTACCAACAACATGGACCTGGATAGCTCGATCAACTATTGGAAAAAATCAGGAAAATCAACTAGAAGTTTCGTGGCCCGTTAGCATCTCCTATAAAAACGATGGTGAAACATGAATGAAAAAATCATTCAAACAGTGTAAGTTGCGTTTAGCAACCACTCCTGAAACGAGTTTATTCTGGAATGTTTATTTTATATAGTAAGCTTTCTATATTGAATAGTGCGAAACAAAGTACGATATTTTGAGTGCAAAATAGAGTGCTAAACTTAAAAAAAAAAAAATAGAGAGCACGAATCCGAAAAGTGCCAAATTGGTGTCAGAAGTGTAATTTATACGAGTGGAATATTTATTATTTTTTATATTTACGATAGTAAAAAGTGCTTGCTTACAAAAAGTAAATTCAAAAAAACAGTGCAATGTAAGTGAAAAACTGTGGATAACAGTTCAATCAAAATGAAAAAAATTGAAGTAAAAATTAAAAATATCAGTGAGATGAAAGCAAAAAAAAACAGTATGGTTACAGTGAAAGACAGCGAGATTTATTTGAAAGATAGTAAAATAATGGACATTTAAAAGTCAAAGTGAGCTTTAACTGGTTTAGACCCTGGTGTGAAAAATTGAGTTTGGCTGATTTAAAGGAAGGATTGAAAAAAGTTTCTACTCAAGGTGGTAAAACAAAATTAATTATTCACTTAATTGACGTGCAAGTTCCAAAGGATCGGATCTAGAAACGTTCAAAGATATGGAGAGTGTTCCAGGAAGCTAAAACCATGAAAAGGAAAATTCCGGGAATGAGCGAATACAAAAGAATATGAAACAACAGTCAACAAACCTCAAGATGTTGTTAGATGCCCGGCCCGCCTGGCCCACCCTGACGAGCCGCCACTGGGCCCGCTCGACACAAAAACACTATTATAAGGTATACGCGGATACCAACAAGAAATATCTACTTTACTTTAACTCAGTGGCGGCTCGTCAGGGTGGGCCGGGCCCACCCTGACGAGCCGCCACTGAAGACGATCATCTGAAGTAGATCTACACGTTGCAACTTCGTAGCTGATGCAAAAACTAGGGGAAAGAAAATTGAAAGCCTATCACTATTAGCTGGTAGGATGATACATCCACAGAAGATCGAGAGCTCTAACAGGCAGATCGATTATTAGAAAAGCGAACTGTGAAGGACTCCTTGGCGTATGGCTTCAACTTTGAAGCATCTAAACGCGCTGAAGACAGCACAACCAGAATTCAGGAAATATTTCTGAAAGAGTGTAGATACGAGCGTGTTAACTTGATCAAAAAGTCAGGTGTAAACAAAAAGGCAGAAACCGGTTCCGACCTTTTGTGTCAGAGGACGACACCAAACGAATAGAAAAGCGTTTTGTCCATATTCCAAAAAAGTCTGTCAATAGAGCTAGTAGAGAACTAGGAATATCCCAACGAATTCTGTGGCGAGTTTTTAGACGGCGTTCATATGTTCGCATATGAATCCTGAAAAATTCCCGCACGGTATGACAACATGAGAGAGATTCAGCAAAGCTAAACGTCTTCTGCGCCTTATCACCGACAATAGTTGCTGGGCCATTCTTTTTGACGGAAAGAACTGTAAGTAGAATAACGGACCTCTGGACATGTTGGAACAATGGCTTTTTTCTCAACTTCCTGAAGATTCACAATACTTAATTCTCCAACTGGATAGAGCTCTGCCTCATTGGCACCGTGATACCATCAATCCCATACTCAGTCATGGATATGTCGCATGGCAAATCACCGAGAGCTCGTGATCTTACGCTATGGGACTTTTCTGATGTGACTTTTTCTTGCAGGACAATGTTAAAGAGGCTGTTTAAGTCCCACTTTTGCGACCAAGCCGGAGCCGCGTTAATGCTGCGTTGGACTCAGTAACACCAGACATGCCTTTTCACGTGTGCGATGACCTTTGGCTACCGCTTAATTGTTTGCCGTGCAGCAAAGGGAGGACACATTGAACATTTATAGCCTGTCTTAAAAAACTTTAAACTTTATACTTACAAACACTATATAATACAAATCAATTAAATTGGGTCCATCTTTTTGAGTAGTCCTGTACTTAAGTTAGGAAGAGGAAAGTCATTTGACAATTATAGCACCAAAGTCAGTGCTTGTATCTACAGAGTTCATCAATAATTCGACTTCCACATGATTAGTGCAAAGAAGACAGAGTACATGTAAGAATGGTAGAATTAATTGACGGCGTGGATGGATTATGACGGGAAGTGCAAGTACAGGAAAATTGAGCGAAAATGCCCAGAAATCTTGTGGAGAGAAAGCAGACGTGTGATGAAGATACTCGTACATACCAGAAGATACCCCGGATGAAGTTTTAGGGGAATCAGTATAGGACCAGAAATGCTTAGGATCATCGGATATTATAGAAGCTTCAACTTGTTCCTTGGCGCCATTCGCTGTTTTTAGCAGCAGCACGTAATTTTTGAAATTTGAAAACACCATTAGCTGAACCAGACCTTCTGTATTTTTTTTTTTTGCTCTATGGACAATCGTGACATGGACGGTGAGCCCCGGAGGATTGGATCTTCTTTCACAACGATAAGAAGCAGTATGACAAGAGGTTAAATTGGTTAACAAGTAATTGAGTTTGTCGAAAGTATCATCCACACTGAGCCCTCTGAAGAAATCATACCAGCGAGAATTATTTATTTCATTGCTCAACGCAAAATGGGGCATTTCACGTGAAGCGGACAACGAAAAAAAAATCGAGGTTCTGAATTTCGTTCATATTGTGCATAATGGTACTTCTAGAAGATATGAATGTGGATGCACAAGTTTTTGTTTCTATGAGGTTTAGTTGCCGAGTTATGGGCTTCTGAATAATTGACAAAATTGATAAAAGGTTTTTTTGAAAGCGGATTCTGAGGTTCAAAACAAAATCTAAAAAACATTAAACATATTGATTGGTATAGAAAATTAGCTGTTCTTTTTAATTTTGAAATTAGATTTAATAAATTAATTTATTTTCCTATGTGAAACCGGAAGTAGACACTTTAACTCGTAATTTGAATAATTTGGACCAGATTAATTTTGTTTACTTTTATAACAAAACAAAGCTTGAATTATTCTTATTTCGTCATAAAAGTTTTAGAATGGGATGGCCAGTAGTTTAGGAGGTAGGTGAATTTCAATACATACAAGTCGCATGGGGTGTGGTACCCAGAGCTTGCTTAGGACAGCTAGCTGGCTCTAAAGCAAAAATTGATTCGAAATGTGATTAGTAGCGCCATCTCTTATTTGAAAAAAGGTTTTATTTTCCCATAAAAACCTAATTAAAGTATATGACGCATATATCATATATTTGACGCCAAGCCAATTCAAATTTTTCGTTACTTTTCGAGTTACTGTTCAACGCTTGCAATGACTATTACTTTTGTTGATAAGTTAAAGAGTCTTAATTATATGTATTATGCCTCTGTTCGGCTATCGATGTTTCAATCCATTCGATTTGAGGTTTCATCGGAAGGCTAAAGACCTAAGAAAAATTCCAAGAATATTAGCAGAAAAGAAATTATTTCGAATCTGCAGGAAAAAACTGATCGTAGAAACACCTCTAGTTATTAAAAAAAAAGATCTAGTTGAAGAAACGAGAGTAAAATTGTAAAAATTGTAAAATAAATTCATTTGTCCATACACAAGTAGCTTTTTTTCACTAAGTAAATCAGCATTAGCGATTTTTAATATTTTATCTTCTATATATAAGTGATACAAGTGATATATAATACTTTTACCACAAATATTTTGCTTTCACACTCACTAGCTATCATAATCAAGCTCCCGGTACCACGCTCCATGCGACTTTTATATATTGAAATTCACCTACCTCCTAAACTATTGGCCATCCCATTCTAATACTTTTATGACGAACTAAGAATACTTCAAGCTTTGTTTTGTTATAAAAATAAAGAAAATTAACCTGGTCCAAATTGTTCAAATTACGAGTTGAAATGTATACTTCCGGTTCCACACAGGAAAAAAAAAATTGTTTTTCAAATCTAATTTCAAAATTAAAAAGAACAGCTAATTTTTTATACCAATCAATATGTTTAATGTTTTTTAGATTTTGTTTTGAACCTCAGAATCCGCTTTCAAAAAAACCTTTTATCAATTTCGTCAATTATTCAGAAGCCCATAACTCGGCAACTAAACCTCATAGTAACAAAAACTTGTGCACCCACATTCATATCTTCTAGAAGCACCATTATGCACAATATGAACGAAATCCAGAACCTCGATTTTTTTTCGTTGTCCGCTTCACGTGCAATGCCCCATTAGCCTTTTCAAAATTTGAATGCAGAGTTGAAGTGAAATTAGCTTTGGCCGAGCGGTTCAAAGCTTATTCCATGAAGAGAGAAGGATGATGAGGATTAAGGCGAATATATAAAAATACAGAGATACATAATTAAAAGAAGAAGATTAGCTAGGATAAAATTAGAGATCCTGCTGTTAGCATTATCCTATTGGGAAAGTGAGCATAGTGGTGAAAGAGGAAGAAGTAACGAGCTAAATGTCACTTAAAATTAAAATTTTTTAAAAAAATGTCATCTCAATCCAACAATGCGATATTCCCAATCCAACGAAAAGTACTTAATAAAAAAGGAAGCCACGAGAGTTTCACAAAAAAAAAAACATTCAGAGATTAGAACGGAGATACTACAAGGAAATGTCGATTGAGAACATAAGTAACACTGAAGATGGCGAAGGTGCAATATGGACAATAACACATTTAACCAGGGGTATGGGAATGACGTCACTACAGAGCATTTCATTCAGAGATTTATAAACACCAATTAGAATACAACCTTATAAAGAAAAATGACTGACTGATCGGTCCTACGGAAGACAGTGTGAAGGCGTGAAATTTCATTACTGTATATATCCCCAGGCAGATAATGCCATCAGACACGATTAGGGAAAAGTGTTTTGTATCATGAACTTTGATCCTGGCGTTGACATTAGTAAATTTTGACTGTTTTTCTCGATGGCATGGAACGAAAATTTCTGGCGGGAATCTCTTGCGAATATTCCTGTCGGCCAAAAGTTCTCTTTTCCAGATCAGTAACACCAGTGCTGATGGTAATGCAGAAGGATATTATTTGTTTATGGTCGAGGCTGTTCCGCGAAATCTTTCGAGACAGTGGCAAAGGCGGATTATAGCCGAGTTTGGCTCGAACATAAGTTGAAACTTCTTCGGCTTTAATTTTATATACTGAATCTTCAATGAACTTTGAGCTTTCAAATTTTCTTTGTTTGACACACTAGGGGAAAATTTCAACAAGATTCGCGAAACGAGATTCGTGTGTAGTCTGTCTGCAGTATCAGAAAACCAAGCTACAAAAACTACTAGATAATCCAGGTTGCTTTCTGGCTTGTAAGAGTTACATTTGTATAGTTTCCGTGGACGGCGCAAAAATACCGGCTTGTTTCGAACCAGGAGATATCATCTCACGAGTCAGTATTCACTTTGTGAAGGTGGTGGAAACTTAATTTTGCTATGTTTTGTTTGTGTGAAATTATTTGTTGGCTTGTCTAGAACCCAATCATTATTGATTAACCATTCGCAATAGATCATTCACCCCTGGGGCATGGAAATGATATTTGTTGGTTGGAAGACTTGTTTTTTCATTGGTGTAGAAAGAAAAAGAAAAATGTATTTACCACTCAAAACCGAATAAGCTATTATGCTCTCCTTGATCAGCACGGTAAAATGCTGAGGAAAAGAAGATTTCAATCAGACAAAGTGTAAGCATGGTCATGTCTCAGGCATTTCCCCTAGCTGATTATCGATCTTTTTTTTTATAAAATCATTTCGAACAAGAAAAGTTATTTGAAAAACAATCATTCTAATCATTAACTTTAAAGTATTGTTATTAAAGACGTTTAATGCACAAAATATTCACAAGCGACAGAACTTCCAAAAAATCAAGACTCTTTCACCACTAGACATTCCATAACCAACTCATATTGCTCACAAAATTATATTTAGAAGCGAATACACAATAGTTAAAATATGTAGGTACTTGTAGTGAAATGCAAATGAAATCGCGCACTATCTCCACAGTATTCAAAGCCTGTACAAGTCAACACTAAAACAAATTGTGTGCGTTTGTAATGCGACCGACCAACCATATAACAAACTGTTCAGAAGGCATTAGTATTTCGAAAATGTTTTTGTAGAAAGAGTCACTGATGGATACATTGTTGGAATTTTAAATAGTAAATCGCCATTTTGTTTTTTCTCTGTGCTATGCCATAATAAAGAAGAAAATTTGTTGTAGTTGTCTCGGGTTTTTGTGTTGTGTGTTTTCTTCTTGATTGAAATTTGTTTAAATTTACTCGTTTCGGTGCTATCGAAATGAGAATTTGGAATGTCATGTCGCGCTCAAGTGGCTGGTGTTCACCTTGATCATGTACGAATGCATAGATATAGTTATCATCACTTTGAATTTGTTTTAAGTTCAGGGTAATGAGTATGTTGTGTTTGCGTGTGTCTTGGAACCCGTTACCATTGATGAGCGGTTAAAAAGTATACGATAACAGCAACAGATGAATGTCTTTGTTAGAAAAAAAAAATGTCCCCCTAAGCAACCACTGTAAATTATTACTTGCAAGGGATCAGATGGACTTATCACCTTAAATGCTATCCGGTCAGTATAGCAATTTTCGCCACCGTAAATGTCGTTTAGCCTGGAGGTCGGTTATTCAATTAACCGCCAGGGCTATGGGTAGTAGCGAAGCTTCCATCAAGCATGCCAACATAACCGCAACCCATAAGCGGTGAAAATCGAATCGTTACTCATCCACAAATGTGTTGGGACCGGCAATATCCTCCGGCTCAGCTGGATTTCGAATTCCCCGTGATAATAAAGTAATGGTCAACTGTAAGCAATAAGAGCGGAAAAATGGCTTTATTTATGATACCGGTCGACCCTACGAACAGAAGGATTTTTTCATAAAACGATGTTTCGCTAGCGCTGAACTTGACTCGACGCTTAATTTCAACATTGAATTGAGGCCAGATTTCTATCTGCGACGCCGTATTTATCAATGTGTAGGTACGTTAACAATCAATCAACGCATTTCGACGACTACATTATGATTAATGCGTTTTCTTCGCAAAAAAAAATAGTCTGATTGAGCTCTGATTTAAAATTTTTGCCAAACAATGGCGTAATCACAGGTTTCCATTTTGTTGAAGGTCTACCTTGACATAAATTTATGCTGTTTTGGCAGTTGTCATTTGCATTTTGAAACTCAGATGCAGATATGCTTAAAACTACATTTGGTCTGTATGCGAAAACAAATAACGATATTTTTGAATGGTATCATAACGATCGGGAGATTGTGTATAGATTGTCCAAATATTTTTATGTTGGAAATTTTAAGAAACAAAGCATACATAAATATTTATTCATTAAGTTTGAAGCAAAATCTAAACGAAAAGAATCGGTTTATATTGGATATTATTTTTAATATGACGAGTAGTGACATGATTTTTTTAATCTAATTATTGGTATGAATTGTCATTGAAGATATTCATCACATGAAAATTTAATGGTAGCATCTACGAGGGTTGATCCAAAAGTAGTGATAATAGGCTTACAGGGGTTTTCTCAGGAATTTTTCATGGGGGGTGTGTTCAGAATTTTAGGAGGGGTGTCCCTTTGGAACAGAGGACACAAATGTCCCTTTGGGTAGAAAAATTGTCCGAGTTAGGGGGGTGTATGCACTGTCCAGGGGGGTATTAGGGGGGTGTTAGGGGGGTGTAGGAAAATCTCTGATAGGCTATGTCCAGTTCGTATAAATTAAAAAAAAAAATTTTTGCTACTTCATATACCCACTAAGTCAGCATTAAAAAAAACATATAAATAGGCCACGATTCCAGGGAGATACATTCATTAACCACCACAACTAACAGTCGACAACCAGACAATAGACTGGCAACGGACAACTTTTGACGACAGACTCTCATGGACCACACACATAAAGAACAAGAGACAAACAATTAATGGAATATTAAGTAGGCTGTAACCATTGACCAGATCAGACAAACTGAATATAACGAACAAGATGCTACTCTATAAACAAATAATATTACCATTGTTGACTTACGGAAGCACGGCGTACTATCAGACTTTGAAGACAAATAGACACCAAATACAAATCTGTTAAAATCTCGCTCTGAGAAAAATGTTTAAAATTCCATGGTATGTTAGAAACATGGACATACACAGAGAACTGAGGATCGACATTTACATACGTGACAAGGAGTGAGATGGGCTGAAAAAGACGCCCACTCAGAGGAGTGGAGTCAGAGTGCCGAAAGCGCTAGCTCCAGAAATACGGCAGTTCCAAGAGATACATTCATTTGAATATGAATAGTCGAAGAGAGAACATCAAAATGGAGATTTACGAAATTAAGGCTGTCATTAAGTATCTGCGTTTGAAAAAAATATCTACCAAAGGCATAGACAGCGACTTGGTGGAAACACTGGGGGACTCTGTTCCTCCATATTCCACCGTTGCACGCTGAGCCAATGAATTTCAGCTGGGAAGAATGACCTCTCTACGATCACTTGAGGATTTTTTGAGCCCTATATTCTAGTTATTTATTTACCAAACAAGGTACAAAAATCACATATAAAATATCAAATTAAAAGTAAAATGGAAAAGTAAAGTAAAGTAAAAAGTAAAAACAAACAAGTTAAATAAGTAACAAACAAATAAAAAAGTAACAAATAGATTAATAAATAACAATCAATAAATAAAACATTGACATAGAAGCTATAGCTTAAGGTTTAGAGGTATGGATGGCATGCAAAAAAGAGCAAATCACGCATAAATAAATTAGTTTAAAATAGATAACAAATAAAGTAATAAATAAATGACAAATAACTAAATGAATAACAAATGACAAATAACTAAGTGAATTTAAATTTAAATTAAATATACAATACATGTATTTATATTAGTATGGTGGGGGAAAGGGGGAGACTATGAAGAGAGAGCCTTCATAGTATTTTTTTTTTTAAAGTTGATTTAGATATCGTAGGGGAAAAGTTCTCGCTCATGCTATTGAATAGCTTGCAGCACCTATTTATTGGTGCGTTTGCTGCATACGTTGTGTTGTGTTGGTATTCCATAAGCAATCGTTGGGATCTACACTCTAAAAAGTGGGTCTAAAATGAATGCTTTGATAAAAGTAAATATATTCATTTTTCTGTTTAAAATATTGAATCATAATTTTTTTTACACATTGGATGTGTATTTTTTGCTTTTACGTCATATCAGCTGAATAATAAATAGTGTTTTGTAAACCTTAGCGAAAAGAGTGTAAATTTACTACTTCTTTACTCTCATATACACCAAAGCTGTAATATTGTATCATTTGCTCGAATTTGAATTATTATTGATGTAACATTGTGACGAAAGACGGTGATTTGGCTAGACTGAACGAGTCTGATATTTCGTGATCTTTGCTTTGAATAGCAGCAGTTAAGTGTCAGTCTTTTCGTGTAATAATTGTAGAAGTGTAGCTATAAGTTAATTAGAAGTGTAGCTATAAGTTAAATAGAAGTGTAGCAATAAGTGCTATAGGTGCTACAAGTGTATGTAATGTGTATAAAGTGTATAAATCAAATTAAAATAAATTATATACTTAAAGGAATTGCAAAAAGTTTTTGTATTTGACAAGAAAAATATTTATATTTTGCTTACTTGATTTGATAGGACTCTCGCCTTTTTTAACATTTAAAGTTACATATTTACAGGCTTTTGCTAGTGATATTTAATTTTGGAGTAATATTACACTGAAAAAATTCACATGGCGCCCAGAGCCATGTATTATAGCGCATTATTTATGGCCCCCTACGCTATGTACATAGTACTTTGAGCTATGCAATATGGCGCCCCGCGCCATAATGTCACAATTTACATAGTGCGTAGTCCTATGTAACATGGCGCAGTATTTATGGTCCCACACGCTATGTACATAGTACCCTGAGCTATGCAGTATGGCTCCCAGCGCCATAATTACATGGCACATAAATTATGGCCCCACACGCTATATTACATAGTGCCATGAGCCATGTAATATAGCTCACAGCACTACAATTATAACTCGCAGCTATACTGTGTGAGGAGATGTATAAATGTCAGCAAGCTTCTTGAGTATAGGAGAGGATATGGTCTTTGATGCAGTTGGTGATAGGTGGACTCCATCACCTGTCATCAACTGCTCTACCTTCAGATGCTCAGAACGTAGAAGGCTCGTAGCCTTTTGTTGGCTGGATCATCTTCATGTAGCAAATACATATTGGCCGAGGCCCAGCGAGCCGAAGTCAGATTAGACCGCCAACATGTGGACGACATTTGACAGCTCGTCACGAAATCGCGTTGACTCGTGCTCAAAACCCACTCGGATCGGAAGTCGCACGAGCGCTGGCGGGACCTGTCAAAGTCGCTTGTCTGGACCGTCCCCACACTCGAGCTCGCCAGCTTTCGCCTGGGCTCGGCAAATATGTATTTTCCACATCAGATGCACTGAAAAAACACATAGCGCCAGACGCCATAATTTATAGACTTCTGGCACCATGTGCATGGTCGATTTGTGATAAAATATAGCGCTACACAACATAGTACATAGGAGCACACCCTATGCTTATAGCCCTCCACGCCATATACTATAGTCCTCCACGCCATGTACTATAGTCCTCCACGCCATGTACTATAGTCCTCCACGCCATCTGCATAGCGTGGAGGACTATAGTGCATGGCGTGGAGGACTATAGTACATGGCGTGGAGGGCTATAAGCATAGCGCCTACTCCTATGTGCGTGTGGCGCTATATTTTATCACAATCCCCAAATCGACTATGTACATGGCGCCAGAGGTCTATAAACTATGGCGTCTGGCGCTATGTGTTTTTCCAGTGTATATGTTATGGCAGCTACCTGTCTTGAGGGACTGACTTTTGAATCATTAAATTTTTTCAATATTATTGAAAATGAAACTTATTTAGAGGTTAGCTGAGATGCCTGCTTCAGTAGTGCAAACTTCCTCAAATCGTTCGCAATAGATACCTTTCGATGTCATTTGTTTGATAAAACATTCTTTAGGTGCGTTTTTTGCACTCTTGGGCAGGGTAAGTTACCTTTTTAGGGTAAAATTACACGATTTGCTCGTAAAAAAAATTACACGTTTAAGACGTAAAATATTCTTTGTACGCACTTTTGTCAATTTACATCTTTAATAGTAGGAAACCAGTTTCCTACTATTATAAGGGTCAAATTAAACCAAATTGTTTTTGAGTGTAATTAATTTTTTCAAATAGTTTGGAAATAGCAGATAGAATGGCGATGTCTCTATAATTTTGAATCAAACGTCTATCGCGACTTTTATAAATTGGTGTAATATAAGAATATTGGAACGAAGGAACTAGCCCAGAGGAGAGAGAGTTATTGAATATAGTATGAAGGGGTGAGATCAATTGTTTTACACACTTGATCAGAAAAGTAGGAGGGAGGAGGTCAGGTCCAGGGCCCTTGTTACTGTCAAGCTCCATAATGGCAGCAAATATTTCATTCCTCGATATGGTCATATCCTCAGCAAAAATTGTTTGAGTTGCACCCGAGAATTGACACAATGTTGGGATGCTAACTGGACTAAAAGCTTCTTGAAAATGGTCAGCAAAAAAGTTGCAGATCTCCTGAGGAGAAGAAGACAACATCAAATTTTTCAGTGGACATTGAAGAGGGGTAGCCGCTTGTTTTCCGCTTCATATTAACAAAATCAAAAAAAAATTTGGGGTCTCGGATTATATTCTCCCCAGTAGTTTTAATATATCTGTCATACGCTTCGTGAGATTTAGTATATAATTCCTGAGTAATGAAATCGTATTTTTCTTTAATACAATGGCTAATTTCGACGTGATTCTTCATTAGCTTGTAAAGTTTGTTTCTGTGATTTCTCAGACGTCTAAGAGTCTTGTCAAGCCAAGGTTCACAGAGTTTATCTTTTTTCCTTATCTTAGGTACAAATTTATTTATTCTACAAAACATGGCTGCATCATCATCAAGGGAATGGTACATAAATGTAATGTATCCACAAAGCCAGAAATAAGCCTATTCACTGAAGAATTTTTTTTTCGAAAAATCAGCATCAAAAGCTTGTTCCAACACCCAATTCACGCCAGCTTTCAACTAAATAAATGACAGCGTGATCTTGGACAAATGTCGGTATGCAGATTTTACTTTCTCAAGAACGAAATGGATATAGCCCGGTAGATAAATAGAAAAAACGTAACGATAAATTAACTAGAAAGTGTTTTAATGAAAGTTGTTATCCACTTATTTCTCGTTCTTCAAACTTCATGTCAAATGGCAAAATCAGACAATAGGCATATATGTACTTATGTATTTTACCAAACATTCCCATTCGGGTAATAAATATCATTTCCACTATTGCCCTACAGAACGTACTTATTACTATTTTTGGTGTCTCGCAGTCAGTAAAACAAGACACAAATAATTACTACACCAGCCAATCATATTCACATGACAACCCGTTATATACGGTATCATACACAGGAACAGCGAAGTTGTTGAATCGTACTACTGTTTTCGAAATACGAAAACATTTTAAGCGCTAATCCATCTATTGATTACATTATACTTTAAGTTGCAATCACAATTCCATTCAATTACCCTAGATTCACCAAAAAAATGCACTCGTGCGTTATCCCAAAAACAACCTCAACCACACCGTCTACAATCAATCAATTATCCGATCATTGTTCCAGTTGACTCAAAATTTCGTACTGTGCTTTAAAATGGACGGCCGAATGCCATTACTATGAAAATTCAAGATTTCTCCACTTCGTCATTCGCCCTAAAAGTTACAGTCGACAACTCAATTGGCAGCTAATCGGCGTAATGGCCATCGAAAACAATTAATCGAAGCCGAGCCACAGCCAAAATGAAATGAAATTGAATGCCCCATTGATTGATCATGATTTGACGTGGTGATCGCTGCCTCCGGCTCTATTTCTGTTTACTTTTCCATTAACTTGTCTCCGCTGATTTCTCATTTCGGACGACATTCTCCATTTCGAAGAATTGGCACGGCGGTAGAATGGCTGTGGAGCTCACTAGCCACTTGGGCCCATATTTACAACATGGTCTTTGGCGGCATATTTTCTGCCCTTCCATGCGTGTGTGCGTTGAAAGCACTCGTCACCATTGCGTCGTATCGTGGACGTTTTGTTTTATTTTCGTATTCGTTTCTTATTATTTATTCGGTTTGTTGGTCGTTTTGTTTTAGATTTTTATTTCTACTCTCGACCGTTTCTGCCTGGTATAGAATGAACGAACGAACGAACGGTTAGCCGGGATGATGGTCGATGGTCTTCGAATTCTGATTTTTTATTCAGGCAACGATTACGATTTCATTTCCTTTCTCATAAAAGTCCATTAAATTGTATTCAAGAAAAATTTCTTTGCTCACTCGGACCATTCGGCCATTTTGAATTTCATTAAGGTAGGATCTGTGTATGTATGTATGAAACAGTAGAAGTAGTGGCGTGGTTGGCGAGTAAATGATATGCATTACGAACGGCCATTAATGCGGGATAAAAGAAGAAACACCCGCAACTTTTACGACTAGTACTGCCAGCGTTCAAAAAATAAAAATTTCTTTCATATGAAATTTTTTTAAAATAGGTAATCTGATTTAAAGTATTAAATTGTTTGTCCTGACATACATACTAAAACAAAGAAAAGTTTGGGACAAATTAAATACTATTTAAAAATCGTATGACAGCGAATTTTATCCTAGACGCATGGGACATTTCCGAATTCACGTCTTCGTCCTCATCTTCAGCTTGGTATGGTAGATTGTGACGTCAGCAGAGTAGCTAAGCTATTCTAACAGCTTGAAGCAGACCAAGACGAGGTGTCCGAAATCTATGGCTTTGCTTCGTAACACTGCCTCAAAGCACCATCAAGCCGATGAAAAGTCAAATCAGAACGTGACTTCGACAACTGTTATACAAGAGAGCAATGATAATTGAATTCGGACAGCCTCGACTTGATCTGACGTCACATTCTGTTATAATAAACTAAAAGCGAAGACGTCGTGTTAAAACTTTTTTTTTTCGTTTTAAGACTTTTAGAAATGTCTTGGACTTTCATTTTGTTACTGTAAATTCTTATTGGCAAAGCAAAATCTACGGTTTTCATAGAAATCGATAGATAATTTGATTTTTTATTTAATTTGGCATTAGCATTAGTCGTGTCAAAGTACGTCAAAGGACTACTCAATGAAGGTACTAGTTTATGTAAATAACAAATCAAAAAAGATTTTGCGTCAAGTAGAAAACGTCGAAAAATTTTAGTCAGTTTCGGACAGTCGAGTTATTAGTTTGGTTTTCAATACAAAAACATCTGCCCAGAAAAAGGAAACAATACGGAAATAAGTTCAGAGGAACGAAGCGAAATGACTGTAGGCAGACACAATTGCCTTATGCATCTAGATGCGAATAAAATGAATTTTGACATTCTCATGACATATTTCGTAAGGAGTGTGGCTTTAGGGCCATCAATTTTACAAACAGTAACATTTGCATTGTTTTTTTTGTTAAAACAATATCAACTGCTTGCCTTTAAGTCATATTTTCAAAGTATCCTGAAAGAAGGGAAAAATTATCTAGCGTCTCTTAAATTCACCCCATATTAATATCCTTATCAAGTTTTTCCGAATTAGACTCTTAATTTCATGGCACATCAACCAAAAGTTAGTTTAAAATTTGGGCTAGACTGAGATTTTATGAAAATAAAAATCTAAGTTTATTCAAATATTTAAATTCAAATACCAAGTTTTCCTTTAAAAGCCAGATGTATTTCAATTTTTTGACGGATATGGAAATTTCCAGGGTAGTTTGTCCTCTTCTTTTGTATCTGACAAACCAATATAGAAGAAATATAGCCCTCAGAATATCAATATCTATCAAGAAACTGAAATGTGTCTGAAACAATATTTAAATTAAAATACTTTATACTGCAAGCTACAAATATTGAAAGTAACCCTATTAAGGATTATAGTCCGATCTGTCTAAGCTCCTTTTTATTGGAGATTTTAAAGAGAGTTGTGGGGTATTTGATAGCCAGTGTAATGGACTCTACTCTGATTTGGAAATGCATAACCAGCATGCTAATACGAGCGTTAAATCTGTCAAAACAGCGCTAGATACCCTAGTATGGCTTGCTGAAAAATTACTTGTACGCAAGGAGTGCACGAAGATTGCATTTATAGACATCAATGAAGCGTTCAATAATTTTAGTTACATTTATAAATCAGCTACTCAGAAATCAGATATTACACTTGTCTTTATTTTATTTTTATTTTATATTAATTTATTTTATTTTTTGGTATGTACGGGTATTCTCCAGGGTGGCGTTTTGTCTCCCTTGTTTTGGAATTTAACAGCTGATGAGCTTCTAGGGAAACTCGATCAAGCTGAATGTCAAGTGATAGCGTCTGCAGATGACATGGTTAATGCATATCAAGGAAATTAACCTATCAGAGAGATTTGAAGTGTGGCCTTAGTGCTAACCCTAACAAAACGGAAATATTGTTCTTCATGAAGAAGTATCAAATTCGATCTACCGAAGCTCAATGGAGCTACTTTTAGTCAAAGTAATATATATGGGACTCATCCTGGACTCCATCCGAAATTATAGCAGAAAAGGCTCGCAAGCTCGCACGCTCTGTAATCTATATAGTTGTAAAAGAGTTGTAGGAAGGACTTGGGGGCTGCAACCTCGTACCGTCTCTTGGTTTCTCTTGGAGTCCTCCGCTTGACAGGCCACTGCAGTGTCTTTCAAGCGAAGGTTTTGGTGATTCTCGAAGCAGCTAATTAGCTCTTATGTTATCAGATATTCGTAGTGAATATCTGCATTTATACTGACATGCAAGTGACTATACAGTTTCTTGTTGGGCTTAACACCTCCTCGAAGTTAGCTCTTAACGAAATGTCAAAACATTCGATGATTTTGGCTATTTTGGATGCCAGGATATAGGGAAATTAACGGGATCTGTGCAGCGGACTATACGAAATGCGGTATTACAATAGGCCCTTTTGTGCTTAAGTGTTCCTTTTCTGAGGTCTGTTTTGAAGAGGCAGCCATGAAGCTTACCTACCTATCCAACAGGTAGACGCTGAAGACAATGTTTTATTAATCACAGTGCGGGTGAAAAGTTTACTATTATAGTTGTGCTAAATCCTATTGATTAACTCACTAAAAAGCTCCAAGAATCTGAGTTACTAAATAGTGAGTGTGTCAAAGCTAAAATTCAATACTAGGAAAGATTCCCGCCAGACCAGTAACGCTTACTCAGCATCTAGTTCTTCACTTCCGTGGAGGCAACAGTATCTTCATGATAACATTGACTGGCAAAACCATGACCTTTAAAAGAGCAACTAAAGCCGTCGAAGCAACAAGCACAGCGACAAAAAGCCACTGCGGACAGGGCTTCAGTCGCAAAGAATGAAAAGGGCAGCGAATGAAATAAAGAATAAACAAATTGTATTTGCGCAATATTTTACATATTTTACAATCATATTCTGCATTTCAGTGACATTACATTAAAATTGAAGGCACTCTTTCTTCTTTGCCGCGTTTCGCTGAGTTTCCTTTTACATTGCGTTTGACAATGGAAGAGAGCCTTCAGTAGGCGCGACGACCATAAAGCCCCCGTCACTCTAATTTAAAGAGCTCTCTTTTTGGTTCGTCCAGCTCGAATACTAGTTTGCTTTGTCGGGGACTAAAACATCCCTGACAAAGTACAATTATGTGGTCACTTCGCTAGGCTCCGCAAAACTGAGGGCGGCATGTGAATGGGATTAGATAGCAAATCCTGACACAGATATGCCGTATGAGATCATCAATTTGACAAAGTTGAAGCACTTTTTAGGAAATGTCAGCTTAGGTGATCGGTAACCTTCCCAGCTGCTGCGAGAGATGAAGCGGTTGGGAAGTTCTTCAGTTTTGGAGGGTCTTTGAAAGACACTCCGGCTGCAGCTCATTTTGGAGCCTGTTCTCCGGAGGGCAGCTCAGACAAACTAGTGGAAGCGGCTGAAAAAATCGCAGGTATTTTTTATCAGCTCTAACGACACTAGATCGCTGTTTCCGTTCCGCAATCAGAGGTAGCCGAGCTAGCAACATAAGTAGCCACTCTTACATGGCTAACTAAAAGTGGTTTCACGAAACTAAAAATACTAAGTGGTCGTTTTCTTTAGCAAAACGGAACTTATCATCTAATCTTCCTCTTATAATTTATGACAATTTGCTCAATTGTGCCATTTCGTGTAGGCATATTGGTGCTCCCAGCATCCGTTACCGGAAAACTTTCTCCTTCTCGTGATTGTTTTACCACATTAAACCACTTCACTATCAACACCTACGGATGAAAGGTAAACTGAAGCAAGAATGTTCTAAAACATTCCAAAAACGTTTTGTTTATTGTATTCTTATTTGATTGACATTACTGATGCAGTCAAAATCCAAGCTTAGCTCTAAGACCATCATGCGCCCAATGTGGGCAACACGCATTTTTTAGGTTTGAAACCCACGTATGGAGTACGGTTAATTCGCTATTTGCACAAATTTTGTTTATATTGATCATAAATTGTAAGCAATTTATAGTTATTTTGTGGGACTGCATAAATTTTGCAGAATATTTTGAGCCTGCAGTGTGAAATGGTTCTCTGTCTACAACGGTTTTTCAGCAATTACAGAATTCATTTATTATGTTGACAAAAATTAGCAAATAGAAATAAGATACAAATAAGGGCATCATACCAAGTTCCAGGTATCATATCGAGTCCAGAGTCTCTTTACTTAATTGGAAACATCGAATAAGCTATACATGGCTAAATTGGTTTTTTTTTAAATGACAGGCACCTGCTGGGCCAAAGATTTTATCGTAACATTTTCAATGATATATTTTGCATTATCAACCATTACTTAACTGAAAAATTTGAAATATGTATATTGAGCTATCACCTAAAATTTGCAGATACAAATATCGTTTAACTGTGTGCTAAAACTACTTTTAATCTCCAAGAACTAAAAACACATGATTGGAACAAAACCTGCTCTTACACCCCCACTCATTCTCCTAATGTTTCCCAACCAATACCAAATATTATTTTGATTTGCCTAACGCCTAGTAGTGAACCAGATACCCATAATACAATTTGCAATAATAATGACTATCCCTTATCGATTGATCAATATGAGACCTTCATAAATTATTCACCCCAGGGTTTCTTTGCATTTTCTGTCCGTCTTCATCAACGCAATAAAAATCTTACCTATATGCACTTACCCACACGCACACACACACTCTTACTCAAAATGTACTTACTTTTCAGTACTTTACTGCTAGCTGAATTATCCCGGCTCCATGGTGGGTCCCCGTGGCCGGAGAAGTCTCTTAACTTTAGGTAACTAATGGTCAGTCTTATGATTGAGGCCTTGTCAAGTTGACTGGTTATAGCGGCAGGTAATGGAAGCATTTTGGCCAATTCGTAAAATTCGAAATTCTCCTTCCCTCGACGCGATCGGGCGGCATCTCTCGATTTTTCCTTGCGTAATTCCAAAATACTGTAAATAAACAGAAACAGAAGAGAAAATTAGATGGAATTGTCCGATTCGTTTAGACGTTTTTGTTTGAAATCAGGAATACAGAACTAAAAATGTAGAGGAAAACTAGAATGCGAAGAAGAAAAATTGCTCGGGGAGATATTGGGTTACCACTTTTGTTGGCCTGGGTGTAATAGAGAAAAGGTTGGTTTGTTACGCTTGAAATATTTAGAGGAACATATGGTGTTTGTAAAAACCTATTTCCCCACGCATATGTTTTCGAAAATCAATTTAAACTTTTTCAAAACTATGCTGGTATTAAAAAAGCAAATATTAGCACTCTAAAGCAATCGAAGTGGTAATTTCTTGGAATAATTACCACCTTTATTGCAGAAATGTGCACGAGTTTCGCAAGGTTATTAGTTTATGGCGAGTAATTAGGTCGGCACGTGCAGAGACGCATTACTGGCCGCAGAGTTCGCAAGGTAGTCGACAATATTGCACAAGCTATACAGTCTTGCGAATTGACTGCTCTACTAACAGCAACACTGCACCGCAAGATACAAGGTAACATAAACATAAAATGTTCTATTGAACGGAACCATAAGCAGATGAGGAGTGATGGTCCGGCAAGCGAATTCGAAGGCCACACCATTGCAAAAACACACTGCTGCTCGGACGGTCATTCCGACACGTATGGGGTATAAATAATACTGACAAGGATATTCCTCGTGTGCTTCTATCCATCCATCCCTCAAATGGAAATGCTTTCCCGATAAAAGGACCATGCACTCATCGACACCATCAGCATGACTATCATCATGGTCCAGTTTCGTTTCGTTTCGAAATAAAAGGAGAAAATCAACAAAACCTATGCACGGCTCTCTGTAGGACGAGTAGTATTCCTCTGGGATGATTTTATTACCTCAGGTCGAAGCGAAAAAGAAAACACTTTGGCATTGATGCTGAGTGGACAAATTGATGGAAGCGAAGAAAATATTATTGCTGGCCATCTTCAGCCACTCACTTAGTACGTATGAGTAGATCAGTATTTTCTTGGAAAAATTGTATGTTTGGTCTTATGTCGGTCGTTGGGAAGTGTTTGGATGTTGCGTCATTGCAGCCAAGAAATCCCAACGGATTCACAAAACTTTAATTATTTTCCAAAATAACGACTTGAGTCTATTACTGTTTATTAGCGAAAGACCAGAAGGGAATTGTGTTTCGGGGCCAAAAGTTATGACCGGGGAGTGTTCAGCAATAATGCTTGCTGACGTAAATTAAGGACTCTTAGCCACAATTAATTCAATGTTAGAAGATTTGAGCAAAGGTATTTGTTGCGTATTTTGTGTGGACTGTCACATATTCCATTCCGAGCAAAATTTTGCAATTATCATAGCAAGTATTGTTTTTATTTTTTTCAATGAAATCGAAAAAATGTCCATTTAATTTGAATGAAATTCGGTAGCATTAAAAGATGATGAAGAGCTGATACATTTACAAGTAATACTGAATCTATAGATATAAAGTAAAGTAAAGTATTCCCACGATAACCCTCGTACGTGTCTAGGGGTTGAAGCTGGTAGAGAGCTTCATTACACTGCAGACACTGCAGCTAGCTGGCCGTTCAATTATTTTTAGAGAAGTTAGGAACAAAAAACAATGCTCACCACATTGATCATTGGGGTTACGGGTCCGAAACTATTCCAATCATTGGGAAAATGCATATTAAATATACATATACACATATTCAAAATACATATATTAAATTTGAACGTAGTTTATTGATGGATTGATAAAATAATTACCATATTTATTTTACAAGCCCCCCGCGAAAAATTGGCGATTAGTTTCACTTCACTAAATATACAGAAAAAAAACTACAATGAAAAAACACATTGCGCCAGACGCCATAATTTATAGACTTCTGGCACCATGTACATAGTCGATTTCGGGATTGTGATAAAATATAGCGCCACACGCCATAGTACATGGCGAAAAGTATATACGAGCAGACGCTATGCTTATAGCCCTCCACGCCATGTACTATAGTCCTCCACGCCATGTACTATGCGTGGTGGACTATAGTGCATGGCGTGGAGGACTATATTACATGGCGTGGAGGACTATATTACATGGCGTGGAGGACTATATTACCTGGCGTGGGGGACTATAGTCAAATATATCAAACGATTCTTGTAAAGTTGAATTTATGAGTTAAATCTATCATTCGGACAGCTGTCATTACGTTCAAAAATCAATAGCAGGTAGTAAAATCACAGTGAAAATCAATACGATCTCATGAGATCGGTGTCCTTCCTTAGAACCTTAGAACTGTGTTATACTGGAGCTAGTGCTTTCGGCACTTTGACTCCCCTCTTCTGGGTGGGCGACTCCTCGGCCCAACTCACTTCTCTCCCAAAGCAAATTATGTCACTTAGTGCAGTTGTTCCGCACTATTCCGTTAGCTGTCTGAGGCTTGGATATCTCTCTATGGTGTTTTTCAAATGTTCCATGGTACTGTTAGGATGTTGTTCTAGTCTGTCAAACAGTTTTAACGTTTTGTCGCGTATGTATATGTCTATTGTCTCAAACCTTAGTTCTCTGTGTATGTCCGTATTCCTAACATACCATGGAACTCTGAATATTTTCCTAAGAGCAAGGTTTTGGCATATCTGCAGTTGTTGTTAGTCTTGCACGTCTGGTAGAAGGCAGTGCTACCATATGTCAGTATGGGTCGTATGATTTGTTTGTAGAGGAGCGTTTTGTTGGTCATATTCAGTTTGTCTGGTCTGGTCATGGGTTGTAGTCTGCTCAGTACTCCGTTTATGGCTTGTCTCTTGTTTTTTATGTGTGTAGTCCACGTTAATCTGTTGTCAAATGTAAGTCCCAAGTATTTGGCTGTCCGTTGCCATTCTATTGTCTGATTGTCAACTGTAAGTTGAGGTGGTTGTTGTCTTCGTCGTCTCGTTACGAAGATAGCTTGCGTCTTCTCGGCGTTTATTTGAATTTTCCATTTCTGGAAATATTCCAATAACATATCTATGTAGGATTGCAGCTTTGAAGATATAGCTTCTGCATGCTTCGAGGTATAAAAGATGCATGTGTCGTCTGCGTACAAGGCTATTTTTGTATTGGGCATGTTGGGGATGTCTGAGTTGTATAAGCTATACAATATCGGGGAGAGTAGTGAACCTTGTGGGACTCCAGCTTCTATTGAACGCATTGTGGAGAGGTGGTTGTCAATTCTGACACAGAAAGTTCTGCCCTGGAGAAAGGAGGCAATGAGCTGTATGAAAGGTAATGGAATTTGAAATGTATGCATTTTGAAGATTAGTCCTGCATGCCAGACTTTGTCAAATGCCTTGGCCACATCAAACATGACCAGGCCCGTTGACTTTTTTTGGTTGAACCCTGTACGTATGTGCTGCACCACTCTTGCAAGCTGGAGCTCAGTATAATGTAGTGGCTTAAAGCCAAATTGTACCTCCGGGATAATGGATTTTTCCTCTATGATTTCATTAAGCCGGTCGAGAAGAAGACGCTCAGCGATTTTTCCTACGGGGGATAGGAGACTTATTGGTCTCCAATTTTGTAGGAAGTGGAGGTCTTTACCTGGTTTAGGTAGAACTGTTATAATCGCTGTTTTCCAGACCTCAGGGAAGCTCTTCGTTCAAAATATAGCGTTTATAATGTCAGTAACTGTTGTCAATGTGTTGTCCGGAAGTTGTGCCAACCATAAGTTCCCTATTGAATCAGGTCCAGGTGATTTACGCTTATTAAGTCCGCTAATGAGTTGTTTGACCTCGTCGAAGTTTGTTGGTCTGATTTGATAGTTTTCTGTTGGCGCAGAGGCAAGAATTTGGTCTACAGACTCACAAACCTCTTCTTCCTCGTCAACATCATCCTCCGGGGAGCGGTTTTCCTGAAATTGAAGCTCTAGTACCTCAGCGAAGGCTTCCGCCTTGCCAGTGCCGTCAAATTTCAGTCCATTTGGTCCATGGATTGGGGGCACCGCTATTTTGTGTTTGTGCCGAAAATATTTAGTCATGCGCCAGTAGTTGTTATCACCAGGTTCCATGCTATGCAAAAAGTCACCCCACTTCTCGTTGCGGAACAATGCGATCTGACAGCTGATGGTATTTGTGAGCCGGTTTGCTTCCGTTCTTATGCTAAGGTCACCCGTACGCCTAGCTCTTCTCCGAACTCTGTTCCTCCTCCTTATGAGATCTTTTATGTTTCTTGGGAGTTCGAAAGGGTTATGTCCCTTTGTCGGAGTTTGAATCGTGTTGTCCTCTTTTGCCTGCTTTATTTTTTCAGTCAGTGTGTTAATAGCTCTGTTAATATCGCTGGCGGTTTCGAGATCGGTGTCATACATTGTCATGTATAGATATACTCAAACGTCACTTGCTGCCATTTATACATCCCCTCACACAGTATGGCTGCGAGTTATAATTGGAGTGCCATGAGCCATATTACATGGCTCATGGTACTATGTAATATAGCGTGTGGGGCCATAATTTCTGCGGCATGTAATGATGGCGCTGGGAGTCATACTGCATAGCTCAGGGTACTATGCACATAGCGTGTGGAACCATAAATAATGCGCTATGTTACATAGCTCTGGGCGCTATGTTACATAGCTCACTTTTTTCACAACAAATCATGCTGTCCCCTAACTTCTGTGAAGCGTTCATTGACTTTTTATAAATTCGTTCATTGATGTAGGATAAAGTGTGCAGCAAGTTAAAAACTACCAGGTATATCTCACAAAACAATCATTCTCAACTATATTCTCACAAAACCATTTTGCTTTTTGTAGGCGAAATTATGTTTGTGATTAACGGAGTAAAGCTTTTTCATCTCATTGTTGAGAGCACTGAATATTTGTTGCAAGGTTAAGCTTATTTGCTATAAGATTTAACTAAATTCGTTAATAATATTTAGTTTTTATATTATTTTCATTATGACTAAACATTTTCATCAATCGCATGTACCTTTTTCGTCTAGTGTACAAGATTAGATTAGATAATATTTTATTTTTAGTTTTTTTTGTACATTATTAATCTAGTTTAAGTACTATTTACAATAAAAAAATTACTAACTAGTGGCTATAATATTTTGGCCTGCTGGCTCTTGATATTATTTTTTTTTTAATTTTTAATTTTTGAATTTTCTTTTAATCTTACACGCTAATTATCATACCCAGCCGTGTACAGTGGCTGGGATTATCCTAGCAATAGCCACTTAAAATCTACCTTACGCTATGACTTAAATCTAACTTATACCTAAATAAAACTAACTTAGCCTAATTAGACCTAATTCCTTATCCTAGGTCTTACATCTAGCCTCTTCTATTCGTTGGCAGGCCTACACAATTAAAAAGCGCATCCATGAGCTGTCGGGTTCAGGCTATTTTCGACCATCTCAGTCCGTTCTCATGTCCGTCTGTCAGTCCGTAGAACCTTGTCGTTAATTCTACAACCCGGTCCCTAAGCGGCTTCTGTCCCGGCTCCTCATACATGAGAAGGTTTTTCGGTCACCTTTTAGTCACCGGGTTGTAGAACCTACCAGTACAGTAGCGGAGGATTCTTCTTTCGAATACCTCTGCTTCTGCCATGGCAGGTTTGGAACAGGTAATCCAGGATGGGGAAGCATAAGTCAGGATAGGCCGGATCAGAGTTTGGTAACAAATGGATTTAGCTCTGGTAGTCATGCCCATTTTTTTTTGGGAAAAAGAGGTCTGATGCGTCACATAAGGATTATAATTCAGGAATTCGTGGAAGTCAACACTGGGTACTTTAGAGATGAGATTGGAGTAATCTTAGAGGTTCCGAACGAGACAGCGAGTTGTTTGGCCTTGTTGCGGATTGTTTGAGATCCCCGATACTTAGAAGGATTGCGAAATACACAGAGTTGTGTCTTACTGCTATTTGGTTTGATGCCCCATTCGTCAAAGTAAAGACTTAATTCTGCCAAGTAGTATTCCAGGCTCTTCGTTGCTTTGAGCGGGTCTTTATGGGGTCGGGTCGAATAAAAGCGTGTCGTCAGCATATTGGAGGACTTGGACTTGAGGTTGGCTTGCTGGAATAGGAAGATCAGCGGTGAATATTGTATAAAGAATTGGTCCAGTGACAGAGCCTTGTGGTACTCCTGATGTCACAGGCCCTTTGGTAGAATTTGCTCCATTAACGCTGACATAGAATTGGCCGTTGGTAAGAAAGCTTGCAGTGAGTCTTATAACCTCTTCCGGGAATCCAAACTCGATCAACTTAAAGAGAAGGCATTTATGCCATACGGAATCGAAAGCCTTTTCGATATCTAAAGCACACACCACCGTCGGAGTGTTTTGCAGATTCAAGTGAGATACAATTTGATTATGCAAGTATGAGATGGCATGCTGCGTCCCGCCTAGTGTACAAAAAAAGTGTTTCATTTCATTTCGGTGCCCAGAATAATATCTAATGCCACTCAGGTAGTCGGTAAAATATCATATATTTTTGAGGACTCGAGCTTCAATAGTATAAAAGAAACGCCAATTTGGCTCCATATCAGATAACGGAAAATAAAATTGTCTGTTGGGGGAAAGCCAGCCATTAGCCAATATGGTGCCGCTAATAACATATTTCATCAAATAACATATTTTCATATAACCAACATCAATCAATATCAATTGCTTACAATAAATAATATTTCCTTTTTCAAAAGTTATTTCATTTTATTTCGAATGACCACTAACGCCACCGAGATAATCACGCATTTATTCAGTACGAGACCCATAGAAATTTCGTAATGTGCACATTTACATTCATTTCGAATCTGACTTTCGTCGTAAGCTCATCAAATTAACACAATATGGCACTAGACTGCACTCTGTACTCACAATCTGCGAAACAAGATGCAGATGCAACAAACAAGATGTGCATGCAATAATGCCGGTATGTACTGATGCGTGCAATTGGCTTATCTTGCCTCAGTCACATGAATGATCGTAATAGTTAGCTTGAAGGTTTCGGGAAACTTGATCTCGTGAAACTCTCACGCCGTCTAGTCAGCCGTCAGGTGGTTAATAGACTTAGAAAGCCGTCAAAGAAAACAGACAAAAAGGAGCCAGCCAAAGCCACCGCAAACGACCACAATTGGTTAATTTATTGCTCTCATTTTTCCTCCTAGCTCGGAAATATGCAGATGTGGGCCGAGAAATGCATGGCGCAGTTGAGCCTGAGATGCTTTGAATGATGCTATTGCGGCGGCATTCAGTCTTTCGTCAAATTCACTCCTCCACACAGGTTTGCTTGCACTTGCATGGGAATTTTGTATGGTGAGTGAAGAGTTACCATTTTGTGGTTGGGAAATATTAGCAAACAATCTAGCACTGTCTGATAAATTTATAGTAGTCGAATTGGTTTTTTTTAATAAAACAAGATTAAGTTCTGATAACATGTAGTAGAGAAGGTTTCTTTAAAATTAACATCACAAATAATAGCAGAATTTAAGAAGCTAGACGAAGCATATATTCTTCTAAACATAATACGGTTACAGTTTAAAATTATAGGTAAGAGGACTTCAAGTAATGTGTTTTCTTTTACATTTAACCCATGTCATAGTTTTGCTACCACATGCGCGAGTTGTACTATCTTGCTTGATCATTCCCATTTAGTACCTATGAAAATGAAAATGCTTTTAAGAGTTTTGGAGGTAAAAAGTTACTTTGGCAAGCCCCTCCAATTGACAAAACCAGCACTGCTTATTTATATCGGGCAAGAAAAGCCGCTGCTATCGCGTCATATCAAGATTAACGTAATCTTTATTACGAATGTGTTGCGCACAAAGAGATGATGAAGAAGTGATGAATGAATTTTTTTGTCTTTTGATCAGCTCAGAATACCAGAGTACCTATGCCGTCTCTTGCAAAGTGCTGTACCTGTACAATGCCGCCACAAAGGCTACAGCATGAAATCTGGATTGGCTCGGTTCCAATCCGTCAACGACCTTTTTAGGCTTTACGAAACAAATATATGACACCGACTTTTTACCATGATTTAATGGGGAGTTTTGTTGGTTTTGTATGTTGTGTACACAAAGTCCGGTATTGTCTGTTAGGTCTGGGTAAGGGGAAGACATTTATTTTTTTGTTGTTGAATATTTCGTATTTATTTGACGGGTCTATTAACGTCTTGACGGCTTGAAAATATATTTGATTCATTGTGCATGGAATTTTGGAAATTTGTCATTATTAACGTGAAAAAAATTCAAACCATTACAATCCATAGTTGAAGCAAAAGTTGTAAGCCACGTGTAAAGTAAGGTTGTTATACAGCTTAATCCATACTTCAGTATTTGCGAATTTCTGGAGTTATTCATAAAAAAAAATCCTGAAGGAATGACATACTCCATTCATGAGCTTCCGTTGACATACTACTTTAACCGGCCGGATAAATTGAACCGGATTGTAGTTCCTGCCAGTGTAGAAGCGCATAGGGTTGTCAAGTAGAATATATCCGCTTCTGCTACAGCATTTTTGAAACAGTTAATCCAGGATGGAAATGCGTACATGAAAATTGGCCAAATAAGTGTTTAGAAGCAAATCGTTTTTGCTTTGATGCTCAAGCCCATCTTTTGATGAACAGATATCGAATGCTTGGAATTGTCGATTTGGAAACTTAGATTTTGTGCCCAATAAAGGAGTTGAACTTCAGATATTCTTCAGAGACAATACTAAGTTATGAATGCAGAGCCAGCAGTAATAAAAAAGTTTTCGAAGCAGATAGCGAACACTCAGAAAAATTTCATTTAATAGAATCAAATTTAAATCAAAAGTTGAAACACTTTTAAATAAAAAACGAATCTTATTTGAATTCCACTTTATTATAAAAATTTTACTTTCATATCAAAATTTTTCATCATTGAATGAAAAATAAAACATTAAAACAAACAAGACACACTTTCATACAGCGTTATTGAAATGAGGTGAGATTATTTGAATTAAAAAGAAACGTATATGGCGCCAAATCATATTTGATATTTTTTCATTCAATGTGACGGCCCCGGATTGAATCCAGGTTTGAACGAGGGACTGCACATTGAGCTTTGGATTCATCAAGATCTGAATAGGTGCCTGAATTAATTAGGGATGAAATGAGTCGTGGAACTAATCACATTGATTGTAAATTTTGTGAGTGAAACTTTTAACCAACTCTACCTCCGACACCCGACAAGGTTTGTCGCGGGGAAGGGAAATCTGCAAGGATAATCGTTTAAAGTTGTTAGTGTTTTAGTTTGAAGCGTAATAATACATGAAAAAAATAGTCTTTTAAACGTCTTCTACGCAAACGTTAGAAGCATTCGTAAAAAATGTTCCAAAAAAAACATCGATGTTGTAGTTCTTAATGAAATATGGATATATGGCAACGAACAGGAACTCTACACGCCGAGAGGATATACAGGCTATTTTTGCACAAGACAATCGGGCCGTGGAGGAGGCACATCAATACTTGTGAATTCATACATTCGCTCAAAGCTTGTCAGCATTTCTGATAAATATAACACTATAGTAGTTGAGCTTGCCCTTAATTCAGGAAAAATTAACATCGGCACCTTTTACAAAGCACCAAATGAAGACCATCTCTTTCTCAATCATATCGACGAATTCTACTCAACTATCGAGAAATTAATCACTGTAGCCGATACAAATATTGATATTTTAACATCTTCTGCCATATCCAGTGAATATCTCGATATAATTGCGTCAAATAATGGAGTTGTTTTTAACAAGACAAAGCCAACACGCATCACTATGACGTCCAAAACACTACTCGATCATGTGATCATAAAACATCCAAACATGCGTGAAAGTATGTCTTACAATGATAATGACTGGCCCGGCTTAGACCATATAGTAATCAGCTTATCCATCAAAAATTTCGTCAAAGCTAAAATACGACCTAAAAAAATGTCGATGAGCAGAACCAATTATAAAGAGTTCTTAAGGAACTTCATAGATAGTCTTCGAGGGTCTCCAACTTCCGACTTTGATGAGCTGATTGAGAAGATGACCGAAGCTAAGGCAAAAGCAACAATAACGAAACAAGTTCGTGTACGAGTACAATATTCGATTACGAAAAATGTAATTGATGCTTCAAATCGAAAACGAACTGCTTACAAAAAACACAAAGCGGATCCAAACTCCAAGTCCAAAAAGCAGATCTATTTAGCTATGAAGAAGGAATCGAATCGAGCTATCATGCAGGTTAAAAAAACATTTCTACAGGAATAAGTTTGAAGCTTCAGCGAGGAATACCTCCAGATATTGGCAACTATTAAATGAGCTCTTGTCTAAACAACAAAATTAATCATCAACGTGCACAGAAGAACTGTTGATAAATGGAACATCCATTACAGACCCTGAAGAAGTAGCACAGCAGTTAAACAACTTCTTCTATTTTTGCAGCTATTTAACTGCAAATTTTGGGTGTGAGTGGCATGACCATCTAAAATTAGCATGACTGGGTTGGTTTTAGAAGCGCTGGTGAGTTTCACAAACTTCTGAAACCATCGTAAGAAGATTTCTGCAGTGATCCACCCAGAATCTGAACATTCAGCCCATGAGTTTGGTGGAGCTCCATTGAGGAGTTCGGGCTTCATACGTTTTCTGGGATATATAAACATAGGAGGGAGGTATGTCCGTGCAGCGTTGAAACAAATTTCAATCGTTATGGTTGTGCCTCGTTCGGCCGATGTCAAAGCTCCCACTTGCTTTTTACCAGTTGCTGCGATCATTTTAGACCGTGATTTTGGCACCACTGAAACGCCTGTCTCGTCACAGTTATAAATTCTATCTGGAGTAAAAGGATGATCATCAAGTGCTTTTCCTAGCAGTTCGAAAAATTGTTCAACAGCCACTCTATTAAACCCAGCAGCGCGAGCCGCTGACGTATTTTCCGGCTTTCGTAAACTCAAGTCAGGATGGCGGTTTAGGAATCCACGCAGCCAGTCCTTACCAGCAGTTTCCTTGAGATTATTAAATTTATGCTGTTTGTTGTTACGAACTGCCAACTCATAGGCTAACTTCTGCAATTCGGAAGTTGACAAACCAAATAACCTTCTTTCCATTTCCTTTAAATAAGCTACAAGTATCTGTTCTTCTTCGGAAAATACTGTTGAAATTGGACCTAATAGAACCTTGACATTTAGTACACTGCTCTCATTTTTTCTCGCTTGGTTAACTTTACGCTCGAGTGTAGTTTGAGGGACATTATAAGTCTTGCTGGCTAATTTATAACCCTTTTTTCCCTCTAAAACTTCTTGAATCGCTAGTTTCATTTAATCTTCATTCCACCCTCCTCTGTCAGTTTTTCTTTTGTAATTTCGAACCATAATCTATAAAGAAATAATATAAATTAACCCTAATAGTAAAGACAATTTTAAATTAAATCAAAATCCAAGAAATAACAAATAAGCGGGAACCAACCCATCTTGCCCACAAGTAGGTACCCCATCTTTCCCACACCGGACTCTCAAGTTGTAATACATTTTTTAAGGTTATCGATCAAAGCAGGCCGGAACGAATTAATGAATTTAGAGTAGTAAAATAAACAAAAATCAATAAAAAAATACGTCACACAAATTGTATACCATACATTATGAATAGCCACGCACTTACTTTACGTCTAAAATTAGACAAAACCGCTAAAAATCTGAAAAAACACTTCCCAACTCACAGCGTGCACACCTTCGACTAAACTTTTTATGACACTTCCAACTTCTGGTAAACACCAACAGATGGCGATAAAATAACTTTTCTAGCGACAATGTATCATCTGTTTTGGTATGGTACCCATCTTACCTCGCTACCCCGTCTTACTCCACCTTCCCCTACATTAGCAGCAACGTTAGATGCAGTACATTTTATCAACAATGGATTGGATAGTGGCAATTATGTAGCGGCAATATTCGTGGATCTGAAAAAGGCCTTTGACGCCATTAATCATAACATCCTGCTGCAGAGGCTCGAATTATACGGAATGCATCATAACTTCAAGCTGTTGATAAAGAATGATCTCTTCAACAGGCGTATTACCATATTACAACCAACAATATGCATAAAAGTCAGGGATGCACTATAAACATCGGCGTTCCTCAAGGATCAATCCCTGGGCCATTACTGTTTATACTGTACATTAACAGCGTACAGGACATTTATCTGATGGGAAAAATAGTTTTATTTGCTAATGATACACTACTGCTGTATTCCGGTAAAAATGAATCAATTCTCCAGCAAAATATAAATGATGACCTAGGAAAATATTGGAATTGGCTCGAACAAAGTAAAATAATTATAATCATCCAAAAAACTAAATATTTAATATTCCAACAAAAAAACAAGCAGCAAGTTAATCCGACGGTGCAAATAAATGGAATACAATTGGAAAAGATCAAATCAATTACATACTTAGGTTTAACTTTAGATGAGAAAATATCTTGGCTACAACATATCAATAACATCAGACATAAAGTAGCGCCTATGATAGGAATCCAAAAAAAAATATGATTTTTTATCTCTCAACATCAAACTTGAAATATTCAATGCTTTTATTTTGTCTAATATCTCTTATGGAGAAGTTTTTCGGAAACAAACATCGAAACAAAATATTGATCTGATCGGAAGACTAATCACTAAGGCTATCAAGACTATATACAAAATGCCAACTCTGACTCCAGTTTTACATGTGTATCGTGAAACAGGACTACTAAGCATACAACAAATAATGTGTCTTGAACAAGGAAAGCTAATATTTATGATACTTAACAAAAAACTCAAATGGCCATATGTTGTAAGAAATGTTGGAGAAATAACTCAGACAGCCACAAGATCGGCGAATAACCTTGCGATTAAAAAAGATAGGACAGATCGTTTGAAAATGGATCCTGTGCAACAGTCTTTGGTTTATTATAATACCTTACCTGAGGATATAAGAAAATCAGCAAATTTGGTTAAATTTAAGGAAAATCTAAGATCATTCCTTACACAAAGATAACGAAGACGCCAACCTGAGTTTTTTTTCTAAACTTTTCTCTGGGCATAAGTCTTGACGACAAGAAATAGGCGATATCATCTGAAGACGATAGTGTATAATTAAGTGCTTTCCAATATTACTTACCAATATTTTATTGTCTGGGAAGTACGAAAGATGGAGAGGAGATTTGATGCACACGAACCGTGCATTTTGATTGAGTGATAGAGAGAGTGGAAGGAAGGAGGAAAAAAAAATGTTTGATTATTAAAATTACTGAAAAATCATACATAAAATAATAATATAAAAAAATATAAAATAATTGAAATGCTATCTCATTACATCATCAAACAATTAGCCTCGAGACTGAAGTTAATTGATTAAACAGGTATTGGCATATAAATGGTTGAAAAGACTGGAAAGATAAAAAACGTTTTCCTATTCTACACTGTAGCTAAATATTTTCATTTTCACAGAGTAATTTCACATTATAGTCAATAATTCATCCCCTTCTGCCTTGCACTGAGAAACAAATTCCAAAATTTACACCCGAAATTGCAATAAGGAGTCCGATGAAAAATGAAACTCTATCGTCGAGGAGGGTTCGTGTTGTCGTGTTGACAAATGACTGCATACATGACAAACATGATGACTCGCTGTGCCAAATTAGCAATCAGTCCAATTGACAAATTGATTTGCCGTTTCGATAGCATTCCACAAGTTCTGACGTACCTGCGATTCGAATTCCTTGTCATTTATATCAGATGAGAGCGCTTATCCTTTATTTCCACAGCAAATTGCTTGATCCGCTTATGTCTTGCGAATTCGCGCGATTCGAAAGAAATAAAGGAATTAGAGCGGATCTATGGTCACGCATGATCGCACTTTTGGTGAAACATTTCTTTTATATCAATATATACCGATCGACACAGGCTTATCGTATGTTCCCAGGACTCACCCTTGCAACCAGACCTAATCCATTAATATTGAACATTTTTGATTCTATCTCCTGTTGATAGTATCGCCAGGAGCTGGTAATGAATGACGCTATTGTCGCAACCGCAAACACATAATTAAGAGGTGATTCCTTAACAGATACGACAATTGCAAAAATGTATTGTACCAAACTCTTACCGACTGACGGCGTGCGCTCAGTCGCTTCATGCACATCCTGGGGCTGAAATACGTGTAATTGCGATATTTTACCAGACGATTATGCGTCGTTTTCACGATTATAATTATACGCGAAAGCTCATTAATTTGGGAAAATTAAGTCGTAAACAGATGATAAGCTAAGCAGCGAAACGTGAGTAGCGCAAGTACTGCCGGCCGGAGGGATGTACAAATTTATGACTGTGCATTAACACTAAAATTAACTGGAAAAGTTTCATAGGAGCCGTGTTGTTTTATGGCGATGTAATGAGATTGAAGTCAATGGGGAGGTAATTATACAGATGGAAGTGAGTTGGCAATTTGCGATTACCGAAATAGGCTGGTGTTTAGTCAATTTCCGATAGGATCAAAGTGAATGTTTTTTAAAAGTATTCTGAGGGAAGTCTCTTCGAGAAGGAGTTTTTGAGTTGCTTATGGTAGTACTATCCTTTTCGTTTTATTTTTTGTGAGGCGTGGAGAATTCAGTTACCTCTGACGTAATTGAATATGAAACTATTCAGACTTTTTTTGCCTTGTTTGTATGAAACTGTATAAGCAAAGATTAGTGTGTATCTAAACAAATGTTAAAAAAACCCCTAGCGCATCAGAACCGCTAGAAACACTAATGTTGATTTTGAGTGTGTATTCTACCGCTAGCTACTTAAGGACACCCTAAGTAATAATAGACTCTAAGCCAATGTGATTTCGATGACTTCATCGAAAGTTACAGCGATAGAAAGGTGTTTGGGGTTGCCATCAGTGGCGGCTCGTGGGAATCAATGTGAGTGGGGCTAACCTGCAAAGACTTTACTTATATTAGAAATTCTAAACAGTTATACAGTTAAACTAACAGCTAAGCTATGCAATTCAGTAGCAGATGACATATTTTAGAGCACTTCATCATTATATATTAATCTTCTTGACTGGTTTAAACTGGATTATAATTATATCCCAATCTATCCTATAATATGAGGATTAAATATGGATTTTTTTTTCCTTATGATAAGGCTGTCTTAATTTCAAACATTTCTAATTGAATGAATAAATCAAATACTAGGTTACCATATGTACTGCGCATATTTAAAACATTATAAAGAATATTCGCCTGATGGAATATTTTATTAAAAAGTCACCAGAAAAAATAAAAATCATCATCAATCATATAATTCATTAGTTTGGTTGCTTCTCTTCATGTAAAAACGTCTCAAGAACCCCATTGAACTAATCAAAGCAATAAATTAGATGCCCCAGGCTTTCAAAAATAGATTGTACAATTCGGAGATTGAAAATTCCAGCAAAGAACCATCGATCTTGGGGTACTTCTTTGACCTTGGTAAATTTTAACCAATAAATATTTATGCTTTGAAGAACACGAAAATTGGAAATTGTCACTTCTCGCATTTGACGTAAGAAAACTTTTTAAAAGTGTCTTCAAAGATCAATTATATTGCAAACAATTATATTGCATTCAATTATATATAGAATTTTCTCACACATTTCTAATACAATCAAGATTTTGCATAAAATATCATACGTACAGATATGCATGTATCATATTAACTCATGCTTAAGCTAAGTACACAATTTTCTACCATAATTGCTACCTGAACGATAATATCAACAAGACCTGTAAAAGCAAAACCATCATTTACTCTTCAATTGCAAAAACTAAATAGCTCAATTTAACTCCCTCATACTACACATACTTTATTCAGTAAGCGAACGACAAAAAAAACGATACACCACTAGAAGCTTAAATTTCGGGCTTAGTCTGTTGATTTCTCTTTTATTCATTGCGTATGGTATGCACCAGTGGCGGCTCTACGTATGGGGCTAGTGGGGCATAGCCCCGCCATCCTTTTTCATTCCAAAATGTAAAGAAACCAATCTCTATTTCAATTATTACAAACTATAAAATTTCATTTTAGCGAAACAAATTATCAAAACACTTCGCTCACCAACTGTTTTTCGAATCCATTCATGTCCTCGTCTCTTTCGAAATTTGTATTTCATTTTCATTCATAAATTCGTATGTACATATAATTCAATACAAGAGAACTTACTTCGCATATGCCAGTGGCGGCTCGTCAGGGTGGGCCCGGCCCGCCTAGCCCACCCTGACGAGCCGCCACTGGACCCACTTGACACAAAAATACTATTATAAGGTATACGCGGATACCAACAAGAAATATATACTTTACTTTAACTCAGTGGCGGCTCGTCAGGGTGGGCCAGGCGGGCCGGGCCCACCCTGACGAGCCGCCACTGGCATATGCAATATGCGCGCGATGCTCTTTTCATATTCTCTTTCCATATTCTGTTCTACATGTAATGTGCGCCGGGCTAAGTTGAACTAGCCCCAGAAAAGAGAGGAAACGAATGAAAAAAATCACTGAGCGCAGAGTGTGTGCATGTCATACGCAATGGCAAAAAGAGTAATCAACGGACTAAGCCCTAATCTTAAGCTTCTATTGGTATATCGCTTGTTCGTCGTTCGCTAACTGAATAAAGTGTGTGTAGTACCAGTGGGTTAAATTAAGCTAATTGGGTTTTGCAATTGACAAGTAAACGATGGTTTTGCATTTACAGTGCTTGTTGATATTATCGTGATGTGATAAATATGATACAAAAATTGTGTGCTCGTCTCAAACATGATTTAATATGATACAGACACGTCTGTACGTATGGTATTTTATGCAAAATGTTGACTGCATTAAAAATGTGTGAGACAATACAATATACACTGTTTACAATATAATTGATCTTTGAAGATACTTTGTACCAGTGGCGGCTCGTCACAGTGGGCAAAGTGGGCCGGGCCCACCCTCTAAAACACATAAATAATAATTTTAAATAAAAGTTTGGGTCATCATTTACATATTAATTCATATACGTTCAACATAATAAATCCTTCTATAATTTTCATCCAGCAACAGCACATTTTTATATCATTCATTCATACCATGCAATGACGTAAAATCACATAGTGCCATACATACATTGAATGTCCATCGCGCAATGTATCAACATATTTTCATACATATAAAACAATTACTACAATAAGCTACAAGCATAAACTATACGATAAAATATACACCTGCATCTTGTACACATAAGTCCCATACACGCCACGACGGGCAGACGCATCACTAGCCCATTCATAATTCTTCTACATCTACACTATGCTACAAACATAAGTATAAGCGAAGGTATAAGTTCGCGTTTGTGTGTTTATCGATTTCTGTTCATTAATGTGGCTCGGTGGGCCCAAGCATCACTGGCCCACTATGCGTTGTCAGTCCAAGCTGCGATCTATGAGCATTGACGCTTTCAATCGCAACAAAATTGATTTTGTATATTGGGCCGGCTCTTCATCTACGAAAAATTGACGTGTGCAATCGCATCAAAATCTATGTTGCATATTGGGCCAGCCCATCATGCGTTTACATGCGTAGCTTGAATCAAAGAACTACAAGATCATGACGCGCGCAAGTCTCTTTCAGCTCTATGCTTGTGCGTGCGTCACCAGGAAAGTTCGGTTTATGAATGAATGAATGAAAAATTATTTGTGGTATTTTTTTCAGCATTTTTTGTCAAATTATAAACTATAAATGAGCTTAGTTAGATCATAGTAGATTTCATTAATGGGAGTATTTTTGTGTAAAATATTATGAAAAAAATGTAATGCGACGTGTGTTAATATTGTACTAAAAACCAAAAGAAGAATAATGTGGCGGATGTACACCTGCATGTATCCAAAAGATGCAATTTTTCTGATGTGAAAAATTAGCGAATAGGTATGGGAATTTACCTAGTGCATGATTGTTTTTGAAATATATCCCAAAAGAAAACTAATTTCAGGATTTGAAGCATGAAATGCTTATTTGTCTTCTCAGGATAAATTTGAAACAAAGGTTAGGTTAGATCCTGGGTGTAAAATGCAAAGTGTAAAAATTCCAAGAAGAAAAATGCACATCTCATCTTTCATATAAAATAAAAAAAAGACAACTCTTTTATAAAATGGAAATAAATCAGCTAGCATAATTTTAGTCCATAAACTGTGCTAACAGATTTTCCAAATTCTTCAATAACAGCTCTTGCAGATGGCGTTAGAAAGACTAAATACAATCAGGGTTTCTTATTATGGTTTCAAAAATTATGTGGAGGTCTGAGCTCAGCTGCATTCTGAAGGTATCTGTTTTTTTTTCATTCAATGAGATGGAAAATGACTCCATCAGAAAATTATGTGATTCGGTGCTTGCTTGGGACTTGGGGCTTGCTTTTGGCTTGGGGCTTGCTTGTATCATGCATGCGTAGGAAAGAAAATAGTAAAGTGAAGACGGCACAGAGACCGTTAATATAATATAATTACACGATTTAAATTTTTTCTGGATGAGTCTTCCGTTTTCAGTGGTACTTTTAAAACTATTCAAAACGATCTCATCATTAGTAAATGTACTATATTAAAAAAACTTTATATTTGTACTACATTAAAAAGCTTTATACTCGCTGAGATTCATAACGCTCCCTGTTATTCCTGGCAAATCGATGAGTCCACTGACACCAAGTGTTTGTCTCAACTATCAGTGATTTTTCGATAAGTTTTAGAACAAGGCATTACAGTAGAGAGATTCACGGTTTTTTTTATGTAAGTCAAGGCAAAAAAGCTGGAGATCTCTATAATTTACTAACTAAACATTTAAGCATTTCGATATTGCCAACATATTAGTGGGACAAACCTATGATGGTGCTTTTGTGATATCGGGGACTTGCAAAATAAAAGAATGCCGCATCTTTTTCGTGAATTTGACTGGGTTACTAGCATTTTTTTCCAACTCGACGAAGCAAACTAGTGTAGTTGATAAAGTTAATCGTAGGTGGCTACCTGATTGCACCAATACACGATGGAACTATAAGTCTCGAATAATTTAAGTTCTTTCAAATAGTACAAATGAGTTGCTGGAAGTCTTCGAAATATGTTTAAATGATGAAGCCTTTGTCCAACATAGAGAAACGATTAAAGAGGCTTCAGGCATATTTTGTCGGTCTTCTCATTTTTATTTTTGCTAAAAACTATCAACCTTATGTGTCCACAAACAGGTGTTCTATTTGAAATATTAATTATTGTAAAGTTAAGTGCAGATATTAATTATTGTAAAGAGCGAGTCAGTAACTTACTACTAACATTAAAATCATATAGAGGAGACGATACATATTTTGAAAAAAAATTTAACGATGTTTGCAGTAATTTTGGGCAACCTGTTAAAAGATGTAAAATAGATTACGGTAGCATTTCAGATGCGAAAACTTATTTTAAAAGACTTCATGCGTTAAATTTAGACTAATCTAACTAAACCTTTCGGATATGAAAAAAATATATTTTATCAGTTTCATTAATAGTAGTAATATCAAATCATTTGCGAAGGCTTTTCTTAAAAATCTACTAGGCTCTCTTATCGACAGCTACCCCTAAATGTTTGAAAAAATTAAGCAACGAAACGAACTTTGTGTGTACTAATTTGATCATAACAAATTTGGAATCACGCAGAGTTTATCGGACCTTTTAATTTTTATGTCTGATAATAATTTACAAACGGAAGTATTGGATATTTATAAATTGCTAAGTCAAGTTGCTTCACTGGCATCTTCTTCCACTTCAGTTGAACGAAGTTTTTCAACTCTTAAGAGAGTAAAAACCTTTTTACGGAATTCAATTTGTCAGACAAGACTTTCCGATTTAAGTACAATGGAAATTGAAAGGGATTTAGTTAAAATGTTGCGAGAAGGTTACAATTTCAAATTTCACAACCAAATAATTGATCTCTTTGCTTCATCAAAGAGTAGACGTAACCATATAATTTACAACCATATGTAGTAAATTATACAGTGCATCACGCTTTAATCTTTATTTTTAAATACGTTTGAAAAATGTTAAATTTGATGTAGAATATTTTGCATGTATATATGTATATTAAACCACTTGAAACAAGTGTTTTAGTTTCATATATTTTATACTGAGGAGCATTGAAATTGAATATTTCTTGGAAGTCTATCTACTGCGTAAACGTAGTAGATAACTAACAAAAAGAATGGTTGGATCGATTGAAAGGTGTGCATATAGGTGTTATATAATAGCGACCAAAACACCAAATTTTACTTATTTGAAAAAACTGACCAGCATACAACGAAATCAACGAAAATTTGTTCGGATAACAATAAAAAACTGGGCCCACCCAATCTCAACAAGCACGAGCCGCCACTGCTTTGTACAACAACTTTTCAAAAGTTTTCTTACGTCAAATGCGGGAAGTGACAATTTTTAATCTTCGTGCTATTCAAAGCATAAATATTTATTAGTTAAAATTTACCAAAGTCAAGGAAGTACTCCAAGATCGATGGTTATTTGCTGGAATTTTTAGTTCTCGAATAAAACAATATGTTTTTGAAAGCCTGGGGTATCGAATTTATTGCTTTGATTTAATTAAATGGGATGCTTGGGGCGTTGTTACGATAATAGAAGTAATCGAATTGCTAAGTTATATGAATAATTATCATTTTAATTTTTTCTAGTGACTTTTTAATAAAATTTTCGAATATTCTTCATTATGTTTTACATTAACCTAACCTAGGATCTAATTTATTAATTCAATTCAATTAGAAATAGTTTGAAATCAAGGAATTCTAATCATAAGGAATGAATGGTGAAAAAAACTATATGATCCTCATGTTATAGGATTGATAAGTTTGGGATATGATAATAATCCAGTTTAATCCAGTCAAAATTAATATACAATAATGAAGTGTTCTAAATATGTCATCTGCCACTGAATTGTAAAGCTTCTTTTAAAGATAATAATATGATTTCTTCTGTTTAACAAATAAATAATTTAATTTAAATACGTTTTATCACTCCAATTAGATCCAGCAGATTCTGAAAGATGATTTAGCAACCTAAAGGATGCTGAAACTTTTAAAACTTATAGTAAATATAAAAAACGTTTAAATTTATTTGCAGTATTATCTATTAGTAAAGAAGCTGAACATTTTAATGAGCAGGCGATTCAATAGAAAAATAGGCGCAAGGAAAAGTAGGCAGCAATAAGCTGATGCGAATATTTAGTAGAATTTTCCCGGAGGAATTTATTACTGAATTGACTTATTTGTGCATAGTATTTATTTATTTTAACCCCATTTTTAAATATAAAACTGTTCCGAATTTCTAATATAAGTAAGTACTGGTCCTTGCAGACTAGCCCCACTTACATTGATTCCCACGAGCCGCCACTGGTATGCACACATTTTGCGCTCATTGATTTTTTTCATTCGAATCCTCTCTTTTTCGGGGCTACTTCAACTTAGCCCGGCGCGCATTGCATGTGGAACAGAATATAGAAAGAGAATATGAAAAGAGCATCGAGTGTAGTTCTGTAGTTCTCTTAAATTGAATTATACATACGAATTTGTGTAATGAAATACAAATTATGAAGAGACAAGACAAAAATATTTTAAAGGATTTTAAAAACAGTAAGTGAACGAAGTATTTTGATAATTTGATTTGCTAAAATCAAATTTGATAGCTGTTTGTAATAATCGAAACACAGATCGTTTTCTTTTCATTTTGGAATGAAAAAAGATGGTGGGGCTAAGCCCCACTAGCCCCATACGTAGAGCCGCCGCTGGCTGTCATCCAAAAATTGTCCAGACCTTAGAACATTTAAACATTGGTAGAGTTTACAGCGGTTGGACCAACTGTGACCTGACCTATAGCGAGGACTAAATGAATTTAGTCTTAAGGTGTTTACATCGAACTGACCTAAAATTTGGTCAGATCGAATTTAGTCCTCGTTTGTACGTGACAGCTATCATTTAGTTTAATTTTAGTTCATACACTGTAATTATCTTTCCATTTGTCTCTCAAAAACGATTATTTAAATGATTTTGAGTCAAACGAGAGGGTTGCGAGCATATATTATTAATAGTAAGAAAACTTTTTAAAAGTGTCTTCAAAGATCAATTATATTGCAAACAATTATAATGCATTCAATTATATATAGAATTTTCTCACACATTTCTAATACAATCAAGATTTTGCATAAAATATCATACGTACAGATATGCATGTATCAAAAATTAAGGCTTATAGCCCACGACCTATTTTAGCTCAGGTCATTTGAAATCGTGTACTCACCTATCGTTTGCGTCGGGTACTGAGTGTTTACAGCAAGTGGACTAATTAATTTAGGTGAAACTTGGTGTATAGTCCGCGGACTGTAAACGCTATCATTGTTTACTTATTTTCATTGCAAATGTTTATGTAAGCATTTATTGGTACAGAAATAACAAAAACGCCTCGTGCTGGCAACCCTCTGCTAGCACCGAAGCCTAAAATATGTCATATTTACCTCACGTTGACCTACTCTGCGAATTTCGTATTGATCCGATGACTGCATTGGAAGTTATAGGGAAACAAAACAAATTATGGTTACCACACGTAAAAGTTTTCAAATTTTCTAGACCATAATATTTGTTGGTTATTTTCACTAAAAGATCACTATGATTTGAAAATTTTGTGATAAAATCTTTTGCTAAAGATATGCAAATTAAATACAAAAGCAACCATAGCTGGCAGCCCTATCATTTTTTCCAACTAAACTGCTGCTGAATATTGTCTACAATATGTTCAATTTGCCATATGAATTTCGATATGATTGCATGACTACACTCGAAGATTTTGGGCAGAGAACTTTATTTTCCTGAGCGAATTTTCAAAATTTAAGACACTGAAATTACCATAGCTGGTAGTTCCAACCGAAATTTTCAACCAAATTTCTATCAAACGTGGCTCAAAGTAATATTTAGCCAATGTGTGAATTTCGTCAAAATCTGGTGACTGAATCAGAATTTATAGAGCGAATAGCAGCTTTTTTTGTTAGTGTTTTTTTAAGATGGCACCACTGGCACATAATCGCCTGCATTTCAAAATCACTTCTATCAGACTTGGTCCTATTTAAGACCAATGCATTCTGTAAATTTCAACTGTATCTGATTATCGGGTCGTGAGTTCCCGTGAACAGAAGTTTTAGATGCTAAAAATATAGGCAAATTTGTAAAAGGTTACCGTTCTTGTCCGTTGTAAAGTTTCAAATATTTTGCTTTGGTTATGTAGACAAAGCACAAGATTTATATATGAGTGGCTTTTTTTTCCAAAAAGCGACAATTTTTTAGGAGAGTCGATGATTTGAAGGTTTTCACTTTCAGCGCCTGCCCTAGCTATTAAAAACTTCATAATACCAATATGTCCTGAAAGTTTCATAATTATTGAATAGCTCTGTCAAAAGTTATCGTAATTTAAAAAATTTCATATTTTCCCGATATCTTTTGGGGCACATAGCGCATACATGGGGTTTAAAAATTCCAAAACGTTATCCGATTCTCGTTCAAAACACGTTCATAATTCATTTCGCTAACTTAATTTTTGCAAAAATTATTTGTGGACGGAATAATAGGCATATTAAAAATATCACTAAAATAGCCACAGGTGCCAAAGGGTTAAAGATAATTGACATTTGGTGAGATTTGGACCTATTCTAAGTATACACCAATGTATCCTGAAAGTTTCAGCTCAATCGGATGGCGCGTTCCCGAGAAATAGTCACTGAATTTTTTTTACGATGCATATATATATATATATATATATATATATATATATATATATATATATATATATATATATCTCGATTTTAACACTAATCGATTTTAACACGTTTTTTCAAGCTATAACAATAATTAATGTGAATTAATGAATACATCTGTCAGCTCAAGCTCAACAAACCAGAAACATTTCTACACATATATTTGGTAATTTTTGAGCATGCATCGAACTGGTTTATATTAAAAGGTTACTGATACACCAGCACACATATTTCGCTTGTGTCTGCAGCTATTATGGTGGATTATACTTATATAATAATTTGAAGATTTTAAATGAAAAGCTAATTTTTCCTTTAGCTGCCGATTAATTTTAGGGAAGTAGCTTCAGATAATTATTATAATAATTCATGCAAAAAGTATATTTCTTAAAAAAATAAAATAACGGAAGCAAGTATCTTATGTGAGCTTTGATATCAAACGAAAAGAAGGACCCGTCATTAAATTTACAAAAATTTGCTAAGCAATTGACGACTTAGGAGGTGTGACGCAGTCCGGAGACAAGTGTTCGCAACAGGCTGCATTGTCGTTCCAAATAACACCGTTTAAATTCACCATTCAAGACATCAGAGCTCTACACCCGCTTAACCAAATCGGCAACTACATACACACCCGCATGTACCTCCCAAATCCATTGCCTTACCCTGTAATTTATTTTCCGGTAATTTTTCATTAAAACTGCCGCGGCATCAATACCACTCTCTGAACCGTCAGCAATAGTTAGCTTTTCATGCTTGGCGTTACATGTTATTGAATTTTCACCGGTAGCAATTTGTCGACAATCTCAATGAGCTCCATTAGACACTTTCGATCTGGGCGTTTTTACCGTCGCATTCCATTCGATTTGCGTCATCGCGACATACCTTTGCGACAGCAGCAGCAGCAGCAGGTATTGCTGCTTGTCTCCTCAATCTTTTCTTACTCCACCACACAATACACTTCCCGCAGCCCGTCTTTGACTTCGTACAGTAACAAAAACTGCATATGAACAAAAATCGAATTTATTTAGAGGCGTCTGGGCACGGCGATGTGATTAATTTACTCAACTAGCCGTGAAATTAGAAAGAAATCAAACGACCACAGATTCACTGTGAAATCCTCTTCCCAGTGTTCCGTTCAATAGCACACTGAACGGATACTGAGATGTGGCAAGTGACTTTTTATTTTTTTGGCAATCTGATAGTTTGCAGGACAATACCAGTGGCACTGTGAATAATTGGTAGATGGAAGGGAATCCGATCGTATCTTCATGAGACCATTGATCGCGAATGGAAGAGTTTCGAAAAGGAAAGTCACCACAGGTGGAGAAGTGCAAGTCATTTTGGCTATTTCGTGGATGATACAGGTTCAAATCTACATTTATACTATCAACTCGTCGTATTATGATGTGTGAATCTATTTGCTGTAGTGAATTACTCTGCTGGAGATTAACGATTAGCAACTAAAGGTGTTTTTGTTCCCGACATCATTAATTCAAAGTGGAAGAAGCAATTTGAATCGCTATTATACTCTTTTTTATGCTTTGTAAATCATTTCATTTCTTCAGATATCATTTAAAATTTTATCTCAATAACAATATGAAGGATCTTTGCTTATACAGTAGCATTGTAACATGAATTGATGATTGATAAAGGCAGTTGTCTGATTTAAATCATTTGGGTTGTCAAATGTTGACAAGATTTTATGAATAGGCCAAGGCAAGGGTGGCGACAGCGATATTCCTGCACTCAGAAAAATTTCACCACTTAAAATTTTTGTTAGAATCAAATTTAAATCAAAAGTTGCAGCACTTTTAAATAAAAAACGAATCTTATTTGAATTCCACTTTATTATAAAAATTTTATTTTCATATCAAAATTTTTCATCTTTGAATGAAAAATAAAACAATAAAACAAACAAGACACACTTTGGTACAGCGTTATTGAATTGAGGTTAGATTATTTGAATTAAAAAGAAACTTATATGACGCCAAATCAAAAATTTTCAAATATAATTTGGCGCTGGAGGAGGACTATAGTACATGGTACGTAGAGGACTATAGTATGTGGCGTGGAGGGCTATAAGCATAGCGTTTGCTCCTATGTACTATGGCGTGTGGCGCTATATTTTGTCACAAATCGACCGAAATCGACTATGTACATGGCGCCAGAAGTCTATAAATTATGGCGTCTGGCGCTATGTGTTTTTTCAGTGCATCTGAAGATGATTCAGTTCGCATCCAACAAAAGGCCACGAGCCTTCTGAGTTCTGAGCATCTGGAGGTAGAGCAGTTGATGTTAGGTGATGGAATTCTATCGACGAAATTCCCGAGAGATAAATGACATCAAAGACCATATCCTCTTCCTTGGCACTATGTAATATAGCGTGTGGGGCCATAATTTCTGTGCCATGTAATTATGGCCCTGGGAGCCATACTGCATAGCTCAGGGTACTATGTAAATAGCGTGTAGGACCATAAATGCTGCGCCATGTTACATAGGACCACGCGCTATGTAGATTCTGACATTATGGCGCGAGGAGCCATATTGCATACCTCAGAGTACTATGTACATAGCGTATGGGGCCATAAATAATGCGCTATGTTACATAGCTCTGGGCGGCATGTGGATTTTTTTCAGTGAAAACCTACACAATTCCCCTACTTTTCTACAATTCCTCTATTTTAACGCTTTTGTAACTCAATAGATGATTTAGACCATCAAATATTTTTCTTTCAATCACTCTCGAACGTACGATCTGAATTTGCAATCTTTCACCATTATAACTCGGTAGACTCGATTTGAATGATTCAGAACACAGAAAACATCACTGAATTAGGTTAATTCTTAGAAGTGGCACTTAGTATGACATATTTAAAATAAGGTTAAAATAGATTACATTATGTTGGGGAAATTATTATGATATAGTTGGGAAAACTTTTTAAAGACCGAACCCTTGTAACTGGTGTTAGTGAAACCAAAGTCTGAAACGTGACATTATAAGCCAACCTATTCATTGTAAAACAGGTTACTGTACAATAAAAAAACTGTAAACGCTTAAAATTAATAGGCCTGGATTAGTTTTTTGAAAATTTGCGGGCAGATTTGTAGCTACACTAAGCACGTGAAAAAATCCTTCAAACTATCGACTTTACAGAAACTTTTTCGCTTTTTAGGAAAATTGAATGGATTTGAAATTTTTAAAGTTCTTCGTCACACAAAAATGAATCGTATCAAAATCTCGAATCACAAAATCCCGAAAAACAAAATCCCGTATGTTTCGAAATTCCCGTATTCCAAAATCCCGAAATACAAAATCCTGTACTTAAAAATCCCGAAGCTCAAAATCCCGAAAAACAAAATCCCGAAAGTCAAAATCTCGTGTTATGAAACCTATTCATATAATGAAATAACAAAAACATAGTGATTTAAGTTTTTATTTAGGGATAAATTTCAACATAAAGACATATTGTACGCGATTCTTCTCAAATAACCGATTGTTTCAGTTTCAGACCTTTATCTAATAATTTTTTAATTTTGATACCTTGCCAAATTTTTCTTCTCTGATTCTCCTCCATTAATTTTAGCTATCGTCGTTTTAGCTACAATAAAAAAAGAGCAGAAGGAACAATCCCGTAGTTTTGCATAATATAGAATCAGGCGCGGCGCCACTTTTTTTTGTATTACGGATTTTGTATTACGGGATTTTATAATACGAGATTTTATAATACGGGATTTTGTAAACGGGATATTGTAATACGAGATTTTGTACCCAACCCGCACAAAAAGGATAACCTATTATTAAGTTACCTATTTTGTGGGCATTCACAATTTCTTTTCGCGAGAACTTACGACCGGGATTTGACAGATTACATCAAAATAAAATTCGCAGGATGTATTGGTCTTAAGTAGTGCCAAATAAAAGCTTTCGGCCTTATAGCTTTCAATACTTTCAGAATTAGGGTAGAGTTACTAAAACCGGCGATATTTGTCATTTCTGGGCCAAGAGTAACTACAATCGATTCGCATATGATTCAAGATACGACCTTAAAATAAAATATAACCAACATATATTTAAATTTCCAAATTGTGGCCTGTGGTAGGCTTAAAATCGTTCTGCATCTATAAATTCCGAAGCAGTCATCGGATCAAAACAAAATCCATGGATAGGTTGGTTTGAAAATTGAGTAAGTAAAATATACTTTAAGTGGTAATGATCGGACGATCTGGGTACTATTTTTCTGATATATGCTGAATATTCATATAAATGCTAAATATTCGTACCAGGTCATTAGTACGAAAAAGTGATTTTGCAGGCATTTCAAGCATATAAAATCTCAAAAGCAATATAGATATTTGCTCCGCTATTCCTCGAAATATTTCTAGTGGTTCTTTTACCTTAGAGTTTTTTTCCTTGCCAGCGACAATTAAAACTAGATATTTGATTAGCACATTTACGTTTTGAGGTATTTTCAATTTAAGTTTTTTAAATGTAGAAAAAAATGTGAAGTAGCTATTCATAGAAAAATGTCATTTAATAGAATCAAATTTAAATCAAAAGTTGAAATCCCTTTGAAATAAAAAGCGAATCTTATTTGAATTCCACTTTATTATAAAAATTTTATTTTCAAATCAGAATTTTTCATCATTGAATTAAAAAGAAATGTATATGGAGCCAAACCATATTTGAAAAGGTTTGAATCAAAAATGTGCAAATATGATTTGGCGCCATATACGTTTCTTTTTAATTCAATGATGAAAAATTCTGATTTGAAAATAAAATTTTTATAATAAAGTGGAATTCAAATAAGATTCGCTTTTTATTTCAAAGTGATTTTAACTTTTGATTTAAAGTGATTCTAAAAAAGTGTTAAGTGGTGAAATTTTTCTGAGTGTGAGATTACTATAAAAGCAGATGGATAAATATTAAGTATGGTCAGACAATTATATTTTAACTTTCGCAAAATAAATATATTTAAATATGGGGCCCTATAGATCGCGGCGCCCTGTGCACTTGCCCAGTGTGCCCAGGCGCAAAGATAGCCCTACATACTACATTGGACAATCATTTGTTGAAGTATCCATGCATCAATTTATCATACACAAAAAACGAGTTGCATTAGACTTGTGTTTCGATGTAAATAAATGTTTTGGCAATTAGTGTCTGATGCTAGATGTCCGTATCATCAACCTTATCCACACCACCAAAATTTTCAATTTTCTCAAGTTCTCAGAAACTATTTAATTGTTGGAAGTAAAAACAAGATCGAGAGGTACTAAATTTTCATGAGCAGACGAATTGTCAACCAAGTAATCAACTACCTATAAAAATCTACGAAATCCAATAAACATTAAAAAAAAACATATTGGTTAAAAAAAACTTTTTAAAACATCATGATAAAACGTGCCCAGGTTCAAGAGACTGTTGATTTGAATGCATCGTTGTATTCTGATGTTGGTTGGGCAATTTGTTGTAGGGTACAGCACACAGGTCCTGAGTCGGTACCAACCAGGAGTGCGTGAACGGCGAGCCTCCTACGCCCATGCCGAGCGACCCCATGGCCGCCATCGGTCCGCCCGGCACGCCAGATCCTTGTCGCTGATAGCCGGCATAATCCATAGCGACCGCCTGATAGGGCAGCATATCGGACGCCGCACCAGAGTCCTTCTCGCACAACAAAACCGAATCAACAATCAAACAATGTTTCTTCTGTCCACTGAACTCGCGATTCCGTCCCGGCCGTCCGTCACTAGCTCTCAATTACCGCGCCAATTGACTAGGCCAATTCGTGCCGCCGCAACTCACGTGAAATCAAATTGAAAATCGAAAAGTCGCGTGACCATCGACGATCCAGCACAGTTTCAAAAAACACTTGGCACGTCCATTTTATCGTTTGCACTCTCGTCGCGTCGCAGAACACAATAAACGGGTCACGTCCGAACCGACGACTCAAAGGTCCCGGAAAGGTAATAATTGCAGCTCCACTGCAGGCGCGGAGCGGTCACACGTAGGCGTGCTCCTGGCCCAACACACTCGAACAAAAGGATCGCGTAATTCGTAGCTGGCCCCGCGCTCCTGCCCAGACACACATTCGAACTATCGAAACTCAGTCAGGAATTCGTATGCGGGACCGTTCGTCAGCTGATGTGAATGTCGACCCCGGAAAGGAGCAATCCAAAGCGACGCACGAACAAAAACACAAGCAAATCCACAAAAACCAGGCGAACCCCAGAACGTGCTCCGTATTTCACGTCACAGAAGTAACTAAATCGCAGGCAGCCCAGCACCAGAAGCCAACAAACAGAAAAGTACAAGACAACAGCAGGCTACGGCACGGCAGGGGTTGGATGCGGATTGGATTCAATCTGTCGCGGGGGCCGAGCAGCCGGAGGAATCCACTACCAGCATCACATCACTACCAGGGTACTGGACGAGAAGCTGAGCTGTTGGTGATGGAGCCGTGCTCATGTGTGGGTCGCTGCCGCTCCAAGTTCGGGGATAGCGGCAACGCGAGTCTACGCCAACCCGAACGTGAACAGCCCGCCGACCAGCGAGTCATGTACGAGCCACGCCAGTAGCATTTTAAGCAGAGTCACGCGCGTCGGCCGCAGTCGGAAAGGTTCGTAAATGGGCGGGACGTGACTGCATGGCACAACAGCCAGCGTACAAGAGTACGAGCAATGTCGAATCCGCAATGGCATCGAATACATAAGTGGAATAGGAAGTAAATGGCAGCGCGGTCGCGTCGCAGGACGTCCACGTCGCTGCTCGATACGGTGCCTGAGCTGGAGTGCTGTAACGGCACGCACACAGCCATCGCACCTCTGCTATTTGACATTCTGGTGCGACCACGCCTCGTAGAGATCAACAAGTCATCAATGCGGGATAGATTGGCTTCTTGCCTTATGTACTTACTGTGCACGGGTCGTTCTGAAGCTTGTTCGTTCGGTCGGTCGATGTTTTGCTGTGCCCATGAAGTATTGCACGGAGTGCGTGGGTGTTTTGGGAATGGCAGGTGGTGTGTGCAGAGGCACAGCATCTGACAAGAGTTGGGCTAATGGGCTGCAGGTACCGAGGAGATGGGAAGCCGGGGCCCATTGGCAGATTGGGCTAATGCCGCAACTTGGCGAAATTGGGGAAAAATCCGAGCTTATGATTGAACACGTCGCGTACCTGAAAGACAGCAAATGTGAATTTGGCGATGTCGAGTGAATGTCAATTGGAATTTGTAGCTTTGAATTTCGTCGGCCGATGAAGTGTTTGTTTTGGAATCTAGTGCGATAGTGCTGCCAGTTGTGCGGTCAATTCATTCGTTTTGAATGAAATTGATTTGATGACAAAGAGTATCTACACACATATGTGTACAGGAACTTACTGTATTTGCAGGTTTTGACTTGGGAAGGTAATTCAAATGAAATCTTATGATTTCGGCTCTACGAATTTTGCTTGGGCAATGTATAGGGAAGTACACTGTCAATAAGGGGAATTAAATTAAATAGGTAATTCAGTAGCACTGTTGGCTCCAGGCCAATTCCTTTAGGTAAACAATTCTAATAATTACTTTCAAAGTAAACTTGAGGTGAATTTATCGAACTACGACGGGGCATAAAAGTATCTACGATAATTTAGCTTCCAAAAAACTGCAGAGAGCCTATTTAAATTGCTAAATCGAAATGCTTAGAAAAATATACTGAGAAAATGTATACACTCAGAAAAATACTTCAATTTATTGAGGAGAAATGAACATATTATCAAAGAAAATTGGCAATGATTCTGCGCCAAGGAAATATTTACTCAATCCAAAGAAAGAAATTTCTTTATTTCAAAGAACGGATATTGAACTTGGCCTGAGTAAAATTTGGTATAGTTTCAAGGTTCCACGCAAATTTTTACGTTATATTGGGTATAAACTTAACATCTCTACTGAGGCATATGAGTATCCCAGCAATTTGTCTCTTTTAAAAATGGATACACTCGAGACTCGTAGATGTTACTATGATGCCTCGTTTTTGGTGAACATAGTTAACGGGGTTGTTGATGCTCCTGATATCTTACAGGAAATCTCACTTAGGGTACCAGCAAGAAGTACAAGGTCTAATGACCTCTTCCACATTCAGAGTTGTAGAACCAATTATGCACAAAATTCACCAATTGAACGGTTGAAAGCTATCGGAAACGTTGTTGCTTCTCATCTGGATATATTTAATTTAAATAAGGGTAGATTAAAAAAATTTATATTGGATTTGTTCTTATAAACGATTTTTCTTTTTAGACTTAATGTAGTAAATATCTTCGCTAGTATTAATTTAACTTTAATTTAACATATACTTAAGCTACTGTATAATTATTTCTATGGACAGTTGTCCGTTTATAAATGAATAAATAAATACATAAATAAATAAATATCTGGGATAAATCGGGGCTCCTACGATTACCGAAGCTAAGCAATGTTGTGCGCGGTTATTACTTAGATGGGGGACCGCTTGAGAACATTGCATGTCGTTGGCACGCAAAAACTTTGGTTCCCTTCATTCAAAACGCGCGGCTTACTTTGAACGGAGTGAAAAAAAAAAAAAAAATAAACGAAAAAAAATATGTTTACGTGCCAAAGCAATATTTTGACCTCAGATAAATATTGTACTTGCAATAAGTAATTTTTTTTGGAATCACATATGGGAGAGAGAGAAGCCGATATCAATTACTCCATTAATCTTTCTGTTAAGTGCCACATTTTTTTCTTTTTTTCTGAAGCGCTAATGCTATTTATGCCTTACTCATCACATAAAGCTATACTGTGACACTTAATGGAGCGCTGGTATTATGCCCATATGTAAATGTATAGAAAACCGAAGAATGTTAAGTAAGTGTGATTGAAACGGTTTTTATACCTGGCAAATAAATTGGCTGATTCGAAATTAACCGTTATTAGCAGAAATAATATAACCTTCGTGTCAAAGTTCGTCAAGCGTAAATGCAAAGATATATCAATGAAAGTTTTTAGAAAGTTTTATAGTTTTTTTAATAATTTAATACACTCAGAAAAAAATCGTTGTAGAAATAAAAAAAATTGAAATGAATCAAATATTTTCAAATATGATTTGGCGTCATATACGTTTCTTTTTAATTCAAATAATCTCACTTCATTTCAATAACGCTATTTCAAAGTGTGCCTTGTTTAGCTCAAAGTGTTTTATTTTACATTCAATGATGAACATTTTTATATGAAAATGAATTTAAGGTTGTTTTGATGTTGGGTTCATGTTTGATATAATATGCATGATTTAAAATTACATTTTTGATTTTACTTTGCCGAGATTTTAATATAATTGCAGCTAAGTTTTTAAGTAAAAAAGCGTACGTATTAAACTAACATTGAAATAAATGAACATTTTTGTTATAAATGTTTAATACAATCTAGAGAGGATGTTTTCTATTTAATGCAATGGATATATGTAACTCATAAAAGTAATGGCCGTGTCAATTTTATTCCGTGGTTTTATTTAATGAGAATATGAAGCCAAAATCAACAGAATACTGTATAATTAAAAAAATGCATATTACAATTATATGTTTTATAAGAGTTTTTGTGTTTTATAGCAAACAATTTGCAATTTTAAAAATTTTTTTTTTAAATTATATATTGCAACGTTTTTCATTTAAGATTAATATTAGCTCCCTAAGTTTTTTTTCTTGGAGCTACCAAACTTGAAAGTTAAGTATTTATTCAAAAAACGGAAGGTGTTTTAAATAACCAAAACATATTTTCTTTGGACCCGATTTATACTATATATTGATCCGTTATCGATAATTCTAATTAATTGAGCACCAAATATGTTTTTTTGCTTGTTTTTCACCCATTCTTAAAACCGGTGGCAAGTAGTAACCTTTGAAAGAAACTAGTGTATAAAATGTTCTTAAGTAGTTGAAATAAAAGATGTGCTTGCATTTATTTTATTATTTATTTAACGAAAGAAAATACAGTTCTATAAGAAAAATTATTCTGAGGACCAACTACCTTACAAATAAACTTTAAACAGATTCTATAAACTTATATATGACTGTTAACTATAACTATAATAAAATCAGTGTTAGTTAATTCTCTTACAGTAACTTATTTCTAAAATATGATTTTCCAGTGTTAATTGCATAAATGTGAATTGGTGGACTAGTAAAGAATTGTATATCTTTTACAAAATATTCATGTTTGCTAGAACCTACTTCGTATGCTTGATAATGATCTGAAAATTGTTTTATTTCTATTGTGGTACATAATATCCAAGAAGAATTATTTTCCACGATGATTTTTAGAATTTTAAAAAGGCTTATTTGTTTGGCATTTATGCATGACAAATAAAAGTGTTCTTTATAGACGATTCCTTTATAAGTGATTGATTTTGCACAACTTACACAAAAAGGATTACTTATTCTGCTAATACCATCAATTAAATCATAGTATTCTAATGTAGTTAAGTCTAATGTAAAAATATTATCATAACAAAGGGACGGTTTTAGTCCTTTTTCAAATTTTGTTAAAAATTGGGCAAATATTAACGAGGCTTTTGTACTGAGAGTTAATGGAGTGTTTACCCTTGAGTTTATATTATGACAATATATTTTGAAATTTTGATGAAGCGCTTCAAACCTCATGCTCCATAAAAATTTTAAGGGTCCGCATTTTTTCAACGCTTCGGAGTAATGAGTCATAAAATGAAATTTGGGTTTCAAGGTTGGGCCGTATAGTGAAATATACAAATTATGATGCTTTTCTATATAAAATTTAATTTCATTGATACTTTCCTCATCAAATTCAGACCTCAGCAGCATATCAAAAATTTTAATCAAAGTGCATAAGAGAGCCCAATGCTTGTTGGCTTGGGGTATTAAATCACCAAGTATAAGTGGAAGGAAGTGAAGAAACGTCCAGGTCTCACGAGCCGTCATTTTTAAATTGAAAGAATTGAGCTTCGTAAATTCAAAAGGTTGTGATATATTGCCAACTTCCGTTTCCCCATACTGAAAAAAGTTTTTCCTGCTGTTGATTATATCTAAAGAAAGAATATTATCTTTTATAAGCGAAGTCAAAACATGACAAATGTCATATACACAAACGCCCTCAAGCAAATCGTGCATGAGGTCAAATGAAAAGTTATCTACAACATGAAATCCAGGTAAAGAATTGAAAGCACACACTTCTCGTATTCCTGTTTCTTTCTTATCACTCTTACAAAGATCCGCTTCGTAATTTTCTCTGGACCTATAAAAGTCTGGATAATCAGTAGTATCAATTCGAGTTTCGGCTTTTGTTTTCTTGCATACTCTACAAAAACTTTGTGAGTTGAAAGACTTAGCAAAACCTAGAATAGAATTTAAGCCGAGGTTGTCACCTAAAACCAAGCCTAATAAAAAGTGCACACGGAATGACCCATTAGATGTTTTGATGTCTATGCCTGTTTCTTCTAAAAATTTGAGCTCTTCAATTAAGTGATGCAACATTGCACTATTTCCAAAATGTTTCAGATCTTTGGTATTTATGAAAGCGCAGTAGAAGATGAAGTCTAAAGTAGACTGCAAATATTGAGGTATTGTTGGGAACGTATAATAACCCGCACAAATGTTAGAAGTGTGGCTTCCTAGTGGATTGTTAATCTGATAGTCGTCAAAATATAAGAAATACGGAATGCAATATTCATATTTGAACTTCGTCATTTTCCGCTTAAAAATTTCCCCAGAAACAAAATTGCAGATAATATTACCCTCTGAATATTTTAGAGTATTTTTCAAAGCTAATTCAAATATGTCAGGCAGTTCAAAAATTTTTTTAAATTGGAACCGTAATGGCATTAGGTAAAAGTTTACTTTTTTCTCAGAGAGGGAAGGATTTCCACGTTTAATTGTTTCTGATATCGTATTCGAAATACAAAATTTTTTCGGTGGCTTATATAAGCTATGGGCCTGAAGAACCTTGAAAAACTTATGTTCAGTTTTAATTTCAATAAAAGGCTCCTTACAAAATTGTAAAAGTATGTCAAAGTCTTCTTTTTGCTTATTTGCAAAAGCGGAACTAAATGGTGTAAGCGCCGCTTCCATAATGACAAATAACTCAGAAGCAAGATTTTGTATCTGTATTACAGTAAGGCGAGGTATTGAGTTGTATGAGTGTAATGCAAGAACGAATTCTAATGCTTTTCTTTTCGCGCTTCTTATTACATTTTCTATATTGGTAGCCTCAACAGAGCTCTCTGGTACTATATTTTCTTCAGTAACATTTGGATGTGCTTCAAATTCGGACATACTAACTTCTTGTTCCATTACATTACTAGAAAGTTTCTTCTCCATTACATTACAAGAAAGTTCCTTCAAATGAATTCTTTGTAAATGCGAGCGAAATGCTTTAAAATTGGAAAATAATTGATTACAATTATTTTGATGGCATTGCAATGTATCTTTATATGTCAAACAATGAAAGTTTTTCAAATGGCAAACTAAAAACAATGTAGAATCAAAGCTCTTATGGCACTTGAAGCAGTTTAACATTATGTTAGATTTATGTTAATTCATAGGGAAAATGTCTGAGCTTGTGTATTAAGATAGTGAATCAAAGAAGAAACACTTGGACTTGGCAAATCATATTTTGTTTCGATATCAAAAAAGTACTTTTGAATGAACAGCCATGGACCCTGACATGTCAAAGGGTACTCCAGAGACAAAACGTGAAAAAGTTTAAAACAGGTATTCAAACATGCAAGAAAAGAATCAAATTGGTAGAGAGTTTTGTTGAAATACACATAAAAATTTGTTAATTCCAATATATCGGTGCCTACTGCGATAAGCAGTGGCTGAATGGTAAGGCGGTTATTATAATGCTTACAAACTAGTTCTGCTATTTTTGACTCGAAGTCATTAATTACCATAAGATGCAGGACTAAGCTTTCTTGAGCCTCTTTTATCGTTACTTTCCTTTTACAGCTTCCAGACTTGTCCTTGAAACGGCACGACGGTAAAATTATTGCGTTGAGCAATATTGTATACAGGTAGTCTTCTGAATCTGAAAAATGAAAGATACGAACATAATCACTCAAAAGCATATTTCTTCAGCAACATTCGTTCAATAATACTTACGTATATTTTTGCTTTCAAGCGCATCTTTGAATAATTCCTTGCAATTTTTGTCTTTGATGTTTTGACAATAATAACTTTTTACTGTATTTTTAAAATGTTCCCATTTGGAAAGAAGACAATGTTCCTTCTCAGGAAACAAAAGCTTAGAGTCGATGTCTATCTGTTAGAGAATAACTAAGTATAATTTTTTTAAACAGTATGTACAAGTGGTATACCAGTTCCGGAGCTCGAGAATCTTTCAATATTGGCCAACTATCCAAAAAATGGGAACTGGAGAATGTAGTGGCATTCACTTCTTTTTGACGGAAAGAAAAGGTTTTTTCCCATCTATCTATAACCAACGGCCAATCAGAGCTATCACGCATTAATGACGCTTTTAACGCCAGTGCAACTGATGCATCTACTTCAGGTAATGCAATTTCTCGCTCTACCGTAGGTGTAGTTGTAGATGCATCTTCGTTCAAGTTGGGTTTAAATTTTTTTAACTTCGTTCGTGAATTGACGTATTTGTCGTAAAGTTTGCCAGCCGGATTTTTTTTTCCTTTCCGACCAATAAAATAATAGTCCTATTGTAGATATTTTAATTAAGTAACAACATCAAAGGAAATGATAATTAAACAATGTTACCTTAGTTTCTGTGGGAAAACTTGTAACAATCTGGCGAACTAGTTCTGGAAAGTCTGATGGTCGCAGAATTGTTTTATTATAGTGTATTTCTTCTACGATTAAGCTTACGAGATCACGCCTATGATTCTCCAAAAGGAATCTATTTTTGTCATAAAAATCCAAGATTGCCTGGCCTTTCATAGATTTAGTAAGAAGCGTTGAAAAGCTAAACTAAAAAGCTCGTGCAAATGTAATTTTTGTTCCTATTATCAGTTTAAATTAGTGACCAAAAACATGCAAATTACTGTTTGAATAACTATTATTAAATATTTGAAAGTAACGGCATCAATAACAATCCACAAAAAACTCTAACAATGAATGCAAAGATTCAACATGAAATGTGGAGGAAATGCATCTAATAAGGAACTAAACTAAGATTACATGAGTGTATTCGAAAGTGTTATTTGCATATCCAATAAATTGATCACAAACAAGTATTTTATAATACTCACTTCCTGAATAGAAATATTTTCATGATTTGTTTCCGCACGAGATAGTGCGAGTGTTTTCGAACTAACTGACGTTTCTTCACCAATGTTAAACTGTTAGATAATATATAAGGTGAGAACCCACTATATCTACACATAAGCATACTTACATTTTCTTTTCTCCACAAAAACACTCGTTCACGAAATTCCGCACGCAAACCTATGTTTGCCACAGCATCTTTTATATCGTCTTTCGAAAGGTAAATTAAACTCCTGAACGTAACTCCAGCTCCTGTGAAACCAGAAGGTTGAAACAGAACACACACCAAAAATAAAAATTTTACTTTGAAGTTCCGGCTCTAGCGCGAGAAGATCCCACTCCTGTAAAAGTGAATGTAAATCTTCGTCAATACTTTGTCGTTCACTTTCGATGGTTATTAAATTCATAAAACTTGTATCTGCATTTAGCACACAGTTAGTAATGTCTTGTAATGAATTCATAATGACGAAGATCACAATTTCACGATCGGACGATCACAATTTTACGCACCTAATAATTCAACCCGGACGATGACAATCTTACGCGCCTAATCACGCTCGTAATAGCACTGAAACTCAATACACTTTCCACAATATTCCCTGCGTACTGCGTACACACATTTCTAAACATTAACACATTGTATGGTACTTTTCAAAGAAACACTTAAATCCTAATTACACGAATAGTCAATAGCCTATATAAAACAAATATATATTTAAAAAAACTGGTGTGGGTTACACGTTTCCTGCACTCCGATGGTAATTTTTGATACCTGGTGCTAACCCACTTTTAAGTGAAAGTATGCTAAATATGTTAGGTTTGTTCGAACGACGGCTTCCTGTTAACCCAAATTTCTATTCGGGTGTGCACAGGAGAGAATAATTGTTTACACAACCAGTTTTTTCTATTTTTCATATACTTACATTTCTTACGTATATGGATGGAAATTTTGGGGAATACCGGATTATGGGTATTCCCAAATACCAATTATACCTTTTTATGAGACGAAAAATTAAGGGTCATACCAAATGCGAAACATATTGGCATCCGCTGAAAACAAGAGAAATGTGTTAACTACTCAATGAGTTATGTATCTACACTTTGAAACAACAATTTCGTTCTTGCTTTTTCATACGTTGCATATTTGAAAAATGAACAATCTATTTTAGTGATTACGATCAATATTGAAACAAAAATTGAATTGAATTCTGTTGGAAATTGAAACAGTTCGTTACTTACGTTAAGTAGGATATGCTCAAAGAACGCCTGACATGATGTCCTTCAACTCACTGATTTGCTTTTAGTTGAAATTCTAAGCCAGAAATATTTCAAATGTGTCGTTTGAAAATAAAATTTTTAAAATAAAGTGGAATCATTTTTATTGAATGTGGGGCTTCATGTAGTTCATGTAACTTTTGATTTAAAGTGGATTCTGTTAAATTTTAAGTCGTGAAATTTTTCTGAGTGTAGTCTTACTGGTTTATTTTAGGTGCATCGAAACAGCACTTTAGCCAAAAATCAAGATATTTTTATTTATCGAATTTATTAACGAAACGGATTACAAATAGGAAGTAGATACAACACTTTTATTGTGATATTTCGCATTATTTTCTAAATTATTGATGGAGATTTTATCAAATTAGATATTAGATAAATGTATTGTAAAAAGGTCGGATTTGAAGGAAAAATGTTTATTGATTCTCCTATGGCAGCGATATTCGTAGCTATGCATTCTTTTCTCGATCTTTGAATGAAATATAGAACATACAAACCCATTCGTAAATTTGACTTAACATAAATACATTTTTGCCTACGCTAGGGTTTTGGGTTTTGAAAGTATATTCTCTGTTACTTTCACGTTCCCATTCAGTGAACATCAGCTCTAAAACGAAGGTGGGGCTATCTTTGTAGCAAAAATTTGTCGTAGATGGAGTTATATATAGGGTTTTGCTGCAGCATTGGAATAAAACGAAGAGTAGAATTTTTGTTACTTTGACGTTCCCCGATGAAAAAATGAGTGCTTGAAAGCGAATGCAATGAAAAACATATATACGAACGAGCACCAGTCATTAAACTAAAAAAAATCAGATAAAATGGTGATATGTTGGTGATAACGGTCGGCAGAATTGATTGCCCTGCACAAATTTTAAGGCATTCACATTTGGAAGTCAGGAGAAGTTGATAACAGAAGGAGGATCATTGATAAGCAAAATGAAAAATAAGGGACCTATCATAGAGCCTTAAAGAATTCCGGATATGGGAAATATAGAAAAACAAAATGAATCGTTTGAAGTGGCTTTGCAGGGACGAATATGAGGATCGGAGGGAGGCTAGGAGAGAATAGAGAATTATACCAAATATGCCGAATCCTTTAAGTTTATTGAGTACACTCAGAAAAATATGTTTCCGAAAATCAAAGAAAATATTTACTTGTTTACGAGATGTGAAATCTTCCGCAAATCAAATAAACTTTTATTTGATATCAGTAATTTGTATAAATATCATTGAAAAATTTCTTACATTCAACGGAATACAATTTTTACTTTACCTTATTTCAAGTCAGTAATTTTCCTCAAATGTTGTAAATTATGTCTATGAATTTAGTAAATTATATCTACACCGCGAATATTTTTTTCTATGTTTCAACAACAACCATGCTTCAATATTCGACAAAAAAATGGATAGTATTTATGACTTCTATCAACATTTCCTCTACACAAATAAAGGGTCGATAGCTTAGCTCGCTAACGTGTCAATCCAAAGCAGCGATCTACCGCTCGTGGGTTCGAATTCCGCCGGGTTCATGGTTGACTTTGTTCGTCTTCAGTTGTCCTAACTCCATTGACTAAGTGTCACATTATAGCTTAAATTGGCGACTAGGCATAAATAATACTAGCGCTTCAGAAAATAAGAAAAAAATGTGGCACTTTAAAAAAAGGAAAAAATGGAAAAAAAATGTTTCACTTCCTTCAAAGTAAGCTACTCTTATGATATGAAGGGAGGGAGAGTTTTTGCGTGCCAAGAACATGCGATGCTTTCAAAGTGGTCCCCCATCTAAGTAGTAACCGCGCTCAGCACTGCTTAACTTCGGTGATCGTACGTGAACCGATTTATGCCAGATGCCAGATGTTCTTGAAACTATATCAAATTTTACTCAGGGCAAGTGCAATATCAGTGCTTGAAATGAATAAATTCCTTTCTTTCGACTGAGTAAATATTTCTTTGAAACTATACCAAGTTTTACTCAGGGCAAGTTCAATATTTGTTCTTTGAAATGAAGAAATTTCTTTCTTTGGATTGAGTAAATATTTCTTTGGCGCAGAATTATTACCAATTTTTTTTGATAATGTGTTCATTTTTCTTCAAAAAATAGAAGTATTTTTCTCAGTGTAGTAGGCCTATAATTCACAGAGTCAAAAGCCTCCAAAATGTCCGTCTGAATTACAGCAACTTGACGTGGAGAATTGAAGGCACAAGCGATGAAAATAGTGAAGACCATAATGTTGGTCTTTGTAGAGCGGTTCTTGATGAAACCATGGTGCTCACGATTAAAAAAAAAAAGATGCCAAAAAAGAGATAAGTTCTATTATAAACCAAGTGTTCAAGAACATTACTGAAACGGCTGTTGGAAATGACAGATGAATCACCAGATTTGAAAAATGGGATGATTTCGGAAGCTATGCAGTCAATATAATGTGGGGAACACATCTAGAAACCATCCCCAAGTGAGTAATTTTATAGGTATATATGTATCTACTGAAGGGTTTATTCACTCTTGGAAGCTCAACATTCAAGATGATTTGATTTCTTTGCATAAATATGTTATCACATGTAATCATTTCATTAAAATCGATATATCTGGGGTGAAAATTTCAAAAAATGTTGTATTCACATTCTGTTAGAAAGATATGCAGTACTCGATTGCATTAAATCGCAGATACATCACTATTCACAAATCATACTTTAAACCACTTTTTTTTGGTTTGCTTCTGGGCTAGACATGTGTGGAGCTTATACACTCAGAAAAATATGTTTCCGAAAATCAAAGAAAATATTTACTTGTTTACGAGATGTGAAATCTTCCACAAATCAAATAAACTTTTATTTGATATCAGTAATTTGTATAAATATCATTGAAAAATTTCTTACATTCAACGGAATACAATTTTCACTTTACCTTATTTCGAGTAAGTAATTTTCCTCAAATCTTGTAAATTATGTCTAAGAATTTAGTAAATCATATCTACACTGCGAATATTTTTTTCTATGTTTCAACAACAACCATGCTTCAATATTCGACGAAAATATTGATTGTTTTTATGACTTCTATCAACATTTCCTCTACACAAATAAAGGGTCGATAGCTTAGCTCGCTAACGTGTCAATCCAAAGCAGCGATCTACCGCTCGTGGGTTCGAATTCCGCCAGGTTCATGGTTGACTTTGTTCGTCTTTGTTCGACTAACTCCATTGATTAAGTATCACATTATAGCTTAGATTGGCGACTAGGCATAAATAATACTAGCGCTTCAGAAAATAAGAAAAAAATCTGGCACTTTAAAAAAAGGAAAAAATGAAAAAAAAATTTTTTTTTCAGAGTTTTGCGATGCTTTCAAAGCGGTCCCCCATCTAAGTAGTAACCGCGCCCAGCACTGCTTAACTTCGGTGATCGTACGTGAACCAATTTATGCCAGATGCCAGATGTTCTTGAAACTATATCAAATTTTACTCAGGGCTAGTGCAATATCAGTGCTTGAAATGAATTCCTTTCTTTCGATTGAGTAAATATTTCTTTGAAACTGTACCAAGTTTTACTCAGGGCAAGTACAATATTTGTTCTTTGAAATGAAGAAATTTCTTTGTTTGGATTGAGTAAATATTTCTTTGGCGCAGAATCATTACCAATTTTCTTTGATAATGTGTTCATTTTTCTTCAAAAAATAGAAGTATTTTTCTCAGTGTAGAAAAGCGTGCAAATAAAAGAGCAAACACCCAAATACGACACCCACTTTCCTTTATTTTGAGTGGAGGTGATGGCACAGGAAATGTGTACATAGTACGGAGTACTCTTTACTCTTCTTGCGCACGCCACTGATCTGAAATTATTGTTTCATCGTGGACAACATTATTGATACTGTGGCCTAATGGATAGCTTAAAGCTTATATCACAAGTAAGGTTTGAACTACCTTCAAGTAACAAGCAGAATTTTCGTGTTTTTGTTTTAGGTTTTTATTTAAACGCTTCATATTTAATATGTGTACGACAATAATTGTGATATCTATTAATATTTTATTTAAAATTGTTAGAGAAAGTAATGGACCCTTCTTTCATTTCTAGCGTTAAGCCATCGTTAACGTAAAGTCAGAGACAAACACATAGTTTCTAAAAATAGAGTGAATGAGTTTCGTACATTCACGTGGTGATTTTTGAATTTAACTGAAGCTACTCGTATGCATCCGAAATAACGGTTGATTGGCATTTATTTAATAGCTATTAGATGATATTTTTCAAACAATTTACGTTCAACACTTTTCCCCTGATGTAAATGGGCACTCGTGATAAAGCAAAAATTTATGGAGATAGGATTAATATGCCATATCTCCATTCTACCTTGCCTTCCAAAATTTTGGAACGCCTCGTTTTCAATCGTATCTATGATACCCTCCAATGTGTCTTTGCAGCGCAACAACATGGCTTTGTGAAAGGGCGGCGCACTTCTACGAAAAGGATTCACGTGGACTACAATAAACTATACATTTACATTTCTTATAAGTTGAGTTTACTCATGTAACCGCTTCTGCAATTGACAGCAACAATCAAGTTGGTATCATTTGTACTGATTTTGCCAAAGCTTTTGACACTGTTAATCAAACGTTACTTCTTATCAAACTGAAGCATTATGGTATTCGTGAACCTTTGCTTTCCTGGATCTCTTCTTTTTTAACTGATCGCACTTGTGTTGTATCGCTCTTAGGCTTGTCGTCCTCACCTGTCTCCCCTTCTTCTGGTGTTCCTCAAGGTTTCATCTTAGGACCAATTTTGTTCGATCTATTTATCAATGATCTTCCCACGGGGTTTAAGTCTTCATGCCTTCTATATGCAGATGATTTAAAAATCTTCCGAGTGATCGAAAATACTGCTGATTCTCTGCTTCTTCAGAATGATTTGTACGCTCTCTCTGGTTGGTGTAACTTGAACTGTTTATCCCTTAATGTTTCCAAGTGTTTTTGTATGTCCTTTTCCCTTAAGCTTCACACTCATGTCTTTCCTTATCTTATTGATGGCACTACCCTCTCTTGTGTCGATCATTTCGCAGATCTTGGGGTCACATTAGATCGCAAACTGAAATTCGACATTCATGTCCTTACGGTCACTAGAAGGGCTTCTCGGATTGCCGGCTCCGTGGTTCGTTCCTGCCACAATTCTTTTATTATTTCTACTTATGTCCACCTGTTTATTACCCTAGTCCGATCTGTACTTGAATACTGCAGTCAAGTGTGGTGTACTCGTTTCAAATACCTCTCTGACGCTGTTGAATCAGTTCAGTGCAGGTTTACACGTACTTTACTTTTTAAATATAGTGTGCTGTATTTACCCTATAGTGAACGTCTATCTCTTCTTAACATTCCTCTCCTTGAGCAGCGCAGAGTTTACTTGGATGAGATTTTCCTGTTCAAAATCTGTCGGGAATCCGTAAGGCCAATCAGATCCTCCATTCTATTTGAAGTACCGTATGCTCGTACTGACACTTTCTTCTACTCTCCCGTTTTGCGACTCTTACACACTCACAATAGTCTTCAACTTGGTCCTCTTCCACAATCTATTGCCATCTTCAAAAATATGATTCGTAGCAAAATTTTTGATTCTAATTAATTAATTATATTCTCTATTCTTGTTTATAATGGACTCTTTCCTTTTCTTTTTGGTTCAACTAAATTTTACTTTATTATTTAACACTTTACATTTTTTTTATTTTTTATTTTTATTTTTATATATACTTATATGTATGTTTGCTCTTCAACTTCTAATTAGATTTGGTTTTTTTCTTGGTTTTTTTTTGTTTCTGATTAATTTTATTTTCTATTCTTTTTAATTCATCCTTTTTTTTTGTTCTACTAAATTTTACTTTATTTAGTTTACCACTTTAATTATTTCTCATTTACTTATATGTATTTATATTTACTCATTTACTTCTTACTATTTTTTCATTGTATCCTATCTATTATTGGGCTGATTTCTTGTTGAATTGGTTATTCGTGTTTGTAACGGATTTTTTTTTCTTTTTGCTTTAGTTAATTTTATTTTATTCTAACTTTAATGATTTTTTATTATTATATTTATATATTCTTATTTAGTTCTTGTTATTTTATTTTGTTGATTGTATCCAATCTGTAATTGGGCAGATTGCACCAAATAAATAAATAAAAATAAATGATAAAATTAATATGATAAAAAAATAATTTTTATTATTTTTCGGAGATGAGACATAGTCAGAGCCATCAGTTATAGGGTTCTATACCTACCTACCTCTTGGATGATATTTTTAGATTGCGCAATTACTAGCAGGCTAATTGTAGGCAACTGCAAGCATTACGCCAGATTTTCAGTCAGTCATGACAACAACTCTCACAAAAAGTGACAATTCATTATGAACCGATTTGTATTAAGTTTTTGTATTATATTCTCAACACATTTTACATTCAGTTGGAAAATGTTTAGGGCTCTGAAAAACATATTTTCCATTGTTCTTCCAAATAAAGCTCGATTATTAAGAAAAATTACTTGTTTTTGAGTCTTTTGGAAATGGAGCATTATAGAGTTTCAATCAATTTTCGAAAGCGTAGAGTGATAACTGTAACAAAATACTTTGCCCGTGGGTTAACTGGGCTATGATCACACCTAAACTTACCAGCTGCCCTATTCACAGTGTTCGGAATCGAACGATTGACCTTGCATACTAGGGGCTAGAGCTTTGGTCACAAAAATACACGACTATCAAAGTACATTTGAATCGAAGCTCTTTACTATTCGATTCCGCCAAAATATTTTGTTTTTCAATGCCAGAAATTTTGTTTTATTTTCGTACTATTTATTTGAAAAGCTTCAACACAAACATTCAATTGTTTTCAATCAAATTGTGCATGCCTACATGCATTCGCTCCCCATGCCACACTAGCCACAATATGATGGGGTGCATTAACATTTCTATCTTGATTTTTATCGTGCATAAAAATCGGGCAAAACCAAAATCAATATTCTCAAACGACAATTCGCAACCAACAGTTCACAATTCGCAAAACAAACAGTCAAACAATAGCAAACAGGCAAACACTCATTCAACCTCGGATTTGGAACGAACGAACTTTCACTGATTTATGGCCACTGATAATATAAGTAATCAGATTACTGAGAAAGTTGTTGACATCTCGGAGAATTTATATTTTTTTCATTTACATACGAAATTTATTTGCAGTCTTGCAAGCAAATATGACTATGTACATACTTATTTAGGTATAAATGGAGCTGCGTTAAAGGTTGAATGAATGAAACTTGGAAGTTTTTACAATTTACCTATACTCTTATGTCATGTTCATGATTTGTCTTCGGCCCAATGTGTGTGCTGCTCGCAATGGGGTTCCAGTTTATTGATACCAATTGTCATAAATAATTTGATAATTGCGGGGTGATAAGAAAGAAATGATGCTCCACGTGATGATCACTGCCAATTTCAAAGGTAAAATTTATGAACACTCTGATGAAATATTCATTTATGAGCATGTACAGTAAATTATCTCTGTTTCTTCCACATTCTAAAAACTCGAGCTGTGTAAGTGCGGACAAGCATAACCTAAATTTTTTGGTTGTGTCTAGCTTTTGGCACAATTAACCTTTTTAGTTTTTAAAGTCTGAACCTGCAATGAAGCTTAAGCAGACGATCCAACATTAGGATAGTGATTATGAATTTGCATAATCAGCACCGTATTGTGCACTACAATACTGCCATTTTTGATTATAGCCATGGAGACTAATTTATTAATGGTCAAATAGCGCACCTATCTTCATACGGTTTTTATAGCCCATTGACCCGGGTCCAGCCAGTGTGTGCGCCTTCTCGACCAACTCCTATGCAAGCGCCGGATCCGGAATCGATTTCTTGCCAGATAAGATAACGATTCCATACCGGATAGCTTATAAACCATAGCCACTGCGGAGCTCCCACTAAGGGGGCCTCTCCCACTGGCAGGATCTACCTTCAAAGTAGGTAGGGGCTGCACCTGCCCCGCAGTGCCGATACTTAGTCACATACGTAGTGCAGACCAAGTGACTTTTCTCTTTCGGATGAAGCAGACATCTTTTATTGTATGAAGACATGAAAGCCTTTATTCATACAGATGTTCTCTGGAGCACTTGTCCATGGTCGTACTTTAAGGCCAGGTCCTAATGTCGCAGTGAAACTCTTTAATTATACATATTATTGATTACCATAATAAAATCATTCATGCATATGCTAATTTGCCAGGGAGGGTTTACCAGAACAACATATTAAGTTCAACCAGCGCTTGTTTCATCACCCCCCTGGGGAAGCCTTTGGCACAATAACTGGGAAATGAAGTCCTTCAGCTTCTTCGGAATGAAACGGAAGGCAAGTTGTATCAATAATTCTGATACTGCACGATGACCGCCAACAGCTCGTTATGGCATCACGCAAATCGGAAACCAGAACACAAGTCTTCGGTCTCGTTGACCTTTCATCATAAAAGGTTTTTACACCTTTGACTGAGCTACGTCCGCAGATGTTGCTGCCTCGATTCTATGGGTCCTGTATAAACACAATGCAGGGAGAATGGCGTTCGCTTGCATTTTTGTCAATTTGTCGTCAGGCAGCAGTTTGAGCTGCACAAACGTTACCATCGGGCATAGAATTGTTCAGAATTAACGACTGCGAGCCTTGCCCAGTTGATAATGTCCGGTCATCTCTTTTAGACATTTCTGTCCCGAACTGAAAACATTGGCATTACCAGCCAACCTTTCTCTCATTTCTATAGGTAGGCTCTGAGGTTTCAGTGCCTGGTATCTAGTTTCTTGGGAAATACCTGCCGATTTCGCTGCGTTGATTTCCCTTTCACCTTTCGTCCCTGGCTTATGTTATGTTGCCTGGGGCTGAAAACCTCCACAGGTTAGCAGGGTCCAGATTATAGAACAATCTATTCTCCCCTATTTCCTGTGGGCGTCTTATTTGAAGCAAATTTTGATTTCATCCACTAATATTTCTATCGCTGTGACTTTTTGCTGTGACTTTAATAGTTGTGATTCCGATCGATGTATTTTTTTCCTAACATGTGAATATGGAACTCTTGTTCAAGTCAAACTTCGTAAGTGAAATAATCTCAGTCAGAAGTGCATGATCCGATCAAACTGAAATTTTGACAAAATATTGAAGCATATACGAAGTAGGGTTGTGACAAACTAAAACTCAGATATTTTCAGATACCCCTATATTTCTATGGAAAAGAGAATTTAGAAAAAGCAAGTGTGCAATTGCAAAATAAAAACTGATGATCTATAATCTATGTTTAGTTTTGATAATGCTTTTCAGAGAAATTTTCAGCAAATATCAAGGACATTTTTTTCAATATTTGTATAAAAGTCGAGGACATTTTTCGATTGAATCGTAAATAACAAGAAACGGTCATCAGGAAGTTTTGAACAAAAATCGAGGTCATTTTTCTGTTAAATTAAAGCAGCTGTGGAGCAACAAAAAAGGTTATCAGGAATTATTTCTGAACCAAAATCCAAAATCGAAGTAAAATTTTTGCTATATTTGTTTGCTTGTTTGAGAGATTGGATTTTATTTATTTTGTTTGTTTTTTATTAAGGGGGTATTCTGGTCTAGAAATTTGATCAAATCGATTTTTTTGTTTGCATATTTTCAAAGTTTAGACCTTTAAGAATGAGCTCTTAAAAGGATTTTTGGAAATTCGAATTATTTTTGGAGTTACAGTTATTTTTGTGACACGCCAACTAAATCAACAAACGCGATCAACAACTAATTAACCGCTCCGAGCTACGAGCTTCTCAAGCTTCTAAAGAAGTTCGAACTGCTCGTATGGCTGAAAGAGCTTCCGAAAATCTCGCTTTTGAAGTTGAAGATGGAACAGTGCATGAGACGGGGATCTCTGATTAAAAAAAATCTATTAAACAACGCGTTTTTCTCGGAACTACTTTTCTCGATACGGTTGACATGATATCTCTAGCTGTAATCGACCGATTTACGTGAAATTTTGCACAAATTTTCCTAACACTATTAGAATTGTTCTGAAGTAAGGGGATTTGAAACTTTTTTTTACTATTTTTAAAAAATTCCCAAAGTTGAAAAATTGAGGCAAAAAAAAAAACACTTTTTATTTTACATGGACGCCATTTTGCGAAAAAGAGTTTTTTCAAATCGTCTACTTCAGACTAATTCTACATTCTTCTTTTTACAGGATTCACCATATTTATATATAATTTTATATTTTCAAATATCATAATTTTTCGCTCAGTTTTTACGGAAATCCTGCAAAACGTTCTTGATTTTTCGGTAATTTTGAACATAAATTTTGTTGTTTTTTTTGTAAATATCCTCGATTTTTGAAAAAAACAGACAAAAATCGAGGACAAAGATCAAGGGGGAACAACTGCCACCCTGCCCCTCCTGGCTGGGCCCTTGCTTCAAAACATCGCCTCCTGAACATTTTTCGCTTTTTGGGGAAAAAAATGCAAATAATTGTTAAATCTAATGATTTGTCTACACAGTCAGTTTTAGTGAATTATTTGTATTTTATATTTTCTATATTCAGTAATTGGATTTTATCTGTTGAATAATAGTTAATAAATAAATAAATGAAATTTATGAAATTCCTCAGCTCACAAGAATCCCTTCAATAACACGTTTAAAATTACATTAAAATCAACATATCACCGATTATTGAAAAATCACCGCATTTTCCAACACTACCAAGTATATGGGCAGTATGAGCAAGTACACACAAAAAAAAATTCGCTCTGCTATATGTGTAGCAAAAATAATAATATCCGTAATAGCCATAATTAACTGTAGTGGGCACAAAATTGCCCCTACAAATATATTTTTGTTCTATTTATGTGTGATACATAACATATACAAGCAACAGGTATAACTATTGATTTAAAAGATATTATGAGTATATGGAAATCCAGAGTTATACTCATTTTAAGTAAAATTTGGCTTTCAGGTAAAAAATATACCTCGGGTACACAAAATATGCACACAGCAATCATAATTATGCACGCTACAGGTATAAGTTCTATATGGGTTTCTCTGTTTTCTGGTAGCGAAAGATATGAAATCCATACAGTTGGTATATTATATACGCGACAGGTATAAAATGACCACTGAACAATGTAATATGCTTTTCGTAGATATATGGTTTATTTTCGTTTCTAATTATGGGGCATCTTTTGTTTATAGTTTGAGATTGAGCTTGCAAAAGGGTCGGTAGCTTAGCTTGCTAACGCGTCAGTCCAAAGCAGCGATCTACTGCCCGCGGGTTCGAATCCCGCCGTGCCCATGGCTGTATTTGTTCGTCTTATGTTGTCTTAACAGTCAGCGACTGGGCATAATACCAGCGCTCCATTGATTAAGTGCCACATTAAAGCTTTAGTAGCGACTAAGAATAACATTAGCGCTTTAGAAAATGAGAAATAAATGTGGCACTTAGAAGAATAATGGAATAGTTGTTATCGGCTTCTCCCATATTTGTCTCCTTACCGCCATGGCTAAGCACTCGCTTCAAAGGGAAATCCCCTGAGCTTTTTTCTGCTTACATACGATAAATATTTATATTATATCTGCCGTGAATATATTATGTCTTTCAAAATACACCCATATACTCATGTGAGATATATTATATTTCCGTCGTTTTATATCTGTCAGCGATATATTATTTTTTTTAGTGTAGGAATACTCGCTGACCATTGATTCTTCCGCGATTGTAACCCGTAATCTTCCACTGCAATCAGGGCCTCCTATTGTAGCCATACATGAGGTTGACGCCCCGAAAATTCGAGTCAGTGCAGTACTGAGCGAGCCCCAGACGGGTGTATTGAATTGGGAAGCTGCTTCATGTATTCATTCAGATAGTTTTTGGAAACTAGATCGTACTAAACGTAGTGATGGGCTCAAAACGCCAAGCAGTTTGCAAAACACGAAGGAACATTTTTCCCAAATAGCGACCAACAGTTTTTCTAAAAAGAACATTTTTTCTAAAACGAACCGTTTTTCGACAACGAATATTTTTTTCTAAACCGAACCGTTTTTCGTTATTTTGTAATGAACCGTTATTCTTTTTTCTAAAACGAATCGTTTTTATAAAATGAATCACTTCTCGTTTTTTTAAAACGAACCGTTTTTCGTTTGTTAAAATTAACTGTTTAGCAGTAGAAAACTGTTTAGCTGCTTGAAACAGATTTTCAGAGGCAAACTATGTATGTATTAGAGATGGGTAACACGTGACTGAAGCAATCGCGATGAAGCAATCACTAGCCCCCAACACGTGTGTCGACACACTCTATCCTGAGCGAGCTGCTTCACAGGTGAAGCAATCACTACAGTATGAGCGAGCTGAGCGTTTGGTGAAGCAATCACTTGCACTCAACAAGTGTGTCGGCCGACACGTTTGTGTACACACAGTAGAGCTAGAGATGAACAGCACATGAACGAGGCAATCAGTTGATGTGATTATGAGTTTGTTTATGAGCTCGACACTTGATTATGAGCTCGACACTTTTGCACAGGAGCGAGTCAATCGGTGCCGCGATATGAATTTCTCAAAAGCTGTGGGTAATGCCGTATAGTGCAAGCATGCCGTGGTCGGTTGTGATGATCGAAACTGACCGTCGCGGAAGAACATACATGCACTTTATATGTGCACATGATGGAGATTTTGATTGAAACTTTCTTCCTGTAGACTTTCTCAATTTTTTTGTGATATCTCAGGAATGCGATGTCCGATCGAAATGAAAATTTTTAAGGATATTGACGAAGTATAAGAGGTATAGATATTGGATAGGAATATACGAGTGAATATTCAAGAACATTTATATTTTGATTAAAAAAAACATCAAAATACCAGAATGGGAAATGAAAATGGTTGGGTTTTTCCGCTATATTTTTGGATGATTATCGCTGTGATTATTTGTTATATCTGGGAGTTGAAGTGGGTCTATAATTCAAATAAAAAAGTTTTTGATTTTCATTATCTCTTGAAGTGTATATTGAAATCAGTGTACATTTGAAACAATTCGATGCAGTGAAGCTCAGTGTATTTAGATAAGATACTTGTGAAAATTTGTTTCTAATTGATCATTAGTCTATAAATTCATTTACCATTGATAAATTTAAAATGGTAAACTTTTCAATTATATACCGTTTCGAAAAAAGTTTCTATGAGTGATTTTTTCTTCGCTGAGGTAACGTTTTAGAATAATGTGGGTGGGGAGTACTTAAAAGAAAGCAACTATTTTCCTCATTTATGTTGTAGGAAATGCGGCCATAAAATGTTGATGTGATTAGCATCATATAAATATAACAAGTAACAATAGGTCTGTTCCCGTACTACGATTAATTGCGATTAATCGCTATTAATTGCAATGAAGCTGTTCCCGTACTCCGTTTTACTGAAAACTGAAAATTTCCCCTCTTTCAGTAATATTCAGTAGAGTCTGAGCTACTGAAAAATACTGAAAAGTGTCAAATGGTGTGGTGCGAGTAAATAGTTTCAAATGTGCGCGGCAAGCAACATATTTTTTGCGTAATTGTGCTATGAAGGGCGAATATTTTTGTGGCGATAATTTATTACCGCTTAGGATAACCTTACAATCACTATTGTTCTTCCAAACACCGAAAACTGACACTTTTCTTTGTCACTTTTCAGGAAATGCAATGAGAGCGTTCCCGTACCACAGCGTAATAACAACCAGCGTACCAACTTATTCCACTTTCCCCAAAAAACACTTTGACCTTGAAATTGCGCCTCCATTTACGCAATGCATTATCTGTCAAAGCAGCCTGAGATTATGTTGGTATATTTTGCGAGAGTGGGCCGTATGTGAGCAGCGAAAAATCTAACTTGAGTATGTAGTTGCCGAATTGTATATTGCATCTCTTTCTGCTCCATGCGATTTTTTCCAACTTTCCAGGCTTACCAACAATACAGTCTCAGGTTAGATCACTGGATTTTTGGGCCGTATACATATACGGAGTTGGTACGCTGGTTAGGAACTACTCATTACGCTGTGCCCGTACTTTCATGAATTTCCCCCACCACATGATTCAGTAAAATTCAGGAAAATTCAGTTACTGAAAGTACGGGAACAGACCTAATGTTTATTGTTCACAAATTTTGGAATTTAGACATAGTTAGGTTCTAATTAGAGATTAAGCGTATATACTGGAACAGGTATTCTTTTGGGACAATCAGTACTTAGTATGAAATTCAAAAATACTAGGTTCGAGTGTTTTCGTATTTGCGAGTATTTTCATACTTGCAAGTATTTTATTCAAATATTCAAAAAGTTTTTAGGGCAAAGGTAGCTGAAATCGGACAAAATCGGTCAATTTTGGGTGAGAGTGGTTTGGGACATGAAGGGCCAAGATCTATTTCTGCGATACAAAAATTTCAGTTTTGTAGGGGAGTAAGGGGTTTTTTAGCCATAGTTTGGCAAAAACTGCCTTTACGGCACTTTCGATGATTGAAAATGGTCGGAGAGTACAATAGTGATATTTTAAGGGCGAGAAAAAATGTTGATAGGGGAAATTGGGTGAAAACGTCCATTATTACCAAAATTATTTTTTTGGTCTAGCATGGATTCGGGGACCTTTCTGAGTTGTTTCGGGTCAAATTTTCATACAAGTCTGGGAAAAAGCGGCCTAGTTTCGAAGATACGGCAAAATGAAATCCGCCGGAAAACTGTCTGGAAAAACTGAAAGTAGCACTTAAAGTGCTAAGGAGGAAAAGGTTGATATCCTTTTTGGTTCACCAGTTGGCTTCTCCGGCTGTGCTGAGGCTCTCCTCGTGACTGCAGGTCGCCACGAGGGTGTCTCCAACCCTACCGGGGTTGTAAAATTTACGAGACCGCGGGAGTTAAGATGCCCCTGGATTCATATCCAGCCTTACCGAAGAGGTTGGCTCCCTAGTGGGTGCATGCTTAATAGGCGAAACATTTTGTTTTTATCATTTCTTAATAAAATTTTCGTTTAACTTCATGCTTCAGTGAGGCGAAGTGGAAAACCGGCTGTTTTAAATTAGCCAAGAAAAGTTTGGTATCAGAGATCGATCGATGAAAAGCCATATAGATGGCAACAGGATTAGTTTGTTCTATGTTAGTAAATTTTTTGACTTTGGTAATTTGAACGAATACAGGAGATGTTTTGTGCATATAATAAAATGAAAATTAAATTGATTGAATTTCATCGTTTTTCTTTAGGCGAAAAGATTTGCCAAATGAATGGCCGACCATTGGAAAGTTACGGACAAGCTGCGCGGACTAATGACTCAGTATCCTTTCAAGATTATCTTGCACCATCACCATTCTACCTTGGGAACCTTGTGTTTGGAGGGTGGGGGAGGGCATATCATACCTTTTCATTACATCACTGCAAATCGTATGTATTGTATATATAACATACTTCAAGACCTACATACATATTTCCTCTACTTTTCTACGAAGATAGGATTTTCTGACGGACTAGAGTTTTTTAATTTGTAATTCAAATCAACTATAGCTAACTAAGCTATCAGACACTTTCTTTACATTTTGAAATCTTTTTAAAATGTTCAAAACAAAAAAAAGACACTTATTAAAATAAATACTGGGAAATTTTCTGTGCGTTTAGTTTTCTTTGTCGCCTTTTCATGGCCATGTATAAGCGGTAAATAGAAAAAGTACTAATCATATGCATAATCCTTTTTCATAACTACATTTTACATCAATCAAAAACGAATTGACACAATTGATTGACTCACACTGATGGACTCCTCCAAATGAGTGAGTCGAAGTGTGTCGACACACTAAACTGAGTCGTTTTTCCCATCTCTAGTATGTATGTGTATATATAATACGAGAGTGTCAGACTTATTAGATGCGTATTTTTGCATCTCGATCAAGAGCTGCTTAGGGTAGGTATCATTGAAAACAACAACAGTTGCTGTTGTTTTGAATGCTGCTTACCAGAACTAGCTCTCGATGGCATATGACCATGTATGTTGATTCTTTACGACCATGTGTACTGATTAATGTATGATTATACGGTTGATCAACTAGATCACTGAAAGAAAAACTCTTGGTTGATTCAACCATTTTTAATAGTATTGCAACGATTCATTCAAAATCGTTAAACGAACTACGGAAAATAGTTATTTTTACTATGTTAATATAGTTAAGTTAACGATATAAAAGTAGTTGGTTCTGGTTATACAAAAAATATCACAACGTTCATGAAATCAACTGTTTTAATTGTTATATAACCACGAAGAACAGTTGATAAATAGAAAAATATTCATCAATTCACTCAAAACTTCAACGTTTCGAATTATCAACAGTTTTTATGGTACTTAAACTACTTCGCAATAGTTGATTTCAGCAAACGTAATTTGGAATTATTCTACGCAAAGTAGAATGGTTTCAACATTTGGACGTTTTTCATGCTCCGAATGAAATTGTTTATCAACTACGCGTCATGGTGCATAAAAGTAATCAACGATTTTCTTATGGTTGTTTTAACTATAGCCCTAGTTGATGCAAAAACAACTAAGGCGAACTATTGATTTTTCATACTCCTCATACTCATGCTCCTATTCTATCATAGAAGTTTCATATGATACATGGCAAAATTGTGTTCGGTTTGCTGTTCGATATAATTCATATGCATGTTATGCAGTGAAGCCTTTATATTACCTTGTACGACGCTATTTTGTTCACAATACAGCGTTTTCCGCTGTGGCATAGCATTGGACTGCGGCAAAGCGCAGTCAAAAAATTAGAATGCACTGTTTTGTATGGTAACGCGCACAATAGCTGCAGCCGAATTTGCGGCAGCGGCAGAATTTGCCAAATATCTAATTTTGCCGCACCGCTAGCGGTGATACCTACCATAGGTTGGCATCACCTTTAGGTTGAATTAAATCTGTTTGAATTAGGTTGAATGGTCTGGTGGAATAGACAAGCGATGGCTGATGTGTATTGTGATAAGCCAACCTAATCCTCGCACAACAGCATTTAGCAATACAAAAGAAAAAAAAATTAATTTTGGTTGGTGCCTTGGTTGCATTGACAGCGGCATTGTCGGTGCATTGTGATTCACCAAATTCAACTGCGGCATTCATGCCTCCCCTGCCTATATTTCGTAATATGTATGGAAAAAAAAGTAAGCAACCACAAACAATGGTTGGAATACCATTGTTTGTGGTTGCTTACTTTTTTTGCACCACGGACGTTGTTTATCAACCACGCGTCATGGTGCATAAAAGTAATCAACTATTTTTTTATGGTTGTTTTAACTATAGCCCGTAGTTGACGCAAAAACAACTAAGGAAAACTGTTGGTTTTACCAAGATTTTTCTTTCAGTGATAATATATTGGAAAATTGGGACAACACAAGTATCAATTCAGTTTGGAATTGCTTAGTCCGATTGTGGAAGACATAATACATAAAATATATATATAAGAGAAACATAATACGTAAGAATTCATTGTACTGAATTAATTGAAGATTATTCAAATTATTAACGATGTTTCTGAATTGAACTACATACAAAAAAAAATTTTATTTTGTCGCATAGCATAACAATTTTTCTTGTCGTTAACAAACTGCTTTTTTTTAAACAGTTTTAAAAAACAGTTGTTTTCTTTTGAAAACAGAAACGCCCATCACTATCTAAACGTACAATTCATCATAATAATCCGAAAACCTGCCCTGTTAACTAAAAAGAAAGTGTCGGACAATACCAGCGGTCAGTTTCAAATTGCAAATTTTACGAATCACTTTCACAATCGGCACCGATGTACATGTGACATATGTACATATACATCAAAAATATTTTTTTCAGAGTGAATTGGCGTATTACTATGCACTGAAAGAAAAACTCTTGGTTGGTTCAACTATTTTTAATAGTATTGCAACGATTCATTCAAAATCGTTAAACGAACTAAGGAAAATAGTTATTTTTATTATGTTAATATAGTTAATTTAACGATATAAAAGTAGTTGGTTCTGGTTATACAAAAAATATCGCAACGTTCATGAAATCAACTGTTTTAATTGTTTCATAACCACGAAAATTAGTTGATAAATAGAAAAATATTCATCAATTCACTCAAAACTTCAACGTTTCGAATTATCAACAGTTTTTATGGTACTTAAACTACTTCACAATAGTTGATTTCAACAAACGAAATTCAGTGAGCAACGTCTTTGGAATTATTGTACGCAAAGTAGAATGGTTTCAACATTTGGACGTTTTTCATGCTCCGAATGAAATTGTTTATCAACCACGCGTCATGGTGCATAAAAGTAATCAACCATTTTCTTATGGTTGTTTTAACTATAGCCCTAGTTAATGCAAAAACAACTAAGGAAAACTGTTGATTTTCCATACTCCTCATACTCATACTCCTATTCTATCATAGAAGTTTCATATACTATATGGCAAAATCGTGTTCGGTTTGCTGTTCGATATAATTCATATTCATGTTATGCTGTGAAGCCTTTATATTACGTTGCATGACGCTTCTTAAGTTAATCACATGGCAGTGTCTTCCACTGTGGCAAACGCAGTGGGCTGCGGCAATACATTCATTTTTTTGTCTTTTGTATTACTAAATCCTTTTGTACGAGGATTAGGTTGGCTTGTCACAATACACATCAGCCATTGCTTGTCTATTAGACCATTCAACCTAGTAGTGATGCCAACCTACGGTAGGTATCGCCGCTAGCGGTGCGGCACAATTAGAAATTTGGCAAATTCTGCCGCAGCGGCAAATTCTGCCGCAGCGGCAAATTCGGCCGCAGCCATTGTGCGCGTTACCATACAAATGTAAAATTCAACAAACATAATTCCACACTGCGTACTATGCATATTGTTGGAATACCATTGTTTGTGGTTGCTTATTTTTTTTACACCACGGACGTTGTTTATCAACCACGCGTCATGGTGCATAAAAGTAATCAACTATTTTTTTATGGTTGTTTTAACTATAGCCCGTAGTTGACGCAAAAACAACTAAGGAAAATTGTTGATTTTACCAAGATTTTTCTTTCAGTGTGTATATTCTTGATGGCCCTTGATTTCTATCAGCCAATTGTTTGTTTACTTACTTCAGAGCTCAACTACAATTCGCTCTCAAAATTCATTCTTAAAAAATCTCTATAATCCGCCAAACAATGAGTAAACAATGAGTATTGTCATATTTTTAAATATTTTATCTCATAGTCACTATTGCCTACTACATCTTATAAAATTTACTGCTTTTCACCATAAATAGGCATTTCCTTTTTTCTTTTGAATTACAACAATCATACGATACCCAAAAAATAACAGCAGAACAATGTAATGGCGCCCGTAACCATTATCCGCGATGATTTACGTGGCGGTAGCCTGATGCGATCGCGACGAACACGTGTGTCGCGTACTGTACCTATTCAATCCATTTGCATCTTGATAAGTTTCACTCCAAATTTTGGATTTCATTCACAAAAACATGTCAACATTTCCACGAATTAATTCATCGCGTTCTGAGCCCATAAAGTCAAGTTTTATCGCGCTACTGTTGCCCCGATGCCTCCTGATCAAATTACGACCGTTTCCCTGGCCGTTGGATTTGACGCGAGCTACTGCCCGCCAGCAATTCTTCATCTGAATCTCAGAAGAATCTTCTGGTAGACATCATATATGTATGTTGGCGTTGATCCCAAAGCGTATCTCGTTTGTACCTGGAACGGACACGAAACAATTAAATTTATATTCTTTTTTTCAATTCAAATTTCCAACGACGATCCCTGGTGCAGAGTTACCAGTGTGGTAGGAAGTGATGATGGATGCGTCTTGGATCATTTGTATTGTTATCGGCAGCATCCTATCCACTGTGACACATTTTCTGTTGGAAGTGTTCAGGAACAGGCTTTATTTGGGGATAGTGTGACATCGCAATAGGACGTATACTGCCATGCTAAGCATAAGCGCTCTATCTGAATTTTTCTTATTTTTGAGCTAATACTGGATACAAAATCTACATACTGTATTACATCATTCTACGAAATTTGAAAAACCTACCTTTTTTGTGGAAGTATATTAATATCAATATTGGAAAATACACTCTCCATATAAGTATCTCCAGTACAGATCATTAAACATCTCAAAAGTACTAAAATGTAGATAGAACTTTTATGCTTAGCAGGGCATTATACGTATCAACATTTTTTTTTTACGAAAAATAGCGTCTCTTCTCTATGTCTGAAATCAAAGCGTCATCAACAGCCTCTGCAGACCTGGCAGCACCATGTCCTTTCTTGGCATTTCCCACAAAACGCCCGATCCATTCAAAAAGGAAGCCCATCCAAGCCGTCATCCGAAGAGTTACGATCCTTATTCGCCCAGGATTACTCCGAAATTACCAGCAACAAAAATTATGTTGTCCTGGAACTTTATCACCCGAACTGTCACATTTTATTACTTTCTCCGGATTTTTTATTGTTTCCTTTCACTCACCAGATAAAACAAGGCGTTTTATGGCGTGTACACTACTTGTAAGTCGTTTCTCACCTGCATGTCCGCCCGATTGCAGCTAACACAGTGAGTTGCTGTTGAACAGATCGTCATCATCATGACCATCATCATCATCATCGTTTTATGATTTTTTTTTGTGCTGCACTGTGATCTCCGGCGATCAGATCGGGCAGGTAAGAACAGCCAAAATGACGGTGCTGTAAGAAAATGCTCATAAAATGTAGGAAGTGGCCGGTAACGTTCACGAGTTTCGAGAAAGATTTGGCAGACCTCAAGACCAGTGATGAATATCAATGTTCCGTTCGCGAGGCTCTTGCTCTTTTGTCCACCTGCAACCAGAAGACAAAATTGTCAAATTGACTGTAACTGCTTTGTACGTTTTTCGAGTTTTGGATCCAACATCGTCCATTTGAGTGGCCAAAGCAACCAAACCTACACATCATGAACTTTGTCTCAGAAATTTCATAGTTCACTCACATATGTACATAGGTACATAGAGTTAGTATCTGCATATCGACAGTGTATAAAGCAACGAACATAAAACAATAGACGTTCAAGATTGATATCTTATTGTATTTGTTCGTACCGAATAGTAACGGTACTTCGAAGCATGGATACAGAAGTAGAAAAAATGGCTACATCTTCACAATGCTTTGAATCTATTGATTTGCAATTTTAGTATGCGTAAGCATGCGTAGCATTAGTAGCATGCACATGAATGATACAATGAAAAGAAAAAATTTCAAAGACAATATCTCTCACAGAATAACAAATCGCTTCCCTGAAGTCGAACGGTAGAAAAATAAGTAGATAAATACCAACTTGGCGATAGTAAATTTATTTCTAAATATACTTTGTATTATGACAATATGTGTACATGTGGCTCGTACATAATTACGGATATTCTTTTGACATTCTGTTTCAATGACCTTTCATGCATTTTCATATTGAAAGATATTTAATTTTTGTTTCAAAACAGAAATAAATAATTAGGAGGAGTTTGTTGTTTTGCGTGTATCTTTCGCATGCGTTCATAGTTTTTTTTTCTGCGGTGTACTGTCATTTCACAAACCGGCAATTTTGGCACTAAGTGAAACTAAGGTCGTTTCTAATACTGATATCAATCAGTACCACGTAGCTGGTTATCATTTAGGGCCCCGCTTCTCCCCCAAAGAGGGACCATAATTTATGTGCGTAATGATGTGCCGTTTATCACCCTTCACCTGCTTATTTCTGCTAATCCGGAATTTAATTATCTCTGGATTAGATTCAAATTTTCTAAGCACATCATCTTTTTTTGCTTTTTATACCGCAGCCCTGACATGTCTGATGCAGATACTGTTCGTTCCTTCGATGCACTGTCTTCTGACATTATTAGATAAATATTCGATTTCAGTTTCTGCGCCTCTTGGCAACTCGGACCACAATTTGATCTCGGCCCACTTTAACATCTCTTCTCTGATTAACACTAATCAGTTTCCCACCAAACGACTGGTCTGGCATTATGGCAAGGCTGACCGACATAATATAATATGGAATGTACTCTTTTATTCCTCATGCCTTCAAGTACACTAAGCCAACCACCACCTCATGGTTTAGTTAAAATTTTCAAAATTTTCAACTTCCTGGCTCCGTGCGTCGACACGGGCACTGGGTCTGCTTAGTCAGCTCATGTTGCAGAGCCAAGGGTGGTTTCCGTTACGGAACTATGCCCCCTTTTTCCCTTGGGTATTTTTATTATACCAGTTTGCGGCTACTTTATGATGACGGATGAAATCATAAGTAGCATCCCGTTTTTTCTGAGAGTCGACCGACTCCTTGTTTTCAAAAACTGACCCCAGCCGCAGCGAGCTAGCAAAGCGGCACCCCAACATCCGTCGGGGTTGGTTAGAGGGTACTCCGCTAATGCGAACGAGGGTCCTTCACGGTCATTTCTAGGGTACCCTGCTCTCGGGGCAATTCTTTTTTGTTTGAATTAGCCTCCACTTTTTGGTCCTTAGCACTCTTGGTTCTGGACTTTGGTCTGGTTCTGAGTTGTGCTAAGGCCACTTCAATTCACACAACTCGCTACATAACCGAACATAAGCGGGAAACAGCCTCAGCAAGGAAAAGGAACACAACGGTAGCACGATCTGCAGTAGCGAAACACATCCTGGAGGAGGAGCACAGCATAACGTGGGACAACGTGGAGGTGATTAAGGAAGTACAGCAGGTACGAAAACTGGATGCGTACGAAAGCCTGAACATATGGAAAACCCCGATAGATAGGCGACTAAGCACAGACCAAGGAAACTGTGTATCACCATTGTTCAGGTTAATTTGTGCAGATATTTTATGATTATGAATGTAATTAATATAGATAGTTAAATGTACTTAAGTATATAACTAATAGATAATTAGCTGGTCATTCAATACTTTAAAAATAAGCACCTTAAATAAAATACCTAAGTTATTTTAAGATTAGGGGGCCCGGTAGCTCTGCTCGCTAAGTCGTTAGGCCGAAAAGCGGCGTGCTACGGGGCCTGCGAGTTCGAATCCCGCCAGTGCCATGGCTGTCAGTGTTGTTATATTACAAGTCGAGAGTTCTGTTTAGACTGACTTTATTTCCAAATCTCAATACTTACTTTCTAACTTACACTAATACTTATAAATAACTTACTTAGGAGAGAGAGAAAGTTACAATAATACAACACCTCTGCTCTTAAGTTTTTAATGTATTTGTCCATTTTGGATTCGTTTAGTTACATTGTTCATGTTTTTTATTTGTTTTTGATTCTTGCTTGATTCATTATATAATTCAATTCTAATTCATTATATAATTCAATTCTAAGTCATTAAATAATTCAATTCTAATTCATTATTGTTTTTCTTTAATTCATCCTTGATTTCAACATCATTTTTCTAAATTGTTTATTTATTTCCTTGATTTCAACATCATGTTTCTAAATTATTTTACTTAACCTGTCTTGCATTTCAATCCAACGATAATAAAATATGTTATAATTATAACTCTCAAGCTTAGTGCCTATGCAGTATTACTTTATGTTAGCTTTTCCAGTTATGATCAAATTTTTGTTTAATATTATCTTGAGATTAATGATTTAGAGTGATCAGCATAAAACTTTGACTAGTTCCATTCAAATTAGTTTCTGTTTAGTATTTAGGATTCACACATGTAATGCTCGAAGACTTGTATATGAACACATCAGAGAACTTTATGATTTTTCACGCCTTATGACTTTCCCGGACCTGGTTACCATACAATTATCATCATGATTGCTATAGTTCAACAACGGATTTGTTACATTATTTTCATTTTGACTTCCGGGTGGTTCATCAGCATTTATATTGTTTTGAGATTGTGATGCATCGTCAATGGAAAGTTCGTGCGCTTTTATTTCTTCAGGTTCATTGCTAACTGGTGATCCTAATGCAGATTCACTTTGCTTAAACTGGAATCTTGACATATGCGCTATTGGGGTGCTCATTAAGTTCTTATTTGAAGGCTTTGATTTGTTGTCAGGCGGAACATCGGTGAAAGACTCACTTTTATTTATATTTCTGTCACCACTAATTTTCAATAAGTGCTCACGATTTCTTCTATAATTTGTATTGCTACTGTTCTCTTTGATTACATAAGAGTTAGGTTGTTCGCATTTGTCAACGACTCTGCCTTGGGTCCAATTTTTAACTTGGGGATGTTTTTTGAACAAAACTTCCTCGTTCACATTGATTGTGGGTAGTGTTTTTGCATGCTTATTGTAGTACATTTTCATTTTGTCTGTCTTGATTTGTAAGTTATTTTTATGCCTTGTTTCATTTATGACTTCGGGTTTTAGGTTTTGCAGCCTGACTGGTAATTTTGTTCTCAGATTCCGAGACATGAGAAGCTTAGCTGGAGAATCGAAATTGCCTTTAGGAGTATTTCGATATTGAAGTAGACCTATATATGGATCTGTTCCAGACTCTTGGCATTTAGATAGAATATTTTTTATTGTTTTCACAGTACTTTCAACTAACCCATTAGATTTTGGATAATATGGACTAGTTGTTACACTTTCAATGTCCCACTCATTTAAAAAAAATTTGAATTCTTTTGAGTTGAAAGGAGGTCCGTTATCGGAAATTAAAATTTTAGGTATTCCATGCCTTGCAAAAATCGATTTCAAATGAGTTATCACATTGTTAGCGGTTAGATTTTTGTGTAATTTTGCACTTTCTACGTATTTTGAATAATAGTCAACAACTAATAGGTAGGTATCATTTCGCCATTTGAAGAAGTCAACTCCTAATTTCTCCCACGGTAAGGAAGGAATGGAGTGTTGTGTCAATGGCATCTTTGGATTTGCAGGTCTAAGTGTTTTGCAGAACATGCAACTTTGCACAACATTTTTAATATCATTTGTCATGCATGGCCAGTATACAATGTATCTTGCTAAATTCAAACATCGGTTGATTCCCAGATGTCCTTCATGAATTTTTTTTAAAATATCTGCTCGCATTCTCGTGGGAATGACAAGACTTTTATTCTTAAAGACGAGATCGTCAACAACTGTCAACTCCTCTCTGATGTTAAAATAAGGTTGAGCTAGGCGCTTCGTATTGCTTACCGTATCAGGCCACCCTTTCAAACAATATTCTTTAACTAAACTCAAAGCTTCATCTTCTTGAATTAATGTTCTGATCTCCTGCAGCCTTTTGTCGGTCACAGAAATCTGCGAAACAACTGAATTCACATGAAGGCTTATTTCTTTATCGATATTTTGAAAATTTAAATCATGTTGGTTACACGCCCTAGATAAAGTATCTGCGATGTAAAGATGTTTACCAGGAACGTAAATAACTTTGATATTGTACATCTGTAGTTTCAAAAGAATCCGTTGAAGACGCAAAGATACTGAGTTTAGAGGTTTGCAAAAAATTGGAATCAATGGTTTGTGATCTGTTTCCACAGTCACGAATTGACCATAAATGTATCTATGAAATTTATTGCAACCAAAGTAGATAGCCAAAAGTTCCTTTTCTATTTGAGAATAATTTCTTTGTGTTTCAGTTAGGGTGGAAGATGCATACGCAATCGGGCGTTTTTCATGCATTAATACCGCACCCATGGCGTCGTATGATGAATCTACAGACAAAGTAATCGGTTTGCTTGGATCGAAATGACAGAGTACAGGAGCAGTGCTAATGAGTTCTTTTATATTGTTAAACTCTTTCTCGTGTTCAGGGAACCATACCCATAATGTCTCCTTTTTCAATAGGTTTCTTAAGTGAAAAGTCTCTGCAGAAATATTTTTCATGAATGGGCCTAAATAATTCACCATGCCCAGAAACCTTTGCAGTTCCTTGACATTTCTCGGCGCTTGCATGTTTTTGATGGCATCAATTTTTGACGGATCCGAAGAAACTCCATCGCAGGAAAATATATGACCTAAATATTTAATTTTTTTTTAGACCGAATTCACATTTTGATTTATTAAATTTCAGACCTACTGCCCTTGCTCTTTCAAGTACAAGTCTTAGTGTCTTATCGTGTTCTTCTTTGTTTTTTCCGAAAATGATAAAATCATCTATAAATATTTCAAGTCCTGCAATATCACCGAATAATTTATTCATCACATACTGAAACTCTTTTGAAGCTGTTTTTATGCCATACGGCAGCCTCAAAAATCTATACCTTCCGAAAGGAGTATTAAAAGTGCACAGAAATGAACTTTCATCATCGAGTTCAAGCATCCAAAACCCCGAATTCGCATCCAGTTTGCTGAAATATTTTGCTTGAGATAGTTGCGTTCGTATATATTCTATGTCCGGCATCACATCTTTTGAGTTAACAATAGCTTCATTCAAGTTTCGTGGGTCTAAACAAACTCTCAAACTGTTATTACTTTTTTCTACTAATACAACTGAACTTGCCCATTCCGTGGGCTCATTAACTTTTTTTATCACTCCTAATTTTTCCATTCGATTCAATTCTTGTTTGTATTTATCTAAAACTTTGAATGGTACTTTTCGCGGTGGGTCGATTTTAGGCTTAATATTTTCTTGTATTTGAATATGAACTTTATCTGTTAATCGCCCTAAACCTTCAAAAATGTCTGTGTATTCAAGTAGTATATTTTCATATTGACTTCCATTAATATTGATTTGACTGACTTTTTGAATTAGATTTAAGTTTTTACATGCTTGAAACCCTAAAATTGCCATATTACCTGTATTGACTACGAAAAAATTGATCATAACTTTATTTTCATTTAATTTGCAACGCATACATATAATTCCTATTATTTTCAATTCTTCTCCACTATATGATATAAGCTTCATGTTTGTATTTTGTATATAATTTTTACTTATACCTAGTTTCTTAAACTGTGTAACCGGAATGATGTTCGCTTGTGCACCAGTGTCAAGAAGACAAACCAGTTTTTTCGAATTGATAGTGAGTGTTGTGGTCCAGCAGTCACTCAATTTCTTATCAGTATTGATAGTGCCGATAAAGAGCTCATCTGACGAGTTATATTTTTGAATTGTGACGTTTTTTACATGTACGCGGGTAGAGCGACAAACACTAGCAAAATGATTACTTTTCTTACATTTATTGCAAGTTTTTCCAAGAGCGGGGCATTCATTTACTTTGTGTTTGAAACCACATTTACCACATTCAATTGTATTGGTATTACAAGTATTATATTGCTCGTTCGCAAAACTTTTGCCCCTTGACGAGCGTAGCGAATAATGCTTACAGTTATTGATTTTATGTTTATTGCTTGTTGTGCTAGTGATATTCTGCGAAGCTGATTTATGTACAGCCGCTATTGTATTAGAATATTGATGTGTGTCATTATCTAATACTTTGATTTGGTTACTAGTTTGTTCTAGTATAAGAGCAATTTCAGTAGCCTTAGTGAGGGTAATGTTCCCCTCCTGCAATAAACGATCACGAATTTTATTGTTTTCTTGGTTGAGACCACAAATGAAAATGTCTTTGACTATGTCAAATTGTAAACCGCCTAATTCACATGACGAACTTAAGTTTTTGAGCTCCGTTATGAACTCCGTTATTGTTCCATGTGGAAGCTGCTTTCTTGAAAAGAATTTATGGCGTTCCATGGCCAAGTTCTTCTTTGGAGAACAATATGCCTCAAACTTGTCAATAATTCTATCATATTTTACCTTATCGAATTCCTCACCAAAGGAGTTGAAAATAGGAAGAGCCGCTGGACCAAGTAAATGAAGAAATACTGCCACCTTCTTTGAATCGGGTTCCGCTTCTAAGCCTGTCGCTCTTAAATATATTCTGAATTGTTGCTTCCAATTTTTCCAGTTGTCTGCTAGATTAGTCTGTTGACTAAAATCCAACGGTGTGATTCCTGGGAACGTCGTTTGATATTCCATAGTGATATTACTCGTTTCTCAAACGTTCTGTTTCACTTATTATCACAAGATACGTTTTACTAACTTACTGGAATGTTTTACCGACGTTTTACCGGCTGCGCCATGTTATATTACAAGTCGAGAGTTCTGTTTAGACTGACTTTATTTCCAAATCTCAATACTTACTTTCTAACTTACACTAATACTTATAAATAACTTACTTAGGAGAGAGAGAAAGTTACAATAATACAACAAGTGTGAATGCGTGTGATTGTCCATGAGGGTGGCAAATGGGTGGCCCTTCACTAACCTAACCTAACCTTTTTTAAGATTAAACCAATAGACACTGAAGAAGAGGGCAGATTACCCTTGAAATATCGATATATGTCGAGTAAAAAGGAGTTCAAAGGGGAAAAAATTGGTTTAAATTAAAATTTGGCTACATGGTTTTTAAATAATATACTTCTATCGAAAGTGACGCCAATATACTTTAATTCATCGTCCCAGTGAATATTTTGCCCCAAGAAACTAAGAGGACGAGTGGGCAGGTTTATATTTTCCCTCTTTCTAGTAAAGAAGATTGCGTTTGTTTTTACATAATTAATTTTTATTTTCCATCTAAAGCAGTATTGGTAAATATTTTCTAGTTTGCTCTCCAAAGCATTTATGATTTTATTCGGACAGTGGTCACTAACATACAAACAAGTATCATCGGCATTAGTAGGGATTTCCCACTTTGGGTCCACTGGTATATGTGCGGTGTATATGTTGCATAGTGTTGGGCTTAAGACTGGGCCTTGGGGGACCCCAGCAGTGATTGGATATTGTGCAGAAAAAGCGCTATTGACTTTTACCATAAATGTGCGATTTGAAAGGGATGATTCGATGATTCTAATAAGGTAAGACGGGAACGCGAACGCTATTAGTTTATACACACACCTTGATGCCAAACAGTGTCGAACGCCTTTGCAATGTCAAGAATCACGAGACCCACTGATTTTTTATTATTGAAAGAATTGAAAGAAAAATAATATATTGTGATACTCAATATAGCTAGTGGATTGTAGAGTATTTCTGTCTGAATTCAAATTGAAAATCAGGTATGACTTTCGTGGATTCGAAAAACGACTGTATTCGAGAAAAAAGGATTTTCTCAAATACTTTACCCAGCGTAGGCAGAAGACTGATTGGGCGGAAATCTTGGACAGACCCCGATGTTGTACACGGTTTTTTGATCGGGAGGACAATCGCTCTTTTCCACACTTTCGGATAGTAGCGTAATTTAATGTAAGCATAAAATATGAAAGTTATCAATACTATCGTCTTTCTGGGCAAGTTTCTGAGTGCCAAGTTAGGGATCCTATCGTCGCTAGGGGCTTTACGATTTTTCAGCGTTTTTACTATGCGAGCTATATCTTTAGGCTAACAAAGTATATTTCCTAAGTCTTGCTCTTCAGCTGGATGGTTGCTACATGCATTTTTTACCATTCTGTCAATGAAAGTGTTGCCCATGTGATTTGTGGCATTATGAACACCATGAAAATGTTTGGCTATGGCATCGGCCTTATCAACGTCACGACAGATCACCTTTCCATCTTTTTCAATAACCAATGAGCTGACAGAGTGCTTCTTTTTTAATGCTTTCTGTATTTTCCACATATTTTGGCATCCATGGTTCATGCTTGAGAGAAAACTGTTCTAAGCAGCGTTTTTCGCACGTCCAATTTCATCTTATATCCTTTTGTTAAGATGATTAATTTCCATCTTAAATATTAAGTCCCTGCGTCGCTGCCATTTCCTCCTGATGAAGTTACGGTGTTGTGTGAGGCTAATTGGCTGTCAGGGAAAAATATCTTGAGGACTCTAGGAACTAGGCAATATCAAGGCAGTCTTGGATATCCATGGATGCACATCGCACCAGGCAAGTTTAAGGCTTAATTCGAAGCGCCCATAGGGTGGCATGCGCAACAATTGGGCGCAGAGTTTAACGATTTCTGTCGGAGTTGTGGCTCTGAGGACGAGGAGGAATCCGTCTTCCATCTCAAGGAGAAGGGTGCCGGCACTTGGTGCACTCTTAATCTCAAACCTGACCGAACTGTCCCCGGTCAATTTAAAATGGATATTGCGGTTCGTCAGAGCTGCGAGTAAGCAGATGGTTCCCTGATGTCAGTGAGTAGGAGAGAGTAAAAAAAAATATTTTGGCATTACAACGGGCCTCTCTTGTGCCTATGTGCGTCGGTTGACAGGCCTCTGTAGATCGGCAGCCACTTCAACCTACCTATCTACCTAGAACGTCATCCTAAGCCCGTTGGGAAGTATTTCGAAATAGGCCTTATATCATCCTGATTATTTGAATTTAATCCGTCAGGTCCAACAGCATTCCGACCAATTTGAAAATCTTTACGTGACGGATGGTTGATTTTCAATTCAGCAAAGATCAAATGGAGCCTTCGATTTAGACAGTCTGCTTGTAAAAATGTGGGTACCAGAGGATCGCAGGCAATCGCTGTAAGCATGCAGCCATTACAGACTTTTAGGATCAAATTGCGGCTTTCGAAAAACAGTGGAGTTTTACGACGTGATTATTACCGGCGACGACTTCGTCAGGACGCGGCTAGTTGCGTCCACAATTGCCAAACCTGTAAACAAATAAAGGCATCATATACTATTGTATGGCCACCTTTGGGGGTTGCTAGAATTACAGATCGTCCTTCGCAGCATCTATTTGTTGGCTTTATGAGTCCATATCGTCGGTACGAATTTGGAAATACCCAGCTACTGGTGGTGCTCGATGATTATACAAAATTCATATAGCTCAAGATTTAAGCTAGAGCTACAGCTGAGTTTGTGGTAAAGTTTCTGAAAGAACATATTCCTAACGTTTCGCTTGCCCGAAATGCTTAACGCTGATAATGAAGTTTAATCCGTATCGAATGTTTTTTTTTATCTTTCTGGTGGAATTTGGGTCGAATCATTGTTACACATCTTTTTGTTCTTCTAAAGCGTCCGAAAAAACGAACGAATCTGTCCTCACCGCTATTCGAGCCTACATAAGGGACGATCTTCGGAATAGGGATGCTAGCCTGTCCAAGGCATTTGCCGCATTTCGCTTATATATGAGTCTGTAATGTCCGTACAGGCTTTTGAGGACAGATAGGTTCCACCCACAAGGCTACACGAGCTTATTAAAAAGCTGCTGCTATTTAGTCTTCTTCAATAGATTATGTTCATAGTAGTTAGGGCTATGCTCTATGAGAGTTGAGACTATATGCATAGCAGGAGCGCCCATAATGTATGGGGCTTTGACTCTTTTTAGCAATATTTTACAGCTCAGAGTACTATGGATAGAGTAAGTGCAACCATAAATACTGTGTTATGGTTCACAAAATTATGCGTTTTATGGATTTTTTTTGTGCAATTCTCTGTATGCACACACTCCATCGTCTTGTTTCCCATTCACCACCCTTTTCTTGCCTCTCAATATTCCAAAGTTTGTGTATTTTTTTAGAGTTATTTTTTTATAGTTACGAGTTTTTTTTCTTGAAAGTTTTATGGCTCATATTTCTTCGGCTCACAATTCGAAAGAAGATTGAATACATGTTTGTTTACCAGTACATGCTATTTGATTTAGTGCTCCATTCTGAGCTTCGTATCTAACGCATGCAAATTAATCCAACCAAGTATTCATCATTTTTATGTAACACATCGCTTCCTGTAATGGACCCATCAAACCAATTCGAACAAACTCTACAACAGATACAACTGTTTACGTGCTAGCCATAATCACACCGAACATATAAGATCGAAGATGAGGTTTTCCCCGTAACGGCTCCCATATGATTTACACTCCAGTCTCGTCGCGCATCTGTCGACCGTTTTCCCCAGCAAACGAGAGCGATTAGCTGTCGATACTTTGGCAAGATCTGATTATCAATCTTGAAGTCCGTTAATCGCCCTTCTTTTCCGCTTTTTCGTGGATGAATAGCGCATGCAAAACAGAGAGTCCCTCTATACCGTAACGTACAATATAGTGCATCAGACGCGCCATGGCTCCAACACCCAAACTTAACTTCCATCGGACTCATTTCGCATTTCAAATGGATTCTTGTGGCTGTACTGCACCCAGCCAGTCAGCCAGCCAACGAGCTAGTTTCTAGTCGAAGCACATCCAAACGTAGCACTCGATGGCACATCTTGGCCGAACGGAATCGGAATTGTGTTTTCTGTCCGTCATAAACAAAATCACGGTCAGACTGGCTGATGACTGCTCCACAAACGTCAGCAGCCCCAATTGAAAAATCCAGGTCAGGCCTGGGCCTGGAAGCATCCGATCCGAAGACAAATGGCTGGGACATCCGTGGACTGAGGAAATGCTGCAGCCAGGGAAAATTTCAACGAACCCGGTGTTTTTCTGCTTTCCTGTCGAGATGAATCAGACGGCTGGCTATTGTTTTCGGCGTCCGACTATGAAAATCGAACGCAAATCGTTCCGAGAACGTGCTCAGATGTCGATCATTCATATCATCATATCCCAGACAAGGTTGGGTAGCAAATGATTAGTTTGCACGTACGTCCATTTGCAGTTACCGGTTGTCGGTATCCAGTCTTTGTGTGCGATTCGCTCCAGCGGAAGTTGTAAGAAGTTCAGCTGACCAATTTGGAAGCTGCCTCACGTTGGACCGTATGCTTACGCACGTGGCGTTTAGGTTGAAATGTGTGATGGCTACTGGATTGGCTCGAAGAAAGTGTTGTCTATGGATGTGTATGTACATACCTAAACTTTTTTCATGAGCATGAGATTTAAGAAAAAAATCCTTTCGAAGATACTGATTGAGGTGGAATATTGAAATGAATTGACATAATATCGGTATTACATGATAAATAAATCCATATAGGTATAGTTAAAATAATTTGCCTTTTATCTTTAAGTATTTCTAATAGCTGTTAAATTTCGGAACGACATATTTTGTGTTTCTTAGGGTACGGACAAGACGGAGCGACGAGAGCGTCGCGAGCGTCGAGTCAAGCAACGCGTCGAAATCGGTCATATGCTTTCAAATGGAAGTGGCCATGTCGAAGCAGCGACCAAAGAGTGAAAATTTGATGGTAGCGACGACATCAACGACCTAGAAGATATTTGGACAGGCGGTTATAGTGTACATGTAAGAAAGTGCGCTGGGACCAATTTCCTCGTCTCTATCCTCCCTCTCTGACCATGCAACGCACCACGTTGTTCATTAAGTTGTCAGTTTGACTTTTCTCGCGCCGTGATTTATTCAACAACGTTATAAACAAGTCGGAAATTCAATCAATAATCACTAATGTAAAGTGTTTTTTGCGAATTGAAGTGCTTTTCGGAAGTAATCAGGTACATTCGCAGGATTTGAACAGGAAAAGTGCTAGTGACAGTGTTTGAAAACAGTTAAATCCAGTAAAAATGAAGTGTTCAGTGCCAGATTGCCAAAACACAGTTCGTTCTCGAGTGGTCGGTGTGTCTTTCCACAAGTAAGTATACATAAGTGTTCTCTGTACTGTAACAATTAAGTAAATGAAGTTTATTTCACGAAAAGTGGCAAGGTACTCGTTAAAATCAAACAATTATCTTGGCCCGCCATGCCGGTTGATTCAACACGTACTCATGTTCACCGAGTTTGACAATTTACTGAACATCGGTCGTGGTAGCAAATAGCGGGGTGAAGGGAAAACATCGGCGTGGTAAAAATGACTTGTCGCTGGGGGCAATTTCTTGCACTTTGTGTGAAATTGTTTCAAAATTCAATATTTAACCAGTTTTTTGTTTGTCTTATCGTGTTTCGTTGTTCAAAACGTGGAAAATAATACATTTCTCTAAACTTTTACTGTTTGTTTAGTTTAAATATATATGTATATATGTATATATATATATATATATATATATATATATATATATATATATATATATATATATATATGTATATATATATATGTATATATATATATATATATATATATATATATATATATATATATGTATAAATATATATATATATATATATATATATATATATATATATATATATATATATATATATATATATATATCAATATATTGACCGTTGCCGTAATTCCGCCGCAGCCGGTCCCAAGCCCGGTTAGAAAGGAAGAGGGAGGCATATGTTTATCAAAAATAAGATTATTTACTAACCTTTTTAATAGTTTTTTTATTAGTATACATAACTAAGTACTCCACACCAGAACTATATGCTTAAAGTATTTTGTAGGATATATTCCTCAGGATTTAAACAACCTTATAATGCATATGATCATATTAATCTGGTTTATAATGTATATGGAACTTCGTACAGTCTAGTACTGGCTCCTAATGTGTGGGGTCCCTGCAGGTTATAACGAGATATTGTATAAGTAGCTTCGAGTTCAACTAGCTCTCAATAGGTACCTGAATGAAATCAAGGGTAAAGTGAGACGTGGAATTCATCACGCAACCTTCGTAGACCTTGACAGTGAAATTCGATAAAGTAGATCGGACAAGGTATGTCTTCAGATTACTTTAGAATAATGCATATGATAAATGCATCAACTATACATATTATATTTTCTTCTTTGGTCCCGGAATCCTACTACAGAATGCAACATTGCCTCTCCTTTTTCAGGGGCTTTAAATTATAATTATTTATATTTATATGTGTACTATTGAAAAAGATTACGGATATAACACATATTACATATATGCCGATAAAGCTCTATATCCCAATATTATTATCCTGACTCCAGTTATACAAAAGCATCCCAGTATAATAAAGGCTAAGCAATACTCAGATGGTAGTCAAATTAGGCAAAGTAGTAGGTATCTACCAGTTAGTAGGAGTTAAATAGTTAAGTAAAAATGCAATGAGTCTAACTCAAATAATTTGAATATTGCAAACATAGATCATAACGTTTTTCAAAATATCTTCATATATTTTACATTATTTGCAGTTGACTACGTTTCAATTATAGTATATTGCAAATCAACGATTATACCCATTCGACAAATATGAATATACAATTGTCATTCAAACCCACGCGCCAAGTATATGCCCCTTAAATATTTCATTTTTTGCATTTTCCTACACCCTTGAACTTTTCCCTATGTGTTCGTACGGCTTTATATGTGCTCGTGGAAAACCCCGTTTTCGGTCCCAAGATTCATTTCTCACCGCCTGTCCAAATATCTTCTAGGTCGTTGGACGACATCGATTCGAACCGATTTCGTTGCTCGACTGCTCGCAGCGGTAATGTATGTTGTTGTTGCAAAATGTGTTTCGATGGCATACAGTAAGTAGACGAATTGCGTTAATGGGTTTTTCGTGGGTGATTCGAAATTTTGGGTACACTTTTTATAATTGAACGGTGCAGAATTGCACACAGTCAATTAGATTCCTACCAGTGATTAGGAAAATTTATTGATTTATATATATCAGCAGTCTATTGATTTCAATTTGGTGTATTGTGGTGAGAAAAACTCTTCATCCGCCACTGAAGAACTCATTATTTCGACTGCCACTGTAAAATTTCATTTACAATTTTGCGTCTCGTCGCGTCTACATGAACACAATTCAATGAGCTGTTCTATCCTGGACTCGACGCTATGCTCGACTCGACGCTCTCGTCGCTCCGTCTTGTCCGTACCCTTAGAGATTTTTTATCTATTGTCTCCCAAATCGATCAAATATCACTATACCATCGCTTTCGAATAAATTTGTGCTCTTTTATGGCAAAAAAATCATTACAACTAAATTAATAGCAAACAAAATACATTGAACGTATAAAAATACATTAATGTGCATTCCTCCATATTCATATCAATTGCATTTTTCGGGACTCATAGCTAATGCTTATAGTAGGGGAGCCCGGGATGCTAAATTTGCAGTTACTAAAGCGTCGTGGGGACCTATTGGATTGTGAAGATTAGGTTCTAAAATGAAAAAAAGTTAGATATTAATCTGACGATTAACTAGTGAGGGGTGGCCGTAAAAAGCGGTAAAAAAAAAAACCAAAAAAAGTTATTCGAGCGTGTCAGATATTCAGAGGGAATATTAAGTGAACTCAAAAAAGTGTCCTATTAGTCCGGGGAAATCTAACATGGTGCTTCGGAAAAATTATGGGTAAGCTGAATGTTGGTGTGAACCTTGGTACTGGCGTGTTGAACAAAATGTCAAAAGTCTCCATCGATCTGAGTGCTGCGTCACTTTTTATACGGGGTCAAAGGTCACAGAAAGTGACCTTTCCTAAATATCTCAGTAACGGTTACGTCTTTAGAAAAACAATGTATGACGAATTTGTAGCTTAAAAAATTTCCAACAAAAAAAATTTTATAGCTTTTTCCTGTAACCATAACTGTTTTTGAGATAAATTGATCTAAACATTTCTTACTAGCATCGTCCTCTTTCTCACGGCATGATAATATTATCCGATTTCGATTATGACTTGGCGTGTTTGTGAGTTTGTTTTTCTATATTTAAGAGGCGCATGGAAAAAACAAATAAATTAACTTTTCTACCAGACTCCAGTGTAGGTGGAAAAGTGTGCTCCGAAAAGTTCCCCCCTCTCCCTTTGCCATAAAATGGTATCCCTGAGCATCCATTTCAAATCTTCAGAAATGAGCTCGTTGCCTACTCTTTGCCCACTGTTAAATAAGATATGATCACTTTTTATCCTGGTAGTTGCCTTTTCTTGACATCGCAGGACCAGCCCTACATCCGCACCCTTCCCACACCCTACCCACCCCCGCAAACGAACCACCCCGAAATACCCGGTTTTTTAGTTTTTATTTCCATTCCGTCTTAACCCATGAACGATTAGGGCAAGGTCACGTAATTTCAGGTGCAAATTGGTTTCGAGACGTGACATGTCCCTTTGGCGCTATGCAATCATCACAGGATTGGTAAAAAAACTGATTATTCGGGGATAATCTGCATCGGATTGAGCTCCTATAATGTCAAGAGTGAGCGTTTACAGAATTATGGCATGATATTATCTTGTTTTTTCATGCTCCTAGGCCCATGACATGTTACGAAACCTATTTTCACCTGCAATTTTGTTGTTTTGTCCTGCTCTTTCGTGGAATATCCCATAAATGATGCCGCAATACAGTTTTTTTCGGAGAAGAGAGTAGCGAACAGATGTCCCTACAAGTTTTATGGCAAAGGGGGGCGGGGGGTGGTGGTAACTTTTCGGAGTACACTTTTCCACCTACCCTGGAGTTTGGTAGATAAGTTTCTATACATGTTTTTTCCATGCGCCTCTTAAACATAGAAAAACAAACTCACAAACATGCCAAGTCGTAATAAAAATCGGATAATATCAACATGCCGATGAGAATGAGGGTGCTGTTAATAACAAATATTTAGATCAATATATCTCAAAAACGGTTATGTTAACAGGAAAAAGTTATAACATCTTTTTTGTTGGAATTTTTTTAAGCTACAAATTCGTCATACATTGTTTTTCTGAAAACGTGACCGTTACTGAGATATTTAGGAAAGGTCACTTTTGGTGACCTTTGAACCCGTATAAAAAGTGACGCAGCACTCGGATCGATGGGGACTTTTGACATTTTGCTCAACACGCCAGTACCAAGGTTCACACCAAAATTCAGCTTTCCCCTAATTTTTCCGAAGTTTCGTTTTTTTTATGTCGGATTTCACTGGGCTATATTTAAATGACTGACGATTTGGACGTGACCAAAAGTCATGACTGATTTTTTCAAATGTAAAAAAACATGTGACCTTGAGCGCGTCAGATTTTTATACAGAGGGTTCAACTTGATGTCTTAGTTGTCCGACATGATAATCTGACAATTATATGGAGGGATATTGTTAATCTGACAATTTGAAAACAAAATTTTTTTCTTTTCTTCTTTTTATTACTGGATTAAATAAAAACAATATGTCCATATATGTATATATATATATATATATATATATATATATATATGTATATATATATATATATATATATATATATATATATATATATATATCTAGAAAATTCAATCATTTATTGATATAAGAGTAGAAGAAAAAATATTAAAAACAAGTATTTTAATCTTCATCCTCACTGGATTCGTCTTCGAAGTTGGTTTCCAATTGAAAAAACTTATTGCATTAAATTTACTTAATTATTTTAAAACACAACAAACAAACCAAAGCGTCGTACATCTACGAAAACGAACAAGTCATTGTGATCAGCTGAGATGTCATCATGGCGGCAGACGGTAGTGTGAGGACGGTGCGAGAGATTGAGTGATATAGAAAGGGTGAGAAGGAAGAGGGGCGCGGAGTGGGGAATACACAGATCTCAGCATCTATATGCTTCATCATTTATTGATGGTTTTAGCTACATCGCCCCATGAAAACCGTCAGATTATTTGTTTTTCATAATATTGATAGGATTTGGGTTTCCTTCAAAATAAAAAAAAAAAATTCAATCGCGCTCGAGTATCTCGAGGTGAGGTTTTTTTTACAACTTTGTGACTCGCCTATTTCCTTATGTCACGCTCAAATTGTCAGATTATTGAAATATACTCTTTTCTGGAGGTACTTAACTTATCTTGTCTTAATCTGACGCTCTCGAGTTTTTCTGAGGATCATTTTTTTTTACTAATCTGACGGGCTGCCCTCAACACGTCCCACTATATTACGGGTTCATATATGGCAGGGTACATTACAGGGTGCAAGGTTTCTCCCCATATGATTTCTGACGCGCTCGAGTAACGCGCAAAATCCCCGCTTGGGCTCCCCTACTATTATTATTGATGCAATACTGTTAGTAAGTAGGGATCTATTAGACGTAATCAAGCGCCCATTGTGGGTCTATTTTGCTTTCGTATCTAGCCAACGCAATTCCTTTTATTTGTTTTTCGAACATCTTATTGTACTATTTAGTTCAGAGGTTGCTTTAGGAATTCTTATTTTATTATTATCGCCATGTTCCAACAAAGTGTATTATTATCGGCATGTTCCAACCAAGTGTACCGATTTCTCGAAATTATTTTATAAATCAAACATTTCGGTACTAAATCTACCCAATGGTCGTGAAACCTTTGGAAAATATTTGTTATTGCCTCTAAACTGACTATTTTCGCGTTGGTCTCAAACGAACTTTTAAAACATCAACAAAACTCGCATCACAGCACGAACGATTATGGCGAAAATATACTTCAGCTAACTCCATGGACTTATTTACTACGACATGGATAAGAAAATGATGGATTTGATCGACCGTCAATGGTTCGTGTCTCTGATGAGGTGAATATGTTTCTAGTTAGAATTTGTTTTGTTTGTTGTTTTTAATTAATTTTTGTTTGTTGGATTGATTTTTCAACTAAGTTTTGCATATTTTATTGTAATCGTGAAAAATGTATGCATTATTTAGAAATAATTTCGATCTAGCAAAAATTATAAAGTGAACATGAATGAATCTGAGAATTTCAAAGATGCTCTAAGTGTTATTAAGCGACAAACTAGTCTGATTGATTTTTTTTCTAAATAAGCAGAGCTTAACATTATGTTTGGGAATATAATCTTGTCAGTCTAAAACGTGAATTTTCGCATTTTTCATGCAACGTTAATTTTTTTTATTGACCTAGTAAGGTGTACAAAAAAGCAATAACAAATTTAAACATGTTTTGCTTAAGCCAAATGAGAATCATATTGGTACATGTCAGCAGACTTCAGTCTGGTTGTCAAACTTAATACCTATGAAAATTCTACGGAAAGGAAAAAAAAAATAGTTTAAGGATTTAAACCAGTGAATTTTAAGAATTAAAGCAGTGAATTTTTTAGCTAGTGGTTTAGAGATACTCGTAGATGGGGAAAAACTGTTAAATATTTTCCAGCATATATTTATCGGTTCCCTGTCTTCATAGATAGTGTGATGTTGATGCTCATTGAGGAGCCAAATATGTCTTACAGGATTACTAAAAGTGATTTTATTACGAAGACATTCAACGTTAATCAAACCGCTAATAGAATCAAAAAGCAAACATGAGCATAATGCCGCTCTCCTTGAAGAAAGTGTCGTCAGATTTAAGAGACACTACAAGTTGGAAAACTTTAAAAATCTTGTGGATTAAAGAGATCTCTCAAGACAAAAAGCACGAAATGTCGGCTGTTAAAACAACACAAGACCATGAGCATACAGTGGGATTTGAGCCCGCGGGCAGTAATTCGCTGCTTTGGGTTGGCTCTTTAGCGAGTAGAGGTAACCGACTTCTGGTGAAGAGTGTTGCAGAAAAAATGCTCTGCATTTAGCATATGCCAAATAAAATCTAACCAATTACCATCACTGCTTCCTTTGCGTACACTGACGAGCCGCCATTGCTTTACATAGACTTCTAACTGCTTAGAAAATCGTCGAGGAATTCAGGGCACTATTGAACTCTCTCGCTACGTTGAATTAGGTGCATCTGCTCTGCGTACCGAGAAATTATGGTATAGAAGGAAACAAAATTGCCGATGCTTTTGCCAAACAAGGCAGCCTTCTTAGACATTGAGGGGCCTTCAATAATGTCACGGTTGCGAGTATCATCGATGCCTTGGTTCGATATGGAGTGGATAAAACTCTGGCGACCTGGGCATTGGATTTACTCAAAAACAGGCAGATTGAGGCTACCTTTTTGGAGGCCAAAGTAGAAAGAACAGTCGGAACCGGAACACCTCAAGGAGTGATTATATCTCCCCTTTTCTGGATCCTGATAATCGATGAAATACTGGAGAATTTAAGGGCCAGTGGCTTTGAGGTGGTGGCTTTGAGGTGATGACATTGTGGTAGGGATGTTCGTTATATATCGATATTTAAGAAACATCGATATTTAACTCCCAATGTCCCCGATATAATCGAACCCCCAGATATCGATTATTATAATATCGATATATTTTATCCGATACAAGAATATCGTATTGTGCTTGCAAACGAGTTGGTCAACAATTTTTCGTTTTTCGTGTTGCGACGCGAGCTAATCGCTGGTCAAGCAAGAGAAGAGAACGAAAAGGAGCAAACCGTTCAAACCAGTCTGTTTGCTTTTATACTGTTTTCTAATTAATTGGTCCAATTAATTGGATCGTATACACCGGTAATTGAAAGTACTTTAGATAATTAAAAAAAGAAGTTAGAAGTTACAACTTAGAACTTAGGTAGCGGAGAAACCAAAGGGAATATCTGAATTAGTAAATCTCTCGACTTGTTCTATTTATAGATTTTACCTTTGTATCCGCGATTCAAGGAACTTCATTTTGAAGACTAACTGGCTTGTTTTAATGCCATACTTAAAATCAAAGAACTAATCTAAAAAGATCAACAAGATGAATTATGTGTAGCTGCGGGATCAGACTCGGATGGCTCAGACAAAACTCTGTCCGATTTTAGTCTCTGAAGTGATCATCATCATTTAGTTCAACGAAATTGAAAAACAAATAAAACTGATGAAAGTGTCTCAGACGAATCATCTCTTTACTTGAGGGCTCCAGTTAGCAGATTAAATGAGATCCCTTTGGCAGTATGGGTTCATTATAAAGTACAATTGCTGAAGTTATACAATATTGCATATAAGTACTTGACTATGGTCGCTAGTTCTGTTCCTTCTGAAAGATTATTTTCGATGGCTGCGCAGGTCTTAACTCAACAGAGAAATCGGTTACAGGCTAAACGGGTGAACAAATTTTTGTTTATGCAAGTTTTAAGCAAAAAATATTGGAAACTTTGAAAAAATCGTTATATCATGATTGATTTGTATTCTATTTCTTTTTTTACATGCAATAAATATAATTGATTTGCGTTAAACTTTTTCTTTTAACTTTTTACTGTAAATGAAGTCTTACCATTCCTTATGAATTACGCTATTTTAGGCTTAGGTTTGTTGCATTAATTTTCTACAGACAACGGTTTCGAAGCCGATATTGTCAACTCTTCATTGTGGATGGGGGCTAGTAAACGTTAAGCTCAGAAATGAATACATTCATTATGAGCTTAAGAATAAATACAATTTATTCATATGCCCGGTCCAGACGCTACGTTTTGTACAACGTTTTATCTGCACAGTCTTAAACGTTGCAGATAAAACGTTGCGTGTGGATAGGAAAACTGTGCAATTTTGAGAACTGCACGGAGACGGCACAGTTGCAGCGATAACTGAGGTGGTTAGGCATAGTTATCCGTGAATTGTGCCGACAAGTCGTTACGTGTGGACGATTAGCTACGTTTTTTATGCATTTTAGCAAATGGCAAACCTTCGACAATGTTCACGGGAGTTTCTGACTCAGTTTATTGCCTTGTACGAAAGTATTTTACACATACAAGTATTTTCTTTTGTGATATATGGTTTCACTAATTCCAATAAATGAATGTATGTGTCTATGTCCATTCTCAAGTAGTTCCGCCAATCATTAGGTTCATCACTTAATTCACGCAGTAATTTAATGTGAGAAAAGTGCTGTCTTTTTAGAAGCCATTTCCTCGACCACTGTGAACGCCGGGTTCTTTGGAGATGTTCCATTTGTTTCTTTTTTTTCACGAGACAACATGCAAAAATTGACCAGAGTAGTACTTCCTCCATGGTGACGCATGAAAATAAATACAAATTTGCATCATCTGGACGCTCTTTATTTTTGCAACGTTTTGACTGCGCAGATAAAACGTTGTGCAAAACCTAGCGTCTGGACCGGGCTATATGTTAAGATATTGCAAGACTGTAGATATGACCTTATCCTTGTCCCAAAATATTTGAAATGTTCCTTTATAATATTTTGTTATATCAAAAAATCTATTTACTTTCTTTATTCCCCTTTAACTTATAATTTGAGATGAGCCAGTCCATTATAAAATAAATGTATTTATTTTCATGAGCAAAATTTGACTTGGTAAAAATGACTTGGGCAAATATTTCCCTTTGTTCTCTTTGTTTCGAACCAGAGGTCAAAGCAAATTTCAAATTTAACTAATATTCTATTTAGATTTATTCTATTTAGATGAATATTGCTAAGTTAAGAAATGTGGAATTTATCCCAAGGATATTTTCTGTATTTTATCCAGTAATAGTAGTAAACTACATCTTTTGCCAACATTTGTTCTTTTCCAATATTTCCAGAAATTTCATAATTTATAGTATATGCTCATTCTTTAAAGTAATGACATAATTTATCTGAGCGAGCATTTAAATTTTATTGTGGCAGATATTCACGAGAAAAATATACATAGAAACAATGTCAACCCCTTATATTTAGTGAGTAATGCCATCAAACCAAACCAACCAAACGCCAAACCCAATAAAGAAAATAAATTATTCAATATATATTACTTTTGATTCGATTTCGATATATTGAAAAATCGATATTTAGATTTCGATATATCGCAGACTAACGTGAAGCACAGAATTGATAAGGCTCACGCAGCACTTTTCGCGTGCCAGTCCGCCTACTTCAATACCTGGGGTCTTAAACCTAGGGTGGCCTATTATATATTTACATGTGTAGCGAGAGCGATTTTGGTGTATGGAGCGATCGTGTGGTGGAAGGCAGCGGAGAGTAAAACTAAGATCAAGGAGCTAACAAGACTGCAAAGATTAGTTTGCATATGTATAACGGCTGGGTTGGAAATGATTTTGGGACTCATGCCCCTAGATCAATTCATCTTTAGAAGCACAAGCTTAGCGGCGATACGCGCTAAAAGTTCCGTAATGTGGAACGATTCAGATCAGTGGGCCACAGCGGTATTCTTACAGAATACCGCAAAAGATTTTGGCTCGTTGCAGAAGACACGGACCACATGAGCAAAATAATGCATCTTGGCAGGAATTTCCAGGTTAAGATACCCACAAGAACAGACTGGAAGAAAAAGGGAGCCACCACCGAAAGGGGCGTCTGGATTTACACGGACGGGTCAAAGACGGACACAGGAGTTGGCTCGGGCGTGTTTTCTACGGATTTGAACCTTCACTTTTGGTGTAGACTGTCGAACCATGCTACCATCTTTCAGTCTGAAGTGCATGCTCTACGCATGGCAGTTGAGTCCATTAGCAGAATATCACCTAGGTCAATGACGATTTGCGTCGACAGCAGGGCAGCCATTCTCGCTCTTGCGTCTTACAGATGATCTTCAAAAACTGTTAACGCTTGCATAGTGGCTCTCAATGAAAGGCAAGGCATATTTCTATCCGGATGTTGTGGGTGCCAGGGCATAGTGGGGTCATAGGCAACGAAAAAGCTGATGAATTGGCGAGGAAAAGTTCAGGAGCTAGTAATAGCCCCTGCATCACTGTACCACGGTCAATCGCTGACGCGATGGACTGCAGAGTGGCCAGGACATTATGGCCATCACCTGATCTAAGCAAAAGCAGGAAACGGCTCAAGCTCAGCAGAAACTGCTTGAGAGCCACGGTCGGCTTGCTCACAGGGCACTGCCTTACCGCATCTCATGCAAACAGAATGGGACCGACATCGAGCAATTTATTCAAGAGGTGCGAGATGGAAGAGGACACCATCGAGCACACTCTCTGTGATTGTCCGGCTCTAAATAATAAATGCCTCAAGATTTTTGGTTCTTACCACTTTCAAGAGTTAGCAGAGGTGGCCAGTACCGTCACGTTGAATCAGCTGATCCAGTTTGGCGGAGCGGTCACTTGGCAGCTCTAACAAGACAGCGGAGGATGGCAAATGGGCTCAAACTGGTGGCCTAATGCTGGTCGCGTTCCCGACAACCTTCTTCACTAACATAACCTAACCTAAGGCTCGACTCTCCCACAACAAGGTCCCAAAGCTGCCTTACGTGTGCCAAGCCAACCGCATCTGCGTAAACCATTTTCGGAAAAGAGAGACCCATAAAAACAGTAGTTGTCTTCTGGTGTTGCCAGGCACATAAAGATCTTCCTCTCAGAACCTAGCCACGGGACGGCAGGATTCTTCCTAAGCAAGAGTAGAAAGAAGGTATAATTACCTAGGACGACATAGGTACTGAATAAGTCTTGCACGGGAAATGTTTAACTATACTGCTTAGAAGACGTGGATATGCGTCTCAGGTACTAATACTTCGATTGATATGCTGTATGTTTGATTGAGGATTGATAGGCTATTCTCTACTCTACGATTCATCCTGGACTTAAAAAAAGCGGAAAGCTATTCATTCTTCCGTTGACTTTTAAAACACGAACAATCGAAAAATGTTATGTTAACATGTGTCGAAAATTGTTAACAACAAAAAGTTCTTAACAGCAATTTTAGTTACAGTAATGATTGACGAATTGTAATTTTGAATATTAAAATGTGTTCATAAATTTTTAAGAAATTGCCTCTCGCAAGCTTACTTCGAACGCCATTGAAAAGGATTTTTTGATAAAAGTACGAGGATGAAATTTTTTTCGAAAACGTTATTAATGATTTTTCATATTAGTGGAGGTGTATACATAGACTTGGAATACGAAAAATTACAAGATAGTAGCGGTGTTTCAGTTATTTAAGTAAACATTTACGAATATTTCCATTCCAAATCTATTTATTGTTTACATATTCTAAATATATTTGCGAAAATATTTTGTTTTATCTGCATGATCTTTTACAGACTTGAAACAAATGTTTTCGCGACAGAAGTTTTTGTAAAAATCAACATATTTTTTCAATTGGTTTCCGATTTCTGCTTGACTACCAGTAAATGGCACTGCGCGTCACAAAACAAGTAAGTACAACTATTGTCACTGATATCAAAATTTTAGGTAAATTTTAGCGCTCTTCTTTGCATCTGTTTTATTCAAAAGACTTTTTCTTTGAATATGTACCATACAATTAGTAGAAGGTTTGTTTAGTTGGAACAAGCTTCAAGTAAAGATTATTTATTCAGTAATTTGAAGTAAAGGCACCATATCGTCAATGTCTTAAAAAACATTAAATCAAATTAAAATCAATAAATATCACAAATATCTCAGTCCAAGTCAACTTGTAGATATAATCCAGAAAATAAACAATAGGAATATTCATAGGTAATGTTTAAAGCTCACTACTTTCAGAATCCAATCTCAACCCCATTCCTTTCGCAAACTGCAACCAACACAGGAATTTTTCCTCTTAAATTCAACAAATTAATTATCATTTACTCTTCGAATGCTCTTAAATGCTTTATATATTTATTAAACGATTTTATCGAATAATTCGAGTGCCATTGCGGAATTATGGTAATTCATAGATGAAACAATTTGTCCGATTGCATTTTCCATCGATTTTTTCCTCACCTTGCCCGGAGCCTGACTAAAGCGCTAATTAAAAAGGTATGCTTCCAGTAAATCCGAGTTCCGACCGACAAACCGACCATATGCCGTTCACAGTTCAACATGATCTTGTCTCCATTGGATTTCGTTGGGAAATTCCGTGAATGCCGCCTATCGGCCTTCATCGGGTTTTTCATTAAAACGCAACACTATGAGTGCGACGCAGGAAAAGGAACGCAACCTTTCGCTTAAATATCTCAAATTCTATTGGCAAGAATTAATTAATTGTGTACCAGTTAATTAGCATCGTAGTTGAAGGAGAAGCTCGAACTTACCGTGCATTGACTGATGTATGATTGGCGATATCGTCGATCGGTTTCCTGTAAACAAAATGTTTGAAACATTTAGTTAATTTGTTACGGATATTGGTTGTGGAATTTATCATATGAGCATAGAAATATGTATTCTACATAATAAGCCCCATATATGATTGAAACCAGCATGCTTGCGCGAAATTTTACTGCGCAATCATGTGCCGAGTACGTATTGTACCACCACGCTGGCACTATCTTTAGGAGGCTGTAAGTTTTCGTAAGCAAGGATGTAAAGGGTGAAAAACATGCGTGTCATATTTTTGAAAAGAGAACGGACGGATGTTGGAAGAAAGGAATGTATTTAGATGAAAAAGGAGAAACCATCACCAACCATCTGAAAGATTTGAAGCACAGATACGAAAACAGAGAATACCAGGAAAATAGTTGAAAACATACTCGATATTTTGTACTTAGGTTTCAAGATTTATTTATTTTTTTTATTTATTTATTAGATCTATTTTAACAAGCTACTGCTCAGTTACAAAAATAGGAAACTAAAGAGAGCAAAAAAAAAATTTTTTTTAAACTAAATGAAATTAACAAATAATTGAAAATAAAAGTTATGTATGTACATATTTGAAACTTCGAAAAATTAAAATAATAGAAAAGTTGAAATTGAAAAATGTGCAAAAACTGTAAAATAATCAAGTATTATAAGGAACTTTTAAGAATTAAATCTTTAATTTTCGACTTAAATTGGGAGAACGTTAGCGGAAAAGGACCAAGCTGAAGATCGTTGTGCTTCCTGGAGATACGCACTTGCGGCGAGTTAAAATAAACTTCAGATCGCGCAAAGGGAAGAGAAAACATTAATTGAGATCTATCTGACCGATTGACGTTACGTAAACACAACATACAACCAAGATCGGAGAACATAGGGCAATGGAGTAGCTTGAAAAGCAAGCACTCGTCAAGGAACACTCGTCGGGAATCTAATGAAGGAATTTGGAATAAGGAAATACGATCAATATAACTACAGTAAAGAATGTTGAGCTTAAACAATAGTGAGCGAGTAAACCTACGCTGAACGTATTCTACTGCCTCATTGAGATACTTATGACGAGGAGACCACACTTGACAACAATACTCAAGGATGCTACGAACAAGAGAAAAAAATAAATGGAGAGAGGTAGCGATACTAGTGAGGGGAGCAGAGCATCTAAGAATGAAACCGGAAAGACGAGAGGCCTTGGCAATGTGCAGGTCGAATTTGAGCTTTGGATCAAAGTACACCAAGATCCTTAAAGCTATCAACAGCCATAATGGAAGATCCGTACAGGGTATAGGAATATATCAAAGGCGATATTTTATACGTATAGGACATTTGATGACATTTGGATATGTTCAAAGTAAGTGAATTTTAAGAACACCAGTCGCAAAGAGTACAGAGATCATTTTGAAGTTCTAGGCAGTCGTTGATAGATTCAATTACTTTGAAAATCTTGAAGTCATCGGCAAACAATCGGCAGGGAGAATCAATAAATGAAGGAACATCATTAATAAAGACTAGGAATATAAATGGGCCGAGAATGGAGCCCTGAGGAACACCCGAAAGCGGACAGAAATGTTAAGAGATGAAGGAGTGCACAGATACAGAACAAGAACGACCAGAAACATAGGACGAAAACCAAGACAAAAGAAGCCTCGACACCCCATAACTTCAAAGCTTTGCAAGGAGAATTTTGTGATCAACAGAATCAAATGCTTTGGAGAAGTCAGTATATACCACATCCACTTGTTTCCGTTGGTCTAAAGCAGAAGCAACCAAATTAGTGAAAGATATACGATTAGAGGTGGGGGATCTACCCTTAACAAAATCGTGCTGTTCTGGAGCAAGGAAGGGATGGAGGAGAGGAAAGAGCCTGTTATTAAGCACTCTTTTAACAATTTTTCCAAAACAAGGAAGGAGTGAAATTGGATGATAGTTCGAAACACAGCTTGGGTTGCCAGACTTATGGATGGGGGAAATATAAGCAGATTTCCAACTAGGGAGGAAGGAGCCGGAGGAGAGGCTGAGGTTAAATATAATAGACAAGGGAACACATAAGGACGATGATAGTGATTTGGCTAACAGGTTAGGGATACCATCAGGACCACAACCGACATTGACATCAAGACACTCGAGTAAGGATTCAATTTCAAGAAGATTTGTGTAGATGGAAGATAGGGAAGATGAAGCAAATTGGGGAATTTCACAAGACAGGATATGATTATGTTGAGAAAAGAAGGAAGAAAAATATTTAGCAAAGAGGTCACAAATTTCACGAGGATTAGATGCAGTAGCGTTATCGAGGAACATGGAATCGGGAAAACGATGGGAACTTTTGAGGAAAGGGACATAAGACCAAATAGGTTTTTGATGATTAGAACAGATAGAGGACTCGATGGTGGAAAAGTAATCTCGGAGAGCTTGATTGACGGCAGTTTTGGCAAATTCGAGGAAGTGGTCATGAGAGTCTGTATGTTTAAATCTAGCTCGAGCGGCATCATTAGCTTTCACGGCAGACGCCACATCACGACGAAATCAAGGAGCGTCATTAGGCTTGCGAGGACGTTTGGAAGGAGTGAAACAAGAGATAAGGTTGGATAGGAAGTCGTGGAATTTATTGGCAAGCTCATTGACAGTGAGTCCGCGGGAAAAGGAGAACCAGTTAACCAAGTTCATTTCAGTCATCATACCAACGAAGTTTGCTTTATGGAAATTAAAGCGCATGGCTCGAGAAGGAGCTCTAAAGGTCTGAAGATCAACATGAAGTGTAATTGAGAGAGGAGGATGATGTTAATCAGCTTGGACATTGGGGAAGGAGGCGGCATGGACACTGATTTTATGAGAGAGAATAATAGATAGAACAAAGTCTAGTATTTTGTTATTAGTATTGGGAACACAGTTTAATTGGGAGAGTGAATACAAAGATGGAAAGGATGACATGTTCACATATTGAAGATGCTGAGTATTTGGCTGCTGTTGGAGTGACTGTGGTTGAGGTTGTCGTTGAGGTAGTGGTTGTTGTTGTTGTTGTTGCTGGTACAGTTGCTGCTGTAGAGTCGCACGATGGCCGCGTGTGATCATCTGGTACACCTCGCGCTGAGTGTGATTTGGAAGGCTGCAAGGCTGAACCACCCCACGAGTCAGAGATGAAGCGGCTGGAGAAGGTAGCGGAGATGGTATTTGATTGGACAAAGATAGTCGTTCTTGTTCAACAGCTGGGCAGTCTGCCTCGTGATGCAGATCATCTGCAAAAACCGATTGAGAACCAGAGGGTTGCTCGATCCTAGCAACAGACAACAGAGAATCAATGTCACCGCAAACGTTTTCAAGTTTCGAACTCAAACATGAAAATTTCTTGAAGAGTTTGTCAACTACACTTTTGGTTGACTTTAAACAGTCCACAAATGAAACCATAGAGTTTGCTTTGCAACGAGAGCAAAACCAATAGACACCAGAGAAGGTTTGATTTATAGCGTCTGCAACATGAGCATTCACTCCGGCACATTTCGAATGAAATAATAGACCGCAAAAACCCGCACAAATCACATATGGAGATTTATTAGCCTTATCGGTACACTTTACAGCTGTGCAAACCCAGTAATTTATCGCCAGAGAAGGTGTCAACAATCGGGTATACAAGAAATAACCATAATTTTTGACAACTTTTCTGGGGATAAATTAATCAATTTCAACAGTATTTTTAAAGTTGACCCCAACATTTTTTTAAATTGTTCATCTTATAGACACTAACACCTCCCTTCTGGCTGCTTATTCACGGAGCACAGGTTCGCTGCTCAAATTTTTTTCTAGATTCAGTTTCGTTCGTCTTACATGACACAATCATACATTCGCAATCACAAAAAATTCATACTCTATTTCACTTTGCACAAATGGCACACAATTATGTCCATATACAATCTATTTGCATGCGCAATTGGATTTCGCGCAGACTGGCTGGAATCGTGTAGGGGACCTATGTATAACTTTATTGAAGTGAAATCTATTTTTAGCTTGTGTAATTTACATATAACAAGTACAAAATATTTGAACGATTCACCTTTCCTCAAATTCAATTGAAATTAGAGAAACTTTCGTACGTGAAACTGTCCGCCCTTTTGCTATCAAAAACAACTGAATGGCAGCTTGTTTTTCATTCTTTCTACAGGGTGGCTCAGAAGTCACGAAGGAGTTTAAGACGTTCATTTTCTTTTATTACAGTACCAAGCACATACATTTTACTAAACAATGGCCTCCGCAGATGGCGGCTCTATTTGAAGCTCTTTTTAAGGTATGTTCCATCATGGCTGTTTTTCTCTCGTTGTAGCCTCCTTATTTTGTGGAATTGTTTGAGGTTTTGTAGCGATTTTACGAATAGAAGTGTTGCCTGGAAGCGCCTCAACTGAACCGAAGTACAGAAGAGGGACTGCCAGGCAGGTAATAGTGATGACGAACCATCAAACAGAGACAAATCAACAAAAAGAAGTGCCCCGGGAGCAGGGTACCCTAGAAATGGCCGTGAAGGCCCCTCGTCCGCATAAGCGGAGTACCCTTTAATCCGATCCCGATGGATGCTGGTTTGTCGCTTTGCTAGCTCTACGCGGCTGGGGTGAGTCAATAGAAAATGGGGTGGATTCGTTCCAAGAAAACAAAGGGGACGCTACGTATGTTTCATTCGTCACAAATGAATATATACTAGACGCAAATAATATCATCAAAAAGGGAAAGGGATGGACCGCAATGGACCAGATGTAGCTCTCAGGCATGGGCTGTAAAACAGACCCAGCCGAGACGTGACGTAGCAGGTGCTAGTTATCTGAAAAACAGGAAACGAGAAAAAACGCGCGCATCTACATTTTGGGGAAAACTGCATCTTTTTAGTAGGCCCGAGGATGAGGCAGACAGGGTCAGGCCCCTGATGTTGATAGGGCTCAGACCCCAGATGGTAGGGGGCCTCGCCGCCCACTGACCTAGGCCGAAAACAAACAGATCAAAACAAAGAAAACTAACATGGCCAAGGTCCCTACCATAAAAGCTGAAAATACAAAAAAAAACTCTAATCAATCATTGGCCAGCCAGGCCATCGCGAACCTGAAAGAGAAATCTTCCTGGGTTTTTGCCCAATAAGAATGCCTGGGGTTCAATTTTAACAACACATTATTATTTCGTAATGGCTAACAAAAAAAAACTAACCAAACTAAATAGGTGGAATTCTAGAGAGACAGTGGCCACTATCTTTCCCTAAAGGCTGGTACTGAGTTAATCGTGAAGCTATATTTTGACATGTCTCCCATATCTGGTCATTCTTTCGAGCGAAAATTTTGGCATTTCTGACGGATAAAATGTCAAGGATTTCAGTTTTCGATCGATTTTTTTATTGGAAAGACATTTGCACTATTCAATTTTCAAATTCAAACACCAAATGTCACTTTTTAGCTGGAAAGAATGAACTGCACAAACTAAAGCGAAAGCAACTTCAAATCAACTTTTCATGCTAAAAACAACTTAAAGTTGAAAGAAAACTATCAATCATAAAAAAAAGAGGGAGAACGGAATAATGTTTTTTGAAGGAAAACTGATTATTCCGTTTCTTTCATTGAAAGAGTAATCGAGTTGACGAATAAAGAAAATAGCCCCTTTACTTTAGTTTTCTCTCATGAGAGAACAGGCTAAATGTTCTAAATCTAATGCTATTCATTGGCATTAGTTTCGTCTTTCGTCGAATTTGTTCTCAATTGTGAAATATTCTGGTCGGGTGAAGCGGTTTTCGGTTTTCGGTTTTCCAGTAACTGTCACTCACGGGATTTCTTAGCACTCAACACTTGTCTGATTTCAGTTAACTCCTGCAATGTATAGGGGTTTGCACTGCTTTGAGGTAATTAACAGATACTCATTAAGATAACACTCTCAAAGTTCCAAATAACATCGAATTTGCACTCGCGCTTACTAATGCTATCACGATGCAAATGAGAAGAGGGAAACACGGACGGTAATATGTTATTTTTGCGCAATATTGCTTTCAGGAGGCTCCACAGCTACTGAGATTGAAAGACTATTTCTCATAATTGTTGAAAACAAGTATATGAAAACTAATTCTTATTAGCTAAACGATCCAAGCCAATCTCCATCTGGAGTTCGACCGCCTCCTGCCACGTTTTTAGATCGACTCCTCGAGTAACGCAATTCTTGCTTTCTCGAAAAACAAGCCCGTACGGTACTTTCTTGTTTCCGATGCACATTTTACAGTGCGCATCAAAATTTAGCGTCCAGAAATTTCGTTCCAAAATTTATGCTACACGATCGGATGCGTCTTTGATACTAAGAGGCCAGAAATGGAGTCCTGCTGCAGCGCCGATGATGATATTGAAGATAGTTATCAGGAAACCAACAACAAACAATCCAATCATATGTAAATTCGATTAAAACTAAAACAGGACAAATGCCACATTAGAATTTGCCGCAGTTTTTTTTTCCAAAACAAACTCAAATAGTTTTAAAGAGATTAGAAACATTATTTTGAAAATGAGAACTCAAAAACTTATTCAATTAAGGTGTCTGAGCAGAAGCTCTCTCAACGCCATGTTCAAGTAAAATTTTGCATTGACTGAGCGTTCTTCAACTTCTACGTCGCAAGATTCGTTGACCTCCTGTGATGCGATCTTACCTTCCGCCTCACCTGTTTGTCCTGCGCCTTCTCTGCCTACTGAAATCTGTACTCGAAGTCAGAAGCAACTTAGCTCAACTCAGGCCCAGCTGCAGCAGCCTATCAATCAAGCTCAGCCGGTGCATACTTCTGCGGAGCTGTTGACCCATGCGGATCTTCAACAAGTCAATTCACCGAGTATACGAGCTCAGCCTTAACCTCTTCCCAAGCCTCAAACTCAACGTAAGCGACAAACACCGCATCGTCTCGTTAATTTCCATGCGCCCAACATTCAGAAGTGTTCGAATGATAAGTCGGGTTCTGTCCCTGTTCCTGATAACCAGGTTGTTATACTGTGCGATGCTCCGCCAATACCTGTAGCCTTGCCTCCTCTTCAAATTTTCATAAGTCGGTTAACTTACGGAGTTTCTGCAGAGGATATTATGAATTTCATCACGTCTAGGCTTAGCTTTTCACCTAGCATTTTATCCTGTGTCAAACTCACGCCTGACAACTTACCAGACAGAGCTATTGTCTCCTTCAAAATCGTCGTATCTGCTGGCTTGGACATCGTGCTCACGCCAAAGTTTTGGCCAGCTGGGATCCTCGTTAAAGAGTTTCAACAACGCCAACGAAAAAATTTTCAGAAAAACCCCAAATAAGTTTTACGTGCCTAACAAGTAGATCTACTTCACTTTGTATTTTTTTTTACCAGAATGTCCGCGGTTTGAGGACTAAACTTAAGGAAGTTTTGCTCGCGTCTACTTTAAATTCTCATCACATCATCTGTTTCACAGAAACATGGCTTAATGACAATATTCTGAACAGAGAATTCCTTCCATGTCATACCGTTTTCCGGAGAGATCGTGATCGGGTTGCATCTTGCAAAGCCGCTGGCGGAGGCGTTTTAATTGCTATCCATAACACTCTTTGTGGAACACTCTGTGCTGAGTTTGTTCCTTCTCCTCCTGTTGAGTGTATTGTTGTACGTGCTATCCTTTCCTCATCATCCGATCTACTGGTCTGCTGTGTTTATATTCCGTGTAATTTGTCTGTCACTGCATATGAACGTTTCCTCTCTCGGTTTCCTTCAACTCCCCTCCTAATTTTAGGCGACTTTAACATGCCCACTGTGGAGTGGGATACCAATAACTTCAGTTTAATATCCTATAGCCACCTCTCTGTTGCGACTTCTTCCTTCCTTTCACTTTGTTCTTGTTCCCAAATTAACCACCTTCGTAACACTAATAACAGAATCCTCGATCTAGTCCTCACTAGCGTTCCCTTAGATTCCCTTACTCTCTCTCCTGCTCCTTTCGCATATGTGCAGCCTGATCCTCATCACCCTCCTCTCCTGCTTGATGTTGACCTTAACTTCCAAATGAGGAATATATGTCCTTCTTTTCAGCATTATAATTTCTTTAAAGCTGTCTTTCAAAAAATATCCTCTGAAGTCAATCTTATTAATTGGTTTTCATTTTTCAAAGGATTGGATGTTGATTATGCATTGTCCAAGTTCTACTCTTTCTTTTCTAACCTTATCTTTCGTTTTACCCCCATTAAACGTCCTCTCAAACCTAACGATGTCCCTTGGTTCACATTGAAAGTCTCTGTTGCTCTTAAAGCTAAGGAAAAAGCTCGTGAAAAGCTGAAGAAGACGGGTTGACCCACTGACCTTCAGGAATTCCGTAGTTTGCGTTCTGACGCTAAAAAAGTGCTCAAGCAGGCAATGCGTGATTACTTTTTGAACATCGAGGCTTCAATCTGTTCCAATCAATCTAAATCCTTTTGGTCCTACATCCGTTCCCTCAAATCCAATTCATCAGTTCCTGATTCTATGTCTCTTGATGATGTTACTGCTTCCACTCCTCAGGCTATTTGTGATATGTTTGCTGCCTTTTTTTCCTCCTCCTTTAAAAAAACCCACTAAATACCTCAGTAGCTCCCACTGTCTCCCGTACCTCTCCTGAATAATCTATGTTTAGTACCAATCCTTTGGAAGTTGAAATCCTTTTGCATACCTTAAATTCTAATGCCAGTTCCAGTCCTGATGGTATTCCTAATATCCTTGTTAAATGCCTCTCATCCTCGCTCTGTGTTCCTTTAACTATCCTTTTCAACATTAGCCTTACATCTGGTGTATTCCTTTCTTTATGGAAATCCGCCAATATTTTCCCAATCTTCAAATGTGGTGATCCTTCCGTTGTTTCCAATTATCGTCCTATATCCCTCTGCTGTTTCAGTAAAATCCTTGAACGTCTTGTCTACAATAGAATTAATCCGTCTCTACAGCCCTTATTTGCTCCTGAGCAGCATGGTTTTATCAAGGGTTGGTCTACATCGACCAACCTTATGGAGTTCACTAATTTTGTAGCCTTTGCCTTCGATTGTCAAGGTAAAGTTGATGTAATTTATAAAGACTTTTTTCAAACACCGAAACTTAAAGGTTTCGGTGTTTTTGGTCCCCTCCTCTCCTGGTTTTCCTCTTATCTTCATAGCCGTCATTGCAGAGTTGCTTTTAATGGTTCCATTTCCTTTGCTATATTTCCCACATCCGGAGTTCCTCAAGGTTCTATCCTCGGCCCCTTACTTTTTATCTTGGTCAATGACTTTCCTTCCGTTATCAATTCTCCCTGTCTTTTATATGCAGATGACTTAAAATTATACAGAACAACCAAGTCTGCGAATGATTTTCATCGATTGCAAGCTGACTTGTTTGCTCTTAATCTCTGGTTTCAAGACAACTTCTTGCCACTGAACATTTTGAAGTGCCATCAGATGTCTTTTGCATATAAAAATACTCCAAATGTTTTCTCTTATTCTTTGTCTGGTATTTCCCTGTCAGTTGCTCAGCATTTTAGAGACCTAAGTGTGGTGTTTGACTCAAAGTTAAGATTTGATGTTCATGTCACGAATATGACGTCCAGGGCCTCTAGGATTGCTGGATTTGTCTTGCATTCTCCGTATATGCTTAGCAACATTTCTGTATTCATTTATTTGTCTCCTTAGTACGCAGTATTCTAGAATACGCGTGCCAAATCTGGTCTCCGCGCTTTCAGTATTTATCTGACGCCATTGAATCTGTTCAGTGCAGGTTCACTCGCTCGCTTCTTTTTAAATTCAATATCCCCTATTGTTCCTACGCCTCTCGTCTTTCCCTCCTTCGTATGTCCTCGTTGCAATCTCGGAGATTGTTCCTTGATGAGTGTTTTCTCTTTAAACTTTGCCAAGGCTTTACCCAGTACGCATAATGCCCTTAAGCTTGATCCTCTCCCGCAATCTCTTTCACAATTCAAGCATGTATTGAAAATGTTACCTTGAATTGCTATTTACCTAAGTCCTAATTTTAGTTTTCAAATTATTCAATTATTTTTGTTATTTCTTTTCCTTTTGTTAAATTTCATTCTTTTATTTTTGCTTTCTTGACGCTGCAATTGGAATTGTATCTGTAGCGCAAGCGATAAATAAATAAATAACACGTTATGCAATCGAGCAAAGTGCTAATTACCCCGTGCTACCACCTAGTATTGGGTCGTCAGTCATATTGATATGTATTTGTATGAGTAACTCATTTTCAAATTTGAGGTGGTACAATGTCATACTTCAAATGAAGTGTCATGTTGCATTCCTTCAATTATCTATAAGTTTCCAGCGCCGCTGGCAGCCACACAGCCCCATACCATTACGCCGCCGCTACGGTAGGATAGAACATTTATGCCAAGTACCAGTTACGTTTTTTTTATAGATGGGGTATTTTTCATTATTGATTTTAGCATACTTCCACAAAAAATAAGATTTTCATATTTTGGAGAATGATTTAATAGAGTATGTAGTTTTTGAATTCGGCGTTAACTCAAAAATGAAAAAAAAATGTAGATAAAACGTTTATGCTAAGGAGAGCAGTACTGTTACCTGTTTGAGAGTAGTACTGTTACTACTGTTACTAACAATTTCCCAAAAATGGTAGCTAATTACCACCAAATTTTTTGTTTAAGTATCGTGCAAATCAAACTCAAAACTAAACACGCATGCATGCATTTTCGCCTTGTACAGCAATCCCTGTGCCTCAAGTCTCACAAGTCAATCGCTTCAAAATTAACCAAAGCACCCCAATGTGACAAAAAATGAGGTGGTACAAAACAAACTCAAACTAGTCTCGCGTACATACATTTTCCATTGACTATTACAATCGCTGCGCCTCAAATGTCTCAAGTCAATCGCTTCGAAATTAACCAAAGCACCTCAATATGACAAAAAATGAGATGGTAAAAATTTTGTCCCGTGTACTACAATCGGTGCGCCTCAAGAGTCTCAAGTCAATCGCTTCAAAATCAACCGCAGCACCTCAATATGACAAAAAATGAGGTGGTACAAATAGTGATGGGTCGCTCATGAGCGAGTCAATCAAAAAGAGTGACTCTTTTGAAGGAGCTGTGTGAGTCAGCTCTTCAACTCTGTGCGAGTCAGCTCGTCAACTCTTTTGAAAGAGCTATGTGAGCCATCATTTAGAATAGCTCCGCACACTTCATACCTTCACTTTAGTGGCAATAGCGATATTGCGGAGCCACTCAAACAACCACCCGACCAAATAAAGCTTATGCATACATACACGGCAATACTTCATTAGACTACCGTGTGCACTTGAAGCGAAATCTATGCTATTCTAACGTCGGAACACGAACATATGTATACGACTATCGTATTGCACAGTGAAAAGAGTCGCTCCGTTGAATGAAGAATGAATGAAATCACGGAGCCAACACTGTGCGAATGAGGAATAAAAGAGTCGACTCCGTTGAATGAAGAACTGTGCGAATGATGGATACTGATCGTGTGCGGTTATTGATGGCGACATTTTGTGAACACACAGTATGCGTTTACGTGCGTATATTTTGCTCTGGTTCACGAGTATTTTAGTAGCCAAATGTTGGCTATTAGGCGGTGCATTTCATAGGTAGATTTTAGAGATGAAGCGTATACACTAGAACAGGTATATGGAACAGGTTCGTATCGAATATTTTCGTTCTTCAAAAAGTTTTTAGGGCAAAAGTAGTTGAAATCGGACAAAATCGGCCAATTTGGGGTTAAGGTGGTTTGGGACATAACGGGCCAAGACCTATTGCTACGATACAAAAATTTCGGTTTTGTAGGGGAGTAAGGGGTTTTTTTGGCCATAGTTTGGCAAAAACTGCCTTTAGGACGCTTTCGATGATTGGAAGTGGTCGGGGAGTACAATAGTGATATATCAAGGGCAAAAAAAATTTTTGATAGGAGAAATTGGGCAAAAACGTTCATATTTCCAAAATATTTTTTTTTTTGACTAGCATGAATTTGGGGACCTTTTTGAATTGTTTCGGGCGGAATTTCCATACAAGTCTGGGAAAAAGCGGACTTGTTTCGAAGATACGGCAAAATGAAATCTGACGGAAAACCGTCCGAAAAAAACTGTAAGCAGCAAAATAACGGCAAAATTACAACAAAAACAGAGGCAAATGGAATACGTAGAGCTTAAATTAAAGCTTGATGCTATTACCGGGTGGAACTCTACGTAATCTATGCTTGTGCGCATTCAAGAAGTAAAAGAGCCACTATTAGCCACCTTTGGTGTCCTGAACTAAAATCTACCAACTCCTTCTTCTGATGAATGGAATATTGTGAAAACAGCCCCTAATATATTGAGCATCTTCAATGAGGCTACTCTAGAAATAAGCAGTGAGAAAACAGTATCGATTTCTAAAATATATATTATTACATCAACGATTATAAGCTACATTTCAGAACTCTGTCTGAACGAAAATAAAACTGCTGATGTACGCAGTTTTTTAAATGTGATCCAAAGAGAACTTTCAAACAGATTTAAATTATATAAAGAAAATATGTTTTGCCTAGAGAGCGTTCTTTTAGATCCACGATTTAAAAGACTAGCATTTCAAAATGAATCCACGTACAAACTTGCTTGCATACATCTAGTTTCGGTACCTACAGCACAAGGAACGCAAAATTCGCTATGGCGAAAATTTGATGACAAAGTCAACAGTGTAAGAAGCCAGCAAAGCTATGTAGCTGCAGGCATTAACGAAATGGATAAGTATTTACAACATGTAAATATACCCAGAACTGCTGACCCTCTCAATTGGTGGAAGGAAAAGAAAGATTTACATCCCAGAATTTGGAGATAGTGAAGCAACGATTGAGTAGAGTGGCCACTTCAGTCCCCTGCGAACGAGTTTTTCAAAAAGTGAGTATGTGTTCACTGGAAAGAGATCTTTTTTATCGCCAAAACGAATAACATAAGTGCTATTTTTACACAATAATTAATTATATGGAAAGATTTTCAGATATGATTATTGTTAATCCGATTGATTTTTAATTTATGGTTTATTTTTAAATTTATATTATATGCTATATTATATTTTTAAAGTAATGTTATGTTATATTAGATTTAAGCTTATTATTATTATTAAAACAACAAAAAATAGCAATTTACTTTATACTTTTGCAACCATAAAAAAGTTGCTTGAAGTGGCTCTTTTGAGAGGCTCTTAAAGAGCGACTCTTTAAAGTGAGTGAGTTTTACGGAGCTGGCTCACTTCAAAGAGCCATTTTGCCCATCACTAGGTACAAATCAAACTCAAACTAGTCTCGCGTACATACATTTTCCATTGAGTATTACAATCGCTGCGCCTCAAAAGTCTCAAGTCAATCGCTTCGAAATTAACCAAAGCACCTCAATATGACAAAAAATGAGGTGGTACAAATCAAACTCAAACGCTTCAAAATTAACCAAAGCACTTCAATATGACAAAAAATGAGGTGGTACAAATTTGAAGCTTGAGGTGATGTGACATTTTGTAGCTGTGTATGGGACATTTGTCATGCATCTTGTATGAGTAACACAACACTACTACCACCCACTATCACCTTCCTTGTCAGTCTAGCGTCTAACAGAGGGAATCTATTTAAATCTTTTGCAATCAAAATATATCTTACTTTCTCTCATATTTCTCATACGCTGCAAGACATTTTTCAACTCATATCCAGGCTTCAATCACTACGATTGTCGACTGATTGAAGTGCAACATGGAAAATTTTTACCGTATTTGGTGTCGTTGTCTCGTCGTCATGAGACAGAAGCCGATTGAAGCACGTCCGTAGCGTAGTTTGTCTAGCGAACTATCAAACGACAATACTAATAAATATTTCAGCATGTCATGACTTTTTCCTCGTTGCGTGCGCGCGCAACGTAAAAACCATTTACTTATTACTTTTTAATAACTTTATAAGTTTTCCATCAATAATTTATAACGCATACGCGTTTGTTCGAACGGCACGCTTTGTCAGCACGTTTGCATTTCCATAAATAGGCGAATGACCGCCAGGCATGTAGTGCAAAAAATGACTTACCTATGGGACAGCATCGGTCGTGGAAAATGCCTACAAGATTTTTCCTTCAAGTCGAGACTGAGAAGTTTGAGTGGTAAATCGTTGTCGTTGTGGTTAGTTTTCAGACCTTTGATCGTTTCGAGTGTCCGAGAAGTCACAATGTTGCTGCTAGCAGCTTGTAATATGTATAAATGCCACGACAAAGACATTTTCTTGAGCCCGATTAGTTTTTGTTCTCTAGCGGAACTGCTGCGGAAAAATTTATTCCAGCAAAGAGAAGGGCAACGAAGTGAAGTTGGAAAGGAAAATATCCGTGCGTTATTGCATTCCAAAGGCCTAGATACTAGAAAATGATTTCAAAGGAATAAATTGTGAAATTCGTTCTTAGGCCTACATAGCTCAACAAATTCTGCTAACTCTTCTGGCTATCAATCTTTAGATTCCATCAAATTAAGCGGAAGCATAACTGAAATTGCATCCAATTGATTAGAGGATTATTCTTATCGCGTCGATGCAGCTACTCTTGTCGACTTATGCCTCTGAGTAATGGTAGTCAATCAAGGGTTGGTTTAGAGTGGTGAATCGTTTGGTTTCGAAATATTAAGTAAAATTATGATCCAAGGTGTCTCCTTCAGAAACATAATCCTAGCTTGCTGTTTGCAGGCATGTTCTCACAGGAAAAATGCTGCTGATCGGGGTCAACCTAAACTTCTAAACTTCTGGGAGTATTGCAGGGCATTTAACATACATATGTATGATTCTCTTCATTTGCCCTCTCTGATCCCAGTTCAAATTTAAACTGCAAACTTATTCGCATTTAGTTAGTTTGACTAACGCAAAAAATCTGGTCGTAATCGTGCCATCAGATTCAGGACGGCTGATCAGTTGATAGCCAATTTTGCTCTAAATGCGAAGATTACCGGAATCTGATCTTGGCCCTTTTCTGGAGCAGTGCAGACTGATCTAAACAATCGCTAGACGGCTGGACTACTCGTCAGATACAGTACGCTCCTCTAACCATGGCACATCGATCGATATTGGAAACTCGGTTGTCTTCTTCATCATCGAGTGCATCACTTAAACGAAATGTCCACGGTGACTTGTTAAAGTCAATTTGATGATATATAAACGATCAGTCATTTGTTTTGCTGCCAACCGTTGCAGTCGTTCACCGTACTGGAGAGCTTAGTCGAGTTGTAATTTAGCCGCGGGTAATGTTGAGTTTTGAGCGGTGCAACAAGCGCTGACGACGACGACGACAACGTCGTCGAAAACGGAAGAAAAACGCACAGCCATCTGGAATTTGGGCAAAAATGTGCACGTGGTAAAAAGTATCAATCCAACATTTCGTAAAATTACCGATGGCAAGACCTCGCGAGTCCCTGTCGCGCGAGACGCAAGGATGCGATCATTGATGAGATAGCGGAATAGACGTTGTATTGTGTGTAAATCGGAAATTTCGAGCGATATTTCGACTTGGGTTTTTGCAATGCGATTGATACGAAAGTAGCAGCGCAACAAGTATGCCAAGCGCTGGAATGAAAACAAATCCATTTCGAGCAAGTCGAGATCGATGCATTACAATATTTTTTCCTAATTATGAAATCAGTTATGTTGTACGTTTTTTCTGCTTTAAGTTGCATCGTCATGTGGTAAATGGTGAAACATGGAATCGATATGATGTAGTAGATGTAGATTGGACTCGAATGCGATTTTTATGTTTTCAAATAATGTTATCAGAAAGTGAAGGGATAGAATCGAATCACTATAGAAATTAAATGCCATTAATTCAATACATCTATATGAGTCATTAAAAGCGAATGATGACGAAAGAACATCGTTTGTAGTAGCTTTAACGGCTTTAAAATGCATGCTTTAACATGCGCCCAATGTGGGCTTAGAGAGTGTTTACGTGGACTTGGTGTCTGAACATTTAGAATTTGTAGTTTGAACGCACGACAAAGAATGCATGACTTAAGAAATATCCTGAAAATCTGTTTAAAAGCTCTTATGGGGAATGAAACACAATTTAGATTATTTTAAGAGGTTACGCCATTAGAGTGTCTTATGGTGTATTCTGCATTCAAAACTTGTTTTGCGAAAATGGTATCAAATCAAAAATAGGTCGGAAGGAAAATTCAAACAAAAAAAAACAAAAAATACATAATAATTCACATAGTGTAAAAAGACGAAGTTGTCGAAAGAGATTGCTGGGAAAATGGGCATGGATGGTATTTTACAACCCATGTATGTGCTAAGACCACACTAAGAGCGGCTTCAAAGACCCGAACCATCGTGGATTTGAGTGCTTGTAACGATTTAGTTAAAACTAAGAACAGGTAGCAAGGGAGAAAATGATATTTTTCAAAGAAACCTGTAGTTTTGCAGAGCAACTGACAACCTACTCACGTATCTGATACCATAAGGGACGCGGTGATCTAAATTGCTGACATTCTCGATGTAGGTTTGGCTATCGCGGCCACATACGGATGAAACACGAAGTGGTAACTTTATAGGAATTATAGGAACATAGGAATTCGGTGATAGGATCAGTTCCTTAGAAGACACTCTCTGCAATATTGTCATAACACAGGGGACTTCAATGCAGACTAGACATGCTCCACAGAGTGTCGAGCTTTATGCAGTCTATATGGGCTTAGAGAGTGTTTACGTGGACTTGGTGTCTGAACATTTAGAATTTGTAGTTTGAACGCAAGACAAAGAATGCATGACTTAAGAAATATCCTGAAAATCTGTTTAAAAGCTCTTATGGGGAATGAAACACAATTTAGATTATTTTAAGAGGTTACGCCATTAGAGTGTCTTATGGTGTATTCTGCATTCAAAACTTGTTTTGCGAAAATGGTATCAAATCAAAAATAGGTCGGAAGGAAAATTCAAACAAAAAAAAAACAAAAAATACATAATAATTCACATAGTGTAAAAAGACGAAGTTGTCGAAAGAGATTGCTGGGAAAATGGGCATGGATGGTATTTTACAACCCATGTATGTGCTAAGACCACACTAAGAGCGGCTTCAAAGACCCGAACCATCGTGATTTGAGTGCTTGTAACGATTTACTTAACACTAAGAACAGGTAGCAAGGGAGAAAATGATATTTTTCAAAGAAACCTGTAGTTTTGCAGAGCAACTGACAACCTACTCACGTATCTGATACCATAAGGGACGCGGTGATCTAAATTGCTGACATTCTCGATGTAGGTTTGGCTATCGCGGCCACATACGGGTGAAACACGAAGTGGTAACTTTATAGGAATTATAGGAACATAGGAATTCGGTGATAGGATCAGTTCCTTAGAAGACACTCTCTGCAATATTGTCATAACACAGGGGACTTCAATGCAGACTAGACATGCTCCACAGAGTGTCCAGCTTTATGCTTTATGCATGTTGATGAATAAGGAGTTGGCCATAACCAGAAAGAGGAGAAAACACTACAAATGGTAAGTTTTTTGCGATTAGGCCACCTCAAACCTGTGGGAGAATAGGTGCAAATAAGTAACCCGTAAACTCGGCTGTAAATGGTTAAACAATCACATTGATGCAGAAACCATAGTTCGCAGCTCTCGTTCAAGTTGGAGTATGTTTCATTAATACCACGATGATTGTTATTTGTGTGATACTCATTAATGATATAGTCCTGTTTATCACCTTCGATAATTTCCTCTAGAATTTCCATACAACGAACTAATTTGATTGTGAGAAATATTTTGAGTAAGTACTCTGAACAGTTTCGAAAACCTCGTCTGCTGCATGAATAGCGGTTAATTTGTTGGGAGGAACATATCTTTTAAAAAACTCCGTAACACTGGTCTCGTTAAAATCTTGCATCTTAATTTTACGCCTCTGCTTATTCCTGAAAGGCGCTTCAACCGTCATTTGGGGTCTCCCATTGGTTTTTTTCGAGTACCAGCTGTATTGAAAATTCGTTTAAAGGCTTTTCGGATATGGGGATTCCGGTACCTAAGTTTTCTTGAGCGGAATGCACCGTTGTGCCCATTGTACTTTGTGTTGAATCGTCTTGGTGAGACGAGTGGCCTTCGTTAAAGTTGGTTTCAATGTTTTTTGGTTCTAAATAAGGATCCGGTGGTAACCGAATTCTACTTAGCGCATCGGCATTATTGTTTAGGTTTCCTTTCTTGTATACGATGTCGTAGTCATATTCCTCCAGTTTAAGCCGCCATCTAATAAGTCGAGAGTTTGGGTCCTTTAAGCTTATCATCCAGTTTAGAGGCTTATGGTCGGTTACAATTTTAAATTTTCGGCCAAAAAGATATGGGCGGAAATATTTCGTTGCCCATACGATCGCTAAGAGCTTTTTCTCAATGGTAGAGTAATTTATTTCCGAATCAGTAATCAGCTTGCAAAGCAAACTGGCTTATCGCTTCCTATAAGGCCCTGCGAAAGTACTGCACCCCAAGCGAAATTGCTCGCGTCCGTTGTTAATATGAACGGCTTCCCGAAATCGGGGTGTTGGAGAATAGGGTCATTCATAAGAATATCTTTACAAGTATCAAATGCTTGTATAAACTGGGAGCTGTGAGTGATCTTTCTACCTTTCTTTAGACACTCCATCAATAGTTTAGTGAGCTTTGCAAAATCCTTCACGAATTTCCGATAGTAGCCGAAGAGTCCGAGGAAGGATTTTACTTCTTTGGGTGCCGCTGGGAGAGGGAACTCCTGAATAGCCCGAATTTTCTCAAGATTGGGCTTTATTCCCTCGGTGGTGATGATATGTCCGAGGAACGATATTTTTTTTCGCAAAAATTCGCATTTATTTAGCTGCACCTTCAGGTTTGCTTCTCTTAGTTTCTGGAATATTTTTTTTTAGATTTTCCATGTGCTCTTGCAGGGAGGTGGAATAGATGATCAGATCATCCAGGTAAACGAGGCAGATGGTACCCTGCAATTCACCCAAACTCGTTGGAAGGTAGAGGGCGCATTTTTCAGCCCAAAGGGCATACGAACATACTCGAAATGGCCTCCCTCTACCGTAAAGGCTGTTTTAGATATATCTCGTAGATCCATCTCAATTTGGTGGAACCCACTAGCCAAGTCGAGAGTGGAGAAATACATGGACTTACCCAGCTTGTCTAGGATGTCATTGATGTTAGGGATTGGGTAGCGATCACTTATGGTTTTTTCGTTAAGCTTCCTGAAGTCGATCACTAGCCTCCATTTTTGTTTTCCATCAGGATCTGCCTTCTTAGGCACGACGCAAGCAGGCGAACTCCAGTGGAAGTAACTAGGCCGAATGATCCCCTGTGATAACATTTCCGAAATCTGTTTACGAACTTCCTCCTTGTGAATGAAAGGGTACCGGTATGACTTGGTGTAGATTGGGATGTCATCCGTTGTTCGGATCCGATGCTTCACTTGATTTGCGAACGATAGATTCTGTCCCTCCCTATAAAAAACGTCCTCATATTGGTTGCAAATCCGCATTAACTCTCGTTCTTCATCCTGGTTCAGGGAAACTTAAAAGGTTGATCGGGTTACCCGAAAGAAGGTTATCTTGGTACGCTACATTGAAGTTATTGATTTGAGTGTACTGCGCTTGCCACTCTTCAACACTTAATGGCTGTTCAATAAAAATAGTACTGTCTAGTTGAATGTTACCTCAACAACCGCGTACCAATCTTTGCCCGTGTATAGCCCTTCCCAAACAACTACATTTAGGTGGATCTTTGTGGTTTTAATGCAGATATCTCCGTCTTGGGTGTCCACTGGTAACTTGACTATCATTTTAGATCGGCTTGGGATGGAATATATTTTGCAAGAAAGTGTGGGCTTGAAGAATAATGGTAGCACCGCGTTGCTTGTGAAGAGTTTCTGGTTTCCAATGTCAACTTTTGCCTCTAGGGTGGATAAAGAATCGATCCCTAGCAACCCATCAAAATAACCATTAAATTTAAAAAGTAAAAACCTTGTGTACCCCGGTTGGTTAAATTCCGTGAAATTATTGAGATATATTTCCTTGTTAACATTAAAAGTGTTAAGAATAGTGGTGATTAGTATTGGGGGAATTTCTTTAATACTCGCAGGATTTGCATACTCGGGGTTCAGAAATGACGCTGAGGCACCAGTATCTACGAGAAATCTTAGAGGCCGGCCAAACGGCGAGCTTATCAAAATATATGGGAGGACATTTCCGTGTTTGTTCAGATCTATGTATCCGATAGGCTCATGGAGATAGTTGATTGAAAATTTGTATTGTCATATTCGATGCGGTCCTCTTGATCGGTCGTCCAGCGTCCTTTATCACTTTCACTCCAACGTTGTTGCCAAAGTTGGAGAGTCAGAGCACGCGTGTGCGTCAAAGCCTCAGTTCTGTCCAGCTCTGAGCGAAAGAGGTACCCTTCCTTGCGTTCGCGCGCTAGCAGGTCGATCGGGAGTACTCCCGATACAACCATCACAGCCTCTTCTGAGACCTTGCGGTAGCTACAGGCGATTCGCAGGGCACCCCTCCGCTGGACACTGGCAATGGGCTTCCGGAACTTCCTAGTTCAGAGTGCATCTCCCCAAATTTCGGCACCATATAGCAAGATGGATTTGGGCGTCACCATCAGCAGCCCCCGTCTCGTCTCACTGGGTCCGCCAACATTGGCCATTAGCCTACTCAGTAAAGTGGCAACTACTAAAGCTCTGACACATATCTTGCGGATATGATCCCAATACGTCAGCTTGGTGTCCAGGGTCACTCCCACTTACGTGCCCGACTTGCTGGTCTGCACCCCGCCGTAGTCAACTGTCATGGGTATGACTGTTGGTATCCTCCGCTTCGTCATCATAACAAACTCTGTCTTTGAGACTGCCAGCTGAAAGCCATGCTCAGCCACCCTTCTCATATCTGAAGGTGGTAGAGACTACTAGTGTGAGATGAATATTATGATACCTAACTTGACCCCTGATTTCAATCAGGTGCCTACTTGGTGTTAGGTTAACTTAAAACTCGGTGCGCAGCCCATCGTTCACATCTGATTTTGATCTAGGACAATGCTCTACTATCTAGGGCTCACGAGCTTATAAATTAGAAACAACCATGGAGCTCAAATATTACATCGAGGAGCACAAACTTATATAAAATACATTCATAAAATATAACACTATTGTATGCAAAATTTATCTTTACTTTTTACACTCCATTTTGAATATAAATAGGTAATTGCTTTTGATTGCAAGATGAGAATTTTTGGTTAAAAATAAGAGAGAAGACAAGCAATCTTTAATTGAGCATTCCTGAATGCGAAATAAGAACTTTTGCCGCTGACTTTTTATTACGTTGGATAAATAATTTATTTAACCTAAGCTACATGTTTTTGAAATTTTGAAAATCAACTTTGACCGTGAATGGCCGTGAATACCTTTGTCATTAGCAGTATTTAAATGGCGCGTGAAGACACGTTATCATTGAAATGTTGACTCTGTTCAACCTCGGCTTCGAAAATATTTTAAAAGGGACTATAAGCCTAAAAACCGTTTTAATGCAAATGAATCAAAAACTGATATGTTCTCTTTTTGGACTCTGAAGTATTTAAAGTAGTGGCACGAGATCGAGTCACCGAAAAAATTGCACAAAAGGAGGTGCGTACTATAGGCAGAGATTTTCCTACAGCCCCGCTAACACCCCCATAATACCACCCCTGGAAAGTGCATACACCCCCCTAACTCGGACAATTTTCCTACACAAAGGGACATTTGTGTCCTCTGTTCCAAAGGGACACCCCTCCTAAAATTCTGAACACCCCCCCCCATGAAAAATTCCTGAGAAAACCCCTGACTCCTGACTATAGGATTGGAACCTACAGGCTGCCAATCGCTGCGCCATCCTGGCACTTCATTAAGAAAAGCTACTGACCATCCTATTGGCGTTCAATTGAGAGTACGTCTTGCAGCTGGTTATGTCGCCTAATCAGTTCTTCATTCAATCAGATCTAGTTTTAATTTTAAACCGAGCTCTCCAAAAAACTACCAAGTGAAGATCATGTGCCCAATTTTTTGACATTGCCAATTACTTATCAACTTGAACTTTTTGGATTGTCATTTTTAGTTGTCACTGCGACTAATGTTATTTGCAGTTTCTCTTTATCATCGTACCCTTTCGGTCCATTAATGCATATATTATGGCACTAGAAACTTATGTCTGACTTGATTGTATTTTGAAATACTGTAGTGTATAATAAAATGTAAACACACATAAATGTCAAAACATATTAAATATGTCCACTTTGCGATTCTAGCGATATTCCACGAAAGTGGTGAACACTAAAATTATAATAGTTTGATTTAGCGGAGACTCAAACAATTGCACTTAATTTTAAAAACAACATTAAAAGCCAAATCCATATATTTTAGTACACATAATTTTCATTTGCTAATTTAACGAATAATGTTACTATTTAAGACCGGAATATGGCACAATAAAGTCAGTCTGTTTCAGTAAGCCAAATTGCTCGGCGACTGAACAGACGAGTTTCAAATCGAATTTCTTTTTTGATTTTATTTTCAAAGGTCACTATTGCATCGTGATCTTGCTAAAGAGGCGGTTAAATTCGCCATGCAAGTATCACGTGCATAGTGACCAGTTAGAGAAGTACTTTACAATCTTTGCAACATTTCAATACCAGTTCAGAAGGGTTGATCTATGTAGCGGATTAAAAGTATTGCTCCTGGGGCTTTGAAACTACTACTTTGATAGATTTTAAGAAATATTATGATTTTAAGAAATATTGTGATTAATATGAAATTTATACGTACCTATCCGTCCAGCACAACGCATCTTCGCGATACCTGCAAAACAAATATGAAGATTCGGTCAAGGCTATTAACCATTTATTATTATAAAATTATGCAATCACTGAAAATAAAATGTTGGTATGAATTTAGGTAAAATTTCATTTAAACGTAATTCGTCAATTTGGTACAAGGTTTATTGTGTATCTAAAATGCTATACTGAGTATAACTATATATTCACATACCCGAATAATTTTAGATGAGTCCCACTTAACCCTATAGTGCTCTGACAAATGCTATCTACATCTGCACTTGGAAGAATCATAACTGAATTTCAGGACTCAGGCATTGTTATTACTCACGACCTAGTCTAACCAATCAACCCTCAAAGTAATTTGTACGTAATATTTTACACAATTCTTGCTGTAGTTTCTTTCATTTACCGAAGAACAGACCACCGTACGATATACCTCGTACGGACAACATGCATAATTCGTTCAATTTCGCGAGAATCTCAATTGACTTTAAGCCGAATATTATTTTCATCAAAGATTCAGATTTGATTTAGTGAATGCAGGAGCCGCGATTCACTCAATATCCTTGGCGAACGCGCACAGCACCGCGAGATGAATCGATCCGGCTCGCAACCATATCATTATGACCAGATGCCAGACATGGAGGCAATTATTAAAATTGTTTTGGGAACCGATTTCGTACCGCAAAAGAGGAAGAATATCGTCTGGCCGCAAAACTAATCAGTAAAAGTTTTATCAGTAAAGTTCCCCGTATTTATAGGGCTGGTCGTCATCATCATGGTCGTAGTTGTATTCTCTGTCCTTTGGTCGCTGCGATGATGACTCCTTCCACTGATCCCGATCCCGGAAAGATCTGCGATTGATTTGTGCCAAACACTTAACGGTCGAAATTGACTGACTGATCGATCGCCAACTGATCGAAAACGACGAGAAGGAGCAGACATGAAGAGATGAACGATCCGGGTCCGACATGAATAAAACAAAATTAAATCGCTATGTCTAAAATATGATGGAAAAGTGAATTCGATTGTGCCGAGTCGAGGTAAGATGGGAAGTGGTTGCTCACGGGGAACCATTGTAGAGTTCGAGCCGAGACGGAAAAACTAGTCGAGGAGGTTTTAATTGCGTCCACCCGAGCGATGGATAATTATCGTGTGCGGACTTTCTTGTTTTGCTTAGTATCTCAAGACATTTTATTTTTGGTTTTTGTTTTGGTTGGATATTGTGCCAAAGTGTCCATCACGATTGTGGACCCCGGGGACTTGAATCTGCCGATCCGTTCGACAAGTATGTGTTGGGATCGATCGAATTGATCGATTTGTCGATTTTCCCGTTGTTGCATCTGTGGTGTATTGCTGATCGGTATTGATTTGGGGTTGCTGAGCATGGGAAATTTGTCGAAAAATTTTGATAAATTTAGAATGGAGATGAAATATTGATGCAACGAGCGTTATGTAAAATTTGTAATTTATTCGAAATAATTCATTTTACAGGCAAATGAATAAAAAATATAAAGGATTAAGATATAATAAAACATTAAAATTAAAAATAATAAACAAAATAAGAATAGAAGTACAGAAATAGAAAACAGTAAAGTAAAAAGGTAATCAAAGGACTATGGATATAATAATAAAACAGCAAAATACAAAAATACAGAATAAGAATGGAAGTACAAAATTAGAATACAGTAAGAGTAAAGATAAATTAAAAAAAATGATTATGGATGTATAAATAAAATGATTAAGTAGGCGAAAAAAATGCACTACGAGCTAAACTTTTGAAAATTTCAATAGACTGTGGGAGAGAACCAACCTGAAGATTATTATGCGTCCTCAGTAAGCGCAAAACAGGCGAATGGAAAAAGACGTCAGTACGTGCAAAAGGTACATTTAACATTGAGGTTGCCCTGATAGGTCTGTCATGATGGAGTGACGTAAAAAACACGTCAAAGATGAAGATAAATAGCCGCAATAAACTTTAAAAAGAAAACATTCATCGAGGTAAATTCTGCGCTGCTGAAGTCGACGAATATTAAGGGTTGATAAACATTCACTGTAAGAACAATATGGTAGGTTATACTTGAAAATAAGGCAGTGAGTAAACCTTCGATGGACAGATTCAACTGCCTCAGACAAATAACAGAAACGAGGACCCCACACACAATACTCAAGGATAGAACGAACAAGGGAAAGAAAAAGACGCACACAAAGGGAAATGTTAAGGGCACAAAAAAATCCACATAGCACCCAGAGCCATGTAACATAGCGCATTATTTATGGTCCCATACGCCATGTACATAGTACTCTGAGCCATGCAATATGGCTCCCAGCGCCATAATCTCAGAATATAAATAGCGCGTGGTCCCATGTTACATGGCGCAGCATTTATGGTGCCACACGCTATGTACATAGTACCCTGAGCCATGCAGTATAGCTCCCAGCGCCATAATTACATGGCGCAGAAATTATGGCCCCACACGCCATATTACATAGTGCCATGAGCCATGTAACATGGCACATGGCACTCCAATTATAACTCGCAGCCATACTGTGTGAGGGGATCTATAAATGTCAGCAAGTGATACTTGAGTATCGTCGATAGATCGACAACATTCTCAATCGGCTAAGGGCGCATATTATTGAATGGCTCCTTCGGCGACTCTAAAAGCAGCAAGCGCCTGTTTGTTGCAAGCAAGTGACTTCTCCGTGTGCTCATTTATGGTAAGTAGCACTGTTTTGACTGATTTGCTTCTTCAATGTACTATAGTCTTCCACGCCATGTACTATAGTCTTCCACGCCATGTACTATAGTCATCCACGCCATGTACTATAGTCCTTCACGCCATGTACTATAGTCCTTCACGCCATGTACTATAGTCCTTCACGCCATGTACTATAGTCCTTCACGCAATGTACTATAGTCCTCCACGCCATGTACTATAGTCCTCCACGCCATGTACTATAGTCCTCCACGCCATGTACTATAGTCCTCCACGCCATGTACTATAGTCCTCTACGCCATACAGTATAGTCCTCCACGCCATGTGTTATAGCTCTCCACGCCATGCACTATAGTTCTCCACGCCATGCACTATAGTTCTCCACGCCATGTAATATAGTCCGCCACGCCATGTACATGGCGTGGAAGACTATAGTACATGGCGTGTAGGCCTATGTACTTTTCGCCATGTATTATGGCGTGTGGCGCTATATTTTATCACAATCCCTAAATCGACTATGTACATGGCGCCAGAAGTCTATAAATTATGGCATCTGGCGCCATGTGTTTTCTCAGTGGGAATTGTGGCAAACGCGTATAGCAAAATCAGCGATCCGGGATGCCTTACGAGTAATAGTTCGAATATGAATATAAAACTTTAGCTTCCAATCGAAGGTAACATCGAGATCAGTAAAATTATCCACAACTAAAAGGGTGATGTCACAAATAGAGTAAATGAACTCAAAAGCACAAGGCTTCAATGTAAAAGACATTGAGTAACATTTGGAGATATTCAAGGACAAGTAATTGTAATAAAAAACACATCAGGAAACAACACGATTCAAATCGTTTTGAAGAGCAAGTTGATCGGAAGGAGTATTGATAACGCGAAAAACCTTCAGGTCATCAGCGTACATTAGACGAGGAGATTCAAACACATTAAGAAGATTGTTGACGAAGATATTAAACAGCAAAGGCCCAAGAATAGATCCCTGAGGTACACCGGAGGTAGAAAAAAAGGAGAGGAAATACGAAAGGGAAATACGATCAAACAAAATTATGAGAGCCACGAGAAAAGGGGCTCCGATATACCATAATGCTCTAATTTAAGAAAAAAGAGCTCATGATTGACCGAGTCAAAGGCCTTAGAGAAGTCAGTGTATATGACATCTTCTTGGTGGTGATTATCTAAAGCAGAAGCAACAAAATGAGGAAACTCTACAAGGTTAGTGGTAGTACTTCGGCCTTTCACGAAACCATACTGCTGAGCAGGAAAAACGTGACGAAGAGAATCATAGACACGATTAAAAACTAGACGCTCACAGATTTTAGAAAAACATGGAATGATAGAGATCGGGCGATAGTTAGTGACTAGGTTCAGAGCACTAGACTTGTGGATAGGAAAAATGTTTGAAACATTCCAAGCAGCTGGAGAAAATACCATTACCCAGAATAATGTTAAAAATGATGGACAAAGGAACACAAAGAGAAGAAGCAAGTTTTTAACGAAAAAGTTGGGAATTCCATCAGGGCCAAGAGAAGAGCTAGAGTCAAACCCAGATATAATAGACTGGACTTCAAGAGGATTGGTCTCAAGTACAGATAGGCAAGTGGGAAAGTAAAAAGAAGGAATGCTGGAGATATGAGAAGAAAAATTAGAGTATACAGAGGAAAAAAAGTCAGCAAAAAGATTACATATTCCTTGCGGAGTAGAAGCACTAGAATTATTAAAAGAAACAGAATCAGGTATAGAGGAAGAAGATTTTAAACTACGAACATATGACCAAAACCTCTTAGGACCATCTGATCTAAGTGACGATTCAATATCAGAAAAGTAGTTGCGCATTGCAATTTTATATTCTTTTTTAGCAGCAGATCGTAAACAAGAATAAACGGCATAGTCTCTATCAGACCCCGACTGCAAATACTTAGGGCGAGCAGCGTTTTTAGTATCTAAAGCACGCAAAACATTACCGGTAAGCCATGGAGCATCAAGAGGTTATTTAGCCAGACATATAGGGGTGTTAGCTAATATAAGTTGATGAAGCTTGTGGTAGAAGCAGAGAGCAGCGCGGTCAGGATCAAGTTCACGAAAAAAACTAAACCAATTTATAGAATTGGTTTAATTTATAGAATTGAATAAACGATGACGCATAGATGGCAGGTATCTGTTAAAGTCTGTAGAATGCTGTATTATGCGTGAATTAGACAGAAATTGTCGAGCTCGTTATTGAATGATATTCTAATCTGAAATTGCAGCTGCAGAAAAACAGCAAGGAATTCTGCTTTGCCTGCCGGGTCGTATTTATATCCTTGGGATCCATGTATTGGTGCCGTAAACAGTCGCCACGTTCGCCCAGCTCAATGCACAGCATCAGATTCTCCCACTGTTCATTTTGGAACAACTCATACATTTGACTGCCGATAGTGTTTTTTAGTCGGTACGCTTTCTGTTTCAATCTAGGGTCACCTGAGCCTCTATCTCAACTCCATATACTTATCTTGATTGACTTAAGAAGTTCTTAAGGGTATCGTTCGTCCTTTATCGGAATAGTAACATTTTTTTATGTACAGTAATATGCATAAAAGGTGTTCTATTGTTTGTTTTGAGTCGCTGGCGGTTAAGGTGTTTCTAGAATGACAGCTCATCGAGGACGTTTCTATGCAAGTTTTCCTGGTTTTCGCTATGTCTAGGACATTGCTACTCTTGTTATCAAAATGTGTTTCAAAAATTGATTCAGCTCAATTTTTTTACTAACCAAGCAATCCGGATTTCTTCTGAAAATAGAAATTTGATTTGTGGGTTTCGTTTTTTTTTACTAAGAATGGATTATATTGGACGGTTTGGGCTGCGAACATTCCTAAGACTATTTTGGCCCATCATGTATTGCATCATTTTTTTCATGCAGTAGTTTCTGCACGATGGTTAGAAATTGACCGATATGTTCAGGATTGTTTGGTATTTAAGGTTGATTAGGAGCAGGCTTTCTGGGATGATTGGTTGTTTTTTGGGGGTGCACTAAGGTTCATGGTCGAATTGATGTTTTCGCTGGCTTTTTGGACGAAGTAAGTAAGTTTTTCGGATTTGACAGGTGCGTATGTACCTTTCAATGAGGGCGGCCGATGCTCTACGGAGCAGGTAACCTTTGTCAATAGGGCGTTTTTCGTGCTGTTTCATAGGTCACCAGCAAATGTACTAATCTTGCAGCAAGCTAATTTGGCTATTGTGAGACTGCACTACATCTGGGTTTGGATTAGTACTGAACGTAACCATGCTAAAATCTTATCAGAAGAAGTACCCGCGCCATCGGACGTGGACTAAATAATTCCGGACATTCTACTGGGCCCCGAGTTCTTAACTTGCATTCCAGGAAGAGATGAATGGATTGTTGGCTACCGATGGCTCAAAACTGAGCAGTAGAGTTGGCAGCGATATATACCCGCATGAGCTAAATTCAATGCTGTCCCTTCCCCTCCCGGACTATTGTAGTATTTTTCAGGTGAAGGTGCCTGCTGGTTTCAAGCCATCAACTGGGTTCTGTGTAATCAAATATGTGGAGCGATTATATGCCTTTTCATAGACGGCTCAGTGCCTATTAACTCCCTTGTTGGTCCAGATACAGCTCCAGAATCGTTGCGGAATGCCATGCATCTCTCAGAGAGATGACGCGATATTCGGCAGTTCCATTAGTCAAATTAACCATAAAGTAAAAATACCACGAGGACGCTAAACAGCCCTGGGCTGAAGAATCATCCTGTGCGACTGGAAGGCAGACTGTGACGTCTATGGATGCACGTCGCACCAGGTCGATGTTGAGTTTAACCCGTAATGCTCTCCGCTGTGTGTTGGTCGTTCTCACGGGTCACTGCCTCATAGGGCGGCACGAACTGCGATTGGGCGCAGGGTTCAACGATTTCTATCAGAGTTGTGGCTCAGAGGATGACGACGAGAAGCAAATGCTCCATCTCATATGCCAGTGTTCAGCACTCGTGGGGAAGAAAATGGCCTCTCTTGGCGTACTCTTTCTCTCAGGTCTGACTGATTTATCTCTTATCGAAATAAGGGGTAGCATAAGTTTCCTCAAAGGAACCAAATAATTTATAGAGTGCAGTGGCCGGGGGTATATCCGTGGTATCACAACGGGCATCTAATGCGACTAAGTGTGTGTTTCGGTATGGCTTCCTGATTGAACCTAGCCTACTATTGTTGTAACGAGCTACATTTCGAGCCGCAATTCAATATGACATTGAGTCGCATGCCTGTATTGTATTATCAAAAAGATCTTGAAAATAAAAATGCTGAAGACATTGGTCCTCTAGAGTATGAACTTACGGACGCTCATTGTGGGGTATCGTCTTCGACCAAATATCTATCTGATTTGAAATGATTTATTATTTAGGCAATCACAGAAGCTCATCACAAGGCGAGGGTTTTATTTTCATTGTATTCTATTGCAAAACAAATCATGACTGCGAGATTTCAAAATGCTAGAATGCTAGTTAGAACTAAAAATGCTGCACAAATGCTGACGGTGTGGTAATGACAAATCAATAATCAAACCGATCAACTTTAACTATATACGTTGTAAGAGATAGCGCGTCCATTGTGCTTCGATCAAGTTTAATGAAGTGCAATACTATAAAAACAAGCCCAGCTCCCTTAAACCCGGGAAGGACCAATAGCTTTTGTGAAAGAAATGAGAAATGAAAGCATTTTTAAAGTAATAAAAGTGTCTTGAATGCTTGAAGAATAAAAACATTCCACAAATTACGCTGATCTTCCAAAGGCTAGTCTAGTCTTTATTGGCACTTGATGTCTTGCAATTTCATGATCCCACACCAATCCTGGCAGCACTGTCACCACTATGACCATACAGTCATGGTCCATCAATAGGTCCCATCCATATTTATATCTTAGCCGTGGACCTTTTTTATCTCAATTATAAGTCGATGGAAAAACAGCGCGTTAATGTTGGAAGTCGATTCAATCAACAATCATCGACCCTGCGGAATTCGATCGATGCTGTGCCGGTGCGCTGATGTTGATACCGCACTATCAGTTTTCTTTCTTCCATCCATTTTCGAGTAAGCGTCTGGCCTGGCTCGACAAACTCCGGCTGCGCTTGACCTGAACGAGTGCAGGCCATCTCGTCTTCGACGACGTCATCTTTGGCGATTGCGGTAAGACCATTGTCTTTGAAAGTTAAAATAATGCAAAAATGCCGACTTGCCATAGAGGCTGACATTCAAGTTTTGAGCGCCAACATTTCTGTCATTTCTTTCGATTGATCGAAATCGAACACCACATTCGATATGGGCTTGTTGTGAAGCGTGTGGGATAGATGACGATGATGACGACGACCGTCATACGAAATAGAAGTAGATTGATCGGACCAGAAATGGCTAATTCGAATGCGTTGACCAACTATTACTGGCAATTTGAAACGATAGTTGATTTATTCATTGAAATTGTCTTGAAATTGTTTGTAATCTTTGTTTTTGAAATGATATTGACTAAATTTGTGAATTAGGCATTTTCTGGGAGTAAATGTTTTTTTTTTGAAAAAATGGGTAAATTTACATTGTATCTATTGAAGCGGTTTCGAGAACTTCAAGCGAGTATATTGTGGAAAGCGAGTATTTGTGGAAAAGTTGGAAATAAAGCAATATCCAGCTGAAACTTTTTTTTACAGTAAGGCACACTGACATTTTTTGAAGCTTATACTGTTTGAAAGTAAAAATGTCGCAACTCCATAATGGATAGTATCCTTTTTTGCAATATCCATGTAATTTTTCATAGGAAGCACTACAGTTTTTATTACTTCCGACTAAGTACGATAGTCGTTTGAAGTTGTCGTCAGAAAGTCCTACAAATTTCCATATTTCCTCGGAATTTTAGCCAAGACATAAAATTTACATTAATTAAATCACAGCAATGCATTCCCCCTACACATCGATAATCTAGGCAACTATGTAATTTGTAAGTAAAAAGCCATTCCAAAACCGAAATGGTAAAAACAGATTTTCAGATGATGAACGCAATTATGTAGAACAATGTCTAGTTATTTCAGCGTTCATACCCAATTAGTCGCATATCGCGACCGAGGAAAAACTGGCAGAAACCCATAAATAACGTCGTGGCTCGGTTGGGCTTTGGCTGCGTCGTCGAGTCGGATAGGAAAAGCTGGGCTGACAACGCACGCAACGCATCGGTATCGCAGCAGCGGCAATAAGAAAAACTTGCACTCATGTCCACGTACCACTGGTCCACCATCATACCAGCTATCTGCCTACCGCTCTTGTACCGGTAATTCGCGACCTGAACGCCGCCGCAGCCATAACTGCTGCCGTCTTAATATCCGCTTCTGATGCAGCGGCTTAAGCTGGGCCATTGGCTTCCATGTTCATGTCGCGCATGTCGCGAGATGTGTTTTGTCCCGTTTTGGATCTAGCGGGGGTTTTTGCTTTGCGTCATCAAACGCTATAAATTACGCGCAGGACGAAGCAAAAACAACACGGCATGGCGAGTAAAACGAGTTGCAAAATTAATATACAAGTTTCATTTGTTGCCTGTAGGAATCTGGTGGTGATGGTGGTGGTGGTGAGTGTACCGTGTGGACCTGCTGCATTCGCGTTTTCTTGTTACATTGCAATTAATTCCCAAAATGCAAACTTTTTATGAAGAAAACCAGTGCATACTTTTACTTTTAACATATTTATGTGCACATATTTCCAAGTAGTATGATCTGCAGCAACAAACATTCTGAGTCAAATGTAGTCCGCTGCCAGCCCAAATGTTCCATATTTGTGGTTTCAAAAGACTATTGTGAAATTGCGGGCATGGGAAAATAACTTCAAAGATGACCCGTCGCAATCAAGAGATCTTCTATATTTTTTGGAAGAAGGCTTCAGTAATCGAAAAGCCAATTTGGTTGGAGCGCTGGATGCTGGCCTGTGTGGTCTCTCTTTCAAATTGCTAGATTGCTCACTAATATCAATCATCCATTATAATAGAAGAATTCGTGAAAATAACTTTAGATCATCTAGAGATAGTATAGTATTGACAAAAAGTGAAAAAAGAAAACAGAAGTGGACTAGTAGATATGAAGTAGACCAAGCGAGCACTAGTTATCTTTAGCGCGATAGAAACAATCATAAGCGTTAAGATACAAGTCAAAAAATGATGGAAAAAGAGAGGCCAAGTTTGAATAGCTTGTTGAGAAGAATTGTCAAAAAGATCACCTGCTTTGACAACAGAGGGTCCTGCGTAAAAAGTCGATGCTTCTCGGTGAAGTCGATGCTTCTCCGATTGCAGTGAAAAACTCCCTGCTGACCAGCACACATATATGCCCAATCGGTTAGTGAATCTGTTGCATCAGAAACGCAAGGTAGACGCAAAAGCTGAAAAGATCTTACTGTTGTTGGTTTTTGACAGAAAAATACATCATTCGCGAACGTAGGGAGAAAAACGTAAACAGTGGCTGCTTTATTGTTCCTCATATATATGACATGTGTGTTTAAAAACTGATCGATGGCCAGTTCTCCAGAATAAAGGGAGGTTAACCGTAGAGAGAGGTTTGTTGGCAGCCACTTCTAAATCTCCTGCTCTATCAAACATAGAAGAAGTGGCTCATACAGATCGTTCTGCGACTGGGTATCGGCAATCAGCCAAAATCACAATTTTGGATTAAAATTTTGCCGATCCATTCGTTTCAGTCGATGAATTTCTGGCCCTTGAAAGGGTATCACATCAATATGAAGCACTGGATCATAAATTATATAAAATAAATTATATCAGCATTCTTTTACATTAAGCTGGTACAGGATTTGTGGGTTTGAGGCAGCCGGATTTACGGACTCAGACAGTTTTCAACCCTGTTCCTGTCAGCGGCTGTGGTGCAGTACCCGGAAAATTTTTTCTTACTCCCACTGCCGACAAAAGAGCTGGAGTAAGAGTTTGAGTACGCTGAATCGGAGGAAATAAAACTACTGGTGCTTTTCGGTGCTATCTGGTCCTCTGTGTAATACTGTCACGGTTCGTAGAAATTTTGTTAACATAATTGAACATTGAACATAATATATATATATAAAAAAAAAAATCTCCATCGTCCTCCAAAAGAGAGAACGATGGAGATTGGGCAACAACCACAATTTACGAGTTAGTTAAGAAGAAGATTAGTTTTAGATGTTAGATGGTAAAGTTAGCTGTTAGTTTTATCTAAGAAGCTACAACAAGACAACACGAGTCGTCACGATAGAGTAAACACTGAACGACACGAGCTCAAATGAACACCTATTAAATATACATCAGTCAGACGAACAGGAAAACAACACCAAGTCACTACAAACAAATTTTACGCACAAACAACACCATAACCAGGGTTGCCAGGTGTACGGTAATTACCGTATTTGTACAGTAATTTCAAGCACCGTACGGTTAAAGGTAATAAACTATTACCGCACGGTAATTTTGGCTTTTTCTATAAACGGCTGTAGTTTCGTATACTTCGAGTTGTTGCACCCTTAGCAATTTAGGATTTGTCACGAAATGTGCCTAACTTTGCCAACAGCTGTAACGAAAACATTCCGTCAGGATATTTCAAAAATGTTGTTTGGTATTTGGTATTACTTAGATCTATATCTTTAACTTTTACCTACTCCGTAAAAGTTGAAGATATATATCCTTCTATGAACGAAAAATTTCTACCCTTAGACAAAGTTTATCTTCCTCATTGTGTGGAAGAGTATTTGCGGCATATGAAAGATAAAAATTTAGTAGCCGATTTCGAACCGGTGAATCAAAGTTTTATTCGGAATTGCACCCAATTTCATAAGATTGCTTGCGTAGAAATGAAAAGCGGTTTGATTTTTGCAACCCACTTTTCGCTGTAATGCATATTTTAAAGCCGAGCTGGCAGCAGACGTCTCAAAAAAAGACGAATACTACTCCTTAAAATACTTACGCAGCTTTTGTCCCAGAATATGAAATGGAATAGATATTCAAGACTTAGATGATGAGTGGAGGAAACTTCCAATTTTCCCACAATTGACGATTAGATTTGTTGCTTTTATTATAATTTGGGTAAAATTGTGGATGAAACTGGAAAACAAGAGTTTGCTGTTCTGTCCAAATTTGTGTTAGATCTTCTTTGTTTGCCTTATTCAAGCGCTTATTGTGAAAGGATTTTTTCGAAACTTAATTTGATCGAAACGAAAAATAGGAGTGAAATGAATTTGGAAACGTTCAATGCAACAATATTAACGTCAGAATGTATCGGTGAATCTACTTGTATGAAATTTTACCCTCCAGGAAGTAGCATAAAAAATTTAACCAAGATATTTACAAATAAGTACTTGCCTAATATGTATACACACCTTATTGTACTTGCATGGAAGTAGAAAAGTGCGTGAATCCATTTATGTTTTTGTATTTTTTCACAAATAATGTTAATAAATTTTGTTAGTTATTAAATAGTTCCTCGAATAAATTATAATTTTTGACTGAAAACTCAAAACCCAAACGGCCAAAAAGCCAAACTATTTTTGTAGCCGCATTTTGTTTCCTTCTTGCTTACAAGTTGCAAAACGAAAAACATGGCCCCTTATAAAACTATATTATAATTAACGAACAAAAGAATCATATTCATAGAGAAAATGAATGTTCTATCGAAAATATTTAGGTATTAAGGTTTGCACAAACACAAAATAATGGCGTACGGTAAAAACGTGAAAATCAGGTAATTTTTGAACATTTTTACGGTAATTTAAGCCAGAAGACCTGGCAACCCTGACCATAACCATCAACAATGAGATCCCGATCGCGATATTGGCAAAACACAGCGATATCTATGAGGTACCGCGAATTGAATTGTTCCGACACAAATTAACCAACAAGGCAGAGCAACGTATGGGCTGAGCCGTCAATGTCGACGACACCAGACCTAGGCCAACAATTGACCTACATACGATGGATACCGAGCGGATGCCCAAATTGCCGATTCCCGAACTCAAAGCCACGGATCGAAAGGCGATTAAAGTAAACGCTGTGATGTTAATAGAATTGACCCGAGATGCGGAGGGTAGTCGAAATACGCGGAAGGAAACCGAGAACCGGAGAACACTAAAGTACGCGTCAAGAAACATTTACACCCGAAAACTTTGACACGCACAAATCCTCGCACGAAGACTCGGTGGCGTGAATACACTGTCGGAAGCTAATATTAGCTAATACGATCGAATAAAAGGTTACCGGGAGGATCGCGAACTTGTTTCCTCACTGAATAATGGGATTTGGGACACAAATTAGCCACCTACCTGGAATTTGATGCCGAAAATCCTGGAGCACCACCCGAATTTAAGATGCACAACAGCGAAATTAATGGATTTACGAATGCTGACATTCGGAAACGTCAAAGGGGAAAAATGTCAGAGGAGATGTCCCAAGTCAGACTGTCCCAAATTGGTTCGCGTGGTGAATGCGAAACTCAACTCAGATGAGTGAAATCGAATTCGGGTGAGTGCACCAAACGGAATTTGAAAATCCCGCTGCCGCCAGGAAAATTTTCCTGTGATCGGGATCGCTGGAAAAAACTTTCTTTTCGGTGCGAACTCAGTGAGTGAGCGGAGGTCCTAGGCTGTAGGTGCTAGCTTTAAATTGATGCATATCTTTCTTTTGTTCTGGTTTTTACATATTTGGACTTGGATTTGGAGAACATATAACCGCCGACGGTAATCAAGGGAATTCGGAAGCGGCAGCATTAAAAGCGAAATCATTTTCATTCTCATTGTTCGCGATTGAGGTACTGGAAAAATCTACGAAGGAAGTTATCAATTTCCGTGGACGAGACAGAGATTTTGGCGAAGTATAAGTCGAACGAGGAGGACGAGTCGCGAAGGACGTTTGAAAAATTTAATTTGTACTCTGTTGCGAGCATCGATCGGCGGAAAGGGCCCCATCGCGGGAGTAAATGCATCGCGGCGATCCAGAATAATTAGACCCAGAATCAGCAGGTTAGATAGCTAGTAAGATAAAATTGTGAATTCAATTCAGTGAAACTTTACAAGCAAGAAGAAATTTTGGGAAGATTACCATTGAATGGTAACGCGTTAGAAGATAACGTAGCATTATTATTTAATTACAATAAAGTGTGTGAATCGTGAATTGAACGGGGTTGTGCAAAAGAGGCCGTCATCCTCTTCTCGCTTCAGGGCGACGGTAACGTGGCAGTGATTTGGGTTAGAAGCGAGTGGCGCCCACCCGCGACCTTTTTCTTCGCGAGCAAAAGCCGCCCGAAAACTGCCGCCCTTGTAAAGGGTTCTAGTGCGCGTTGCTGAGGATAACGGTAACATACGGTTGGTGCAATCCTTGATGCACTTCTCATTCTGTCTCCACTTGAGGTTCGAATTTGGAGTGTAACTTTTTAGCTATACCTGGGGCAAGGCTGCGATGGTGGGTTGTACGGCTCAATTAGAGGTTCAATCCAAGAGATTTGTCCAGTTCTCACGCTGCCTTCAAACACTCGTGTGCCCATTAATCGACTTTAGGGGAAGATGTATAGTATTCTTTTCGAACAGAAGTGACTTAAAGCAGATATCTCAGATATTTTCTTAACGGACAACTCGAAGACAGATATAAGTTCTGGACTTCGCTGGAATGACACACAGATGGGCTTTTCCTCTTGGAGAACATGTTTTTCTTTTGCAAGCATCTTGCTTGTCACGTATTTGATGTAAAGTGGAGGGGAAACGTATCATGACTTGCAGACTAATTCAAAAATTGAAATCTATCATAATTGAAATCTGTCGCAAGGTTCAAGATGTTCTGGGGTACCAGGACACTGCGTGCTGAAGGAAACGCAATTGATCATGCAATTGCGAAGCAAAGCTCGACGCACAGTGGTATATTTCTCGAAAAAGGTGAACTTTATTCAAATTATGGACTTTTACGTGTGAAGTTGAAACTTGGGGGTAATATTGTCCTACATGGCCCCCATCATTTGAGGTGGTAATCGGGTTTGATAAGTTTAAGGGTTAGAGCACAGGGGCTGAAAACAGCCGAAAATAAAGAATATGACGATCAAAATACCTTTGAATAATACAGCGTTCTTAAGCTATGAAAGACATTAATGATTTAGCCTCTCCCCTTTCATCGTGTTCATACTGCAGATAGCATATAAATTTGGTGTTTAAAGCTTCTAGTCCCTTTTAAGTTTAGAACGTCACTGAACGTTGTTACAAAATAGGTCTACTTGTATTCATTAAAATCCAAAGTAACTATCAAATCTTAATTTACCTGCGGCCAGCTGCGGTTGGGCTCGTAAACTCCTTTCAAAGCTCAGCGATTTTGCACAAAATGCAACATTTTGCGTGCTCATTGCGCCAGTCCACGTGTTCTGCAGTATTCTCTTATCATTTGCGCTAGCACATAATAGCAAGCATTTCTACCAAACTGGAGCACGTGAGCTTGAGATAAACACAATGTTGAATTTTATAAATTAAACAATAGCTTTTAAACCCTATACTCGATGAAAATCGATGAAATATCGATGAAAATCTGATCAGACCTTTTGGCGTTATATTTAAAGCCATGAGTAGGTACTAGATTCAATCAACATCCATAATTTCGATTTATATTGTTTGGAAACTGCGGGAAAATACGTAAAGTTGCACGGTTGGTACTACATGCCTGCACCCGTCCACAAGATTCTTATTCACGGACCTGCTGTGATTCAACACTTTTTGGTACCTATTGGACAGCTGAGTGAAGAGACGACCGAATCGAAGAAAAAAGAGTTTAAATTCTTTCGGGAGTATTTTACAAGGAAGAGCTCCCGTAAGAATACAAATGCGGACCTATTTAATAGACTCCTTTTGAGTTCCGATCCACTTTTGAGCACAATATCTAGCAGGAATTCGCCTAAATCGAAAAAGTCTCAAATGGATCCAGAGGTAAACAGCCTACTACAAATAGAAGAAAACCAAGCTGAAGGTAGTTGTTACTATACATCTATGTATATTTGACTATAAAATTATTATTATATTACAGATCGGGTTCAACGAGACAAAAAAGCAGATGACAATAATGACGAGGAGAAGGAGGAAGGAGAAGAAGATGTTGATTACTAAAATAAGATAAAAATACGTTCAAAACTTTGTACAAATGTGTATATATAATTCTGCATGTTATTTTTGTTCAGTTGATTTATTGTTATAAAAAATTTATCCAAAATAATTACAATTGTTTCGATTGAACTTTGTGGGAGGGGTGCAAATCAAATCAATAATACTGTCCGAGATCATTTGTGTCAAACGAATTTGAATAATCATTTCCACAGCACAATATTGATAAAAATAGCGTCAGCAGCAAAAATTTCTAAAAATTACATTTTTCTCAACATTTAGGCTTGATAGGCGGATTTGGACAGCGATTTCGTGTTCAGCCAGCAAAAATACTTTGGAAATGATTAGTCACACTCGTTTATTAGCAAGATAAAAAAATTTCTAAATTTGGACCCCTTTGGAAACTTTTTGTTAAAAGTTGGAGCCAAAGCAACCCCAAAAATGGATTCCCCATGTTTGAAAACTAACAAAACACTCAATTTCATACATCTAGTGGTTCTCATGAATAAATTTCACCTTTTTCCACAAATAAACCACTGTGCGACGCTTCCACTACTGATTCCAGAGCCTGCCTAAGGAGTTCCGACCTCATCAGTAAATACCATTTTCGGGAAGTGTGTAGTCCAGGGCCAAAAAAAGAGATGGTTGTACTCTGATGTCACCAAGTACACGAGGATCTTCATCTCAAAACTTGACCATGGAACTGAAGGATTCTTTCCCAATACCGAGGCGCTTTTGCTGTGTATGTTCCTATCGTTGTATTTGCTTATGCTTTACGAGTTACTTCTTCAACGGCAGAATAGAGTTTTTCATTGCAACGTTTTATTCTTATGTTGAAGCACACTCAGCATTTTCAAATATTGGATTTTATTAAAACTGTCAAACCTTCGCATCAAAATCATATGCCTACATTTCCAGCAAACGACACAAAAACTAAAAATACATATAAGAAATGCAATCTCGAAACTTTTCCTGACGTGTCACCATATTTGTTGATATCCTACTGCTTTTTTCAACGGCACAACTTTAACACCATTAATAGCTTTCGATACAAACAAAACTACAATTTCTGAAACAAAAAATATTTAATCCAAGGAATTATAACGTAGAAAAAATAAACTTTCAAAAAATCTGTTTCATTCCACAGCTTCTACACTTTTACGATCATTTGGATATTCATTCTGCTTCAGCCCTTTTCCATTTTAAAATCCAATCATAGTCTGCACACTTCAAACGCAACTCAAATATAATCCTCAGCTAATTTCATTTCGTTTTTGGCAAATCTCCAATTAACTCCACCCACAACAAACCATCCCTATACTGTCTGTGCATTTTCTCATCAGCAACAAATGCCCATGCTGCAGTAACTCTGCTTGTTTCGTATTTGTATGCGTACCTCAATTCATTACGATGTGATTGTACGAGACATGAACCAATGGACCTGACCCACCATCCGAAGCTGCGATATACCTAATGAAAGTACTTAGGAAGGTGGCGAATGTGCCTGGTACTTGTGGATCCGGAAGATGGACATCACCACGACTATCTACTTGCCGGCTCCCATAGCAAGAACCGAGCCAGAACCACTTTCAATGCAAACAAACTGAGAGTGCACACCACACAGGTTTCCTATCTGTGCGGAATCGCTAATGAATTCGCAGTCTTCAGTCTGCAGCAATTGAAAACATTGTGATGGCCTCCAGTCCTGCTCCCATGTCCACATTGTGAACAACTTCGAACGCACCCCGACCTGTGCGTCATTTGTATGCAGAGTGCGTTGCGGAACCGATGCTGACGTCGTGCGATGAACATACTCATTTTTCGGGAAATTCTAAAATGCAACGGTATTCAACGGAATTCAACGAAACAGATGTTGAGGACAAGTTGGTTGAACCGTTGAGCCGATGTAATTGATGCAGAAGTGCAGTTTAATGTGTATACAGTTTTGTTATTTGTACTTTAGCACTTTCTGATTCGGCGCATGTAATGGAAAATGTTGTATGACACAATGAATTCGACGAGCTTGATGATAGTTCTAGCGCGATATTCTTTACAGGGTATCCACGATTCCATACTTACGATGGCTACAGTTAAAAAGTATGTTATAGCTAATGTTTTCGAAAAGGTAAAAGTGATAAAGCTTTCAAATTCGTTCACTCCGAATCAGAGTATAGTTAAAAAAAACCCTAGGACATCACAACCGCTAGAAACACTAATGCTAGAAGAACAGTAGTGGATTTGTGTAGATTTTGAGTGTGTATTCTACCACTACTTACTTTTCCTACTTAAAACTAATACACCGTTAGTAATAATAGAATCTAAGCTTATTTTAATTTCGGTGACATCATCGAAAGTTACAGCGATAGAAAGGTGTTTGGGGTTGTCATCCGAGAAATGTGCAGATCTTAGAAAATTTAAACATTGTTTACTTATTTTCATTGCAAATGTTTGCGATGAAAATACTTAATGCAAGCATTTATTGGAACGAAAATAACAAAAATGAATCGTGCTGGCAGCTCTTTGTTAGCGCCGAAGCCAAAAATATGTCTCATCTGCCTTACGTTGAAGTCAACCTGCTGTGCGAATCGCGTATTGATCCAATGACTGCATTGGAAGTTATAGGGATGCAAAGAAATTTAGGGTTACCATTCGCAAAAGTTTTCAAATTTTCTAGAATTTAATGTCTGGTGTCCGTTTCACTATCAGATCACTACGATTTGAAAATTCTATGATAAAATCGCTTACTAAAGGTATGCCAAAAAAATACAAAAACGACCACAGCTGGCAACCCTATCATTGTTTTGAAATTAAATTTCTACTGAATATTGCCTACAATAAGTTTTATTTGCCATTTGAATTTCGTTATGATTCAATGATTGTACTGGAAGCTATAGCTTTATTGTAGCTTTATTTTCCTCAGGAATTTTAAAAATTTAAGACACCAAAATTACCATAGCTGGCAGCTCCAACCGAGTTTTTCAACCAAATTTTCAACCAAACGTGGGTAAAATTAAGGTTGAGTTACTGTGTGAATTTCGTCAAAATCGAATGACAGATTCAGAATTTATAGGGTCAAAAGCAGTTATTTTTCTTAGCGATTTTTCAAAATGGCACCACTAGCACAAAATTGCCCTCATTTCAAAATCACTTCTATCAGACCTGGTCCTACTTAAGACCAATACATTCTGTAAATTTCAAATAACTCTGATTATCGGATCGTGAGTTTCCGTGAACAGAAGTTTTTGATGCTAAAAATATAGGTTAATTGGGAAAGGGTTAATAGGCGCACCCGTAGTAAAATTTCAAATTTTTTACTATGGCTGTGTAGACCAAGCATAAGCTTTATATATGAGAGGCTTTTTTTTTCCAAGAAACGACATTTTTTTCCGGAGAGTCGATGATTTGAAGGTTTTCACTTTCAGCGCTTGCCCTAGCTACAGGAATACCAACATGCCCATTAAAAGATACAACTAAACAATACCAATATGTTCTGAAAGTTTCATAATGAGTTTCATAATGAGGTCAAAGGTGATCGCAATTTATAAATTTTTAAATTTTCCCGTTCACTTTTTAGGCACCTAGCGCACACATGGGGTTGAAAAAATCCAAAACACTATACGATTCACATATAGAACACGTTTGAAATTCATCCCGTTACCTTAATTTTTGAAAAAATTATTGTTCTGTCCACAACAATAGGTATATTAAAAATATCACTGAAATGGCCGCCGGCGCCAGAGGGTTAAAGGTAATTGACATTTAGTGAGACCTGGACCTATTCTGCATATACACCAATGGGTCCTGAAAGTTTCAGCTGAATCAGATGGCGCGTTTCTGAGAAATAGTGACTGAATTTTTTTGATGATATATATATATATATATATATATATATATATATATATATATATATATATATATATATATATATATATATACATATATATATGTTTGGAAATAACAACTTTAGGCCAAATCGATTTTAATACTAATGTTCTTCGAATATTAGTAATAAGAGAAGTACATAGCTAGCAGGTGAAAGCGATGTAGCTATATCTTAACTGTGAATGTAAAAAAGAAATTAAAACTATGTCACATGTCACATAATGCTAAAATATCATTTCGAACCACCGATAGCCCAGCATCAGTGAAAAACATTTCTAAGCTGGCAAATAAATTAAAGTCCCACGAGCATATGATCAGCTTCACTGTACATCATCCAAAAAAATCGATAATCATCGAACCTATCCCACAATGATCTTCCGAAAGACACAATGCCTGGTGCAAATTACTGCTTGAGGGCATAAATTTCCCAGAGTCGTAATGGAATTAAGAAAGTCCGAAGAGGAAAAAAATGATAGCTTTAATAAATTAAGAAGCGCTCACAATCTGCCATCCGCTCAATGAGCCGAAGCGACTGCAAAGTATGATTTCCAGTGTAATTTCGCACCCTAAACAGAGTAATCTGCAATTCTATGCGGCAGATCGTAACTTATACAAGGATGAATCGTTGTCCGGCATTCAGGGCCTAGCATCCAGCATCCAGTGCGACCAACAATAATTTTAACAATTTATTTCCAAACGTGCGCACGAAATGCAAGTGTCGGCTCTAACCCGGTGCTGTTTTGATCAACGACGACGAATCCACTTGACTCGACTCGAATCGACTCGGCTTGGCAAAAGTAAAAATATAATAAAAGAAAAATCTTTTTGAGTAATAATTCAAGTAATTATAGTCATTACGCGGTGGTAACGCTATCGATATAATTGAAATTCTGATAGGTAGTGATTATTGAAACCTCTCTCCGGAGACGAGATTGAAATGGCATAGAGTGGTTGTGCGGCTCAGGGTTCCGTACGGAGGCCACCGCGGTCTATCCGCCACTCGTATGGTACGTACGTATAGAAGGGACCCCGTGCACTCGGTGCGTTCTTGCTTGGTGCCCCGCAAATGCTATCTCCCGGTTCACTGCAGAATCCATCTTTCAATGTAGCAAATGAAATCAAATTGAAGACTAAGCAATTTCTCAATATGCAGTTGGGAAATTGCAACAATCTTTTGTAGTCAGCGACTGAGAAATTTAATTTCGCATTCTCGTACAATAATTTTCGTACGTACAGTAATTTCACTGGAAAATTTCAATTATGCGAGACAGTGCTTAGTTAATGCTATGCGAAGATTTATAGCCAGGATGTGAGTGTGAGATATGAGTATATAAGTTTCTATAGAAAGGTATGTGTTGTTTCTTCACAGCTCAAAGTATCTTTTCGGTAAGTCACGAATATTTTTTTTTAAATATTTACGTTCATAAAAGATATGTTTGAGAAAGTTTAAACCACAAATCTTGCAGCCAAGTAATTTACGAAATTCACTTGAGATACTTTCGCAAAAAAAAAAGCTTTAGCACATCAGAGCCGCTAGAGAAGTGATTTTCGAAGAAATTGTCCTTGAGTGACCAAAAAGTGTGGAAATTCGTAATACGCCTTTTTGTAGTATTATATCAAAGCAACCAAAACCAAAACCCAAAGCAACAAAAACCATTTCCGACAGCTTTTCCTATAACATAAATGATGAAAATGTTCTGTGCTGGCAACACTTTTCCAACGAAGCAGAAGGTGGGGTGAAAAGTAGCCTCCTTGGGAGTGCAAAAATTGTTTTTTAAACATTTTTTTAAAATTCTATTCAATGTAGTCCCTTTTTAGGTCGATACACATATTCCAGCGATTTTCCAACTTTTTGATCCCGTCCGAAAAGTAATTTTCAGGAAGGTCTGCAAAATACTCCTCCGCGGCCTCGATGATCTCCTCGCGTGAGCTGAATTTTTTATTGATGAGCCATCTTTTGAGGTTTGGGAACAGATAATAGTCCGAGGCCGCCAAATCGGGCGAATAAGGTGGATGGGGAAGCAATTCGAGTCCTAAATCGTTGATTTTAGCCATTGTTGCGATGCTCTTGTGTGACGGCGCGTTGTCTTGTAAAAATAATTTTTTTTTTCGCTTCATGTGAAGCCGTTTGGCAGCGATTTCGGCCTTGAATCGCTCCAATAATGCGCAGTAATACTCGCTGTTGATGGGTTTCCTTTTTCGAGGTAGTCCACGAAGAGTCTGCCATGACAATCCCAGAAAACCGACGCCATGACCTTTCCGACCCATTGAACCTCCCTCGGCCGCTTCGGAGTACCCGTGCCGGCTTCAATCCATTGCCGGGCACTCATTCTGTTCTCTGGCGTGTAATAGTGGATCCAAGTTTCATCAACAGTCACCAATCGACGCCAAAAGTCCACCCGATTCCGCATTGCATGGCACAACACACTTCCGAAGTGCGCTCGCGTTCGTGTTTTTGGTCCGCAGTCAGCATGCGCGGCACCTAGCGGCAGGATAATTTTTTCATCTGCAGGATCTCGCCCAAAATATGGCGTGTGCGCTCAGTACTAATCCATGTGCCACCTTCACTTTCCGGTCGACCAACACCATTTCATGTATTTTTTGACATTGTCCTGTGTAACCGCATCGGAGGGCCTGTCGCTGCGGACTTCATCGGCAGTGGAGTTTCGGCCACCACGAAACTCTTGAAACCAATATTTCACGGTGTAATCTAAAGGAGCACTAGCCCCATAATATTTATCCAACTTTTCTTTTGTTTCCTTCGCCGTTTTGCCTCTCAAAAAATAATGTTTTATGAGAGAACGAAAATCGTTTATTTCCATACTAAACATAAACATAAACAAAACAAACGGCTGTATCGCGCTGACATTTGACATGTCTGCCTAAATATGAATGGAATATAAGGCACAATAATCTTTTTTGCGATTGCAGCGCATTCTGGTGGCCAAGGAGGTTACATTTCACCCCACCTAGTAAGTCTACCGCAACAGGCTCATGCTACAATCAACCTATCCTTTGAATTTCCTTTTCATCCGAAAAATTCATCGAAAGTTTCAGCAATATAACGATGTCTGAAGCTGCCATCCGAAAACATTTCAAAACTCGGGAAATTTAAGCATCGGCTCTTTATTTTTATTGTAAATAAATATATAATAGAAGTATCTGATGGTGCAATATTTACGCAAATGTCTGGTGCTGGCAACTTTATTTTACCACGTCAAGTCCAACCCATCCTGTGAATTTCGTTTCGATTGAATTACTGCACTGGAAATTATAGGGGTGAAAAGAATTTTAGGGTTACCAACGGCACTTTTTTAAAATTTTCGAAACCTCAATATTTGTCATTAATTTTCATTGCAGAATGGTTCATACTTTCAAATTTAATGATCGAATAGCTCGGTATTGAAATGTCAGAGAACTACAAAAATTACCAGAGCTGGCAGCCCTTCCATGATCTTCCTACGAAAATTGGCTTACAATTAGGTCCATTTACTGAATTTTGATTTCCTGACTAGATCGGAAGTTATAGGGGAAAAAGCTTTATTTTGCTGAGCAAATTTACAGGACTTAGGTCACAAAAATCACCATAGCTGGCAGCTCTATTGTAATTTTGTGGCTTAGAGTGAGTTTCAAATACTGTGTGAATTTCGTTAAAATGTGATGGCTGGATCAGAAGCTATAGGCCAAAAAGCAGTTTTTTTTCTCAGTGATTTTTCAAGATGGCACCATTGCCACAGAGTGACCCGCATTTCAAAATCACTTTCATTAGACCTGGTCCTTTTGTACCAACATTTCCTGTAAATTTCATGACGATCGGATTATTCGGTTGTCAGTTCTCGGGAACAGAAATTTCGAGTGCTGAAAATAGAGGTGATTTGGTGATGGGTTGCCATTCTTGTGCAAATCGGAAATTTGAAAATTTTGAATTCACATGGTTAAAATTTATCAATGATTTGAATTTTTTGTCAAAAAGCAAAAATTTATCAGGAGGGTAGATGATTTGAAGGATTTTTTCACGAGCCTGCAGTAGCTACAGGGTTGCCCGCACAGTCTTGGAAATCAACATCAATACGCTCTGCAAATTTCACGATGATCCAATGTTTCTGTCAGAAGTTACGACAAATCAAAATTTGAAAAAAAACTCTAGCGCACCTGAACCGCTAGAAACACTAATGTTCGAAGAACAGTAGAAGAATCGTGCAGGTTTTGAGTGCATATTCCACCACATGTGCTGCTTTTTACGGCCAAACTGTTTCAAATGCCACGTTTTACTTTCGTCTTAAGAATGCATTATAACTCATATGGTGCAAGGTTTCAGATATTACCACTGGCATGAATTTCAACGTTTATGAGAGCAAAACACGGGTTAATTATATTCGTTATCAGTTGCTTATTTCACATAATTTTGAAAGCAGCATTTCATATAACATCAATGAAGAAAATGCTCAGTGCCTGCAGCACTGTAACTGAAGTTGGTGTTTGGGGCTGCGATCCGAAAAATTTGCAGAACTTTGCGAATTGTAACATCGGTTATTTATTTTCATTGTAAATGTTTCCGGTATGTATACTAACTGTAAGCATTTATTGATACAAAAGTAGCACAACCGACTCGTGCTGGCAACCTTTCGCCAGTATCAAATCCAAGAATATATCAAATCTGCTTCACGTTGTTTAATTACATTCGAAGTTATAGGAGTATAAAGAAATTTAGGGTTACCTGCAGCGAGTTTTTTCAAATGATCGAAAGCTTAATATTTGCTGTTTATTGTCACTACAATATCATTACCATTTGAAAATTCTACGATAAAACCGCTTAATAAAGATATTGCAATTAAACACAAAACCAACAATAGCTGGCAACCCTATCGTGTCTTTTCAACCAAATTTGGCCTGAATAATGTTTATGACAGGTTTCATTAATTGTATGAAATTCGTATTGATTTCATGACTGCACTGGAAGTTATAGTACAAAAAGTTTTATTTTCCTGAGCGAATTTTCAAAACCAAAGACACAAAAATTACCATAGCAGGTAGCACCAATCAAATTTTTCAACCAAATTTCCACCAAACAGAGATTAGAGTTAGGTTTAGCTTCTGTGTCAATTTCATGAAAATCTGGTAACTTATTCACATTTCATAGGGCAAAAAGCAGTTTTTTTTCTTTGTAATTTGGCACCACTGGCACAGAGTTGCCCACAATTCAAAATCGCTTCTATCAAATCTGGTCTTACTTAAGTCCAATGCATTCTGTAAATTTTAGCTGTATCTGATTATTGGTTCGTGAGTTTCCGTGAACAGAAGTTTTTGATGCTAAAAATATAGGTTAACTGGGAGAGGGTTACCGTTCTTGTCCGACATGAAATTTCCAAAGTTTTATTTTGAACGTGTAGATAAAACATAAGATTTATATACAGATTGGTTTTATTGTAAGAAACGGACATTTTTTTGAATATTCGATGGTTTGAATGTTTTTACTTCCAAATTTTTTTTTTCGAAATGAAGACACCAAAATTATCATAGCTGGCAGCTCCAATCGAATTTTTCGACCAAATTTCTACCAAACGTGGCTTAAAGTAAGGTCCAGCAATTGTGTAAGTTTCGTCAAAATCGAACGATTCAATCAGAATTTATAGGGCTAAAAACAGTTATCTTTTTTAGTGGTTTTTCAAGATGGCACCACTGGCACAGAATTGCCCGCATTTCAAAATCACTTCTATCAGACCTGGTCCTATTTAAGGTCAATACATGCTGTGAATTTCAAATAATTCTGCCCATCGGATCGTGAGTTTCCGTGAACAGAAGTTTTTGATGCTAAAAATATAGGTAAATTGGGCAAGGGTTGCCAGGCGTGCCCGTTATACCATATCTTTTTTTTTTTTTGGTTATGTAAACAAAGCACAAGATTTACATATGAAAGGCTTATTTTTGAAGAAACTGCATTTTTTCAAGAGAGACGATGATTTGGAGGTTTTCACTTTCAGTGCCTGCCCTAGCTACAGGGTTGCCAGCACGCTCATTAAAAGCCACATAAATCTACAACTAAATAATATCAATATGTCCTGAAAATTTGGTAATGATTGAATAGCTCTGTCAAAAGTTATCGAAATTTAAAAATTTTCAAATTTTCCCGTCCTCTTTTTAGGCACCCAGCGCACACATAGGGTTAAAATATTCCAAAGCATTATCCGATTCATATGTAAAACACGTTAGAAATTTATTTTATTAACTTTATTTTTGCGAAAATCATTTGTGCACGAAATAATAGGTATATTAAAAATATCACTTAAATGCCCGCCGGCGCGAAAAGGTTTACAATAACTGACATTTAAAGAGACCTGGACCTATTCTGCATATACACCAATGTATCCTGAAAGTTTCAGCTCAATCGGATGGCGCGTTCCCGAGATTATCTCACTGAAATTTTTTGTACATATATATATATATATATAAAGAAATATGAATTTTTGGCCGAATCGATTTTAATACTAATGTTCTTCGAACATTAGTAAAAAATCCTTGTCTACTTTTAGGCACTCAGCACCCAAACGCGGCTCAAAATTTCCAATTCTTTATCATAGGTAAGCTTAAAACATAGTAAGTTTTCATTTCCAATACTTTTTTTTTATAGCAAAAATGTACTCTGTATAGAAATATAGGAGTACCTGAAAATTCACTAAAATGCCCGCCGCCGTCAAAGAGTTAAAAATATCTTAATTTTAGCAAGTTGTGGACCTATCTACTATATACATCTATGTTCTCCGAAAATTTCAGCTCAATCGGATGGGCCACTCCAGAGATTATCTCCCTTAGTAATTTTGCTGATGTATATATATTTATTTATTTATTTAGTTTTGATAATATCTCCCTTTGCTTTTTGTACCAATACTTTTCTCTTTTCGAAAGATTTACAGGCGGCACGAACGTTTTTCATGGGCATTTTCTTCCAAATTTTGGAGACAATTTGCTCGAACTGCTCATTTTTCGTTCCCTGAGTTTCGCTACCATATAGCTTCAAGCAAAGAAATCCAAAGGATTTGAATTTGGGCTACTTGGATCTACTGTTCGCCGAATGCGGCGAACAGTCGGTTAAGTTATCAGTACACCACCTCTGAACTACATTCGCAGTGTTCGAATACACTCCATCTTGTTGAAAGCAGTAATAATCATCTCCCAACAACTTTTTGCAGCTTGAAAGGACAACTGCTTCAGGAACTTGCTTCTGGTAATATTCAGCGTAGACTTTTTTCAATAAAAACAAGGGGATGTTTGCCTCTCCTATAAAACCGCCCCAAACCATGACTGAGTATGTTTTTTGATATCTGGGCACATCAACTTCATTTTCGGAAATGTCCTCCGTTCTGACTGTCCACAAACGATCATATTGTGGATTGTGTGGCTGCTCAAAAATGAATAGTTTTTCATCTGAAAACACGAACTCATTACCACCGTGCCAAACAAGTATGGTTTCAACTATAGCAGCTCTTTTTTCTTTGACTGAGAATAAACCTCCATGAATTTTCTGTTTTTTGAAAACCACACGCTGAAAAATCATTGTTCTACCCTTAATATATTTTGCAGCTAATATATTTATATTAAAAACATTTCTTAACATTATTATATTGACCTAGCAATAACATTATATTGCCCGCACATAGCATTCTTAAAATGTTATATATTGACATGCGTGTGGTGAATTTTTCTGTTACAATATTACATTAGTAGGCCAATATTAAATAGTAACATGGCAATAAGTTATATTAGCATCTTACAATACTATATTGACACACCAATAATATATATTAACATGCCAATATATTATAGTAACATGGCAATAAGTTATATTAACGTCTTACTATAGTATATTGGTATACCAATAATTAATATTAACACGCCGTCGATACGATTTTTCCATAGTCCCAAGAGGTCCCCCATCTAAGTACTAACTGCGTCCAACACTGCTTAATTTCGATGATCGCGGAACATTAGGTTATTCCAGTGTGCTATTGCCGCATAAAATATGAACATCCTAACTAACAATACAAGCAATGTACTTTGTTGTATGACCAACAATTTCACCACCCTTGCTTAATACATTTATATTAGCATAGTAATATATTTATCTTCAGATGTTAAAACATTTATATTTACAGATGTTCTGAATATAAAAAGTTAACAGCTTAATATGTAATGTTAAACTGCAAATATAATATTGTAACTTCCTAACATACAATATTGAGCTGTTAAAATTATGTATTAGGGACAATGCTGTTACTATAACAATATTAAGATGCTAATATATTGATTTCGGTCATTTCGCAGCGTGCAGTAAAATCAGTTTATGTATTATAGATGCTTACACCATTTTTGGCCGATTTCTGAAATTGGTACTTGATGTTTAAGTTTTTAGATTTAGTTGGAATAACTCCGTATTAAGTTTTGCGAAGTGATACATTAAAAATACATTAAAATTGCTGGTTAGATTGTAATTCCATATTTTTATTTTGAAATTATGCAGCGGAAAACAACCGTTGTCAGTAAGAATTTGACGTCCTCTCTTTTAGAGATTTGAACGTTTTTTGCTAATAAGCTTTCAAAAGCTTTATGCTCAGCCAGCATTTGGTCATTCTATCGATACTGAAGTGCCGCGTCATTCATCAACCCTTAAGTGATTGATCATTTTATTTATCTTTATTTTTGCCGAAAATATAACTTTTTCCAGAAATTGTAGCAAAGGCCCTGGATCTTTTCTGATTAGGTCAGATTGGACAAAGCAATCTTTTTTTCTCCTTTATATCATTCAACACATATTAGCTCCTGGGCATTTAACTGGAAATTAGTCAAAGTCAAATCAATGTTTAAAAGTGGTGACAGGTAGACTCCTGCACATGCGCAGGGTAACGTGCAAGTAAATGGTCGGCTTGTTTTTTAATTGCTCCTCTCACCTCTTCTCTTTGCTCTCTCTACTCACTGGTGCTGCTAATTTTGATCGGGGATCGTGATATTAAACCCACAGTGGAAGAAAAATGAACCGAGTGATAAAGAGTTCGGTCCCGAAATTGATCACGTCCGTATTTACCGTAGATATGCCTATAACTATAGCATACATTTAAGTCCAAATTGTGGCCCGGACTGTGAGTCAGTAAAATCCAAATTTCGGTGTCGTTTTAACTACTCTTTAGTCCTCCAAATGGTTCAATAATATCAAAGCCGACGGACTTTTCTGATTAAGTCCTAACAGCCCCGTTAACGCCGGAAGAATTCGGGTCTGCCATAAGAAGTCGACAAAATAATAGAGCGCCGGCCATTGACGAAATTTTGGCTGAATTAATCGAAAGATCGCTTCGTAGGCAATTGTTAAAAAAACGAGAGAGCAGTCAATGGCGAACCCCCGCGGACCGCACGGGATATTTGATGAGCCAGAGGTATGCACAAAAACCAGACTGCGGATGCTGCAAAAGGCCTGGCCACGTGCAGCAAATGGACGAGAACCAAGAACCTAAAAAAGTGTTTGAAGGAAAAGTCGATGTTTGATGGCCAGTCGGAAAACCAGGAAATCCTTGTTCAACTCTGTTGAAAAATAACTATACATGCAGATTTGATAAGGTTTTGGAAATTTTCAACCCTGTGTGTGCGCTAGGTGCCTAAAATGAGGTCCAAAAAGTTTGAATTTTTTTGAATTGCGATAACTTTTGACAGAGCCATTGAATCATTTTAAAACTTACAAAACAAATTGATGTTACTAAGTTGTGCAGGTAATTCTGTAGCTACGGTAGGCGCTGAAAGTGAAACCAACGATTCTCCTGAAATATTTTCGCTTTTAAGAAAAAGCAACTCATATACAAATCTTATGCTTTGTCTACACAATCAAAGTAAAACTTTTGAAATTCTATATTCGACAAGAACGGTAACTCGTCCCCAATATAACTATATTTTTAGCATCAAAAATTTCTATTCTCGGGAACTCACGACCCAATAATCAGATACAGTTGAAATTTACAGAATGTATTGGTCTTAAGTAGGACCAGGCTTGATAGAAGTGATTTTGAAATGTGGGCAATTCTGTGCCAGTGGTGCCATATTGAAAAACCACTAGGAAAAATAACTGCTTTTGGCCCTATAAATTCTGATTCAGGCCCTATAAATTCACACAGTAGCTGAATCTTACTCTAAGCCACGTTTGATAGAAATTTGGTTGAAAAATTAGGTTGGAGCTCCCAGCCATGGTAATTTTGGTGTTTTAAATTTTGAAAATTTGCTCGGGAAAATAAAGTTCTTTGTCTTATAGCTTCCGCGCAGTCATGGAATCATAACGAAATTGAAAAGGCAAATTAAACTTAGTGTAGGCAATATTTAGTAGAAATCTAGTTGGAGAACCAATGATAGTGTTGCCAGCTATAGCTTTTTACCATATCTTTAGTAAACGGTTTTATCATAACATTTTCAAATCGTAGTGATCTTGTAGCGAAAATAAACAGTAAATATTAAGATCTAGAAAATTTGAAAACTTTTCAAGTGGTAATTCTAAATTTCCTTGCATCCCTATAACTTCCAATGCAGTCATCGTATCTATAACTAGCAGAGTAGGTTAACTTTAACGTTTTTTATTATTTTCATACCAATGAATGCTTGCATTAAGTATTCACATCGCGAACATTTGCAATGAAAATGAGTAAACAATGTTTAAATTTTCTAAGGTCTGCACATTTTTCGGATGGTAGCTCCAAACACCTTTCTATGGCTGTAACATTGGTTGAAGTCATAGAAATTAAACTGGGTTAAGGTCTATTATTACTTAGGGTGTATTGGTCTTAAGTAGGAGGAGTAGTTAGTGGTAGTGGTCTTAAGTAGCTAGTGGTAGAGCACACACTCGAAATCTGCACAAATCCTCTACTGTTCTTCGAACATACGTGTTTCTAGAGGTTTTAAAGCGCTAGGGTTTTTTTTTCATTATTTTGACATCTGCGAACAATATTCAGCTCACAACAATACAAGGTGACTAAACAGCTAGTTCGTAAGTTAATTACTTTAGATGAAATGTCATGTACCATTTCTCCTTTAGAATAAACGTCTAATTTTGGGGAAAAAATCCGGTTTCATATTTGTAGACCTGGTAATTTTTGCTCTTAGTGACAAATAATGATTAAGTAATTCATATTAAACATATTGTTAGTGACATATTTCAGAAAGCTGATTTCCGTGACCTTTGATCTTGAATAACATTTTTGCCATTCCGAAATCGACTTTTGACATTGTGTTTCTATTGCAGTACTACCCGATTAAAAGCAACCATTAAATTGCACTGTAAATTGTCGATTATAAGCGAGTTTGCTTTTAACCGGGACCTACCTTTAAGCAAGTAAAGAGCTTATATGAGTGGAACCGGTTGTACGCAAATGTTGTTTACATCGAAGGCCAGGTTATATAGCCAGGTACAACTTTAAAAACGATATGCAACGAAAAATTAATATGTGTATATTAATATGTGTATAAGTTTTATAGTTAATATGTGCATAAGTTTTAAACTTTTTAATGAATTTGTACGAAAAAGAAACGAAATTATTAAATCTTGGAAATAAATAAACATTAAAACAGTTCCACTGTGAAACGGTTAGTTAAAAAATATCAGAATTTTTTTCTGTCTAGTGTTGATGACTGCTGATTTAACAAAACGTTCTTCAAGTTCTTGTAGAGTTTTGAAGTTTAACTGTTTAGACTCTAAATATTTATTTAGAGTATTGAGAGCCAGAATCGCAACCTGCATTGATGGAATTTGATCTTCAACTCCTATATTTACTGATGTACCGGGATTGTCTTCGATCATTTCAACCTCTTCTTGATTTAAATCCAAAACCTCTCGTACAATTTCTTCGTCAGCCGAGATGACGAAGCATTTCAGGTCGTTGTCGCAGTTGACATATTCGTTGTATAGATCGTCTGCAATAGGAAAGACAATCGTTTCGTTTATTGTTGCACTTTCATTCACAGCGGGTTTTTCGTTACTCTGACAGAATCCAGCTTTCCTGAAGCAGTTTTTAACCCTTTGCGTAGAAACATGATTCCGAGCTTATTTCGTAATGTTCCACGCATCGAGCAAATTTATTTTCTTAAACAGTTGTTCGGGAATATACCTTAAAACATCGAATGATTCCCCTATCTAGTGGCTGAGAAATGGACGTTGTATTCGCTGGTAACATTGAATATTTTCTAGTTTGACCCCAGCATTCAAATGATGATATGTTGCATTATCCACAAATAAAACGATTTGGCGATTCTGATTTCCAGCTTTGATTTTAGATTGGAAGTTTAATATGATATTTTTCCACAATTCTCCAGTTGTCCAAGCTTCATACTGATGAAGGTAAGGCACTGGAACTGATTTCTCACGGAAACAATGCAGCTTTTTGGGCTTTCCGATTGCTTAGATAAATTTTGCGGTCCCATCCATATTGCAAATGAAAAGAATTGTTATTCTATCTTTTCTTAGTTTGTCTCCTTTTATATTTTCTCCTCCTTTTGCTATTGCACCTGATGGTAGAGCCTTGAAAGCGAGACCACTTTCATCGGTGTTAAATATATCAGCTTCCGAATAATCATCAACAATGGATGACAAGATTTTCTTGGCCCATGATGATGCTGCTGGTTCATCTGCAGAGTTTTTTCTTCAGTGAACGCGGTAAAATGATACATTTTCTTTTTGTTGCCATCGCCAAAGCCAGCTATTGGTTGCCCTGAAATTATAAATATTTAATATTTCCGCTAATCTCAAAGCCTCTTATTTAATCAATGGGTCTGTTATAATAGCGCTTCGAGCCCGCATTCCATTAAACCAGCTTGTTAAAGCCTTGTCAATTTCACCATGACTTGCTGTTCGTATTCTTTGTCTTTCTATGTCCTTTCTCATTCTATGACTAAATTTCAAGCTTTCACTCCCATTTTAAAGCCTGGTGAAAGAATGGAGAGTTTATATAGCTCCATGTATTGCAATCTATTATTATTTATCAGTTTTTCCCCAAAACTCCGTATTGATTTGGTACTAGTTTCGTGAAACTGCAATGAGTTTGGAATTTTTAATTCGCATTTCCTTTGTTTGACATACTAAGATAAAATTTGAACGAGATCCGATTGTAATCTGCCTTCAGTATAACAGACAAACAACAGATTTGTTTTTCACTTTTCGATGGCTTTGTCAAAAAATGCCAATTTTATCTCGTTTTGTAATGCTTTGCTTGTAAACTTCGCATAGGAAAGAAATAGATTTTCAGCTGAGAGTTTATCAATGATTCGAAAAACTTCTTAACTCAGTTCTTTTTAAAACTAACGGCCTCTACATCTGAAATATGGACTCTCTTTTATACTTTACAGTGGCATATGCAAAGTATGTTTTTAAGTGTCCAGCCAAATTAGGACGTGAATACACTTTTCACGACAATTTAAACTTCAAACCAATAAGGACTATATAATGAACTTGATGTTGCAACTTGATGACATTCAGAAATAGTATTTGGCTTTTCAATTGAAACTTCTGGCGTGATTCTAACGGGGTATTTTCGTGATTCTAGACGGTGCACTCAACATTTTATTTATATCTATTATATACTCCAGCTCTTCTCTTGGCCCTGATTGAATTCCCAACTTTTTCGTTAAAAACTGGCTTCTTCTCTTTTTGTTCCCTTGTCCGTCATTTTTAGCATTAGTCTGGGTAATGGTATTTTCCCAGCTTCTTGAAAAGTGTCAAACATTTTTCCTATCCAGAAATTTGGTGATTTAAACGTAGTCACTAACTATCGCCCGATCTCTATCATTCCTTGTTTTTCTAAAATCTGTGAGCGTCTAGTTTTTAATCGCGTCTATGATTCTCTTCGTCTCGTTTTTCCTGCTCAACAGCATGGTTTCGTGAAAGGTCGAAGTACTACCACTAGCCTTGTAGAGTTTTCTTATTTTGTTGCTTCTGCTTTAGATAATCACCATCAAGTAGATGTCATATACACTGACTTTTCTAAGGCCTTTGACTCGGTCAATCATGAGCTCCTTTTTCATAAATTAGAGCATTATGGTATATCGGGGCCCCTTCTCTCGTGGCTCTCATCATTTGTATTTGATCGTATTTGCTATGTCTCTCTCCGTGGCTCCTCGTCCTCTCCTTTTTTTCCTACATGAATATCTATTTAATATCTTGTCTAGTGTGTTTGAATCTCCTTGTCTAATATACGCTGATGATCTGAAGGTTTTTCGCGTTATCAATACTCCTTCCGATCAACTTGCTCTTCAAAACGATTTGAATCGTCTTGTTTGCTGGTGTGACTGTAATTACTTGTCCTTGAATATCTCCAAATGTTACTCAATGTCTTTTACATTGAAGCCTTGTGCTTTTGAGCTCATTTACTCTATTTGTGACATCACCCTTTTAGTTGTGGATCATTTTACTGATCTCGGTGTTACCTTGGATCGAAAGCTAAAGTTTGATATTCATATTCGAACTATTACTCATAAGGCGTCCCGGATCGCTGGTTTTGTTAAACGCGTTTGCCACAATTCCTCTAACATTTCCACTTGTGCGCGTCTTTTTCTTTCCCTTGTTCGTTCTATCCTTGAGTATTGTTCTGTAGTATGGGGTCCTCGTTTCTGTTATTTATCGGAGGTGGTTGAATCTGTCCAGCGAAGGTTTACTCGCTGCCTTATTTTCAAGTACAACCTACCATATTGTCCTTACATTGAACGTTTATTAAACTTAATATTCCCCGACTACACCAGCGCAGAATTTATCTGCATGAATGTTTTCTTTTTAAAGTTTATTGCGGCTATTTATCTTCATCTTTGACGTGTTTTTTACGTCACCCCATAATGACAGACCTATCAGGGCAACCTCAATGTTCAATGTACCTTTTACACGTACTCACGTTTTTTTTCATTCGCCTGTTTTTCGCTTAAGCATAGTACTGAGTTCGATTTCACGTGAAATTTTCATACAAAATGTCACGTGAAATCTGTTTCGGCGAAAATTTAGCTTGAAAATAAGCAAGATTTGTACTCTGTTCTTAGCATGAAAAGTTGCTTCGAAGCTGTTTTCGCTTTGAAAATATAGTTGGCATTGACACATGTCTCCAATCATTTCACGCCAATTTAGTTTGTGCAGTTCATTCTTTCGAGCTAAAAAGTGACATTTGGTGTTTCAATTTGAAAATGGAGCAGGGCAAATGTCTTTTCAATAAGAAAATCGATCGAAAAGTGAAATTCTTGACATTTTATCCGTCAGAAATGAGCAGTGTCTCTGCTTTTCTCCATTGCCAAAATTTTTGCTCGAAAGAATCACCAGATAATGGAGACATATCGAAATTTAGCTCAGTACCAGGCTTTACTGAGGACGCATAATAATTTTCAGCTTGGCTCTCTCCCTCAGCCTATTATAAATTTCAAAAGTTTAGATCGTAGTGCACTTTTTTCGCCTACTTATACATCCATAATCCTTTTTTTCTTTATTTTTATTCTTCCTGTATTCAAATTTTGTACTTCTTATCTTATTCTGTATTTTTGTATTTTGCTGTTTTATTATTATATCCATAGTCCTTTCATTAACTATTTTTACTTTACTGTATTCTAATTTTAGTACTTCTATTCTTATTGAGTTTTTTATTTTTAATTTTAATGTTTTATTATATCTTAATCCTTTATATTTTTTATTCATTTTTACAAATTACAAATAAATTAAATATTACAAATTTTAAAATTTTAACATAATCATGCCAAACTACAACAAACTGCTGATTATGGTATTCTCAAGCAAATTTTATTTGTTTTTTTTTTATGCAAGTGAGCTAATAAGTCATGACGCAAAATAAGATTGTACTATTTTTGCTTCTGCAAAGGTTCCTTCTTAGAAATTGACTTGCATCCGATGAACACTAGAAGGCGATTCCCAGGATTTATTCCCAAAAGAATCAATTCACCATAAAACACCAATAAATTGTTATGTTTTTTTCACTGAGGTTTATTTTTAAACGATAGAAAGGGCAAATCACAGTTCGTTCCCACAGAAAAAAAATTGGTCAAAAGTATGATATTATTAGTGCAAATATTTATTGATTCAGCAAACAGTCTGGCGCTCAGTTTGTGCTATTCTTGTTATATCTTTGCTTAGACTTATTGAAACTATAATCTCTTTAATAAGTTACAACTAAAATGTTTGCAACAATGCTGCGAAAATACTATCGCATTGCCACAGATTCTAGTATAATTACACAATCCTGCACATCCTACGCCCTCTTGAAATGCGTCTACCGACGGTACAACCTAATTTCGATCTTCCGTAATATTTACCTGTAGTAAGGGAATCCCTGTAATCCTTGTGGGACGTGTAAATCCATTGGCATTCCGTGATGATGATGGTGGTGATGATGTGAATGATGATGGGCTGCAGCGCTACTGTGAGCATGCGCGGCAGCGGCAGCCGCGAATCCAGGATGTTCAGCCCCCGAGGCCATTGCATGATGGCCGAGCACTGCCGCGGCCCAAGGTGACGTTGCGAATCCACTCCCATGATGATCCATTGTCAACAAAACTCGTAATCATTCAGGATCCAGGTGAGGAAACAAACACATTAAATCTTCTCCACAACTCAGCCACTACACAATGCAAAAGACATGTTTCCGGCCTGTCAAATGAAATGGGTCTGATCTAGTATCGCACATTCTACTAACAAATCCACATATGTAGTTCTAAGGGAAAATCATAATATAAACTGACAGAACTGGCAAATATTCACAAACATTTTCGTTTACGGCGATTCTAAGATTTCTATGTGAAAACACTGGAGACATTTACGATTAACATGCTAATAAACATCAAAGACACCTGTAACACGTGTACGCGCCCCGTAATCACGCACGGACCAATAAAGTCACAGACGAACAACGAAATCGACACTCACGTGTTGAACTGCGAATACAGCACCGAATGCGGCACGGAATCGAATCGGATTTGCCGGCGCCTCTTTGTGCCCAAAGTTCCTCGGTACGGTGGATGTGAGCGCCAAGAGTTCTGCACACGCGTTATCTTGTCTCGCGCCTTCCTCAATCCTCACAGCTTGGCAATTTGCGATTAACTATCATCCGGGACTGAGCCGCGTAGCCACGGAACGGGGGCTCTTGCGAACCATGCAAGCAGCAAGAGATAGCGCTGTCTTGATCCCCAGCCTGAAGCCCGTCATCGCCCACAGCCAAGGTGATTTGCCACGACCTCACAGCATCCAGCCTGCAACCAGCACTCGAGCGTCGAGAGCCAGATGATGGGGCAGGACTGAGAAAAGCAAGGTAGACGCTCGATGGGTTGCTGAGGTCCGCTGGCGTCGGGCTGATTTGTGATGTTCCAGATGAGACGACACTGGCTGGCGAACCAACCAAGTACTGTGCTCCTGCAGTCCAAGAGTGTTGTCCTGGTGATAATCTATCTTCTCTCGGCTCGGAGCTCGCGTCACAGCATCCGTTCGTGCTGCGAATATCCTCTCCATCATTCCGACCCGAATGCAAGTGGAATGGAGATGTGGATCTTCAGAGGCGAAGCTAGTATGGGAACTGTTGGGATTCTTCTGCCCTCTGCCATCGTCGACAGCTACTTGCAGTTGTGTTTGGTCGTGGAGGCTCTTTTCGCATTATGCCGCGAAGTTTTTGCACTTATTGCTTTTTGCCACTCTAATTACGTTCAGCGCTCATATTTTACATAGGTGTACAATATGTACGGTATGGTGTGGTGCTCGTGTTCACAGGCTGACTGCAAATGGGAGGGCTCTGCTGTGTCGTATATAGGTGTATTCCTTTGCTACGGACACTTTGCGGAGAATTATTGTAGTTGAGTGCTTTTGCAAGGAAATAAAAAAAACTTGCTGTGTGTAAAAGTTTTATAATGAGGGATGATTAGAGAAATTTTGCAATTTTTGCGGCAGCGTAGGTAGGGTGAGAATTTATTTCGTCGTAATTAAGAGTAGTATTTAAACTTCTGAACTAGTTGTATGCTTGAAAAAAACGAATAAAAATTACGCTGCTGTGTAGGTGTAAGAAATTAAAGGGATTATATCCACTTTCTGTATAATAAAGAAAAGTTTCTTCGAATACCAATTTATGAGCATAGGATTAAATAATGTGATCGAATTTGGAGTAAATATGCTAGCCTAATTTGATTTGGTTTTTTTTTTAATATTATTTGCTTTTCATCAACCAAATATGGCATTCATTGCTATGAGCAACTTGTAGGCAGACTTTAGCAGTTAAAATAAAACAAACAATTTTCTCTGTTCCATAAAACACTTTATTTCTGAGCAACGCCATTACAAAATATGCATCAAAAGTTATGCGTACTTGGCCAGAAAAATAAGACTTCATCTACTAAATAAATCCAAGTAGATATTTTTCGGCGGAAATGTGTTTATTGTAAGATGACAAACATAATGTGGAAAGTCCATTACAAAGTCGTGTGCGCAACAAAAGTTATTCAAGGTCAAAGGTCACGAAAATCAGTTTTTCTTAAATATCATGTTAACTATTGACTTTACGTGAATTTATGTTGACATTAAATTTACTCAGCATAAAAATATGCACAAAAGCTTCATACTTTAAATTCATGTATAATAACTAGTTTTCGAGATATGAGGCTGAGAAATGTTTGAGCGGAGCGCATAATCCCTTATCGTTTGCATATAGTGACTATACGATGCAATTAAGCGAAGAAAGTTCGTAAAATGCACCTAAACCCACAGTTCTACTTTCTAAGGTGTGGTTCAAGTGGAGCTTTCTACTTAATAACGTATTCCGTAGTAATTCCATAGTATTAACGCATTCTATAGTAATCACTGGTTTATTTCTCCCATGGAAATGAAAGTAGAAAAGAGCATTACGTCAGGCTTATGCAAACTTTCTGTCATGCAAAACAGCGGACCCTGTATTCAGGCTGCATACTGAAAACGAATCTCATGAAAGTAAGATTTTTCTCTTTCGTGTCATTTATTTTCCTAAACTTAAAAATGAAAGAAAAGGAAAGAGCTTTCGACATGCCTGATCTCCACTTGCTTCCTAATTTGGGTGAACATACTATGAGCTTGTCCCAGTAAAATTTGACGCTTTTATCTTTGTGAATACTTCTGTGTGTATACCTGCTCCAGATCTTTAAGCCATATAGTAACCTTCTTTACAAAAGGCAGGAAACTATATTAGTATTTATTCATCCAGGGGTTCTTTAACTGGCGTCATGGAGTCGAAACAAGAAAAAGTATGACAGTAAATTATTTGCTAATATTTTCAAAGATTGCTAGGAACCTTAAAATGTCGCTTTTAACAGTCAAACGAGTAATAGCGAATTACAGGAAGGGACTAGCTATCGTCTAAAGACAATCAGATAGTAAACCTGGATGTATATACAAGGACTTAGCGAAGAAAATTGTCAATTTCAAGCCCAAACCCAACACTTTTGTTCGAGGCATGGCAGTACTTGCTGGTACATCGAAGTCAACGGTCGATCGAATGAAGAAACGTTACAATCTGAGAACATATAAGGTGTAGAAAGTTTCAGCTCGATTCGATGAAAAGGAGAAAGTAGCGAAAACGAAGGTTCGAAAATTATACAATCAACATTTGACGAAATTTGTCGATGTGGTCTAATGAGCAATATTTTTACAGTGGAAGCCACAATCAATACCTATGTTTACATCGAAGAATGTCTGCAGAAGGGATTGTTGCCTTTCATTAAAAAGCATGAAGGGTGCGTCTTGTTTTGGCTCGACCTAGCATCAAGCCATTATACTAAGAAAACGCTGGAGTGGTATAAAAGCAATCTAGTCACTTTTGTCCCCAAGGTGGCCAATCCACCAAATCGTCCTGAACTTAGACTAATGGAACGATATTGGGTACAAATAAAACGAGTGTTGAATGAGAGTATTGGAAAAGTTAAAAATATATTGGACTTCAAAAGCAAAAAAATTGAAAAATATTATACGAAATCGCTAACGAGGCTTCTGTGAAAAACTTAATGTCGGGCCTCAATCGCAAGATGCAAAATTTTCACTCTAAGCTTCTGTATATTTTTAGGAGGTAAGCTAAAGTAAAAAAAATTAACCCAATTTTCCTAAACTCAAAACGTTTAATTTTATGTGCTTTAGTAAAAGGGTCATATTTTTCTGGGACAGTCCTCACACCCCTGGTAGTTTGATAGATGCCCGTAGTTTCCAAAGTTTACGCAGAGAGTTGGAGTACCATTGCTGGTATCGTTCTTCGCAAACTGGTAATCTCCTGGTTGATGCATCTCGATGCATTTGATGCAGCGATACTTCTTCCCACAAGTAACGTGTCCGTACGTTTGATATCTGAAGTACTGAGTATGTTTCTTTAGTTAAGAAGTACCAGATTTACATTAACCGCTCAAGTTTGCTGTCTGTTGGCACTTGTTGCTGACATAGTTAACTAAATCCCTCGCTGTTTCGAATCGCTGAACTGTAAGCTAGGTCATGAATGGAAGTGCCATCTCCAAGGGCAACCTATACTTCATCCGCAGAGAACGAATGTTGATTGCTGATTACTGTTTTGAGCTTCTCATTCCGTGGGGTATAAGTAAATTATTCAACTTTATTCTTTTCCAGCTTCTCGAAAATACGTTCCAGGTCCGTCACTTTCATTTTCCGGAGTTATAAGTCTTTACTTCGCCGACTTTCTTGTTGATGTGTTGTTTGGATTTCCTAACGTTGAGATTCTCGCAGATGACCGAGGTTTGTAGATATTGAAATTTGTAGATATTGACTTCTTCCTTAGCTACTTTCTTTGTTGAACCGCTTGTCTGTTTCTCATTGTCATCTTCGTCCGTGGACAATATATCGCATCGATTCCTCTTCAAGGTCGACACTTCAGCGTCAAAAAAAAGTTTGATCTGTGATCGCTTCTGGGCTTTGGGAGCTTATAAATATACGGGAGCAAGAAGTGACTGAGAGTTGCTATTGTTAGAGATTAATTTTATTGAAATTGAGGAGTCTATATATTAAGAAAAAGTCATATTCTTAATTAAACTACCGAGCAATCATGGCAGAGATCCGACCACCAATATCTGCTTTGCCGCTTTAGTCTGTTGTCCTTCTATCGTCCGTCTTTTTCACTATCCCACCACAGCTCCGTACCCTGAGAATTAAGTGTATGCTGAGCAGTGGTGGCTCGTCAATCTACGCAAAGGAAGCAGTGCTTCCCTTGCTAAACCAAAAAATTGATTAAATAATCAATATGTAACAATTTAACAATCAAAGTAATAACATTTATTTTCTTACAAAAGACAAATCTCCATTGCTACTACGGATCAAATGGTTTTATTTTATAACAGTCCAACTACAGAGCTTCCAAGGTAAATTTAAAGTCAAACGTTTTACTAAAAACTACAGGCACTGCATACGATTCAATTCAAAACATACAGTTCATTGAGATATACTACACAGAACACTGAAGTGATCTTGCTTCAATGCTCAAACTCGTTACATTAGCATAGGTCTACTTAGACGCTTTGCCCAAATGATGCCCACAAAAATGGTACAATCAATGTAATCAAATAGCATCGCTGACGCTGGTTCAGTTCACAGCGTCTTGGTGGATAGAAAAATTAAAAAAACTCTTGCCCCATCCACCCGCTGAACGGCCAGAAAATCTTTGTTAATGAATGAACTTAATACGCTGGAAAGTCATCCGCGTCGCTGTTATGTTTCTGTTACAGAATTTGTAGATTCTCTTCTGCTCCTCTCCTTACGAGTTGTTCCCCTTCTGATTTGATGACTTTTATGGTTTGTTCGCATGGTGTATGTACGGAGCAAGTTATTGTGATGTTGATATGGAGAATATCTAGAGTTAAATTGTTTCGTATGCAATTTTCTCCAGATCGGTTTTTTTTGTATCTGTTTTGGGTTTGCTTTCGCAAAATGCTGCTTTGCGCGATATGACCACTTGATTGCTTTCGCCTAAGTTTGTTGAATTTCTGAAGTGCTTTCTTTAGCATTTATAGTGTACATTAGGTGGATTTTTTATGTCTTCTTCGCAGAAAAACACTCGTCTTATAATTCTATGGACTTGAGTTTTTTGTTTTGTCAGTATTAATACGGTCGTTTAAAGATGGATAAAAGGATAGTTTTTAAAGTAAGTTATAACATAAAACTCGTTAAAGTGAGAGCGTATTGAATAGATTCTGTTTCGAAAAGCTAATATTTATCCGTTTAATGTGAAAATAAAATTTCTGTGATTGTGCCATAGAGGATTTACTGCGGCAGTCTTTTTCATTGAGGATCTTATTGAGCCTTGGCAACCAAGACCACTAATTTCGCTCAGTCAACTGTTTGCAAAAGGTAGCTACATATATTAGGCACTTTTATTGTAAATTACATGAGGAATTTATTTTTATTGTGGTAATGGCTATATAATTTAATTTGCCAAAAGATGCATTACATCCTCAACTTTGAGCTATTAAAAGTCTTTCACCATTTATATAGCCTGTGATATGTTTTCAAGTTGACTTTTTTTTATAATTAAAAAAAAATTCAAGAAATTAGTTATTTTATTTTTGCTTTCAAATATTAAACATAATTTGAAATTTTGTGAGATTGTTGATCTTAGTGAGTAATAATATCACTGAAATAAGCTGTTGACAATCAAACACTAGCTTTTAATGCAAATATGGTCAGCATTGAAATACCTAATTGTTTTTTTTCGCTCTTCATAAGTATGCTTATATATTTTGCTTGTGCTTCCCTGAGTCTCGAAACCACGAGCCGCCATTGATGCTGAACCAGTTAACACGATCATCTCACAAGCAGCCGCAATCAAGGGCCAAGCACATCGTATCACATCAACCGTAAATTGGGTAGGAAGCAATACTTGTATATAGCTGTTATGCGAGCTCCGGTTTCTTATTTAAAAAAAGTCCAATGTGAAGATTAAAACAAACAGTGCTTTTTTGCAGGTTGAATTAAATCCCATAGCTCTATTCAAACTTTACACGACTTCAGAAAAAAATAATTTCACTTGTTCACAAACTTGATTGGCCCAAAAGTAAGGCCAGTCACAAAAAACCGGGTTTCAAGCTTTTCCACAACACAACGACTCTAATTCATTGAAAGCATTTTAGCCTTGTTAAATCCGTCATCAGTCCATAACAATTGGCAAGTTTATTCTGTTATTGTTTTGAGCATTATTCCGCTTAACTTAGTTCCTCTAGCACTTAATAGGACATATTATCCTCGAAATATCGATGTCTGTCAAGAAATTAAAATATATCTAGCTTCTAAAGGAAAAATTGGTCTTTAAACTAAAATATTTGGTTTCAGCTTGTTTTGGTTTCATGAGTAATATCGGCCGGAATCCATTTAAATTTTTAAAGGTCTAGGCAAAACGTCTTTAAAATGGATCTTCTTTTGCTCAATGAAAACGTGCCCCAGGAAGTGAAACTCTGTCTGGACCTGACGACCCAACAAAAGAAAACCTCTCAACTCTCTATTGATTTTCCGAAAGGGAAATCATCCTTTCGTGCTCCTTCTTCTTCTCGTGATCTAATACGAAACATTTCAAGCAACATAATGATGACTGGTTATGCCCGTCTCGGTATCTATTTGAACAACAACAAAACCAACAAACGAAGATGAAATGTATCCTTGCATTCGAGTCACGTTGTCTATCAGCTCAAAATCAATACGAAAAGCTCATCAACACGTTCTTAAAGAAAAACTTTTACCGCTCTGACGGAAAACTTAGTTCGTTGCTTGGAGTTAGTACTACTGATTACAAAGTCACAATCGGTAATCTGACGAGCAAGGCGGTGTAGTAGACTTGCGGAAGATTCTAGATTGAAGTAACGACACGATGATAGTAACATGCTTCGATGCTTTTAAGACCTGATGCATCGGCGAATTACACTCGCGGGATTCGACGGAAAAAAGGACACGACGACATGCCTGACCTGACAGACAGGGAAGTTGGTGCAACGAAAAGAACTACCGAACTTTGTTCGCGATTGCATATTTCAGCAAGTGCCTCGAGAGACCGCTAAAGTAGATGACGAAATTGAAAACAATATTTTTCCCATCCGATAAAATTCGTGATTGTACGGAATATGAGAAAAAATATGGAAGCTGTGTTGCCAATGGAATCAATAGCGCACTATGGTCGAACTTGAGTGCTTCTATAATGAAAGATTTTGAATTACGACTTTTAAAACAAAGCTTTCGAAATTAAATATTAGCACAAACTTTATTTTCAGCTTGTAATGAGCAACGAATTGTATTAAATGAAATTTTTATTAATTGTTTTTCTGACGGGTTCTGATATTTTTATCGATTTATTACAGAATGCATCATAATTTTAAGGAAATTCTGGAAAAAAGGCATCCCTGATCCTAACCCATTTCTCAGACCTATTTCAATGTCTCGAAGTGCATTTAGTTGCAGGCAATGTCTACTCTTCAGGTTCAGGTTTAGAGCGATTCATGTTTCGCGCAGATGACAAATGCCAGTTGCAACGTGACTTCGTTGCAGATAGAGAGCCTGACTGGTGGGTTGACTGTGCCCTTCTGCAGGTCGTGTTTGTCAACTGTTTTGCGGAACTCGACTTGTACTTGGAAGTCGTAATAACTTTCGATTCCCTATAAATCTTCAACTTATGACTCTATTAAGCATCTTCGACTTTGCGACTTCTGATTTATGTGCTTCTGACCCAACTTGAAGCCGTGTCTGCAATGTTATGTGATCACTGATCAGTACATTTTTTAGTTCTGTGCAAATGTCGGCGAAACAGATATTGGAGAATGATTAGATAGGAAGAGGTAAGAATCATGATTTGTAAAATATATCTTGTAATAATGACAACAAAAACTATGACAAAAGTCAACAAGAACAAATGCTGTTGTAGGAAATGATATTGATGATGTTCTGTAAAAACCACTGTCTAGAGCTCAATGTATGTTCTGTAAATATAGCAAAATCAATTGATATATTCAGTTGCAGATGATGAGAGATTAATTTCATTTCCAAGAAGAAAATTAGCTCAGATTGGCTTTTTATCGGATAAGCTATATTTGGGGCAGCTCTTTGAGATATTTGAATCACATGAAGTAGAAAACAACGAACGTTCAACTTTCAGGTTGCACTTCATTTTCCTTGCCTAAACGAAAGACGACTTAAGAAAGTCTAATCTCAAATATCAATTTTACAACCACTCGAACATGGCCATGAGAAAATAATCGGTATTCGATAAGCTAACCGCAGGCAATCAAAAAGTTCAAATGGGGAGAAAACTTTGGCCGCGCGACGATGATACTCTGGCAATCCAATTACAACGACAACCTTTACGGATGGATATGCTACGATGCGGCCACTGGTTTTGCTCCTTTTCCGGCTACCGAACGCCGAAACGACGACAACGTCGAAGTACGTTTGTATGTAAGCGATGCGGCATCGAATTGCTGGCAATATTGTTTACAAGCTTACAAGAATCGTACATTAAAAATGCTAATTAGACTCGAGCCACGGATTTGCGCCCCACGAACCGTCACTCGAGCCGGCGAAATCCGCGAGCGTAGAACTTCATTTGCATACGAAATGGAGGATAACATTAACCGCCAATTAGGGAAACTGTATCACTTTAGCGCGGCATCGTCTTTGCCATCGGCGAGGTCTTAGGTCCTCGCAAAGTAGCGAAATCGCAAGTACCTACTTCAAGTTATAGGTTGTGTACCGACCGACTCCAAGTGCTCTGTCGTTGTGCCGTTGTTTTCGCGCTCAGGCGACAGAATAGGATTACACGAATTTATTAATTTCCTAATTATTAAGGTGCGTTGTTTCATGTTCGATTTCGATTGGTCGTTTTGGTCCTGTTGTCAACAGGATCTGCTACGGGAACATGTTAGTTGAGGGTTTTTTTTTCTGAAACTGAACTGGTAAACATTAATTTCTCGTTTCATTATCCCTTAGTTAGTGCATATGGAAGCAGATCATGGCATGAAAGTGATTCGTATCTGCTGTTTTGATTGTGTATATTTTAAGTGATATTGCTGAAGAATTTCTGGTAGTGCATTTGTTCGTAAGGCTATCTTTCCAATTGATTTTTGCTTTCAAATTCTGTATTTTAAGCAACACGCACTTAGTGCATCCAATTTTTACTGTCCTACTTTGTAAGTGATGGGTGTCTGACATGCATTTTGAAGCTCTAATATTAATACTGTCGTCTCGTTTTCTAAAACGATTTAAAGGGGAAGTACCTGTTATAATTTTGAAAAAATTGGTTTTTTGTTTTTTGTATTTTTCAATTTATAACACCTTCAGAAATCACGTCTCAAAATTTTATTAAGGTATTTCCAAAAATAAAGAAATTACGGCAGACCGCTGCTTTTAATTACTGCGAAAAAAAGAAAGATGAAAAGTGCATAAGTCAGGCAGAAAAAGCGGCTATGGAAGCACGTTTGGCCCAAAAAAACTGCCCAACTGCTAGAGCAACTGGCTTATGTGGACTCAAGAATACTTATTTGTGGTTCAGAGATTGCAGACTGAGCATTTGTAGGTGATAAAAATATATTTTTTAAATAATATTCAATAAATAAATGGAAAAAAAAACTTTAAACGCGAAATGACGTGTTATCAAACTGCGGACACTTATTCTTCGGATTGGCCGCACAGATTTAAGTCAAAATTGGTGCACTATTTTATTCAAGTATCTTGTGTGGTAATCTACCACAATATAGGCCAACCCAAAATAACCCAAAAACATTTGGCAAGCGAAATAAAGTGAAAAAAATAACGGTTTTTCGAAAAATATTTTCAAACAACCGCCATTTATTTTTTGATAATTTTTTTAAAAATATTTTGGTAGATTACCACGTAAGAAACATTCCTCTTTAAAATGCGGTTCGGTTTTTTTGTTTCAGTTTCTTCATCCCTGAGATTATCTGTCCGCAGTATGACGAGGCATTTTTCGAGACGTCAACTTTGGCGTCCTCTATAGGTTAGGTTAGAGGGCTGCCGGGAACGCGGCTTGCGTTAGGCTTCCAGTTTGGGCCCATTTGCCACCCTCCGCTGGCTTGTTAGGGCTGCCAAGTGACCGCTCCGCCAAACTGGATCAGCTGACTCAGCGTGACGGTACTGGCCACCTCTGCTAACTCTTCAAAGTGATAAGAACCAAAAATCTTGAGGCGTATTTAGGGCCGGACAATCACAGAGAGTGTGCTTGATGGTGTCCTCTTCCATCTTGCACCTTTTCCAAAAATTGCTGGATGTCAGTCCCATTCTGTTCACATGAGATGCGGTAAAGCAATGCCCTGTGAGCAAGCCGACCGTGGCTCTCTAACAGTTTCTGCTGAGCTTAAGCAGTTTCCTGCTTTTGCTTGGATCAGGTAATGGCCATAATGTCCTGGCCACCCTGCAGTCCATCCTGTTTTCCCATTCGGACTTTAGTTTGGCCCATATAGCAGCATCAAGTTTGCTTGTTGTGTCAGCGATTGACCGTGGTACAGTGAAGCAGGGGCTATTACTAGCTCCTGAACCTTTCCTCGCCAATTCATCGGCTTTTTTGTTGCCTATGACCCCACTATGCCCTGGCACCCACATAATCTTGAAAAGAATATGCCTTGCCTTTTCATTGAGAGCCACTCTGCAAGCGTTAACAGTTTTTGAAGAACATATCGTCGGGTGTACGCCAAAACCATGAATGTGCTAAAATGCTATTTCGAGTAAAATCAATTTGAAAATTTGACGTTATATTATAAATCAGTTTTAAAATATAAGAAACATTTTTTTTTGAATTAAGAAAGATAATATTCTAATACTATTCCGTTACACTAAAACAATGAATCTGCATATTCATGATTTTGGTGTAACGCATTCGGCAAATACTTAGTTTTTAGGTAATTCATAATATTGAAATTTTGACTTTGTGTAGGCATAAAATGGAATTTTACATTTCGGGTTTTGGCAAATTGTTTGTATAAGAATTCCGCGTACAGTGACATGAAAAACTGAAAATCACCAAAAAAGCACATTCATGGTTTTGGCGTACACCCGACGATATGTAAGACGTAAGAGCGAGAATGGCTGCTCTATTGTCGACGCAAATCGTCATTGATCTGGTTGATATTCCGCTAATGGACTCAACTGCCATGCGTATAACATGTAATTCAGACTGAAAGACGGTAGCATGGTCCGACAGTCTGTGTCCGTCTTTGACCCGTCCGTGTAAATCCAGACGCCCCCATCGGTGGTAGCTTACTTTTTCTTCCAGGCTGTTTTTGTGGGTATCTTGACCTGGAAATTCCTGCCAAGATGTATTATCATGTGGTCCGTGTCTGCTGCAACGAGCCCAAATCTTTTGCGGCCTTGTGTAAGAATACCGCTGTGGCCCCCCTGATCTGAATCGTTCCACATGCCGGAACTTTTAGCGCGTATCGCCGCTAAGCTTGCGCTTCTAAAGATGAATCGAAATGGGGGCACGAATCCCAAAATCATTTCCAACCCAGCCGTTGGGGCGGTTCTTAAAGCGCCCGTAATGTATTACGGGCGCATATATTGTATTGTATATTAAACTAATCTTTGCAGTCTTGTTAGCTCCTTGCCTTCCTCCGCTGCCTTCCACCCCACGATCGCTCCGTACACCAAAATCGGCCTGACTACACATGTGAATTTGTAATAGGCCGCCCTAGGTTTAAGACCCCAGGTATTGGAGTAGGCGGCCCGGCACGCAAAAAGTGCTGTGCCAATTCTGTGCTTCACCTTAGCCCCCCAGTTCAGTTTCCTGTCTAGTATAAGGCCCAAATATTTAACACGATCAGCAAGTTCCAATCTTATTCCGTTGAGGTTAGGCGTGGCAATAGCCGGTACCCTGTATCTCCTTGTGAAGAATACAAGTTTGGTTTTTGTCGGGTTTGTTCTAAGACCGACTTTTCTGGCCCAGATTTGGATATGATCCAGCGCCGATTGCATAAGGTCCCTCTATAAATAAGTAGAAAAATGAAAAAAATAAAAAGTATTTTGCTTTTGTAATCTTCAAAACTTGTATTTTACCCACGCAAATTTTAAAGTTTATACAAAATATAGGAGGTGAAAAAAATAGAAAATTAGGCCGTTTTTTTTAGCATTTTAACCGGTACTACCCCTTTAAATAAAAAAACAACATAAATAGGATGGAATTGTTATTGCGGGATGATTAAAATTGAAAAATTTATTTAACTAAGTGATTTCAAAAGTATGCACTGATTCTCATCAGACATCAGCTTATAGTGCATACCTGAATGATGTGACCACTCGCAGTATGAGATTATTAATTTTTTCCAAAGTGGGAAATCATTAACATTAATAGCCTTAATTAAATTGATTTGTAAATTTATTTGACTGAAGAAAAAAGCACTTCCCATGTTCCATCAGTACACTTTAAAATTCAGCAGATAAATAGTAATATAAATAGTATCTACCACTAATCCTGTAACAATAGCTCTGCACACACATTGTATTATTAATAAATTAGTTTCGAATTTTAAAATCATCTAGTCCTCTTGAACAAATATATCTTCGATGAGCGCAAACAATTGCCGACAATTAAAGGGCTCTAATCCCTTCATTCGTCCACGCGTAAGCTCCATCGTCAGTGCCAAAATTGAGTTGAGTTATTCAATTTGCCGTTTCATGATGTAATGAAACCGCTAATTTACACACGAAAATTGAATTATCGACTCGACCTGTGAAAGTAAGCTCGACTCGCTAAAGTTTGCGTTCGAAACTGGACCCCCGGAGTCTGTTTGAATTCGAGTCCTAATCACATTACGTTCGTAGCCCTGATTTTAAATTTTATTTACTAACATTTGTCAAGGGCCAAACTTAATGCAATTTGATTTCATTAATTTATTCCAGGGGTATATTTTTAGGGTTACATGAACACATCGATGAGTCGTGCTGGAATGTGAATATGTGGGTTGGTGATGGATGTTGGGGTGTGTTGCATGCAATGTTTATTCGTTTGCATGCTTATATGATCGATGAAAATGTTGTAGGTAGGAAAGAATTCGTTTAGTTTTAGAGGAAGCTCAATTCCGTTGAATTATTTCTGAGTGATAATAGTTTATGAAGTATGCAGCGAAATCAAATTCAAACAAGGCTTTTGCTGTGGAGGTCATCATTAGCTACTCACCACTAAGTTCGAAGGAATGTCAACTATACCATTTTATTGTTCTTTGAGCGGAATAAACAGTAGGGTAGAGCGGGGCTTTAAGGTCCATTTTTATTATTTCGAATTTTATTGTGAAAACTGAGCAAACTACATTTAAATGCACAACGCCAATCAAACAATTAGTTATCTGGCCATGTTTACCCCAATTTTTGATTGAATTATCAGATCAGAAATATGTTATTTTGCAATATTTCTATATCTTGTCGTCTGTCTCTTTTTGCCCCATAGTTGGGGCAAAAAGAGACAGCCAGGAGGCAAAAAGGTCCAGCATTTTTTTTTCCAATTTTAACAGGCTTTATGAAACAATAACAATATATGCTATAATGTAATTGTTTATGTTTGTTCCAAAAACAAAAGTTCACGATGATTCCAAAAACAAAACGCTTTACTTGGTAATTATAAGCAAAGAAATATTTTTCATAATTTTAAAAATCACTATATTTTGAAAAAATTAAACAAAGTTTTTCCAATAAAAACAAAAGTTATTTTTTTCTATGTCGTTTTTCTCCTTTCTTTTTCTTAATCCGACTCAGCGTTCTCTGAATTGCAATTATTGCAAACGAAGTAAATGCTACGGTTGTTGGGAATACATTTTTCATGGGCCCATTGCTTGCAAAGATTGCATTGAATCCAACCTTCCTCTGGAACACTGTCAATATACTTCTCACAGCAAATCAAACAGAAATATTCATCATCTTGTAAAATGGCTTTTCTTGCTCGCTTATTTACTTTCCTTTTCTTGTTTATAATTTTTTAAATTCGCGATTTCTTGTTCTTTTCGTAGATTTTCCTTTTCGGGTGTGTCCGTCAAAATAGCAGTTTTACAGCGTTTTCGATCAATGGCTGTCCTTCTTGGTCTAGCTTTAGGTAGTGGTCATACGATTTCAGGCGAAAAAACTTCCTGCGGATCCATCGAGGCACACGACGTCGAAGGCTGTAGATTAGATGTTACTGGTTGCAATAATGTAGATGACGTCGATGGCTGTGACTCATAACATAACTAGGCGCGAAGTCAGCGTCGTTAAATTTCTCTTGATTGAAGGGAAATACTCCAGTTTTTTCGAATCCACTCATTATGTTACTTGGTGTCAAAGCTAAAGGCAAAGAAGTGCGGACGATTCCAGGGATATCATAAATAGTCATTGTTTTCCCGGCATTATTCCGCATCCATGCATCTTGAGCTGAAGACAGATATCTTTTAAAAGGTCCATATACAGACACGTCAAGTGGCTGTAATTTGTGAGAGCAATGTGGAGGAAAGGAGAGCATCACAACTCCATTTTCTTTAGCTAAATCTAGTGTTGGTACAGATAAGTGTGAAGAATGGTTGTCTAAAACCAACAGAACAGGATCTTGTTTACTGGGCCTAAAATGCTTGATAAAATGCTGCATAAATATGAGAAACTCGTCATTAGTAATCCAACCGCTTGAATTTCCAACGCCATTGCAATCAGTCGGACCATCTCGAATGAAATGGTCTTGAAACTTTTTGGAGGAATCGCTGAATCTGTAGCTGAAACCGCTACTAAAAGGGTTACATTAGTCCCACGTTCACCTGATATTACTGAACCAACATTTCGCTTTCCTTTAGCAGCAACTATTTTTGATGGTTTGGTGACGGTTGATACGCCAGTTTCATCTGCATTCCATATCGATGAAGCTTTAAATTTAAATCGGTCCATAACTTCTCCTAATTTCGTATAAAATTTTTGCACATTCGATTTGTTGAATGATGTTGCTCTACTTAGACTTGTTGCTTCAGGTTTTCTAATAGAGAGACTTGTGTTTCGTTTAAGAAAAGCAGACATCCAGTCTCTACCAGCCATTTTATTTGTATGCCATGTCTCCGGCACACTTAATGTATATTTAATAGCACAGTCATAAGCCATCCGACGAACTTCTTTAGGGCCTATGCCGTGGAAAATTTGTGCAAGTTTAAGTAAGTACTTTGCGATGCTAGCTTCTTGTTCTTTATTAAAAATCTGCCTTGGAGTACCATAGTCAAATCTCAAGTTGTCAGGGTCATTCATCATTCGTTTGATAAATCTTGACAACGAAGTTTTGCTTATTTCAAAATCACGACATACCTGTCTCATTGACTTATTATCTTGGATAACTAAATCTGCAGCAGGTTTCATCAACTCAACAGATTTAGTTCCACGATCCGATTTTCTTTTAAAGTTGCGCATGCTGAAATAAATAAACAAAACTGTTTCTAAACACCACCTAATTAGCTGGGGTAAAAAGGGCCATGCAGTAAAAAGGGTAAAAAGGGCCACATGGCCCTTTTTGCCCCAAACACGTTTAAGTATTTTTCTAGGTAATAAAAATTTTACTGTTCAAATCAGCAGAAAACTATCAATTAGTTATAAAAACTTCTGAATCACAAGCACTTATAAACTTTGTTTAAGCTTTGTAAACGAAATATAAATTCTAGAAACTGAAAAGAATAATAATGAGAAATTTCACTTACGTCAATATTTTCAGACACAGTCATGTAACTTATACTAGTGACATCGCTCAACTGCCAGCGGTCGCTTGTAATACCTCACATGTCCCCTTCTCACTGCTCACATAGTTCGAAAGAACGATGCGTCATTAGTTTTTTAGAAACTGTGTCTGGACCTTTATACCCGTGGACCTTTAAGCCCCGCTCTACCCTAGCTAAATCAGGGCCAAATAATGCAGACCCGCCTTGGTCATTTCAAAATGGCTTCAGACATTCTGTCTCATACAATTCGGCACTGATTGTCAATTCTGTGAAAAACGGCTGAGTCTCCTTTCCACATTAACCTATGGCTTGCCGAACTAACACCTTGGACCCACAGCAATTGTTGTCCCTGAATCAATGGCATTTTCTTCATTTGCTGTTGAGTAACATCGTGGTCCAGGTAACGTCAAAAATTTATTTCAATACGAATCATCATCCATCACTATGCAGCATTCATTTTTGGTCAACAATTTTTGGTACAATTTCCTTGACCTGGATTTTCTAACGTTGTATTGTTTCTTGTATCTTTTGTTTCTTGCAGACTTTCATATTATTTTTCCCTTGATTCTTTGCACAGTGCGCTTTGAATTATCCACTTTTTTTAACAACATTTCGAACAAAAACACTCTTATTCTTAGAAATTTCCTTCAGCACTTTTTACCAACCTGATCTCGATTTATATTTCCATCCTTCACTTTCCAATACCCTTTTTATTGTCCTTTGAACTGTCCATTTTAAAGTACCCCATCGATCACAGAAGATGACTGATCCTTGTTTTGCGTTCAAATGGGCCAAATCTTTTCACGAACTTCTTCTCTCATTGGCGACATTTTAACAACTGAATAAGCTATTTAAATTCTAGTCCATTTTATATGTTTTTTAAACCGAGAGGAAATACTTAATGGTAATTTCCTTAATATAAAATGGTGCAAAAATTTTCAGGAACAGTCCCTAGTTTGCAGCGGCTCAGGAAATGGTAGTTGAGTGTACCTGGTTTATGCGGAAACATATACATAAAGTCATCTGGATATCACAAGAAGGGATCAATCTTCAGATCGCCGCCACTTTATGTGAGCATATCGGGGAGCCATATCGATTCGGACCACTGTTTTGTTGGTGCGGTGCTTCGAGCACAAATACCTACAAAGGGTAAAAAGAGAGAGGGTCTGAAAGATGCTGGTTGTCGCACGAAATCCTTACCAGTCAGCCACGAAGGCATCAATCATTGATGATCTAGTACCTTGGCGCTGAAGCTCATGTGGACAATGTCTGTCAACACCTCAAAGAAGCAATCATTGCTGACATCAGAGCCGCCTTAGATCAATTTGGGGCCCTGAGCACTTTAAGATATATGTGGCCCTTAAGACAAAGGATTATTACTAACAGGCAATAGAAAAGAACAGGAGTAGATTAGCGAAATTCTAGATATATATATTTATCTACTAGTTGACTTGGCGAACTTCGTACCGCCTCAGAATCAATAAGTGTTGTTTTAACTTATTAGCTGAATTGAATTAAGATAAAAAAAATGAAGTTCAATAAATGTACAAAATCAAAATGAAAAGTATTTTAATTGCATTGAAATGAATATAATTCACGTGGTAGCAAGGCATTCGCTTTATTGAAGCGAATCAAAATGATTTGCGCAACATAATTGCATTACTTTCTGTTAAACTATTTGCTGTATGAGCACCAAATACCCCTTTGTAACGTGTAATGCAAGAATACGCTGTTGGAATCACTCAGCACGCATTACCTACACATCCCGGGTCATGCAGAGATATGATCGGCCACCGGTCGAAGCTTCAATACGCATTCCCCATCGATGACGGAAATGCAAGAATACAATGTCGGGCTTTGCAAAAAGTTCTCAGCTATAAAGCTGAAAGTTCAAAGTTCCCATTTTAAATACTTTGCCTGCCTAAGACTTCCAATGTTAAAAGGAAATGAGCTAAGTATCTTTAATGCTTCCATGCATTATACGGGAACCTTAAGGTATGTATCCATATGTATCATTTTCGCGTATCGTATCACCGTTGCGTATCAGTGGATACGACAAACGTATCTTCGTTGCGTATCAAAATTTGATACAAAGAAACGCAACGAACTCGATCGGTCATTTGGCGGTTTCTTGCCGTCGCATCAAAGGAATGAAACGATACGCTCTCGAATCATAATTGGACAACTTGCGTTGCACAAGTCGCGTTGCATGATTTGACATTTGAGTCATTAACTTGTCAATATTGTAGTGCAGTGCATAGATAATGGAGTGGAATAAAGAAAACATTCTTCAATTTATTGAAGTATATCGACGATATCACATTTTGTGCAAGGAATGATAGGATCCTAAGTGGAGTCATGTGTGGACACGTTGCGTTGTACTCTATAGATTCGTGAATAAAAGCGTTGCAGCTGCGTATCGAGCTTTTTGCAACGGATCGTATTGATGATACATGGAATATTGAGTAGTGTGGACACCGTATCCGTTTAGTGAATGATACGCAACAGGGATACGATACGGAAGAAATGCAACATATGGATACCTACCTTAACGGAGAGAATGTTTACGAATTACTTTTCTCGTTGGGTACTAACGCGGCGCTCTTCTCGTGCGAATTCTGATTCATCTTCATGGTGAAGGATATTCATGCTAAGCGAAAGATATTTAGCTAATTTAACTTGGTTTATCATTTTTTAGTACCTGTTTTTGCATTACACCAATAAACTCATTACAAAAATTCACAGATAAGGATTCCCAACTTTTTTTAGGTGACCTGTAAGTAAAGGTTATTGATTTGTGATCATGGTTCTCTTCTTGTCTATAAATCCGCATATATATGTCTATAAATCAGCAAATATATTTACCGGTTGATGATCTAGAAATAAAGGGTCCCATGAATCGCGGGGCCATGGGCACAACATCTTAAACCCCTGTCGCGAAAAAAGTGAAGGGTTGGTTTGGCGATGACTAGAAGCTAGCTACTGAACGTAAAAGTGCTACGTACCGGCGAGTATGAAACGGATGTATCGAGCTAAAAAAAGTGCTTTGGAAAATTGGCTCGTGGACTCAAGGAATACAGGAAGCAACAACATCAGATGCAAAGGGTTTAGAGCAGAAGAAATCTAAGTTCTGTTGTATAAAACCATGTCTTCATGTATGTGTCGAAGACATGGATTCTTAGCAAATAAAATTGCCTGTTCATATCCGCATTCGAGATGATAATTTTCCGATGATTGTTTGGCCCCCGACAGGAAGATTAATGGTTTTACTGCCTATACAACAACGTAGCCGTGAGCTCCCTTATAAGACCAGGCTCAATATTTGAAGGTGGATTTCGATGGACGAAGAACATTCATCGCGGAAAGTCTATGTAGGCAGTTTTATCGAGACGAGACCACATGGTAAAGCCTGTCTTCAGTGGAGCGATGGCTTACACCAAGACTCCATAAAATTCTAAGGATATCAAACTGGATGATAGCGGCTCAAAACCTGAACGTCTGAAATTTTTTATGCGGCAGGCATACAGTGAACGGCTGGATAAAATCTAGAAAATGGACCAGGAGCCTAAGCCGGCAGTGGTGGGGATGTACTACATTCCTCCCTCATTTACATATTTGATCAGCTAAGCTCTGCCAAAGGTCAGTACAACAATGAGTCAGGCTGACGTCAATCCGTTTGTTGCATGGTGCATCATTATTTCTTTTGTTATAAATGGCAAACAATTTTTTCAAAAGATGATACCCGGGCTCCCGAACCGCGGGTTATGTACAATTTTTACTTACTATGATTAAAGTCCGTTCGCAGGCCTCGGAAGACCGGATTGGAATCCATTCTCGCATAACTTCAACCCCACTTACTCCTCTTACTTTGTGCACACTATTAACCCAGCATATGTTGAGACTGTGCACCAGATTGCCTCTTTACGCAGCATCGTTTCCACAATCAACTCTGGCGTATCTAAGCCAATCGTGGAGTCGAGGTTCCTACTGAAAGTTGCAAACTGACTGCACAAAAAGTATTACGGTGATCAGAATCGTACTTATCAACACAGTACCAACAGTAAGGTTACTGATTTTGTTCAGATATCTTCTAAAATAACCGTGCTTCATTAGGAATTGGTGCAGGTAGAATTATACCTAGCCGCGACTACGGCTGATCCATGGGTTCAGAAGACCTATCAGTCTCGCCATCCAGCGACCTTTGTTGTGTGCTCTCCAGCGTTTTTTGCTAAAGTTGGAGGTCTCCCGTACCTGCGTGTGCTAGCGTTCCTGTTTTATCAGGCTTAAAGCATGTGAAGCACTCTTCTCTGCTGTAGCGATTCAATGACTGGGAGGTGTTTTGCAAGGCACCTCAACTGAACCAAAGTCCAGTAGAGAGCCTGCCCAACCAGGGTTAGTGATCCATCAAGAAGCAAATCAAAAAAAGTGCCCCGTGAGCAGGGTACCCTAGAAATGGTGAAGGCCTCTCGTCTACATTAGTGGAGCACCCTTTAGTCCAACCCAAACGCATGCTGATGTACCGCTTTGCTAGCTCTTTGTGGCTGGGGTGGGTTATTGAAAATAAGGTGGATTCGCTGAAAGAATAGGAGGACGCTACGTTTATTTCATTCTTCTCTATTTTATTGCTAAAATTTAACAATAAAATAGAGAAGAGGCTTTTGTCCCTAAAAGGCCAGAAGTAGCTTCCAGACATGATCTGGCAAGGCACACTCAGCTAAGACGTTGCTAGCATCTGCTAGACAGGGGAGCTAAAAATTACACACACAAAAACCTAGAGCGGAGAAATATGCTTCCATTTAGTAGGCCTGAGGAGAGGCAGAGAGCCTCAGTCCCCTGATGTTATTAGGGTCATGACCTCAGATATTGCAGTGTCACTCCGCCTAATAAATTCGGCCTGAATAAAACAAAATAAAAAGTGGCCGAATCCCTCCCCTTACAAAAGAAATACTACACTAACTCAAACAGAGACCAGCCAAGCCATCGTGGAACCTGAACAGAGAAAAATCCTTACGAGCTTTCGCCCAATAAAAAGGCCAAGTGTCACATTTAACAATTCATTATTATAACGAAATTAATATTTACGCTGTACGATTATGCTATCATCCGGCCTGGCATGATGCGCTGGAAAAAGCGGACTGACCATATGCTACGGAGCTACCATGCCCTGGGACCGTTAGACCATATGCAGTGGAGTCTGCGGTCTTCGCGAGTCGGTGGTCTATCTTTATTAAATTTTTCGTAATCGAAGGCGTTAAACTGCCTGAAATTTTCACAAGACTTTCTTCTTAGTTTGAGCAAAAAACTCTGTTGGGATGTTGAGATGATGAATAAAGTTTTCTCGATTATATCAGGTCATAATATGCATTATGCGTTAATGCAATATATCGCTAAGAAGTGATTTTACAAAGTATCATGCATCAGAAAATGGAACGTTTGTAAAATATATACTATATGTAAATTTCAATATAACTGCATAAAGTATGTATTGAAAACATGTACTAACAGGTGAGGAGGAATCTTGAGCTTATGTAAGAAAACATTAACTCAAACTGAGACAAACACATACTAACGACTAGTAATATTGTATAGTTTTCATAAGGTTTGATAATTATCAACATTACATTGCGTTAAATAAACCTGCACAAATATATTTTTCTGAAATCTCAATAATCGACCTAACCCAAAATATTCTCCTTGATTGCTGACTAGCTTTGAAATTCTATTAACAATCAGACATTCTACTAACATTTTTCCTTAAAATATTTCAATGAAAGAGCTTGTGATACGAAACTTCAATACCTACCATCGTCTATTCCTGTGTTTCTTGTCTTATTGATTTGATTCAAGCATCTGATGAAACTTTCCTTCGAAAATATTTCCGAATAACCATACAAGTTAACATTTAATTCTTTTGAAAAGGTCTATTTGATGACATTTTCAACAAAACAGTAATGGTGCATTATTTGAAATAAGCGCAAACTAATAAAGTTTTATGGACCTACACTTTCCACGAAATAATGAAAAAAAAGGAAAAACGGAAGACGGAAAAATCCACTAATTCTGGAAAGTCTTCCCTATGTCATCTAGTATTAATGCGAAGGATTCAGGATGCCGGTCACGTTTAGAACACAGTGTACGTGCATGTATTTGGAAATTGTACACTGTGAGTCGTCGTAGTCGCAGTACTCCTCGACGTCCTCGTGATACTGACGGCCTCTGCTTTTATGACAAATTGTGTTTAGCCTTCATCGTCTTCGTTGTCGACGATGCCGTCATCAGCGTCTTCTCGGTTGCAAGTGCGGCAGTTTTGGATGAAAAGAAAGCAAGCGAAAGCAACGCATCGCAGCAACGGTGAACACGGAAAAGTTGTTAAAGTGTGTCGGTGCTTAAATGTGGCGGAGGTCTGATGTCTTAATTATCGCTAAAGATTAAAAGGATGTAACTTTCAGATATACGATACGTTGGCGGAATATGATAGGAAGTCGAATTGTAGTGTCCGATATTTTTTCTTAGTGGCCATGCGAGCAATTTACACCTTCATATGATGGTAGCTGATTAAAACAAATGCTTTACTGTGTGATGAAACTCGGATGGCATGAATGAAGAAAATCGAGCGGCGCGGTGTTGGTTAGGACTGTAATGAAATCATGAATGCTCATTTTGAAGAAAAATGATTTCATTGCATGTGTTTGTGGGCAAATATTGTGGCCTTCGACGCGGATTATGAAAATTACAGATCACTATTATGTAGCTACTCCACTTCAGGAGTCTAGCTCTACTATCTAGCTTTATGTCCTATACACATAAAAAATCTTAAAAAGGAGCTATATTTCCCCCAGTTTTCAGCTTGTTTGTTTATTTTCGTCAATCTTTCTTAGAGGAAGATTTAAGGGTTAATTCTACTTTCGAGAGAAGAAAAAATATGATTTTTAGAATATTTTTTCTCAAAAACTACAATGATTATTAGCTTCGATCTGTTCTATATTAAAGATATTATCTTAAGCATTTCAAAACAGTACATATTATGTATTTATTAATTTTTTTAAGTTTTAAAAATTGTTGACAAAGGGAGGTCCTTGGGGGAGATGTATATCGATGGCGGGAGTGATTCGGCCCAAAGTATTTACCTCAAAAGAAAAAAATATATTATTATTCAGCAGCCTTGTTGCTATCGCAGGTACAAAAATTATCCTTTTAAACAAAAAACTAACAAAGTTATATTAGTTTGAAAATTGAAATGTGAAAATTACAACTTCTTTTTGCAATTTTTTCTTATAAAAAATACTAAGTTTTTAAGATAAAATTATGGTAGCCACTAATATCTTAAATAATCCATTAAAATTTCAGAGAAATCGGTTGGTTAGTTTTTTCTAAATCAATCCCGCCGATTAGAAAACCACGGTTTTAAGAAAAATGCTTTTAAAGTTTTAAGAATAAAATGTCTATATTAAATGTATACTAACGCTTAATGAGCGATATCAGCTGCATACAGAATTCCCTCAGCTTCCTCAAACTTCTCATTTTCAGCTACTATTTCCATTCTTCGAGCTTGTGTCGTGAGAAGCGATGCGTTCGGCATAAGTAATTCGCACTGCATCCTTTTTGCGCGCCGATTCCTCTGCTTTTGGACATTGATATCCTTCGTTAAAAGTGCGTGCGGCACAGTAGGCGCAAATTTCGAGTACCTTTTTTCCACAAAATTTATGCTTAGGAGCTAACTGCCATGTACACCTACTGAAGTTTTCATTCTTATTCTGTGTGTTTGCACCTAGGCATCTCTCAAGGAGATCATCGCGAGTTGAATCTTCATAAATGGGCTTCAAAATATCTTGAACATCTTCACATAATGGAGCTGGATGCTGGTAGTCTTGCCTAATAGCTTGAGCCTGCTGCCATTTACACCACGCCTCCAGACCTGCTGGACAATATTCGTGTTGCGGTTCTTCATTTGTAGATATTTTATGAAAAAATGTTGCTCGAATTGCTTTTTTCATATCCTCCACTGAATTGGGGTTTCGACGTATTGCCAGTCCATAATAAATTGGCAGATCAGCTATCAATTTATTTGTGAGTTGTACAAGTTTAACAGTTTTGCGCTTTTTTGCACCCTGCGATGTTTCGGCGTCTTCATTTTACCTCATTATTTTCCGTAGTTGCGCGAGTTGTCTTTTTGCTTCTGTAGCTCTTTTATATATTCGTTTATTTACATGTAGGACACATTCTTTTTTTTTAACCAAATGGTTTAATATCTATTACAGTCTTAAATGTCTTTGAATCGCCATCACCGATATAATTGGCATATTTTACTTCGTGTAGTTCGGCAAACTGTTGAAACATTTCAACCACACCGACAACTTCCATTTTTTCAGCACTGCCGGTATGAATTGCGGTACACTCATCTTTATGGTCCTCATACCATGTGTTATACTTAACAGTATTACTTTACATGTAGTACACTTCACAATTATGTCAACAATTTTATTACTGTACTTTCCAATCAACGTTACAACACCCAAAATAAACGTATAACCTCGTTTTGCCCATGATCCATCACCGGACACCGTCAAATAAGTTTCTTCATTTCCCGTCTGTGTATTCAGTTTTATCTCTTCATTCACAGCTTTTTTAAAGACCATTTCGACAACGTTTTCTGCTGCAGCTCTAACATGTTTTATAATCGCATAGTATGTCTTATTGGTAAACCCTTGACACAAATCCATTATACCACAAACATTTTGGATGCCCTGAATCCCAACGCCAAGCATTCTCATTGCAAAAACAAATCGATGATTTATTTCGTAGGATCTACCTATTAGTGGGCATGAGTTTATAAAAGTTTCCTTACATGAACACTTTACCAAAAGTTTAAAGCCTAAACCTCTTTGTCCATGCTTCGTAAAATTCACCTCACTACCACAATCTAAACACTTCAATAGTTCCGTTAATTTGACAAATATTAAGGCGAAATTTAAAATACAATAGTTTAACGACGGATCAACAATCACTTCAAAACCGGTGGTATTTTTTAGTTTTGCCGCTGGCGTGCTCGCCTGACTTGTCACTTGTGCATTTTCCAAAGTAAACCGATTACCGCGGAATTTCCTTTTTTTCTCAGATTGACCTGGTCGTCTAAAATCTGTTTTACTGAATTTTCGATCCATTTCGCACGATCTAATTTCACCGATGTACGAAAAGAAATTAAACAGCTCCAACCATTAATATAACGTATACGTTAACATTAGTAGGTTAGGTAGGTACCCTAGTAGATATATTCATATCAATATTTGATAGCCTATGGCTCAAAATTCTTCGTACAAATATATAACACACGCTAAAACCAACTTGGCATGCAAGTGGTAAGGGGTAAAATAAACACAGCGACTACCTGCATTTCGACCTAAATATAATCTAAAATACGGGGAATTTCCCAACGAAAATTTAGCATAGCACTCTTGAGGTTTTTAAACTGCAGAGTAGAATGAACCCTTAGTACTTATTCTGTCTGAAAAAGCTATAAATTCTGAAAGATAAATTAATACAAATTCTGTAATCCAAGTCGTGCTGTAGCTGCTATAATCTTAACTTATTTAACCACCCTCATCTGCTTGAAAAACCTATTTCTTAACAAAATTTTAGTTTAGGATGTGCTCCATCTAAAATAGCCTAAAACTTGAATAAAATGCTGACTTTCTGCAATAGAACATCATGATTGTTATTGACAGCATGAATAAAACATGATTTCCTCAAGGTATTCCATGACCGGTGGCCAAACACGCTGAGCAAATGAAGCGCTTAACTCGACTGATTAAAAGACTTCCGTCAGCACAAGTTCATCGCTATGTGGGGTTGAATTTTTCGGCTCTCGTGTCCATCGTGTATTTACTTTCTTGACACATTGCAGACGACTGGACTGTTGGAAAAAGGATTAAGACGTGCAGCCCACTTCGAATAGAGCTCATACACATGGAGCCAAATATAAACAATAATTTTGGGTCTGCCACTACGAAGAAGGGTCAAAATTAAACGATTCCAAAGGCATTTGCTGATGGGGGAATCACTTAATTTAGGAGGAATTATCGACATCATGATTGGATAGTAAGCAGAAAGTTTAAGTAGGCTTTTGTTTTGGCTGCAGTAGAATGATTATGGTCTTAAGATTGAAATGTAATATCTTATGAAATGGTAATGTCCGAATTTGAGATTATGCATAGGATATTAGAACTGACCTTCTAAAGCATTTCTTGAAGTTTTTTTTGTAGTTATTTAATTTCATCAAACCGAATCAATTCGTAACATATACGAAGGAAAAAAAAATATCCGGATATGTTAATATATCTTCTACAAAATAGCTCAACAAAATAAAATGTACTCTAAGTTTCTACAAGTCAGAATGCACTACACATACCTCATGGCCTAGATTAGAGGAAAATTGCAAAATCTAATAAATTGGTCGGTTGAACTTCGACCAGTGGTGTAACGAAAGCAAGACGTCAAGGTCACTGATGTGCGCAAGAGGTTGAAAACGAAATCGCTTCATCCGTGTTATCTCCCTATTGTATAACTACTTTTAAACATATACGCCGCGCCCCGTTTTCGTAAATTATATCTTCGAACATTTCGACTAGCCGCATGTTCCACCCACTCCAGCATAAATGCAAGCACCTTAGTGAGTTATTCAGCCCTGTCATCGGGTCCTACGGTACACTGCATGGCCCCAGACCGCTCTTTTTCCGCATGGAAGGTAACCATCTCCCGATCGAAATTATGGAAATGCGAAGTGATTCGCGTCTCTTCATTTTTGTAGGACCGTAATGCACACGCAATTTGTGCCAAGGTTCTATGCCATTTGCGATAATTATCTGTCACATACGAGCATAACATCCCTTTGATATCGTGATCTACTGGTTTAACTCACGGATGATACAAGGCAGTCTAAAATGTTTTGAGTTTGAAACTTCGGCTAAGCGCTGTAGCAGTGTCCCTCGGAATTGAAGACCATCATAAAATATTAAGGGATCCACACAGTAGGAACACTTACCTTTCTAGAATCAGAAAAAAACGAAAACGACAGAAGTCGTCTGCCGCAGTGGGAAAAGTAAACAGATTTTATGATGTCCAGGATAGTGTTGAGTAGGACTTGTAAGAGCCAGTACATTTACCCCATACACGACCGAAAATTGTCATGATGGCTCAAATTCATGAAATGTACCCAAAATTTTTGTCATGCTACTTTTCACTTTGCGATTTGTAAGATGAGAGACAAAAAGCCGTTTGTGACGACCAACATGACATGACAGAGAGAGTCATTACATTTTACGATGCGGGTGCAAGCTAGTACAATGTCCCGTACAAAAGTACGATATGTGTACGGTCAATCAGTTTGTACTACTGAGTAGATACAAGTTGAGAGTGTTGAGACTTTTTCTAACTCAAATCTTCATGCAGTCGTGCGGGCAGAACAGAAATGTACTATCGCCTCTTTTGTACTATCGCCTCTTTTGTACCGCGCACATAGAAGGCACCTCGCCTCTTTTGAAGTGGGATATGGCTCAGTACAAAAAGAGGCTACTCTTATAAACTCTTTTTGAAACCGTGTCCTACCCAACACTAGTCCAGGACAGTAAGTTTGAAGGTGGGCATTTGATAGGAAATCCCCTGAGAAATCCTAGAAAATACCCCGTGAAATATTCTAAAAATTTCCCCTGGAGATCCCTAAAAATCTCCTAGGGGAATCCATTGAAACTCTTTCTATCATAATTTTCTGGGGAGTCTCTTAAAATTTCCAGGGGAAACGTACAATAATCTCCTAAAACTTCCTTATAGAATCCGCTGAAACTCCAGAAGAATCACCGAAAATCGTTTAGGGAACCTTCTAAAATTCACTGGGGAATCGCCAAAAAGTACTCAAGGTGTTCAGTCATTTTTTTTTTGGGGGGGAATTAGCTATTTTCTTTTTGTTTCGCAGGGAATTTTCATCAGATTTCCCGACAAGCAAACAATATAAAAGCAGATAAAGCTTCTCGAACTATCTGTTGTTCAGCTGTTTTTTTCATAAATCTCCCTGGGAAATTCTTTACAAGTCTCCTGAAGAATACTCAACAAATCTCGTCAAGAATCTTTCAAAATAATCTTAGATACTCCTTTGGGATTCCCCAACATTTCCCTGAAAAATCGGTAAAAATCCCTGCGGGTATCTCCAACAATTTCGAAGCATTCCAGGCAAGCAAACTTAACGAAATTAGACAAAGCTCGAACAATATTTTGTACCATTTATTTTGTTCGCCGAAGTATCCCCGAGGAAACCTTAAAATAAAAACAGGTGATCCCCCAAAAAATCCCCGGGGAATCTTCGAAAAGTCTTACGGCAAATCCACCGAAAATGCAACGGAAAATCCTTCGAAAATCTAAAGGGGAAACTTCCAAAACTCTTAGGAATCCATCGAAATCCTCGAAAATCTTGGTTGATATTCTGAAAACCTTCCACAAAAATACCTGATGGCTTTGAAAACCTCCTTGGAAATATCTTGTTGAGTCCCCAAAAACCCCTTAAAAATTCTCCAAAAATATCTTCGAGAATCCCCAACAATTTTCTGGGAAATATCACAAATATATTCCGGGGATATTCTAGAGGTTTAAGATTGAATTTATTTTAGGTTTTCCTTTGGGAATTTTAGTGGTTGTCCCCGACAAGAAAACTATATAAAGCCAGACAAAGTTTCTTGAACAATTTCCTTGGGCAATCTTCCCAAATATTCTGGGGACAGGATAAACTAAAACATCCCAGAGCAACCTACCAAAAATATCCCGGGGTATTTCATAAATATCTCCTGGAAAATCCCCAAAAATGTGCCAGGGATTTCATGAGAAATTCCCTAGTGAATACTTCTGAATATCCCTGGGGAATCCCCCAAAAAGTTTCGCTGAAAACCCATGAAAAAGCATTCAAAAATTCCCTTAGGAAATTCAACGTAAATCTCCTGGAGATATTTTAAAAATATATCTTTAGGAATCTCTTTTAAATACCCTTAACAAAACCCGAAAATCGCCAAGGAAATACTTTTACGAATCCCTGGAGGAATTCCAAAAAGTTCCCTGTGGGTTCCCCAAAAATCTCCTAGGACGCTCATAAAATCCGCTGAGAAATCCCCCGAAATTCCCTGGAGAATCCTATGAAAATCTTTTTTGGGCTACCCAGCAGGGAATTTTTGTGGGATTTCCTGACAAGTAGACTTCATGAAACCAGATAAACTTCAAACAATTTATTGTGTCAGTTTGTTTGTCTCCTGAAAATTTCCTGAGGAATCCCCCGAAAATCCCCCTAGGCAATCCCCAAAAATCTCTTTGGAATTCTCCGAAAACCTTCTGGGGAGCCTTTTAAAAAACCCTCGAGGAGTCCCCCGATAATACCTGAGCAATCTCACAAAAATGTCCTTGGGAATTAACCAAAATTTCTCTTTTGATTCAGCTCAAAAACCTTTGGGGTATCCTCCGAAAGGCTAGGTAGTCCATCTTCCCTAATTATAATTATTTGCGATTGCAGTTTGCTGACTTCGTCCCCCTTCCCTTCATTTTCAATGGGGGCATTTTTCATACGCCGCATTTTTCATACGCCCGAAAAGATATTCGTCTTTATCTTCCGGAACCCAACGATCTTGGGTTTCCAGAAAATGTGCAGTCATCACGTGGATATTGATTTCCTTCTTGAAATCATCTAAGTTTTCATACAGGAATAATCTCGGGTGGTAGTAAAGTATCCATGCAGACCTCTGCCTTCGATGTCACTCGCAACGTCTTCTTGTTGGCTGTCTGCAATTTTCCATCTCATAAATTAGTTCATCTTTACTGAGTTTTTCAACTAGTATCCTTGATCTCTGCGCTACGCTGGCTACCCTGAGTTCCTCCTGTTCCAGAAATATGCAATTTTAATGGCAAGATAAAAAAACAGACAATAAAAGTGAATGACGATTGGCCAGTTTAAACAATATTTCACAACACAAGGCACTTTAGATGTGGTGCGATATATAGCATCTGTTCTTGTCTCTGCTTCGTCAGCCGAAATTCTCATCGTCTCCCAGGTATTTTTTTCTATCGTACGGTTCCGACCACGATTAATTGATCACAGCGATATGACCGACGTTTGTTCTTGGTCCCACGTTGGGCGCTAATCTGTTACCCTCCAAGTCTATGCAAAGTACATTCTTATTTCAACCTAACATGCAACAAGTAGTTCTCTCTGGGTTTGTTCGTTTCATTCAGACACTTATTTTTAAAAAAAATATCATGCAATTTTGATTGAAGTCAAAGACTCAGAAAGGCCATTTTAAAATTTAGTATTCAATAAATTTTCAATTCAAAAATATTCCCCTAATAAATTGACTCTTACTACCACTTAGTTTGATGAGAATGCAATCATAAATGTGCAATCATAACTAACATATTGCAAGAACAAATTCCAACACGATATCCTGCAACACAAATCATATCAGAGATCGACAATTAAGATAAAAAGACAATTATTTCACTTTCAAAGGATTTAGGGTTAATTTCGGACCTTGTAATCCAGCATAATAAAACTAGGACTTATCTCGAAGAAAGTAACTCAAAACCGATTGCAACGGTATTTACATACGCTCTCTCGCAAGTTTTGGGGTTTCAAAAATGAATTTTAATGGCCACTTTGTCTTTTCAGTCGTAAACAAACCTTCAGAAGGACAATTTAGATAAAGCCACTTTTGGTATGAAATATTTCCCATAATTTATTGCTCACCTCCATTCCATGAACGGCCCGACCGGGCTTACCTAGAATAAGATATTTTATGAATTATATACGCTAAAGTAAACGACGACGACGACGACGGTGGCGTAGTCGCTCCTGCTCTTCTCTTCCACGGTAAAAGGGTTAAGGACGAAGGACACTCGAAACGCTGGAAAAACAAATTTCGTTGCAAGACATGCGAAAGCATCTGAGCCAGTTGGTCAATTGTCCTGTAATGGGTGCGGCTTATGGTAATCATTCGACATATAGCCTTAAGTATCCAAGAATAAGGCAAAGTCAATTGAGGGTGAAACAAAAATTGCCATCTCTTGACCGCATCTTATCTTTATTGCTCGTCCAAATTCAAATGACGGCCATTTAAAAGGCCATAAGGGATCACACAAGACGTTCGCTTATAGAAAAATTATGCGACCAGAGTGCTCTGTCCTGTTGGTCTTATTAAGCTCCCCGAACTTAACGTGTTGTCCGCTATCGGTTTGGTTTTGAATCGAATGCGATCTCGATTCATGTCTACGGCTGTTGTTTCACTTCAATTTAAGCTTAAGTAACATTTGTTCCGGTCGAAATTGACGAGCGAAAAGTCATTTGGTTTTATTGCACTCGGACCTTTTTGATTTCCAAGTAAATACATTTTACGCAATAAGAAATAATAAGTTACGTGTGTTTTGGGGCCTTCTTATCAATTCATTCGATGGAAAGGGTTGCGTTTGAGTTCGTTTTTGGTGAAATGGCGGTAGATTGGTTTTTTAAGGAAAAATGAATTCGGTCATGAATGCCGAATACCGAATTGTATGCGAAAGTGTATGAATATTTTTGTAAGTACTTCGGCACAATTGTTACTACGTTCATTTAAACCAAAGATTATTTTGGGTTGGATAAAAGTCAAGCAAGCGATGATAAGCTTAAAATTATAGACCTAACCGCTCATAACATGTAGGTCGGTTTCCGTACTTGCAGCCACTGAATTTTCTTGAATCATGTGGTGGAGGAAATTCATGAAAAGTACGGGAACGCTCTCATTGCATTTCCTGAAAATTGACAGCCAAAGGTGTCAGTTTTTGGGAGAACAATAGGTCTGTTCCCGTACTACGATTAATTGCGATTAATCGCGATTAATTGCAATGAAGCTGTTCCCGTACTCCGTTTTACTGAAAACTGAAAATTTCCCCTCTTTCAGTAAATTCAGTAGAGTCTGAGCTACTGAAAAATACTGAAAAGTGTCAAATGGTGTGGTGCGAGTAAATAGTTTCAAATGTGCGCGGCAAGCAACATATTTTTTGCGTAATTGTGCTATGAAGGTCGAATAGTTTTGTGGCGATAATTTATCACCGCTTAGGATAACCTTACAATCACTATTGTTCTTCCAAAAACCGAAAACTGACACTTTTCTTTGTCACTTTTCAGGAAATGCAATGAGAGCGTTCCCGTACTTTCATGAATTTCCCCCACCACATGATTCAGTAAAATTCAGGAAAATTCAGTTACTGAAAGTACTGGAACAGACCTAATAGTGATTATAAAGTCTTGCCGCGCACATTTGAAAATATTTACTTTTGCCACACCGTTTGACCCTTTCACCAATGCCTTCTATATGTACGGGCCGTAATGCAGAATGATGACGTCAGAGCATCCGACCAAATGTCGCGAAAAACACACGTAGTCTTATAGGACGTCCGCGGGAAAATGTTAATTGTACGGGTTATGCTAAAGTGAGTTTAATGAAAACTAAGTGGTAACATGCGAAACAGTGCTAGTGAACAGCTTAAACACATATTAATGCGGTGCGTGCGGCATAATTAGAAAAATTCGCGACGAAATGTTTATCAGGTGTTGTTAGGTTATGTGATGTTCCGTGTCGATTTACTATCGCGATACAATTGGTCGATACAAAATGAAAGTTATGGCTAAATATTATTATTATAACGCGTCCACGCACAAAAAACTAACGTTTTATTCGTATTTTAGCTAAAAAACCGCATGTGAAATCTCGGTGTGTGTCGGCACTGCCTCGTGGAAATGTAAAATGGTTTGACGCCATGACGTCACATTGACAACGATTACGTAGCCTGACGGCCCGTACTTCTAGAAGGCATTGCTTTCACTCAGACCCTACTGAAAGCTCATTGTATTTACCAGTGAGGTAGTAGAAATGGAGTGGACATGCCCATAAGATTTACATTGAAAGGGATGGTTGTAATTTTTTGCCCATTCAACGTCAAATCTGGTCAAATCCAAGTAGTTCCCCTCCAATTTGACAATCAGAGCGAAATGGCGGAAAGACAGCTTTAACATACTTTGTGCGCGAGAGGATTGAAGGGGCTAATGGTGGAAAGTTATACCGTCCGTGTCCACTCCGTTTCTACTATCTCACTGGTATTTACTGAAAGAGGGGAAATTTTCAGTTTTCAGTAAAACGGCGTACGGACGGCTTCATTGCAATTAATTGCAATTAATCGGAATTAATTGTAGTACGGGAACATACCTATTATGATAGTGAATTGCATAGATGGATCATACACTACAATTAATCGTTGAACGTAGTTCACTTGTGGCAGTTAAACTGATATTTTGAATGGATCAAATCTGAACAGAACGTCGAATTCTAGATAACAGAGGAACTACTAAATGTTCATTTTGCTAAGTATTTAGCTTAGAATGAGTTAGTCTTTGAGTTAAGTTAAATACGCCAGAAAGGTAATTCTTACGAAATAAGATTGGAAACATTTCGCCTTTGCTAAGATCTGATATATTGAAGAAGAAAAAATAATCATAATGTAAAAAATAGTTTTACTAATAGTATTAAACCGAATTGAAAAAGCGCCATATTAAGATTTAAAAAATTGTCTTTTCATGTAAGTAGTTTTTGTGAATATCAAATAGAATTTTCATGAATGTGCTGGTAACCCTACAGCTATGGTAAGCGCGCAAAGAGAGATCCTTCAAAATATCGGCTATCCTGAAATATTTTGCCCATATTTTAAGCACCCAAGGTTTGTATTTGCGAGAGCTCACGATCCCATGAGTTCACTGTTCACATAAAATTCACAGGCTGTATTGGTGTTGTGTAGAATTAGTCTGAAATGGGCGCAATTGGAAATTCTGTAAGTGATCTGATTCAATTGCTGACATCGACCGTGGTTTAAGTCACCGCTCGAGTAACCACTCAAGAAGCTTTCCCGCCGTATCTAGCATGCAGAGTGGCCGATGCGTGGATGAATTGTCCGGATCTCCCTTTTCTTTATCGGGCAACTTATTTTTTTACAATGCAAAGACCCCACCACTATATAGCTCCATTATTAGTCGTGGCTGACTCTTCACTACAACCTTAAATGCTTCGATTGGCACTGCATCAAAGTCCGGGGCCCTCCCTATTCCTGTGTAGTAGTGTATAGTTCACAACCTGATGTATTATATTATGTCCAAACGTTTACTTTAATGGCGTCAATGAAGAGGACATGACATAATAGCACTCAGGGCCGGGGCGAATGATTTCTGCGCCCGGTGCAAAAGCCAGATGTTGCGCCTTTGCAATATCCGTATAACCCATAAGGTTATACATGATATTAATATATACAAAAATTAATATTTTAACAATAAATAAAATTTATAAAACACAACTAAAAGAATGTTTTCAATATTTGATAAATTTACATACATACGCTAATAAAAATCATAGGAGTTGTAAACCCAATGTAAAATTCACTCTGACGTTAAGTCAATGATAAAAGAAAAGCTTAGTTTAATTCGTACTAGCTAAACTATACCCTTCTTGCTTTCATTTTCGCAAATTGGTTTATGGTTTTATTATAATTTAGCTCTTCCGAAAAAATCTCTTCTATGGCTGTTGTTGCTAAGTCCACTAATCTTTCTTGAGACATAGTTGACATCATGTAATTTTTGGCCAGTTTTAACTTAGAAAAACTACGCTCACCAGGTGCGGCTGTAGTAGGAAGGGTTAAAAATATTCTCAACTCTATAGCTGCATTTCGACACATTGTTTCCAAATGTCTATCAAAAATAAAAGCCAACACTTTCGTCGGTGAATGTTTGGGAAGCACAACTACAGAAAACATTTGTGTCTCCTCAAAAAGCTCAGATCCACTTATATCAGATTGACTATTTAAAATCAATTTTTCCTCCAAACTGAGACAGTCTTTGGAAATAATATCTGAGGTACATTGAATTTTGCTAATATTATATAAGCAACTGAGTATTTAATTGTGTCCAATTATTTGGTCGAACCTTTCAGAAAATGATTGTAGTGCCTAGTCCAGTATTTGAAAATAAAAATAATTTTGAACTTTTCCTGAGGATCCAAAACCACTATATCTCTACCTTTGTAATGAAAGAGAGGTCTTTTTCACATTGATTGTAATGCAGATAAACTTTGAAATTCATAAGGAATATCCAAGTCACACGCAATTGATTTTGCATTACCAAAAAACTTTACAAAGTCATTCTCTGAACGTAACTGCTTTAAAAACATCTTTGTAGAGCTTAATATTTCAACCGCTGTCTCCAAGCAAATTTCAAGACTCTACAAACATTCACTTGCAATATTTATTTTGTTTAAAATGTCTACCAGATCAAAATGCAACAAAAAATTGGAATTCTATAATTTTATTACCTAAGCATTCAGCGCTGTGATTGAATTTAGTATCATCGCCTCGCGAAAGTTCGACAAAAGCCTCGTAAACTTTGCCTAAATTAAAAGCCAAAGGTATAAGTGCATTTATTCAACTTTCCCACCTCGTTTCACACAACGGTTTAAAGGCCACCTACACTATATACTTTTTCAAAACCTGCTCTAAGAGCCGGTTTCGTTTCCTATTTGCATTACTCGACCATTTTCTGCTAACAATTGATGACATTCTAGTAGATAATCAATCTTTCATAAATATAAAATACAACAACAAAACAACTACAAAGGCAATAATTTACCAATAAATGTTGTTCAGAAAATTCAGCTAATGCAAGCACTACTCTTAACATTGTACTAATAACACTATACTCTTGGTATTGCGAAATACCGTTACTTAACATCAGGAAAATGAAAAGCAAATTTATTGCACAATTGTTGTCAGTACATAGAAATTTCTTGCCCCGCGAAAAATAAATGTCTTGCCCCGCGAAAAATAAATGTCTTGCCCCGCGAAAAATAAATGTCTTGCCCCGCGAAAAATAAATTTCTTGCCCCGCGAAAAATAAATTTCTTGCTCCGCGAAAAATAAATTTCTTGCTCCGCGAAAAATAAATTTTTTGCCCCGCGAAAAATAAATGTCTTGCCCCGCGAAAAATAAATTTCTTGCTCCGTATTTAAGTATGAGCTTGGTATGGTAAGCTTATTGCTGCTTCGTTGGAAAGTGCTGCCAGCACTGAACATTTTCATCATCTATGTTACAGTTGGATTTGCTTTGGATAAGGAATGGTTGATATGATACTACAAAAAAGTGTATAACGTCTTTCCAAATTTGTTGGTCACTCAAAAACAATTTCTTCGAAAGTCTATTTTCTAGCGGTTCTGATGCGCTAGACTTTTTCATACTACAGTCTCGCACGGCTTTGGTTGCGATCAAAATCATATTCACTATACGGTCGTAACAACTTTGAAATATAGGCCGTGGCAATTCCATAAATGCGCAGAATTTCATTATTCCAGCTAGCCCCACTCCTAATAGTCGCAATGTTAGTACAACCCTACGGTTAATTTCATATCCATTTCGTATAAATGGACATCTCGGGATTTCAACTTTTGGACAATTCGGGCAACATACGGTTATTTTGAAGCCTAAGCCCCGCGTACCTGATTCGATGAATCGTATATCAGAGTTCCACGGTTTGCGCTTCCCATATTCCAAAATGGCAGAGAAAACGGCAAAAAAGTTTATAATTCGGTAATCAAATTCACTTTGCATGTTGATATGATGATATTTCAATTTCTTTGCTGAAGCACTGACACCGGCCGAATTTTCCTCCGCTTCATATCTGTTCAACGGTTGTCGTTACGTCACGTTGCTCCGTTGCCGCTTTATGGCTTGCATACTCCTTCTTTTCACTCATTGTAACTCTCATAATTGTCACAGCTACAAATAACATGTGAGAAATTAGTACTGCAAAAGAAAATCGTGATTTCGAATCAGTTCCACGCAAAATTTACGTCTTCTCTCAACGTCAAAGGACGCTGTACTAACGTACTTTGTGTTCAACAAAATGTTTCTAACGACATCTAGCCCAGTGAAATCCGCCATAAAAAAGGCGAAACTTCGGAAAAATTAGGGGAAAGCTGAATTTTGGTGTGAAACTTGGTATTGGCGTGTTGAACAAAATGTCAAAAGTTCCCATCGATCCGACTGCTGCATTATTTTTTATACGGGGTTAAATGTCACCAAAAGTGACCTTTCCTAAATATCTCAGTAACGGTTACGTCTTTAGAAAAACGATATATGACGAATTTGTAGTTTAGAAAATTTCCAACGAAAAAGATCTTAGATATATTGATCTAAATATTTGCTACTAACAGCATCCTCTTTCTCAACGGCATATTGATATTATCCGATTTTGATTACGACTTGGAATGTTTGTGAGTTTGTTTTTTTATCTTTAAGAGGCGCATAAAAAACATGTAAACAAACTTAGCTACCAGACTCCAGGGTAGGTGGAAAAGTGGGGGACCAACAGGCCAGTACCAAAGCTCACATCAAAATTCAGCTTTCCCCTAATTTTTCCGAAGCACCATGTTAAATTTCCCCGGACTAATCTATTAGTGTATTAGAGAAGTTAGAAATCGAATGGTAAGACATAATACTGAACCCGGGAGGGGTGGAGAAATAGCTCGAAATTTCAATAACAATATTTCTGGCAGATAGAGAACTGTTTGTCTCTTATTTTAGAGGGTTTAAAGGATTTTTTTTTTTAAATTGATGTTTTGAAATTTCTAGTGTGGTGTAACCCCTTAGTAAAATTACCTTTTTACTTAGTCTACTTATTGTGTCATAAGTGATACTGATAAGTGTGCAAGTGTTTGGTGTTAGTAGAGAGTTGTTGATTATGTGTGAAATGAAAGTATGTGTGTGTATCTACAGGCTGAAAAGTTATTGAAACAGAACAGCACATAAAGACTTCCTTCCCTTCTTAATAATCCCGATTGTCCCTTTTATTTCCCCTTTCTTTTCCTCTACCTCTACACACCGTCATCTTCAGCTACTTGTCTTAATATCCCTATAAACTACCCTTCTGAAGTAAGAATTATAATATCCCTTTTGGAAATTACAGCTAGGAATGGTCCAGACGGTATTTGTTTGACGGTATTTTATTTCATCTAAGTTTTTTTCCGATATTTTTCCTTCTCTTTGAAAACTTGCAAATGTTTTCCCGATCCTAAAATTGGCTAATATTGAAAATGTTCCCCACTATCGTTCTATGCAACTTATTTCTGTTTTCCGGAATCGCTCGAGCGAATTATCCCTAACAAGTTATATGGTGCCACTAATCATTTGTCATACGTCTACAAAGTTGGTTGCTGTCGCTGCTGGTTCATTAGATGATGAGCAACAATTCGCCCTTATCTATACGGATTTCCCTAAATAAATGATGTATACCGTACTGTGTTGTTGGACGAGCTGCGCAATTTTGGCATTTCTGGCGTTGTTCATTCTTGGTTCTCCTCCTATATTGTGAATCTTACTTGCAGTGTTGCCTTCAATGGCTGTGCTTGTCTCCTTTTGCATCTTATATTTGGTGTTCCCCAAGGCTCCATATTCGGGCCGTTTTAGTTCGTATTGTTCATCACGGATTTTCCCAGCTGTTTCAATTCTGTTTCTCTTTTTTCGGTGGATAGCCTTGAACTCCTACGAAGTGTTTGATCTGTTGAAAACTGTCTGTAAATTCAATCAGACCTTACTGCTTTGTATGAATTGTTTACTGTGTACTGATTCGTAATGTGAATTTGATTCCCTCAATATTCCTAAAAGACTAAGTTAACTGTTTTAGTAACAAATCAACTTCTATCCGCTTTTAACTATACGTTTTCCAATAGTTTGGTAACATAGAAACGTTTAAGTTTCTTCTCATGTCAGCTTCGAACTGACTTCTTATTCGACTACCACACTAACAACAAGAATCATCAATGATGAACCAATTTCACTTATGTTAAACACCCAGCAAATTCCAACCACACACTTATTCGAAAACAATCCATAGTGCTTCCTTGAATTGACCTTATGACGATGGCGAATCATTTGACCACATACTCACGATAACACATTAGCAATCAAATCACCTTCTTACTTTGCAGCGAATGCGAATAAAATTCTCATGAAAAGAAATGAAGACATCCTTGGAGACTACTAAAGGAATAAGTTAATGCGAGGCTATGTTTAATGCAAACGCTTCCACTAACAAAGTTTATTAGCTCATAAAAGCAACTGCGTGGCATGCGGTCTTGCACCGACAAGGCAATGCTTCGTACAGCAAGTTGAGTACCATGTAGTATTGGGCTTAAGGATGTTTGGTTTTTTATTTTTATTTCGGTGAAATATATGGAAAGGATATTCAAGTACGGTTTTGCAATTTGGATTAGATGAAATAAAATGTCAGCAGATATTTGTTTCATTAAAATAAAAACGGTTAAAATAAACATAAATAAATTGGTTACACCTATTTGAGTAGCCTACACTCTAAAAAGTGGGTCTATAATTAATACTTTGATAATAGGAAATATATTCATTTTTTCGTTTAAAATAACGAATCACAATTTTTTTTACACATTCGATGTGTATTTTTTGCTTTTGCGTCATATCAGCTGAATAATACACAGCTTTTTGTAAATTGAAGCAGAAAGAGTGAAAATTTACTAGTTTGCTATTCACCTTTGCGCCAAAGCATAATTTTTTAGGGTAAAATTACACGATTTGGTCGTACGTAAAATATTCTTTTTACGCACTTTTATAAATTTACAACTTTAATAGTAGGAAAACAGTTTCCTACTATTATAAGGGTAAAATTCAACCAAAATTTTTTTTAGTGTAGTTGATAGAACACTGGCTTCTTGTATGGAGTCGCTGATTCGAATCCAGGTTCGGGTGAGGGACCGCGCACCGAGCTTTGGTTTTATTTAGCTCTGAATATGTATCTGAGTAATTTAGGGGTAAACTGAGTCGTAGAACTAATGACTCCACACTCGTATTCACATTGTTTGTTAATTGGTGATGAAACTCTCTACCAGCTTCAACCCCTGGAGCCAACAAGGGTTTTCGTGGTTTTGTTTTACTTTTACACCTATTTCTTACATTTTAAGTAGTCCCGAGTTGGATTTTATTAATTCTAATAAAAATTACATATATAAATGAATATGTGTGCTGAGAAGCAAATGAAATGATTGAACATTTGTAGCAACCCCCAAAATATATCCAGGCCACTAAATGATCTATCTACTCCGGCCGGATGGTGTCTACTAATTCACTAGATTTATTTCGGTCGAATCTCTTTCAGCGATTGTCTAAAATGCCGAAAGCAAATTAATTTCACATACGTGTGTAACAGAAAGCAATTATGTGCTGTGTTAAGGCAATAAGTTATCCTGTAATTAGGGACCATAAATAACATACGGCTCCGATGAGTGTCAAGGGTAGCAGTCCCCACTAGCTCAAAACAAACACCTTTTCTGTGGCCACAAGTGTAATATATTGCCGATTTGGTTTGAAAAGGATTCATCAGCTTTTCAATTTTTGACATTGAGCTTTTGAACTATGGTCCTGTGTGTACGAGAATTAGTGTAGAGCTAAATTGAAATGTTAGATGTGTTGGAATTTCGGAGTAGATGGTAGGTACGAAGAAAGTTGAGATTTCAGTGATTTAATTTGAATCAAATTTTGAATACATCTAGATGTCTGTCATTTAGATGATATACTTTACGAGAGTGTAGATACGTCTACATACCTTAACGGGAAGTTTAACTGCAACGTAAGCCCGTTCCCAAAGAGAAATTAGAGCTCAATAAATTAAATGCTTATGGAAGTCGGGAAGAGCCGGAAAGACTAGCTATTATTGTGTACCAATCCGATTGAACTGAAATATTCAGGATACATTGGGCCCTATTCTGAGAGTCACCTCACGTGACGAATGAGATGACTCTCATGATTTCGTATTCTGAGAGTCACGTGAGATGACTTCAAGTGAGTTTCGATCTGTCGGCTATTCCGAGAGTCACGTGAAGTGACGAGCGTCACGTAAAGTAAGATTTTCAGTCACTTGATAATATCAAGTGACTGTGGTCAGAAATGATAATAAATTGATATTTTGAGTAAAAAGAAGAAGGATTTTCGCGAAGCTTGCATCGTGAATCATGAAAAAAAGTAAAAAAATCTTATTTTGAAGATAATATAAATATTTTTTTTGAATAATGCGGTTAAACTCAGCTACGTGTTTGCCATAGCCGTTAGCCGTTTTCTGATTAATTTTTGGCTCATTTGTTTGTGATTTAGTAGTTGCGTGTTAATTTTTGGGGTGTTTTATGTTTGATTGGTTGTTTTTGTCGCTGTCGTTTTCAAAATGCAGATGGCATTGACACATGTCTTCAATCATTTCACGCCAATTTAGTATGTGCAGCTCATTTTTTCGAGCTAAAAAGTGACATTAGGTGTTTGAATTTGAAAATTGAACTGTGCAAATGTCTTTTCAATAAGAAAATCGATCGAAAATTGACCAGCAAAGTGCCAGCCTTAAAAAGTAAACCGTGAAGCTAAATTTGGACAAGTCTCCATTATCTCGTCATTCTTTCGAGCGAAAATTTTAGCAATGGAGAAAAACAGATACATAGCTTATTCCTGACGGATAAAATGTAAAGATTACCAATTTTCGATCTATTTTCTTATTGAAAAAACAAGCGACAATTCGAATGCCTTATTGGACTGATGGAGAGGAGAGTCATTTAGTTTAATATTCACTAATACTTTTAATATTCACTAATACTTTTTCCTAATCACTATATTTATAATCTTGTATAGCCAGTTTAAGTATACCTGGTACGCTTGTAAACACCGTCCTCTTTTTTATTTCACTAATCATTTGGTTACCCCTGGAAATTCCCTGTTTGCGTTCGATTTTCCTTACTTTCCATTTGAACTTAATTTTTTTTTATTAATTGCACTCCCTCCAAAGTAAGCCGAGCTTGTGATACAAAGGTATGAAAACTTGGTACCCAAGCCGTCCCCCCAATCTAAGTACTGACCACGCCTAACACAGCTTAACTTCGGTGATCGAACAAGAACCGGTCGATGCCAGTGTGCTATGGACGTGGTAAATTTCGAGCGATGATAAATTTCAATGACATGGTAAATTTCAAACGCTCAAGCGTTGCCATTCAAACACAAATTCATAGTCACCTCACATAGAGTCATTTCACGTGACTCTCAAAATACCGATTCGTAAGCGGCGTGACTTTCCAAGTGACGAGAGATCTCACGTGAGATGACTCTCAGAATAGGGCCCATTGTTTTTTTCAGGCATAATAATGCCAGGTCTCACAAAAAGTTAATGATCTTTAACCCTTTGGCGCCGGTGGCCATTTTAGTGACATTTTAAATAACTTTTGCAAAAACAAAGTTGATGGAATGAATTTCAAACGTGTTCTTAATGTGCATATGATAAAAATTTTGTAATTTTTAACCCTGTGCACTAAGCGCCTAAAATGAAATTGGGAAAATTTGAATATTTTTGAATTGCGGTAACTTTTGAACGGATTATCAAATCATTATGAAACTTAAAAAAACATATTCGTATTGCAAAGTTGGAGACTCTTGCAGTTTTTTGTGGACGTACTAGCAACCCTGCAGCTACGGCAGGCGTTGGAAATGAAATCCTTCAAACCATCGACTCTAATGAAAAATTTTCGTCTATGAAAGTGAAAACCAACTCATATAGAAATCTTATGCTTTATCTATCTTTTCAACTTTTGAAATTTCACATCGGACAAGAACGGTAACCCTCCTTCAATACACCTATATTTTAAGCATCAAATACTTCTGTTCACGAGAACTCACGATCAGATACAGTTGAAACTCACAAAATATATTGGTGTTAAGTAGGAACAGGTCTGATAGAAGTGATTTGGAAATGTAGGCAACTCTGTGCCAGTGGTGGCATCCTGATAAATTATAAAGAAAAAAAAACAACTTTTTTCCTATGAATTCTGATTCAGTTACCAGATTTTAATGAAATTGTCACAAAAATTTGGTTGCCAAATTCGGTTGGTGCTCCTAGCTATGGTAATTATGGTGTCTCGGGTTTTGAAAATTTGCTCAGGAAAATAAAGCCTTTTGCCGTATAACTTCCAGTGCAGTCATGAAATCAATAAGAATTTCATATCATAAATGGAACTTATTATAGGCATTATTCAGAAGGAATCTGGTTAAAAACCACTATAGAGCTGCCAGCTATTGTTGGTTTTGTATTTATTTGCGATATCTTTATTAAGCAATTTTATCGTAAAATTTTTAAATGGTAATGACCTTGTAGTGACAATAAAAAAAAATTTAAGTTATCGAAAATTTGAAAACTTTTGCGACCTAAATTCGCAGGGTGGATTATTTTCAATGTGAGGCAGGTGTGATATATTTGTGACTTTGATGATAGCGAAGGGTTGCCAGCGCGCGGCGTTTTTTGCTATTTTCGTATCAATAAATGCTTACATTCTCAAACATTTTTCGTTTTTTGATCCCACAAATCTTTCTATCCCCGTAACTTTCGACGAAATCATCGGATAAAATCGAGATCGATAGAGTTATTTGATTTTGACGTGAGGCAATTGTGGGAGACTTTCAGTTGCAGTGCTTTTTATGCTATGCTATTTTCAAAGTTTTGCAGTGTTTGGCTTTCCTAAATCTTGAAATTTATGCAAGTGTTAGGACTGAAATCCTTTTTACAGTATGAGTTTAAATGCATTGTTAAGATCGAAGTGGTTTTGCACTCGTAACTGGTTGAAGCACGTGCGGTAGAATTTGCACTCAAAATCTGCAAGATTTTTCTATTGTTTTTCTAGCGGCTCAGGTGCGCTAGAGTTTTTTTACTAATATTCGAAGACCATTAGTAAATATATACCTATATATATATATATATATATATATATATATATATATATATATATATATATATATATATATATATATCTATATATATATATATATATATATATATATATATATATATATATATATATATATATATATATATTAGATTGAGCTGAAACTTTCAGGATACATTGGTATATATGCAGAATCTAGGTTTTACCAAATGTTAATTACCTATAATCCTCTGGCACCGGCAGCCATTTTAGTGGTATTTCTAATACACCTATTATTCCGTCCAGAAATAGCTTTTGCAAAACTTAAGTTAGCGAAATGAATTTCGAATGTGTTCTAAATGTGAATCGGATAATGTTTTGGAATTTTTTGAAAAATTTGAAAATTTTTAAATTGCGATAACTTTTGACAGAGCTATCAAATCATTATGAAACTTTCAGGACATATTGAGTTTGTTAAGTAGTAAATTTATGTTGCTTTGAATGAGCATGTTGGCAAACCTGTAGCAAGGGCAAGCGCTGAAAATGAAAACCTTCAAAACCTCTCCTGAAAAATATTCGCTGTTTGGAAAAAACGACTCTCATGTATAAATATTATGCTTTATCTATATAGCCAAAGTAAAATATTTGAAATTTTACAACGGGCAAGAACGGTAACCCTTCCCCAACTTACCTATATTTTTAGCGTCAAAAACTTCTGTTCTCATGACCCGATAATCAGATAAAATTGAAATTTACAGAATGTATTGGTCTTAGATAGTACCAAGTCTGATAGAAGCGATTTTAAAATGCGGGCAGTTCTGTGCCAGTGGTGCCATCTTGAAAAATTACTAAGAACAAAAAACTGCTTTAAGTCCTATTAATTCTGATTCAGCTATTCGATTTTGACGAAATTTACACAGTAGCTGAACCTTACTCTAAGACGCGTGTTGTGATTCGGTTGAAGCTGCCAGCTATGGTAATTTTGGTGTCTTAAAACTCTTTACCCTATAGCTTCCAGTACAGTCATGGAATCGTAACGGAATTCAAATGGCAAATTAAGCCTATTGTAGGCAATATTCAGTAGAAATCTAGTTGGAAAAACAATGATAGGGCTGCCAGCTATGGTTGTTTTTGTATTTTTTCGACAAACCTTTAGTAAGCGATTTTGTCATAGAATTTTCAAATCATAGTGATCAAAAACATAGTGAAATAAAAAGCAAGTATTAAAATTAAGAAATTTGAAAACTTTTGCGAATGGTAGCACTAAATGTCTTTGAATCTCTATAACTTCTAATGCAGTGATCGGATCAATTCGAAATTCGCAGAGCAGGTTGACTTCAACGTGAGACAGATGTGACATATTTTTGGCTTCGGTGCTAGCAAAGGGCTGCCAGCACGGGCCATTTTTGTTATTTTCGTACCAATAAATGCTTGCATTAAGTATTCACATCGCGAACAGGTGCAACGAAAATAAGTAAACAATGTTTAAATTTTCTAAGGTCTGGACATTTTTCGATGGTCATCAAAATTAAAATAACCCTGTAGTCTATTATTTCTTAGGGTGTATTAGTCTTAAGTAGGAAAGTAGCTAGTAGTAGAAGACACTCAAAACCTGCGCATATCCTCTACTGTTCTTTGAACATTAGTATTTCTAGCGGTTCAGCCGCGCTAGAGTTTTTTATAGTTGGCCCAGGCCGAAACCATTGGTGTCGAAAAATCAAACTTTTTAATTACATATATCAAAGGCAGTAAGATCTTCAACTTATTGAAAACGTAAATCGACTAATAACGAAGTCAATTTACCCATATAGCTATTTTCAGCAGGTCATCCGATTCTCGAAAACAAATTGTTCGTTTATGCTAATGTGAATTATATTAAACGACCCCAACACCTTTCACTAAACTCTTATTTTCCCTAATAAAACAAAATGACTTTCCTCTCGATTAGTCGAGAGAATAGCTGACAGGAAACTCGAAGGGAGCTGCTCTGTTATACGATGCACGAATACAGGTCAATGTGGAGTTCCAGGAGAATGCAAGAAAAATACGAATGCGAAACAGAAACGTCGCTCACGGTGGACAGGATCCTCTATATGCAGTGCCGTGGTGGAAATACAGAACGATAGTCTTCGAGAAACGACGTGTATTCTTTTGCAAAACTACTATGCAGATTCAATGTGCTTTTGATTAATGTAATTCTTGATCTAAGTGAAGATTTGGTTCGTTGGAATAATATTGCGCTTTACCATCCCCAACTGAAATATTACCATTGTCAACGTGAACATATTCTGCATACCGGTTCGACAACTTCCATGTGTGGGGCCATCACAAAAGGACATCGAATCGACTTTAAGATGACTATCGAAACGAGAGAAATTCATTGAGTCGTGCAAATGACATAGAACTTGCAATGCCACGGCATACGGCGAGTTCGTCGTGTGAGAAATGAACTCCTTTAAGCGAATTTTCCATGCGATTTCAGTTCAATGCATAGTAATGAAGGGTCATCCGGAATCATATAAATCATAGCTCGATTCACAATATCATTCTATCGCCGGTTGAGTAGTTTCTGTATTGAAAATTCGCTCGCTCAATGTACCGAAGATCAATATCTCGGACACGTTTAAAAAAAGTAAATCGTAGATAATGTTAGGTGAAATTGAACGATTCAATCGATTCGCAGAGTTTATGCTAGCTGGATTCGGATTTCTGGAAAATGGTTGCAAAATTCCTTTTTTCTTTCTTTTATAGATATAAGCCATTAGCCAAATGATGATAGCTAAGATACTCTTTGCATCAAATCGACAACCTCGAATTTTTCTTAATGCAAGCGAACTTTCATCCAAATCCAATCAATCGATGAATCACTCCCTTGTGAATTAAGGAATTTTCCAGGTCAAATGACATATTTCTGCTGTTATACATATCTCGCCCGAGGCCAATGTCGACAACTTCCACCCAACCAGTCTCTAATGAAAATAAAATTCACCAAGCTGCTAGAAAGTGTGTCTGAAGCGAAGGCCACTAATTCGCTTACGGAGTGTACTTGAATTAACTGCACCACCCTCGAGTTTCGACTTGGACAAGACGGATGGGGGCTGTAATTCTGATTACTCCCGAAAATTCGATTTCCTTCTGCGCGAAGTGTTTAAAATGCAATTTGCATAAATTTGCGTGCATGTACTTAGTTGAGTGTACTCTGATAAACAGAACTCTCATGTGCTCCGCTCCAAAATACCGTTCTTGTCCTTTGTCTCGTGGTGGCCTGCGAGCGAATTCGTAGCTCTCTTGTTTTTCGCCTCGGGCCCAAAGTGTATTATTATGATTTATTATAACAATATGCTAGCTGGGTATATGTACTTGAATTCGGGTGCGCTGTCGGGGCAATACGTTCGATTTGAATAATTCGCCAATATTTCATGTGCCGATAAAGTATTGGTTTGCTATCGCGGAATGAAGTTTATTTTCTTAGTTGCGAATTTCGTACATGTTTGTTATCGTTGTTTTGGTTGTTGGCTTAATTTGGAATTGATTTCGGCTGTGTGATGGTAGATAGTAGAAGTATAAATGATTAAGACAGCATAAACTTGCTTTTTATTACGAATGTGGTTGTTGTAGTTTTGCAGTATTATTAATTGATTTTATTTAAGTCTTTTGTCTCTAGAAGTGCCCTCTTCAGATTGGGCAAAATCATTTCAAGTTTTGAAGCTAGCTTATGAAACGAATGCTCTTTCGTGAAATTTATGCGTCATACTCTAGATGATGTAAGCAGCGTTGCCAACATAGCCCCTTTGGGTCTAGATTTAGCTCTTTTAATTTTTTTTCCAACCCAAGAAAATCATCTATTGGCCAATGGGGTAATCTGGCGCTTTTCAATATTCGCTAGTCCCAAATTTAGCTAGCAGCAATCATAAGAGAACATATTTTATTTCGGCAGTTCTACTCTTATTTTGTGGTCACACCAGTCAAGCATGCACTGTGTGCTGGTGTCTGATGAGAATCAGTGCATGCTTTCGAAACCACTTTGTCAAATAAAATTTTCAAGATAAATAAAAATTTTTCAATTTTAATCATCCCGCAAAAACAATTCCAATTTGATTCTGCTTTCGGAGGCTTATTCCGCAAAACGATCGAGTTTCCCGTATCAATTATTCTCTGCTTTGATAAGCTTTAGAGACGAAATACGTTGTCTATGCTGATTTATAGACAAGAAGGGAACCGTGATCACAAATCAATAACACATATTTTTATCCAAAATAACCCCGATGTCGATGACACTATCAACATTACTTAGTGAAACATTATTGAGGCGGTAATCAAAATTTAAATTAGTGGCTTTGTGGGAAAAGCTAATGACTTGACATTTACTGACATTAATATTAAGCTTATTTTGTTGCACCACTGCTCAAGAGATAGCAGTTACATTTTCAGATCATCTGCATAAAAAAGGTGAGGAATGTCTGATAAAACTTCAGAAAGATCCGATCTAAAAATGTTGAATAAAAGAGGTCCCAAGTGACTATTTTGTGGTACACCTGATGAAACTTCGATTTATTTGGATTAGATACCCTGAAACTTAACGCACTGCATCCTATTCCGAAAATAATAGTCTAATCAGTTTAATAAGAGCCCTCAGATATGAAATTAAAAAAAAAATATGATCATCAAAGACTTTTCTGAAGTAAGTGTAGATGGTATCTATGGGATGCCCTTTTTCCATGCCACAGAGAACATCCGAGATGAGAATGATAGTAGTTATTAGTTTTCTAAAATCATGCTGCTATTCGTTCAGAAGAGGTTCTATTAGAGCTGTGAGCTTATCAATATTGCAGTACCTAAATACCTATAAAAAAGATTTGATTAATTTGCTCAGTAATGGTGCTAGCTCATATCAATGTAGTTATCATTCTATGTAGTTGCTGATAAAATTAGTTTTTGAGATAATACCGACATCTAATGAAGTTTCAACCTTGATTCCCAGCTTCTTGACGATATGCAGTGAAACTTGTGTACTTTGGTTGACGATTAATAAGGAAATATACACAGCAGTTTCAACAATAAGAGCACAACTTGAATTTATTTAAGGTGCTAATTGCCACACTACAGCATTCACTAGATCGCTTTCGCAATAATTCCTATTTCGAGGAGTCTTCATTAATTGGAAGAATCACTTCACAAACATGGACAAAAAGCATCCCGTGCAACACCTGTCCAGTACACATGTCCTGTTAGGTGGTTGTACCCAGCCTTTCTATATTTGTCTAGGAAGCATATGCAGATGTGTCTGCCACACCCAAGGCAGGTTCCGGGCTCAGTTGTGGAAGCGTTGAGCCTTGCTTCGCAATAGCATCAGCATTTTCATTAACTCAAACGCCGCATTTCAATTAAACATATTCAACTAAACGACAGAGTTCAATTGGTTCTGTCTAACGCTATGAGCTCAACAAATAACGATACGTTTTCCCCTCCATTTTCCATGAATTGTCCAGCAAGCAGCTCTGAAGATCGCAAATAATTCTGCCTGACAAATACAAACATGCTCTTCAAGAGAGAAAAAGTCCACCTGTTTTTCGATGAATTCAGGTAGATGCCAGTTTTAGATTTAATGTCTGTCTTTGCCTTTGTGGCGTGAAGAAGATCTGTGCAGACATTTGGGTGCTTCCAGTCACTTTTACCTGAAAAAATAGGATAAATCTTCTCCTGAAATCGGTTAAGCGTACTCGAAAGTTCGAAGGCATTGCGGGAACCACACAGATATTTTGCATTGAGCCTCTAATAGTGCCGTGCTCTACATTGTTAGGTTGAATTTGTCCCCATATGCCCAGTGCCCAGTATCGCCAGTACTGCCACACTCTGAATATGAATGTCGAATGCAGCCACTCATAGCATCACAGACATCTAGTCTCAAGGTCTTTAAACTATGGCTGATTTTTGCGAGTTTACAGAGCTTCACAAAAATCCACCTCCGCGCCGATGCTTTGGGTATCATCAACTTTGTGATCCACACATAGCCATATAAAGAATGAACACGCAATCACATTGCATGAACCCGTACGTGAGAAAAGCAATTTTACTACACATGCAATTTCACTCTCTGTAAAACAGCTTTCCCCTCAATGCCACACGCTCTACCCCTCAGCGCTGTAGACTCTCTATGTAAACATTCATCTCCATCCGTCCGATTTACGGGGAAGTTGGGATAGCGGGGAAAATAATGAATAGACACAAATTTCCAAATGCATTAAATTTTCTGAATGAAATTTGATGTTATTATACACAAACACATTGCGACCTTTCGCTTACACAAATATACCAGAGGTCGAAAATCGCTTAATTTCTCTAGGCCCATTTCGTATCCATTCTTCTTATATCTATGGATCCACATAACTACAAAAAGTGTCAGGCCCCATGTGGTGGTGTTTGCAGTTCAGTTTGCAGTACACTGTCCAACAGCATTTTGAGGTCAAGTAAGCTTTATGCTACTTCTAAGAAAGTTTTTTTTTTATCCAAGATTACTCCTAGATATTTGACATCATCTTTGAGTTGAAGAGTTGAACTCTTCATTATTGGAAGCACTGGTTCTTCTAATTAGCTTGTCGTTCCACGTTTCGTTTAATTGAAGGAAAGGCCATGCCTCGAGCATCAACTGTCAATTAAACCCAATGCCCGTTGCGCATTTCTGCATACCACATTTGGATCTTTAATGACTGTAAGTGTGGCTAGGTCATCAGCATAAGCTTGCGTATGAAACCGTTCTTGTCGCAGTTCGTTTAGAAAGGAGTCGATTAGCATACGCCACGGAAGCGTTCTCAAGTAGCAGTGAGCAGCATTTCTACGCCAGAATGACATGCATCTATTACCAATTATTTATTACTTAAAATACCATCATCCCCACCATGAACTTCAATCCAGTGGATATTCACTATTAGAAATAGCTCTCTCTTTTCTTGAAACTAGAGCATGATTTTCCTCGCATCACTTAGGAGTGTTAAGTGCCTTAGTGCGACAAATCTCTTGCAACAAGTCTCTTTATGCATTTCAGCACGAAAGATGTTAAACTGATCTGCCTTAAGATCCTATAATCTGAACTATCATCTCTCCCAGGTTTTGATATAAAAACTACCTTAGCTTGTCGTCACGTTAACGTTATATACCTCCTCAGGTCTAGGCATGCGTAAATGATTTCTTTTAGGTCTGTCTCCAAGTGGTCGATTCCCTCCTTAAGCATAGCTGTATAAGCGCCATCCAGGCCCGGGAAATTGAAACTATCAAAGGACATGATTCCCTGTCCTTTTCACAGGAGGATCGGCCAGAGGTATAGAAGCCTTCCGCGTGTCAGTCAACGGAGTGCCCAAAGAGCCGAAGACAGGGAGGCTACCTCTTTGGACTTGGTAAACTCACCATCTGGGTATTTTAGAAAGTCCAGCTTAGCTGATTGTTCCTATTCTATGCCCATTATCTTGGTACTGCACGATGACCGCTGACAAGTCGCGGCTTGAAAACTGTGTGAGCGTGGTGGCATCAAGCAGATTGCAAACCAGAACACAAGCTCTTGGATTCGTTGCCTCCTTTGTCTCCTTAATTGAGTTCAGTCCGCAGATCCTGCTGTCTCCAAACCACGGCTCCTGTATAAGCACAATGTAGAAGAGTGCTTGCAGTTTGACAATTTGTTGTATTAAAGAATGGATGAAGCCTTGAATTTCTGTGAGATGATCTGAGCAAAACTTATACCTTTAGGCATAGATATGTTTAGAATTAATGCATCCGCTGACAGATTGCCCATCAGATCTGGCCGGTAAGAAGTTCTCCGATGTAGTAACTGTAGGTATAAGCTCTTAGTTCTGGGAATCAAAGAAGCTTTTGTAACCTCCAAGATTTTGTGTGACCACCTTTAAAGCTAAGCCAAGTAGTCGTAATATAAACCATTTGACGTCTTGAGAAGTGGAGGCTGTAGAGACTCTATTTTCTTAATGAAAATTTTTACGAGGGTCAAATCAGTAGTTTGGTGCCTAATTTTGCCCTTTAGTGACTCAGAGCTAGATTATGTTAAAGTTCGGTGCACGGTCCTCGGTCTGTAACTGAATTTTAACCAGGAGCTCAAAATGCCAGGATTTAATATTTTACCCACACGATTTCGAGCTTACACGAGAGCCACTCTAATAGCATGTTCAATTTGCATGGTCGATAGATTTTATTGATTAATGAGCAATGTAACTAAAATAAACACCTCTGCACTGAAAATGTGTATACGAACAATAACTGTATCAAAGAAGATATCCTTAAAGTAGTTAAGCTATTATGGACACTTAGAAGCGTCAAGACGGCCTGATTTTTTGGTGTACTTCTTTTTTATACCAAAAGTGAGGAGGTTTGATTCAAGGTTGTACTATGTTACCGTCATGAAAGGGGAAAATTTCTTGCGTCAGCTTTGGCAGACGATATTTCCCCAAGAGGAACTTGTGATACCCGCTTATTACTAATGCTTGAAGAAAATTAGTATTAAAATCGTTTTGGCCAAAAATTCATATTTCCATATATATATATATATATATATATATATATATATATATATATATATATATATATATATATATATATATATATATATATATCTATATATCTATATATATATATATGTCTCATCAAAAAAATTCATTCACTATTTCTCGGGAAAGCGCCATCCGATTGAGCTGCAACTTTCAGAATACATTCGTGTTTATGCAGCATAAGTTCACGTCAATTATCGTTAACCCGCCGGCGGCCATTTGAGTGATAGAGATTAATATGCCTATTATTCTGTCCAAAAATAATTTTTGCAAAAATTAAGTTAGCGAAATGAATTTTGTACGTGCTTTAAATGTGAATCGGATAATGTTTTGGAATTTTTTAACCCCATGTGGGCGCTAGGTGCCTAAAAAGAGATTGGAAAAATTTGAAATTTTTTTAAATTGCGATAACTTTTAACATTGGCATCAAATTATTATGAAACTTTCAGGTCATATTAGCTGTGTTTAATGAGGACGAAAAAAAAGCAGAGCATCTCAAGGCAAGTTATAGTAGCGAGGCTGTCAAAAAAAAGTCGAGTAAACCAGAGCAATTGAGAGGCAGAGAAAAGTCGAGCAAGCGAGGGCAGCTGAGAGGCAATTCTCAAAATTTATTACTTGTCAGAAGGTCAACCTGTCAATTCACCAAGAAAAAACTGCACTTCAGTAACGATTTTTTGTTGAAAGTCGGTTCCGTGACAGTTAGAAAACAGCGAACTTGCTCTACCAAGAGGAGTAGAGTAAAAATCGTGCTCTAAAGTGCTCTAGTTCAACTTAGAGCAGACTCATGAAACACAAATCAGAGCAACTTCGGGCAAGTTAGAGCAGCCGAATTGCTCATTAAACACATTTGGTTGAGATATCTCAACCTAGCTCAACCTAGAGCAGCTCATTAAACACCGCTAGTGATATTATTAATTTGTAAATTTTTATTAATTTGTAAATTAATGAGCGTGTTGACAACCTCGCAGCAAAGGCAGGGGCTGAAAGTGAAAATCTTCAAATCATCGACTCTCCTGAAAAATTGTCGCTTTTTGGAAAAAAAAGTAACTCATATATAAATCTTATGCTTTGTCTACATAGCCAAAGTAAAACATTTGAAATTTTACAACGGGCAAGAATGGTAACCCTTCCCCAATTCACCTATATTTTTAGCATCAAAAACTTCTGTTCACGGGAACTCACGACCCGATAATTAGATACAGTTGAAATTCGCAGAATGTATTGGCTTTAAGTAGGACCAGGTCTGATAGATGCAATTTTGAAATTTGGGCGATTCTATGCCAGTGGTGTCATCTTGAAAAATCGTTAAGAAAAGTAACTGCTTTTTGCCCCATACATTCTAATTCAGTCACCACATTTTGACGAAATTCACATAGTAGCTGAATCTTATTTTGAACTACGTTTGATAGAAATTTGGTCGAAAAATTCGGTTGGAGCTGTCAGCTATGGTAATTTTAGTGTCTTAAATTTTGAAAATTCGTTCCGGAAAATAAAGCTCTTGGCCCTATAGCTTCCAGTGCAGTCATGGAATCATAACGAAATTCATATGGCGAGTTTAACTTATTGTAGACAATACTCAGTAGAACTCTGGTTGGAAACACAATGAGCTATGGTTGGTTGTGTTTTTTTTTACATATCTCTAGTAAGCGTTTTTACCATAAAATGTTCAAGTCATAGTGATCGTGCAGTGAAAATAAACAACAAATATTAACATCTAGAAAATTTGAAAACTTTTACGGGTGGTGACCCTAAATTTCTTTGTATTCCAATGCAGTCATCGGATCAATACGAAATTCGCAAAGTAGTTTGACTTCAACGTAAGGTAAGGACATATTTTTGGCTTCGGTGCTAGCAAAGAGTTACCAGCACGAGGCGTTTTTGTTATTTCCGTACCAATAAATGCTTACATAAACATTTAAAAATAAGTAAACAATGATACCGTTTACAACAAACGCTTAGTCCGCGGACTATACACCAAATTCCACCTAAATTATTTAGTCCACCTGCTGTAAACACTCAGTACCCGACCCAAGCGATAGGTCAGTACACATTTTCAAGCGATCTGACCTAAAATAGGTCGTGGAATATGTCGCTGTAAACACACACGAACTAAGCCTTGATTTTTGCGGACTAAATTCGACCTGACCAAATTTTAGGTCAGGTCGATAAAAACATCTAAGGACTAAATTCACTTGGTCCGCGCTATACTTCAAGCCACATTTGGTCAAACCGCTGTAAACCCTACCAATGTTTAAATTTTCTAAGGTATGCAAATTTTTTTGGATGGCAACCCCAAACACCTTTCTGTCGCTGTAACTTTCGATGAAGTCATCGAAATTAAATTGGCTTAGAGTATATTATTACTTAGGGTGTCTTTACGTAGCTAGTGGTAGAAAAAATCACTCAAAATCTACACAAATCCTCTACTGTTCTTCGCATATTTGTGTTTCTAGCGGTTCTGATGCGTAAGGGTTTTTTGTTTTAACGCATTTGAAAAGTTCCTTCCTTTTTCTGTACCCAATATCGTTCCTATTGTTTCTAGCTTCTTTACGCGTCCCTATTTCCAACAGTGCTCTTACTTTTACTTTCCCTATTTCATGGAGCTGACTCACATATCAACTAAAATCTGAATGGAACTCTAATTGTAATGCTGTGGCCTCAGTTTTCAGCCACTTTTAATGGCATTTATGTAATAAAGTACACCCAAGTTATGGCAAATACGGAGTTCTAAAAGGCAGCGATGAGATGCTGACAATCAACCGATCTTACACACTTCATGTGCATTAGAAAGATCAAGGTTGCATCTGAATTTTTGTTAAGGTGTGTTAGGTCAATGGTGAGCCACTGCTATTGAACCATTTCAGTCTTATTGGATATAATTATGAAAAGAAAGAAACATGCTGAAAAGGCTCCTTATTAAAACTATAGCAAAAGTAATACGCAAGTAGCTCAATAATATGTACGCTTTTATGCATACTATGTGCTATTTATCTTCAAGCTTTTTTCTTTTACATACATTTTTCTACAACCCTTTTCATTTCCCAGCGCTTCCTTATCAACACTTCTATTTAAGTCCACTGTAGAAATACTATTTGTAAAATCGATTTCAAGTTTTATTGCTTCGATTGCTCAGAAACTCTCGAAGAATTCAAAGGTACTGCAATAAATTTTCCGTATCCTGAGATTTGATTCGATTTTCATTGAGAACGAACAATGCAACGGATTCACAAAGGCTTTGCAAAGGCATTTAAATTCACCTTTGTCGCCTTTTTTTTATTGCAAAGGGCCCAACACGTGGACATCCCATTCAATTTCATTGTGCCGTTCGCCTTTACTTCGTTCGCCTTGGCTCCGTTCGAAAGGTGTAGAGCGAAGGAATTCCGCTAAGGAAGTGAAAATCTTAAGACTGAATTAGAGGTCGCCAGAGACCAGTCAACTCATTATGTACCCATAATTAGGTTTGCCTGATGTTTATTGTCAAGAAGTTGTCCGTGAATAACATTTCATCGGTGTGTGGAGTGTGAGCAAATGGATATAAGCAGCTTATGGCTCCCCGAACACTTTATAGTTGAGATCTAAGTAGATTTTCTTGTAGGAGTAGTAATGGCATTTATGGCCATGGAACGGTGGTATGGTTTAAAGTTAAGACAAGAAAGGGGGGCTTTGAATGAAGAATACGTTGTGAGTCCTCGGAAGTCAGATATTTGAATCAATTTCCGTATGCCAGGAAATTTTTTAGTGCTTTTAGGAATTAGAACAAGTTCAAATATGAGTGTAACAAAATAAGCATCAGACACTTTCCCTCAAACTCCCTTTATTCACGACCGGAGAGCAGGGCTCCCAAAAAATCAACGAAGAAACGACAAACTGCAGGTTTTATGCAATTTAAAAAACCGTACTACCCTCAGGTTCGAATACAAAATTATCAAAGATGTATGTATGTAATTGTCTCCCTGGCTATTTCTTTTTCAGAACATTGACTGCTTGTCACCACCATCAACAGCTTTCTTTTCAGCAATCTAACTAATTTAACTTTTTCCAAATGACTTGTTAAACACTAATTTTATGAGCTTGAACAATTTCAACAGGAAAGCGGCTGACAAGCAGCTCCCTGTCGTCCAGTGAATTTCCACCATTCAAAATGGGAATTCCGGTGTAGCGGGTTTCATTTTACTTTTTGCTCATTTTTTTTCTTTGGTTTTCTACCAATGCCAAGTGTAGACTTGAGCTGGAAAAGAAAACTGTAGTAGGTAGTCCCCATCCAATATGGCATTTTATGTAAATTTCGACTTTTTACGATTGTTCTTTTTTAATTATAAGCAGACCATTAATTTCTTTTGTCTGCTAGGTAAGATACAGCAAGAAGCACAAAATAAATTATTCTCAATGCAATAGACATCGCGAGACGCTTAAACTGGTGTTGGAAGTCTTGCATGTTTTTGCAAGAAGTAAAAAGAAGGAGAAGGAGAAAGGATAGGATAGATACGAATGCTGAAAGTCGAGGATGCGATGTTTTTCTCATGAAATCTTTCAATTATTTTGTTCGAATTTTCCTTGTACTTAACATAAGTTGATTGATTTGCTTAATTTTAGCTGGGAAGAACATGTAAAATCATAAGTCATATGTGGTTAATAAACATAATAATTTCCTCTGATACAGCCTACAATTTTCGGAATTTGAATAAATTTCCGCCTCTTTATCTTTAATAAAATTCGCTGCCAAAGAAAAAGAAAATATATTTTCTTTCCATTATTTACAATATATTGGCCCGGTGATGGACAATATTGCTTCTCTCGTCTATTTATCTTGAGAATTACCATAAAAGATCGATTTGTTTTTATTTCGTAAAATATTTGCCCTACTGTCACTCAAGTCCCATAAATTCTCATTCGCCCTCAGGTTAATTCTTCCCAGGCAATAAAACGCTTGTACCTTGACTAGCACACACAGATATGCCAAGGGTGGCGCATCGGGTATTGATTTAGAAGGTCGTAAGCGAGAAAAATTGCACATTGTTCCGTGGAAGTGATTGCGACAGTATATACTGCGAAAGTGGACGCCAAGTAGATCTTGCAGGAAGTTTTCGTAAGTATTGAACTCGATAAGATTTGTGTTATTGCGTTTGTGATACATCGTCAACATTTGGAGAATTGCCATTAAGTATCGTATTAATTGATGTAAGCAACATGTATGAACATCAGAAGCACATATCCTTACGTAAATACTATGACTGTGCATAGCGAAAATATTGTGTTAATAACGGGTAAATAATTGCATACTAAAGTGTGAATCAACGAAAAAATCCAAGTAATATTTTCCGTGGCAGTGGCAATTTATTAAGGAAATTATACACCAGTGCAACATTTTATGACAATAAAATTATAATCAGTGTTGAAACTTTGCAACAGCAATCCACCTTCGACTCAACTCAACAAATTCTCGGGATTTGTAACTTTACGCTATAAAATTGAAGTAAAAAAAAAACTGAAACGCTGTTTTCCCGTTGAATAAACAGTTTACAAGCGACAGCTCTACGCAAATCGTAAAATCTGTGATTTTAAATTTATATTTTTCGAGGGTTGCTTACGATTGCCGCAATGACGCGATCTTATGCGTTACAAATTGTAATGGTGGTAAGATGGAACCGTAAAGAATCGTCACATTTTGTACAAATGTTCTGAATGGTTTTTCGCCGGGAAAATATTACCAGACGAATCGGTGAATTACTTGGCAACTGTTTTATTTGATGTACGTATGTATATATTCAGGCTTATACCTATATGTATGTATGTGCGAACAAGAAAATCTGCATAAAAGAGTGATTCTGGACAAGCTGCGCATCGGAGTGAATTGAGTTTCAGTAAGCAGCTATGAAGGTAGGTTCGGAAGAGTTTGTTTAATTCGTTTATAAAAAGTTTGTATATTTTTCTTTGAACGTTGTCTTCAGAGGAAAAATGTAGAGGTGGTTTCCAAAGAAGATGGCTCTAAGTTTTCTCGGAATAAAATTCAAGGATACAAGCTGATAAGCAGCTAAAAAGTAATTTTATTCAGATGTTACTGCCATATGGTAATGATATGGGAATGTATTTGTTACAACGGTCAGTCAAAAATATTTAGGTCCTTGGCATGAAGCACAATATGATCGAACTACGCAAATAGCTCGTTACGATACACGTGAAAAGTAATGATCATTTTGTACCTAGTCAAGTCATAAATACTGGTACACAACTGAACGCACTCATTACGAATGCAACACTGGGCGCATCCATTTTGTATTGATTGCGATTTGACAGTTGACATTTATGCTTGATTGACAGCAATTGTTTACAATCATGGAATGGGGCGACATTGAAAATCGTATTGTTCTTGTTGGCCTACTAAAATGCAACATGGAAAAAGGCGATATCTTTAGGACGTTGCGACCGCTTGGAATCACTCGCAATTTTGTGTATCGTGCTGTGAAGTTGTTTGATGATACTGGTGGAGTATGAGACCGTCAAAGATCTGGCCGTCCGCGCACTGTGAGAGCTCCAAAAGCGATCAAAGCCGTGAAGAAACGAATCAACCGAAAATCGGCGCGAAAATAGAAAATCTTGTCGCGGGAAATGTAAATTTTGCAAAAATCCATGTCTCGCATTATCAAAGAAGATTTGGGACTCAGTGCGTACAAGCGACACACTGGACACCTGCTCACGGTCACATTGATGGAAAAACGCAAGCGAAAATCGAAAGCGTTACGCAGCCGGTACGCGAAGAACGCTCACAGACAAATCCTGTTTACTGACGAGAAAATCTTCATCGTAGAAGAATCGTTCAATAAACAGAACGATCGTGTGTATGTCATCCAGAGTCATCAGTCATCAGTCATCAGTCATCCAGAGAAGCATTCCAACTCATCCCGAGAGCTCAAAGAGGCCACTATCCCGCGTCTGTAATGGTATGGTGGGAAGTGAGCTACGATGGAGTTGCCAAGCTCAATTTTTGCGAGAAAAGAGTGAAAGCATCGGCCAAAGTATATCAATCGATCGTCTTGGAACCCATTGTGAATCCTCTCATTAAATCAATATTCGACAACAAGCCATGGACTTTCCAGCAAGACTCTGTTCCAGCCCAAAAAGCAGAAGCGACTCAACTGTGGCTCAAAAACAACGTTTCGCACTTCATATCAACGGATGATAGGCCAGCTGGTAGTCCAGACCTCAACCCATTGGATTATAAGCTGTGATCCGTATTAGAGGGCATGGCTTGCTCTACTCGACACCCAAATATTGAGTCGTTGAAGCGAGCCCTTGTCCGTGCAGTGGACAATTTCCCCATGCATGAAGTGCGTCTCGCGATCGATGAGTGGCCAGATCGCCTCAAGTCGTAATGGAAGTCATTTCGAATAAGTTGTTCTAAGATTTATAGCCATTGAATAGCCCAATAACAACAACAACAACAAAATTTAAAAATATTGATTCGTTTTCCTTTGGCGTCGATTTTTCTGTGACTTGACTAGGTATTTGTCACACTATAACGTCGCTTAGGGCCCCACCATTTTTCACTTATTTTCAAAGAAAATCATAATTATAATCACTTTACCCAAAAGTTCACATTTGTATCATAAAAAATATATATCATAAAAAAATTTTGAGCCCGAGGACAATAAAAATAGAATTTTACTACAGAAAAACAAAGAGATATTGCTGCGAAACAGCAGTGAACAGCCGCAACCACAACAGAAATTTTAGCCTGAGCTGTTACGCTCGCGTGGCATATACAGTGCCGTAATGTAGGTGCTGGCTAGTCACCGGTGCCGTGGGAACTTTTGAGGGGCAGGTCAAGCCCTAGCTTGGTCACGCATTAACTATAACAAACACAAACAGAACAAAAAGGACCGGTTGCGGAACCCACCACTCATGGCTCCACTGAAATCTACTACTCTTGGATAGGCTTCCGTAGCTACTTCTTCACCCGTCAAATAAAAGATGAAAACCAAAAGTTTAACAAAAAATAATATAATGCTACAAAATTCAATAAATAATAATTCAAAATTCAAATAATATAAAAAAATGAAGCTATGTGTAATGTGTTCAAACAATAAAAAAAGCATATTTAAAAAAAATGAATTAAATTGGACTCACCGGATTCCTGGACGACGGTGGTACGGAATCCACTGAAAACTTTTACCTAATAACAAATTAAATCAAATTATTTCACATTCATTATCTGAAACATATTTCATCGAGGAAGTAGTAGATAATAAAATAAATTAGTATATATTTCTTTGTCTTTTGACTTAATGCTTAAAAGTTATCTGGTAATGTTTGTTTGTAGTTCTTGCAGTTGTTATGTTATGGCCGGTCCACTCCTACAGCAGCAGTCTCGTGAACTCTGCATAATCAATCAGCCCGTCTTTATCCTGGCCAGCTACTGTTCTAGCTATGTACGTTGTATTCCTGTTAAAATTTCATTTCCATTGCAGTTTGCAGTTTGTCTCGCGAAATGAAGCCCTTTCCGTCACAACCGAATACGATTCTTTTGTAACGTCATTGTCCTCCTCCGGATTACCGGTAGTCTCTTCTCGTAGCGCCTGGATTTTCCGGACCCATTGCAGAAATTCTGTCTTCTTTATCAGGTTATAAATTGTGTGGCTGGCATCTTCCATTAGACTATCAATTAGCTCATCCTAACATAAACTGTAGTTAATTCGCCTTCACTCGACCATCGCAATTTCTGACCAGCAGGCCAAATGCTGTAAGTAAGTCTAACTTTATTCGCACTGAACGACAGATTCACTCAATCGTACATCCCTGAACATTTCAATTAGTTATTTCAAAAGTAACTGCTTAGCAGCCAGCATCAGCGAGATTTGCTTAGCAAGTCGCCACGCACCGGTCCAACCACCCGTTATCAAAAATTTCAGCTGTGCACATGCTGCACAGCACACACAGCCAGCACCCAACATTTCCAGTTTCGCTGTCCTGATAACGCAGTTGATACAAGTATTGTCGCAAATCAGCTAAGCACAGGCCAGCGAACCCGTCGCGTTGCAAACAAATGCATCAGAAAGCCTGTTTTGGATGACAATATAATAAATTTGATTGTTGTGTGCAGCATTGTGTGTGATACTTAGCGGCGAGACTGTTCCGCAACAATATCTGAGGAGTCCAGGACGAATTGACGAGCGGCTGAACCGTTAATCAGTGTCAGATTTCAAAGATGTGTGCCATGAAAAATGAAAAAATGCTAGCCTATGTCAGACCGGCGAACTTATGGAGGCAAGATGCTGCATGCCAAGGGCGTTTAACATGGTCCTGAAATGCTGAAGACGGGGACCAATATAAACAAGAGTTGTCACCTTTCAAAAACAAGAAACGCAACTCATGCAAGGAATTCTGTGAGAAAATTGAAGGAAGTACAGAAGCTGCCAGCATTAGGAAGGTCCTAAGTGTTACTCCCGACGTGCTTTCATTTTTGCGTCGGGAGAACAGGAACCGGTCCGAGGGCCCGAAAAAGTATCTGGACATGCTACTGGAAACCCACTTTCCGGAATCGACTAAAACGGAACCGTGAAACGACCAATCGTGAACAGCTCACCAGCCTTTCGAGCAGCTGATAAGATATTATTAGATGAAGTCAAAATTGAGTAGACTTGCTCAAAACCAGGCAAATCGAGGCCACTTTTTTGGAGGCCAAACTAAACAGACCACCTTTGCATCTGACAGACGGAGCGGACTCGACACACTCTCAATGATCATCGATGCGTCCGGTCATAAAACGGAGCGGACGCGATGGACGCGCCGCAGGTTCGCTAACTGAACCTTGACTGCATCTGATGGAAATAGAATAGGACTGACATCTAGCAATTTATGCAAGAGGTGTGAGATGGAAGAGGGCACCATCGAGTATATTCTCTCTAAGAGCCAAACTACACGAGCGGAGCTATCGTTGCGTTTTTCCGATGGGCTTTTGAAAACATATGGGTTTATATGAAGCAAAACACGCAGGTGAAAACACGCTCGTATAGTTTGCTTCATACAAACCCATGTATTCTATTCTCAAGCTCAAAAACTCGGCTGTAGTTTGGCTTTAAATAGGGCCGGGAGTCAAGATTGTAGGTTGTTGCAATTTTCAAGAGTTGGCAGAGGTGGCTAGTAACGTTACGTTGAATCAGCTAATTCAAATTAACGGAGTAGTCTCTTGACAGCTCTAACCAGCCAGCGAAGAGTGGCCAATAGGTCCGCATTGGTGACCTAATGCAAGCCGCATAGGTAGTAATCTTCTTCTTTAATATAACCTACCCTATTTTAGTTTAAATATCAATTTTTCCTTAGTAACCTGGATATATTTTAATTTATTGATATGTGCAGATATTTCGAGGGTAATCGGTCCTCTTCTTAAGTGGCTATCGGTTCGCTTGACACTGATTCGATAGATTTGTAATTCATCGGTCCGATAGAAATTTAGAACTCATGTAATTGCATGTGGCAATTCACATTAACTGCAGTGCAGTGCAGCGGAGTGCACTGCATCGTTTAGGCTAATTTCTAAAAACGCTGCAGACTGCATCAGCTGACATTCGTTTGAGAGTAGTTGACCGGGCAAAAACCATTTAAATTGAGGCGAAAATTCCGTTCCAGGCATTAAATTGTAAATGGACGAAAAACAGATGCAGAAAATCTAAATATCAAACCTCCACAAATTAATTTGACTTTCATTGTCAGAATACTGCACTGCTTTCAATGTGCTTTGCAATGCGTGCACTGCTTTGGCACCGCACTGGACTGCAGTTTACTGCACTGCACTGCATGCCAATGTAATTCAGGCTTAAGCCTGTAACTTCCGATTTAGTCGTTGAATAAAAACGAAATTCACAGGGTGTGTTGATCTCGATGTCAAGCAGTTGTTGTTGCAGTGCTGATAAAGTGGTATCAGCACTGAGCATCTTCAAAGTGGCACATGACCTTCGACACAGAGTGGTTGAAATAAAGGGCGCATTTGGTGGTATATGCATTGAAAATCTACAAAATTCCTCTAATTTTTCCCTTTGTTCAATGGTTATTTCAAATTGACTTCTTGAAAAGGTGATGATTTTTTCTTATAAAATAATGTTTTCAACGTTAAACCGTAATGTTTTTTCATGGATATATTATTTCATATTTCTTAATATTTATTTATCGAATTGCATTATTTTTTAATGGTCATGCCCCAAAAAAGACAGGCTGTTTGCAGATTTTAAAGTTTGGTGACATTAGAGAGCTTCATGTTTTGTTTTCCATACAATTCGCATACGTTTTACTTTCTACGTCAGCTTTTATTTGGCTTTAATACAAACATATCTGGTTGGTCTTTTTCTGAAAAATTTATATTAGATCCCATACTTTGCATAAGGTAACATCACTATTGACTTCTTAGTGAATACGTAACAAGTCTAGCTGTAAACATGTAAATTTTCGGTTCATCTGCACCTCTGCTGTAACACCACAAAACCATTCATGAAAGGTATGTGAAAGTAATCTTATCACTTTCTCCTATCATAAAAAAAAAATCCTACAATAGACCGCATCTGGTGAAAATCGAGATACGATGTATTTCTTTGGATTACGCATCATATTTACGACCGCAATAAAAATATACTTAGTATTGACCATCTGATGACCGCCAAGACAGCTACTACATTCTTCGGGGAAGCATTCATACTGCAATTGCGTTCAATACAGATAGGGTGCGACGACCCCCAAATACGAATAACACTTCAGCGCAAATATTTATATTCTTCTTCATGTTAGTGTTGCTCAAAGACAAAGATATATTTAAATTAACTAGGTTTAAAAATTATATTTTGACACACAATTTCTTAGATTATATTAATTTGCTTAGGGTCAAAGATTAAATAAGTAAACGGTTTACGGATATCAATTGTATTCGAGACCTTCCAGGGGCCTTTCCGAGTTGACGTCTTCGCCCTCGGTATTAAGCTTGTCATAACAGAATGTGACGTCAGATCAAGTCGAGCCTGTTCGAATTCAGTTATCTACGCCTTGTCATTGCTATTCTGTATAACAGTTGATTTGACTTTTCGTTGGCTTTATGGTGCTTTGAGGCAATATTACGAAGCAAAGCCAAAGATTTCGGACACCTAATCTTGGTCTGCTTCAAACTGCTGACATCACAATCTGTCGTAGCAAACTGAAGATGAGGACGAAGACGTAAATTTGGAAAGGCCCCGGACATACTTTTTAAATTCTTCAAACAACCTTTCACGGATCATTTGCAAGATTTCCCTTGCTTAGCGTTTTCATGACTTTCAAACATATGAAATTTGCATACAAGCTTCTCAACTCTCTTAGCTCCAATAAACTTTTGCATTCATAATAGTTGCTCAATCATTCCCCACCTATTCTCATCCCGGAATATTTACCGTTATTCACCTTGCACAAATAATTCATCAGTCGTCGTAACATGATATGTGGGGATGGTCCATATGATTACAGCCAACAATAAAAACAGCTTGTTGACTTCGTACGAGAACAGAAGTCAAACATTTCTCGCTGCAAGCCATTGTCATAAAGCTTCCGGGACTGAAATGCTCAACCACAGCTTTATGCAAGATTAATGCGGAGACAGACATAAAAGTCGACAGTTTGTCAGTCTTACTGTGCCTTAATACAACTTTATTGCATCCAAGGACGAAATAATTCAGAGACGCATTAGGGGAATGGTTCATAAATTTGCCCACATAGAACACTCTCGAGAAGGAAAATGCTTTATTACAATGAGCCCTTGAATAATGCACTAGAGTAAAAGTCTTGGAGTTCTTCCGCTCAACTATACGAGATTCTCTTCGTTTGTGCATACTGGTGTGTGTCCTCTGGGACGAATCTGGAGATATGCTTGCAGTTAAACCACTCAATCGGCGACGGCCAAGATAAATTTATTTGAAACGGAATTGAAGAGAGGTTCTAATAAAGAATATTCACACGCAAAGATCCTGTATCTACATAAGTAAGAACTCGCTGGAATTGCGTTATTCAATCCAATTTGGCTGAAACCGGAGATGATGCATCGAATGTGGGTGGAAACAGTACAAAGAAAAAATATTTGCATTTTCAAACATTCTTTGCGAAGTTTTGCTAAAGTCTAGACGTTTATTCAAAAAAATTGATTGAAATCTTGGATCCGGAGGCACTTCCAATTTCTTCAGTTCATTAAATGCGCGAACTTCTATTTTTCTATTAGTTTAAAATAAAATATGTCATTAAAAATATTTCATTGCGCAAGCAAACATTTTCTTCAAATTTTTATGGAAACCTCCAGTTTTATCCTCCACTGTCTACCGATCGATTTAACTTGGATACGCTTCAATTCCGGCCAACTTAAGTTACTCCCCATGGGAAGTTACGGTCAAGTAATTTTTGTGCAAAATTTTCGCACTTGCACTTCCTTCATTTACGTCGGAATCACTTCTAACGCTGCCATTCTTTAAGAGGGAGAGTAACCAACGAAGGCAATAGTTCTTTTCAGTTCTGAAATACACTCGAACCAAGAGTGTGAAATTCAATTTGACAAACGAATTCTTTTTTCACAAAAATAAAACACATAGAGCATCGTTTCTTGCTTTTCGTTCGGATTATGTCCGATGATGATTTCTTAACAGAAGGACTGGATAGCAAATGTTCGGTGATTGAAAGGAATTTGAGGGTGAAAATTGAGACCATTAAGATTAGGTTTATGTGTATGCAGCTTAAAAGAAAGGAATATGGAATAAGCTTGATTTGCCGAAAGCAAACTTTGTGGCAGAAATTTATCTGAGAGCTGTTGTTAGAGAATGGTTTAGTTTCTGGCGGTAGGAACTTTGCGGCATATGTCTTCAGTAGCCTAAGTATCATCATCATGAAATTCATTGCAGAACCAATTGTTTCTTTAGATATTTTTAACACAATATATTGGATAGTAATGATAATTCCCAGGTCTGTTATATTGTATTTTCTTTGGAATGTCTCCAAAATCATCGATATGCCCGTAGTCCTCTGTAAAATATCGCAGCATTTATAGTCGCATAAGCCAAATTTCCACACAGTATGAGCGTTTCTACCATGTGCATAGTCTCAATTCCTGTATAATATAGCTCCAACTATTGTGAACATAATCTCAGCACATGCCATTAAAGTAGGCTAAATAACATTATCTTTGTAATAAGCTCTTGTAGCATAGTGGGTAGATCGTCGGCTCTTTAAGAATAGAGTAACGGATTCCAATGCAGATTTGCACAGGATTTAATTGTCTTAAGCTTAAAAGCTAAAAATTAAAATTTCAGTAAAATAAATAGAAATTTTAATAACCTACTATATTCAAAATACCAAATCTTTTTTGAAAGTGTCAAATATGGGGACAATTTTGCTGCTACTCTGCTTTTTTATCAGGGCTCTAGTGAATGAGGTTGGAGGCAATAATACAGATGCCAGCTAGGTGCTGTAATATCTGGGTTATTATACTTCCGTTTTTTTTAAGTATTTCATGAATGTGTCTCTGTTTGGTTCAAGATGTATAGTAGATGCAGTTATCGTCCACAAAAAGGGAGATTTTTGTTATGGATACCATTGGGATGTCTGCAGTGTATAATTTATACAACAGTCAAGAGAGTGGATAGTCTTGTGGAACCTCGGGTTCTATTGGCCATATACTGGAGAGCGGGTCGTTTATTCTGACGGAAAGATTTTTTTTTCTGGCAGCGGATGTCAAAAGCTTTTAATAGGTATCTTGCGAACGAAACAAGATTATGTGAGATTCGTGCTCACTAAAAAACGTCACCCGCCGACCATGGAGGTCCGATCTGGAACCGCTTTCGCATTACTTCAACTCGGCCGTGCTACTTCCACCCATCAGGTGTCCCATTGGCTTACTTTCATTCTGTCAGGCTTTCAGGAGTCTATGAGACATCCTCCCTCTTTTTTTAAGCGCAATACCAGCTCCACATATGCTGACACAGCTGACCAGGCGTCTTCTGACTGTAGCATCATCTCCACGATTGACTCCGGCATCACAGGGCCAATTGCAGAGAAAAACATGTGTCGCTCTCTTCTGAAGCGGGCGCAATGGAAAAAGGTATGCAAAGCGTCATCACTTTCCTTAGCACAGTACTTACAGAACTCCGTCCTGACTTTCCCCATTCTGTGAAGGTATTTCCTGAAGTAGCCGTGGCCCGATAGGAACTGGCACAGGTAGAAGTTTATTTCACCGTGGTCGCGATTAAGCCAAGGTTTTAAGGTGTGAATTAGCCTAATCGTCCATGCTCCCTTCGAGCTCGTAGCCTTGTGCTCCTCCCAAAGCTCAAGCGTTTGCGATCGTGCTTGAGCAACCAAAATTACTCTTCCCATTTCTGCTCTGTTCAGGAACATTTCCCTGCGTTCGTTCGCCAATAGATCAATTGGGATTACTGCCGCTAACACTAACACGGCGTTTCCTGAAACTGTTCTGTAGCTGCTTGCAATTCGCAGTGCTCCCCTACGCTGGACGCTCACCATCCTAGCTCGATATTTTTCAAACCTTAACGCATTGGCCCATATCTCCGCCCCATACAGCAGCATTGAATGAGCCACCGTCATAAGGAGCTAATGTTTACTCGGACTAGGACCGCGAACGGTTGCCATGAGTCTTCCAAGCGAGATAGCAGACAGTAGTGCCATATCGCATACTTTTCGGATGTGCTCTCCATAAGCCAGCTTCGAGTCCAACATCACTCCAAGATACTTGGCCGATTTTCTGGTCTCAAGTACTTCAGAGCCAACCGTCATGGGTATAATGGTTGGTATCTTTCTCTTGGTCAGTATGACAATCTCAGTTTTTGAGATCGCCAGCTGGAGACCATGGCTTTCCATCCAGGCTTCCACCCTTCTCATTACTTGATTGAGTTTGAGTTGGGCAAGGTGAGGATTTCTAGACGTGATGACAGCGGGTACATCATCAGCATAGCCCACCAAGAGCACGTTTTCCTGCATTTCGAGGCGTAAGAGACCATCATACGCAATATTCCATAGGTCTGGCCCGAGAATGGATCCTTGTGCTGCCCCAGCTGTAATGGTTTTGCGTATGGTTCCCTGATTCGTTTCATAAATCAAATGGCGATCTTTCAGGTAATCCCGTACCATTGCCAGCAAGTATTCCTCTATTTGAAAATGTCGCTGAAGAGAATCCAGTATGTCTGTCCATCTCGCCGAGTTAAAAGCGTTACGAACGTCCAGCGTTACCAAAAATACTATGGGTCTAGCCCGATGACAAGCGGCCTCTGCGTGATCTACTGTGCTAATTACATCGAAGATGGCACTTATTGTTGAGTAGCCACTGCGGAATCCATGTTGGTTTTTCGAAAGGTCACCTGCTTTTCGTATAGCTGCCTTGAGTCGAGGCTGACGGAAAGATTACTATTCTCAAGGAATGATCAAATTGATTGGAGTAGGGGTTTTAAAATATCATTATCATGCATTTTTACGATAATGCATGCCAGATCTTTTCGAATACCTTGGCAATGGCAAAATTGACAAGGCCTGCTATTTTTTTTTTTTTTTGATTGAATTCGGTTATAAAGTGAAGAGTCACTCTACTAGCTAGCTGCAGCTTGGTGGAGTGGTGGGCTTTGACACCGAATCTTTCTTCTGTGATTATGGAATTGTTCGTGACTACTTCCTCGAATCGTGAAAACACTATGCGTTCGTTTCTTGGTTTTTATACTCAAGTAAATGTATGAAGCATTTTTGGGTGGTTGTAGTTAGAGGATTGATAGTTCTTTTCTCAATCTATTTCTCCTGATCGAAATTTTCCTTTGCTTGCTTTTTTCTGAATTGGAGCTCAAATGAATCTGAAGCTTCGGCTTTTCCCACGTTGTCATATGTTTTTGAGGACGTTGTATTTGGTCAACCTCCAAAAATTATTGTCAGCCGGCTGCATAGGTTAGGTTTTACTGGTTCGCACAAGGTCACGCATAGACCTATTGATATAATAGATACCAGATAAGAATACCTGGAGCTTACATGTCTAACCCAAGGGGCTATTGAAAGCCACAGATATTTTTGCGAATTAGAGTACGTCCTTAAACCTCTGCTCTGTCACGTTCGTGAAGTCCAACAGCCGGGTCTCACCGAAGCAGTGCTGACTGATTTTTCCCAGTGCCGGAAAGTGACACAAGAGATGTTGACTTGTCTTTGAGACTCCTGGCTCCTGACGCTTCCTGCAGGTATCACTGGTTAGGAGTCGCAGCTTCAAAGCGTGAGCTACTACAAGACGGTGGCCAGCAATTATGCTGACCAGCCCTTTGCAGTCAGTCCGGGTTAAGCCAAGTAGGTATTTGGTAGCTGCTAGGTTGATCGAACCTTGGTTGCCTGTAGAGCGGAGTTTTCCATTATCTGTGAACCACAACTTGCATCATATTGGATTTGATCAAGTAGTTAGCTTTTTGGATAGAAATTTGGATTTCGGCAATCCAACTAGGAGTAAGCTGTCCCCATGTTAAGCAAGCGCATCTGCTTCATTATTCCCATCAATGCTCTTATGACTGGGAACTCTGAAAATCGTTCTCAACTGCTCGTTTCTAAACGGTGAGATGATGTTATTTGTCAGTCGGTTCGCTTCTCTTTTTAAGCTAGGGCCACCTGTGTGCCTAATTCTTCTCTTAACTCGATTTCTTTTTGAAAATAGCTTTTTAATGTCCTTCGGAAATTCATACCGGCTATACTTCTCTTTCAGAGTTTCCGTAGTGAGTTCTTCTTCTATTTAGGCTATTTTTGCTGATAGGGTTACAAGCGCTTTATTGATATCGCTAGCAATTTCAAGTGATTGCTGGAAATTTTCGTTCGCCATTGCGTTATGGAAAACGTGGCAGTTTGTTTTCCTCTTAAACCTCAGAGGATTGTTAATGTAGATGTTTTCTATCGAAAATACCACTGGCTCATGATCGGATGAGAGTTGTGGTGGAAACTTAATAGAGACCTCTGTCCAGGGTGTGACTGATGATTATTCCGAACTAGGTAGGCTCATTGGAACCATGTGGGCTAACCAGCTTAACCATGGCAAACTTCTTCAGAATGATCCCTTCTCGATCAGTACTACTTTAACCCCAAAGTCGGTTGTATGCATTTAAATCTCCTGCTTTGAAGACTGATCCTTCCAAGGTGTTTAGGCTGAGTTCAAGTGAGTTCGGGGCATGTTCTCGTATAGATCGTGTATTTTTGTGGTCCCTGGTTCAAATCCAGGTACCTAACTCTGATTAAGTGCCTGATTGAAATCATTGCCAAAGTGAGGCGTGAGACTTATCATTTCATACTCGTGAAAATGAAGTCTCTATTAAATTTACTCCCCAAGTCCTTAAATAGCTTGTAGCTGGACAGCTATGTTTTGCTTTTTGAGATTTTTTTACAAAAATCACAACGAGCGCAAAAGGTGTATTTTATATAAAGGATAATTAAAATAAAAAACGGAGATGGTCTTCGGGTTTCAAGAATGTTTCCTGAATGAGAACTATGTCGACTTTGCAACGGAAAAGAAATTTCACCAGTTCTCTCGCCTTGAACTTGAATTCCACGTGAGGATAGAAATATGGCTAGGGAAGTTCATTGCGGATGCTTTATTAGACGGAGTTTTGGTAGCTGGGAGTGCAAAAAACATTCTTTGCAACATTTCCATCAATGTCTTGTTCATCGTGAATTGAAATACCATCCGGCATGTTGGAGAAAGTATAGTTTAAGTATTCTGCATTCGGACCCAATTAGAGTGTTTTAACTGTCTGGTTTGTTTCTGGCTACTAGGAGGTTTCGTTAGCTTTTTCACATATTTTGAATGTCTAGGACATCCACCATAACCGGTGGGGTGTTCTTTCCTGCAGTTTACGCACTTAGCGTTTTCTTGTTTTGTTTGTCCTCCATCTCATGCGCCAATGTCCGGCTTTGGCTAGGAGAAGGGTGTCGGCACTTGGTGCGCCTTTTCTCTCAAATCTGACCGAACTGGCCCTGTTCAATTTAAAAGGAATAGTGTGGTTCGACAAAAGAAGCAGATGGTTTCCTGATTTTAGTGAGTAGGAGAAAGTAACAAGTTCATGTGGAATCACAACGGGCCTCTCCTGTGTCTAGGTGTGTCTGTCGGCAGTCCTCTGTCGATCGGCAATCACGTCAACCTACCTACCTACGAGTGCTGGTGAAGCTCATCACACTTGACGCATCTGGCCTGAATTGTGACAATTGTTGGCTGCAAGGCCAAATTGTTGAGAACTATGCCAACTTCGCTGCATGGTTTTTGCACTTTTACTTTGCAAATCAGTCGGTACTCTGCCTTAATGCTATAAATGTTCAGTTTTTGCTTGGAAAGAAGGACTTTAACTAGTTTCGAGTGGCCATTCCTCAGTTTGAAAAAAAAAACATCGAAATCGGGTGGAAGCCTTTTTTTTATTTTTGGCTGGGTTAAGTCCATGTGAGCCCCTAATAACAATGTTTGGTCATCACGATCACGGGGGCCAGTTTTACGGGGTCGAAAAAATGAGATACTGGTTCTCATAATATGTTCCGGCTATATTCTCTGCCGACACTCGCGTGTTTTCGCTTTGTTCTGTCACTGATCTGGTGAGGGTAGACTTCTATTTATTCTTGCGCTTTGTCGGTACTGCCGATGGAGGAGTTCTATTCACTCCCAACAGTCAGTTTAGAAGCTCCTGATTTTGTCTAAACAAATCGGTCTTCTACTTCCTCTGCTCCGTCAATTCCTTCTGCGTCTTCTTGAGTTGTTGCAGGTTCTTTGCCATCAGTCGTTCAATCGAAAACCAGTTTCTCCTCCGTGTTTTCAAAGGCAAGCTATCGGCTGAGTGATATCATTTAAAATTGCTGTTTGTTAAAATTATGTCCTGATAATGGAAAAGACACTAGACACGATAAGCATACTAAAACATGATGCGAATTAGGTATGTAAAAGAAAATCAAATTGAAAGAAAATATTTGAGTAGCATATATTTTATTTATATCAATTGGTTGTCCTTATAGATAAATTACTTGCTCCAATCACTAAACTATAATTCAGGCAAGCATTCACTTGAAACCACATCTCTCCATCAAACTAATCCCGAGTATCTATATTAGAATACAATATCATTCTCAATAAACTTATCATTCACCCTTGGAATTATCTATAATTGCTACGAATAAAATACACGATCACTTACTAATTGAGACTTCCCGAGAAAGATTGACTCGATGAAAAAACGCAAGGTAAGTAAATTAATATTCATTAGGTCTGTGACATCTTAAGGAGATATCACTTGCAATAAGTCTCCGGGAATTCTCTCAAGACGGTGTGGGACAATTATTTTATGCAAATCAACCTTCGACAAACGAACGCCCTAACCTACAGGGACTTAGGAGTAATTTGTTTTAATCAACCCCTGAGTAATTACTTTTCGACTTTGACAAAGTTCCTTCATTAGGTCTTGGCGCGTTCGCATATTGAAATCTGGAAGGAAAACCACTTTCGCATGATTCCGAGTATGAGCATCCTGTTATTAACAAGGATTCGGAATATTACGACGATATGTAAATGAAATTGAGAGCTATTTAATTGAAACGAGTTCTGATAGTTGTCAACTGGACGAGTCGCAATTTGTCAAAATAAAATTGTGTTGAATGTATTGCCTGAGGACTAGTTTTGTTGTACATCATCTTGAATTGGTAATTGTAAATTATTCAGACGGTCCTCGCTGGTACAATGTGTTTTTCAAAGTATATCCAGTTTCGACTATTTGAGCTCAAACTCAAATATTTTACTCATTTCTTGGCAGATTGTCAATACTGTCAATCAAATTGGATTGTCTTACACCGAGCGAATTTTGCAATAATGCCCCTTGACACCTGTAAAACATTTCCACAACAACATTGTCGTTTTCGGCAACTGACAGCAACTGGTGTACAAGTCAGTGATAAATGTAACACATGCAGCGAACATTTATTGAAACTGGAAACGGATATTTGGCCATAAATCTAACGCCAAAGTCACAAGACATGAGAATCTGCCGTCCCATAAATCCTTATCGTAGCCGGGCTCCACATGTGTCTCCACGCTCCCGTTCAATTTTCTCTTGGAAAAATATGTTGTTCTTGCGATGCGAACGAAGAAGCATGAGAGACCTGAAGTAGCTTGAGGGTGTGTGAGTGTGTATCTAGAGGAAATTTTGAGAAGCAAATTGATGTCTTTCAATCGCAAATTAACGAAATTATGGGAATTAGAAGTGCCCGTCATTAGGGTGAGTTCAATGTGCCAATTTATTGCGCAACTGGCAAATTAGATTTATCCTTTCTGCGGCCTCGTCAAATATGAACAGCTTCACAAAGGATATCAAATTGAGCAGCACTATGTGAAGGGAGCACGTATAACCTTCACATGAGGGTGCCTTTTGGAGAGGAGATCAGCACTTGGATTGAGGGTTCTCGACATTGGCTGTGCGAGAAACGTTTGAGTAGGAAATACAGTGATATACGTTAAAAGCAGTCTACATACTGTAATAGTTTAAAAAAATGAGTTGAAAACTACAGAAAGAACTTTGATATGTGCTCGCTAAGAACAAATGTACATATGGTAGCAATTTTGAAATGAAATAAATTTTCAACTACATTTCTTCAATCCCCATCAGCTTAGCAAAAAATGAACACTCAATTCATGAAAAATCAAATTAAAAACGTTCAAACCTCAAAATCCACCACTGTAATTCTCAAAAATTCACACTACACTCAATTGTAACTCTAAATCGACGACGGTGACGGGGAGAACAATTGCATGGTGCTGATGTTAGCATGATGCCAAGACGTGTTTCAATAATTCACCCTCGATTTATTTTAAATATTTATATTCACAATATTTTCGAGTAACATCACCACAACGAGTCCAAGACGTATGTTCAAAGAGATTTGTTTCAGGTGGGTTACGGTTTGGCACTTTGACAGGATTTCGGTCAAATGGTTTTACAAAAAAAAAAAACTGAAAAATGTTTCCGCCGCATATTGGAAGAGTTTCTTCGGCGGCATCCTACGCGGAGCAATCGCTTCCAAGTTCGGAAAAGCAATTGCCTTAATACATACTTGAGGTGAACGTAAATGTGAATTTATTATTGGCATATTGCTATAAATCATTGAAAACCTCTGCTGCTGGGGTTAAGAAGAGAGGGTCGTGCGTTCACATGTTCGATTTGGAATTTCTTGATTTTCGCGTTTTTTTTTTTCGAAAACTGAGTTGGGGCTGAAACTTTTTGAGTAAACGAAAAAAACTTTTGACGTATTCCTTTGAATCGAATTGAGGTCTAATAATAATGGTGATTTGGTGTACACCCCACGTATTTGTGCGTATCCCATGGGGAATTTCACGGTTTAGTTTTTTTTCGCCAAATTGTGTTCGATTGAACGCATCAAATAATATAGTGCAGAAGATATATGTTCACTTGATTCGCGAATTAAACTATTTCGAAGAATAAAATCAAAGCGCTTTGTCTTCACATTTTTTAAGTAGTTGATTGGTCTTTGTCGCAACTTCCTGTCCCAAACATAACGATTTGAATGATCTCTCTTGCACGTCCTCACCAATTCTTCTAATATTTTTGTGGAATTTTTCCGGCAATTCATTCACCATCCTTGCTCCTACAGGCTTGAATGAGAAGTCTTCTTGTATGTTTCTTGAGCTTCAGTAGTGACCGCGTCTACCGAAAAAAACATCTTGCTGCACTTGCTCTTGCTAAAGGGGCAGGTCTCTTCATAACTGCTTAATATGGCTCTACTTAAAGTGCTAAACCGCGATTCTATTGATTTGGGCGACTTCGTCTTACTACTAAGGTAAGTTTTGTCTACAAGAAATCTATTGCACTTCACCGAATTAGTGTTTCTAGGTTTTGTTCTCTCCGCTATGGGTGGTAGACCTGGTGTTATAGAGAAAAACAAGCAGCGCTGTTCGGAGAGTGAGAACTCATGGAATAATTGCTATCCAGTTTTTGATGTAATATACGAGGGACATTCAAATTTAAACGAGCCATTTACTTTTAAGGACTTAGAAAGCGTCTAGAAGATAGGCGGGGCGTCGGGAAAGTTAAAGGCGAACCAGTCTAGATGACTCAAGGCCAAGCCAACTGCCCGACCAATTTGTTTAGTTGTCCTCACAATGAGCGAAAAAGAGGCTCATCCTTCAGTTGCGCAACGCATTATAACAAAGTTTTTAACGAACGAAGGCGTTAAACCAGCTGAAATTCGGGACCAAGTGCATGCACAGCTCAGGAAGAACGCACTTTCATTGACACGAGTGAAAGCCTGGTGTGCCGAGTTCAAAGAAGGGCGTGAAAAAGTAGAAACTGGGGTATTCCACGTGAAGCAGACAGGTAAAAAAGTTTGAGGTTTCCGATTTTAGTAATATTTGATAATTTATACCTATATGCATATGTTCTCGATCCCGATGCATAATGTTTTCACAGTACTAAGTCTGGTTAGCGAGCTAGAGGGCTTTAAAAATTTGACTAACCGGCATGTATACGCTATTTTGAGTCACATTATCCAGTTTTAAAAAAGATCAATAAAATAAATAAAGCTCTCGAGTTGATGCTTCATCTAATGGGATAATTAAGTGCATTTTTGGATATTAACAAAAATATATTTTTTGGAAAAAAAAAATATTTAAATTTTTGAAACTTGAATTTCTCAAAGTTCAGCCATGAAATTCTTTAAATTTTTTTTCTAAAAATAGCCAATAGTGTGTAGCTAATCCTTGCCAAGTTTCATAATGGGCGTGGAAGTTGTTTAGGAGCTAGCCCAGTTACAGTTTTGCAGCGTTTCGTAACTCTGAAATTCTGTATATCGGTCAAAAATGCGCCGTTAACCCATATGAGATGTCCTGCTCTGGCACGACAATACAAGGCACCGTACTGCAGCCCTAACAACCTAAAAATTTGATGAAATTCATTGGACTTCACTTGATCATCCTCTTTATAGCCAGGGGCGGATTTTACCATTTCGCCCTTTTCGTGAATTATATTATATGTAACAATGCGCTATTTTTTTCGATTCCCTAGAATACTTCGCTGTTTTTCGTTGCGCCCGAGCTCACAAAAAAGGAATATCAGAGCAAAACCCGGCACCGGTTCGATCGTAAAAATTCCTTATTATTGCGCCCTTGCCACACAAATAATTATTAAAATACACACACGGTAAAGAACCTAAAAGTACCTAAAAAAAAAGAATCCAAAAATACAAATTTTTAACAGCCCAAAACCGTATACACCTTTGCATCGCATATAATTCCAACGTCTTCGCTCATATTTTTATAAGTAAGTTTACTATTCCGTTCAAAGTTTGTACCGCACTTGACTGGAGATCAACTATGAACTCGACTACTGTAAATGTACGATACGTTATTAGTTAAGTATGAACCCGAAATATTTTGACTTATGAAGTTCTAGATTTCATTTTATAGAAATTTTTTTTAAAAATTAATTTCAGTAAAGAAGTACAATTTAAAAACACGTCAAAAATAAAGAGATTCGCATTTAGTTTATATACCCTGTAACATAATAATATAAAAAAAAAAATCTCTGAAAAATCAATGCACGCAAATGTTTACCTCTGATAAGCTTTTCCTAAATTGAAGAGGTATTATTTGGGTTCTTTTTAGGATCTTTTTAGGTATTTTGAGATACTTTCTTGGTACTTTTTAGGTATTTTTGAGTTTCTTTGGTCCTTTATTTATAATAAATCGAACTTTTTAATGTCCGAATAAAATCATCAGAGGTGAATTTTTACATGCATTGATTTTTTAGAGAATTCGGTTAGATTGAGGTGTTAGGCTCATTCAACTCAGATATATGTACATATCGACAGAAAAAAAAAACTACCACCAAAAAAAAAATCGAAAATTTGCTGCCCTAGGCCCGGGCCTATCGGGCCTAGTGGCAAATCCGCCCCTGTTTATAGCCCTGACATTTGACCTTGCGATTTCTATATGTTTGAGCCTCTCAAGGAAGTACTTGGAGGAGAGCGTTTTGCGAACGATCACCAGGTTGGACAGTTTGTGAGCAATTAATTGGATATCCACATGAAGTCATTCTTCGAAAGCTGGATGAACCAACTACCTTTTCGATGGGAAAAATGCATTACCACTATGACAAGGTCGTTATTACTATACTATGTATTCATCATAAATGGTGCTTACACCTTTAACTGATCTGGGCTCGTAGATCCTGCTGCCTCGAAACCATGACCCCTGAGCAAACACAATTCTTGCAGATTTGCCAATTCTTCGCTTAGAAAAAAGGACGAAGCGTATGCATGATGCTAATTGATCTGAAGAAATCTTATACGTCAGTCTTAGAAATGATAATCATTAATGACTCCGTTGATAGATTACGTACCTGCGCTGGTTGTCAGAAAGTTTGTCAGGTATTCTTTGCTTTTTAGTGATTCACACCGGAGAGTATCGACTGTTCCTGCAGAGCCCTCTTCTGCCTTTAGTTGGGGGCCTTGGCTGGCTGCGATGTCAAGTTGACGTTGCTTTACTCCCAGCTAACCACTCAAAAAATGTCTGCTCCGAAATGGACGCATCGACATACCCAGGTAGGTTCTGAAGTTCTACTGCTTGGCATCTAGTTTCCTAGGAAACCTTTGCAATTTTTGTTAGACTGATCTGCCCATCCAGCTGTCCCTACTTTTTGCAGGTTTTTTCGATTGCCTGCGATTGAAGACTCTAACAGATTTGCAGAGTCCAGAACACAAAGTACTCCTTCCTTTTATGCTTCCTGTTGGTATTTCACTAGCACTATACGGAGTTCTCTCATTCAATACTGCCCCCTTCTCTTTTGTGAGAATTGAGGAGAAGGCATAATTTCCCAGGTAAGGCCTATGTTGGACTTCCAGCTGACGCTGTACTCGCCATTCAACCAGGGTCCTCCAGTGCAGATGTACATGGTGTTAGGGCCTACAAAATTTAAGCATCTGCCATACTGAGCGAGCCCAGCACAATTTGAATTCCAGACTCAGCCTGACAGCCACCTGCACCTCTCTTTAAATTATGAACCAGTGTATGAACTATCTGGTTTATTGATCAGAAATTTTCGTCTTTCTGAGGACGGAGACGAGGATTTTAATAATTATATGTTTGCAAGTAGAGAACCTTTCTATTGTTATGTGAGTTTTAACAACCACCACAGTAAAACACATTTACTGAACTTTAGAATATTTTTTTCAAAAACCCCTTTCATTCCAAATTACAAAAATAAGAGTCCACATACGAACATTGTGGTCGGCAGTGACCACCCTGCCGATTAGAGAAGGAAAACTATCGATAGCATAACTGATACTATTGATGGGATTGTACTATCGCTCGATCGACGATAGGTGACGTAAACTCTCGATAGTTTTCGATAGTATCGGAAGACTCACCATTTAATTTTTACACTTTTATGCCCTTTTTTAAGTCAACTGTGAACCAAGCAGCTATAAAAAAAAACACTATAAACCAATCGAACCCTGCTCCAAACCCAACCCCTGCCAACAAAATTGGCAAAAAGAAAAAAAAAGACTTTTCTTTTGTGGGAGAGCAACCAAGGCTTATCTTATAACCTCAATAAATATCAGTTTTAGTTTGCTACATGTGGTTTTCTCAAAAAGTTTAACTGTAAAGTTGAATGGAAACAGGAACATTACAATAAGCGATCTTAACTTTGATTCAATCCGTAGGCACTTGGTGGAACAATTCATATCAAATGATCAAAGAAATTTTTAGAAATTAATGAAGCTATTTGTAAAACGCTTTTGAGCACTAGAAAATCTCCATCACTTTCAACTTCCGAGGATATACTAATATTATGACATTTGGAAAAGCTAGTTTCACACTTAGAAAAAATCGCAAAGAAAATGTATGGTAGTATATACGTTAATTTGTCTTTAATTGTACCAATAGCATGTGGAATTCACCAGCAATTGCTGGCATATTGGTTTGTTGGTTGAAATATTGGTTGGGTGGATCAAGAGCAGAGCAGACTACTTAATTGCGAAACACGATCAGTATTGCAGCTCCAAGATTTAAAAAAAAATTAAGGAACTTCATAGTTCTTTGAGAACAAAATATAACAAAATATAAAAAGTCTAGCGCATCAGAACCGCTAGAAAACTAATTTTCGAAGAAATTCTCTTTGAGTGACAAAAAAATGTGGAAAGACGTAATACACTTTTTTGTAGAATCATATCAACCATTCCTTATCCAAAGCAACAAAACTCAACTATAACACAAATGATGAAAATGTTCAGTGCTGGCAACACTGTCCCAACGAACCAGCAATAAGTTTACCATAAAAAGCTCATACTTAAATCAACTTATCCTTTAAATTTCGTTCCCATGGGAGGATTTCATCCAAAGTTTCAGCGGTTAAACATTGTTTGAGGCTGCCACCCGAAAAATGTTTAAAACTCGGAAAATATAAAAATTGGTTTCTTATTTTTATTGCAAATGATTTGCGTATGAGTATGTAATTTGAATCTGTTGGTGCAATATTAACAAAAATTGCTAATGCTGGTTACCCTGTGTCAGCAGCAGAGCAAAATATATACCAAATCTGCTTCACGTTAAGTTAAACCCAACCAGTAAATTTCGTTTCGATTGAATCACTGCGCTGGAAGTTATACGGGTGTAAAAAATTTCAGGGCTACCACCCTCAAAACTTTTCAAATTTTTAAAACGTTAATATTTGTTATTAATTTTCATTGCAGGATCATTCCCATTTGCAAATCTAATGACATAATCGCTCAGTAAAGAAATTCGAAAAAAATTATAAAAATGGTCATAGCCGGCAGCCCTTTCATGATTTTTGTACGAAATCCCTACGACATTTGATTCACATCAAAGTCTATTTACTACATGAACTTCGTTGTAATTTCATGACTGGACCGGAAGTTATAGGGAAAAAAGCTTTATTTTACTGAGCAAATTTGCAAGATTTATGAGACAAAAATCACCACAGCTGCCAGCTCTATACTAATTTTTGATTTACATAGAGTAACATCCAAGTACTGTGTAAATTTGGTTAAAATCTGTTGGCTGAATCGGAAGTTATAAGCCAAAAAGCTGTTTTTTTTCTCAGTGATTTTTCAAGATGGTACCACTGCCACAGGGTTGCCTGCATTTCAAAATTACTTCTATCAGACCTGGTCCTAGTTAATACCAACATGTTCTGTAAATTTCATTATGATCGAAGAATCCGATCGTCAGTTCTCGTGAACAGAACTTTCGAGTGCTGAAAGTAGAGGTAATTTGGTGATGGGCTGCCGTTCTTGTGCAAATCGGAATTTTAAAAATTTTAATTTGACATGATGGACAAAGGTTAAGATTTATCAATGATTTGAATTTTTTGTCAAAAATCAAAAATTTTTCAGGAGGGTCAATGATTAGAAGGATTTTTTTCAGGAGCCTGCCGCAGCTACAGGGTTATATATTATGTATATATATATATATATATATATATATATATATATATATATATATATATATATATATATATATATATATATATATATATATATATATATATACATATATATATATATATATATATATATATATATATATATATATATATATATATATGTATATATATATATATTTTATTTATTTATTTACCAAACAAGGCAACATAACAACAAGAAAAACAATATAAATCTTAAATACAATTAATCATAAATATATAATACAAATTGTCCGTAAAAAAGATACAATACATCACAAATTTTGTACCAGTTATTCTACATAATTTTAATTAAATTTAGGCTAGTAACGATGGAAGTTAAGCGGGTTCGGATGTGGAAGTTTGATTTAGTAATCCCCGAAGAGTAGTGGCTGCTTATAGAATTGAATATCCTGCAGCACCTATTAATGGGCTCATTATATGCATAGGTAGTGTGATGACTGAATTCATTGAGCAGATTTGCATATCTGGTGCGTCTTGGTCGGTTATTGAAAGTAATTTTACTAGAGAGGTCTTCAATGATTACCGCACCACTAATAATCAGTGGCGTGGCGTGACAATTTACCGAAGGGAAGCAATTGGTTGATGTCCATGGTTGATTACGCTCTCCGCAAATTCGTTACGTGTAATAGAACCCCTCTATAAAATCACCCAGAAATTACTGACAGGGACGTGAGAATATACATTCTGTATTCTTATGAAAATAAAAGCTCACAGTCCTTCACACAATAAGAAACCATATCAATATTTATCAGTAAAATAATAACATTCCCAGAACTAGAAATATAATATTTTTGAAAGTGGCCAAACTTCGAAGAATTGAAAAGGTTTAAAAATATGAAACCTTGAGTTTATTTTAACGATTATGCTATCAAATTCTTCGACATAAGCACTTGTAAAGAATGGTACAACATTCTCATTGTTGTCAATTATGCACCTTTCTGTTTTACGACGCTGTGCTGTTTCGCAAATCGACCATAATTTGTTCCCGATTTCCATGAAACTGTTTCTTAAAGATTGTATAAGATCTGAATATGATACATTATATTACTTTGTTAGGACTGAAATATATCGAATAGTATGTATTATTTTTTTTTTTTTTTTTTTTTTTTTTTTAGAAAAAAACATTAAACAGAAAAATAAACTAAGAATCTTTAAGTAAAATAAAAAGCCCACTCTCACTATTAACGATCTCTTCGTCTCAATTAGCACTAACATTTTCAGTTATATATTCCACGAGCTATTGTAATTGCTAATTATTTTAGAAAATTTTTTAAAAATAACCTACCACTAAAAGTCCAACGTTTTGGAGCTAATTTCGGAAGCATTTTTGACGAATAAATACAAAGCACATAAACTCATTGTCTTTATTGAAAAACTAGTAATAGATTCGGAAAATATCGACATTCGCGTATACTATTGAACGATTTAGATAAAATCAAATTTAGTCGATGCTCGAAGATATGAATAAATATTGCGTTTTTATACATTTTTTTTGTACATGCCTGCAATCTAGATATTTTGGCAGATATTACAGAGGCTCCTCAAGGCTTTAAATTTTCGGACAGTATGCAAAACAAGGTTAAATAAACGGGACGCAGTTTGGTTATCAGAAATATCTGTGAGATTTATGAAAGTTTCTTTAACTGCACCGGAAGAAGTAATATAACCAAAGGTTGTTGAAAGTTGTGATCGATAGGATATATCGGTTGTTTTTTCTAATATTATTGCTATGAATTTGCTTTTCTAAATTTCATTACAAATATCTTTCGATATTTTTTTTTGAAAACCAACTAACGAGATCGTTTTGAATATAATTTGATGTTCCGGAAGAAACACTTGCTTGGTCCAAGTGAGCTGGAAATTATCGGTTACGCACTGGCAAAAGATTTATTGTCTTTAGGTGATCTACCCCTATTACAAGAATACACATTTTCATTATGACTATGTAATGCTTCTTCTTGACATCCTAAATGACACACAATATTTATTAGAATCTTCATTGTTTCTCAATTTCTCCTAACTGTGAGCAATATCACTGAATATTTATATTGACTACTCAGCAATTCTTCAAATCACCGGAATCAAACTTGGAAAGTAAAAGGACTGAATTGATGTGATCAATGCTATTTCTACCATGCCTGTTCACAGCTTAAACATTATTTAAATTACAAAATCCGATATTTCGCCAGATGTCTGAAACGCTTGAAAATAGCACACATGACCAAAAAAACTATTTTTGTTTAATATTACAACCGATAATCCGTTCCGAGTTTTTCATTCATTAATTTTGCGATCAAACTGTCGAGTAGGTATATGTCTTTGTTATAGAGACAATTTTCAAATTCGGTTTTGATCGGTCCTGGTTGATGATGTCCTTTTTTCAGCAAACTACCGAGATCCAATGAAATAAAATTTAAATAAGTTGACGAATTCTAAAATTTTGACCCACAGAACAAGTGAATACATTCACCTATTTCAACCTTTCAATATTTCAAATATCAATTAAAAGTATCATGCAATTTTACACAGTAATTTTACACATTCAATTCTACACAATTCTAGTCTACAACTTCACCTATTACTACCACATCCTATAAGCTATAAGTGACTAAAAGCCTTCGCCAATTGAAAACACCTTCATAAAAGTTTCTATACAAAATAGAACATACAAAAATAATGTCATAATATAAATCATAAATAAAACACATAAAGTAACGACTTATTTAATCCATAGCCTCTGGCAATGTTTGCCACATATCGTAATTCAAATTCGCTCACAGCAAGTATTCTTCATTCACAAAAAATCTGTACAAGCAAAGTAAAATGATAGCAATAACAATTCACCCTGCTGCTAATGAGGGGAACGCAGGAATATGTTCCTCCGCTCTGAGTCTCTCTCTTGAGAAGATAATTTCCCCTAGGAAGCAACATTTTCATTGCTTCCAAACAGATCGTATGAACACTTTTTTTTAATGACGTCACAGTCTAGTCTATATGGGGTCAAACAAACGGTCGTAGATGCAATTTTTACGTTGCTTCCAAGCCGTTGTTGTGCTTTTATTATTTTCATTCTGTGGCGTTACCAGATCAACTGTGTGAGATGTTCACAATTTGATTTGAAATTATTTTTTTTATAAATGTTTATGCGCGATTCTTTCACGTTTTCGAAAAAAAAAACAATTTAAAATTTATGTCAGCCAAATGTAAGGGAAGCAATGCTTCCCTTGCTTCCATGAACGCCACGCCACTGCTAATAATATCAAATGTAAGGCAAGCGCTGAGCAGAGTTCTTCTAGAAGAAAGAGACATTAAATTTAGAAGACTCAGTCTGAATTTGTAAGATGGCAGATGTTGAAAATCTCGTGGGTCATAGAGATTTCTCAAAGCGAAAAGTACAAATTGTTTCTGAACAGACTCAACTCTATCGCTATGTAGCTCGAAAGCAGGGTTCCATATAATGCAAGCATATTCTAATAAAGGACGCACAATGGTGGTATATAATGATTTGGTAACCCATACATTTTTAAACTCTTTAGCGCGTCTCTTTATGAATCCAAGCTGTTTATTAGCTCTGGCAAGGATTTTATCATAGTGGAGATTGAACCGCATCTTGTTGTCCAATACTACGCCAAGGTCTATAATATGATCGACCCTATTCAATTTGAAGTCGTTAAGGTAGTAGGAATACATCGTGGTTGCATGCCTACGAGAAAAACTTATCACATGACACTTATTGATGTTAAGATTGAGATTATTCACATCGCACCACTGTTCGAGGGATTGAAGCTTTGATTGTAGAAAGGTTGCATCAGACTGCGAATTTATGATGTGATAGATTTTTAAGTCGTCTGCATAGAAGAGATGCGGTATACCAAGCAGTATCTCTGACACATCAGAAATGAAGATGTTAAAAAGCAGGGGGCCTAAATGACTGCCTTGTGGTACTCCAGAAGATGCCAAAACTTTTTTGGACAAGTGGCCTTGAAATTTTACGAATTGGGTTCGATCGCAGAGGTAAGACTGGAGCCAGTTAAGAAGAGAACCGGAAATACCAAAGTTGCGAAGTTTTTGAACCAGAGTTTGATGGTCAACTCCGTCGAAAGCCTCACTAAAGTCCGTATAGACCGCGTCAATTTGGTTCCCTTTTTCCATTTCACAGAGCACAGTAGAAACTAGTATCATGAGGTTGGTGGAAGTCGATCTACCCCTACAAAATCCATGTTGTTCCTCATTAAGAAGGGGGTCGATAATGCGAGTAAGATTATCACAAACTAACTTCTCGAAGAGTTTGGGGATAACAGATAAGATAGCAATTCCTCGATAGTTATCGACTGAACGTTTATCACCACTTTTGAAAATAGGTGTGAGGTATGAGGATTTCCAGAAAGACGGGAAGACACCAAGAGACAGGGATTTATTGAAAACCATGTGCAAAGGGGTGATTAATTGGTCTGCACATTGGAACACGAAGAAAGGAGATACTAGGTCCGGGCCAGGTCCTTTGCCAATCTTTAGTTGCAGAATAGCATTAGTAATAGCCTGCCGTGTAAGGACAAACCTTTCGATAAGAGATCTGGCAGCGTGTCTAGTAGTGAAAGTAGGGATCTTCGGAGAGCACTAAGTGTTTTGAAAATGGTCGGCGAATAAGCTACAAATGACTTGTGGACAAGACGAAACCGTGTTACCACGAAACATAGAACAAGGATAGCCAGTGGTTTTACGTTTTAAATTGACGAAATCAAAGAACTTTTTCGGGTCAGTGAGAATTTTTTCCCCCATTGAATTAACATAGAGCTCATACGCCTCGCGAGATTTGATGGAAAATTCTTTGGATAGCTCATCATATAATCTTATTTGATCCTCCTGGAGAGAGCCTCCATTTTTGATTGCTTTATATAATTTGTTTGCTTTATATATATATAAAGAAATATGAATTTTCGGCGAAACGAGTTTAATGCTAATTTTCTTCGAAAATTAGTAAAAACGCACATTCTGAGAATAATTTGCAACTCTTTCAGAAAGAAACAACACTACAAAGCCAGCAAAAACATCCATTCTTCGGATTCCTAGAGGAACAACTGAGCTGAAGAGTAGCAGATACTTTTATAGTCAAGAGGCTTCCACTTTTTATCGATTGCTCAATGAATATCTTTCCTATTTGTTTTTTTTTCTGAGATTCGAATTTTCGCTGGATCTTATAATAGATCAAATATTAATATTTGTCAGGGTTGGTTACTTGCATTGCAATTTATTTCCTTGTAGCACACAGGGATTTCTCTCAATATACTTATTTTCTCTAATTCGATAAGTTGAAGAAAACGAAAAATTCAATATTACCAATATTTCAAGTATTTGAAACTCATACCACATAATCCAACAACCTTAATTTCCGATACAAAATTAGAAAATCTTATTAAAATGAAATCCTTTCCTTAGAATTTACATACTGTAAACAAAAGCGTAGACTGAGTTCAAACCCTCGTGCCTTTACATTTCCACGTCATTGACTTTAGTCTACAAAACATGCAACCGAGATCTACTTCCGCTCTTTGAAAACAGTCCTTTGTTTTGAAGTAGTAATCCGTCAGTCTCCCTGATTACTCCGGGTGTATATCATCATTAGCCTGCGAGTCGTTTGCTCTCCCCCCAAGCACAAGTGAGGGTGTAAATTGGCTTTTAAATGCAAATCTCGATAATACAATTTACAATTTGTAACTACAAGAACGTAAATGGAACAGATCGAGATACCGTCTAGTCGAATCTGTTTGCCTATTTCGGCTCGAAGCGAACAGGTGTCGAAAGGATTAGCTTGAAACAATATATGCGGATTAGGACAATTCAGTTAAGAGGTTCGGAGTGGATTAAAAGCGGTCGGGTCGCATGCATTTAATTATGCGTTCCATTCATTCTCCAGTCTGATCCTTCCATTCCAGGCAAAAGCAATAATTGTCGCTTCATTAGGATTCAGCGCGTGAAAGCTTTGCAGCCGGGAATTATTCGAGCACCGATAACGAATCATCTTTCGACGGCCTTTTGCGCACTTTTTTTCATCTCGCCTCTAATGAAAAATTCCTGAATGCTGTAAATCATGATTACGCCCAGCTTCGATGTCGTTTTCATGTCCTTAATGATACTGGGGGTTAATCGTTGTCGTCTTTGTCGCCTGTGTGACGATTATGCAGTTGCAAAGTAGTTCGGCCAGTTCATAATGTCACAAGGAGACATCTCTTCGTTTCCGAATTCCAGAGAAATACGAGATGAAGATCCGGAGCGCTAAATAGCGTGGCACAAACGAAATGAATGCTATAAATCATCTTCTTAACATACCTTGTGAGTCTCGAGAAAAATTCCTGAATAGGAGTAGCGACGGAAGCTCAGTGAAGCATATGTCCTAGACGGAATAAGGGGTAAGATTGTGCTAGTGAATTACATTCGGGATTATAGGAGAGTGGAGGAAGAAAGAGTTAAGCAGCATTTTGACACACTTCGCAATATTTAATCAGTCTAATTTTTGGAAATAAATCTTGTTGTAAAAGAATTGTTCTATTGAGAGAAACACTGCATGTCCTAAATAACGAATTCTTCCAGAAAAAAACTGCATTCAAAATCAAATGCTCATTAATATGATACTTCAAACTAATATGAATCCTGATTCATTGCCTTTTTTTTGATTCGGCCCGATGCTCTTCTAGCAAAACATATTACAGATACTGTAGTATTGGTGGTCGGATGGAGTGAGAGCGAATTCACTAAGATCAAAATCGAGTTTTCATTTCCTCTTAACACCCTAAAATCTGAAAGTCATACACGAAAAGACGCCTTGTAAGCCATTCAATTTCACGAAGGGTGCATAATTTTGTAGAGGTCATGAATAGGTTTAAATTTTTTAAAAGCTGCCAGTACCTTATGATTTTTTTGCGTTCTATAGTGTTCGATATTTAATCCTATTTTATTTACAATCAATAGAAATGGGTGAATGATACCAACAGGGATCAATTGGAAATTGCACTTGATAACAGTGAGAGCCAGAAAAGAGCTCAGAGAACAAGAGCGAGGAGTGCATACTGTTTGCGCCGAATATTTCTTAGCATAAACCTAAATGAGATTGACGCAGGTGGCTCCCAATTAACTGATTGATATTGCATTTAAAATTCAAGCAAATACGAGCTTATTTATCGGTATACCAGAGTTATTAGCATTTTTATTGTAACCAAAGTTCATAGCGGTAGCTTACTTGTTTGACTGTTTGAAATGTAATACTCACAACAATGCTCCTGTTCCATTATTACAATTTAGTACTTGCAAGTATTTCTGTCTACTTCCAACTACTCGCGCTCTTGTTCCCAAGTAGCTCATGAGCAGTTACCCCTTTTTTGCCATGAGGTGGCTATTTAGTTGCCAATAGGTGGTAGGTTTGGGTTTTTCAAGGCTATGTCGAATGTTTTGGTAGTAAGGATATTAGAAGAAGCCCTCATAATGTGTAGTAAGTTAAAAAGGTAATTTTCTGTAAGTTACTTTTATATTTTCGACCGATTGTGGAAGTTTATTTTCAACTGTTGTACATTTGTTTATTTTCAACTGTTTTACATTTGAAAACTGCATAGAATTTGACAGGTTCAAATCTGCTTGTATTTGTGATCTACTGCCAAGTACTTGGAAGTACTAGGTCTATTCCCGTACTCTCAGTTCCGTTCGTGAACTGAAACTTCATGAATCTTGTGATGGGGGAAATTCATGAAAAATACAGGAACGCTCTCATGGCGTTTCCTGAAAAGTGACAACCAAAAGTGTCAGTTGTCGGTTTTTGGACAAATAATAGTGATAATAGGGTCATCCTAAGCGATAATAAAGTATCGCCACAAAAATATTCGACTTTCATAACAATATTACGCAAGAAATATGTTGCTTGCCGCGCACGTTTGAAAATATTTACTCGCGCCACACCCTTTGACACTTTTAAGTTTCTCTCAGTAGCTCAGATCCGACATATCCAACTGAAATCTCATAGTATTTCATGAAAGAAGGGAAATTTTCAGTTTTCAATCAAATGGCGTGCAGGAACGAGCTCATGGCAATGCATTGCAATGCATGATATATGGGAACATACCTACTAATTAATAAAAATGGAACACGGTAGGACTGTTCGCGTACTTTCAGTCACTGAATTTTCCTGAATCATGTGGTGGGGGGAATTCATGAAAAGTACGAAAGCGCTCTCATTGCATTTCCTGAAAATTGGCAAACAAAAGTGTCAGTTGTCGGTTTTTGGGAGAACAATAGTGATTATAAAGTCATCCTAAGCGGCGATATACAACCGCCAAAAAAATATTCGTCCTTCATAATAACATTACGCCAAAAACCGTTTGACAGTTTTCAGTATTTTTCAGTAGCTCAAACCCTACTGAAATTTACTGAAGGAGGGGAAATTTTCAGTTTTCAGTAAAACGGCATACAAAAACGGCTTCATTGCAATTAATTGCAATTAATCGTAGTACGCGAACTGACCTGGTATATAAAGCTGCCAAGGACGCCAAGCGAAAGTTTGAATTTTTACTGCGCTTTATACATCGCGCAGTAAAAATTCAAACTTACTAAAAAGTAAGCAGTAAAAATTCAAACAAAAGCAGTAAAAATTCAAACAAAAATTCAAAAGATGTACTGAGTTAATTTAAGGAATTCTTTCAGAAAAATCACGCTGTGAAATCGTACTTAATAAGTATAAGAAGTCTATGATTCGAGAAATGCATAATTGATTCAGCTTTTGCTGATTTTCTAAGATTATAATTATATTTTTGCAACAAAACTTGAAAGTCTTAGGTAATCTGAAACTTTTCGAAAATTTGCCACCCTTCCAGTACTCCCAAATATTTGCCGCCCTGGGCAGTTGCCGATAAGTACCCATACCTAAATCCGGCCCTGTCGAGGAGTGGAGATGGCAGTGACTAGTATTGCTCCGATATATCAATCACTGACATTTTTCACAGTGATTGAAAAATCTCTGGTAGCAGCAGTGACTAAATATTAAAAACACAGTGAATGAAATCTAAGTAAGCGGAATGCTAGCGAACAATATATTGGCGAAAGAAAACACTAAAAACGAAACCACAACAAAATATCACAGCTTAAAATCAACGCGAGTGAAGTCACTGAGATCGAAAATCACAGTCAGACTCTGTCCACTGATATTTTTTTCACTGTGACTTTTTGTTGTTACTTTTCGCTGTGATTTTGATAGCTGTGATTTCGATCGTTGTTATTTTGTTTGCTATCATTCCACTTCCTGTGATATCGCTCGCTGCGGTTTTTTCCTGACATGTGAAATTCGAACTTGTGTTTGAGTTGAATTTGTGAGTAAGATTATTTCAGAGGCTGTGACTCGATCAAACTGAAATGTTGAGAAAAATTGATGTACAGTGCCGAGAAAAAGTTATGCAAAAGCTCATATTTAAGAAATTCTTTGGGTTAACCTTTTCATATTTTTAAAGGTAGTGAATAAAAAGTTCGTTGGTTTTTTTCTTGCTATTAATATATTTCCAAACAGTGATTAGATATATTAAAAAATAAAAAAAAAAATAACTTTTCTATAAGAAAAAAATTAAAAAGTAAATCAATTCATTTTTGGCTACCGAGAAAAAGTGATGCAAAAATTAAACCTCGATCATATTCTACCAACTGTATTGGGTAATTGATAGCAATCAATGGTTCTTAATATTTGGTAGGATTTCCTTTTCGATCTATGACAGCTTGAAGCCTTCTTGGCATAGATGAAACCAACCTAGCGCAGTATTCTTGAGTGATCTCGCCCCACTCTTCTTTTATTATTTCCTTAAGGGGTTACCCCCACTTGTAACTTTTAAGTTTTTCGTTTTTTTTTTGTTGCATTTTTTTTAAGTATAACTATCTGAGAATACGTCCTTCAAATTTCAAGTCGATCCAAACATAATTAACCGAGATATGAGCGTTGAAAGAGAAGAAACTGTTGCGTATACAACCGTTACTTATACTTATTAACGCGTTTTTCTCGAAATGACATCTTTGAAGTCGGTGACCAAAATTACTCGAAAACTACTGAACCGATCTTTTTGAAACTTAGCAGGCTTATTTAATACATAAAAATCTAGTGTTTGATCGTTCGATTTTTTTTTTTAATAAAAAATGGCCGTTTTATAGGCAAAAGGCGACCATTTTTTTAAGTGAAAATCGAAATATTAACTTTGACTGTCCGCCATTTTGTGAAAAATGGATATTGTTTTAAATCCTTCGATCAAACACTAGTTTATACTGTTATTTAACTAAGTCCATTGCTATTTTTTGTTTCAGATGATCCAGTTCGACACAATTTTGGTCACCGCATAAGGTGAAAATTAAAATTCCATTGTTTTGACGGCCATTTGTAATTAAATCATGTAATATTTTTCAATAAAAAAATTACTGGAAGGTGTTCAAAGTATGTACTTTAAGAAAATATAACAGTCGTTTAAAAACATTTCGTAGTTTTGTCAAAAAAAATTCATGAAAATGACCTATTTTATTGCGCTACAAGTGGGGGTAACCCCTTAAGCGCGGATTTGCTGCGGATGTTATGTGTTGCAAGTCGACGCGACAGTTCTTCCCAAACATGCTCAATTGGATTGAGATCAGGTGATTGTGGAGGCCATTTCAAGCATTTTGGAATACTATAAAGTATCCACATTCGAGTTTGGTGGGCGGTATGCTTGGGATCATTGTCTTGCATGAATATGTAGTTTGTTCCCAAATTTAACTTTTGAACGCTAGCAGCTAGCCCATCCTTTAAAATCTGGATGTAAACTTTGTGACCCATCGTTTTTTCTTCTATTATATGAAGTTCGCCAACTCCATTGAAACCCATACATCAACATACCAAAATAGAACCACCACCATGCTTCACAATTCCTACCATATTTTTCGTATCTAGCTCCGTAAGAGGCTTTCTGCGCATTTTTGCTCGTCCATCGTGAGAAAACTCATTAAACTTGCTTTCATCCGTGAATAAGACGCGTTTTCGAAATTCGACCTCCTTATTCTAATGTTCTTTGGCGCAATTTAATCTTTTTTCACGGTTTATGTCGCTAACGAAGAATTTCTTTCGTGGAATACAACACACGTAACCCAATTTCGTTAAATGATCTCTGACTGTTTGAACGCTAACATCTTTTTTATAAATAGATTTTAGTGTTGCTTTGATTTTCGTCACCGGTATAAAAGGATCTTTCTTGACTTCTCGTTCGATTATTCGCATATCACGTCCTGATAATATTTTCTTCCTCCCTGAGCGCTTTTTATTTTCTAAACTTTTATTTTTGCAGAACCTGTCTGTTATCCTCCCAATAGTGGAAATGGGTCTATTAACGATGGATGCAATTTCCTTGTATGGAACGGTCTGGTTATGAAGCCGAAGAATAATTTTTCTTTCATCTAAAGAAGTCTCTTTTCTCATGTTGATCGACTGAAAATTGGTTAAATAGCAATATTAATGAAAACCTTAACCTGAGGTTTCAGGAATTACTTTCTTTTACGAATGTTTTCCTTCAATCGCCTCTAAAATGTATTCCCAATGATGAAAACAACTAACAATGGACTGCATCTCCGGAAAAAATTACACATTTTCAATGAAAAGCAATTATTGCATTACTTTTTCTCGGTATGTTTTAAGCTAGAGGTTAATTTGGAAGCGTAAACAAACTTTCAGAAACCGGTTCTTGGGAAAATGATGAAGAAATTTTACCTATGACACATAGGACCATACTCCGAAATATCAATTTTGCCGATATTACTTTTGAGACTTCGCAAGTAAGCTATCAAAGCCGAAATTTTGTATATTTTCATCTTTTTGCATCACTTTTTCTCGGCACTGTATGTAAGAAGTCAGTTTGTGTCAAGATAAAATACAAATATTTTCACCTCTTTTAAGGCGGCGTACATTTTAGTGAATTTTCAGATAACTCTATAATTCTATAGTAAGGATAATTTTGAAAAGAAAACAAGTATGCAAAATGAAATCTGACAATGTTCTACATATATTTAGTTATGATAATGCTTTGGACATTTTTTTTCATTCAACGCGATTCCTGAGTGCCTAAAATTAAGCAAAGAAATTTGTCGAATTTCAAGTTGCGATAACATCTGGCTATCAAGTCATCGCGAAATTCACAGAACAACTTACTGCCTATATGAAATAGGTGTGTCTCATTTTTGATGAATGTACGGGCAAGCCTGTAGATATGGTAGGCAAGGGAAAAATATCTTTAAATGATCGAGCCTCCTGAAAAATTTCCGCGTTTTGGAAAAAAATTTGAATGATTGATAAATCGAATGCTTTGCTTACACAGTCAGCTTAAAATTTACAAAATTCCTCAGCCCACAAAGAGGGTAACCTTCACCAAATTACCTATTTTGAGCAAACGAAAATAATGTTCACGAGAGTTTCAGATCAAGATGAAATTCACATTATGTATTGGTCTGGAGTAGGAGAATTAGTTGAAAAATTTGGGCAAGCCTGTAGACGTGATGCAATCTTAAAGTATCGTCAATCGAAAAAAAGCGTTTTCTCTCCCTATTACCTTCGATAGAGTTATCAAATGAAAACAAAATTCCCACTGTAAAATGATGTTTGTGTAATCTAAATTCGACCGAATTTTGGCTGCAAATTTCGGATAGAATTGATAGCTACGATGATTTTGGTCATTTTTCAAGTTCCCAAATTTTCACATTGTAATTATGCTGCACTGAACATTAGTAAATTAGGTTTTGATTTTGTAAATTATGAAGTTTTATGCGTTCGGTTATCTTAAAAATCTTTCCTCCCTACAACTATCGTTGTAGCCATCGAACTGAAATGCAATTCACAAAGTGACTTGATATAGACATAAAATAAGCCTGATAACTGGCTCATTTTTCTGAAATTTTGAAATTTTTTGGGCGGTGGTTTACAAAATTTTTACATGCCTGTAACTGTCGATCCAGTCATCGGATCAAAACCTAATTTATAAAGTAAGTTTGTCACCTTCGAGCGTTTAGTCACTTGTGCATTGAGAAACAGTATCATTAAATTTTCATATTCTATATAGCTGGTGTGATGGTCATGACTCATGAGTACAAGAACTTAACTTAATAAGCATTTCAACCATATTCAATATGGAATCAAATCTACATATTTCCTCTGATTTCTTCGAAAATTAGTCTATTTTGTGGTGCATATGCATCTGTCTTCATATTGGATATGATGGCATTTTATATATCGTTAGCTTCATATTCAAAAGCTACATAAAATCTGAAGTGAAAAATATTTGTTTCTGTTTACAGCTTATTTTGAAGATATACTCATTATGTTTGACTGCTTCAAATAAAGTTACTGGTATCTTTCGATTTTGTACTTTTAAATTAAGCTCTGATCATAATATCTTTTTTCTACATCCCTGCATTGTTTAAAAATCACTGCTTAAAATCACAGTGATTTGAAAATCGTAATCACCGTTTCACCGGTTATTGAAAAATCACGACATCTACCAACACTAGCTGTACCTGCTGCTCCTGGAATCGAGCCAGAGACTCAACATACCAGGAAACATTGCTTTACCAATTAGGCTATACACGCTGTAGTGCAGTTCATTTCAGCGGTGGATTATGTCGAAAAAATATGTATCAGATACAAGTTGATACAGTTACTTCATTCTCACCAATACAAGGTACGCCATCTCTTATGTCGGTGTGTAAACTTTGAAACAAAAAAAAAACACTTTGAAAAAAAAATAACCAATTTCTATATATGAGGTATTTGTATTTAATTTGGTCCTTTGCAATTTATTTGGACTAGATTTTGAATACAACATTAATTAACCGGCTGCTTTTATTGGCCAAAGCAAAATGTGCCCTTTTTTCTGCGTTTTCCATTACCTTTTCTAGCATCTTGGGCGGTATAGCAATGGTTTTGACACGAATGTTTGCCTTGAACTCAAATAACTCCAAAAAGGAAGTCCGGAGGGGTCAAATTTGGAGATCTGGGTGGCCAGTCAATGTCGCCTCTTTTTGGCATCTGACTTCCAGGGAATTTCCGTTGCAGAAATTGAATTGTTTCATTTGCAGTGTCGCATGGCGAACCATATTTTTGAACCAATAATCGTCAAGAATTTTTTCACGCATTTACGGGCAGACATAATGAGCCAACATCCACCGATATCGATTTCTATCGACTGTTTCGTTTGCTCTGAAAAAATATGGCCCAATAATGATTTGGCGCAAACACCAACCCAAACAGTCACTTTTCGGTCATGGATTTCGTTTGGATTTTCCGTTCCTCAAATGCCGAAATTTTGCTTATTAATGCCGCCAGAGAGTGTGAAATGGGCCACGTCAGTCATCAAAATTTGCTTCCAAAAAGAAGGTTCAGTGTCAACCATTTGACAATATTCTCAATTTTTTGTTTATTGTTTGTTTATTCTTTGTGGGCAATATTCATTGCATTTTACACGGAAACATATGCAAATCATCCTTCAAAATGCACCGCAAAGTGGTTCCACTAACGCCAAAATGCTAAGCGCGATGACGAAACTTAACTTTTGGGTTTTGGGCAACGCTCCCTCTGACTGCTTCAACCAGTTCATTGGAACGTCTTGGTCGTTGATGAATGGCATACTGACGATCTTCCACTGTCCCGTGCTCAACAAAATTCGACACCAAGACGGTGCCTGTTGGCCACCATATTTTCGACGAGTTAACACATCTGAACGATTATTTTCAATGTACAGCGTCACTATCTCGGTGTGTTGTTTCGGTGTGAAGCGACTCATGGTTAATACTGTACTGAATTGACGTTTCAAAAACATGTTTAATCAAGTCAATCGGTTGACAAATATCAAAGTTATTCAATTTTTATATACCAACATAAAAGATGTGCTTTTTGCCATTGATACTATTGCCTGAAAACTTTTGTCACTGATACTTTTTGTCACTGATACTTTTTGTCACTGATACTTTTTCAAACTGATAGATTCTAGGATTTTTTATCATGCATGCAACCGTGCCCTCAAATGGATCCATCCATTCGACTTGTATGCATGTACTTTGTACGCGTATCATACCAAGAGATAAACTGAGACAAGAATTTTCTGTAAAATTTTCTTGGCACCACTACTTTTTTCACTTATTCTTTTTGACCGGACAACGACGTTGCAAAGTATCATTCATATAACCGCACTATTCAAATCGCACACCACTATGCTGTACTGGTCGGGTATTATACTAACAAGTACGATTTCGCATTCGATCACAAGATGCATGTCATTCGAATCGCACGTACACGAGACCTACAAATATTGTAGCCTCTGATTGACTTTGATTTAGCTAGACGTGAATAAATGTACCTCGAGTTGGCTCATCGAATCAATATGATGTTATTTACTAAAACATATCCGATGCATTTAGGTTGTATTAGTTTCGTGTATCAGTCACAAATTATCAGATTAATGCAATGCAACCCATCTCTAGTTCATTTCAAATTCTATCTTTACGACTCTTATTCCCTTCTCCGGCTGTTGTGGAATTTAGAAGATCAAATTCAAAGATTTCGGTTTGCGAACTTGATTTTTGAAGACTTGAAGATTTTTCTACGCTTTGCATGTAACCAAAAGCCCCAATAATTTATGTAAACATTTCGAGACATTTTTACTCTTCACATTTTTGTGTTTAAAACGAGATATTTTACTTTGCGTAACAATTTATGGCAGCACTCTCACTAATGCGGACCAAATTTTTCATCAACCTTCGATATGTATCCCTTTAGTAACAAATATTGATTGCAACAGATAAGTCTCATTACTCAGCGAAATTTTTCAAGATAAGACTTCGATTTAGTCGACTCAATGCTATTCGAAGTTTAGGGTGACCCTGACAGACCTCGAGGACATTTCACCGTACCAAAATATTCTTCTGATTATTTTCATATTACCGTGACGATAAGTATTAACTTTTTGAATTTTTCTGAACTTTTCCATCCAAACGTCAGCGTTCTATATCCAGCAAACGTAAAGATTTATGAAGGTCCTTTATTTGTGATTTATCATCGCAAATCCTTCATCTAAGAAACAACAAATTTCTTGTGTCATTTTTCATGCGCCGTATTTATGTACCCCTCCACATACTCGAGTCTTATGATAAATGACCTAAGAGCGGCAAGGACTCCTCCGTACGCCAACAAACAAGCAAACATATTAAAAGAGAATGTGATGGTGTCTGGTAAGAAATGGTAAAATTCTTCACACTGGACATTCAGATCATGAAGCTCGAATGTTGACTCGACGGTGGAGTTGTGACGAGAAGTTGGCATGCGAGCAAGAAAGACATTGTCACCACTTTACAATCATGCAAATTAGAGGACTGTCTCTCAGCTAGAATGAAATGAATCTTATTTGCATACTTGAAATATGCTTTTCGAGGATTATCGTGAAAAATGAAGCTCTCGAGTAATATGAAAATTCGTGACAATAAAAAACATTAAAAGATAAACAAGTTTGATATTATGCATTGCCACCACCCTATGAAAACATTAAACGGGCTTGAGACAAGCTAATAAAGTGTAAGAGTTGAGCTGGTAAATTTAGGGTTAGCCGCATTTAACATGAAACGTGTCTAATACACTCTGATTCTTGAAAGAATTGTAGCAATCGCATTAAATTTTTACATTGCCATGATTTTTTAAGTTTCGGCCTCAAAGACCAGACGCGTGGGTGACCCTTTGGGGGGTGTGATTATGATATATTGATGATGCGTTGCACATTTGTTACGTATCGACATATGTCTGGATATAAAAGACTGTTTAGACGATTTTCGAATGTTTCAATGCAACAGCAGTAGGGTGGAAAATATTGGGTCGAAAAGGCATCTGAGAATTTATAAAAATATTGCATTTTCCATTTTGTGGCTATTTCAGTTCGAAATGCTAAAGTAATAGTTATTATGAAATCATAAAATGAGCTACGGTCCTTCATCCATAAAGTCGTAACAGTTCAAGTAGAAGTGAGTGTCTGTCGAACGCTTTTGCACAGTCAAAAGGCATGCCATCGGAAGACTTTTCATTTTTTCTTTGCTATTTCCACTATCATTTGATTTATTAATAGCTAATCTACACATGATATACTTCCTTTTCAACATCATTTATTATTCACTGGTAGAATGTCGTCTCTTATAATATGTCTTTTTGTACGCCTTTTTGTTAACACATAAGTAGGCAATAAATAAATTATTATTTATTAAGATGTTTGTCCAGACGGTTTGCTATACCTATATCGTTATTTGGTATATCGTATTTGGCCGATAGCTTTAAGCAAAAGGTGACTCACCAGCTTTTTGGGCGTGAAGCCAATTGTTCACATGAAGCCAATTGATATCGATGCCTCCAAAACAGCGTGGATTTTTTGTCTTTCCTATAACCAGAGGGGTTTGAAATTCACCGAGCATAATTGTGCACAAGAGCAAAGTTAAAAGCTCTTTTGGAACTTTTTTTCCTTGGCAACGCTCATTTTTTAACTGCATGGTTTTGTCCGGAAGTGCTCAAAAAAATAAGGCAGTCTCATCACAGTTAAAAAGGTTTTTGGATTCAAAACGACAGCAACGTTGTTGCAGTTTTTCGTACGACTTCTGCATCCACTGAAGCCGCTTCTCTACTAATGGCTCTATAAGATATCTTATGTCGTGCTTTGAACTTGTCGAGCCATCCTACAGAGGCTTTAAAGTCAATTTGTTCCAAATTTTTTGCAATTTCTAAGGCTTTTTCGCGAATGATTGGACCAGAAAGTGGAATATTTGCAGTCCGAGCACGACAAAACCATTCAAAAACTGCGTGGTCTCAGTCTCTCAGTCTCTTGACAATTGAACAACAAAATGATTTTACAGTCTCGCACACTTAACTTTTCGCGTTCACTAAGTTTAATAACTTCTACTTTTACTTTAAGCATCAAACGCACTCTGGGAGGCATTGCTATACGCTGTGCTTATCGCTCGAATTTTGAAGCGAAACTGATAAAAACCCCAAACAAACAAACAGATCTGCATTGGCGCATTAAACTCTAGGAATTCGAAACAACGAATTTTGTCCACAGTCAAACAGAAAACAGAGAGTAGAGGATTTCTTAGAAAACAATCATTTTGGGTAGGGTTCTGTCCACTTTTGGGAGATCTGTTTAAATAAAAAAGCTATGAAAAAGCTGTCCGCGTCCGTTATAGGGAGTGTCCGCTTCATAGAAGAATTCAATATGTAAAAATATAAAGGACAATGCCGGTACATCAGAATTCATCAGCTCAAGAGAGTTGTCCGCTTTTGAGAAGTGTCCGTTAAGGGAAGTTTCACTGTATTTATTTTTGCACGGGCTCGTTTTGTCGAAATTTCTCGTTTTAATGTATCAATTTTATTGGCTATCATTCTCTGCCACGTAAGCAAGGAGACGCAAATTGGAACAGACTACCAATGCGACAGTTAGCTTCCTACTATCTTGCCAACTCTCCTTTAGCAACCATACTCGAAAATGTCATTTCGGGTACAGATTCTCTGCCACCAAAGAGCAAACATACGTCGGAGAGTAAGCTGCCCGTGTAGTATCTCTGTGCGCCTTGGTGTTCGTGCAAATGCCACCCATTGTTGTTTCCTTAATCTTTATATTCTTGACGACGATGGAGCCACTAATTCAGATTGGTCTGGCAGTGCTTTTGCTTCTTGTTGGGGTTCGTTCTGTTGAATTTCGGTTGTTCTTATTTGTTCTTATTTGTCCTTGCGTTTCGTCGTTTGGGCTGAGGCAAAGGCCTCGTCAGTGGCCGCGACTGCTACCGACTCATGGATGCATATCCTCATCCGGTTTATTTTACTTCTGTAACTCATACTCCATTAAAGGTTAGAGCATTTTCTAAGACCTCCCACTCAATTAAGACTGCAGCTTGTTATGCCGCTTTTTATGCTTTTTAAGCCGAGGCCAGTTATGGGTCAGTCACGCCTGGATTTTTTCTGTGGTTTTGGTTCGCTCGGGGTATTTGATTTCTCCAGTACCTGCTATATCTGGTGGACTTTCACCTATCAGTCAGTTAGTGAAGCACCCCATGGCGGAATATCAAACTCCACAGTAGTTATTATTATTATCAAAATTGAAAATCCTGCGGGTTTGTACCACAACAATTCAAAATGATGAGAAAATGTATTCCAGGTATGTAAATGTAAATATAACATCACATACGTAAATGAATGTTAAATTCATTAGATTTAAATTAACAAAAAATCCAGTTTTGTAGACTGCACTCGGGACATAACTTTTTTTTACTTACAAGGTTTTTTCACAACTGGTCTTTAAGGTTTCTAAATGTGTATAAATCTTCCAAGCCACAAGCATTTTTATTCGCTGCCCTACAGCCTTTTCACAAGCAACCCCTTACGAAAACAAAGACCAGATCTGCTAATCAAACTTTGATCATTTTAATCCTGTTGCTCATCACAGACTTGCATCGTCCTAGATCTGTGCCTAATCTCTGATTTTCATATAAATTTCCTCATTTGTGAACGAGCTATCAAAATTTTTCCTCTTAACTCGAGGCCAATTTCAAATATCGCTGCCATCATGTTATTTAACCCCCGGGGGTGAGCAATTGGATAAATACTTTCCGGACCGTGGTCCGAGTCCAGTACAGAATTATAATCCCCCCGAGCTGTTGACGGACTATGGCCTAAATCAAGCGAATTAAATGCGGCATTTACAAGAACTCGTCCGGGCCTTTGGTCAGCATTTATATCCTTAATTCAATGTTTTATTCATGATGGCGACTGGCTGCTTTCTTTTTGACGACTTTCTCTCTTAATTCCCGAATCCGAGGCTACTGATTGCACGCTTTATTGACAAGTTAATAAGAAACTGATTGACTGCAAGTGAAAACGAATTTCCGGTCGATAGGCCTTTGGTTCGGTAGTCGAATGAGGATTCGTTTTGTTGAATGAATCAATCCATGAGACAAAAATATGCTTGGATATTTCAAAGGAGTTGATGAAAGGTTAAAATGAGATTGGAGTTAATCAAACTGTTTCATATGCTAAATACTTTGATTGCTAGGCAAAACTAGATCAAATATATTTTCTTCTCTTAGACATAGACCATTTTTGTTCTTCTTAAAATACGTTTTTTTTTGTGATTACTATTTGTGATTTAGTGATTACTATTTTGAATGAATGAATGCTTTTTATAAACATTTTTTTGTTTACAATATATTTAATAGTTACAACATAGTTTAATGCCCAACTAGCTAATTATGTTCCGTACAAATTCCTTTACATTATACTCAACTGTAATATTTGACCAATTAAATACGTACCCAAAAAACTGTACCAATCAAATGTAATTATTTTTGTGACATGATAAAAAAGTGAAATTGATCCAGCAATCAACTTTAAGGAGGTCATAGCTAATATAAAAAATCTTACATATGAATAGCCCTAAACTTAAAATCCGAATGAAAGTCAAAATAATTGGCTATATTTTTCTTTTGATATGTGCTTTATTTAGAAGAATGGTTTGAAAATCTCATTGAAATGAATTTAAATTATATCTACAATGCACATATTCAAAGAGGTTGCTAAAAAAGTCCATTCGAGTAGTTTTAAACAGCTTGGTTTTTCTGGCGGTAAAGAATGTCAAGACAAATTATTCGATCGGATGGTCAGGGGGAAGGTTTAAATGTTTCAATAAATAATATGTGAGTGGAATTCTGGCTTGTTTTTTTTATCTTGCAAAGTTTATGCTTGTAAATACATAGTTGTCAAAACCTTACTCAGTGGCTACCTGTCGGACAGCTCGATGACTATTTCTGAATTCTTTCCAATTGAAGGCTGAGATGATCCAAATTTGAGCTCTGTGAGAAACCAGAATTCTATTTGTTGGATCGCTTAAACCACGAAAGTTTAAATGGTCGAGCAATTCACCAATATAATAAGATATCTAATTGGGTAGAAATTAACAATACGCACAAAATTACTTTGGGTGCATCATATGCAGTTTTCTTTCAGCAAGCGGAACGTTGTTGGCGCCGTTGCTGTCTGGACTGGCAATATCACCGAATACTTTGTGACATCATCGATGACCGTTAATATGAAGGGGTGACTTCACGTTGACTTAAGCATCGGTCCCATTATATATATATATATATATATATATATATATATATATATATATATATATATATATATATATATATATATATATATATATATATATATACATATATATGTATATTAAATCCAGGCAAATCATCCCCCATGGTGATTTCTTTTCCCCGCTCGGATCGAAAGCAAGCCTATTAGCGTCTTGGGCTCTATACGGGCATCTGCCTCCCATTATAGGCCAGTAGTATGATTGTCGCATGCGAGGTAACGACAAAATTGCTCCCACATGTCCTGCTTTCGGGTCGTCGTGGCACCGGTTGAGAATAATTTTTCACTCTGCTCTTGAGGTGATTCTTTTCCAAGTAGCTTGATCATCTTCATCCATAGTGTCCCCCATCACACAATTGGATCGTTTCACGGGCTGTATGGCTGGCACGCAGTGCTGCCATTTTACCACGTTGAATGCTAGATCTGGCATTATTTATTCCAAAACGGCATTCGAAATTCGGAGTTATCATCTAGCATTATTTTTAGCATTAAAACTTAGATTTCGGAATAATCTGGCACACATCTATTTTCTAACTTTCCCATCAAATTTTTCTCAATAAAAGGCTCTGTTCCTGAATCATGTGGTGGAGGAAATTCATGAAAAGTATAAAAACGCTCTCATGACATTTCCTTAGAAGTGACAACCAGAAGTGAAAGTTGTCTGATTTTGAAATAAGATAGTGATTATAGAGTCATTTTAAGCAGTAGTAAAGTGCCTCCACAAAAACACTCGACTTTCATAATAACATTGCGCGAAAAATATGTTGCTTGCCGTGCATATTTGAAAATACGTATTTGTGACACACCGTTTGATACTTTTCAGAATCTCGCAAAAGCTCAGATTCAACTGAAATCTAATCCAATTTCATGAAAGAGGAAAAGTTTTCAGTGTTCAGGCAAACAGCGTACAAAACTGACTTCATGGCAATGCATAGATTTCGCGAACAGACCTAACATGATGTAATGCTGCCGCATTTGAGCAAATATGCACTTTAGGCTAGATTATTCTGAAAATTTTAACTGTAAACCTACCCCCAGCGAACGAAACCGTTGTCGACCCATCAACCCCTGCTGCAAACCCTCCCGCTGCCGATGAATTCGCTTCAGCCAGATCGTAGCCAAAAGTACATTTGAACTAGTGCTATACCTTTGTGCTTTATAGAAGATCAACTATATATCCTGAACAAATGATGTATAGTCGATCTTCTATTCTTTGTCTACGATTCCCGGGATATCCCAATCCTAGTGACAAGTTATATTGACGTTGAAATAAAATGAAAAGGTGGATATTACTGAGGCAATTTTGGATTGCATTAAATACGAGAAATTTAGGTTTCTTGTTCCATTAAATCGTGGCGATGCTAAAAATTAGAAATGTGGTCTCGTCCACCTTAGACTCCCAGGAGCTTAGGACATCTACAAGTTCAAGTCTACCAAAGTTGTATATTTGCATTCTAGTTGTATATTTGTTTCTGAATAATGTGAATTAATTGTTTAGTTAGGGCTTCAAATGCAAGCAATCGCATCCAACACTTATTCTTTTCCTTCATTTAAAAATAAATAATCGTTGCTATTTTTATTGTGAGATTCCAATTAATGTTTTGAAAAATATTGGTTGAAATGAGATTTACACAAGAGGAAAAGATTTAGATGCAACTGACATATCTGTAATAGATAGAATCATCTTGAAAGGTAAATTTAAAGCTTCTAATTTTTTTTTATTATATACATAAATATATATTGTTTTCATATCGAATCATGTTTATTTGAATCAAATAAAAAATCATTATTTAGCATTCTAATTTTAGATCTTTCATTATTTAGCATTAAATTAAATCGAATCTAGCATTATTCGAAAAAAAAACCAATGGCAGCGCTGCTGGCATGTCGCACCGTCTTTTTTTATTTTATTCATTCACCAAACAAGGTACAATTAAATTATATATTAAAAAAAAGGACATCAAATTAAAATAAAAAAATGGAAAAGTAAAGTAAAGTAAAGGAAAAAGTAAAAACAAACAAGTTAAATAAGTAAAAAAACAAACAAATTAAAAAAAAAGAGTAACAAATAAATTAATGAATAGCAATCAATAAATAAACATTGACATAAAAGCTATAGCTTAAGGTTAAGGGTACGGATGGCATGGAAAAGAGAGGACTTGAAGGATGATTTGGAAATCGTAGGGGAATATAAATTGCTTATTCTGTTGAATACTCTGCAGCATCTATTTACTGGCTCATTAGCTCCATATGTGGTTGAATGAGAATATTCTTTTAGGAAACGATTGGACCTGGTGTTCCTCACAGGGATATTTATCAAAATTTTATTATTCAGGAATTCTACATTAATAGCGCCTCTAATGACGTCGAATGTGAAGCAGGCCGATATCACCATTCTTCTGGAGGCTAGTGTCGATAGGTTTAAATGACCCAGTCGAAACTCATAAGGGGGTAGGCTATTAAAGTCATAAGGGTTGTACAGCTCTCGCAAGGCGAAAAATAAAAATTGCTTTTGTATTGACTCGAGTCTGTCACTGTGGGTTTCAAAAGCAGGATTCCAGCTAATGCAAGCGTATTCGAGAATAGGACGTACGAGTGAAGTGTATAAAGATCTTGTAACCCACAGACTACGAAATTCTTTGGCTCGTCTTTTGATGAAGCCAAGTTGTTTGTTTGCACGAGAAAGTATTTTATCCTAGTGTAAAGTGAAGCGGAGTTTTTCATCTAAGATAACACCGAGGTCAACAATGTTATCTACTCGAGTTAGCACATTATTACCTAGGAAGTACGTATTGTGTGTGACCGTGCATTTTCTGGAAAACTAATAACCTGGCATTTATTAATGTTGAGAGAGAGATTGTTTACATTGCACCAATGATCAAGGGAATCAAGTTTGGATTGGAGAAAGAGGGCATCCGATTTGGATTCAATGGTCATATAAAGTTTGAGGTCATCTGCATAGAGTAAATGAGGTATGCCTGCTAGGACGTCAGATAGGTCGGAAATAAATATATTGAAGAGAAGTGGACCAAGATGGCTACCTTGGGGTACACCAGAGGTAGCACTAAAGTTTTTCGATAAAAATCCTTGAAATTTTATACATTGTGTTCGATCGCAAAGGTAGGAAGTCAGCCAGCTGAGTAGAGACCCGGTAATACCGAATTTCTGTAGCTTAAGAATTAAGGTAGAATGGTCAACTCTGTCAAATGCCTTACTGAAGTCTGTGTAGACTGCGTCAATTTGGTAACCTTTTTCCATTTTGCATAGGACGTCTGAGATTAGGATTGTCAAATTCGTGGTAGTTGAGCGACCTTTTCTAAAGCCATGTTGTTGCTCGTTCAGACGGGAATCAACTAGCGGAGACAATTTGTCGTATACTATCTTTTCGAAAAGTTTTGGAATCGAAGACAAAATGGCAATGCCCCTATAATTTTCAATACAGCGTCGATCACCATTCTTGAATATGGGTGTGACATAAGAAAGCTTCCAACTGGATGGAAAAACTCCTGACGAAAGTGATCTATTAAAAAAAATATGCAAAGGAGTTATAAGCTGCTCTACACACTTGCATAAAAAGATTGGAGGAAGAAGATCGGGTCCAGGACCTTTGTTGCAGTTGAGTTCCAAAATAGTTTTACGAATTTCATCGCGGGAGATTTCTAAATGGTTGACAAAAGCCGTTGGAGTTGAATCGGAGGAAGAAAGGTGTGAGTTTGTTAGGTCTGGTGCACTAAAAACTTTTTGGAAACTATCTGCGAATAGGTCACATATCTCTTTAGGGGATGAAGACGTTATGTTATTCAGAAACATTGACGATGGATAGCCAGTAGTTTTCCGCTTCACATTAACAAAATCGAAGAATTTTTTCGGGTCACGGACTATATTTTCGCCGGTTGACCTAATGTAAGTATCATAAGCCTCACGAGACTTTGCTGAAAATTGCTGAGCGACTTGATTATACTCTTCCTGAATAGCAGAACTAACGTCAGTATTTTCTCTAATCCGCTTATATAGTTTGTTTCTACGATTTCGCAAATGCCTAAGGTCTCTATCAAGCCATGGCTCAGACAATTTTGTTTTTTTTTTAATCTTTGGTGCATATCTTTCAACGGCGTCAAAAATTTTATTATAAAAAGAGGAAATGGCTGTCTCAAGATCCTGAGTTGAAAGAATATTCGTCCAATCAATAGTATCAAGAACGTGTTTAATGCTTTCATAATCAGCATTACGGAAGTCAAATACAATTGAATTATTGTAAGTTTTTAAGTAGGTGGAATTAGAAGTGGAAAGTTCTACTGACAGTGCTGTATGGTGTACGCTGTTGCAAAAAAGATGCTCAGCGTCATTAGTTGGACTAACCACTACTTCGTCATAAGCATTCGTGAAGACTAGATCTAACCAATTTCCATTTTGGTTGGGGATGTGGGAAACCTGCTGTAAATCATTACCATAAAAGGCACTCGCAAGATTGAAATCGTTGGTGTCTACCAGGTTTACGGGGAGAAGGTAAGAATCATTTTCATCCGGAACAAAGCAAAGATTCGGACGATTGAAATCACCCAAAACTATTATTTTATCTTTTTCGCTAAGTGATGTCGCTAATGAAGATATTGTGTCACAAAAATTGCTGTAGATGGATTCTTCAGATCTAGGGGGGATGTAGACAACAGCGATGTAAATTGAGTTGTTATTAGAGGAGATCCGAACAATTATACATTGGAAAAAAGCATTTGGGGTGGTATCAACGAGCTCACTTGAAAATGTGTTGCTAACAGCAAGTAAGACACCACCGCCTCGCGACTGACCCGTAGAACAATAATCACGGTCGCTTCTGTAAATGGTCCAAGTACTATCAAGAATCTCCTCATTTATATGAGAGGCATTAAGCCAAGTTTCCGTGATGGCGAGTAAATTAAAATGGCATGATTTGGCGTCAAGGTATAATTTACTTAGCTTGCCTCTCATACCACCACAGTTGTGGTAAAAAAGTTTGAGGCTTGTCTGAGTTTGGTTAGGAAAAATGCCTAACAGGGTTGACTGATCTTCGATGAGATTCAGATGTCATATTGCTACCTATACCTATGTTTGCGGCAGCCTGATTGGAAACCTTGGAGCAGATTTTATTAGCTACGCTAGCATACCTGCTTGAGTGAGAAGATGACGCGTCAAATGCTGGGGGTATAGATGCATAATTATTATTACGAGTAGATGCATTACGAGTAAAAGCATCAGTTAACGAAGAATTATCTGTTGTCACTAGAGACTGAGACTGAGAAGGTGATGAGAAAGTCTTATGGGCGGAAGGAAGTTGGGCAAAGGAGTGGCTAGGGATACAATTTTTTTTTACAATTTTTTGTTTCTTATTCCTAGTTTTGCCGGTAATGTTTCTCCAAGGGCTGAATGTCATTCCCTTCCAGTTGATGTCGCCGTTGTTTCCACTCCAGCACGTAAAAAGCCACGCATATTTTGATGGAACAAAAACTTTACACCGTCTGGAGGATTTATGTTTGGACTGAGGTAATAATTTCACTTCGTAATCTTTTATGTGAAAATCAGCTTCGAGAATCGTTCCCAACCATTTGTCGTCAGCAGAAAAAGGAATCCCTTTCACGAAGAATGCACTTTTGGTTGATGAAGTTGTTAATTTTGTGGACGTGTGTTTATTGGGAAGAATTTCGTTGGTTTTTTTTATTTTTTGTAAACGATTCTGCCAATCATTATGGGACCAAAAAGTACCGAATTTGTAAATTGGAGTTTCACAGTCTAGATTTGAAAGTTTTTCTAGAGTAGATGGAATTGTGCTCTCAGCTAGGATCCTAATAGGTGATGTTGCTTTGTCCTTCGTTCTCATATTGCTGACCGTTGTTTTGCTATTAATCTCTAACGTTGCGTTGAGGAGCTCTTGATGGAGTGTTATATCGTTCATTAATAAGTTTTCGTCTGCATCATTTGTTGAAGCATCGCAATGACGGTCTAAATCTTCCAATTTTCTGCTGATATCAGCTAACTTTAGTTGTTGCTCGGACAAAGCGTCTGTGAGTCTGTCGGTTTGCATTTTGAACGTTCGTGATAAATTTTCAAACTTTTCAAGCGTATCTTTGGTGTTTGATTGGCAAGCATAATTACTAGTATTATTATAAGTGGACAAATTCGAAGAAAAGGAATCCACTTTATCAGTAAGAGTATCCATTCTCTTCCCAAGAGTGTCAAAATACTTTTCGTGGCTCATAATGTTCGATTTCGGAAAGGAGGACGCCAGACCATCGAAATGATTTGATATTTCCGCGAGGAATTCCTCATTTGCTCGCGCTTGTGCTAGATGTTTAGATATTATATTATCTTTTTCGGAATTAAGAGTCCCGATGTAGCCAATCAAGCTGTCGTACATACTTTTTAAAAGAAGGTCAATATTTTGGCAATCCGTACAGATGAAATTGTTGAAACCCTTTGTCGTCCACATCAATATCATCCAATTTAGGCAGAAAGTACTCGGCTATCGTGTCGCGATATCAAGCACCAGTAACTGTAACTGCTTGACCAGCATCATTTTCGAAAAATTATGGTCTAATGAGGACTCCAGCCCAAAATCCGCACCAAACAGAGACACGTTGCGGATGCATTTGTTTTCGCCAAGCACATGTGGGCTCTCTGAAGTTCGAATGCAATAACTTTGATGATTAACGAAGCCATCAGGTGAAAATGAGCTTCATCGCTTAGGATGATTTTGCTCGAAAAATCAAATCAGCATTCACTTGTTGATTTTTGAATTATTTTTTTATATTATGCACAATTTCTACTAACCCTAAGCTGTCAGCTTCCAAACTATTTAGTTTTTTTGGTCGCCAGCACTTTTTCAGACAAATGGCGGCAAATTCAAATCTTGCGTGAGCGATGGGAGTTATAATAACAGCTATAGAAGTACGTAGGATTTTCTTCTCGATATATTGATTTTCGGCCAAATGGCTCACTTCTAAAGTGAAAAGTGATAAATTTGCCTAACAAAACGTCATATAATTGTTAGCAACAAATGAACTATGCAATGTAAACAAAGAAATCCTACGTACTTCTATAAACGGTGTATTTTTCAAGATGTGTTCAACATTTCAAGTGAATCGGTTGAATATTGTATGAGTTATGTTTCCGGCCAACTTGAAAAATGTAATTTTGAGATAAACGCGTTTGAAGTTTTGAGTAATTGAAAATCATGAATAATTTTGCAACACCGTTAATCTGCGATGCCTGCATCATATAATCGGCCTTCCAAATTATCGTCCTGCTCTTGCATTTATTTTCTGCTTGATCAGACACCGATCTCTCTGCAAGCTTTAGGCGCTGTTTGTCGATCTCCAGGCACATTTTGTAGCTTTTCGGGCCGATTTCCAAATCCATTATGTGCCAAATTGAAGAAAGCCTGTCGGTGTACACATAAACTGCAATATTCGTAACTAAATCGAAGACTGTTTCACTTCTCGAAATGGATTTCCGGGCCAATGCCCACACAGTCGAGTTGAAGCTTTCGTTACTGTTTTGTTCGTAACCGCTGATGCATCGAGTTAGAAGATCTTCACTTTTCAGTTCTTCGTAGTCTGGTTTGATAGCTTCATAGACTTTAATTGGAAGAGTTGGTTTATGTTTGTACTCAGCCAAAGTATTTGTACACGCAGAGAAAAGTGTAATGAAATCATACAAAATTTGCAATTAATTTTATCGCAATAGTAGTAATTTTTTACCCCATTACCTTTGTAATCAATCGCACTACACATTTTACTACTTTGTTGTGAATTATGTATACATGAATGTCTTTACTACAGCGCAATGAATATGAGTGAGTTCTAGTATGTAATGGAATTGACTATTATTTGCAGGAAAATAGTAAATTTTCATCAAATTTGTAATAACATTCATGTTTTCATATGGAATTTTCGGAATAGTAAATTATATTATCCACTCTAGTAAAAATCACTGCCGAAATTTCTCTCCGTGTAGCTTTATCCAGCACCATGAATCCTCTCCAATAGGACAATTGTCGCCAGGCGGCTTTGTACTAAAATTCAAAATCCAAGTCCTTGTAAATTTTTCCCGGCGATAATCTTTTGGGACATTATTTTCGACGACTTAAGGGACCGTTAAAAAACGATAAAGAAAAAAGTTTTTTATTTTAAATTCTAGAGTGGCCTAACCTCTTAAATAATTGGTTCTCTTAATAGTTCTACCGCAACAATATTTCTTTTTTAATTGCTAAATCAGTAATCAATTTTCTATTGAAAGTTCTATTTTTGCAACAATTCAAATATCTGCGATGCTTAGAGAATGCACTGTTTAGCTTTTTCTATCAAATTTCCTTGTTCTTTAGGAATTTCATAGCTTCGCATATAGGAAGAATTGAGGCTATGCGTGCTACAGTTAAAGGCTGAGGCATATGTTAGCCACAATTTTTCTGAAAAACATTAAAATTTTCCATCAAAATCAGTAGATAATAAGACACAGTAGTATGTTTGTAGAATCAATAAAACATGAAAACACTGTACATATTTGTGATTAAATTTTATCTCTTAAGCGACACAAAAAACGTATACCGCAACATATGTCACTGATGCAATTTTCATGAGTTCAAATTGAATGGTCAGCTTGAGACACTATCCCTGACCAAGATGCACACTCACCGTTACATCAGTATCATTTTTCATTCATCAAATAAATTGACATTTGATTGCTCGTCAGTACACGTGTATTCCTTTTCTTTCTCTCTCCATACATTACTCTCGGCCAGAATTTCACTGCCTCCTCCCTTGTAGCGAAAATTAAATGCTTTACGTTCCCAAAACACAGTGTTTAAGTAAAAAGAAACAATTTATCCGACATTTTTTCGTCGACCTAAGAAGGGTAGTTTTTTTCGCAATGTAGTAGGACATGGTGAAATATGTATGTATCCAGCGCCAGAAATAAATTCGAAGATAGGGTGGAACAGTTCGGATAACATTCGTACACTTGAAAGACTCCAAGAGAATGAAATTATTCCGATTCCATCTCAGTTTTATTGTTAATTAAAGACGAAACAGGTCGTCCATTCGAGTTTCGACGTCATTTAACAAAAAATTAGCTTTAGTGAAAAAAAGTAATTTCGAGGATCGTAAATTTTATTCCTTATGCTAATTTGCCTCTATCAGAAATTTACATAGCAAATGATGTTTGGTTCCAGGCAGCAATAGTGAATGCTGTTTAACCCTTTTCACGGTAATCGCGAGCCAAGATGTTGCTGATGTCGCTCCGAACGGACAATTGTCGTTTAAGATTCGCCGAAAATGACTCCCAGTGGAGTAGTTTGATCTGGTGGAATAGCGAAATTATTGAAGAATCGTTAATTTAAGCACAGGACAGAAGGATTCGCGTCGTTAGTGTCGCATTGAGGTTTAGAAGTTAGCTTTATCTCCGGACAACACTTATTTATGATTTTTGAATGAATATTTGGAGAGAGAAAAAAAGATAATTTCAAGGAAGAGTTCAAATGCAAATCCATGCAATCAGATATGCTTCGATAAGAATAAAGATATCATATTAGCATGTTGATTCGATAGAGTGGTCGATTTCATGAAAATCAATCAGATTGCCCAAGCTTGAGCGACTTGCTGATAATTGTAATCAAAGCTGAAAATTCGATGATGCATGAGGGTTCTTACAAATTCAATATACAAGTTAACATCAACACGTGCCCATCATATCTGACCAAACAAATATACTTGCACGCGCGGGCTAAGACTGCCGACGCCGCACACTGGGAATCCCGATTCTAACTGGAGAAAATTATTTTTTTGGATTAAAAAGGGCTTAAAGATTGGAATAGATTAAAAAAATAATTAAAATAAATATACGAGATAAAAAGCATGTATTTTAAGTCTTTTTTATTTTCTATTAAAATCAAGTATTATTATTACATATATATTACAAAAATTCAAAATCAGAATCATTTTTCGATTCGCTCGGAGAATCCTTCTCCGCTTCGCTATCATTCAAATCCTCTTCAACTGAATCCGCGATCAGCTCCCTTGCATCAGGACTCAGCTCCTTCAATGGGACCTTCTTGAAAGTTCAAAGGCCTGTAATAACAGGATCCGATAAGACCAAAAGCATGTGAACTCAGTCTTCACAGGTTTTTATATATGAGGACTTTCTACTATGCTGGCCTCTGAATCGCCTGATGCCTTTATTGCTAGCCTGCTGTACCTCCTCTGAAAACTGCCCTATTCGAACAAGAGCATGTTTGATGGCTAAAGAGCCATGAAAAAGGATTTTATGTACGCTGGGAGGCATCCTGTACCAGCCATATAGCTCCACAAACAGCTAGGCGGTACCACAAGCAAATGTGATGAACTTTTTTCCCTGATTATATTTCCGCTTGAAATTACCTGCAAAAATAAGAAAAAACAAATAAGAAAAATTGATTGCCATAGTGAAAAATTTGAGGAAGTTGTTTTATAAATACCTGGAGAATAGTTACAAATCTAGATATTAGTCGCTTATCAACTCCTGTAGCTGCAGCGGCTTCATCTGCATGCTTAAAAAATTGGCGGTACAAGTTCTCGATGTTGGACGTCCCACTTCTTTGGACAACTTTGTCCACTTAGACTACTGACACACTGCTTGTATAAATACCAGGTTATCGATACCACGGTATTCATATATTGTGAGGGTGATACACTGCGCCTGCGTGGTATTGTGTGACATCACCTGTCAAAAGTGAAAATTGTAAAATCAAGTGTGTAGTGCAAAGTGAAATGGAATCTGAAAAGCAATTATTACAATTATTAGCAAGTTCGTTTCAATTACAGCTTCAAGCTGAGGCATTAGCTGTGGAAAGAAAACGCCTAAGCGAATTAGCGTGTCGAGCCCACCGTCGGAGTAAAATGTTTCGACGACGAGCTTTGATACTGTTGCTGAAAAAACGCAGAGCCCGGCGTGTTTGGACAAGAGTAAATATAAAATCAATTGACACTTTGTATCGCAAACTAACAAAATATTGTTTAGGTGGAGAGTTCAACCTTCTGGGAGGAATCTGTTCAGCGTTTCAGCGAAAAACAGTTTAAAGACGCATTTCGCGTCAACCGGGAAACATTTGGCTTTATAGCTGGTAAGTTGGGGCATCTGGTACGAGAGGACACCAATTTTCGGGCTCCCATTCCGGTGGCAAAACGGCTAGCCGTGACCCTTTACGCGCTGGGGTCATCTGCCGAATATCGGACTATTGCAAGTCTGTTCGGCATTGGACGGACAACAGTCGGCCATATAGTTTTAGAGGTGTGCCGTACACTTTACGATGTCTTAGCAAAGGATTTTTTGCAAATATATCCTCTATCAGAGAGAAAAATAGCGGAGCTTATTAGCGGATTCGAAAATTTGGGTTTCTCACAATGCTTGGGAGCAATAGACGGGTGCCATATAGAGGTAAATGTACCCAAGGCCGAAGCAACAGATTATTACAATTTTAAAGGGTGGCATTCGGTAATTCTGTTCGCTGCAGTGGATTACTTACAGGTTTACTTACATAAATTTTGGAAGCCCAGGCCGCTGTAGCGACTCTGCAATTTTCGAGGCATCTCAATTGAAAAGATTGCACGAAACCAACCAAAACATTTCTAAATTTTCAAAAGATATTGAAGGCGTGAGCATTCGTCCATTTTTGATTGGAGATTTAGCTTTCCGCTTATCGCACTATTTAATGAAGCCCTTCCCCTTTAATGTTTACCGAAACGAAGAGGAAAAACTTTTCAACTATCGTTTATCGAAATGTCGGCGAGTAGTGGAGAATACTTTCGGGCACTTGAAGGCACGATTTCGGAAATTAGGCAGAGGACTCGAGTTGCACATCGACAATGCTCCGACGATAGTAAAAGCATGCTGCGTGTTGCATAATCTCTGCAATGAGAGCAACGACAGCATTAAAAAATCATGGCTGAAGGAATTGCAGAAGAAATCAACAAGAGAGCAACCCCGAAGAAGCAACTATCATGCTTGTGCAACAGGGGTGGTTGTTCGAGATGCCATAGTGAAATATTTAGGTAAGTTCATAATCAATTTATTAAAATATATTTGGTAAAAGTTTAATCATTTTTAAAACATACTAAAAACATAACTGTTTAACTAATACTTATTTTGAAAGCTGAAGCAAAATTTGTTCTTTCAAGTCGCAATTCTTTCAAGAAGCGCTAAATGCCTGTCGTTTGCTTCATTTGCTTTTTCGACATATTTCTCAAATGCAACAGTTTCTCTTTCTGCAAGAGTTAACAGCTGCTTCACGCTACATTCATCTTTGTCTTTTCTTCTTTTAGGCCGCGACCTCGAATCAGATGAAGTGGACGTAGACATCACTGATGGCCCCGCCAACCCATCGTCCGAAAATGAATCCGGGGACGCCGTTTCCGTTGACTCGGAACATTCATTTAATGGCTGGCCTGATGCAGAAGATGGAATATCTATGAATATGCATAATGTACATTAGTGCGAATAAAGAATGAAATGTTAAAGAATAAACTTACCTATACTTTCATCTACCAACTCGTCGACTCGATTGTACTTGAATTTACCCAACATCTCGTGAATGACAGAGTAAAACTCCCACTCTGAGGGTGTTCCACCACTTTTTCCACATTTAACTTTCTCCATCCTGAAACCAATCGATTAATTTCACGTTAACGAAAGCACAATCAAATATAATTCAAACGTACCTGTATTTTTTTGTTAAATTTTGGATGCGCGTTCTTGCTTCCTCCGATGAAAGAAACACTTGGTATTCTTTCATGTCGTTGCATATATCCGCAAGAACGTGTGAATTTCTGCGGCAGCTTCTCAGCTCCTCCAAATGGCTCCTCCATACATCCACAAAAATTGCCGTTTCGTTGCGCGACAAAATAGTTCTTCTTTTCTTTTCCATTTTTATCCCGATATACATATGTGACTTTCAAAATGAAATCATTCTGTGACATTTGTCAATGAATTGTACATACTGGAAAGTTTGGTTACAATTCTCACCACTGCCTGGAAAATGGCTCTGCTGGCAGTAAAATCTTCGCTAAACCGGGTAAAATTCAACCGGTTTCTATACCGTCGAACGTCGTAGATACCCTGCATATACCGCTTTGCCGAGCTGGTTTTAGCTCAGAACTGGGTGATACACTGGTGGTATACACGATACCATAGTATCAATACCAGCAGTGTGTCAGTAGTCTTATATCCTTATAGAGTCCCATAAAGCCTTCTACATATTTTTTTCCCTGGTTTCAACCTTATCCTTCTCATGAGAGGTTGCCCTCACATGGTTGGCTTTCTAAACTACAATTTATAAGCTTTATGCAGGATGCATTCTAGGAATTTTTTCCATGCACTTAGAGTACTGAATCCATATTGCAAGTTTTCCGTCTTAATCGGTCGATTTGTAATATTTTCTAATGCATTCATTTCAGTAGGCTTACAGCCACACAAAAAGCATGATTAACTGGAGGTTTCGGTAAGAGCACTTATTATTTTTGTATTTTAAAATAAATCTTGACATTTTTACCTATAAATAACAAAATATGTATTTAAAACAAACTTTTAATGCTAATAACTTTTTAATGCTATTTAATGATATTAGTGATTTTTGTCTCCTAACTACCTATCTTGCTGTTATAACATCAAGACCGGTAGTTACGAATATACAATAAATAATACTAATTTAAAAAAAAACATCATTAAAAATAATTGGCATTAAATGTTTCTTTGAAGGTCTTTAAGGTATAGAGTATAATTAGAAGGTGAGGGTCCGTTTAGGATTTGAACTGAAGATTTAAATTTTATAATTCTGACCCCAGAATTTTTGTTTTATCCCAATTAATAGTACATTATGGCTCTCCATTTTTGAATATGTTATTGATTATACCATAATAAAGAAATTCTCAAAATTGGAAGTCAATGAAATCTAATGAAAGAAAGTTGCACATTAAAATGTGAAGAATTTTTCAGTTTCCACGAAGCAAAATCACAGTCTCTTATATTCTAATGGTATGAACTTACCTTTTACAACTGAGCGTTTTCAGTGCTTGAGACTTTTTTTTGAAAAGTATCTAAACAAGTTAGATGAACACTCAAACGAAAATAAACATTCAGGGTTCAGGGTCACCGAGCAGTTAATACAAAGTAAGGTCACATTAATGTACCGCGAGAGCGTCTCACACTATACTTGCATTCGATCGTTTTCACAGTAACTTCTTACACACTATTGTTCGTTATAACAACAAATTTTTTGTGGAATTAAATTTACTGAAGCCTTAAGAAACATTTCCTGTACCTGAAAACATTACATTTTGTCATTGATTTTTTTACTTTTGTCCAGCTAGAATCGTGATTCAGCCCATGCATCGATGCATCGAACAATTCGATGCAAATCGGGAAATTGGACACCAGCAATAATTTAGCATTTAAGCTCATGTATTAGATTGTAAGACGTCTTTTCGTATTTCAACTTTTGAAGAATAAACAACTAGAGCTCAGCCCTGAAGTGTATTTTTTTAATCAAACAAATCTTTTATTTGTTAACATACATAGGTACATATTGCATAGTTTATGACTTAGCTATTGAAACTAACACAAAACAAGAGTTCTCTAAAATGGTAGTCGAATTTACACAACTTCAATGAATTTCAGTTTAAAATACATATGAGAAACATATTTTATAGAAAATAACGCTGCCGATAGTGATTTTCAGTCGAATTTATGATCATTGCAATTTTTTGATTTGTCCGAAAGGCGAAAGCAAGAAATAGTCGAACTGACTTTCGAAACTTGGAAAATCCTTTGTTCCGCTGCCATGCCAGCGAGCGAATAAACGAGCTGCTTGTGGGAAACGAAGTGTTTATAACACCACCCTTGGAAATATTGATTTTCCCATGGTACGTGATTGGCATTCAGAATGATTCTCAAAAGGAGTTCTTCAAAGTAGCATTCTGCTTGTACGTAGATGATGTGTGCACATCCGCAACCACCTTCCATTCATCTGTAGCACCTACCGTCCTTGTCAGTGAAGTAAACTTATTTAGGAATCTACAGGATAAGACGAGATAGGTTTTCTCTCCAGAATTCGGAGAAAATGGCAAGGAATTTGTCTTTTAGTGCAAGAAATTGAAGTTGTAATAATATAGTTTGTGCACTAGCATTGCTAGAAATTGCATTTTCTTCATATATCAGCACATATGGGTAACACAAAAATCGTTTGAGCAATACGTTCGGAGAAGATAGAGGTATTTTTAAGACTGGTTCCATAGACAGTTTTCCCGTATTTACTATATTATCATGAATCATCACTATGTTGTGTATGCATCAGCACGTAAGACGCTAATACTAAAATCGTATATTTCAAATCACTAAAGCTGAGTTGCATTTGAGGTGTGTGAATTTCGGATTTATTTAAATTTATCTTTAGAATTTTATTTTTAGCAGCCTCCTCGGTCAATTACCTCTTGAAAAATAGATGATCTTAGAGTCATGCGTGCTCAATGCGATGATTAACCAGATCAAAAATATATCCTAATTTAACCATTCACTCGTGTGATTGGTGCTAAGATTATCAAGTGCAACGGCGAGCTCACGTTGCGCTGATGTAAAGGCCCCACTCAGTCCAAAAGGCTTGAGTCCATTTGGGCTGAGTCCATTTGGTTTAAGTCTAATTTAGCTCGCCAAATATTATCTCTGTTCTCGCCACTCATGATAGAGCTTTGGTCCTGTCAGTCCATTCCAGTCAATCTGTGTAGGTACTATTTCTGGTGTGCTGCATTTTGTTTGTTTTCTTGTTTTATTTAGAAAACTATAATTGAAATAATATGAGCAAGTTTCTGGCGGTTTACAGATGTTTACGTGTTTCCCATCCATCGCACCGATGCAGTTGGGAAAATTCCAGTGTTTTTAAAATCTCACGTTAACTGCTCTGCAATCAAATTGGATATAACTAAAGTATCACAAAATAGCATATTTAGTACTTTTATGCTATTTTTGAATGCTTTCATAATCGCCCAGCAAGTTTCAATAGCAATATCACTCAAGCTTCTGGATGAAATTCTTGTCAAAAATTTGAGGTCATCATAGCTTTGCTCCAAAGCTGGGAATCGTAAAGTTGCAGATAGTCTTTCATGTGGTCAAATAGCGTCGCGCATTAAAATACAGGCGGGCCTCGATTTACGTCGCCTCGATTTAAGTCGTTTCGATTTACGTTGTCTTACTTTTTGATTTCTAGCTTCGATTTACGTCGGAAAAATTTCGATTTGCGCCGGAAAAATTTCAATATATATTTTTTGTGCATGAACATATCTGCGAATTTCCTTTGGTTGGAAAAAAATTGTTGCCAGAGGTAGAAACAGATTTCGAAAATGTCGAGCTTGAGCAAATTCGGAAAGATATTATGGGAATGGATGTCGAGAGTTATTTTTCCGAAAATGATGTAGAAGAATTTTTAACTTGTAATGAACAACCCCTATCTACCGAAGAACTTTTCGATTATTCAAATGTGTCAAATGTGGATTCAAATGTGGAAGTATTTTCAACCGTGCTCTTCAAGACAACAGCAAAATTCTGTGGAATCGGAAATAGATGAAGTAGTTCTTACTGGAAATAAAGACATAGATCCGCAGAAACAAATGAAATAAAATAAATTATTTGAAAGAGACATATAACAACATTACAAGTATGCGCATACATGCTACATACACATGTAACTACTAAAACTAATTTCTTTTTATTTTGCATGTTACTTTAGCATTTTATATTGAAATAACGTTATTTTATACTTATTGTTTTTTTAAATAAATGTTATTGCTTTCCGTTAATAAACAATCGTTCTGCGAGACAAATTTTTCATTTCCATGGACTAGATTTCTGTTGGATTCGATATATGTCGTTTCAATTCACGTCGCGTTTTCCCGGTCCCGAAAACGACGTAATTATCAATGTTGCTACAATTTCCAATGAATTCTCATAAGTCTCATCATCAAGAGCCGAATTTGTTAGTTCCTTCAATAATTTTATATGATTATATTTAGGCCTATCTTTCAGTCATTCTTCCGCCCATATTATTTCTTTTTTACATTTCAACAATAGTTCTTTTTCATACTCTAAATATTCACTAACAATTAAATAATCTAAATACCTTTTTTTCACTCATTATTCATGATTATCAACCTATCACTTGTCAACTAATCAATTAATAATCTCACAATCATTAATGAGATTTTCATAGTTCAGCGTGTGATTCAAGACTGCGACGTTATTTAGACTAAGATTTCAGCACACACTACCATTCCGTTGGATGAATTGGCAAAACTCGACCTAATATATCCCCACACACGTTCGAACCAAAGAATGGCCCGATGTCCTGAGGCCATGGACTTTGGAATGATTGAAAATCCAAATTGGTTGCATCAGTCTATGAATCCATCCGGTTTGTCCCACACACGGTGAGATTTCGGTCTGGCCTCAGACCATTTGGCCTGCTGGATTGCTAGGGATTGGGGGCTCAAAGCAATAATTCAGGAGTTATCTGAACCGTGGGAAGGAGCTCGTTTAAAAATAGTGGACAGCAGTATCATTCTGACACTACCCAGATCGAAGAGGGTGATAGGAATCAAAAATGGCTATGAAACTGTTGCAAAGCAGATCACAGATTTTCCAATGCAGAGTTCGAAGGTACTCGATATCAAGAAACCGGTAGCATGAAACGAAAATATGGAGTCTGACGGCCTAATATTGCAGCATTTTGGCAAAATGGCGTTGGGTGTAGGCAGCGGCTGAAGACTGGAGCAATTAAGAGAGATACCAAGCTTTACTGGTAGAAAGGGGATCTGGTTCATTGCGAGAGACTAATAAGGGAACTCTCCAAATAAGCCAAAGTAGCTGAGAGAACGCAGATATTGCAATATAAAAAAACTCTAGCGCACCTGAACCGCTAGAAAACTAATTTTCGAAGAAATTGTCTTTGAGTGACAATGTGGAAAGACGTAATACATTTTTTTGTAGAATCATATCAACCATTCCTTGTTCAAAGCAACAAAACTCAACTATAACACAAATGATGAACATGTGGAGTGCTGGCAACATTTTCCCAACGAAGCAGCAATAAGTTTACCATAACAAGCTCATACTTAAATCAACTTATCCTTTGAATTTCGTTTTCATCGGAGGATTTCATCGAAAGCTTCAGTGGTTAAACGTTGTTTGAAGCTGCCATCCGAAAAATGTTCAAAACTTGGAAAATTTAAAACTTGGTTTCTTAGTTTTATTGCAAATGTTTTGCATATGTGTATGTAATTTGAAGCATCTGTTGATGCAATAGTTACGAAAATGGCTAAAACTGGTTACCCTGTACCAGCAGCAAAGCAAAATATATACCAAATCTGCTTGACGTTAAGTTAAACCCAACCAGTAAATTTCGTTTCGATTGAATCACTGCGCTAGAAGTTATACGGGTGAAAAAAATTTTAGGGCTACCACCCTCAAAACTTTTCAAATTTTTAAAGCGTCAATATTTGTTGTTAATTTTCATTGCAGGATCGTTCCCATTTGCAAATCTAATGACATAATCGCGCAGTAAAGAAAATCCAAAAAATAAAAAAAAATGGTCATAGCTGGCAGTCCTTTCACGATTTTTGCACGACATTCCTATGACATTTGGCTCACATTAAAATCTATTTATTGCATAAACTTCATTTTAATATCATGACTGCACCGGAAGTTATAGGGAAAAAAGCTTTATTTTGCTGAGCAAATTTGCAAGATTTAGGAGACCAAAATCACCATAGCTGGCAACCCTATTCTAATTTTTCAGTCAAATTTTCACCAAATATTACCTTAAGTAAGATCCAAATATTGTGTGAATTTTGTTTCAATCTGATGGCTGAATCGGAAGTTATAGGCCAAAAAGCTGTTTTTTTTCTCAGTGATTTTTCAAGATGGCACCACTGCCACAGGGTTGCCCGCATTTCAAAATCATTTCTATCAGACCTGGTCCTAGTTAATACCAACATGTCCTGCAAATTTCATTATGATCGGATAATCCGGTCGTCAGTTCTCGTGAACAGAACTTTCGAGTGCTGAAAATAGAGGTAATTTAGTGATGGGTTGCCGTTCTTGTGCAAATCGGAATTTTAAAAATTTCAAACTGACATGATGCACAAACGTTAAAATTTATCAATGATTTGAATTTTTTGTCAAAAATCAAAAAATTTTCAGCACGTTCAATGATTTGAAGGATTTTTTTTCAAGAGCCTGCCGCTGCTACAGGGTTACCCGCACTACCTTGGAAATCCATGTGTGCTAAATTTTAGTCAACATCAATACGCTCTGCAAATTTCACGGTGATCCAATGTTTTTGTCAGAAGTAATGACAAATCAAAATTTGAAAAAAAATCCTTGCCTACTTTTAGGCACCCTGCACCCACACACGGCTCCAAATTTCCAATTCTTTACCATAAACAAGCTAAGAACATAATAAGTTTGCATTATCAATACTTATTTTGAACAAAAATTCACGCTGCTTGGAAATATATGAGTACCTCAAAATTCACTAAAACGCTCGCCGCCGCCAAAAGGTTTAAAATATCTGAAAACACTTTTAAATTGAAAACACTGAGTTAAAAATATTGAACTTCACAGGAGAGCATAAACAATTCATTTCGGCTTCGGCATTATCACTTTTATATGTAATTTTTTCCCAGTTCATATAAATGAACCGCAAAAGTACACTAAACGTACAGTACGTTTAGTGTACACCGTTTGTGTACGGGTTGTGTAGGTGTACACATTCCGTATTGTAGAGGATAAGGTGTGTGTACTTTGTACAGTACAGTATTCAATCGTAGCGTACATTTGCATCGTGTCTGTTTCGTTCGGTATATCGGTTGTGTACATGTACGCAAACATTATAGACTGAGGTAGGGTATGTGTACTTTTTGTAGTGAATGTGTTTGCGTACGGGCGTCAGAAATGTACGGTACAGTACACTAAGGTACGGTACCATAAGGTTTTTTTTCGTTCACTGGAATTTTACCAAGTCGTGGACCTACCTACTAAATACATCTACGTTCTCCGAAAGTTTTAGCTCAATCGGATTGGCCACTCCAGAGATTATTTCCCTTAATCATTTTGATGATATATATATATATATATATATATATATATATATATATATATATATATATATATATATATATATATATATATATATATATATATATATATATATATATATATATATAAAGAAATATGAATTTTCGGCGAAACGAGTTTAATACTACTTTTCTTCGAAAATTAGTAAAAAAAGAAATACGGAAAGCCAGGTGGAGCTCCTAAAAGGAGCTGTTTGGAAAAATCGAGTTTTTGTTGGAAACAGTGAAACTAAGAAAGCTGCTTGCTGAGCACTCTGTCATGTCAAGTCAACTTTTCAAGTCAAATGGGGACCAGACTTGTAATAGATTTGAAAATTCATTAAAGATTCTCGCAGAAACTTACTTTCCAGACTGTTTGGATGAATCCATCCCGACAAGCACATGCGACCAAGTTAACGGCTTTCATGATGCGACCGAGATAGGTGAAGCTTTGGAAACGCACGACAACAACAAGTTCTTCAAGTTCCCTGGTCCAGATGGAATTGCCCGCCATGTCAGGTTCTTGCATACCATTGACCACTTCATCGAGTATATCCCCGGGGGCTGAATAATGACTGGGGGAAGAAAGTAGGCCTTGGCATCAACTCCGATGAAACCGATCTAGTACTTTTCACAAGGAAATACAAGAACTCTAAAATATACCCATTCAATTTGGGCGGCTTCAGGCTAAGTTTAAAGTTTTTGGGTCTTATTCTGGACAGTAAGCTCACCTGGTTCAGGAAATTAGAGAAAAGAGGGATCTACGCTACACAGAAGATGCTGGGTACAAATTGGGATCTTAGTCTTGTTTCAACGCATTGGATTTATGGGGCGATAACAAGGCCGATCCTTGCTTTTGGTTTTCTGATCTGGCAACAGATAAAATCACCTTTGTTGACACAGCGAACAGATCTTGGCGATTTGCGGCTCTTAGGTACCTTAACCACGACTCTTTTGTCATCGTTCAAAATTCTATCTTACCTCGTTTGACTATTTTGTTAGAGGTGTTTCTGGAAAAGCTGATGTCACAAATTTGGAATTGGGACACTAAGAGTCAAGATCCTTTGGTCATAGTAGTATTGAAAAGGAGTATGCAAGATGCAATGACTTCTTAACTTCATCTGAAGTTATCCGAAAATCGCAGGAGATGGACAGGAGTGTGGCACAGTAGCCATTCGCATCAACACCAACAGATCTAAAACAGCAGCAGAAGTAGGAGCTGCAGCGTATTCATGATTTAGGCTTCCAAAACAAAGAAGTATTTTTTTTTCAATTCAAAAATTGGCAGAACTAAGATCTACATTTTCACAGAGGTTCAAACTGCGGCAAAATTACTGATGACTTACACATGTAAATCGCAGTATTCAGGCCTTGAAGGGGCTTGCCAATAGCAGAAGAGTGAGAATTTACCGGGTTCCCGGTCACAACAGCATTTTTAGGAATGACAAATCGGATGCACTAGCATAGCACGGGGCCAATCTACTTCTAGTTGGATTGTCAGACATTCCAATTCCTACCTAAAATGTGGAGGACTTAATTGACTTCTATGTGATAAAGTTTGCGGTTTGTCGATAGCGAACAGCTCAAACCTGTAACTTAAATAAATTCCTTGTTAAGAGGGATGTTGATTTTAGCGGTTGGTTTATATATCATCGCAACAACTAAATTCCTCCTTGCGTCAAACTGAATTTACTAAAACCAGATGGTCCATGTCATTACAGTCACTATCTCGTAGTAGAACATGTCATGGAACTGCGACACCTAATTAGCGACGCCTGTAGGAAATGTCATGAGCCTGAGGTCTCAGAAACATGGGTTTATAAAAGGTTTATCTTCCACCTCTAAACTCTTAGCATTCACCAACTTCGTCACTTCCGTCTTAGACCAACAGAAGCAAGTTGATGTAATATACACTGATTTCGCTAAGACTTTTGACTCTGTTGACCACAAACTCCTTCTTTTAAAACTCTTCTCTTGTCCTGGTTCTTATCCCATGTTTCTGGTCGAAGCTGTGTTGTATCTGTAAATTCACGTTCTTCTTCTCTATATTACCCTTTTTCTGGGGCTCGTCAATGCTCGATACTAGATCCTCTGTTATTCTTGGTATTTACCAACGATCTCCCTTCCGTTCTCCATTCTCCCTGTCTGCTATTTGCTAATGACTTTAAGATATTCAGAGAGATTGATTCGCTTGAAGATTGTCACCAGTTGCAGTATGATCTTTGTGCTTTGAGTGAGTGGCGCTCAACGAACTTTCTTACTCTGAATATATTTGAATGTCACCTAATGTCTCACACTTGTAAAATGTCTAGTCTAACAAGAATCGTCTCTTGCGGCTGTCGATAATTTTAAGGACCTTAGTCTGCTCTTCCACTTGAATCTTAAATTTGATAAACACATTGCATACATAACTGCCAAGGCCTCTTGTTTGTCCGCCTTCGTCTTCAAGTCTTCCTCTCGTTTTACTAACGTCACTACTTCCGTCCATCTGTTCTTGTCTCTTGTGCGTAGCATCCTCGAATACTGTTGTCCGGTCTGGACTCCTCACCTTGTCTATTCAAAGGATGCGTTTGCAGCGTAGATTTACACACTCATTATTATTTAAGTTTCACATACCTTATTGTGAGTATAGTGATCGTTTGTCCTACTCCAAATTCCTCCTTTAAAGTCTCGTCGAGTGTTCCTGCTCTTCAGGCTCTTCCACTGTCCTACGCTATCTGACCTTGGCTCGAAGCTTTTGTTTTGCATGACTAATCGCTAAGAAAGTTCTTCGTCCGTGTTCCATTCGCCATTATTGCGTATCCTCAAGAGACACAATGAACTATAGCTTGGTCCTTTACCACTAATCCTCTCTCGTTTTAGACGGCATATAGCCTTAATTCTTGAAACTTCTCATAATTTTTTATTTTTTTTTATAATTTTTCATTAAGCCTTTTTACATTATTGTCTTTCGCTAATTCTTTTGTCATTATTTGATTTTTTATGTTTATCTTAATTATATTATTCTTTGTTTTGTATTATATTGCTATCGTATTTCACCGTTTTTTGATTGTGCATATCTTTCATTTCATGAATGATTTAATGAGTTATCTCTGTTTTTCTCATTCTGTTTTTATAATTGGGCTCGCTCCTGTTAAAACGGAAATAAATAAAATAATAAACATTAACCAGATTCTGCAACCACTGCTATAATCTCAAATGTATAGCTTCAATGCTCGACCGAATTTGAAACATGTGGCCTTTTTTTTAATTGTTTGACTTATTTAAATCCTGCCTATCGCCGATGCATTTTAGTTGCAATGATTGTCAATCAAATATTTTTTTTCATATTTTTAATGCTCATATTTAGCTTTCTCAAAGTTTAATCCTCTATAGAAAATCGCATTTTATCCATAGAAAACGAATTTGCATAGCTCTACTCTTGAAAACGAAAGCAAATCAACAAAGTCTTCCTTGAGTTAAAGTAGAAATCAAATTTGCATCGGTTTAAAAATTAAAAAAGATTTGGCCACCTTACTTAGTTTTCCCCAACACCTGGATTTCCAATCACCGCATAGATCATCGAAAATTTCTCTTGAACAAAAAAAAACACCCTTATCAGCACTCACTGTAAAGTGCTCTCTCATCTTTTATTTACGGCGATGGTGGTAATCTCAAAACTGAACCATAAATTTCACAATTTCCGTTTTTCTTTCCTCGTTCTTTTCCACTGGCACTTTGAACTAAGTGCAAGCAACCACGGGACCTGTTTGCGGACCACTCTTTTAATACTCCTTCATTCCCATGTCCCCACGATTCCGGGAAACGCCATCGTACAAGATGGACGAGCACCTGGAGTATCGTAAAACCGAATCTTAAATAAGTTAACAAAATCTCCGGTAATTAATCATAAAAATTCGCACTCTCGCTTAGATAATGTCAGCAGAAATGGCTTCGGCAATTTTTTCCTAATTTGCATAGCCATTTGTAATCTGATGTTTGACTTGGTGTTTTTATTATCACTCTGTGTATTTTAATTCCCTTTGATGTTATGACACGATAACGGTAGCGGGTTCGCGCCTTGAAGTTTTTATTTTTGGGGTGTGAAAAGTTAAGGAAAGGAGGTAAAGTGAGATTTTCTTTGAGATTTACATAGAAATAAGTTTTGATTTTGAAGAATGAGGTTATTATGATAAAATCAAATATTTGAATGGAATATTTTTAGACGTAAGACAACTGCGTGAAGTATATTTTGTCGGTTAAAATTTTTTTCTATTTATTTTATAAAATGTAATTAAAAAATGTTCTTAAGTATTCAGCGAAAAAATATTTTATGATTTTAAAGATAAGGCTATCATGACAGACAATCTGTATTTCGTTTGTTGCCAGTAGACTGCTAGAAATACCCACTTGATCAATTAAACCGGTGACTCTGGTTTGTTGGTGGTTAGTGGAAAAGCTGGTTCTGAATCCGAATTACCACACTCAGAAAAAAAAAATGTAAAATTAGGAAAAAACGTAGTTATTTAATCTATTTTTCACTATGAATTGGCGCCATAGAGGTTTCACTACGAATTGACTACTACATAGTTATACGTACTTTAGTTGTATTATCAACAACTTTCTCCATTAAATCAACATGGTAAGCTTGTAATCTTAAAATTGCGAATCGGAAATCCAACAGCTAACTTGTACCATTATAACATGCCATCTTAAAGAACAATGTAGCTGCATAGTGAAAATATTAACAACAACGCCATAAATGTACAATGTAGATTCTTGACACAACAAAGGCATTCTCAAAATTACTCAGGAATTAGTTAAATTCAAAACCCATGTTTTATTTCTACAACGTACCTGCACTTCGGCTTCATTGTCACTCATTAAATAATCATGCTAATTAGAATAAAAATGATTAAGGTAAGATGCATTTACCACTTTCTTTCATATTCATACTTGAAGCTAATTATAAAAAAAATTGTTCACATTCGTTTCGCTTAATAAGTATCAGGTCCTTAAGCTATGGAAAGCAATAAATAGTATTTTTTTTTAAAATTGATTCAGGATTAATCCAGGGTAAATTCATGTTAATTTTTAGTGTTTACATGGAAAAAATGCTTATCAAAACTAGTGGCATACCAACATGAACCTATTATTCATTATAATAATACATTTTAAAAATGCATTTCATAAATTTTTAATCCGTATTTCTAATGATTTTCATTTCATTTGCGGAACAAAAAACGTATTTTTTACTTTGGAATAAGCTTTCATAATAATTTGTTTCTTATGTAAGATTTACCATTGTTAATTATGCACCAGTAGACTTCGCCCACGAACTGAACTATTCAGTAGCACGGTAAGATTCTAAACTTCATTAAATTTTTTATTCATTCAGTCAGATTATAAGAAACGCTTACGAACTGTCTAGAAGCACTGCCAACAGAAACACTTGACACTTATTCTGGTAAGGTGGGAGAACAACTGCTAACGCTTTTCAGCCTATAATAATCCGCGAACCTATTGAATGCGTTCCATCGTCGATGCCAAACTGAAAAGAAAAAAATTACAGCAATACTCCTTTCCAAGTAAAATATATAAACAAACCTTTTCTTTTTTCCATACAAAAAGTTTTTCACGAAACGTGGCACGCAGGCCAATACTTGAAATTGCATCCCTGACATCTTCCTTCGAGAGGTATTGCAGCCTCTCATATGTTATATCACTTTCTGTAACAAAGCATCAGATCAAAATAAAACGCAGTTGCAACAATATGCTCGGATCTATTGCTCTTGCATTTCATTCACTATTCATTGCATTGATTTTCTATTGGTATAAACCAGTGGCGTGGCGTGGCAATTTACCGAAGGGAAGCAATTGGTTGATGTCCATGGTTGATTACACTTTCCGCAAATTCGTTATGTGTAATAGAACCCCTCTATAAAATCACCTAGGAATTACTAACAGGGACGTGAGAATAGACATTCTGTATTCTTATGAAAATAAAAGTTCACAGTCCTTCAAACAATAAGAAACCATATCAATATTTATCAGTAAAATAATAACATTCCCAGAACTAGAAATATAATATTTTTGAAAGTGGCCAAACTTCGAAGAATTGAAAAGGTTTAAAAATCTGAAACCTTGTGTTTATTTGAACGATTATGCTATCAATTATTTCGACATAAGCACTTGTAAAGAATGGTACAACATTCTCATTGTTATCAATTATGCACCTTGCTGTTTCGCAAACTGACCATAATTCGTTCCCGATTTCCATGAAACTGTTTCTTAAAGATTGTATAAGATCTGAATATGATACATTATATTACTTTGTTAGGTCTGAAATATATCGAATAGTATGTATTTTTTTTGTTTTTTTTTTTTAGAAAAAAACATTAGATAGAAAAATAAACTAAGAATCCTTCAGTAAAATAAAAAGCCCACTCTCACTATTAACGATCTCTCCGTCTCAATTCGCACTATCATTTTCAGTTATATGTTCCACGAGCTATTTTAATTGCTAATTATTATAGAAAAATTTTTAAAAATAACCTACCATTAAAAGTCCAACGTTTTGGAGCTAATTTTGGAAGCATTTTATGACAAATAAATACAAAGCACATAAACTCATTGTCTTTATTGAAAAACTAGTAATAGATTCGGAAAATATCGACATTCGCGTATACTATTGAACGATTTAGATAAAATCAAATTTAAAATCAAATCAAAAAAGAAATGAATAAATATTGCGTTTTTATACATTTTTTTTGTACATGCCTGCAATCCAGATATTTTGGCAGTTATTACAGAGGCTCCTCAAGGCTTTAAATTTTCGGACAGTATGCAAAACAAGGTTAAATGAACGGGACGCAGTTTGGTCGTCAGAAACATCTGTGAGATTTATGAAAGTTTCTTTAACTGCACCGGAAGAAGTAATATAACCAAAGGTTGTTGAAAGTTGTGATCGATATGATATATCGGTTGTTTTTTCTAATATTATTGCTATGAATTTGCTTTTCTAAATTTCAGTACAAATATCTATCAATATTTTTTTTTGAAAACCAACTAACGAGATCGTTTTGAATATAATTTGATTTGATGTCAAAAGATTTATTGTCTTTAGGTGATCTACTCCTATTGCAAGAATACACATTTTCATTATGACTATGTAATGCTTCTTCTTGACATCCTAAATGACACACAATGTTTATGAGAATCTTCATTGTTTCTCCATTTTTCCTAACTGTGAGCAATATCACTGAATATTTATATTGACTACTCAGCAATTCTTCAAATCACCGGAATCAAACTTTTCGAATTCGGTTTTGATCGGTCCTGGTTGATAATGTCCTTTTTTTCAGCAAAGATCCAATGAAATAAAATTTAAATAAGTTGACGAATTCTAAAATTTTTACCCACAGAACAAGTGAATACATTCACCTATTTCAACCTTTCAATATTTCAAATATCAATTAAAAGTATCATGCAATTTTACATAGTAATTTTACACATTCAATTCTACACAATTTTAGTCTACAACTTCACGTATTACTACCAAATCCTATAAACTATAAGTGACTAAAAGCTTTCGCCAGTTGAAAACACCTTCATAAAATTTTCTATACAAAATAGAACATACAAAAAAATAATGTCATAATATAAATCATAAATAAAACACATAAAATAACGACTTATTGAATCCATAGCCTCTGGCAATGCTTGTCACATATCGTAATTCAAATTCGCTCACAGCAAGTATTCTTCATTCACAAAAAATCTGTACAAGCAAAGTAAAATGATAGCAATAACAATTTACCCTGCTGCTAGTGAGGGGAACGCAGGAATATGTTCCTCCGCTCTGAGTCTCTCTCTTGAGAAGATAATTTCCCCTAGGAAGCAACATTTTCATTGCTTCCAAACAGATCGTATGAACACATTTTTTTTAATGACGTCACAGTCTAGTCTATATGGGATCAAACAAACGGTCATAGATGCAATTTTTACGTTGCTTCCAAGCCGTTGTTGTGCTTTCATTATTATGCACCATTCTGTGCCGTTACCAGATCAACTGTGTGAGATGTTCACAATTTGATTTGAATTTTTTTTTTTTTTTAAATAAATGTTTATACGCGATTATTTCACGATTTCGAAAAAAAACAATTTAAAATCTATGTCAGCCAAATGTAAGGGAAGCAATGCTTCCCTTGCTTCCATGAACGCCACGCCACTGGTATAAACTAAATATTATCAATAAACACTTCTAATGAAATAAAGCAAGGAACTGTTCAAAAACACCAACACTTTGTTTTAATTTCGCGCAAAACACTATAATACTCTCTTGTTTGTGAAGTGCTATGTATGTAACACGACTTGTAATATACTAATGGTATGAGAAAGGCTAATATTTACCTCGCAATGACAAATGTAGCGCTTCGAGTTTCCCCTGCAGCAACAAACTATACAGCTCTGCATCGATTTCTGATGGTACTATCACTACACTTTCCGTAACTATTTCAGGATCAATTTGATCACACATTAACACCACTTATTATTTGATAATAATAATTAATAAACGATTTATCACGTACCGGTAATAACCAATTTAAATGAATAAAATCGAAGTGAACCAGTCAAAACAAAACCAAACTATTTATCACTCGGAATGATTTGCTTCCACTGCACGCACCAGATCTTTTATGCGCATTTGATGAATTTCGGAATGAATGCTGAAGGGATCTCGTAAACGATCAAACAAAAGATAAGAAATTACAGCGCATCTTGTTAAATCAACACATCGATTAGTTGGTTTGTATATGTAACTCAAATAGCCGCATAGGAACATGTTATATTTACTACATTCGTGTTGAATTTACATTAGTCGTTTGAATTCTGAAAAATTGTTTGTATTTATGAAAGAAACTTCAACGAATATACAAAGAGACTGAATGCTTACTAAGAGCATTGTTTTAACATTGATAATTCTTGATTTTACTATGCGTCTTTTTTCTAAGTGCATGCCAGTCCAGAAAGGTTGTGAACCATTCATCATTCTCCGATCTGCCTCATATGTTTCTGGACAATACAAACACAATACAAAAAACTCTAGCGCACCTGAACTAATGTTCGATGAACAGTAGAAGAATCGTGCAGATTTTGAGTGCATATTCTACCACAAGTGCTCCACCCATTTTCGAGTGCAAAATCACTTTGATCTTAACAATGCATTTAAACTCATAGGGTGGAAAGGTTTTCAGGAATTTTAAGATTTGGGAAAGCCAAACACTGCAAATCTTTGAAAGCAGCATAACATAACATAAAAAACGAAAATGCTTAGTGCTTGCAACACTCTACCAGCACTGCAACTGCACGTCAAAATCAAATAAATCTATCAATTTCGATTTTATCCGATGATTTCGTCGAAAGTTACAGGGACAGAAAGATCTTTAGGGTCAAAAAACGAAAGATGTTTGGAACCAAAAAATAATTGGTAACTTATTTTCATTGTAAATGTTTGCGATATGAATACTTTATGTAAGCATTTATTGGCACGAAAATAGCAAAAAACGCCTCGCACTGGCAACCCTTTGCTAGCATCAAAACCAAAAATATAAAACACCTGCCTCACATTTCGATCCGATGAATTTAGGGTTACCAGTGGCAAAAGTTGTCAAATATTCGAAAATTTAATATTTGTTGTCTATTGTCACTACAAGATCATTACCGTTTGAACATTTTACTATGAAATCGCTTAATGAAGATATTGCAAATAAATACAAAACCAACTATAGCTGGCAACCTTATAATGGTTATTCTACCAGATTCCTTCTGAATAATGCCTATATAAGTTACATATATCAAATTCGTTTTGATTTCGTGACTGCACTGGAAGTTATGGGGAAAAAGCTTTATTTTCCTGAGCGAATTTTCAAAACCCAACACACCAACATTACCATAGCTGGCAGCACCAACTGAATTTTTCAACCAAATTTCTACCTAACATGGCTTAGAGTAAGGTTCAGCTTTTGTGTCAAAATCTGGTACCTAAATCAGAATTCATAGGACAAAAAGAATTTTTTTTTCTTCAAAATTTTTCAAGATGGCACCACTGGCAAAGAGTTGCCCGCATTCCCAAATTGCTTCTATCAGACTTGGTCCTACTTAATATCAGTACATTCTGTTAATTCCAACTGTATCTGATGATTGGGTTGTGAGTTCTTGTGAACATAAGTTCCGGATGCTTAAAATATAGGTAAATCGGAGGAGGGTTGCCGTTCTTGTCCCATGTAAAATTTCAAAAGTTTTCCTTTGGCTGTATAGACAGAGCATAAGATTTTTGTATGAGATGGTTTTCTTTGTAAGAGACGAAAAATTTTCATTAGAGCTTGTTACGGAACAGCCTTGCCGCCACCACGCACGCACACACCTATAAACATTGCGTATGCATTGCTGCATTCGATAATCAAATGCATTGCATGGCCGTCCGAAAACAGGCTATGTATATGCGTTTGATTTTCGAATGTTGCATTGCATTGCATTGGCTTCACTGGCCTGAGCGCAGCTGATTTGCAACGATACTTGAATCAGCTGCGTTATCAGGCCAATGAAACTGGTATTGTTGGGTGTTGGCTGCGTGTGCTGTGCATCAGCTGATAACGGCTGGTCAGCAACGGTACGTGGCGGATCGCTCAGAATGGATGGGAAACGCTGACTTCTGGGGTAGTCAAGTTGGAGTTTTGATTCGCGGCGGCAGCGGTGGGAATTTTTCTTTGGAGGAAATTTAGTTTTTTTTTTAGTTTGGCGTTGGCTGAGGAAAAGTTGGGTTTTGGCGCTTGAACGGGTAGGAGTTTTTGAGATTGGGTTTGGTGGAGATGAGTCCAGCTTTTGGGATAACAAACAACGAGATTGGATAAATAGTTGGGTGTTGAGAGTTCAAATTCGTTTTGATTGGAAGCTGAAGTGAATCCCCTGACTCAGCAAGAAGCATTTTATTCGTGAACTTGCAAGTGGAAGATTTCGAGTTGCGAAGTTGGCAAAGTCAGTTCTGCAGTTGTTCCGGTGGATGAGTTGCGAAGTGCAAAAGCGTGAAAAGGTCTGATGTCGACCTTGGGGAAAAGTGTAATGGGCCCTTGTTTTGCTGGAATCAAACGGCGTTAACGTGTCCCCGTGCTTGTGTTCTTCAAGGCTAGCAGTGCGTGCTTGATTGGAATTCTCTGACGATTTCGATAGTGCAGTGATGCTAAAGCCAAGTGGCGTTTAAGTGCACCCCTGGCCCTGTCCAGGATGGCCTGAGTTGTTACGTACGAAATAGTACGGCGATGTATTGCATCTTCGAGGGCGATCATATTAAAAACATCTTCTTTTGAACAGTGCAATAGACAGTAGCAGCAAATCAAATGTAATTCACATACTAAAATACATGCAAAAAAAAAAATTGCGATAAAAATATATCTACAGTAATAAGAAAGAAAACCATCGTGAAATATTAACTGAAATACTAATCAACGTGAAATATTAACTGAAATACTAATTAACGTGGAATATTAATGAAAAAAAAAATCAGTTCTTTTCCGTTTACATATTATTATATAATGCTAATTTGAAAGTAAGTGTTGTATATAGAAAAAAAGTTAATACCAAATTACAGTGGTTCCAGAGGAGCACGGTACGACTTCCGGATCACACTGGTAAGTGAATTTTTTTTTATTTTAAAATTTTAATGCATTGATATGAGTTTTGGAATTCTAATTAGTGTTGGTTTTTTTTTAAATTTTAATTCAGCTGAATTTTAAATTGCATGTAATAAATTATATCTTAATGTTAGTATTAAGTTTTAAATTTTGAATTTGATTTTTTTTAAGATTGAATATATTGGTTACTTTGTTTGGTTTTGGCAAATTCTGTGTTCTTATTTATTGTTCATACTGGTATTTCACAGTTAGCGATGGCTAACTAAATTGTGCAAGCTTATAGGTTCAGTGAAGTCATGTGTGGGTTCCTTTTTCCCTTTTCCGGTAGGTTTTTCCTTACGTTGTGTTTTTGTTTTACTATTTTATATGCGTGACACAGCTAGGGCTTGACCTGCCCCTCAACTACCCACGACACCGGTGACTAGCCGGCACCTTAAGGGGTTACATGGGTTTCAGAGAATAAAAAAACGCAATTTTTAAATGTTTCAAAAATAAAAAGTAAGTTATTAAATTATTATAAATTATTGTTGTTGTTGTTGTTATTGGCAGCTATTTTACGAAAAGGCTCGAAAAATGCGGTGCCAACGATATCTTGAGCTGGATTCATCTGAAACAAAAAAATCAAATTGTTTCTGTTAGAGTATGAGTTTGACTTGTACTTGAACGAAGGATTTGTAAAAATATTGAAATCTGAACTTTTGGCAACGTCGCGAGTAAAAAATTTAATTTTTGACCCAAAAATTCAATAAATAATGCCATGTGTATTAAATTCCAATGAACGAAACACAATATCCTTCGTTCAAGTACAAGAAAATACTATTTAAAAGAAGTGTGCAAAATTTGGTTAAGATTGGTGCATTAGTTTTTGAATTATCGTTGGCACCGACTTGAAATATACCGTTTCGAGAAAACCGCGTTTAAAGTTTAAGTAAGAATAAAACAATTTTTTTTTGAACTTACATAGAATCATCGATACCAGGCCCATACAAAATTGCCCTTCTTCATTGGTTATATCCAAAGCCTGTACAGAATAATATATCTAAACTCAGTATTTCATTACCCAACCATTATTATTTTCCCTCCTCGTTAGAAAACAAAGTGAAAGAAGTTGCGTGAAATGAGAAATATTACTTACACAGGTGGGATAGGTCAAAGTGGGGAAATCACTCTCCCTTCTAATATATAGCTCGGATCGACTTCAAATTTTCAGAGAGTACTTTTGATGAGTTGTTCTTTAAGAAAAAACAAAGAAAAAAATATCGATTTTTTCACCATTCCAATCCCATGTAACCCCTTAAGTCACGCCAGGGTAGCAGGTCACGCCAAAATTTCTGTTGTGGTGGCGGCTGTTCACAGCTGTTTCGCAACAAGCTGATGGTTTGTTGGTTTTCAATTTTAATGCCTGCCGTAGCTGCAGTGTTACCAGCACGTCCATGAAAAACTACACGAGTCTACAAATTAGTATTATCAATATGTCCTTCAAATTTCATAATGATCTGATAATCTGATCAAAAGTTAACGCAGTTCAAACATGTTCAAATTTTCCTAATCTCATTTTAGGCGCCTAGCGCATACATAGGGTTAAACATTTTAAAAAAAAACTATCATATTCACATTTGGAACACGTTTGAAATTCATTGCAGAAGTTATTTGTAGACAGAAAAATATGTATATTTAAATTATCACTAAAATGGACGCTGGCGCCAAAGAGTTAAAAATTATTAATTTTTTGTGAGACCTGACACTATTCTGCATACACACCTGAAAGTTTGAGTTCAATCGGATGGCGCGTTCCTGAGATTTTTTCGCTGAATTTTTTTGGTGATATATATAATATATATATATATATATATATATATATATATATATATATATATATATATATATATATATATAAATAGAAATAGAAATAGAAATATGAATTTTTGGCCAAAGTGATTTTAATACTAATGTTCTCCTTCGAACATTAGTAAAAATTACTATCAATCAATGAAACCTATGCCAGAGGAAAGGTTCCACTGAGCATCGAAGAATTTCTGGCAAAAGCCTACAAACTAAAATCTGCTGCTGGAGTGCAAGTTTCTTAACAAATATGCGACCTAGCTTTTTCATAGCAATCTCTTCTTGCATCTAATGCAATAGTCGAGAAATATTTTAGCGTGATGAATATAATAAAAACTAAATTTCGGAATAAAATGCAGCTAGATGCTTTGACATCTTTGATGCGAATTCGAATTCACTTGAATTCCAATAAAATGTGCTGCAGACTATAAAATACCACTAGAAATGATCCAATAAATTGATTCTTCAATTTATGCCTTTACTGCATCAGAAAATACTCATGTGAAAATGGATAAGGAGCTTTTTTTTTAATGTAATAATAAAAACGTTTGGCATAATTTTGGGCATCGGCCTGTTGCAGTGTTGGGCTTGTTTTAAAGCCAAATTAGGCTCCATGAACGGAAATTTTCTGGCGATAATGATACGGAGGCGAGCTAAAAGTAATTTTTTGGCCAAAATAGTAGCTTTTTTCCAATATATTGTGAAGCCATCGGATGCTTAGAGAGTCTAATAGTTATTGTCACCGTTTACTATCACCGTTTCTGAAGCAAAAAGAGAACGTCATTGTTTGTTTGTTTTTTTTTTTAGTTTCAGTAAGGTAGATTTAATCTACTGATTTATCGGGTTATACACTCAAAAAAATTTTGGTTGAGTTTTACCCTTATAATAGTAAGAAACTGGTTTCCTACTATTAAAGATGTAAATTTACAAAAGTGCGTACAAAAAATATTTTACGTCTTAAATGTGTAATTTTTATACGAGCAATGTAATTTTACCCTAAAAAGACGTAAATTTAGGACGGAAATGCATGAAATTTACGTATCATTAAAAAAATGATTTTTTTGGACTCTTGGGCAGGGCAAGTCAAGGTAAGTCTAGGTAACTTACCCCGCCCAAGAGTGCAAAAAATGCACCTAAAGAATGTTTTATCAAACAAGTGACGTCAAAAGGTATCTATTGCGAACAATTTTAGGAAGTTTACACTACTTAAGCAGGAATTTAAGCTAACCTCTAGATAAGTTTCATTTTCAATAAAGCTGAAAAAAATAAATGATCCAAAAGTCAGCCACTCAAGACAAGTAATTGCTATAACATAAAATACTACCCCAAAATTAAATATCATTAACCAAAGCCTGTAAATAGCTAACTTTAAATGTTAAAATAGGCTAGAGTCCTATAAAATCAAGTAAGCAAAATATAAATATTTTTCTTATCAAATACAAAAACTTTTTGCAATTCTTTTAAGTTTATAATTTATTTCAATTTAAGTTTATAATTTATTTGAATATGATATATACACTATATACACATTAACTTATAGGACTTATTGCTACACTTCTAATTAACTTATATCTACACTTTTACACATATTAAACGAAAAGACTGACACTTAGCTGTTGCTATTCAAAGCAAAGATCACGAAATGTCAGATTCGTTCAGTCTAGTCAAATCACCGTCTTTCGTCACAATGTTACATCAATAATAAGTCAAATTCGAGCAAATGATACAATTTTACAGCTTTGGTGTAAATGAGAGTAGCGAAGTAGTAAATTTACACTCTTTTTGCTAAGGTTTACAAAACACTATTTATTATTCGGCTGATATGACGTAAAATCAAAAAATGCACATCCAATGTGTAAAAAAAATTGTGATTCGTTATTTTAAACAGAAAAATGAATAAATTTACTTTTATCAAAGAATTAATTTTAGACCCACTTTTTAGAGTGTAGATTTAATCTACTGATTTATCAATCTAGTGCTGCCATCGGCATTTAATAATATTGCGAATGCAAATGAGCTTTTTGGTTTACGAGTTGTAGCATCTGGCGGGATTTGTTTTTTCAAACCAAATTGCCGCCTTCTCCCGTCTGACATGCTTACTCTTTGGCTTCACCAGCTGCCAACCAAACCGGGAAGCGGGTGAAGCTGGGGAGTCACTGGCAGATGGGATCGAGACGTCCATTTGGACAGCTGGAGGAGGTGTGGACGAGAGGCAAGATTGGCCGCCGGCTTTCGTACGTACAAGAGAGGAAAACATCGGAAATTATCGCAAGCATCGCCGTGTTCATGGCAAAAGTCGGTATTGGTTTTCGCTAAATAGTCCCCATCTTCACTTTTCTGAAAAAAAAATTTCAGGGAGGACTCTCAACGAATTCGAAAGAAATGTGGTCGGAAAACTTGATGTTGGCTTCATCGATTGTCCACTAATTTGATTCGGTAATTGTAGGGCGCCCAATTAGTTGCTTCGCAGGTTAGTTGCAAATTAATTTCTTATGATTAGGATTGTGCTCGGTTAGTGAATTATGGGGGCTGGGTCTTCAAAACGTGTGACAAAATACCAGTTGTGATATTGCCTGGGATTGGGAGGTTGAGAGGACATGCGCGAGTTTTTCAAATCAGTCACTGTTCCTGATCTGCATCACCCGTTTACCTATCGGTCTGATTAAGCAGTCCTTTTAACGCGTCTAAGCGCTGCTCGTACATCATTGGGCGACCCCGTCATATAAGAACACCCAAATTCCTGCGGGTGTTTACCATAGCAGCAATGGATCTTGTGAAATCCCCTTTGATGATTACTGTCCGCGAAGAAATCGAATGGCTGAAGGGACTCTAGTACGAATATATAGATTAAAGGGATCGTATTAATCAACTCGAGTTGGAGAATACCATTTCTAAAGCGAACGTATCGCAAGAAATATTGTCATTATTATCAGCGACAACGCAAAGTGATGCGGCGAAGCCTGCTGCGAATCCTAATAGCAATATCGAACCCATTTCATAATCAAGACTATGCGAAGAGATGTCCTTAGATCGGTGAATTCGACCGAAGACTAGTTTATCGAACGACTATAATTATCTTCCTTCGTCAAGTCGAAGACAGCTTAGAAAATACGGAAAGACTAAATACATAGAAACCGTTGAGTGAATGAATGAAATCCAAAGGAAAGGCTTGTCCCTAGTACGTAATTGTCAGTAAACATAATTATTTTAAATTTAGCATTAAGTTTACTAACTGATCACTTCATTCTTGCAAGTAAAGTGCTTGAGATACGCTGTAATTCATGCTTATTACCGTTTGTTTTCAATGTTTAAGGCACGAAATGGAATTAAAACAAAATAGTTTTCTGTTTTCATTAGTGAATTTCCATCGAAAATCTTAGACTAATAGTATTAAACAACATAATATACTAATATTATTAAATAATATAATGTTGAAATTGATTAGAAAAGAAAAATATAGTCATTAATGAATTAAATGTATCATTATAACACAACAAAACAGTGTATCGAAACGAGGCAATACTACAATAGCACTTTGAATTTACATCAATGCGAAGTCGCTTAGATACAACTGATAAAACAGTAATGACGAATACAATCGATCTAAGTATATGATTTGAAAAGCATTCAAGATTATTAATTATTTACTCATTCTATTCTTTTGGAAAAGTTATTTACATCATAGATCGTAAAGTTTTGTTTGAAATACAGTCCAATCTTAAGGATGCTTATGTTCTGTTAACTATTTTCATATGGGTTTCGTTTATTTTAGTGAAAGTAAAAAGAAAAATTGTGCCTTTAGTGGAATTAATTAAAAATTCAAACTTTCCTTATAATGTATATATCTATTTTTATATAACTAAATTTCAGTGAAGCGAAGAATTCGGTATAATAAAAATTAATATGTGCTAATTGTATACCGTAGGCCTTCTTATTGGGTGAAAGCCCAAGAAGACTTCTCATTTTCGGGATTCGCGATGGCCTGGATGGCTTGTAATTAAATAGTTTTCTTTCTGATTCCCAGTTGTAATGGGAGGGACGTTGGCCACTCTTCTTTTTCGTTTACTTTAGGCCAACGTCAGTGGGTGGACGACCCCAGGTCATCGGGGATCAGGGCTCCGCCACCATCAGGGGCCCGGGGCTGTCTGCCGCACTCGGGTTCCTGCGAAGGAGAGGCAGTTATTTCTCCCCTTTTCCTTCTGAAAATGTTCTAGTTGGCGCCGTGCGTCGTCACGAGCGCTGGGTCTTGCTTGCCAGCCCATGCAGTAGAGTCCTGTACGGATATTGAGCCCCTTTTCCTTGGGTATATTCTTATACCGGTTTGCGGCTTCTGTGTAATGACGGATGAATTATACGTAGCATCGTGTAACTTCCAGAGAGCAACCTAGCCCCATCATTTTCAAGAACCGACCACAGCCGCAGCGAGCTAACAAAGCGACACTCCAGCATCCGTCGGGGTTGGTTAGAGGGTATCTACACGGCCAGTTCTAGGGTACTCTTCTCTCGGGGCAGCTCTTTTTTTTTAATTTGCCTTTTGAATGGCAATAGCCATTCACACTTCAAACCTTAGCACTCTTGGTTCTGGACTTCGGTCTGCTTCTAGGTGGTGCTAAGGTGGCAGCTTCCTGCAACACAAAATCATTTCGCCACAGAGCCCACTAGAGATTTTATGTCTGTCGGGCCTAGCTTCATCCCGAGCCTGCTGCAATTTGCTTACAAAATCATAAATAAAATTCAATATTTGTAAGTTTATGTTTGTAAGTTTTATAAGTTTACAGATTTATTTAAAAGCAGCCGATAATTTTCTCAAGATGTCTTTGAATATTGAGAGACGCAATGTACATAACAACTGATACATAACAACTGAACATAACAACTGATTTGAAATGCTACGAGAAGATGGCTAAATTATTGACCATTAGAGGTTGTACGATGGGAACATGACCACTGCTAATTGCTATAAAAAAAGTGTGGATGGTTGCCTTCTAGGCGGAATTCACGTCGGCCCATCTGGTGTATGAATGAATGTGCGTAAAATACAATATTCTTACTACGTTTCAGACAAATCGAGTGAGTAAGCTACTACATAGAATGGCCAGAACAACTATTTTATTAAATAATAAGTTGTTAATTATACTCCTATATACTGCTATACTGCCCTACTAACCAGAAAGGTTATATCTACATCTTTGTCATTTTTGAGTTAACACCGGATTTAAAAACTGAAGGCTCTATTACATCATTCTGCAAAATTTGAAAAACCTATTTTTCGTGGAAGTATACTAAAATCAATATTGAAAAATTCACTGAAAAATTCACTATCTCTAGTGCAAATCAAAACTCAAATCATTGAATATCTCGAACTTTTATGCTTAGTGGAGCAGCATAGGTAGTTATTGATATAGTATTCGATATTACAACGAAAGACTAACAAACGTCCTTATCATTTTCTATTTACGCAATGGGTTATTGAACCTATAAAATAAGTTTATCCCAAAAATCCAATAAAATTTTCGCCAACAATAAAACTGACCTAGAGTCTATATTGGCCATGAGCTCTGCCATATGCGATGGCAACGAATGTCAGTTTATGGCATGTCATCTGATGCCTGGGCAACGGCATGTCATGCCATATCATTTTGAAAATATCATTCAGCAGTGAACATATGCCCGCTATCTGGTGTTATAGAGCACTGCGAAGGTAAGAGGAAGCAGAATGTGAAGAAAGGCGCAAATTGAGGAAGAGGCGAACATATATTTCCATAAGCAATCTTTTTTTTATATTCGTTTAGGGTTTGTAACACTATTTCCTTCGACATCGCCATTTTGAAAATGAGCAACTGTCAGAATATGGCCATCCTTATGGCCATGCAAATGTCTTGCCATATGGCTTGACATCTATGGCATGACATCAAATATGGTATGCCATGTACCGTCTACATTTTCCATTTCCATGGCAAGTCGAATGTTATGCCATCTCCCATGGCCAATGTGGACGCGGCGTTAGAGTTATGTGACATAAATTAGCAATTTATGCTTAGCTCTGTAGTTTTAGCAATGCGTATCTCTGAAAATAACTGAATCAACTTTTCCAACCACTATTAACAATTCAGGCTTAGATTACGCTTCAAACCTAAGTAAATGGAAGAAAAGGTTTCTTAAGAGTAGCTTCACAATAACATAATTTGTCACTTGAACTTAATTACGTTACTCGGATTCGATCGAAAATGCAAATAGTTAATTTCCTAGCTTCAGTACAAACTTAGAAGTACTGAGCTACTGATATCAAATTTCAGTTTCGATTTTAAGTATTTACTCCTACTGCTACAGCTCAGTCCATTCACTTCCGTGGACGAAAAGCTACTGAATCTCAGCATTTCCCCAATCTATCTATTCTGCATCTGACCGAATCCTTTCTCGTAACACGCGCAAGTACCGTTCGAAAAGCTCTGCAAAACGGGCGGGACGTGACATCACGAACAACGCGCCAGGACAAAATACATGTACGTGCAGACACGCTAGTTGTTTTATGTGCCGTACCAGTCTTCGACTATTTCCTGATGGCAACCACGCCTCTAATCCGTCACACGGACACATAGATTTCTGAAATGGCCACCGTGCTGCTATGTACTGAATACGAAATGATTTCGTATCGGAGCACAGTAACTAAATAGTACCTTTACTTCTATTTCGTCCATGCCAAACACTGACTGCTAGCCATTTCACAGGACACCTATCACGATCCTGAAGGTTGTTGGGATAGTCGACAGGGTCTAGTCGACCAAGATTGCGCTAAGCTACTTGTCGCCGTCACGTTCAAAACGACTACGAAAACTGAATGTGAAACGTATCCTGCAATGACCCGACATTGTTTTGTTGACCAGGATTTGATGGCTTATGGAAATAATAACACGTCTCGACTAATAATCTCCGTTACCATCAAAATCGTTCATGCCAGTCTATGAATCAATCGCTTATTTTGGACATCTCCATTTCGATAACCGATTATTATGCTTGATGGTATGCTAGACGGAAAATCCAAAGAAGCTAAATGTGTTGATCCCTACAATTGATTTCACAAAACTTGTTGCATCTAAATCAAAATTAATGTGTATCCGATGAAAAAGAAAGAAAATGAAGCTTTTATGTGAAAAAAAAACTCTAGCGCACCTGAACCGCTAGAAAACTAATTTTCGAAGAAATTTTCTTTGAGTGACAAAAAAGTGTGGAAAGACGTAAAACACTGTTTTGTAGAATCATATCAACCATTCCTTATCCAAAGCAACAAAACTCAACTATAACACAAATGATAAAAATGTTCAGCGCTGGCAACCCGAACGAAGTAGTCCGAACGAAGCAGCAATAAGTTTACCTTAACAAGGTCATACTTAAATCAACTTATCCTTTGAATTTCGTTCTCATCGCAGGATTTTATCGAAATTTTCAGCGGTTAAACGTTGTTTGAGGCTGCCATACGAAAAATGTTCAAAACTCGGAAAATTTCGAAATTGGTTTCTTATTTTTATTGCAAATTCTTTGCATATGAGAACGTAATTTGAAGCATCTGTTGGTGCAATATTTACGGAAATGGCTAATGCTGGTTACCCTGTGTAAGCAGCAAAGCAAAACACATACCAAATCTGCTTCACGTTAAGTTAAACCAAACCAGTAAATTTCGTTTCAATTGAATCACTGCGCTGGACGTTATACGGGTGAAAAGAATTTTAGGGTTACCACCCTCAAAACTTTTCAAGTTTTTAAAGCGTTAATATTTGTTGTTAATTTTCATTGCAGGATCATTTCCATTTGCAAATCTAATGACATAATCGCTCAGTAAAGAAATTAAATAAAATTACAAAATGGTCATAGCTGGCAGCCCTTTCATGATTTTCGTACGAAATTTCTACGACATTTGATTCATATTAAGGTTCATTTACTGCGTGAAGTTCGTTCTGATTTCTATACTGGACCGGAAGTTATAGGGAAAAAAGCTTTATTTTGCTGAGCAAATTTGCAAGATTTAGGAGACAAAAATCACCATAGCTGGCAACTCTATTCTAATTTTTCAGCCAAATTTTCACCAAATGTTACAAAAAATAAGATCCAAGTATTGTATGAATTTTATCAAAATCTGATGGCTGAATCGGAAGTTATAGGCCAAAAACCGGTTTTTTTTCTCAGTGATTTTTCAAGATAGTACCACTGGCACAGAGTTGCCCGCATTTCAAAATCACTTCTATCAGACCTGGTCCTAACTAATATTAACATGTCCTGTAAATTTCACTATGATCGGATAACCCGGTCGTCAGTTCTCGTGAACAGAACTTTCGAGTGCTGAAAATAGAGGTAGTTTGGTGATGGGTTGCCGTTCTTGTGCGAATCGGAATTTGGAAAATTTTAATCTGACGTGATGGACAAAAATTTAGATTTATCAATGATTTGAGTTTTTTGGCAAAAAGCAAAAAATTTTCAGGAAGGTCGATGATTTGAAGGATTTTTTTTAAGAGCCTGCCATAGCTACAGAGTTACCCACACTGTCTTTAAAATCCATGTGTGCTAAGTTCTAGCCTACATCAATACGCTCTATCAATTTCACGATGATCGAATGTTCCTGTCAGAAGTTATGACAAATCAAAATTTGAGAAAAATTCCTTGCCCACTTTTAGGCACTCAGCACCCACACACGGCTCAAAATTTCCAATTCTTTGTCATGCGCAAACCTAAAACATAATAAGTTTTTATTTCCAATACTTTTTGTTACAAAAATTTTACACTGCTTGGAAATATAGGAGTACCTGAAAATTCACTAAAATGCCCGCCGCCGCCAAAAGGTTAAAGATAACTGAATTCGAACAAGCAATGGACCTACCTACTATATACATCTACGACATCCGAAAATTTCAGCTCAATCGGATCGGCCACTCCAAAGATTACTTCTATTAACCGATTTGCTGATATATATATATATATATATATATATATATATATATATATATATATATATATATATATATATATATATATATATATATATATATATATATATATATATAAATAAAGAAATATGAATTTTCGGCGAAACGAGTTTAATACTATTGTTCTTCGAACATTAGTAATAACTACGAGGGTAAGTCATTAAGTTCGCGGAATGAGTAGGTAGGTCATTAATGAGTGTAGGTCAATGAAATGTAATGAGGTCAAAGACTTAAAATAAATATAACTAGCAAGTTTTATTTCAATCGAGCCATTGGTTTTTGAACTATTTTTGACCAGGCAACTCAATCTAGAAGAAAGTAAAATACGTAAAAAACCAAGCAAGGAAACTCAGCTCAAACCATAACGGAAGAGATGGCATCCATTTACAATAACTCTTGCCCAGATAAATCCATGATTAACAAGTAGCGCAGCATTAAATATTTAGTAAGGATATTATAACAGAAAAATAGAAAAAAACCTTATCATTTCGATGCCAAAAAGATTGCAAGAGGTCATAAAGAATCGCGGATACTATGGTATACCAGCTTTTAGTTAATGATTTTAATTTTAAAATTTATTATTACCTGCGTTATATTTAAATTAAAGTTTTACCAATTAAAAAATGAATGCAGACTTTTTCTAGCTTGTTTTTGTGTGTTTTTCTTTCTCTACCAAGTGTATCTTATGTATGTATGTAGTTAGTTAGCGGTATTAGTTTCTTATATTTTATTTTATAGTATTTTCCTACTCTACAAACAATTAGGTCTGGCACGTACACTAACTATTCAAACTACTTTCAACTCATCATTCTTTAAATAGACATCCTTTATTTTCCATCCTCCATACTGATTTTCACAAAGAAAAACATTTTTTTTCCGCTTTCAATTTTTCTAAAAAAATTTTTAAAGTACTACTCAAATCTTCTTCAACTGACGGCATGTCTTCAGTATCTTTGTGTTTTGATTTCTTCTCCTTGTTACTTGATCCATTATTTTCACATTAAATGATTCAGCTACATCGTTTGGATTAAGAAATTCCGAATCATCTCCGTTGTGCCCACTCTTGTCTTCAGTCCAGTTAATCGAAATATTTTACGTTGGCACCTGCCACGAAGGCTTAATCCTACGATCCAACATTAGGATAGTAGTTATGAATTTGCATAACCAACACCGTATTCTGCACTACAATACTTCCATTTTTGATAAGACCTATGGAGACTTACTTATTAATGGTAAGATAGCATACCTATCTTTATATGACTTTTATAGCCCATTTACCCGGGTCCAGGCGGAGTGTGTGCTTTCGCTCACATCACTCCTAAGCTAGCGCTGCATCCAGATATGATTGGCCGCCAGCTAGCCTAACAATCCTATAGCAGATAGCCTATAAACCACAGCCACTGCGGAGCTCCCACTAAGGGGGCCTCTCCCAGCGACAGGATCTAACTTGTACAGTTAGGGGCTGCACCTGCCCCCGCAGTACTGACGCTTAGTCACATAGGTCGTTCAAACCAAGTGACTTTTCTCTTTCGGTTGAAGCAGATATCTTTATTGTATGGAGGCATGAAAACCTTATTCATACAGATGTGCTCTGGATTACCTTTCCATAGGCCAGGTCCTAATGTATCATCTTTTTCTCAAAATATATAATGCTTAATATAATCTAATCATACATGATTATTTAATTTACCAGTGAGGGTTTACCAGATATAGATAATTGCTGTATCTGGCGCTTAATTCCCCCCACTGGGGCATGTCTTCAGTCCAGTCCGCCGTTTGTTCTTTTTCGTTTTGTGCTTTGAAATCGGTGCCGTTGCCTATAAATTCGTTTTACCAAAGAAATCATTTAAACGCCAGCATTAATAATATACATATTCAATATATGCTCTTATGTTGCCAATTTATACCATATAGAACTTGTTTCATGATAATCCATAATTATTTTTGGAATGTCGTACCCAATGCGTATCCTTCCGTGGCGCCCTATCGTCTGAAATTGCTTTCTTATCTGGTGTTCCTCAAGGTAGTCACTTAGGACCTCTACTTTTTCTTTTATACATAAATGACCTACCATCTGTCCTGAAACATTCATCAATTTTACTATATGCTGATGACGCCAAAATCTTTAAAAAGGTATCTAATATTCACGACCTGGTGTGACCTTAATAAATTAGTAATTAATATTGACAAGTGTACCGTTGTTTCGTAAAATTAATCCGTTGAGCTTTGAATACTCTTTGAATAGTATTCCCTTAAGGTATTCTGACAAAGTACTCGATTTAGGAGTACTTCTAAACAATTCTTTTACTTTTGACGATCATATTAACGCCATCTTATCAAAAGCTTCATCTACCTTGGGTTTTGTGAGGAGGCGATCCAAAGAGTTTCATGACATACATCTTACTAAGATTCTTTTTTGTGCGTTAGTAAGACCAATACTTGAATATGCGTGTATAGTTTGGGCGCCTTATCAGCAGGTTTATGTGGACCGTATCGAGTCCATTCAGAAAAAATTTCTTCGGTTTTGTTTGCGTGAATTTGCTTGGTCAGATCCTCTTCACTTGCCTCCTTACATTAATCGACTTAACTTACTGGCCATGAATACACTTAATAAGAGACGAGAAAATTTCAAAACTATCTTTGCTGCTAAGATCCTCATGGGTAACATGTCATGTGAAAACCTTTTAGGTTTATTTGGCCTCAATACCAAGGGTCACAGAATGAGACAAGTCAACATTTTATCTGTCCCTGCCTATCGGAACAACTACGCCTTTAACGAGCCCGTTTCGTGCATCAAAAGAAATTTCAACGATGATTATCATCAATTTGATTTTAATTTATCTGTATCATCTTTGAAAAAGAGCTTAGCCAAAAACAGTCCATTTTGACTGATTTGTTGTAAGTTTTAAATCTGTAAATACTACTAGTCTGTATTAGACGAAATTCTTTGAAAATAAAAAATAAATAAATAATATTTGCTAAATTTTGAGATCAGAACCGTCTCTGTAGACCCGCTTGTTTCCGAGATACAGCATTTCGAAATTATCATTTTTTTTTTAAATTTTAAAATTTTTGGCAATATTTTCTTGGTCTAAGTGAATTTTCACCCTGCAAGACTATTTTATTCGTTGAATGCCCCCTATCATATTTCCATAGATCACAAAGAGATTTGAGAGGCTTACAAATCTCGTCCCCTATATTTTCCTCCTGTTCTTTATATTATCAAAGCCTTGTCTGAACGTTAAGAGGTCTTAAAAAATGAGAGAAATGGTTATTTAATACAAAAATAAAAAATAATAAGACATTGATAATTATATAAAAGGTTGTACAGAAAAGACTACATCAATTAAAATAATTTTGACCTCTTGGAAGGGCCTGGTTGAGGCTCGTTCGTTTCTGGATCGGATGAATTCGATGTATCCTGCAGACTGACGAGCATTTCAGCCCGGCCTTCGTGCAGCTGGATGCGTTTCTACAAGATTTGTTGCAATCACACGAAGTCATCCGTAAGAGGTGTTGTGGAGCTGCGTTTCTGGTCATCACTTGAGGGGTGAGGCCTCCACCCCCAGGAGAGCGGGTTCAGTTTGACTCCCAACCACGTCTGCACCTGTAAAAGGGTTACGATCATACAGCAAATGATAAAACAAACGTTTTCTATGAATGAACTGAGTTCAAGGATAATTTTTACCTGATAGTAGGTCTGTAAGGAGTTAAATCGTGAAGGAGATAGCACACCCAGATTAAAACTGGTTTTCGCCGCTGCCCTCGCGAGTAGCTGGTACCGCAACTCACCAAGGTTGTGGGCGTTGGGGTCGCCTCCGTACAGAGCAACTGCTATTCGTTCTCCTACTGCTACTATCTCATCAGGTTGATCAAAATTGAGGCTTTCTCTTCAGGGTCCGGATTTCTTTCGACAATTGCCATCATTTGCTTCTTCCCTTGACCAAAGAAACAGAATATCGAGTCACAACCACTGAAGACATGGATGAAAACGAAAATCTTTGGTTTCAATGCGGACTTTGAGGAGATTATGCTGGAAAATACGACATCTGAAGATTTGCCTCTTCCACATTTCTTGAAAAAATCTCATGTTGGTTTCCAGTTACAGTTAGACTGATCAACAAGTCAAAGTCGTCACCAACGACTATCACTACATCGTAGGTAGAGGCAACAGTGACAGCTGTAGTAATTATGAGTCTATCACCATCTTCTTCTGCCTGGAGTACTTGAATGATGTTATTTCCCATTTTTGTTGTCAGCAGATTGATGAAACGAGTTTTGCTTTGGTCGTTTGACAAGAACTTGTCATCAAAAATAATCTCTGGACATGAGTGTGACTGGACCCTTATATTAATGTAATCTTTTCTGTACACTCCTTTTTATCATTATCTTTTTTATAATATTTTGGTTATTAAAATCATTATTTTAATCATTATTTTATATTGTTTTTTGCTAAAAATTGCAAAATAAAAAAAAATCAATAAAATTTGAAAGGCTGTATCTTGAAAAGTATCGGATCTACAGAGACAGTTTTGTTTTCAAATTGCAGCGAATTCCTTATAATTAAAAAACTTACTGAATAGATATTACCATAAAACAAGTCCTTTGTAGTATAAATTGGCAAAAACTAAAATAAAATTCCAAAATTTCCCGACTTTTATCGATTTTGAAAAGGTTGCGTTCGATGCTGGGATAACATCATAAACAAGGCAGCAAAAAATCAGAACTACCGGATTTGATGTCATGTACCTATCCTTTTACATGACAAAGTTACTCGACTACTATAGAATTGAAAAAAATTAAAATATTCTCCAATTCAATAGTAAAATCATCAATTGAAGGATGGATAAATTACTAACGTAAATAACCTCTGCTACAGGCTAAAGTCAAACGTACATTTGTTATGTCTATAAATATAACACAACTGAAACCGTCTTTCCAGTTCCACCTCATATCCTTTAAAGGCTCATTTATCACCAAGTAAATCAGAAAAATGAGCCACTTCTGCATTAAATTGCACTTGTGTCCTCATTGCAAAATAAAACGCGAACACAAGTCGCAGTTTAAAATCCCATCCCCTAACTGTGTACATGCAAAAAAAAAACTTGTACTGTCTCCCTGCCAAATCGCGTGTGCAGAATTTATCTAAGATTCGAAGAACAGCGAAGATATTGACTTGGCAGATCCGATTTATTTTTAAAATGCCTCAGGGATCGATTATTGCTTCTCAAATACTCCGAACGTGTTTGACTTCATTTTAAACTGTTCGAAAGTCGTTCGTAAAGGATTCGAATCGTAAGGCATGATGAACGAAAGGAGTGCAAGCAAGCGGAGTACGTACGAATTCCTCATGAAACTTGGTAGTAAAAAAAACGGGAAATTATTGTCACATTTCGAAATCATTTGATATATGGAGGCAATGCGTGTTCTCGTTTCAGGTCACATCGGAGGTGGGTTTGTTGCTTGTTACAAACGTATCTATGAGTCTCTTTGTTTGGTTGACTGGCACGCTGGAAGTAATAAAAGAGTCGAATAAAACGATTGCGAATTCTGATAAATGTCCTTGTTTACATATGTCCTTAATCGAGAAGGTGGAAGTTTGAAGAATGGGAGCTGCGGAAATAGGGAAAATGTTTGTGTATTGTTACTTGAGCTTAAGTATGTGCAGTGCTTTATTTGTCATTATTAAATTAAAATCATCCATCTTTACGTTATGTATTGATTGAAAAATGTCTTTGATAAACAGTCGTTAAATCCACATGTTCCAAAATATTTTAGCAATGCGCACAAGATCAGCAGAACCGAGTATAGCATATTCAAGTACTTGAAAACTTCCATTTATCTCGAATTTCTGTCAGCAATTAATTGGCCTACTGCCTTAAAACAAGGAAAATAGCTCTTCGATGTCAAAACTCTAAACGATAAATATAGCTTCTGCACCTTTGTGCTCACCGCAAATTTTGAGTATACATTATTTTGAACTCATTTTATTCCTGATCTCGAAATCAGTAAGTATGTTATCAGTAAGTATATATAGTATATTATCAGTAAGTATATTATCAGTAAGTATATAATCAGTAAGTATATTATATTTCTCAAAACTTCTATTGTTAGAAGTTATTGTTCTGAGCAGATTATTAGCTAAGGTTTGAAAATATCGGATATTATATATTTAAAAAAAAGGTAATATGTTAGATGGTTTTCAAATGATTACTCCTTAAATAACCGATATATCAGTTTTAATAATATTGTTAATGTGCTTGAATATTTGCTTAGCAAACTTTTCCGATGACACGCAATAATTTTCAAACTAAATTCGGTAAAATTCGACTTGATAGTCTCCAGCCGAGAAATTTTACCACCAGAGGATAAATAGGTATTAGCAGGAGTCAAAAATTGACAAGAAGAATACACATTGAAGAAAAACACACAAAAAACACACCCAAAAACAAACACACAATCACAAAGCCACAAACATACCAGCCAGATATCTATCAGTAAAATCTTTTAACAGCTATGGGGAATAAGCAGTCGAATTTACCCCGATATTGCTATGAAAATATTGCAGCTCAATCGACCAAAACTAAAGAAAATAAAATTTTATCGTATCTGCTGTTAAAATTATACAACATGTACATATATGAAACCATCCTTCGATACTGACAACAAATAGTATTCGAAATCTCAATGATTTATATAAAAAAGCGAAACCATCATTTTTCTCTTAATGCACTACAAATTTGCAAACAAAAACTGTTGCCTTGTCAATTCTGAAGTTGCCTACAAATTTTCCCACGTTGGGCGCTGCACGATTATTTTGATATTGATGACTGTAGCTTATGACAAAAACACTGAGAATTATAATAATTTTGAGAAACAAAGTAAACCAATCAATTCAAGCAAATAAAGCTCCTATAACTTTTCTTAAAGCATGTGCGTGAAAAATAATATTTGTTCATGCTGAATTTCATATTAATTTGTTCATATTTGCTTATATATGAATTCACTTGCTTATTTATATTTTCTACGAAAAACACCTTGAACAATTAATTACTTGAAAATGAATATTAATGAATATATTTTCAGGAGTATAAAAACAAACATATAATTTTAATACTTTTGAGCATTCTACTGGTATAAAAAGTACATTTAAGTAATCCGTCTATCATAAAGTTTTTGTAAACAAAGAAAATATAAACGAGACTTTACTTTTTAATTTTATTTTCTCAAATCAATATCTTGAATCAATTTCTTAAAACTATATTTTTCTTTATAATCTTCCAAAAACTAAACACATTATTTCCATTTTTATTCGTAGGTTTTTAATCGTATCGTGATAAAACAGAAGAATCTAGTTGCGCAGGATATTCTCTAACCAGCACCGAAGCTAATAATTTCTACGCCTGGTGCGAGATTTCGCGCCTGTGCATTACATTTAATAGTACTCTAAAAGAGTTTATTTCACGGCCAATTAACCAATATATATGGGTGAGTACCCTTAAGTATAAAGATCATATTTTATTTTGTGACATGTCATATCAGATAATTTCTCTAATAAAACCATCACCTGATGAACATTCAACTGGAACCTCATTAGCTTCCCTTAAATTATGAGGAAAACCAAATTAGGGTAAAAAAAAACTTTTTCAAAACCTGCCATTCCACTAACACTTTCTTGTAACAGTTATTGCGTTTGCTGAAATATCTTCTTACCTTCATAATTTTTTTCCTTTTTACCCATTAAAAATGTGTCTTGATTTCAATATGCCTTCCGTGGATTGGGATCCAGTTCCAAATTGCATGAGGTCTAATAATCAGCTCTCCATAATACTTCCGTCCTTCCGTAAGCTTAACTCTCTTTCGCAGATGAACGCTACACGGTTGAAAATTTTGGGGTAAAATCCATTATTTTTCTATAAATGCGGCCTTATAACATTGATCTATACCAAATTTCGCATATTTATGATAAAACTAGCTTTTATAGTTCATTTCTATACGAAAAATATATATTTCTTATGCATCTCTGAAAATCAATTTCACTTTTACACCATATATTTATAAAGTTTATATTACGTTTGTTAAAATGTATATCTTTTGCTTATTGATTTGATCTATCAGTGATATCAATTAGCTTGTACGCATATAAATCGTTTCGTTTCGTTTGAAAAACGCATATTTATAACATATTGAGCACCAAATTTACACCAACTTGGTGTAAAAAAAAGTAACACACATAAACTGCAGCATTGATTGTGCAATAGTTGACGATGCAGAGAATTAGTTTTGAGGGTACTTAGAAGGTGTGAATTACTTAGTTTGTGTATGATAGTTGTCCGTATTAAGTGAAATGTTTTTCGAAGGACTGTTTCTTACGGTTGAATATCCCGAAATTAGGAAAATTGTGCGTTTTAAAAAGTGTACGTCGGATGGTGTTGATCGCTTATCTTACAAAGATTTCGTTCTTTCGGTTTTAGATGGTACTAATGTTCCACTTAGCGATTTTTTGTGTTTTAGAAATAAAGTTGGAGTGGAGATGAAAGAGGACATATTTATGCAGTATTTGTGTCAATTTTATAGCCATCCAGACTTTATTCTGAAAGTTCATTTTAAAAAAGGCGTAGAAAGTGAGAGTGATAATGAATGTGCAGTGCCTGTGAAACGTTCAAATGCAGAAATCGGTCCAAATTTAATAGCAACATCTGACTCTCTTAAATCCTATTTAAAAACAAAAAAATTCGGTCTTGACGTTTTGAATATTTATAGTGATAAGGGCTTTCTGACAGAAAAAGAACGAAGAATCGTAATAAAGTTAATAGCATTTTATGTGCAGGAAACATTCGGTTTTAAGCCAAGTAAAGAAGAACAATTAGCCGTAGCAAACTCATGTGTTAAAATTTTTCCTTGTTTTACCTTGGACGTATTGCATAATGAAAGCAATAATGGATTTTTGCAAATAAAATTGAAAAATGATAGAAAACGAAAAAAAGATATTGAAAATGAAATAAGATGTGTTGAAGCTAAAACAGTAACTGAACAAGTTAGTTCGTCTGTGTTAAAAGACGTGGAAATTATAAAAAGTGCAATCTTGCCAGAAATAATTGAAATTGTCAAAGCTAAGCTAGAGACAACACTGAACTATCGACGTGAAATTGTCAAACAAAATAATAATTTTGAAATCTCTAGAGTCTACTTTGCATGCCCAGAATTGGTAAGTTTAGGTATTATATGAGATGCTAAAATTTAATATAATATTTTATTTTGAAGATATCCTATGATTTTGAGTTGAGATTTGGTGTAACCCAATTTTGTGAAACATGGGCGGATAGCTATCAGACCTGTATATTTACAGTGATAAAAAAAAGGGAAAGAAGATTCTGTACACAGAAGCTGATAGAGAAAAAGGTTTAAATAATATTTACTTAAATCTACATTCAAAATGCAAAAATAAAACATAACTACATTAAATAATCATTATTGCATAGATTGGAATGGTCAAACAATTTCAATATTGAATCTCCTGCGGCTTTTGCCTCCCGCTCCTTGTGGTAAAAAAAAGCAAAATAAGTTATCTGACGAAAATGCTGTTGAAAGAATCATTCAGTTTAAGAGAGTAAGCTATCATTTACTTTAAATCTAAATAGCCCTTTTTAATCGTTCTCTTTTGTATTATATGTGACATTCAGAGAGGATCGACGAATGAAACTTACTTACAAGGCTGTACTGGAAGATCTCCTTATATTATTGCAGTAGGTGACGACAAAAGTAATATTCAACAATATTTTATCGTGGCTGATAGCCAAATAATACCCTTGAAGTCGTCTTTTGATTTTCTGCACGCCCTGGATTTAGTATTTAAGCTACATTTTATTTGCAACATTGAGTACGATTCAAATGTTAGATCGTTTTGGCTGTATATACAAAGCTACATATATAAGATAACAGCACGAAGGATGACAAGCATAATAAAAGATCTCCATTCGAAATTTTGCACTGAGATAAAGGATTTAAAAAAAATCTAATTAATAGCTTCTCCGCATCTCTAGTAAGCATATCAGAGCCAAATCAGAGCCAAATCATCTAAAATTTTTAAAATAATGAACTGATTCTCTTAATGTAATCACCAAAAGTAATTTCTAGCAGAGAAAAAAATAACAAGCCATAACAATTTTTAAGAAAATAATACTCAAAATATGAATTTATGCTAAAATACCAAATCAATTTGCGCTATTTGTCACTTAGGTTGCTTACTTAATGATCTTAACGTAGAAAATATCGACACATTTAAATGATTCAAGCGAATACCTGTTAAGTTTTGGTTTGAGAAAGCTCCCCATATTCACTATTACAATATACATATAAGATAACGCAGTGTTACATGAATAACATATACTCTTTTCTATGAATAACGTATGTGTATACTCATGTTCTTTAAACTTCCAACCAAATAGTTTTCAAATTGCATTTTAATTCTTCTGTAGGATGAATAATTTTACGTGTTTTCTTTGTAAAAAATCTTATCAGAATTTTTCTAAAATCACAAAACATTTAAAGCTTGTACATTTACTGTTAGATTCGAAGTTTTTGACATTGAAATGTGTTTCTAACGCAACGTGCAACTCAGAATTTAATACTTACAGCGGTTTAAGAAAACATTCATTAAAATGTCATCTTAAAACTAGAGTTATTCTAACCTGCAATAATAATATAAATTTGGGAAATGACAATGAAAGTACCCCAAACACGGTGAAAGAGCAAGATCATAATGTTTTGAATAAAACTTATGTATATTGCCACTCAAAATTTGGAATCAATCGTGGCGAGGCTTGATAATTTCACAAAAGCTATAACCTCATTGGGACTACCAGAATCTACTATAGACAAAAAAAAAACAATGCTTCTCGTTACTTGTACCTTACTACTTTACCATTTCATTTTTTTTTTCATTTTATAAAGATTTTTAATACTGTTAAATTAGCTATATATGTGTATGTAAAAGAAATGTACTGAGATCTTGAATAAAATATAATTGCCAAATTAAGCACTGTTTAATTGTTTGTTACTTAAGATTGACTTTACTTTTTTACGTGAAAACCTTTGAAAAAATTTCTGCATTCAGGCTATGTTTGGAAATAGATTTACAAACATGAAAACAAGCAAACACTTAAATATAATTGGAAAGCTATGTTTGCTATGTCAGTGTAAATTATATGCTTCTTTTCAATATTCATATACAAATTAGCCCAGATTTTGTTATCAAAATAACACCATATTTTTCAAACGTGTACGCGTAACTTGAATGGTCGTATTCTTAACCTTACCCTCTCTAATATTCCCTCTACTGCTATGTCTGCATCCACCGTGCTCCATCCTTATGTTTTAGTAGATGCTCACCACCCTCCTCTTCTCTTTATGCCCCACTAACATACAACTCAGAAAAGGGAATCCCAGTTGTTCCTCGGTACAATTTTTGCAAGTTACGAATGGCATTGAAATTTGAAAAAGTTGACTGGCTTTCGTTCTTCCGTCGGTTAAATAATGATCATGCACTTTACAAATTTTATTTCTTTGTCAATGACTTTATTTCTATCTATAAACCTACCTTTTATCATCTTAAACCTACAGATTCTCCTTGGCGCACCATACGAGTTTTGAATGTAATTAAATTGAAAAAATGTTGCTTGGAAATATTTTCGAAGATCGAATTCTGCCTCTGATCTTGCCGTATTTCGGGCCCTCCTGCAGTCCTCGGTTGAAATCGAAATGAAGCAAACAATGCACGATTACTTTGCTAGTATGGTGTCATATATTTCTGCTTGCAATACTAAACCTGTTTACAATACTAAACACTCAACTGTTTCACTAATGCTAAAACAAGATATTTGACCTCATCCTTTCTAACATTGAATCTACTTCCTTCTTATTATCCCCCGCTCCATCACCCTACACGTGTTCATGTGCTCATCAATTCCTCGAATAACATTAAATGTTCCACTGTGCGCCGGTTTAACTTTAGAAAAACTAATCTTGACCGCCTGACTGTTGATATGAATTTCATTAATTGCTTTAATTACTTCCGAAGTGCTGATATTGATTCTACTGATTTGAAATTTCACTTTATGCTTCTGAAATCGATCTCGGCAAATACTCCTGTTTTCTGCTTTTGGAAGCGCCCTAATTCTCCTTGGTTTACCGAGAGGATAGATCTTACCCTTGAGGATAAAAATTCTGTGCATTTGAAATTTTTAAACTCGGCGAAGATTATGCTATCGTTTCCCACTTACGTTACTGTGCCAAGAGGCAAATTAGATTAACTTTGGATAACTTTTCCTTGTTTGTTGAAACTTCTTCGAACGCGAATCACCCCAAAAGTTTCTGGTCTTTTGTTCGGTGCTTAAAGTCCTCTCTCTTTCTCTTTCTACTCCCTAGTACTGCGTCCAACCCTCTTAACATTTACAATCTCTTTCCAATGTTTTTTTTGTTCAGTTTACACTAACCGGTCGATTCCTGCTTCTGACTGTTTTTCTTTTGATTTCCGTCTTTGTTTTTCTTTTGATCTCCTCTGCCAAGACTAACCCTGCTGAAGTTGAATTGATTTTGTCCTCACTTAACTCTAATTATTCTCCTGATCTGTGTCCTTTCCTTTGTGTCCATTTGTTCAGCTTATTCAATGTCAGTATCTGTGCTGGTAAATTTTCCACCGCCTGGAAGCTCTCCAACGTTATTCCCATTTTCAAATCGGGTGAACGTAACCTTACTTCGAATTATCGCCCTATCTCCATTCTTTTTTGCTTTTCAAGAATTTTTGAGCGCCTCGTTCACAATAGAATCTACGATGCCATTAGCAGCGCAACAACATGGCTTTGTAAAAGACCGGTGGACTTCTACGAACCAACTTGGGCTTTCACATGTAATTGCTTCTGCAATCGACAATCAACTTGATGTCACCTATATTGATTTTGCTTAAGCTTTTGACACCGGTAATCCTGTGCTGCTTCTTATCAAACTAAAGCATTATGGCATCTATGAACCCTTCCAGGACTCTACACTTTTTAACTAATCCCACTTGTGTTGTCTCCCTCTTTGGCTTGTCGTTCTCACCTTTCTCCCTTTCTTCTGGTGTACCTCAAGGTTCCATCTTAGGACCACTTTTGTTCAATCTGCTCATCAATGATCTTTCTAGAGCTTTCAAGTTATCCTGTCTTCTCTATTCAGATAACTTAAAAATCTGCCAGGTGATCAACATTCTGCTGACTCTGTGCTTCTTCACGAAGAATTAAATACTGTCTCTGGTTAGTGTAACTTGAATTGATTGTCTCTAAAAGTTCAAGTATTTTTCTGTCCGTTTTTCTAAAATTTCACACTCATGTCTTTGGTTCAGTTTGTACTAAGCGACTAGATTTTACTCCTCTTGAGGGCCAAATACCCCTACTAGAAATGAAAGAGCTCCACTTGAAAATTGTGAAAATTTAGTTTCAATTTAGTGGAATTTAGTTTCAATTTAGTGGAACATTAAAAATTCAATTAGATATCCTTATTTAACTTTTGATGAATTATTTCTTTTTAATTCGTTCATATATTGTAACCCATGCATCACAGACGTTAACGCGGACAAATTTTATACACTATCCCGAAATAAATAAACTGTAGCGAACAAAAACGATGGGCATGTATTCATCAATTCAGCTTCGGGATCTTCCCCACTAATGAAAATGAAACGCAGCAAATGATTTTTGAACTGTTTTATTGATTTTGTATTTCTTTTTTGCTCTTTGTTTCAAGAATAGAATTCCGAATTCAAATACAGATTATAATTTGTTTTAATAATGATCTTAAAAGTAATCGAATTGAACAATAACATTCATTCCGAGGAAAAAATAATCATCCTACAATAAGTAAGAAAGTAAGCGGTGCCAATATGACATCCATATAATAGCTTTTGAGTTGCGTTTTGAATTCAACTGCTCAATTTTTCGGTATAAAATATTCTATTCTTATCAAATGTAAGTACTGGTACTCCTCTTAAAAATCATCCGCTCAAATACGAGCTTTATTTTCAATATGTCTCTTGTACCTTTGTTGGTTGGTTTTTTGTTTGTAGTTGTTTCCCAGGAAAATAACATTAAAAAGAAATCATCAAATCGAGAGTTTTAGTAATAAACTCACTCAACATGCAAAATAATTATTGCCACCGTCACTACAACTATTTCGTGATGTGCTTCTGTTCGGAATCAGTATTGCTTTGCGCGATTCCGTGCATGAAAGCACATCGGTTTGCTGTTATCTGTACTGTGTCCTTAAAATAGAGGCTTCGTTGTTAAAATACTCCAATTATTTGATACTTGGTTAGTAATTTTAGAACTCTATGTTCTTAGGCTAATTGGTACCGGATTGTAACACATCAAAACTAAAAATATAGTCCAGCCCAAAGATAGGCAGTTACGAAGGACTTTGTTTTTTTTTTAGCCAGCTTCTTGCTGGGCGATTATCTTCCGAGTCCCGTTCTTGAGATAATTCTCTTGTTCATCGGGCAAGAAATCATTAAAGCAAAATAGTTTCCAATATGATATGTTCTATTTAAATGCTAATTTGGTTAGTTGAACGAAATATGGTTATCAAGACAATTAATTTTGATTAAAATGATATAAATGAAAGAATACAACATAAACTTGGTATATCTTAAGAATATAGTACTAAAGCGAATACTCGCGATCTGATAAAAGCAAATAGTTACGACATTAACTCTCATCCTTATCAGGACAAACACAAACACTTATCATTCCCATCAAAACCTAAGTCTCGCAGACTGCTCAACTGCCTTGGAACTCAATACCACTGGACGTGGTCAATACTGGGAGATTCCGGAAGGCGACGTTCCGAGCTTGTCCAAAATTATTGAACCCTTAAAATTCGACAATGATCCCACACTCAGCTATCTTGTAAAAGTAAATTATCTCAAAAAGTAATGCTAGGCACAAAGTGTCAACACTTTTCTCACTTAAGGCTACAACGAACGATGAATGATGACGATACGATGCTTGCTTAGCAAGACTTTTCTCATTTACGTTTCACAATTATCAAAATCACGTATCACAGAGCTTTTGTAGAGCCTGCGACGCGATATCGAATAAGTAACCCCCCTAGGAAATGCTGCATTTTCGCTCAAATCGGAGGTGGGCCACGAATATACCGAAGCTGTGGCGTGAAACTCATCGAGAAGTTATTCAGGGTGTCACAGCAGCGTGGCTCCATGAAACAGGCGGCACAGAACAGAGTGATCAAGGCCAGTTGCACAGGCAGTGCGATACGTGCTACGCGCCACGCCCAGCCTCGTTTCCCGCCGAACTCATCATCACTGAACGGAAGCGGATCGTCTCTAGGATCATCTGGGTCACCAGAATCTGGTGCTGTAACTTGAAGTTTGCGCGTTTCTTTGACTGGTGAACTACGGGTTTCAGCCAGGGAAACGACAGCACCATTACTGTTTGAATGTTTCCGTTTGTTCTTGCGTTTCGAGGAAGGACTCTTCTTCGATCGTGGTGTCAGTTTTGGCATTATCACGGCCGTTGTGGCGTTGGCTGTGGTTGTTCCCACTGATTTTGTGCTGGTTTGCTGAGAGCTTGTGGTTCGGACTATAAGCTCGCGGCATGTATTTTGTAGTGACTTCAGTTCTAGTTCAGCCGATTCCATTCGTGCCGTTATAGAACGAAGGGCTTCACTTCCTGGTGCTAAGGCGTTCTCTAATTGTTTCGCTAGTCGTCTCAGGACTCCCAGGCGACGCTCACGTTCCGATAAACCTCCGTCTGAAGTAGTGCCACCGTCAGAGATGCCGCTATCGGACAACGAACCGTTCGATGACGTAATAACTGTATGGAATTGTGTGTTTTGGACCTGTCGTGTTTGCTCATTGAAGTCGGTCGAAACAACAGAAACCTAAAATGGAATAAAATTAGTAGAAATATTAGTAGAAATTCGATAAGAAATTTAAAAAAAAATAATACTAGTTCTATATACGAACGTGGCAGCAAAACGTAAATCTATCATAATATGCTATTGACTCCGCACAACACTAACCATTCTCTCAATCGAACACAACGAAATCAACTGCAAATATTTTGTGAAATATTGTGGGGGAGCAGCCAAATTTCAATGTCGTGTGCTCAGAACAGAGAGTCGTGTGGCATTTTATGTGTGTTATATTCAGGTTTATATTGACAAGTTATGGCACACAGCAACACAGTGCGATTTTAACAACAGAAAAAGTGAGCTTTGAGCTAAACAAATTATATACACATAAATATATGTTTTTTCAGATCTAAAAATTAATTTGAGGCGGGCGTCGTAGAATGAATATTTTCATTCGATGATTTAGTTAAATCGTTTGAAAATAATAATTTTTTTTCGTTTTCAAACGAGTTTGCCCTGCCAAATAGATGCTGTATGTTTTTTTGCAGTTTTGCTTTGCACACCTACTCAGTGGGAATAGAATCTGGTCGGGAATGGCAATCACATGGTGTAATAAGTATGTCTCGTCAACAGCATCACACTAATAACTTATTCATTGACACCATAGGAGGAGAGATTGACCTAGTTGCCTCCAAGTAAATGTTGAATAATTTTTTTACTTGTTAGTGGGATGTAGTAAGTATTTTAAATGTAATAGAGGGACGCCTTGAAAGCATATTTTTAGTTTGCATATGAGTTAATTGATTAAAATTGTAAAGAAAAAACTTTTTTAACATTCAAAATAAAATGAAGGCTAATGGTTTCATCAAGTATCCGCGTTGATACTCATGTTTTCTGATAGTGTGTAAAAATTTGGCAATCAATCATTAAAATCCTCGTAGACTATTTAATGTGAATAATTTGCATTAATGAAATTTAGTTGTGATTTAGTTATATAAACAAACTACACAATTACAAATTGGATATAATAAAATAATATACTGAGGACAAGTAAATACCATAATGTACAATCAAAGTAAGTAATATACCGTGAAAATTATGAGCTATAATAATAAATAGTAGCAAAAAACAAAATTAAATACCATTAAATATTACATTGCGAACTTGGTTTTATGGATGGCTATAGAATGTGAAAGAAGATTGAGTTGAAGACTGTTATGAGTATGTAAAAGTCGCGAAATCGAAGAACATAAATAATCTCTACGACCAGAAGGCACTTCAAACATAAAGATGTACCTAACTTGCCTGACTTGTTGCTGCTCAGTAATCAATCAAAATCAGACAAATAACCACGACCGATTTTGAAAAGAAAACATTCACCAAGGTAAACTCTGCACTGCTCGAGAGAAGATATGTTTAAAAACGGAACGCATTCATTATAACGAAGACCATACTTAAAAAGTAGCTTACGTGTAAATCTTCGCTGATCTGACTCAACAGCTTTAGATAGGTTTTCAAAGCGAGGACCCCATGCTTCACTACTACAGGGTGGCTGATGAAAACGACGAAAAAAAATGTTATAACTTTTCTCTTGTGTAATTAATTGTTTCTATTTTTTACAGAATGGTCTTTAAATTTAACAAAAAATTGGCGATTGAAATAATGGATTTGGATTGTGCACCGCTATCACGCATTGGAGTCTGTGATTTCCGTCAAAAGAGAATTTAGGCGCACGTTTCGTGGAACTACTTTGCGCGGCTGACCAGAATGAGGCTCGTAAATAATTTTACCGAGTGTGGGACAACTTGACGATTTGTTTTTAATTTCGCCAGATCATTCAAATGGTGAAAACATCTTGACCTGCATTTTTATGTTAAACAATGATTATTTTGATCCAAACGGCAATGTTATCAAACAAAAATTGTGGTGTCCAGTTTCATCAAGCTGCATTGTCAGGGCTTAATTTTTCGAAGAAATAGATCTTACAGATACGGTCAATGGGGACCGTTATTTAAAAATTTTGAAAGAGTTTTCTTTCGAGAACTACGCCCAAAGAGAATCTTTTTCAAATCTATGTGGTTTCAACAAGATTGTGCAACTTCTTAAATAACTGGGTCTGTTCTGACAGAATTACAGCAAAAATTCCCCAATAAAGTGATTTCCATATTTCTTTATCTCTCTAAGATCTTCTGACCTTACTGCGCCTAAGTTTTTCTTGTAGGGTTATCGCAAACGGGAAGCTTAGAAAACAAAACCAATAAGTTTGTTGGGTTAAAAGTAATCACTTCAAACGTTTATTCAGGTAACCCACCCTCAGGCAGGAATGAATTACCTCTGATATATGCGTCACCGAGCATGGGGGCCATTAATTCTATTATTTTTAAAACCCAACAGAAACTTAATAAAATGTATTATTTTTCAAATGGATATAGAAAAAACAAATTATGTGAATTTAATAAAAAGTTATCTGATTTTCTTCATGTAGCAATATTCATCAGCCACCTTGTATTATATTTTCACACATAGAACGAACTAGAGGAACAAACAGCAAAGTTATCTTGTTGAATCTATTATATATTTCAATAAACATGAAACGTTCAAATGATTAAGAAAAGCAAGCTAATTGGAGTTTCGGCGACAATTCAAAACAAAGTTGCGATCGCCAAATTTGAAAATGGGAATATTGTTTGACAGCTTCCAAGAAGACGGACATTTTCCAGCACAGAGACTGACATCAAATAAAATGGATAAGCGGAGACAGAATGAAGAAACCAAATTTTTTTTTACAAAAAAGTTGGAAATGACATCAGAGCCAATAGGGAGTAGTTAGGCGCAATTGGGGTCATAATAAGTTAAATTTCATTAGAGTTAGTCATGAGTGAGGAGAGATACGGAAGGCAATCAAAATAAACACTGTGAGAAGGAAGAATATATTATTTATATTAAATAGAAGAAGCAAGCATTGCAAAAAGATTGAAAATATCGTGAGGGTTTGAAGCAGTAAATAAGACTAACTCAGGAAGAATGAAAGAGTTTAAGGACCGAACAAATGACAAATTCTGTTCAGATCATTCGACTAGAGAGAACTTTCAAGAAATGAAAACACGACAGGAAAAATACTCATTTATGTATTTAAAGAAAAATCTTCATCTGTGACGGTAACATAAAACGATTAGTTCATGCTGTGATGTCGATGAAAAAAGGCTCAAGCTGGATTGCCACATGTGAGACTCAAATTCATTATTTTTTTTTTTTTATATACTAGATCCCTTTTGACAAGGATTATGTTGGCTTATGACGATTCGTATCAGCCATCGGTTTACGATAACACCCGTTTATGGGGGGTTTGACCTCAAATTTTTACTTTAGACAACACAAACACATAAGTGACTTAAAACAACGCAACGAACACGAAACCGCAGTTTAAGACACGTTGATACACGTATTATCAATTTCAGAGAAAGACCGTCCTTCGGAGAAAAGCAAATTTCTCAGCAATTTTCCGGCTACAACCTTCCACCACAAGAGCTAACACGCGGATGCTCAAATTCATTATCAGTGGAAAGCAAACCAAAAATAATACTGAATGACACACGACTGACATGGCCTGACGTGACATCAATTATGCAATTCAATTTATCATTTGTTTGCTAAGTACAAAAAAATGGCTGATTCGACAATGCTTTCGAAATTCGATCAAATCGCACCTCAAATGATCAGAATTTTAAAATCGTACGATTTCCAGTACATGCCTGAATAATTTTGAGGGAAATTCAAAGCTACAAATAACAGTATTTTGATCAAGCAGTGTGGTATTATGTATTAGCTTATTTGACGAAAATTATTTACTCTACTCTGTCTGAATAGAAAAATCGTGAGTAATTTATTTACAGATATAGCTAACATATAGATAGAAGGGAAACTGTTCAAAATTGTTGCATTTATATTGTTGGTAGAAACTGTTGTATTTTTTTTGTAAGCATCATTAATAAACTTGATGGAAACATCGTTAAATATTTGTGAGTTAATGATATAGTGGGAATTGACTATTTTCGCGAACGAATTGATTATTAAATATGATAGTCTCAATAAATATTAACTTTACTTTTAACTTTTTAATGGCTCTAAAAATATTGAGTAAGGTATCTTTTGCACCCGGGCTTGGCGTGGATTAAATAAATTACTGGATTTATCAAGAAAATATCATTGCCTTTATCTCATACTCATTTCAAATAGTTCCATAATATTATGATTTTTTTTTGTTTTTATTTAGGCAAATACTAGTTGAAATTCAATAATAATTGTTGAGTAGTTTTAATGCTTGAGCTCATTTAAGGTCTTGATTATTTTCGGTCCTCGCATAAAATGTGTTTAAGTAACGTTTTACTTGTTCACTTTAAGGAAAATTTATTCTATACTCAAGATAAAAATAAGTCATGTTAGTTTGAATCTCGGTTTAAACAAAGCACTGCAATTTTCCCTGATTAAATTACTTCTTGCTTTCAGAAAATTATTAACGCAAATTTCAAGTGCTTAGCATTTTGGTTAACATTTTGGGAGTAACCTGGTTTTTTTTTTAAACAACTAACAGTATGAGGCCCGGTGAAAACTGAAGACTTGAACCGGTTAGCATTATCAGGAAATGTGTGTTCACAACATAAAATATATCTTTCAACCTTTTTTAGATAAAAAAAAATGATTGCTGCATTAACATTTGTTTTGAGAAATAGGAATCAATAATTGAATAATTATCTAATGAAATTATTAAACACGGAAAAATTATCTAATTTTTTTACTATTGAATTCCGCTCTATTATCGAATATTCGGTGTCTGTAATTGAAGTCTTGTATATATGGTTAACTATAATCAATTAAGTAAAATGTGAATATAAATTTTGGTTACGGACCATTTATAATTTTCTTTCTTTTCTGTACATTAATTAATTTACTGAAAATAATGACAGACACTTAAAAATTGATCGATTTTAGATACCTATCTTTATTAAACAGGTTCACTGTTTACTTAATCTCTACATGAATGATGTCACTCTTAGCGTATTTTATCAATGCATGCTTTTTAACTCGTGTCACCTCTTATTATTTATACACCACACACATCAGAATTCAGATTTTTTACTTGTCACTGAAATGCTGCTACTCTACTATGATATATGGGCTTGATAAGTTTCAAAGTCTGAGCAAAGACAAAGCAAAGACTGTTATACATTGATTGAAATTTATAAAACCGAATCAAGCCCAATTTTTTTATCTAATTATTGTATAGCTGCTAGCAATACAAAAGAGAAATCAATCAGATACTGCAATAATGTGAATCGTATGAAAGAAGGGAAAGTTGGCAACATTAAAACCTTATAATTTTTAATAGATAAAAATATGTAACCGCAATCAATCAGCACGCGTGTATTAATCTAACTACATGAATACTATGTATGAAAAGTGAATCGAATAACACGATTGAATGATTCTAATTACTTGAATATTAAGTCTTGCGGTTTTTACAGCAATCGAATATGAAAAATTGTATCTGATAAATAATAAAACAATTTTCTTAAAAGGAATAGCATAGTAATTGGATAATGAAGCAACAAATAATGCTATATGCTAAAAAATACATTAAAATTCGAAAGTCGCAAGGGAAATTAGGCGTTTTTTACGTATTACAAACTCAAGCAAATTAATAATATAGTGATTTAATAGCGATTATTGATGTTTTTTCGTAATTCATTTTTTAATACATTAATAGCGATGAGATCGCTTTTTACATGTAGAATTTATTGACAAGCAAGCAAGTAAATAAACTTCACGTAGAAATTTTATATCTGAAAATTAGCAGCATAAATAGAACTGACTAATATTTCATACATTTAAAATTAAATAATATGGGCGTTCTATAGGTTGGTCTTGAAGAAATTCAATAATATGGGCAAATCTAATACTAATCAGATTTTCAAGGAAAGGCGATACCAATTGAATGAGGTTTTCAATTCCATATAATGTATGTATATGCCACATGATATCAAAAATGCAATAATTGAACATTGAATAGCAATGGATAGTAAGAAAAGCCTAACAATGATGATTTCTAAACGAATGGCTAGAAATTGATAATTTCTAAAGGAATGTATTGAGGACTTCGAGCGCAGCTGCGTTGGTTTACTAATGTGTACTGTCCTTATACCAATAAAGTCTCACAACATTCAGTTTTAAAGTAAATAGAGGATGAATAAAAAATTCTGATGTGATTTGAGTTAGGTATTCATAAATAGAAAAATGATGTAATATTGATCAATAGATAGTTGTGAGCATCTACATTGCAATTTAACTTTAAACAAACTGTCTTTGATCTGCGTATTATCATCAGCGTATATTTCTGGAATACCGTCACACAAATGTGTGGTTTTTTAATTAAAAGTAATTTAACATCCATCGCAAAGCATTCCATTGCATACACAACTGAAAATAATAATCAATAACCACATAGTGATCACATATGGTTTCAAAGACGAACAAAATATTATTCACGATCAAAAGCTTGTTGCTTATTGAAAAAGTAAACACAAATGCAAATTCAAAGAAATAATATGACAAAATGAAATCTGAAACCGTTTTGATTGCCACGTTCAATTATCTTTGCAATATGTAAGAACAAATAGGAGAAATATATTAATTACCTGTTGTCTTGCCGCATCGACTTTTTCTGATAGAAGCTTAGCGACTAATTTAACGTTTTGTGCGAGTTCGGTGGGATTAGTCTGGCCACGATCTAAGGCACCTTCAAGTCCCTCCAATGTTCCCCTGTCTTTATCCAGAACTTGATGGAATTCCGACAGTCCGGATTCCAGCTGTCGCCAAGCAACCAACGATGTCGTTAACGATTCCAATTGACTCGATACTCTACAATAAAAATAGGAAATTGTAATTAAAGTTCTCTGAGCACATGACTAGAATATAATCATATTTACCTGGTATCAGCCTCATCCCACGCACAATACATTTCTGCAACTTCGTCTTTCAGCTGCTTATGGAATTCACTCCCAGACTGAGCCGCTGTATAGACCCGAGTAGTAGCTGGTCTGTCTGTTTCCGTCTCGGTAGTTACGTTCTCTCCCGATGACGATGCCGTTGCATTCGAAGCTTCTGTTGCACTGGAATTGCTGACCTCGTGATCTCTTCCAAGCTTTAATTCTTCTCGCGTTATCCAACTGTGAACGGCTGCATTCAGGCGTAGCATAGTAGTACGGTAGGTTTGCAATTGCGATTTCTCGTTCTGCAACAAATCGTCATATAATTGGGTGAGTAACGAAAAGAATAACGTGAAAAAGTGGGTGACATCACAAATGCAGTCAGCCATATGGTGAACGATAGTTTATTTGTGTTTCAGACACGAAGTGCAATAGAACGTTCGCGTTTTTGAGGTCACCAAACCGTAAAAATAAATACATACAAATACGTTCATACAATCACTGATTTTAGTTTACATTAACGTTTTAATTCGATTGATTTTTTTATGAAAAATTAACAACACATTATAGCTCTCTAGTTATCTTGGATCAAAATTGGGCTTATAGATACATCGAAACAAATCCACTAGTTCCTCGTAAAATTAATCAAAATCACTCTTGCACCCACAATATCCAATTCTAAAATCACAATGCAACCTACCTTGAGCTCCTCGATCGATAGCTGTATCGAAGCTTCCGAGTCCAAATCGCAAGTATGTTTGCCAAGACGATTCAGTGCATTTCGCACAACGATCATTTCTTCTTGCATTTTACGGGCCACCGCCGTGTTTTCACTCCACAGCATAAGGTTCTCCCATGACGATAGTAAATCTGGAAAATCAATAAGAAAATTTATTCACCGATCGAAAGTTGAATATTTATGAGATATGTATGGGGTATGGGTGCGTAAAAGTTTTATTTTACTAAAAAGGTTCGCAACGTACGCACGGAAAAAAGACTGCCAAGAGAATGAAGAAACAAGTAAATTACATTATGGTGACACTGCAGCGCTAGTACTCGATAAACACGATCAGTTCGATATCGTCGAAGATTAATGGTTTGATCATGTAAAGTGTTTGAGTGTTGCCAGTCATAGTGGAATGATATATTTTTAAGTTTCTTTCTTTTTTGATTGAGAAAATTATGGAACTGAGGTTTTTATGCAGTCCACAGGTTCTTGATCTACATGTTCTTTCGAACATGGTTTTTGTAGTTCAGAATTAATGAAGATTAACTTAAGAAAATATAGGATTGTCATATATTTTAAGCAGAATCGTTTTTTATTATCTTTATGGCGTTAAGGATTGAACTTCAGATAAAATATATAAGAAAAAGAAAAATGATAAAATATATAAGAAAATCAGCTAATATGTATAACGCTGAAAAATTATTAATTTTTCTTTGATCTTAAGTAGCCAAATAATTATTGTCCATATTTTTATAGTATTTAATTCTCCCTCAACAATTTTCATAAAATATTTTGTTTTAATTTGTTAGTTGTATAGATTGTTAGGCACGCAAGAGGGACCCTTGAAATGTCAATATCTGCTGAGGAAAATCCTGAGTAGTTTAAATATTAAAAATAATTTCATTAAAAATATACACACAACAATACACACAACTAAATGCATATTAAGTTAACTAGAAACATAATTAAGCTCATTTCGACAACACTTTTTTAGTGATCTTAGGTGTGTCTTTCTGTCGAACATCTTGTTTATTATCTTATTGCAACATGGATCACAAACGACAATATTCATCACTATGACATTTAAATTACTTGTCATTTTCAAATAAATGCGACGATGATCGTGAAAACGTCTCCGAAGAAAATCGAAAGTTGGACTTGGATTTTGCATGTGAGTGATTTACATGCTACATGATTATTGTTTTTGCCAACAGACGGCAAAGTTAAGCTATACACTAGTAAATTAATGTTGGCTGCGATACCTGTTCCACCCAAGTAAACATTAATTGAATTTAAATTAAGAAAAGAAAAGAAATTTGGATTTATGTTGCTTGGAGAAAAGCACATTTACTCTTTTTCGCCAAGAGAAAATAAGGGGAATAGAACCCCTGTAATTAATGGTCATTCTGTATAAAGTGTTCAAACATTTTTTCAATTTTTTCAAAAATATGTTTTGACTATTTTCGAACATCTTTCACAATAGGCTCTCATTCATACAAATCATTCAAATCTACTTTTATGCCGCTGAATTCCAAGTAGCCATCTATGCCAAGGATCTTGCGAAGACGTAATTTAGGGTTTCGATATTAGATCCCGACTCCTGGAACATTATTATGTAGGATGATCTGGTGCGCCTGTTTTTGGTAGGTTACGCTGATGACGTCGCAGTGGTAATCACCGCCAGAACTGCCGATTTCATCCAACTCAGACTTTTCCAAGTTATGAGGAGGGTGAAGCGGTGAATAACCTACTATGGCCTCCAGCTGGTTGTGTCTTCTTGCTGACAATGTATCTGGAAGAGACCTTAGATACCAAGTATATGCAACTATATATACAGTACTCAGCCATTGAATTATGACCGATTGCATTTCTGAAGAATTTCGATAATTTTATGAGGTAAGGGGTAGTTATGTATCTGTTGGGTATTCCCTACACCTGTAAGTTACAAAATGGGTAATCCGAAATTCCCAGATATTCAAACAAAACAGCAATTATAAATAAGTGCAAAAATGCATTCCTTATCATTTTAAGTTTGAAGCGTGTTCGAGACAGTTATCAAAGTTATAAATATTCAATGTGAAAAAAAAACAAGTAGAAATCTGTGAGTGAGTGAAATTCAAGTAAATGACATTGGAAGTTTAGGAAAATTGAGTAGTGAAGTGAAGTTACTATTATTACTGAGTCAGTGGTATAATTTAGGAATTTCGAAATCCTCCGTGGTCAACATTGCCAAAACTGTGCGTAGCTCAACAGATTCAACAACGGTCTCTGGGAGCAAACGAGGGAATTGCCGCGGACAAAGAAGAACAACACCAAGAACGGATAGAAGAATCATGCAGAATGCTCTGATGGAGCGCAACGCACCAGCTAGGGCTATTTTGAAGGATCTGAGCGTCAGAATATCGCTGAGAACTTTGGAACGGCGATTCAAGGAAAACAACCTTTCATGTAGGCGGCCCGCAAAAAAAAACAAAATTAACCAAAGTTATGCGCAACCGAAGACTATATTGTGCGAAAATACAGAGCAGCTACGGGAGTGAATACTGGAATAAGGTAAATTCCTTTGTTTAGCCAATCTCATTTCATATGTCATAGGAAGAGACAGCCTCACGAATCATTTAACTTTTCTAAAACTAATTTTCTCACAGGTTATCTTTAGTGACGAATGCAGGTTGGAAGCGGTTACGGTAAGTAAAAACTTCGTTCGAAGGAGGCCCCACGAGAGATATTTAGAAGATTGTGTGGTTCGGACAGTTAAACATCCGCCCTCAGTGATGATTCGCTCTAGTCTGTATATTGACGTGCTGAGGGATGTTCTTCTGCCATATTTGGACACCTTAGAACATACGAAGGAGGAATACATCTTCATGCAAGACGGTGCTCTACGCCATACATCGAGAGCTAGCATGGATTGTTTAAGTTCCCTAGGTTTTAGGTTTTACCTTGGCCTGGCAATTCACCTGATTTCAATCCCATTGAGACTTGCTGGGCCTATTTAAAATCAAAGGTATATAGCCGAAGAAACAACACAATCGCTGCATTGAAGAAAAATATCGAAGAAGTGTGGAAAAACGACGATGGAATGCGAAAAATGATAAACAAATGTATAGAAAGCAACTAGTAGTATACAAGCAGCAATACAGGCCAAATGAGGAAGCACAAAATATTAAAATTCAATCAAAATTTATTTTTTTATTATTAAAGCAGCCATGTACCAATAAAAGCTTATACGTTATTGCAAAATAAAAACAATTAAATTTCTTCTGCTTTATTTAAGGAAAAGCTAAATTTTCTAAAATTTGCTGATCAGTCATAATTCAATGGCGGGATACTGAATAGGTCTCTGAACCGTCATTTCACTGGGTAGGTAAAACCTCAACATCAGCAGGCCCAGTGAAACGAGATGGATGCGGTGAACTTTGTCTTGTTACATGAGGTCCAAATTTCGGAATATGTGCTCCAAACTAACAAGTTTCGGACGCGCATTGCCAGTGGTTATAGGTGCCCTGAGTGTTGCTTGTAGATATTGCAACGTCTCAGAAGAGATCGTGAAGGATGCTTTTCTCGCTCAGGGACAGAGAGAACTGAGGCTCTGTTACGCGTACGCTGAAATGAAAATAGCAAGGACGCCAAGCTGTTTGGCCTTATTAAGCTTTAGGTTAGCCGTAACCACGAAGAAGTGAATTTTTATCTTTCTCAGTCCTTCAAAGAGTAGGATTAGGTCTGGCCTGGTCAGGCCAGAGATGCAATGTTACAAACTGAGGAAAACTGACGCGCAATTAAAACAAGCGTTGAGAAAGTACTGCGCATAGAACGGGACGGGGTCGCCCTTACTGACTCATGAGTTGTGGCAGTTTTCGAAATTTGTGAGCACCGATAGATGAGTCCGCACAACCGGGTAAAAATATTGCTCAGGCGGGTTCCAACTCGGATCTTCATAGGCTAGTAGATGGTCTTTTGTAATTGAGTCCGATTTCACACAAACCGCATGCACAGACTTTTTCTGGTTATGCTAAAGAAATTGGTATGAAAAATATTCATTGGTCCAAGATTGTTTTAATACATTTTATATAAACATTGCCCGTGTTCCATTATTACTATTTAGTACTTGCAAGTACTTCTGTCTACTTCCAACTACTCGCGCTCTCGTTCCCGAGTAGTTCATGAGTAGTTACGCCTTTTTGCCGTGAGGTGGCTATTTAGTTGTCAAATGGTGGTTTTGGTTTTTTGGTAGTTAGGAAATTATGTTTTGGTAGTTAGGAAATTAGAAATAGCCCTCATAATGTGTAGAAAGTTAAAAGAGGTAATTTTCTGCTAGTTACTTTTATATTCTTTATCGATTGTAGAAGTTTATACTCGTTATTTTCTCCCTTTATTTTCAACTGTTTTACATTTGAAAACTGCATATAATTTAACAGGTTACAATCTGCTCGTATGAACGAAGATGGCGTGCTTTTTGTGCTCTACTCCCAAGTACTTACAAGTACTAATTAGTAAAAATGGAACACGGCAATTATACCAAAAAAATAGATTTTGATTATGACTATATCAATGAATTAGTTTCGTGTTTGTTTTCAGGGTTAAGATTATTTGAAAAGCAACGATAAACACTGCCTCTGGACATTTTTTAATAGAGGGTTTTATATTGTTGTATAATATTCGGTGACATGAAAATATGATTGAATTTTGATAAAATTCTAGGTAGTATGCAAAACTGCATGCTTTGAATTATACTAATTTTTACTCAAACAACGTCGTCAAAATCGGTGTAAATACACATATACCAGATTAAGAAACACATCTAATAGATTGTAGGCAATTCAACAAAATCTACTAAAAATTCATGCGATTTTCAATTAGTCAATTGACTAAAAATCATGTCGCTCATGGCCAAGTTCTTTTTCTATCTTCATAATTCAAACACTTTAACAGTAGGCAAGATAAACTAACCATTTCAGATTTGCTTTACGCAGACACAAAAATATGTACTCGCATTAAAAACACACAAAGTAATTATGTTGAATGGCATTGTCGATTTGAACAACAAACAGACGAACCTACATAAATGCGAATTTAATGATTTTTACATTAAATAAATCACTGATGTTTTCAGATTTAATTTGGAGGGATGTTGTTCTAAAAAGATGATTTAGTATTGCTGTTGATGATTGAAGAAATCGATTTTAAATTAGATCCTTGGAAAGTTATTTTTCGATCTATGTGAACAATTCGCATTGTAAAGCCTTCTTTCGAATTTTCAGTATTATGTGAAAAATAATAACTTGGAAAAAAAATAAAACTAGATACGAAAAAATAATACTCGATCGATATTGTTATTTTCGGCACTATACAAAGAATTTTGACGGAAGGCGTTAATACTCCAAATGCTTATGTACCTAAATTAAAAACAGGTTTATTAAACATTCATTTTAAAAGCGCTTCCTTTGATGTAATATTGTTTTGAAAAAATTTAAAGGTACTCAGATAATCTCAGATAATTCACCGATAAATACAATCGTTTTCATCTAAATATTTTTTCTTTTTAAATTTTCTATTTTAATTGTCTATACAACAACTCGAACATGTAACGAATGACAATTTGTTATGGCGACAAATGATAAGTGACGACTAATTAGTCGTAGATAGTTCATTTGATGAATTTGGCGATTCACAAAATATTCTTTTACGCTTTGGTTGAAAAAATAACAACGCGGCAGAAAGTTGGAGAGAAAGAGAGAAGTAATTTTTTTTTGAAATATTTACTATTCTTTAGAATTTTTATTTTTTGCTAGAAATTAGTAAAGGATTCTAGTAGAAGTGAGAATTTCTGTTTGAATACTGAGCAAATGTTGACAGAAAGTCTTATCGGTCTTAGACCGATAGACACTGACGAAGAGGGCAGATTACTCTGGAAATATCGGTACATGTCGAGTAATTAAAATAAATCTAGCTTCAAAATGAAAAATTGGTTTAAATTAAAACATTAAAATGAAGTTTTTATGATTTCCAATTTTTCTATTTCAATCAATTGAGATTTTTGTTTATTTTTTTGGCACAAACAACGAAACCGATCAATAGTCACTTAAAAAATACAATTTGTAGAATTCATAAAAAAGAATTTGTTTTTTCAAGCTCAAAATTTCATAATTTGACCACATGTTACCTAATAAGCAAGTCTTCTAATGAGAAATCAAAACTGTTTAAGAAGCATAATCTTTCAATTTCATATTTTCCATTGTTCTTTTGGTACTTTTCTGTTTCCCCCCCCCCATTTTTTTTCACTTTTTGTTGTTGCAATGCTTCTAAAATTGATTAGAAAGTAGCAATTAGCCAAAATTATTGTGGAAAAACACGTTTAAAAGAAAAAAAAAATTTTTTTAAATTTTTTTTTTATTAATTTTTTAATTTAAAAATTAATTAAATTAATTTAAATTTTAAACTAATGTCACATAACAGTGAGAATAAATTTTGCTCCATTTTTGACGTCTTACCTTTCCGAAGCTTCAACGCAATTTACAATTAAGCTATTGCAATAATAATTTTGTATACAATTTGTTTATATGATTACGGGGGGGAGGGGCAGCAGCCAACCCCCACCCCCCCAACAACACATTAACTTTTGGAAAACTCATTCTGCCTCATAAAAATGAAAAAAAAATTTAAAATTGAAAAAAAAATATTTTTTTATGCATTTTTCCATCTCAATTTTTGTGGAGTAACACTTTTTAACCCATTTCGAGCAGTTTTCATTAAAAAAAATTAAAGAAATGGAGGGGGAAAAACAGAAAAGTACCAAAATTTATTCTCACTGTTATGTGACATTAATATCAAATTTAAATTAATTTAATTAATTTTTAAATTAAAAAATTAATTTAAAAAAAAATTAAAAAATTTTCTTTTTTTAAACGTGTTTTTCCATCATAATTTTGGTTAATTACTACTTTCTAATCAATTTTAGAAGCATTGCAACAACAAAAAGTGAAAAAAAAATGGGGGGGGAAAACAGAAAAGTACCGTTCTTTTCTTCAATTTTCTTTAATTGCGTCTTAGCCTTACTAATATTTTGTCAAATGTTCTTTGAAAATTACTTTGGAGCAACTGGGCAATTCGGGAAAATATACAAACAGCTAAAAAATATTGACTTATTTTATAATTCATTGAATATTGTTCGCCATTAACTATTTATGGTTGCGTGACTAAATATTGTTTCCATTCTAATTGCGATTGCGGATTACGGGCTTCAATTTTTATGATTGCCTATATTTTCATGACGTTCCATCTGTTTTTTTTTGCGGTGTAGAGCAAAGAAGGGCAATTTAGAATATGATTTAAAAAAGCAATTCCGATTTTCATAAAATTTTGCTGAATATTGACATGAATAAGCTTTTCTTTTTTTCGTATTTCCTGGAATTTATTTGCATTCAAATTAACACCTTCAATTCTATGTGAATTTCACATATTTTTTTCTATGTAGTTGAAAAATAGGTGTTTTAAGTCTTGATCAGTGTTGGTTTTCTTCCATTTAACTAACCCTCAAATGATTATCATTTGATTATCAAAAAACACAATGGGCTCTATTCCGAGAGTCAACTCACGTGAGATCTCGCGTCACTTCGAAAGTCACGTCACTGACGAACCGGTATTCTGAGAGTCACGTGAAGTGACTCTAGGTGAGGTGACTATGAATTTGTGTTTGAATGGCAGCGCCTGAACATTGACGTTTGTAATTTAGCGTTCGATCACCGGAGTTAAGCAGTGCTGGGCGCGGTCAGTACTTGGATGGGGGACGGCATGGGAACACCACATGTCGTTGGCGCGCACACACTTTCCTCCCCTTTATATAACAAGTGCGGCTTACTTTGAAGGGAGTAGAATAAAAAGAAAAAATTGAAGTTCAAATGGAAGTAAGGAAAATCGAACGCAAAAAGGAAATTGATAAGCAAATGATTAGTGAAATGAAAAATAGGACGGTATTTACAAGTAGACCAGGTATACTAAAACTTGCTATGCAAGCTAGTGATTAGGAAAAAGTATTGGTGAATATTAAAAGTAGTTTTTATGTGTTCGCTGTGCTGTTTCAGGCTTTGTGGATGACTCTCCATCAGTTCAATAAAGGCATTCGAATTGTCGCTTGTTGGTTGCTTTTTGCCCCATACAAATCAAAAAAAATCAAGAAAAACACAACATAAAAAGCACGAGTAGACACTAGAGGACACACGAAAGATAAACAACAAATCAAACATAAAACACCCCAACAATTAACACACAACAACCAAATCTATGGCGAACACGTAGCCGAGTTTAGCCGCATTATTCAAATAAAAATATATATTTATTTATTTATTTATTCATTCACCAAGCAAGGTGTACATGTACAGAAGAATAAATAATATAGTACATGGATAAAATTACGAAACAAAATAATATAAAATAATATACGAAACAAAGTAAAAAACAAAACTATATATGAATACAAGACTAATAAATAACGCAAAAATAAATTAGTTACAAATAGATAACAAATAAATTAATAGCTAAATGACAAATTACTAAATGAATAATAAATGACAAATAACTAAGTGAATTTAAATTTACAATACATATATATATATTAGTATGGGGGGGAAAGGGAGAGACTATGAAGATAGAGCCTTCATAATATTTTATTTAAAAGTTGCCATAGATATCGTAGGGGAAAAGTTCTCGCTCATGCTATTGAATAGCCTGCAGCACCTATTTATTGGCTCGTTTGCTGCATATGTTGTGTTAAGTTGGTATTCAATAAGCAATCGTCGGGATCTAGTGACGCTCAAGGGCTGATTGAGCACAAACTTTTCTTTCAAGTAGACGACATTAACCACGTCTCTAATGACATCGAAGCTGAAGCAGGCAGATAACATTAATCTTCTCGATGCAAGGGGTAACAAGTTAATACATTTAAGGCGATATTCGTATGGTGGTAGATTACTGAAATCATAAGGGTTGAAACGATCTCTCAGAGCGAACAGTAAAAACTGCTTCTGAACAGACTCAAATCTTTGGCTGTGAATTTCGAAAGCCGGATTCCAGATAGTGCACGCATATTCAAGAAGAGGGCGAACAAGTGAAATATATAAGGATTTAGTAACCCAGAGATTCTTAAACTCTTTGGCTCGTCGCTTGATGAAACCAAGTTGTTTACTTGTTCGGGAAAGCACTCCATCGTAATGTAGATTAAAGCGTAGCTTTTCATCCAGGGTGACACCGAGATCTAATATGTTGTCAACCCTGCTGAGTGCCGTGTTGTTGAGGCTGTACGTATAATGAACGCGTGCAGTTTTGCGAGAGAAGCTGATTGCGCGGCATTTGGCAATGTTAAGAGGGAGTTTGTTCGTCGAGCACCAATGGTCTAGAGAATTCAGCTTAGACTGAAAAAAGGCCGCGTCAGATTGTGAACTGATGACATGGTAGATTTTGAGGTCGTCCACACATCGTAAATGAGGAATATCAGATAAAACCTCCGATATGTCAGATATAAAGATATTAAAAAGAAGAGGGCCAAGGTGACTTCCTTGAGGTACACCGGATTGAGACCTTGGAATTTAACGAATTGCAAGCGGTCGTGAAGGTAGGAGCCAAGCCACTTTAGTAAGGATCCTGCAATTCCAAATTCTTTCAGCTTGGGGATCAAAATGGAGTGATCAACTCGGTCGAATGCTTTGCTGAAGTCTGTATAGACTGCGTCAATTTGATCACCTTTCTCCATTTTGCACAAAACATCAGAAACAAGCACCATAAGGTTAGTTGTACTAGAACGACTTTTCCTAAATCCATGCTGCTGCTCGTTCAGTCGAGCGTCGACCATAGGAGAAATTTTGCAGTAGATGATTTTTTCAAATAGTTTGGGAATAGCAGATAGAATGGCGATGCCTCTATAATTTTGAATAAGACGTCTATCGCCACTTTTATAAATAGGTGTAATATAAGAAGATTTCCAATACGAAGGAAATAGTCCAGAGGAGAGAGAATTATTGAATATAGTATGAAGGGGCGAGATCAGTTGTTTTACACACATGATCAGAAAAATAGGAGGGAGGAGGTCAGGTCCAGGGCCTTTGTTACTGTCAAGCTCCATAATGGCAGTAAATATTTCACTCCTCGATATGGTCATATCCTCAGCAAAAATTGTTTGAGTCGCACCCGGGAATCGATACAATGTTGGGATGCTAACTGGACTAAAAACTTCTTGAAAATGGTCAGCAAAAAAGGGTCATATAAAAAGTCTCCGCGGTTTGACCATGATCGCTTGCGTTTGATATTCTCGTATTTTACCCATTTTTCATCGCCAGTAATGATTTCCTTCAAAAAAAAGTTCGATTTCATTGCGTTTCAGCAGCGTTTCACTTGCAGTAATTCGGTCAATCAAATTTCCTTGCGTTAATTCATGTGGCACTCAAATATCGAGCTTCTTTGTGTAGCCTGCTTTTTTCAAATTATTCTAAACTGTCATGTGGTTGATGGTTAGTGCCTCCCCTACTTTCTGACAGCTTGCGTACCGGTCTTGCCCCACCAGTTGCAAACTTTCATCGGCTTTTTCAGTGACTGGCCGACCAGAGCGAGGTGTAGCTTTCACATCGAAATTCCCGGAACGGAATCGAGCAAACCACTCCTGGGTTCTTCGTTCACTCAAAGCATTCTCACCGTATACTTCACAAATTTTTCGGCATGTTTTTGCAGCGTTTTTACCTTTTTTTATAGTAAAAAAGCATCACATAGCGTATTTCTTCATATATTTCACTTATTTTCGAATCAATATAACTTTTTACACGAGCAACAGATTAGAAAACGATCTTCACAAAAAATGTAAGCTGAAATGTCATCTTTTAAGCATATGTTTGTTTGAGATGATCAGGTTAGTGCTATCTGATATATAGGTATCAACACCATCTAGTGACAAAAAAACCGCGAAAACTTTTTACATTACCCAATAAATATTTTCAAAATAAGATTTGTTTACTTTTTTTCATGATTCACGATCCAAATTTCGTCAAAATCCTTCTTCATTTTATTTAAAATATCAATTCATATTACTTCTGTCTACAGTCACTTGATATTCTCAAGTGACTGATATTCTCAATTCACGTGACTGTCGTCACTTCATGTGACTCTCGGAATAGCCGATAGATCGAAAATGTCACTTGAGGTGAGATGAAGTCAGCTCACGTAACTCTCAGAATACGAAATCAAGAGAGTCCCTTCATTCGTCACGTGAAGTGACTCTCAGTATAGGGCCCAATAACACAAAACACACCATAATTTGCGCAGTACTTTTCCAGCACTGTCAATAGATAGGCCAATATTCAACCGCCAGCTACTGTGAAATTCAGCTTATTTGGTTGTTTTATACATAATATTTAATGCATTTTGAAAGTCATGGGGTTCAAAATAATCCCACGTTGTATAGCAAAGGTTAAATTATTGATTAAAATTGAAACTTTTGCCGCAATATAGAAGAACCAATGGATGGTAACTATATTTAATATGTTTAGCCTCCACGTAAAACTAAATATCGGTTCTGCGTTCTGCTTCTAATCTATATCGAACTCAAAGCTGATCTCAAACGAATGATAAATTAACTGAATACAAAAAACATTAAGCAAAAAAAAAACTCTTGAAACTTGACCAGTCTAATTGAGCGCGACAAAATAAAACTCGTACAACATGGCATATCTTTGGCAAATTTTCACGTGGGCTCCAAACGCATTGTATAATTTAAAAACAGCCGTATACGAACTTCCAGCAAACGGCCCAATCTTTCATACTCAAAGCTGCGCAAAATTTCAGCAACAAAAGCTACTTAGAACGCAAAAAACGCAAAAATTCTATTCGACTAAATTGTACGACATTCAAAAAGTAATTTATAGTCTGATCTTGACCTTGGTCCCGCACTAAACTAAACGATCGCTGCGATGTCGTCACGTTTCGCTAAGCCTGCTTTGAGGCCGTACAAGGTGAGCTCTATACTCCTAGAATCTGAGCAAAACGAGAAATAGAACGATTCGTTCATTATTGAATTTGTTGTTTCAACTGTGATTATTTCATTAACAATAAATAATACATTGCGTCCGCAGTGAAAAATTTCATTTGATTAATTCCCCGGCTGAGATCACCCGATTTCAAATAAGCATGCTCGTTTTATTTACATACCATTCGCTGTTTGTTTAATTAAAAAAAAATAGTTTTGAAGTGAAATTAGTTCAAATTTATTCAGATTTTCAAACAACATAAACACAACGTAAATAATTTCTGAGAAAACTACAATTTGGTGAATTATTTACATTTACTAGCCAATAGTGAACGAAATTATTGAAATGTTCAAATCATTACGAGCATACACATACATACGATATCTACAAACCAAGCATGAAAATTTATGCATTGTTATAATTTAAGTGTTGTCATTTTTCATTTCAAATGGATGCATGACATCATTTTTGTGAATTTACGACAAAAATTATATGTTTACGTGAAAATCATCGCTTGTATGGGTGATGTAATCTCCAATTGAAAATCAAAGATTTCTCAGTATGTAGTAGAAAGTGTAAGGCCAAACAAGATAATTTTGCGAACAAAATGTGCTAAACAACTATATAAACACTACGGATTATGTTCAGCCAAGCATTAGCAATATGTACGCCTGAAAAATATCAAAGATTTCAAGATATTTACAACGTAAACAAATCACTTGATTTCGTCAGAAATGCGTAACTCGAAGGTAGATATGTCCTTCTATTTAATAAAAACATGAATATCATTTTATCTTTTCATTATTCAAGTTTCAATTCGATAGAAGCATGATATGGCTGATCGAAAGTATAATCATAATTTGTCAATTCATTTAACACTGAGTGTGACAAGTGGTCATTTGCCTGTATCTATTTCGAGCCTAAACTATTTGGAATCAGAATCTTATTTATAGTACCTATCGTACTTTCGAAGACCTACTGTTTCACGAATTCTTGAGCTAATTTTAATCATGCTGACGGAGCTCTTAATCTCGAAGCTGTTTGAATTGTTCTTGTCGGCGTTGTAATGTTTTGCAGATGTGTTGTAATATTTGCATGTGCAATTGAACTGACACTTCCTTGTGCTATACGCATTCTGATGTTATTGAAATGTTGCCAGAACGGCACGATTGCAACAAAAATGGCCACAAATCAGCCAAGTACTCTTCATGATAGATATATTTCAGTGATGGCCATATGTTACATGTCCATTGGCCGTTACATTAATTTACATTATGCCGGCGATTGAATACAGAACGCAAAAGAGTTGAACGTGGTATATGGGCATGCTTATTGCGGAAGGCCACTGAAATTGGTCAGGTCATTTCCGCTTGCATTTTGCTTAGTTTCAAAATTGGAAAATAAAGTGCATATGTGGTTGGAGTTAACAGTTTTAAACAAATACGCAATGACTTGATTGATTTTGACGATATGCAAACATGGATCGAAGCAAACGGCATGCTTTAATTGAATGGCTAATTTGTTAATGTATGGTTGGCTTAAGTGCTTGCCACGGTTTGTATTCCAGACATTTAATTAGAATTTTTATAATCGTGCTCCTATGACATATGCCAACTAGATGCATAAAAAACCTGAATGAAAAAAAGTTTGTTTTAACGAAACCCGATTGATGCGAAATGTGTAGAAAATATTGTGTTCCCTACTACAAATGACCCACGTTGGGCGCTAGCTATGAGCAGACAAAACCACAAAAAATAAATTCAAGCAAACGAAGAACCCTCCCCATTAATAATTGTGTCCACAGTTCTCCGGTGGCGTAGGTTGTTTAGAGGTCCGATTATAGCCCCAGCTGCGAAGCATAAGAGGAATTGGAGAAATAGCTCTAGTCTATCTAGTCTAGTCTCTTGGATACCCACATCGTAGTTTTGCTTTTAATGCGCTATTTTTGATATAAACATGTCGGTGCAAAATGTTTTGGAAACGCTTACGTTGTTCGTTGATAGACATAACCAAAAATCAAGAATACTGCCTGAGGATTGATTGCAACCACTTAGTGTCACTCCAACAAGAATCCACGAATTACCACCAGTTCTCGCGGATGAAAAGGAAGCATTGCTAGTCTTTACCGCAAAATCCAAGCCTAGTCATTTTTGGCTGAAAAGGGCAAGTTTACTTGAGAGGCCCTGTGGTCCGTAAGCGATGGAGCAAGTAAGAACAGCCATAGTTTTAAGTAAAAGTCCTGATATATGTGTTCGAAATTGCATGGAGCTTGAAGAATTTTAAACATTCTACCTAATATTGCAACTGCGATTCGTAGTCCTAAACTTTTAAGACTTATATGGGATGGCAGACTTTCCACCATCATTGTCTTTTTAAAATAAGTATAGTAATACCACTACCAGCCTTGAAGTTGTTAGCGGTCTTATCCACAATTAATGCACTCGAGTATGGAATGATCAGTATCATACCAAGGACCACATACGCTAGTAGCCGATCTTCCACCCAGGTTTCCTTTTTAAAATACGATGCTCTTAATAATCATAGAGCTGATATCTTACTGAATTTCCAAATATTTTTTAAATTTAGGACTAAATATAGCACTAGAGTGGAAACCAAAAAAAGAACCAAAAGAAAGGCACTTTTGACTAAACGTTCACGTTTATTTTTCAACAAGTTTATAAGCCATGATCTTATAGAGGCAAAATTAGGTACATAATATCTACATACTTTACCTATGACAATGAACCCTGGCTCTGAACTCTTACCAAAGGTCCTTTCCTAGCCTGTTTTTAGGATTCATTCACTCATTACACAGTCAATATTAATTGTAAGGTTAGCCCCGAATAGCAGTTGGATAAAGCAAAGCTGAAGCCGTAGACTTTTGTCAACGGTAGATCTAGTAATATGTTCATAGTAAAGAAACCATCATGAGCCTGGGCTCAATGCATGGTTGTATACTGACAAAAAGAGATGACAGAAATAGTCAATTGGGTTTTCTCCTTAAAATTTGTACTTAAGAATAATTGGCGAAAGCTAACCTTCCAATTTACATTTTTGATGTATCTGGTTGACAGAAAACCTGAGAGCGAACCCTCAATCAAAGCCAACAGGCATGTACCCTATCATTACAAGTAAACACTACATCCTATCAATCAGTCTTTCCTGAATTACTACTAATGATGCAGCAAATCAAACAAGCTTAACTCCTATATCTGCTTGATGGGCTTAGCCAAAAAGTTGGGTATGACCACCAAAGTTAAATCCATTTTCTATCAGACTCTCATTGGACTCATCCTGACTTATGCATCCCTATTCTGGATTACCTGCTCAAAGACTGTCATGGCCGAAGCGGAGATGTTCGAAAGAAGAATCCTCCGCTTCTGCACTGGCAGGTTCTACAACCCGGTAACTAAGAAGTGGCTGAAGAACCTTCTCCTGTATCAGGAGTCAGGATTGAAGCCACTTAAGGACCGTGTTGTGGAATTAACGACACGTTTTTACAGACAAACAGACGGACATGAGAACGACTGATTCGGTCACTAGGGCGTGCAGGTGGTTCTAATGAGCCATTTGTGCGCCCCGCGAAGATAGCAGTTCAGCGGCGGCTCACGGATGCGCTTTTCAACCACCCGACGAACAGAAGCGATTAGATTTAAGACCTAGGTTAAGATTTAGGTCTAATTAGGCTAAGTTAGTTATAATTAAGTATGTTAGATCGTATTTTTAATGTAAGGCAGTTTTTAGGAAAATGATTGCCAGGGTAACCCCGGCTGTTCTACAGGCTGGATAATACCATTAGTGTGTAAGGAAAAAAAATAATTGTGCCGAGAAAATAAGTCAAAAAAATAAAACCAATCAGAGCCAACAGGCTAAAATAGTATAACCGCTAGATTTTAAGCTTTCTTGTTGATAAAATTTTGAAGTTAGGCTAAGAATGCACGATTAATTTAGAATAAAAATATTTTTAATTGAATTCTTGATGGGTTTCACAGTTTCTGTATTAGTCTTGAACGTAACTGGGTAAAATGTAGGTAGTTTCAGCGGCTGCCATTCCAAACAGACTACGCAGAAGTCTTTTCTAAGCACAAAAAGGCCCAGAATAAGGCATTGAGTGATTGTGTTCAATCAGGTTTGTGAATAAGTATGAGCCAAGGGACTGCTTGCTTCGTTTTTCTGCCAAGGGCTGGGCATTCGTACAAGAGGTGAAAAGCTGTTCCCACTTGCTCCCTCAAATTAACAGCGCCCCCAGAAATCATGGGAAGGGCACCAATCCGCGGCGTATGTTTACCAAACAGACAATGTTTAGTTAAGATAGCCACAATGCAAAGGGACCTCGTTCCTAGTTTCCTAGTGCGGCCAATATCGAAAGGTTCCACAATTGTTTTGAAATCGCATAGGTAGATTTTTCCAGCCAGAGCTCCATAGCGTTCTTTAAGTGTGTTTTCCAGATGGCCCGTTGAACTGAAGTCATTGAAGTGCCAATCTAAAAACTGCTGGACACTTCCGGCAAAAGTGCATCAGCCTTTGCAAGTTCATCCGCTTTGCAGCTCCTCTTAATGTTCCAATGTCTTGGCACCCAAAACAGCTGCATCTTCGAATGTCTCAAACCTCATTAAGATACGTACTACGAGGAAGTGAAAGCGAGGGACTGTATACCGTATACTGACTGCATAACTACTGACCGCTTGTCATTCGGTGAAAGTACAAATATTCACTCCGAATTTATCGTTTTAAGAATCGCAGGCACTTTCATCTTAATGACATTGTAGTGGTCCGGTAAGCGAAAAGAAAGCTTCAAATCATGTCAGTGGAGAATATATCACACCCCACTCAGTAATGCAGTTTGAAGCCATCAGTCCATATGTCCACAGCATATGTTCTTAGGGGTCTTCTTCTTACCCTCTCTTCTATGCATGGGATCTGGGATGCAAACCCTCGAAAAACCACCAAGATTTTAACATGGCTCGAATCTATCCTAGCTCAGGCGTCACCACAGTGTAGTCTTAATCGTGCGTATTTCACATGTTGCAAGACAAGCAGAGAAGTTGGCGTTTTGAGTCAGTAAAGTTCAGTAGAGTCAGTAAAATCAGGCTGCTAAGCTACGTACTTTTTCTATCATCTTCTGATTTAAAGCCTCAAACATGACTGGTTACCATGTTACTGCTCTATATAGCAGATTTGGTTCTACTAAGCTAGTGAGAATCTAGGGGACGATACGAGGTCGCAGCCCTAATTGCTCTTTTACAGCAGCCTAGAGCGAATGATACTTTGGGACCTTATAGGAATTCCGTTAGCCTTCGCTAGGTCGAATTCTGGAGCCGATAGGATAGTGGTGAATTTCCTGATATGGTAATAGCGATATCATCCGCCTACGCTACCAGTTCACATCCAGTTTGATTAGTCTTCCTTAGAAATTCATTAACTGCTAGATTCCAAAGAAAGGCAGATATAACCACACCCTGGAGAGCGCTAATTCCCACAGCAAAAAATGCTACATGACAAGCTCGAAGCGTCGCTGATCCTCAAAGGCCTAAAAACGAGCTCCTTTGCTGAAAGCAACCAGCACTTTTTTCATGATTCTAATTCCGATATCGAAATTAATATTATACACATATAGTATTTTTTATTATGATCTGCACTTTTCACATTCGCCAACTTCGGAATGTCAGTTCAAAGGACGAGGCGTCTGATCTGACAGCTCATTTCTGGTCGAATATCTTTGCGAGCTATACCGGCGAATTTTTAGTTTCAAATTTGTTTTTATTCGTTTCGATTGACTAGCGTACGTAAATTGTGTCCATCGGGTATCTAGAAGAAACCCTGTGTTATAAATCGTAATATGCCCGCTAATTTTAAAACTGGTGGTATTCCATTTTTATAAAAAAAATTCCTTAACTATTGGACTTATTTCGACTCATAAATATGAATTTTTCTTTTTACAATATTTAGGCAAATCAAAATAAATTGCTATCGAGTCAATTTCAGCAAGAAACAATACAATTTCGACCCATTTTTAAAAATTTTAATTTGTTTATCTTTTGAGGTTTCGATCAAGCCTAGCGACCCGGTCTCGACTGAATCAGGGGCCCTGCCTTTTCAACGAGAACCCTGCCTGCTGACTTCGCTGTTGTGATAACGCATGCACACTAAAAGGTATTTAATATATAATATTCATGAGATTAAGAAGCAAAATAATAAAATAGCTGTGGCAGCTAATTGGCTACGGTAAATTTGGCATTGATTCACCGTAGCCAATTGGCTATCTCAGCCAAAAAAAAATAAAAAACAAACTTCAGAAGTAAATTTCATGATTGAAAAGTACAATGAACTAGCTCTACATTGTGAATGAAAGCGTACTGGAAGCAGCATTTAGTCGAGTTTGACCGACAAGGATTCAGGGCTAAAACGAGCCAAAAACTGTCGCGGTGACAGAGATTCTCATGCATACGAAGTTCACCATTGTGTTGGTATTTTGTTAGGAATTACGAATTGTTTTGATCTTCGAAGCGAACATGGGTAGTTTTTGAAAGCACAAAAAGAAAGATTATGCATTATGAAGCGAATGATATGAGCTAAAAGGACGTTTGATAGATCAGAATTGAATATATTAAAAGGAAGTTGGTCAAGTTGGTTACCTTGTGGTACACCAGACGTACCAAAGATATTTTTTGACAAAAGTCTTTGAAATTTGGGTTCGATTATGAAGCTACGATCAGGGTCAGTTATGTTAACATCCGATAAGTCCCTCTATAGCCATTTCTTGTTTGAAAAGCTCAGTATTTCAAGTTCAAATAGTTAATCAAATTTTTAACTAGTTTCCTACCTGTAAAAATGTTTAATAATGTTAAGTCTAAAGACCCAATCGAAATAATAGATATTTTTGAAATTCAATCTGAAATTCATAAAACTTTGAACTAGAAATTGAAAACGGAGCTAAAAGTTATGGGAAATTAGATAAATTTCAAATTCCATACAATACAATTTATCATCTAAAAAATTTTCAATGACCAGTCTAAGGTCTTCGAACCCAGATCTTATTGAATTCTACGTTCAATAACTGATAACAATGAAAATTATTATTCCGTCTAAGCCTGTGATAAGTTTAATAAATTTAATTTTGGACTGGTAAGAACAATCGCAAATAAAAATTCATATGAAATCATCTGTGACATCATAGCTCCAGAGAGAGAAAGAAATAATCAAAGCTATCGTATGTGAGGCTGAAAGGCAAACATAATAAAAACGGTATGATAAACTTTGCAATAGCTAGGTACGTTACTTTCAGATAAAATGCAAGGCCAACATGAAAATTAAATCCCTACCACGATCTTATCGAAAATACTTTTGCAATATGTTTGTACTCATACACAAAATGTATGTAGCTTGTGCGCAATCTAGATGTATGCAAATAAGCGCTAGTTATTTTTGAAAAATGATAAGAAACTAGAAAAATTTTTAATGAGTTTTACACCAAGGCAAAAATGAATCATAGCTGTAGAAATCTGATACGAGTTGTGATCAATCTTTCAGATTCATCGATAGTTTGATACTACATGACCATGAATGGATATTAAATTTCCTTCGTTCTGCTTCCTAAACATACACAAATTTATAAGCATGGATAACTCTTATAGTTTATGGTACGTTCACCGCAAAAAATCAATACTTGAGGTTAAATTCCATTATGCTTATCGATTACAATAGCTTTCAAGTGGAAGTTAATATGAATCAGATGATGAAAACGAAAACTAGAAAATAATATTGCTGTAAGTATATATGATGAATACAGTGGTTTATCAGGAGAACTACACAGATATTGAGCTTTTTCATAACGAATGAATATAATTTTGTTATATCCACAAATGTGAGTTATTGATTTAAAACGATCCTATGAAATGTTCCTAAACAAATTGAAGACCCATATTGCCAATAAAATCACCTTGATTTAATCGTTTTCGAATTCTGAAACGCTATGTAATCTAATTGTCTACTATTAGAGTTCTAATATGAACGTGATTAGTGTGTATTTGTATCTTTCTACCAAGCCAAAGCTTAATTAAATGAATTGTATTGCCAACAATCTACAGCACGAATCTTTAAACGTGTGACTAGTAATATACACAAAACACTCTACATTTATAGCGCTGAAACTACCGAGCGACGTCGCTGACTAATTAGTCTACTTACAAAACAAAACTAAAATTACTCAGCATCGAAAGCATTTGCCAGCATTAATTGCCTAGTGAAATCTATAAAAAAAAAAACTTTCTTATAAATGACACAATAATGATTGTATTGGGCAATGTTTACATTCACCACTCTGATAAAATCATAAACTTGATTTCAGCAATTGAAATCCTTCTAAAACTAGTTTATAGCACCGGTATACCAAAAACAGAGTAATAAAGATAGAAAGACACACTTAATGAAATTAAAAACAAAAGTTTAAATAGCTTGCCAATTAATTCGTACTTGTTTCTTGCGTTTCGTAGACATAGTAGTTATTTTTCTTGAAAAACCGGGAAGTACTTGTGCTGGTGCTGCTACCGATAGTATTGCTCAGAAAGAGGCTCTGCGACAATTGCCTTAATTCCGTTTTGGTTTCCTGCATTTCCGGTTCGATAGATTCTACGACTTTCTTCATAGTCGCCATATCGGGGAAGACCTAAGCAAGGGCGCTACACTAGATAGAGGACACTTATGGAAACACTCGACAACTTTCGTTGTCACATCAATATAACTTATTTACCACTAAACACTAATTCATAAAACACATTGTAATCACTCCGTTGTTATCATTACTCACAGCACTCGAAATAGCACTATCACCGAATCAGATTTATCGATTAATGATTAACCTTTTCACTATTTTTTCCATAGTCACCGATGTTTTTGTCGTTCCCATAACATATGATGACTCAATCGCTTCACCATTGGCGACTCTCTTTCTCTCACTTTATCCTTTTCGAACACCTCAACCCCCGAATATCCTTGGTGAATTGTACAACACCTTTCTCCTAATCCACCACGACCTTAGACTATATTTCAACACGGGCTTTGACAAAAACCAGCTTCGTAACGTATTATGGACGGTCGATTCAAAGACGCAACACTGCCGCTGCTGTAACACGTTATGCTGAACGCAACTCATAGGAGCTATTAAAAAGTTTCGCGGATATGTATAGTGCGTACGTATGCTGATGTGTTGGCTTTGCCATTCGGTCTGAGTATGAAGTCACCACTCTCGTCGATTATTCGCGGATTGTAAACAGATAGCGTAAAACTGGTGCTGGCAGTCGCTGTAAAATGCGAATAGTACGTACTAGAAGTTCCTATACTAAGGAATCAGAATAACTTGCTACGCCACTGACTTCCATTCACCACTCTAACGTCTCGAAGCTTCAACGAACTAAATACAACATGGAGGTGAGTTGCGCAGTTGTTTCACATCGACGAACAAAATTCTGTAATTCGCTTGCCTTGCGATGAACTTGAAAACTTTGGAACTGGTCTCATAAAAATGTCTACAATGTGCTACACATAATTATTCGGACAAAGCATGTGCGAATTTTTTGGAACAAAAAAAAACTTTACGCATGCACGAAAATAGATGTAATCCATTCTGGCCTAGGGACATTATCTTTCTTTGTATGACCGAATACAATCGCTATGTGTAGTACGCAAAAGACGTAAAGATAATGCTGATTTAGAAGAAAAACATATGAATGTCATAAATATGATATATCGATCGATTCGCAAGCAAAAATTAATGGGGAGTGCAAAACTTAAAGAGTTCAAGAAGCTACGTGGCCATGAAAACAGATCTTGGCCTGGATTAGATTCAGTGACTTATCGAGGTCACATGGCCTGTAAAAGAAGGGAAAAATTATTGCTTTTATGCGTGATTGAGAACAGACAAGCAAATCCATATTGATTCAAGTTGTTGGAAGTAGAATGGCAAAACTTCTGGAAAAGCAAATATAGCTTCAAGCCGAGATAAAAAAACTAAACATCTTTGCCAATATTCATGTATAATACTGCACGAACAACAATTATTGTTCATTAAGATTTAATAAGCAAACTGGCTTTTGACTGGAAATGTAGTGCCTGGAGTGCTAATTTTTTCCATTTTTTGAATTTAGTAGAGTTTCTAGTTTATTTTTAGTCAAATTCAACTACGGGAAGTAAAATGTTCTGTACACAATGAACAATTTCAAATTTCAAGTGGCGTAGCAAAGCACAGTTCACATTTGTTTTCTGAAAATCATGCAGGAGACTGAAAAATGTTCGCGAGGTAAATAATAACTCTTGAAAAATTTTAGCACAATATTTTTTTTTTTTGCAGTTCTAGCTGCAAATGATTCATATTCCATGTAGGCCCAATAAAGCACCCTTGCATCGACTCAATGATTCATAAGGCCCTAAGACCTCAGAATGCAAAGTGTACGAATATCTGAAATTCATTTGACGTCAAGAAGCTATTTTTAACTCACAGATATATGTGAAAATACGTGCATTCCACCACACTATGGATATGAATGATATGGCGAAAGAGGTGTGTCCGATATTTAAAAATTTAACATCTTGCATAAGAAATAATATATGAAATATGCCCAAATGTATACCCACAGCATCGAAAAGTCGCTGTTGCATGAAATCTATGACAGATAGCATTGAAATATTTTTTTTTATGTGATGCCAACACCCTATCGACGATAAATTTTCCGAAACACAAATCGAAGCTGTGAATTCGCTAATAACTGCTCAGTATTATTCTTACATGTCTCGGAAAAAAAGAAATGTTAAATTTATAGCAGAGATACTAAAAAGAGTTTCACATAAGAACGAATTCCTTTTTAATCATTAAATATGTACTAGTTTCCAGAAGTGAATGGGTAACTTCAAATGTTCTAACTTCAAAACATTTCGTGCCACAGAGTCATATCAAAAAGTCAATGCTGCACAGATCCCACTATTTCTTACTTGCACCTTTTTCAAATCATCATAGCTCAAATCCAGCATTGAAAACAAAATGGAATCCGAAACAACTCAACTCGAGATATTTAAACATAGATAGTTGAGTTAAATCAGGGGTAAAATGAGTTGTGGAATTCATCACTCCACCTACCGTCATATAAAGTGGCCCACAGCTTATTTCATGCAGCCACAAATTCAAAATTTTTTTATTGGAAAACTATGTAAAATATTAACAAGATTTAAATGCCAGGTTAATAACAAATATTTATTGTTTAAATTAGGAGAAAAATGTTTAGACCTTAGAAAATTTAAACATTTTTTACTTATTTTTATTGCAAATGTTCGCGATGTGAATACTTAATGCAAGCATTCATTGGTACGCAAAGAACAAAAATGCCTCGTGCTGGCAGCCCTGCCTAACGTTGAAGTCAACCTGCTCTGCGAATTTCGTATTGGTCCGATCACTGCATTGGAAGTTATAGGGATACAAAGAAATATAGGGTAACCATTCGCAAAAGTTTTCAAATTTTCTAGATCTTAACATTTGGTATTTATTTTCACTACAAGATCACGACGATTTGAAAATTCTATGATGAAATCGCTTACTAAAGGTATGTCCAAAAAAATTCAAAAACAACCATAGCTGGCAACTCTATCATCGTTTTCGCAACTAGATTTCTGCTGAATATTGCCTACAATAAGTTTAATTTGCCAATTGAATTTCGTTATGATTCCATGTAGACATGGGTAACGCAGCGCTGCGCCGCGCAATTGCGTTGAAGCACTAGTCATGATGTCGGTATCAGTAGCGCAGTAACGCACTTCGGTATCAATGGTGTTGGCGCTGCCGCTTTGCAATGCCAACTCCATTTGGCTTGGCGCTATGCTACGGCGCGGCGCAAAGATTTGAGTATACTTACCTCAAGTCTGTTTGATGCAAAGCAATATACCTACGCGTACGCACGTTTGGAAAGATACCTGAATGGGTACATACTATAGCCTGGGTATTTTAGGGTATTTTATATCGGAAAATTAGTAATTTCAAATATGAGTTGCACTCGTCCCATACAAGCTTTTTCAATCATTCTTTTTTTAGTGAATCATAGCGTCATGGTATCAACGCAATTCAACCAGCGCCGTATGTGAGTCCGAGAAACGCAGTGAGTATCACACATAGGCGAATGACATCATGGTATCATAGCGCAATGGTATCAGCGCAGTGCGCTGATTCTACTGCTGGCGCTGGTATCAGTGTATCAGCGCTTCAAAATTTGCTGCGTTATCCATGTCTAATTCCATGATTGTACTGGAAGATATAGGGCAAAGAGCTTTATTTTCTTCAGCGAATTTTCAAAATTTAAGACACCAAAATTACCATAGCTGGCAGCTCCAACCCAATTTTTCAACCAAATTTCTCAGTAAGTAAGATTCAGCTACTGTGTGAATTGCGTCAAAATCGAATCACTGAATCAGAATTTATAGGGCTAAAAACAGTTATTTTTCTTAGCGATTTTTCAAGATGGCACCAATGACACAGAATTGCCCGCATTTCAAAATTTATTTAAGACCAACACATCTTGTAAATTTACACTGTATCTGATTATCGGGCCGTGAGTTCCTGTGAACATAAGTTTGTTATGCTAAAAAAAATAAGTGAACTGGCGAAGGGTTACCGTTCTTGCCCGTTGTAAAATTCCAAATGTTTATATAGACAAAGCATGAGATTTAAATATTCGTGGCTTTTTTTTCCCAAAAAGCGACAATTTTTCAGGAGAGTCGAAGATTTGAAGGTTTTCACTTTCAGCGCCTGCTCTAGCTACAGGGTTGCTAACATGCTCATTAGAAGCAAAACAAATTTACAACTTAATAATACTAATATGTCTTGAATGTTTCATAATGATTTGATAGCTCTGTCAAAAGTTATATTTTATTATTATTATTATTATTATATATATATACATATATATATATATATATATATATATATATATATATATATATATATATATATATATATATATATATATATATATATATATATATATATATATATATATCAGGGTGTCCCATAACGCAACGTCAAGCCGGAAAGGGGTGATAGGGCAGGTGGTGACAGTAATCAGAAAACTATTTAAAAAAAAGTTAGCTGCGTATTTTTTGAGATATTCGCTTTTGAAAAAAAATTGAAAAAATGCGTACCCTGTGACAATCTTTTCACTGCTACATCTACAAAAATTTTTTTTTTTTAATTTTCTTTTTATAATATAACCCCAGATAAATGCTCTTTAAATTACAGCCAAAAATTAAAAAATTACTGTTTTAGTTTTCAGTGAAATAGCACTTCTTTCACCAAAGATGTACTAAAAAATAACTCTTCACCCAACTTCATCTAACCGTACTGAAAAAAAAATGTACTAAGATATTTTGGCAAGTAGCTTTAAAAGATAGTCTACTAAGTCCTAATTCCAAAATGGTATTACACTTGCTTCTTTATTTCTTAATTAAGGAAAAATAACGTTTTTACCTTGGAGAGAACCAATTCCCAGTTAATTGCTATTAGTTATTTGAAATGATTTTAATGCACTTTATTCTTCTTAAAAACCGTTACCTATAGGTCGATGGAAAAATTAGATGCGTAGTTATGTTATTTTGCTATTTGCGTGGCATTATAGTGGATTACGGTCATTTGATAAGTGTGCATTTTTCTAGCAAATAAGAGAATACTCCCGTAGTTCCGTTTATTGAAAGTGTAAAGTGTGAATTCCATAATGCCGTTTAGATATAGTGCACAGGAATATGCTAATATGCACCTAATTTATGGGGAATGCAGATCCAATGCTTCTGCTTCAGCACGACTTTATCGTGAGAGGTACCCAAATGTTGAACGGTATCCAGATCATCGAGTGTTCATAAACGTGCATCGGGCATTTTCAGAGGGTCGCTTGCCCCATCGAATGGCTTGTGCGGGAAGACCTTGGAATCTCTACGAGGACACTGTATTGGAAGCAGTTGAAGAAGAACCGTCAACCTCGGTGCGTGCCATTCAGATGACTACAGGAGTACCCAAGAGCTCAGTTCAGCGAATTCTAAGGAGAAACCAACTTCATCCATACCATGTACAACGTGTACAAAGTCTCCTTCCGCGAGATTACCCGGAGAGAATTCAGTTTTGTCAAACTATGCTGGAGAAGTATAGAGAAAATCCGCGGTTCTTTGACGAAATTCTTTGGACGGATGAGTCAACATTCACCAAGGATGGCTACATGAATCTCCATAATTTGCACGAGTGGCACGTGGAGAATCCGCATCTAATGCGACAGAACAAATCTCAACACCGATTTAAAATAAACATGTGGACGGGCATTCTTAATGGTTCAGTTGTTGGGCCATTTGAGCTTGCGGGGAATTTGAATGCCGAAGTTTATCTGGATATGTTGGAAAACCAATTATCACAACTATTGGACGACGTACCACTGAGGATTTATGGAAACATGTATTTCCAGCATGATGGCTGCCCAGCACATTATGCTCGAAGTGTACGGGAATTTCTCAACAGTGAGTATCCCGAGAGGTGGATAGGACGGGGTGGAACAATTTCGTGGCCAGCTCGTTCACCCGATTTAAATCCTTTGGATTTCTTTTATTGGGGCGCAATAAAGGAAAAAGTCTATTCCACTGAAATACAAAGCTTAGAAGAGCTACGTACTAAAATTGGAAAAGCGGTCGACGAAATAAACTCAAGAAGTTTTGCCCGCCTAATTTCAAGGTCGTTCTTAAGAAGATGCAGAGCCTGCATTGCCGCTGATGGCAAGCATTTCGAACACCTTTTATAAGTAAAGTAAGTAATTTCTGTTCAATAATTGATTTCTAATTTCAACTTATATCAAATAGTGCGAAAACAAACTTAGGATGTCGGACTGTTAGAAAATTTATATTCATCTCAATTAAGTCATTAAGAAGCAAGTGTAATACCATTTTGGAATTAGGACTTAGTAGACTATCTTTTAAAGCTACTTGCCAAAATATCTTAGTACATTTTTTTTCAGTACGGTTAGATGAAGTTGGGTGAAGAGTTATTTTTTAGTACATCTTTGGTGAAAGAAGTGCTATTTCACTGAAAACTAAAACAGTAATTTTTTTAATTTTTGGCTGTAATTTAAAGAGCATTTATCTGGGGTTATATTATAAAAAGAAAATTAAAAAAAAAAAATTTTTGTAGATGTAGCAGCGAAAAGATTGTCACAGGGTACGCATTTTTTCAATTTTTTTTCAAAAGCGAATATCTCAAAAAATACGCAGCTAACTTTTTTTTAAATAGTTTTCTGATTACTGTCACCACCTGCCCTATCACCCCTTTCCGGCTTGACGTTGCGTTATGGGACACCCTGTATATAATTCTAATAATGCGATTTTCGGCCAAATCGATAAAAAAAGAAAGTCTCGTTATACAGTACGACACGATTGGACGGAATTGGAGACAAGTACCTGTATGAAATAATTTGTGGCCTGCGTTTCTGCTGCACAATCGGTCTTTTCAGACTTAAGAGGGTCAGAATATATTTTTTGTTATCAATAAGCATGTTTTTCTAAAGTAACATTCAAAATGTTATGATTTTCTAATTAGTTTTTAGGATACAGTGTTCTATAATTTAAAAACAGCACGGCATGAAATAAGGTACGGGCCACTGTATATTGATTTTTAATGAAGTTTTTAGTAGTTTCAACCCCCGATACCCAATCAGAGTGGTAATAGGACTGACTATTTTACCGATCATATTTACGAAAATTTAGCAAATGATGGACTAATTCTAAATATAAATCAAAAACAAACATTTTCAATTCCACTTTATTTAAATGTAAATCAAACCTAGCCTCTATGACGAGTAATTACCATAAATTGACAAATACTACAATAGATACAATTAAATTACGAAAAATATATTTACATTTCTCGGTTTTTGAATGCCAGAAACTGACTGAAAAATTGAAACTGATAAATCATAAACTATCTTTAAGCCGGAAAATTGAAACTTTCTGAAAAAAAAAACGGCTAGAATTTACCGTTTTTGGCACTTGCAAAGGCATGTGCTGGGTGTCATTGGGAGATATTTCTTTTCGAGGAGTTTGGGTTCACAAGCCTGGCCAAGGAGTTGCTGATCGATATTAGCTTCCTATGTGTTGCTGCATTAAATGCATCATTATCGGCGCTACAACCGGATTCTGACCCTGGCTTCACTCAACAAATTTATCCAACTGATCTTGAACCGATGTCAACCAATTAGACGCCCCTAAACTATGAGTATCCTGATCAATGCCGTCCTCCTAGCACAAGCAAGATATCCCTTGCTATCGTTCGCCATAAAATATGTCGTAAAGAGTATTTCGAGCAGGCAGAGAAAATCCATATCAATTTTCTGTCAATTTCAATTCAGAAAAAATATGATGTAGTCTACCAAAAGGTTGTCTGAAAATTATTTGAAATCCTCAGGGTTTTAATTTTGAATTTTGATTTTTTTAAATCTAGGTCAATTCTTTAGCCGTTTGTGATTCATATTCCATGTGTCTAACCAGTTAGTGGTTAGAGTAGTGGCTCTTAGTCTGAGGGATTCTTGGTTCGAATTTTATCTGTCCATCGAAGTTATTCACGTATGCCTTGAAATACGCAACCATAACATTATAGGTTAGGTTCAGTAGCTGACACAGCTCCCGCCAGCCGACGGAAACATATGACAAGCACAAGCACGCATTGTAGATCTCCATGATCGCGTGACTTCAATGGACTGGTGAATATCAGCCAGAGGGATACCATCAAGGCCTGCAGATTTGAGCGACTCGAAGGAATTTATGACCCACCTCAATTGGGAGTTTGGAGTCCTAATGTCGCCTCCACACTGTGGTCCATTGTGTAGACGGGCAATGGCTTGTAGTGGTCGACAGTGGTAAAACATAGAAATGGCAATGGCCAAGGGTTGCTTTCGGAGCGGTTTTTCATGCTGCCTCCTCACTGTGGGCCATCATCGGCCACTGCAATGATCGCAATTATAGCCACAATGATGGCCACCATCACAAGAGTTTAAGAATCCTAAAAGCTCAAATGACTGGTCAATGGATAAAACGAAAGTGAAGGTTTTTAAATATGCCTTGGTATAAGACAAAGATAAACTCGTGGAGAGCACTTTGTGGCAACATTGAGGAAGTAGCACTGAAGGGAATCGTCTTCGTAAGGTCTTAAGCTTTTGGTAGTCTGTTTGTCTCAAAATTATAACGGATGCGAAACAAAATATATTTGATATATCTCTTGACATAAGTCATAAAAAAGTATAAATTCGTTTTACCTAATCCTACTACTATACCATTCCAAAATAAAATTTCGTCAGCATATCACAAGCTCAACACCAAAGGCTGTAGGGCATATCCAGAATCCATCGCCCGTCTAAACAATGGGCCAAATGATGGCCCACAATGTGGATGCCACATAACAGGATACCAAAAACAAACTTCTTAGCTTAGCAATATTAAGTGGTGAATCTAATCTGATTCTAAACTAATGGACTTTTTCAGCAGTTTCACTTCCAGCAGTTATTGGGTAGAACTAATTTGCCACGCTGATTTGTATAGATCCTCGTATCAATTACGTACAATTTTAACTGGTGGAAAACCAATGTATTTGCCGGCCCATCATATTTAGTTTCAAAAAAAGATATTAAGTTTTTCAAACAGACTCATTTCACATAAAACTATTTTTCTTCATTTTGAAAGTTTGCAGTTATCATTCTATGTAGTAGATAAAAACTTTTTACCGCCACTGTTACTTAACTAGATTACATCACATACTCGCATTTTATCGCCCCCCCCCCATCACAAACAACAATAAAAAGAATAACCGCCAAAACTGTACACAACACTAACCGAAATTCCAGTTTACTATCAAGCCTTTAACAGTGGCTGGCTTCCGCAGCCGCATATAATTAAAGCATACTGTTTTCGCATTCAAAATCCGATAACTACTTATATAACGAACTTGGCGTCGTATAAGTTTATAAGCCTTAGCCCAGATCTGGCTGATTCTACATCAGAGAAAAATGCGGTTTTGAAGAACAATAAGAGCCATCGACGTTTTTGGGTTAATCGTGAATAGTAAGACCAAGTAGAATCAGACAAGCATAACCAGAAAATAGTATGCCCCTATTGTCTTGAATTCAACACTTTCATCATCCGATTTCAATTAACTGGTTTCCTTGATTCTACTTCGCACATCTGATGAATATTATGTGCAGTCGTCAGGTGATGGAAGGTATATGAACTTTTAAAGATCATTCTTAATAGTTGCAACACATTCGCATATTGTAATGTAAATGTTAAGTGAAAGCAGTTTTGTTGAATCTTCTGGAATACCCAATGAGGTTACAGTACTTAGGAGCTCTAACCTCAAAGCTCTAACCTTAAATGTGCAAATATTAAAATACAATTATGTCCAATTAATTAATACAATTAATAGACAGAAAGAACTTGCAAACCATTTTCATATTTCCAACATTTTACCCAATTAGACTACAATCTGCTTCTAGAACAAAGTAACAGTTCTTATGACCAAGGTTCATTTGATAACAAGTCACAGATGCCGGCAGCATTGTTGTTAATCATTATAATTATTCTCTTACTTTTTATTCGCTTTCTGGCTTATTTGTTGATAAATAAGTCAAATATGTTACGAGGTTATTCAAGTTTATGAGATTGTTGTTACCGAGCAAAGAATTTAGCACCGGCATTGTGGTTGTGGTTAGAATTTTGAGAAGAATTCGATAAACGATCACAATTATTAATTTTTTATGCTTTATTGTTTTTTTTGCTCTGATCGAAGAAAAGATTTTTGCTAAGAAAACGTTTCGAACCGGAACAAAAAAAAAACATTTATCGGTTTCAATTTCGTTCCTTCACTTTGACATTTTTTTCTTGAATGGAAATGATGGGATGGCCACCTAATTATTTAATCCGCTTATTACTGTGTATCGTAAATACTCATTGAACAGAGTCAGGTTACGTTAGCTTTTACTGGCTGATGCAAGGTCACATGGAGATTTCATGGTCCATATTGATACAAGTTAAGAGGACCTGGAGTTAAAATGATTCAGTCCAAGCGGCCATCGAACGTCTCAGACCTTTTTGCGGACTGATATCCTTCAGCCTCTGCTCCGCCACGTGCAAGAAATCAACCAGCCACGGTTCACCGAAGCAGCACTGTCTGGTTTTCCCCAGTGCCCGGTACTGACAGAGGAGACGGTGGATTGTTTCTGAAACTCTCGGGTTTTGGCACTTTCTACAGGTATCGCTGATTAAGAGCCTCATTTTCATACTGTGCTGCAGTAATTATACCGACTTTCCGTTTGCAGTCAGTCCGAGTTCATTCAAGTAGGCATTTGGTAACTGCGAGGTTGTAGGACTCCCACATGATCTTGGTTTCCTTGCAAGACTGAGTTACTGCCTTCTGCACACCGCAATCTAAATCACACTAGAGTCGATCAAGCACATGACCCTTTGGATAAGAATTGGTACGTCGCCGATCTAACTAGGAGAAAATTAACCCCATGCTTAGCTAGCACATCCGCTTTCGCATTCCCATTAATGCCATTATGAAAGATTCTGACTATTCTGTTTCTGCCTACCCTGTTCAGAGCCTGCACGCAGTCAAATACGCACTTCTATTCATATTTGGGAGACATTAGTGCTTTTATTGCAGCTTGACCGCCTACGAAAATGTTACTCTCTGGCATCTACAGTATCCGCGACAAATATTAGTTCAGCGACTTTTCCAATCGGAAGCGGATTAGGAAGTTTGAAGGTAACTTCTATATCACGGTCGGCAGAGTATGCTGCAGCACTTCCTCCTGGAACTTTTTTAGGCCCGTCGGTGAAAATTCTAAGGACTCTTGTTCTCATTGGCTGATTCCATTTAAAACTATGAGTCTCTTGTTCTCGAACCTATTTAAAATTGTATGTGTCATCAGGTTTCAAATTCTCAAACAAGATTCAAAACTACCTCTTGAGGTGTACTTCTGTAAACCATCTTTGTGACTAGCGGCCCCACACACACCGCTGATATGAACCTTTGCTTGAACATGCTGCTTATTCAGCTGCATAAAGCAAGGTGGGTGTTGATTGCGCGGAAGCTTTCATAATGGCTGCTATATGCTCATTATTGACGGCACCTTTAATGTTCAAAAAACACCTAAAGTGTGCTCTTTGTAATAGAGTGTCCTTTCTATTTAAAGAACTATCGTAGAGAGAGCCATCTCAACACATTTCTCTTTCGCGTACGTGTTTTGACTTCTCGAGATCCAGGAGATTTGAAATCCAAGTCTCCCTTGATATGGAGGTCCAAAAGATTTCGAATACGTTGAGAAGAAAGAAGCCAGTCTAATTGGCCTGCAGCCTTTTGGATACGGATTGTTGCTTTTACCTAATTGAGGTATAAATTCAACTTTGGCGGTTCTCCAGACTGTAGGTACATGACATATCATTAGACATCCTTTATAAATTGGCACAAGCCAAGATAGAAAGGCGGAATTCCATCCGGACCTGGGAGCTTGAAGATCTTAAAGATGTCGATGGCCCAGCCTAGTTTCTGCCTGGTCACAAATTCTGTATCATGATGTTCGATCACCTGAGCACCAGTGGGTGTGCGAGTGGAATCAGACAAATAGCCCGGAAAGTGAGTATCTACGAAGATTTTCAACGATTAAGAGCTGTTACATGTCCTTGCTCCATCTGGGTTACTGACTACGCTTGGCGTGACACAGTGCCTAGCAAGGAGTTTCCTTAGTTTCTTTATGACATTAACTTTTAAATTTAGGACTCATCACTCTAAATATACTGCTCCATTGTTCAATTAAAATGAATTTTAGCCCAGTTTTAGCTTTTCAATCTATGTTTGAGAGATAACAATGGCTTTTTTTCGTAAAATTCTAAATAACTTTTTGAGTCTGCACGGAACAGTCCTTGCACTAACCTCTTTCTTGTATATTTCCAAATGACTTTTTTCTATTACGTAAGCTTAGTCTTTCTATTTTATGTTTTGCATCTTTTTCTGCTTTACCTTTGCTTTGTAGTGATTGAATCTCCTTGTCTCTTAAAAAAAAACTTAAATGACATCTTTGGCTGAGTTTCCACAAATTTCTCCTCTAACTTCTCCATAGTTGTAGCCTTTATCACCTAATGGCATTATTTCATATCATTTTTTGGGTGATCAGTGACCTTTTTGCGCCATTTCCACATTTTACATGCTTACTAAATAGGAAAACAACAAAAAATAACCAGTTTACTAAAAAATCATTTAATACACTGGCAAATGTCCCCTTTTGAACTTCAATAAGTAATATCAAGAGATCAGTAATACTGTAAAATGATTAGTTCACTGTCGAAAGAAGACTCAGTGATCGACTTTCCAAAAAGAAACTCAAAATTATTGGTTACATTCAAATGAATTTAAGCTACTGTACAAGTTATGCTTCTTTTTGGCTGTATCTTTTGATAGAATGCAGATAATGAAACATACTTTCATGCATTGTATGCCTAATTATAATATCTTTCCAGTGATTTATAATTTTATTTCAATGCTATAAAAAGTATTACAGATATGAATATGTCCCCCAAACCAGATAAAAACTTTTCCCAAAGAGTTTCCACAATTTTGACCACTGTTTATTATTTCGATGTTGTTTCTATTCATATTTCTTAGTTTCAAACAGAAATTATCTCAAAAATTTTAGAGCAGCGTTAAATATCACTGCCTTTTAACTTTCAGCTTTTCTTATAAATAATCAAATCAAACTGGTGTCACTAAACCAGTGACCATAACGTAACACAAAAAGAACAATGATCTCATTCCACTATATGAATTTAATCTCAGCCTATAGCTTATTTCACATGGCAACCATAAAAATCAAGTAATTAATTTGATTTGCATTCAATGAGGAATGATCTCATCGAAAGTATATAGAGTAGCAATTTTATATACCTATAAAAAATCAATGAAAATCTCCAGCTTCAATAGCAGAACTGCTGTCCAGACCTCCATTGAACTGTCTGAACAGCAATGCTGGTGTTTTCAATGGAAAGTTGCAGTTTCTCACCACGTTGAAATCACATGTTCAAGAGTTTTGACTCTATTTAGTAGAATTACTTTGATTTGTCATAAGTTAAATATAACAAAATAGCAAAGCGATAAAAATAACTATGATGTTAGAAATATTGCTCATAAAAAATTTATAATGCTTGAAAAGATGTAATACATATACATTATACAACACCTATATGAAATTTCTTAACGTTCCGAAAAATAAATTGCAACACCTTATCAAGAATTAAATATTAATCTCTCTCAGGCGAATGCTATAAAAACCAAAATTTTTCAGTGGAATTCCGAAATGAGATCATTTCGTGCTATCAAACTGATAATGCATTCAAGTTCTTAGGAATGAGATGTATGTATGTTCCTTATCATTTCATGGCCTTGAATTATAAAAACGCACGGGAACTTTATCAACGTTTAGCTTAATTTAGCTTAATTTTTATAAATTTGATTTAATTTTTAGCTTAAATATTTCAAGGCATCTGAATGCTTTTTTAGAACTTGTTATTGGAAACAGAAACAAAATCGAAGATATTCCATTGTTTCACAAAATATAGTTTTACTTACCTGGCACCTATGGAAATGCAACCCAAATACCTTCAACCATAATGCCCAAAAAAATTTATCTGAAACCCATATTTTTCTTCCTTGATTTAGCTAGATTTGGATCCCTACAATGCGAACAAACAAGTTTCGTATTTCCTATTCAAAACCTCAAAGAGAGCCCAATTAAAAGTACTGGCAACTGAACTTTTGACGAATCAAGGAAGCATACTAGTGGACTAATGACTTTTTGTCATGTCATTTCTTAACCCAACAGAGAGAAAAATATCAATTTCACTCTCCTTTAGATATTTAAAATAAAATTGTGAAGATACATTCGCTTACAATTCATTACACAGATATCAGGAGTTGTTCATTTGAAACTTCACACGTTTCAAAAATCTGCAAAACTAGAAATGATAAATTATACTTAGGACACAAAAGATTTTTGAATTCTTGTATCATTAACTTAAAAACGATTGCATTAACATTTGCTTTGAATTATTCGTAAATAACTTTAAATTTATTTTTGCGATTTTCAGTATGTTCAGCTGCCTTACTTTACAAGCAAAACATTTCCTTATAAACAACAGACACAACATATCGATAAAGCGTACAGTATCCTAACGATATTCTTTTAACACCATGCGAAAATCAATGCAACAATCTAAACTAGAATTTTGCATGCAACATTACAATCCAAATATAATCTACTTTCATCTAAAGCGAGCATCCAAATAATAAACAGCAGGCAACTATAGCACTACAAACCAACATAACCAATTACAATGACTAACTATAAACTAACTTCCATTTCTCTCACACTAAAACTACGAATAAGAAACGAAAAATTCATGTTTGTTCGAAAACAATATCAAATTTATTAGTGATCTTGCAAAATACACAAAAAATTGAAAAAAAATTGTAACAATTACGAACAATTATAAATAAGTATGAATCACGATATAGTAGATAATAGTACACGCTATTATTATCACTCTCTGTCAATTAATTTAAGGAATGGTACGAATATGAAAAACAGGTTAATCAAATATATTTTTATCAAAAAAAAAATAAAAAATTGGTTAACATTTAACATAAAAGCACACCACAGATAATTCTAAGTAAACGAATCTTTATCAACGTAGATTCTTACGGAATTGTGTTAACTAATAAAAAAAAAACAAAAAAAAACAAGAAGAATTTGTCAAACTAGTTAATTACTTGCAAGAAATAAGTTAATGCCTTCAGGTTGAAAATAAAACAATAGAAAATTATCTTTGATGCTTCACTCTCGCTTATCGATAGGTTTTGTATCATTGGTGGTATTGTTGTTGTTATTGGTCAATTTGAAATAAGTTTGTGTCTTTTTTATTAAATTCGAGCAGCTATTCATGATATATACAATTAGTTTGTACAGAAAACAACTCTTGATATCTGTGCAATCAACTAGTATAGCATTCAGACCGCGCGATATTGATTTTGAGCATTGACTCGATGGATATTTTAAATCACTAGGAGAATCTAGCGGGACGACCAGATCAACCGGATCTACCAGATTGTTGGTAGTAGTGATGACGATTGGAGAAGAAGTAGGAGTAGTGTAGTTTAGGCACTCACCTCGCGTTTCATTGGTGCGCGCTGTCGATAATACTGTTCCTGGCGCTCCACGTAGAACTGAATTCAGACATACAATATTATCACGGCATGTAGTGATGATTTCATCCTGTGAAGAGAAAATGGCAATGTTACTTTCTTTAAAGTTTGATAAAAAAAAAATAAAATAAAGCTAACAGCCAATAATATAATTATAATAAACTCGTAGGCAAACATACTCTTAGCCGACTATCACATAAAGATGACACAAGCACCATCACCTGTTTTTAATTGTATAGATTTTAGCTTAACCCTTAGTGCCTCAATGCAGGTTTTGCAATAAAGGGGCAAAGTTTTGCAATAAACATTAATCAATACTTCGATATCATTCATTGAAACCAATAAGGGTTATCAATAGATACAAAATAATGAAATAAAACCTAGCCCTATACGAAGGGTGATCCAAAAAAACTGATAATAAATTTATAAAATAATGGTTGTAGTGTATGGGGTCCCTGATTCGAATCCAAGTTCGGACGAGGAACCGCGCATAGAGCTTTGAGTTCACCTAGCCTTGAATATTGAGTTTATCACTGAAAAGGTGAATCATGAAACCAATCACTCCACACTCATATTGACGTTGGTTCTAAATTTGCGAAAAAAGCTCTCTATCAGCTTCAACCTAGGTCTGACAGGGTTGTTGTTGGTTTGCTTTACTCTTAAAATAATGGTTATCTTTAAAATATATTTTTATTATCTACGTACTTATCCAACAAAGTCAATACATTTAGTACATCTTTTTTCAAATCCTGAATACCTTTAAAAAAATCTTTGTCTTGAGTTTCCTAAAATTCGAACACAGCAGCGATTACCTGCCATAGTCAATGGGGGCTAGATCTGGAGAAAAGAGCGGGGTTTTCAAGCAGTTTGAAACTTACTTTTCGTTCTTTGACAAAAATAGTGTGTAAAGGGACAAAATTTTCAATTTCACAAACATTTTATGAGCTATCTTTGCCAAATGTTTTTCTTTAAAAATAACTTTGCCATTTCAGTAATTGTGTTTTCGATGCAGTGTGCAATATTCAACCCCATCAAACTAATTTTTATCTTCAAAAAAATCAAAGCAATATTGCCAGACAACTCCCTGTTAACTTGGGATATACTCAAAACTTTTTTTTGTCAATCATTCCTTCTATAAATTACAAATTTCCGACGACGGCTGCAGACAAACAAGCCCAGTGCCACCACCATGGTTCTGTTAGTACTTGGATTCTGCCAGACATATTACATGCCGTCAGAGCTACAATAAAAGTCAAATTTTGACTCGACTGCAAAATTTACTGGGTTCAAGAAGTCAGAGGTTTTGCAGGCATGCTATTTAGCAAGAATTAGTTGATTTTGTGGATTTTTCTTTCTTAAGAATGTGCTAGTCGACCATTAAAGCCATGTGTTGATAGTTTCAGCGCTGCACCCAGTTGATAGTTTCAGCGCTGCATTAATTCCCTAGTTCATGCTTAACTTCACTAGCCAGTTGTAGAATCGGCAACTTCGGTTTCGCTTTGATTTTCTTGCCAATATACCGCTGGTCAGACATGTTGAAAATTTTCTTTGGTGCACTTTTATTCTTATCCTTTCCCTCTTTCGCATGTAAAAAATGCTCGATGATTTGTTGTACATTGGAGGAACTCATGCTAACAATTTCGGCAGCCTTACGAACTGATTGCTGATTGTTTGAATGTCAAGCGACAAGCTCTCGCTCTCAGTGGCGGCTCGTCAGGGTGGGCCCGGCCCACCTGGCCCACCCTGACGAGCCGCCACTGAGTTAAAGTAAAGTAGATATTTCTTGTTGGTATCCGAGTATACCTTACAATAGTGTTTTTGTGTCGAGCGGGCCCAGTGGCGGCTCGTCAGGGTGGGCTAGGCGGGCCGGGCCCACCCTGACGAGCCACCACTGCTCGCTCTTCCTTTGTGGTGCGGCGACCAATTTTATTAAACATCGCTAATATACGGACTTACAAGATCAAAATAATAATATTTTAACATCAATTGCAAACACAACCTTAAGGACATAGAAAGAGAAAACATTGATATATCACGAGACAATCTGACAACTAGACCCATAAAGTTAAGTGCATCCAATAAGCTGAATCTTACTACAATTTAGTTTTTAAGCTCCTGTTGTTCGAAAAACATTGAAGTTTTAATTTTTCTTTAAAGAGTGAGTAGCAATGGCCTGCCAGAAAACGTCAAAGTATAAAGGTTAAATTTTAATTTTTTTATTCTCACTGTAGTAGATGAAAGCTTTTGTTGTATAAAAACCTTGACTGATGGTGCCTTAGACAGGTACCAGGTAATACAGTACGAAATATTTGGAGTGATTCACATTGTAGTAAAAAGTGTGTAATTTTTTTTTTTAAAAAAAAAGCTATTAATGCCTCCTAGTCTATCAATTTACTCTATTCTGCGTATGCACATTCTGCTGCATATTTTCCTAATTCCTAAGTTAAAATATAATTAAAAATCTTCATCATCTTTTAGCGAAGTAAGTATCAGTTACCTAACGCAAAAACTAACCCACAATCTCCTTATTTTCTACTTACATAATCTTCTGGTCGTAGCAGATGACTGCGAATCTTCAATGCATTTGTATTTTCCAAACGGCTACGGCTCTGTATCAATAGGCTCTTAATTTCTTTCTCATCATCCGATGAAGCATTATTCGATGATGATCCCAACGAATAAATCTTAAATGCTTTATCACTAGCACGAGAAACACGTCGACGAATTGTTGAACTATCTTCAGATTTACGACGACGAATCGATGAATTGTTCGTGTCGCTTTCCGATGTTTTACGGAAATTATGTGGCGGACTATTCGAACCGAAATCTAAACGACGAACTACTTCAGCAAAACTTTTATTTCCATTGCCAATTAGACGTTCGCCGCTTTTAACAGAGCTATTATTATCGGATGATAGACTTCCGTGCGGTGAACGATTTGAGCGTAATTCATCTGAAAGGATAGATACGGATTAGTTTTGAATACATCGAAAATAAAGTTCGTAAATTCAAAAGTTATCAAGTCTTAAAATGCAGTTTGGTGGTAGTCAAATCATTTTTAGTTTGCAAGACCTTGAAAAAGATTTTAAAATTTGATGAAATAAATATATATGCGATATATAAGGATCATAGCATCAGCAAACCAACATGAGACGTGACCAAAATGGACTCAGTTTCTCAGCCATTCATTCTTGATCTGACACAAACTCTTGTCATTATTGCCTGTCTTTACAGCCTGATTCATATGCCAATACTACTTTTTCAAGAACCAAGGCTGAATCGTAATAGCTTCTCGTTAGAAATAAATCGAACTAGTAGAACTACTAAGTCTGAATAATTGGATTAGGACTAATTGAATTCCTAACTAACTACAATTGACTCGATATGACCTTTGAAAACCATCTAATCTTCGAAATTTCATCGTCATCTTACCATGTGAGTTCTTTTTCTTCAGTTCACGACGTCGCTCGTACTCCAACTCGAGAGCACGCCGTCTTCTTATATGATCCACATTACTAACAACTGGTTGTTGTGGCAGTTTTGTTTCGGCAGCATTCAACGAATCCATGCGTGGTGGCGATAACGAATCAAAATTATTGGCAGCTGACAAGGATGAACAGCAATCGGATTGAGAGTCCAAAAAAGCACTAAAACAAAAAGCAATTGTTAAAAAAAAACTCGGGGCTATAAAGGGTTGAATATGATTTTACCGATAATCATCTCCGAATTCTAATAAACGTCGGGCGGCATCTGAATCCATTCCTTCGGAGTAATTCTCTGAATTGTATTTTTCTTGGTAATTGTCCCAAGCTTGTTCGGAGAAACTACTATTATGATCCTCTGTACCGGTATTGTCTACAAGGATATTAAATTATCAATAATACTATTTCGTCTAGGAAAAAATGAAATGCAGAATGATTTACAGCAACAAATTTGCTTTGTATTAAAAATTATTTTAAGAAAAACGATTAATCCTTTAATAAACATGTCTGGATATTGGCGTTTATCAGAACATAAGACAAAGTCTATAAACATTTGATTATAAATCTACATCTACAGCTATCACAAAAATCTAAAATGAGCTCTTGTGAAATACCTTTTTTTCTAACTTTTACCGATGAAGCTTGCATAGGTAAATTATTAGTTAATTCAGTATACTAGACCATTCAAAAACTTGCTTACCTCCTGTTTCTTCATGCATATAGTTAGCCAATGCAGCTAATGAGCCCAATTTCGATTCACTGGCCACTGGGAACGATGGGTTTGTAACGGGTCCGAGTTTGAAATTTGGTTTCGACAAGTTCCCGTCCTCTTCACTTTCCAAATCAGATGTTTTTGTCTCCTCCCGTTTTGCGGGTTGTGGTACCTGAATTAGCGATAGCGCTTCTGTGATATCCTCGATTATATTAATACTGCTAGATATTGATTGTTGCTCAAATAGTTTCTGTATCAATCCATCTGAGCCTGAATCACTGCGTTTGTTGGTGTTCTTTCGTCTTCTAGGTTTGCGTCGCTTCAGCGAGGAGCCTTTGCTATCTGAACTTTTAACGGGAGTTTGTGGTGAGTCTTTGCGATGCGTACGATGACCCGGAGAGGACAAAATGTGTAGTGCTGATTCACTGATGGAATGTGTCGCTAGACCTTGATTACCGGCCATCTTTTCGGGACTGATGGCATCGCTTTCGGTCAACTGCGACAGGCAAGATACTGACCAAGGACGATCTGTGTGTCGTTTGTTGGTACGCCGAATTACCTGAAGTAGAAGAAATATTTTAAATTGATGTTTTTGGATGTTTTTATAAAAATATTGCTTTGAATTGGAGTAAATTTTGATCCTACTTTAGTATTTTTCGATTGTGGTAAGCATTTTAATACTTTGGCATTCCCACAATTTAGAAAAGAGAATTATTTTTTCGTAACCACAAGTGAGAATTATCTAATATTTCAAAGTAATAAAGAAAATTTAAGAAAAATAATAGAGTCATACCTTTGCACAACCCAAACTCGAGTTACTGCCACAATTCGGAATAGGTTCTGCGGACCCTCCGATTTTTTCCGTCGAAGTGCATTGCGAATTACTCTCACCGGTCGTTTGCATGCAGGTTGCAATCGAATCTGTGAATTCTTCAGACGAATCCGAATCACGTGCTGGTGACGAATCGGATTCAGTATATTCTCCAGATGCTTCACAGTCTGTGTTCGGTTGCGAAACAGTAACAACTTCTTCTTTTTGTGGTTGATGTTCCAGCCATTCCTGAAAAATAAATAACAAATAAATTAATAAGACTCAAAACTAGTTAAAAGCAGTAAAAACTAACCTGAACCTTCTGTAAATTCGATCCGGACATTATTGTCTCACGTTTTTTAACTGTCGACGATATTTTCACAACAGAATGTCTGGTTTTGGTTGGTGTTTTTAGTAGTTCATCGCGTACTAAATTTTCGGCATCGAGTACAAGTTGCTTGATCGATTCCTGTAGTTACGATAAAGAAAATAGTGAAATATAGTACAAACTATAGATAAAAGCCTGAGAAAAACAAATATTTGCGTGTGCTTTGGTTATCGTCGGAGTGGAATTGTGCAGAAATCGAATTTCCTAATCAGAAGAAAAAAAAAACTCAAAGTTTTCGTGCATTTCGTTGATAAGATAACAACGACGACGATGGCTATGAACGAAAAGATTGGAACTAATGAAATCGATGCAATGACGAAAGTGAATTTTTCCTCTGACAGAGCGGGTATTGGAAAATTTGTGATAAGGAAATGATATGTTTCGTGGAAGAGTTTGTGTATTATGTGCTGTGTGATGAATTTTAGACTGCTTTATATGAATAGAATTATGAAAATGGAAAGAATAAAAGATAATTATTTGTAGTCCCAAGAAACCCCACTGCAGTGAACCGACAAAAATGAGATGAAACATTTTGAAGTAAAAGCAATGTGAAAAATACCATTAGGTCAGATTTAATTCGTGCAACAACGAATGAGATTTTTTTCAAATGGATCTAAAAACCCAAAACAAACGAAATTTATTTATCTGCGGAGCCAGATGGTAAAAATTTTATAATTCTTTAAAGCTACCGTCGTATCAATAACACTTGATGAAATTGTAATCTCCAAAAGTAATCAATGTATCAAGCAAACAAAAATAGATTTTATCAGATTTATGATTTGACAAACGGAAACGAAAATAACAGTGGAGCAAATTATCAGATTTCTTGACAATTGAATGGAGATTTGACGTAGTTTAAAATAAAAATGATGCCGACATGTGCTCGTATAAGCATGTAATTATGGTGACTAAAACCTAAACATTTCTGCTTGCATCAATTTGGAACTAGGGCTATAGACCAATATAAAGTAATAGTTTAAAGATTATGTTAAAATATTTTTTTAGCTAAAAAAATCCAAGTTTTGTTTAAGAATGGGTTTTAAGTTAATTTGCATTTTCCACAGAAAGTTATCAACAACCAAGATTAAAGTTTAATCCTGGTAGGCGACAATTTATTAAAAAAAAAAATTAGTTAAAATAAAAGCAGATATATTTAAATTCTAGCTGAAAACTCAATTAGTTTAGTTTATTCAGTTTAGTTTTCTCACTATATTTACATTTCCGGTTTCTGGCATACAGCAATAGCGACATCGCATTTTTTTTATAATTTTCTGTAAGCACTTATATAATACAAATGAGCTGGTAAGCTGTTTTGAACTTAACTATCCTGCCAACTATCCAAAAATTGGTCAACAGCCTCTCTGGCCTTCTGAACTTATTGTAAAGGACTGCACTGCAAAAAATCAGAAGCACGCACATCGTTACCAACTAAAAACATCATAACATCAAAAGTATACTACCAAAATCTAAGAGGCTTGAGAATCAAATTCCTCGACTTGTATGCTATAATTTACCAGTCCGAAACATTGCTTGATTCAGACTTTTTGAGTTAGCTAAGCATCAAAATAAAGGATATTTTATTTTTACAGATTCCGGAAATTTGAAGCCCACCACTGCCAAAGGAGCTGATGAGAGCTGTCAATGCCAAAGTCATTTTCACTCACTAAGGTCTGAAAAATCACCTTGGACAGATTTTCATCGAAGCAGAGTCTACAAATCGTAGGAATTTATTTCCGAAATTAGTGTTATGCTGTGCAAGCTCAAAGATGCACTTGCAATTCGCCACATGATTGTAAATTTTGCTGGTGGCATCATAGGGCCATACTTCTTACGGCGAGTGCAATCATCGGTTTACCAACGTCTCTGACGAGTACTACGGGTCCCTTAGTGGTACGATCAACACTTCTTTCCCAGTCTCCAAATGCAAACTTTTTAGAGACTACAACCTTCCAAACATTCTTAGTTTCTAGGAATCTAGGAATTATTAGGGCTGCCTGAATCTAAGTCACATCACTTAGTGATCACTTTAGCCAGCTTAAGCGCTTTTATGAGCAATTATGTACCTCTTCAGTGAAATTCTGTTCGAAATCACTTGGATCGAATCTTGTCTCAACTAATATTCCCATCGATCAGCTTGAAACTTTTGAATCTCTATTTCTGCATTATTCTCCTTCGAAAGTTCTGATTCACATTTCTTTCTTAAACTCAGAATCTGTTCCTCAAAAGCTTGAATACAACTTTTTTCGCTGTAACTATCCATTTTAAGTAACTATCCAATTTTTCGCTGTAACTATCCATTTTCAATTGGGTTAACATTCCGTCATCGTTATCCTGTGAAGTTTCAATCAACTATTTTTACGGTATTTTCGAATCTATATTTCTTCTATTTACTCTTATTGAATATCCTCAGCGATAAAACCGACCTTCTTGGTTTAATAAATCTACCACTCCAAATATTTACCTCAAAATCAAGAACCGAGAAGAATTTAAGCGACCTAGAATCCTAGCAAACACTGTAATCTACTGCAAAAAAGCAAATTAAAAAGGCGTAGTGTTCTCTCTGCAGATAGGTAGTCTTAAAGAATTTGGTGCCACTGTAGGCAACTACACACTTTTGAGATCTTACCTCATAGTTTCAAATTCGGTGATCAAATTTCTACTACTCTCAAAACATGCTGTGGCCTTCTTGAACTTCATGGCGATCGATCACCTCCAATCTCTGTGGTAACACATCGGCTATTGGAACAATTGTGAAAACAGTGAAATTATCATTTAGAGCCAGCTTGGATGATCTTCTAATATTTTTTTGAAAAGGACTAATGAGTCGCTGATCCTATCGCTATCAATCATATTCAACAAGAATTTTTTCCGAAAACAATTTTCCTGCTTCCTGGAAAGCAGCTCTTATAGACCCAATTCCTAAATCTAGAGATATTTTTTGTGCTGCCAATTACCGTCCGATATAACTTTTTTCAGCTTTCTTTAAAATCATGGAGCGACATATTCATGGTATCATTACCAATGAAAATGGTCACTTCATCTGCTGTAAGCAATAAGAAGAAAAATACATGTTTATTCAGCGTCTACAAATTTAGGAAACTTCATAAATCACATCACCAAATGACTTGATGAGCTCTTTAAAGTGTGAATTCCTCTTCTAGTGTACTAAGGCTAGAGTCCTATTTTTATGATCGATCTTGTTGTGTTGAGCACAAGTCCTGGCTATCTACTCCATTTAATAAAAAAATTGAGGTTAAACTAGTATCTATTCTGGGTTCTCTTCTTTTCTTATTTCTGGATCCGCTTTTATCTCTTGTGAATTACTTTTTTACGCCAACGAACTCAAACTTTTTAGAACAGTGAGATCCATCAAAGACTGTGACCTCATTCAAATCAACCTACACGTACTTGCAGATTGGTGTCAAACCAACAAACTTGTGTTAAATATTCAAAGTTATGGTAAATTCTCCAAAAAGGAAATTCTCTGGTTTATAACTATTTAATAAATGGCCACATACTGCATACCCCTAAGCATGTCAGGGAGCTTGGAGTCACTTTTGATGACGGACTAAGATTTGATTTACTCATCTTTGATATCATCCCTCGTGCCTCTAAAATGTTTGGGTTCGTTTCAAAATCCTCTCTATCATTCGCCACCTTTCAGCCCTCTCTTTTTTCACACAAATCTCTTGTTAGACAGCTCTTAGAATACGCAATTTTGTAATCCTTCCCGCGATATCCAGTACTCAGAAACTTTTGCAGTGTCTTCCACTTATTACCAGTCGATTTTGCCAAGACTACTGAAAAGAGCAAGGTCCTCAGCCATCATCTATCGCAGAACTGTCAAACTAGCTTTAAGTAGCAAAATTATCAACATGTAATTCTAATTATTTTTATATTGATTGTGTAGCAAAATAAATTAAAAATAAAATATAAATATTATGGAGACACTTTCTTCAAACTGAAAAAATGTTTGAGCTTACTATAGCATAAACACACTTAGAAAAGTTACGTTTAGATAGGAGGTGTATGATTACAACACAGATTTTGTGATACGCTTTTCAGCTTCTTTCATTGTAGGTAATTTATTGAGCACGCGATGTATGTTGCAATATCGTCGTCTTCACAATTTGTGCATTTTCAGTCGTAAGATGATAAATTATCGTATTTACCCTTATGAGAATTTATGTAAGGACTTGATATTGTTCTTCAAATCTTAACATTAAGGTCATATGAAGAAAAACTCAATGAACTAATTGTGGCAAACAAGTTTAAAGTTGTTTGATATAAAATATATTGGGGTATTTTTGCATTGTTGAATCTGAACTGTCTGGTTTCGCATATTATTAAATTTTCACTATCGATAAATAAAGCACTGACTGATAATTCCACTTAAACCCATTTTTTGCGCGGCATTCAAAAACATCCATTTAATAATCCTACGGGTTTATTGATAAGCAATATCTCACAACAATACTTCGTGAACTCCAAACCGATTTGAATGAACTATCTGTTATTAAATATTTATCAATAAAACATTTGGCACATGATTGGACAGTAAATAGAAATCACAGAGCACGTATTATGTTTTATGATTTTTATATGGAACGCAGAATTAAATTCATATCTTCTTCACTTAACGCCCTGATAATATAACGATCAACCAAAAATTATGATTTCCGTCAAACCAATTGTTTCCAAGATTAAAAACACATAAATTACCATAAGTCCGATGATAAAATATTAATTCAATTGAAGTAATGAATTATAAATACTTTTAACGTCACGGAAACAACTGAATCAGCAGAAATGAACTGAAATTGATTAAATGCAAAGATTTCAGAATATCGCAGCGTTTATACGCTGAACATGGGAATACCTACCTACAATGACTGTGACTAGAGGTGAGTTCATATGTTGACTGAGAGCATCGTCACAATATTTATCCATTATGTTTATGCAATTTTTCAACGATCTATTTTACGGGTATCATCCACTTTCGCGATAATAAGATGTTTTTGTTGTAAGTAGTCATACTTATTTTTCATGTTTTTGTTTAGGTTTGGTGTGATAAGATAAAATTTATTGGAGCTGAAGGTGAGTTTTCTTTAATATTTATGTTTAGGTTCTAATCAAGATATTATCCGATGAGTATGAAAGCAATGACTGGTTGGCAAATATTTGACAATACAAATATAAAAAATGTACTGATAAAAGCAGATATGGAAAAAACAACTTCCCAAAATTCGACAACATAAAACTGATAACCTACTGACGCAAAAAGAGAATGAATATGCTATATTATATTGTTTTCCTAAAAATAACTGACATTGCTCATTCAGACAGTTTAGGACCGGCGTTTATACGCATTGAGAATAAAATCTTTATTGATAGATGAACTTCAATAATGTGATAACGAAAGTTAATATATTTTTCTGAGTAAAAGATTGGAAGTATTGTTTGAAAAATATCAACAGGAAGTATTGTTTGAAAAATATGAATCACAGTTGAAGTGCTCTCTTGTCTATCGAATCGTAAATTAAAATTGAAACGAAATATTGTTAAGATAAATCCAGCAACTGAACATGCTACGAAACACTATCAGCGCTAGATTTTAATTTTCCATTGTTAATTGAACTTTAGTTTAGATTAAGGAAATTCTTCAAAACAAAATAGTAAAAATGATAATCTGTCAGCGAAAATATTTAAATACTCGGGATATGCATTCTCTAATAAACAATAGCTCTGTATATCACCTGATCAAAATATTCACTAGTGAGTTTTATAGCCATTTTAACATTGTAAATAACTCTATTGTGGGTCAGTAGTATCTGTAGTATCGAGTCTATTTTAATCCAAGTTATTTGCTGATAAAAAACCATTCACAAAGATTGTGATGAAAATAAATAAACGTTTAGTTTGGAAATGTAGAACTTTAAAGCACATGCTAAACACCGGATGAATAAATATTTACATTCTGGCAATAATAAGAAACAGATAGAATATAAAGTGTGTATCAATATTTTCAATTTTCATGTGCTGTAACTCAACACAACCTAACTGAATTTAAAACGGAATAAATGAGTATTTACTTGCATTCAAAAATAGACAATATTTCTGAATAGATTTTAAAATGTTCGTTAGACTGCTTTAAATACATTTTTTATACATTTGACTGAATTAATAAAATTATTTAAACGTACTTGTATTTTTAATTTACAGATATTTTGATTGATTTCATCAACCAAGTACAAGCGCATTGAGTATACAGATGTTTAGTTTGAAACATCAAGGAGCGAAAAAGTTAAATTCATCTGATTTAACAATAACAAATCTACATTTTCGAGCCATATGATTTGTTTGTAAAAAAATTATTACTTGTAAAATAAATAATTTAGGATCTTCAACTTCTAAAAGCTATGTACCTGTATTTATTCATGATATGTATATCTGTTGTTTTCAGTAAAGTTCATTGCGAATTCTTTGAGAGTTCCTTGTGAATTCTTTGTGAATTCTTTAAGAATTCTTTAAGAATCCTTTGTGAATTTTTCGGTAGACCTTTTTGCAGTTTTTAAGTAGTTCTTTGAGAATGCTTCCAATACTTTTTGAACATATTCATGTAAAATATATTCAATAAAATATTATTTTTAATTCCAATACTCTTTTTTATTTTTTCTTTCATTTCATTTTATTTATTTGAAATAAAAAAAAATTAATCCGTTTGTTAAGCCGAATTGCTGCTATAAAAACCTTCTTTTAAAAATCTTCGAGCTCGACCCGTTTTCTTGAAGGAAATGTTCGCACGGCAACTTCTGCATACAAAAGGGAGAAGTTACTAGAGAATAATAAATTGAGTAACATTTCAAACAAAAAAATTTCAAAAAAACTTTGTAGGCACGTGCAATTATGCATAAAAAACACTTATACGACTAAATTACTGTTTTAATACATAATTAACTAAACGAAACATTAACGGAATTAGGTTCGGAATTTGCTGTAAATTACAACGTATTTCATAACAAACTCTTAACGATTTCCCTATCACAGATTCATTCGCAGTTTGTTTGGAATTTGTTCGAACTCGGTGAAATATCCGCAACGAATTCCGATTGATTTTAAATTTGTTTCTCCCAAATTTCAGAAAGGATTCTTAAAAAGTATTGAAATGTTTCTCACAAAATAATGAAATCAGTAACACCCCAGACAATAGTTTTATTTATTTCAAGAGTTTTTTATATTTCAATCTCTTTTGCTCACTTTCGCATTGGTCGCAACCAATTCTGAATTCCGAATTTGGCACGCTTCCTTCAAGAAGACGGGATGAGCTCGAAAGTTTTTTGGAAAAAGGTCTTTTTTATAGCACCAATGACAAGCTTAACAAACAGACAAAACAATTTGTTATTTAAAATAAATAAAATGAAATGAAACAACAAATAAAAAGAATTAATATTGGAATTAAAAATAAATGAGTATTTTATTGAACATATGTTATTAGAATATATTCAAAAAATTCACAAAGGATTCGTAAAGAATTCGCAAAGAATTCACAAAGAAGTAACAAGCAATTCCCAAAGAATTTGCATTGAATCCTGAAAAAAATGAACCATTGTACAAAAGCTTTTCAAGAGCTAAAGAGGGGAAGTTTTGAGCACTTTCGTGGTTTTTGTAACGTTTTCCATATACCGGTCTTAAAAAAATAGTAACGAATAAGTTTGAGAATCCAAAAGTTTTTTCTGAATTCGTTTCAATTTTCTGAAAGAATTATCGACGAAATGGCGAATTAGGCACACTGGGTACATACATATGCATATTATTTCTAATATACGGAGCAATATGTTCACTTAAAAAAACGTTTTTGTTCTTTTCAATGAAATTTTGTTTGTGAAATTAAAGTCTGAATATATTATTCATGCAGCTATTTAAAGACATACTAAAAAAATATCTCAGTATTATTGCCAAGAGCTTTGTACTTTTTCATTGTGATACTATTGAAAATTTCATTCAAAGCAAACATCTGAATTTTTGGTATATTTTTGTATTCAGCACATTTTCACATTGTCAAATGCCTGTATGTAATGAATTTCTTGAAGAATTCTACTAAATACGTAATTCGCTCTTTAGCGCATACGTGACGATACGGACTGGAGTGAAGGATAGTTCCGAAATGTTGGAAATTTGTAAACTAGCCATGAATAAAAAACCGATAAAATATGATAAACTACAAGAGTATATATCGGTACTAATCACGTAACAAATACCGTTATTATAAAATAGTGAAACATTGAAAGATGCTCAAGATAGCAAAATAAAACAAAACGTTAACAATGGTCTATGCCTAATGGAGAAAGACAAACCCTGTTACCTTGTGGTCGAACAAAAAAAAAAGGCAATTTTAAGTAGTTTGGGGCTAACGAAAGTATTTAAAAAAAATCAAAAATCAAGGGATTACTGCTGATCTGGGAAAAAGACTGAATTTAAAATTTATAGCAATAAAAATACAAAATACTGTAAAGCTTTCAAAATCTACTACTTGTACATTATCAGAAGTCACGTTTTTTGTGCCTCTATCGAAATCAGATTAGGATAGGAGCAATACTGCCCCGGTTCTTGTTTTTTTTCAATGCTAATATCGTAACCAGGTCGCGACAAAGGCAGCAAAAACGCACTTTTAGTTGCAACCATGTTAGAGGGAAACTCATCTCTATTTTTTTTAATGTAAATTTGTTTGAACATAAATTCTTATTTGAAAGACCAATTTTTCCTTTTAGAAGCTTGATATGACAGGGTAATCTGCCTTTTTCTGCATCGCCAACTGGTCACTGAAATCGAGACAGATACTGAAGAAGAGGGTAAATTGCCCTCGAAATATCGAATCTGGCAAGAAATTGAAATATAAAAACAAGAAAAAAAATTCTTTAAAATAAACTCTTTTCCAATTATAATAATGAAAATTATTGTTTAGTGCTTAAGACTAGTACCTTTATCTCATGATTTCATGATAATTTTTCTTAAAGTCTGACTAGAGGTTTATATATATTGGATACATATTGGAGATGTTATCTTAAAACTGTGTTATCTTCAAAAATATTCAGCAATTTAAAACAATATTTTTTATTAGCAAATTGATTGTTGAAAAAATTAACATGATTTTTATTTGAATACATTGAGTATTAATGTTGCAGTACTCGCTAGATTATAGCGTTGGAATTGGACACTTTTTTCGATCAAGGAACATTATTTTCGTCTCTAGGGCGTCAATTGCAGTTCTTCTCTTTTTGTGGATTCGTAAATTCTTACTGTAAATGTTGAATGAAGGATTTTTAGTTCCAATGAGTTTTTAAATAGTTTTAGGGAAAAATGAGCTTGAAGTGATGAAGCACAGCTGATAAAATTCCTGTGAGTTAAAATCGTTACTGATATAATCGATATTTTAGAAAGCGGCTCGTTCGATAAATCTAATCCTCCGGTTTCATTTAAAAAAAAAAAAAAAAATATTACTATATTGTGAATACACCCCGAGATAATGTTCCTTGAATGTTCCTCAAATTCATGCGCTAACACTTAGCGAGTACTACATCATTAATAAACAGAAATTATGGTATCTTTTTTCACAATTAACGTAGAGTAGACTAAAAGAAAAAACTTGTTTTAAAACTTTAAGTACTTTTGAGGATATTACATTTTTAACATAAAAATCTTCAATACGGGCGGTCAATCGCTCAAACGCCTAGTCTGCCCTTAAGTATTAAATCATAAAATTTATAATTAATTACTGTAGTTCTCTATCATTATTATACGTGCTACTAGTAGCTTTCTTTTCCCATGAGAGGCATAAAGAGTGAGTTTAAGAAACGGTTTTTAGATTCGAAACGATTCGATGTATGTATGCACATATTATGGAATTCTATGCTCAATATGATGGACTCAAAAACAATAAAACAAATTTAATTTGAAATATCGCTGGCAACCATTTTTCAAAGATCGAATCAATCATTTACGGCATATTGAACACAAACAACAACAAATAATAATCTCATGTGTGTATCGATTTGAATGGTGAAATTTTCAAATCAACGATATATTAGTTTTTATTCAGAGCAAAATAAAATCTTCAGTTTTTATTTGGTAATGAATAAAAACAGATTTACTGGTATACATGTATACTAGTTATGAGCACTATTAAGGTCATTCAAATGGTTGAAATAAGTATATCGCGGATAACTAATGGCCAATAAAGTGGGTAGCAAAAACTAGTACAACAATATAACGCAAATAATGGTCGTTAACTAGCTTTCTACAGACGATAACCAAATGGTATTCGTTAAGATCAAACTCTCTAGATCGAACTCAACAATATTAATGCATCATTATGTATATATTTCAATGTTATGGAGCTACATACCTTACTCCTGCTTATTTCTGACGATTGAACTGCAAACTTGACCGGAGTTATATTAGAATCTCTGTCGCTACCGCTACTTCCACGACGATTCTTCTTAACAGGAGTCAATTCATTGCATGAATCAACGTTGCCGATCGTTTTCATATCGACCTCCAACTTTAAATGATTCAAATCGGATCGGATCGAACGATCTCGGTTCTCCTGCAATGAATAAATGAAGCTTAGCTAAAAATATATAATAAGTATGATCAATAGTCAAGAATCATAAATTCAATTTGACCGTATGCATTTCGTTTGGCAATGACTGGTTTGATATTAACGCTTTTGGTATCGAGTCAGGTGAAACTATTTTGTTATTTGAGAAGGAAGTAATCTTAACATGATGAGAAAAGAAGTGGTATCGTGAATAAAATGAAAATTAAAATGAAAACATGACTGAGATGAGCTTTGGATTTAACACTAAGCACTGCAGGTCAAGTTGTACCGAACTCATCAGAAGGCTAATTTAGCTTCAACTAAATTTCCATCATATTTTATTCAAATATATTAAAGTTGCATACGCAAAAACTCGCGATAATGACAATAACGCGACACGATGGCATGTCGGATACAAAATGCAAATATGTAATCACTGTTCCATTACCTCATTTGTTACGACGATGACACCGTTAAGCACTGTTGACGAATCCGCGAGTTCTCTAACCGTCGCAAAATCTTCCATAGTAACTACGGTCCCTGCCGTTTGTTGGACTGCTGTCTGAACCGATGAACGAGTTGTTACTGTTGTTGCAGACGCTGTTGATATTATAGTTGAAGTGGATGTTGTGTTGAGTAGATTTTCGCTACTGCTGGAAATATTTGCAATTTCCGTGCTATTCTCTTTATCCGAATCGTCGTCGATTCGATTCTTCCTGTCTACGCAATCATTCGAATAGAACCATCCTTCGTCGTCCGATGATGGATCACCTGATTTGATTGCCTAAAAAGACATAACACAAAGCTTGATAAGCACCGGCTAGCAACAAACAATCAAAACTTAATTGTTCTTAATTCAAACACTACTGATTCATGGATGATGTATACAGGTGAATATGTATTTTACATTATTTCAGGCAAGTAAATAACATTTTTATGGCTAATTGCTGTAACATCCAATTACGTGAGACATATGCGAAACGATGAGGCTGATTACGTATGTTGTATGTTGTTCGACGTGGAAGTGCCGATTGCAGTAATGAAGCGACTTGGTTGGTTTTTGCAATGTGGAATTTAATTGTTTTTTTTTAGAGAACACAAAAATACAACAGCTTCCCCGGAACATTCACGACTTCACCACCATAACGACTTTCATAGCAGACTGAATTTGCTCGGCGGCTTGCAAATGAATGAAGTTCGTAGGAGAACACTATCTAGTCGTGGTGGAGTTTCAGTAAAAACTAGTAATTTAAATGCGCTTATTGAGCGTATCGAATAAATCTAAACGCAAAATTTTTAGTTTAAATCGCACTACCGTTGGGACGATCAGTCCTTGGTCTGCTTGCACCGTGTGGAACTAACGGCCAGGTGAAAGTTTGCTTAAATTGCAAATTGCTGTTTTAGTGAACATGTTACATTGTATGTAATAACACAATCTGATCAAATCTTTTGTGGACAATTGTGCCGCACGTGCATTTGCATAGATTGAGTTATGTAAATGTGAGTTTATAAAATGTGTAGATCTAAAAGATACGTCGAGATCCTGTGCACAATGTTATGAATAAGACGGATATCAGATGTAGAGTAGTGTTTTGTTTGATTCGGAAGCTGCTTTTATCAAGATATTGACAGAGTTGAGTGAGTTTCAGCTAAAAAGTTAGTATTGAAGAAGATTTAACATTGTGAATCAGTGAGACGGGAGGAATATTTGATACTCATATTGTTTATAGCTTATATATTTACTAATTATCTTTCAATCTAAAAACATATTTTTTAGATTAAGGTAAGTATGCTTTATGAATCATAGTTGAACGAATAAAAAAAAAATATTTTCATCAAGTTAACCTCTGGGTCTTGAATAAATTTAATGGGTTAGGGAAATCATAATAACTGCTTCCTTGTCCTCTCACTCATATGAACAGGTTATAATTTTTTGGAGGACACATTCATTCAACAATGACGAGTTGACGACGGCAAAACTAAAAGTAGGATGGCAGGACGGCTGGGAACAAAACGACTATCCTATCAAGGCTACGAGAGGCTGTGACCACGGAATGTAAATGCAGAAACGTTTGAATTCCAGTACGAGGAAATCAGAAGAACACGCTCACGAAGACCAAAGTAGCGTGGAAACAAATTCGATGATGGAATTGCTGCTAATTTTTGCTGCTAAAATAAGCTTTTTATATGAAGCAATAAGCTGAAAACAGAAAAGGCCAGAAACTCGAACAGTAAGCCATGAAACAGGATCGGAAACTCAACCAAAAAGCCATAGGCATTAAGGACCGATTGAAGTAGAGACTTGAGCAGCAGCCCAGAGATATCAAAGGACAACTGGAACATCAGGTTAGAAAAAGCGAGCAGTCGTTGATGAAAGCTAAGCAATAGCTCCAAGAGGTAAAAGTTAGTAGTATTTGAAGAAAAAGAAGTCAATTTTGTAGCGCCTGAAGCCATAGGAACTGCTACGGGACCTCAACGCATGTATTTTCGAGGGGCAAAGTTCCCGGAATATCGACAAGCAGCAGTTTGAGACTGTTGCAGAATACACCTATTGGAACGATCATTTCTCTCTTGCCCTACATCGGATGCGGAACAGAGCGATGAGACAATGCAATATGCTTTCATTCAGAGAGCAGGTGGTGAAGAAATTAAACAAGCGCTTCGTTTGGCTGATAAACGGACGCTGAAAAACTCTTTGGCCTACGATCTGACCTACTAATCGGGGAAGAAGGCGTCCCGTAGCAACGCTAGAATGCGTGTAGTGCACAGTTCTAGCATTGTGGGCCCTATGTCGCCAGGGAATCGACGACAGGAGGAGCCCTACAATGTTGAAACTGTGTAGAAAAAGAGTGCTTCAAGCATGATTGCTGAAGCAAATAGAAAAGTGTGCAGTACGAATGCACCAAAAGAACAAAGCTGGTTAGCGAACGTACCCGGTTCTTCTTCAGAGGAGGCGGAAAGCCAGTAAGCGCCAATCTCACAGGACAGAGACTGGCTCGTAGAATTGATGCCCCCAAAGCAATCGTCACATATCAACACAAGAGTGACATCTGTTTGCAGGGAAAATTCGACAGCAAGTCTTGCAACCTCACCATTGATACTAGAGTAACCAAGTCGATATTGTGAACTTGGTAAAAACCTGGAGACTTAGCAACTTTCGTTAATACGTACTTCGCACGGCTACGGACACATATAGCTAATCATTCACCAGGCACAACTTGGCGATTTAGTGTTCCAGTTTCGGTCCCTGGGGGTAAAAATATCCAACAATTGAGAAGGACATGCTATGTAGCCTAGTGGGAATAGCCCTGGCTTGAGTAGCCTAGTGGGTAGAGCACTGGCTTGAGTGTGTTCGGGTCCTGGTTCACATCCAGGTCGAACGAGCAACCGCGCACCAAACTTTGAGTTCACGTTGCTCTGAATATGTACTTGAATTAATCAGGGGTATAGTGAGTCGTACTTTACTTATGTTATGCCTTCAGGATTTCAGCCTGGATTTAGGAGAAAGGGTGATCAAGTGGATCAACTTGGAAATACCTTTGGTAGACAGCAAAAAGAGATCCACTAGCTGAGAATCATCGTCTGTGAAAAGACATAACAGTCAAAATCGTCGTAAAACATCATATCGACCAGATTTGATTTTGATCCTAAGGGGCACCAATTCTTCTTTGTTGAGCTATTCCAATCACCAGCACTCGACAGCCTCATGGTGGCAAGGATTCTAATGAAAATCATGGAAGTAAATTATGTTCTTGAAAAGGTGCTGAATTTTGCAGAGGAAAACAGTAAAGTTAAGAAAGGAGAGGCAATCACTGACCGCCGTTCGTTCTCTTCAATCACTTCCCAGAATACTGCACCGATATATAAACTGAACACAAAAATGTGCTCAGCGGCAATAATAGATGACCTAGCAAAGAAAACACTACAGTTTTAGCACTAAGCGACGGACAATATCAACTATTAACGAAGAGTTCAGCATATTTTACGTTGTGGTGATATCCGGTCGACTTGAATTCGGCTACGCATCGTATCGATACATCACCGATTCATCACCAATTCGACAGGCTCCTTGTGGTGTACCAATCGTTTATAACCTGACGTAGCCAAAATGACACAAGACTTGCAAAAACAAGGGACCATTGAACCTCCGAACAACCCTTGGATATTGCCAGTAGTCTTGATCAAAAAGAAAGATGGCAGTACACAGTTTAGCCTAGACTATCGACGGCTGAAGGGCGCTACAAAAAAGAACGATTACCTCTTTTCAAGAATGGACCACATCGTGAATATTTTGGCAAGTGCGAAATAGTTTTTGACGTTGGATTCGAACAGCGGATAGTGGCAGGTTGGAATCGAGAACAGTGACCGTGAAAAGGCAGACTATTTTTAGGGAACTGCACTCTGGCAATTTGTTGTGATGCCATTCGGACTCTGCAGCCTTTAAACAACTCATGGAGCGCATACTGGTTGGATTAAACTGCAAGACGTGTTTGCCGTATCTGGACGACATCATTGTCATTAGTAAAACATTCAAAGAACACCTGAAAAACCTGGAGGACGCATTGAAAGAGAAAACTGATGGCGAAAAATCAGCCGGAGTAGCTATATGAAGCATCGAAGTTGGCATATCCTGAGCCACCAAAAACATTCATGGTGGGTACTGATGCGAACTATACCTGGCATCGGTGCAGTATTATCAAAGGAAATCGATGGTCAGGAACGAGAATTCGCTTACTTTGGCCGGATACTTCTAAGCTGGAGAAAAACTAATGTGTTACCCGAAGACAACTACGGGAAACGATATGCCCAACCTTCGAACTGACGACCGATAACGCTGTTTTGAGATAGTTGCTCAATTTCAAGAGCCCTGAAGGAAAAATGGCACAATTGAAAAGCTGCAAGCGTACAACTTTAATATAGTTTACCGCAAAATTAATTGCCACGAAAATGCTGATGACGACCATGCAGGCTGGTATACAAGAATTGTCGTCGGTTAGCGAAAAAGGTAGTCAACGCTGATGTTTCACCAGCAAGTAAATGGCCACAGCCAGAGCTACTAGATGCTGAAGATCTAGGAGAAATCATAGCTTCAAAGAAGTGCGCACATCGGATTGAATGAACTACGCCAAAGAGCAAATGGATACAATTTATTTTTTTGGATCTTGATGGAAGGCTATTAAAATGAAAATAGACAACTACTAATGGATCAGCCCATCACATGCAGGTTGTACTTGTTTGGACCTAAGTCATCATGGGGTGCTAAATAAGGCAATGGAACGACGGTTCTATTGGGTACATGCGCGGGAAGATGCGTAGGGTTGGTGTAAGAAATGTGCATCTGTGAAAGATCTCAGGAGAAAGTCTTAAGGAGAACTGAATATATATAAAGTAGCAGGACTGTTTCGGAGTCACATCTTACTGGTAGCGACCAACTATTTTACCAAATGGCCAGAAGTCGACGTTATTCCAAATCAGGAGGCATCTACAATCGCGGAGAGAAACGTACTTAACTGAGCAAGCCGCTACGGAGTCCTAAACGAGCTTCATTCCCACCAAGGTCGAAATTTCGAGTCAAAAGTGCTTACGTAGTTTTTTGACGTTTTGGTTATGAAGAAAATAGTTAAGAGTCAGATAAACCTAAACACCAGAAGATTGTTCTGTGTAAAGTGAAGTGTTTCATTTGTGACGATTGTTTTTTTTTTTTAAATAAATACATATGTATGTGTTTATTGGTGATTAAAAACTGTTTTACTTGCAAAAGGTAGATAATCAAGAATTTACGAAGTGTGTTCAAGTGAAAAACACAACAATATGTTATTTCTAAGTCAAGGGCGAAAATTAGACGGCAACCTTATAAAAAAATTCACTTATGCACTTCACAAGGCATCATTACGGTCACTTATAGGTCTCCTCAAAAATAATATTTTTTATTATAAATTTTTTTTATTGAATAAAAATTATTTTACAATCCAAAAGCTGCCAGTCAAAATTAAGAATGCGTTTGTGATTATTTTTTCTTTGATAGACCATCAAATGTTTTTAAATAATGCAAACGAAGTATCAGTCACCTAGTCTCAGAAGTGACTTGTCAATTTTATACTTAAAAAAAGTTGACGCATTCATCGTTAATCTACTCGGGAAATGAATTGTGAAATGTATGCGAAAAATGAAGGATGAGAATGATTAAGAAGAACATGCATGCCTGGATTTCGCAATTGAAAAATTGAATATTAAACCTGATATTTTTCAAATAATAAGCAAAAAACTCAAAGCAAAAATATAGCCATAGCAAGCAAAGTATTCTTCAAAAAAAAACGATTTGATTTTTAATAATACTTCAGCGGAAATTGAATTAGTTTTTCCCGTCAATCATTTCCTGCCATGAAACTCAACACCCTGAACTAATGTTAGCACCATGCAACATGAATGGTATTTCCATTAAACTTTCATAGCTCCACCACATCCAATCGAACCTCCAACAAAAAAATTTAGCTGAATCATCACAACTCCAACATAGGAACGCAAAATACATTAAATTGGAAAGTTCGCATCATCATCGTCGCAAACAACGAACAAAACCAAACCTCACCAAAAAAAAACTAACATGCCTCTACAACACAACAAACAAGCCACTCAATTAAAAGAAAACTATTGTTGTGACTTACAAATTGTCGAAGCTCTTACTTTTCAGATACTTTTCAATTATCTCTGGCTTCACAAAACATTGCTAGAGGAGGTCTATCAAAGACCGAATATGTAGCAAGTAACGGTAGAGAGAAAACACACAAGAACGGAAGAAAAAAAAAATTTGAACAATATTTAAACGACACCTACATCACTTCCTTGCGATGACAATCCGAAATTTTCGTTATCCGTATCCAAATGTTTAAAATAAAATATGGCACAATTTTTCGATTTCCGATTCGATCGATTGAATTTTGAAACGTCCACAGATCGATGACGTTTTTTCCCGGTCGCGACAATTGTTGTTGTCGTTGTCGCTGCTGCTGTAGCCGTTACAGCTGTTGCTGTCGTTGCCGTACCGATCGCACTGACATTTGCATTTTGTTGATTGATTACTGCAGCTACAGCGGCTGCTTGGCCTTGTTGAATTGTAATACTACTACCAACGCTACCAGTTTTCGTACAGCTTGTTGCCCAGTTGAAACTGTTAACGGTTTTCAGGGTACTTTCCGACAGGAGTGGACCCGGTGATTTTTTCGTCGCCGCCGATAAACAATTTGAGTCCATAGTTTCACTTAGAACCGTTTGTCTATCGTTATCATTTTGATACTGATTACAATCCCGAAATGATTGTTGATCCTTTTTGGCCGAACCGTTGCGAATACCGTCCTTGATTACGTCGCCGTTATCAACATCGAATTCACTTCCTTCCGAGTCCGCGTCGAAATCGATGCCGTTCTGGTCGTGATGATAGCCTGGATAGTGATGATGACGATTGTAGTAACGATAATGATGATGATAACGTCGATGAGCTGATGGCGGTGAATAGCGTGGTGAGAAACGTGGAGTTGATTTTGTTTGGTTATCAGTCGAATTGCTCTCGTCATCCGCCTGTGGGAGAAATGCAGTGTTAGTGGGAGTTTAATTTTTAGATTAACACATGCAGTTTTATCAATCGGCAGTGAAGTAAAATAATTGCTGACGCTTTTGAATAGGGCAAACACACACAAAATGGTGAAAAAGAGGTTAAATTTTCATATCAATGCAAACACAAGATTTGAAAAAGATGCAAAAGCAACAAATCTGGTTTGTTAGTAAGAAGTTGCTCGTTTGGGATTTTCACACAGATATGCAATTTTATTCACACCATACATTTTGGTTTGATTAATTTGCCTTTCATTAAAATAATATTTGGCCTGTGCTAAATGCTTTTAAGTTCAGACACATAGATTAAGATAATTATTATGCATATTTAGATTTCTTTAATAAAATTTGAATTTTATTTTGTTCATTCGTTTACATATATTTTTTCAAGTTTTTTTGACGATTTGTTTTTTAAATTTGATTTTACTGTATTTAATATAAGTGCTTAAATGTTATAATAATCAAAGAATCTAATAAATAAATAAAGAGTCTATATTTTTGACGTTCTCATAACAAATACCCAATGAAATAGAAGTAGACAGCGTGGTGGAGAGTCTGGCCTAAGTTGGAGTGATTAACCAACAGACCTAAACTCGACTGCGTGCCCCCCATAATCGTAAGACAATTTTACCGATTGTGTTTTGTTCTTGTTTTTTTTTTTTGAGGGTGTTTTTTGTTTGTTCGTTTGTTTGTTTATCTTTAGTGTGTATTTTTTGTCCGTATTATTGGTTATTCTTCAAGTTTTTGTCCCTCATATCACCAGAGGACGAGCAGTAATCAAAAATTAAAGAATAACTAACAAAAATGAACAAAAAATACACGAAAAGACAACACACTGAAAATGAACAAAAAATACACGAAAAGACAACACACTGAAAACAAACAAACATATAAACTAAATACACCCTCAAAAACAAAAACACAACCACAAAAAATACAAAAAAAAACCAATCGGTAAAATTGTCCAACGGCTATGGGGGCACGGAGTAAAGTTTTACGAAAATTTCAAAGGTTGGATTTGGAATTGAATTGATAAAGACTAGCTGTCGTCGCTCGCCAATTTCCAGCTCTTTAAACTTCCCTAGTCATTGGTAAAAACATTCATAGGATTCTATCTTTGCAGGTGGCAGCCAGACTGAGTCTAGAAATCCAACCATGCGGGGCTCGCTCAGTACGGCAAGGGCTCGGATTCTGCATGCCCTAATTTTATGTATGACTGAAGAGGAGGATTCTGATCACAGGATTGCAAGCTACTGTCATGAAAGAATCGCTGGCTACTGAGTTTTTCGATTCGTTGATTCTAACTTCTATAGTCTCAGCATTGGTAAAGACAAGTAAAGAGTTAGCTGGAAGTTTAACTACGGCAGTGTCTGGGGAGGTTAATTTATTTTTTCAAATTGGCAAAAGAGGAGTAGGGAAGCACTGGAGGAAACCAATCCAACTAGTGGAAGAAAGGAGTTATATAACCTCTGGACTCTGAAATCGTCTGAAGGCTCTCAGTTGCAGGCAATGTAAGAAGCTGCACAAAACGGGAAAGCTACTGACAAAGGCGATCGGAGAAATCAAAAACTGTGTTTCTCAGAACACTAGATGCCAAGCAGTGAAACTGCAGAGCTTACTCAGAGAAGCGAAAGAAAGATTGGCTGATGATGCAGAAGTAATTCGTTCGAGGCGGAAAAGTCTCGAACAGGTGAACGAAAGCAAATCTACGCGAACTGCTGTAGACTCTGACTAATTCTCTCAGTAGTCAATTTTGTACAGTTTTATGCCTGCTAGTATAAGGTTTGTCTAGATGTACTTCCAGCATGCGAAGGTTTCGTCCTTTCTTCTAAGCAAAAAAAAAATGCAAAACTGTAAGCTTCTCTCTACATTGTGCTTGAGACAGCATGTCAGTAAAGGGCCTTTTGTTCTGGTTTCCAAACTGCTTGACAATACCACAATCAGATTTGATCAAGCAGGGGCCTGTCAGCAGTAATCATGCAGAACTGCGATCTAGATTTGAAAAAAAAAACCATATCAGACTCAAAGATCCCCAAAATGGTATCATTTCTGTTGAAAAATGAGAATAAGAGAATATGAGAATAAGATTGATACAGCCTTTCAGATATCGTCAATTACGGAAGGTTCCCCACTAGAATTATTGTCATATACAGTTTCAGAAAAATGTATGACTCATATTGTGGTGCCTTATATTAAGTATGAATTATGTGTAGAGATTTTTTTTCGCAAGATTATGTTTAAACGCCTAAAATTAGATTATGTTTAAAAGCTGCAGTGCCAGCGACCTAAGCTCGTGCTGAACTTAGCAGTTAGCCGAACCAGAAGCTAAGTAGGAAGTTGTACTGCTCTATCTACAAGTGTCTAGACCAATCTGCTGTAAGCCATTAATTGTCATCTAACTTAGAGAGAACTAGACTATATGTACCATCTGTTTCTAAATTCGCATCTTATCTCTGAATCTTGTAGTTAACTTTTTTGGAGGTTTTCTCCCGAAGAAAATATTTTGGCCCCGAAAAATCCCCAAGAGCACTTCAAATCTTCCATTTTGGGGGGAAAACTCCCAATCTGGCAACGCTGAATGACAGACTAAAACGCGCGATTGTGTCTTCAGCTTACCTTGCTTTTGACTTCGCAGCAAACACAGGAGCTGACAGGGCTGATTTAGTGCTCTGAATTGGAGAGACTGGAATTTTTGGTGGACTGCGATGCTATCTGCCAGCACAACAATTGGGACAATAACAAAGGCAATACTTGAGGCGATAGACTAAGCGAGGCTAGTAACTCTAAACACTGAAATTTTTCGTACCTTTGTCACCCCCTATCAGAAGCGCAGTTATTGCTATATTTACCTGAAGTAGTTAAATCGGTAACTGGATGGCAGTATGAGACTTCACTCTCTGATCACCGCTGGTTGTTGTTCTTTTAAGCACCCTTTGTAGAAGGAAGAAACCCAACAAACACTGATTGAGCTGAGCTCTTTCGACCTTTTCTAGACAGATTATGTTTTAGTGATAGGTTGAATCGCTGAAGTCAAAAGAATTTTGATTAAGCACGTTGAATAGAGCCATATTAGGTAGCTACAAAGGGGCCTAGCCGACCAGAAAGAATAGAAGCAGCAAGACGGCACATTGTGAAACCAGCACTACAGAAGTTTAGGAAAGAGACAAGGAAATAGAGCTTGTAAGAGCAAAACAGAGGATGATTTTTTGGCCTACAGAATCTCACAAAAAGCTTAATTCAAATCGTTTTGTGAGTAACTCAAAAGTAAAAGAGAGACCTCGAGGCTATCCAAGGTCGTGGAAAAGGACCAATCAGCTAAGTTAAACTCTCTAAAACGCCAACACGGTCAATTTACTAAGCCCAAAAAGGAGTATCTAAAGACTTTACTGGAGAATCACTTTCCAGGCGCCCCGGTATTTGAAACGCAGAAGACATCTGCACCTCTGACCAAACCTCTTCTTCTCTTCACAACAGAATGAAATGCTAGTACATTGCTAGGTCAGTAGTCACCACCAAAAGGGTCAGAGATGCAATCATGTCCTTTGAAAGTTTTAAATCCCTGGGCCATCTAGCCATGCTAATGAAGCGAAGAGACCATCTGGAGGCAGACCTAAAGGAAATTTTTTGGGCATACCTAGACTCATAGCCAAACCTGGAAGAGATAACTATTCAGTTCCAAGGAACTTAAGGTCAATCAATCTAACATTGTTTATGCTGAAATACTTGGAGAGGTTTTTTGAGCGACACATACGCACTAGAGTGCTTAAACTTAATCCCTCAAATGATGAGCGCCATGCGTGCCAGTGTGTTAAATTTTGAGAGTCGGCTTTTCCTTCTGTGGTTTCTGGAGCTGAGGTAACGATTTCTGATGGTGAGTATGCGAGGAGGTGTTTCTGGACATCGAAGGGATCTTTAACTGCGCACTATTTAAGAAACTATGTGATGCTGCGAAAGTTCATGGCATGGGCGATATCTTAGTCAAATATATATGCTTTGCTGACGTAAAGATTGTTGCTGTCGGGACCTTGAGTCGACTGCTACTTGAGAACGTAGGCGACAAATGGCTACCCATAAGGAGGCGTCTTTTCGACTCTCTGCCAAATGAAATGTAAAAATAACGGCTTATGTTGAGGATGTGGCCCCCCTAGCAGCCAGTGAAAATCTGAATCTAGTATATAGAAATAAACCATGGGCATTGGATTTAATTGACAGCTGGTATTCAAAGGACGACCTTTTAGTGAATCCTGGTAAATTGAAATTTGGTTTATTTACCAGGAAAAGAAAACTAAAAGTGTTAGTGCTTCCAATAATGGAGTGTACAACTCTTTAATTTGCAGATGAAGTAAAATATCTGTAGCAATATTGGACAAATGTCTTCTCTGGAAGAAGCATGTGGAAGTGAAGTTTTCTCGTACTTTTGACGCGTTCGGATAATGCAAAAAAAGCTTTCTTCCCTACATAGGATCTGTAGCTTCTGAAAGTTATGTGAATCTAAGCAAAAATCATTAGGTCAATGACTACGTACGCGTCCGTAGTGTGCTGGGCTATTATGAAGCTCTTTTACTGAACGCGAGAAGTTGGCCATACCACAAAAACAGAAGTGACTGAGGATGTACGAGGGTATACTGTGAGATATGCTTCACAGATGACTTGAGAACACATGTCATGTATGGAGCTGACATCTACCTGCATTCATCGAATAACAGGTAGGATTTTTCTCTTGAAGAGGAAGTTTTTGTTTTCCAAGCAGCAATATTCGCTTTTTTGATGGTTGCTTGCTGGACAATGAAAAGTAAAGGGGAAACGTATCGCTTAAATTATTCGAAATTGCGCGTAACATCTTAGCGTAACAGCTAAGATGCTGGTGCATTGTAGATACCTGATGGATGCCTTTTATAGATAGATTTATAGGGAAACTCTGGTCGGTTGAGGGTATCAGTACAACGGGTAATTGTGACCTGCGTGCTCAGAGTAGCCAGACGCCTTCCGTCAACTCAACCTTCTCAGTCTCTGTTTATTTAAAAAATTTTTGCGAATGACCGTTTTTACCCTTTTTTTCACCCGAAATCCTTTCTTTTACATTTGTTGTTTTCGGCAAAGTTTTACCTACCAAATTAAATATGTGTTTAATAAGTATGGCAAAAGCAACATTTTTGAGTCAGTTTTGCTAATTTAATCATTTTCTTCCTGGTTTTATTCCATTTTCAGTTTTCGAAAGAATTTACTAATTTAAAATGAACAAAAATGTCTGAACGATTTGTGTTGGAAAACTGTCAGTTTAACTCTTTATTAAGGTGATGATAAAGAAATAAAACCAGGAAGAAAAATCATAAAATCAACAAGGAGATTTGGAATATATATCATAATTTTTAACGATTTTGAGTCTCATAAAATAATTATTTATTATTTTTTCACTTTTATTTTTCCACATTATTTTTTTTTAATCCCAATAATTATTTTTCTACAGTTATTTTGATGGGCAAAATAGAAGTGTAATTGATCTAATCTTGGGTGGGATTTAATATTACGAGTTTTGAAAATTCAATTTCCAAATTCAAACGCGTTATTGACATCAAATACTAATTTTTCGCTCAAAAGAATGCTTGAATACAACAAGTGAAAATAGGATAGCAGTAGATGATTTCTCTCTCATGTTGTCAGTAACTCATCTTTTGAACGAACATCATCTATTTCATGCGAAAATTTTAGCACTGCTCTGTTGAAACTTCCAACTAAATTTTTAACTGAAAGATATTTCGCATGAAGTTTTGTATGAAAGGGACCTTAGGATCAAACACAAAGCCCTAAATACAGTTTCCTGCCCTTATTAGACAAAGTGCACATTCATCATAGGTTGCATTGTGAATTTCATCGCAGTAGTCACATTTATTGAAGGAAATCTTCAAAACACATTGTTCAAAGTTACATTCAATCGTTTCAGACACAGATTATATCTGCAATAGATATTATAGGCAATGGTACATTGTGCATTTAAACCTGATAGATAGTTTTTGAGAATAATTCAACAGAACCAATGTCATTGTTTTGTTATAAGAGGCTTTATTGTAATGGATTTTAAGTAATTTTGGCAGCTTCTGACTATTTATGATAATAGTTATAGCCTTGGAATTTAATTTAAGAGCTTCGAACTCGGATTGTTCACGGTCAATTTCTATTTACAATTCTATAATTATGGAAGGCCCGTATTAAATATCGCTGCTGCTCAATTAGCACGAGCAGTACTTGAGTTTTTGAGAGTTGAGAGGTTTCTCGACACTCTTGATATTTAACTTGAAGTTTCTATTAATTATCCGAGAGATCTTCTCTTTTTGTATGCTTTCTGATGTTTATGCGCTATAATTGATTCGATGATTTGGCTATTACTGCTGTTGCCAAAGCCATTTGTTTGTTTTTTTTTTCAAATGGCATATTTGAATTTGTGCTCTTGCTTTTCAAGCACCTCCAAATATCAATGTTATTTTTGAAATCCGGACAAGATTCACTTAGATAAGTCGTTTGAGCTATTTGAGGAATAACTAATAATAAAAAAAACTAATAAGAAACTTATAATCTTAAACGAAGCTAATAAGTCAAAAAAGTTCAACATTGAACAATATTATAGAGTGTTTGCCATTACGGTCCACACTGTATGTACGCTAACTGAAACTCGTGACAAAGAAATGTCTTAGCTTCATATGTTCAACAAACATCCAATTTCACTTTCAGATTAAACTGATTTCGTCTAAACCTACCAATCGCACTGCATTCAAAATAATTGCAATTGCCTAACATTTTATTGCAAAAAAAAATTTGATTGATGCGTATCAAACCTGTCATCGTCAAATCAATTTTTAATTTAACCTGAGCGAAAATCAAATCAAATACCCATCATACTTCACTGCCAATCATCACCTGACAAACCTCACTTCAATCCATCTAGCTATCTAAATTACGCACTACAGATACTTACCTCTGATATTATTTCATCACTTATTGCTTCCGATTCATGGCAAAAATTATCGAATAGTCCACTGAAATCTCTTTCAGGTGTTTCTGAATCGGAATAGCGGGCAACCTTGGTCGCCGGTTCGTCGTCAGTGTCAGTTGATGAAGCGCGGCTTAAGACGCTCTGTAATTGACCAGAAAAAAAAACGAAAGTTGGTTTAGAAAATAATCTAGCTTGAAAGTATGCATTTATCTGTAAAAACTATATTTAGGTTAAAAATATCGTTAGTCGTGCAAAAAATGACTAGTTGATGGAAGGTTTTAATGAAAGTACTACTAGGCCGGAAGTGGCTTAATTGAATCACCTTTTTTTTGCTGGCATGTTTGCAATCATTAAAAATATTTCGAATTTAAGTGGATGTGAAATGCGCTGCTATATACGACGGATGTTAAGCTATTTGTATCAGAAAAATGATTATTTGAATAAAGTTTGCTAACTAGTGGGCTGAGGTCTCAGCACCTTTCTCTAAAAACTTATGATATCGAGGAAAAATTCAAGCATGCAGAGCGAGCAATTCAAAGCACAGATCCAACAAAAATTTATTTTTGAGATTTTTCCTGAACTCAAATTAAAATCTTTTGAATCGATTTCATCTATTTGGATACGGTACACAATACCTGTAGTATTCAATGGATAAATTTTAATCAAATAAGAAACACCTGGTTCATACAACAATAGCTCTGGTAATCCAATAAACACCTTCACGCACTACTAGCCGTCTAGTCACACTTTAATCAGTTACGCAAAATCTTCCCATCAAATTTTTTAAGTAAAACTATTTTGATTAAATTGATTAGATCCGTTACGAAGCAAATGGAGTAAAAAGAGAGAAAAAACATCTTCTTTTTTTTCATTTGATCCATTAGAGTGAAAAAATGTTTCGGTGCCCGTCTTGAATTGCGTAAGATGGACGTAAGTTGCGATTGGTAGTAGTAAATTGAAGACTTTAAAGTATCAAGTAACTATTGCGTAGCGTTTGAGATGAATCGAGGGTAAATTTTATGGAACTATGAAAATACGGTTTTTCTGATGATGATAATGGATTTGGGTTTAGCTGGTGAGAAAAAACTGCGTTTCATGTCGTTGTGCAATCAAATATTTATGCTATGTTATAGAGAAGTTCGAAATACTGTTTATAACGTGGCAGCATGGCAGTCAAATCCCAGGTTGGGGGTTGGGCAATGGGCCAATAATACTTCGCCTCGGATACTTGGATTGGATCAACGGAAACGACCACGCAAACGAAATATGGACTACTCTATTGGAACCTGGAACATACGAACCCTGTACAGACCGGGGGCCATCAAACCCCTCCTGGAACAGGTCACTCACTACAAAATAAACATTCTCGCTGTCCAGGAAACGAAACTGCTTGGTGCCGAGATTATGGACATGAGATCGTACACAATCTTCAAAAGCGGGAAGTCATCGGGAAGTCACGAATTTGGAGTGGCCTTCATCGTGGACAAAAAAATGAAACCGCAAATAATCAACTTCAAGCCTGTCAACGAAAGATTGTGTGCGATCCGCATTCGTGCAAAGTTTTTTAACGTTTGGCTCATTAACGTTCATGCCCCTACTGAAGATAAGGATGAAACAGTGAAAAATAATTTTTCAACCTTCTGGAAAGGCTATATGATTCACTGCTATCATATGATGTGAAAATACTGCTGGGCGACTTCAACTCAAAGGTTGGAAAGGAGGAAACACACCGCGGAACCATCGGATAATTTAGTCTTCACGACCTATGCAACGACAATGGACAATGACTGGTCGACTTTACGAGTTACAGAAATCTTATCGTAAGCTCCACGTGTTTCCCCCATCGTGACATCTATAAAAGGACATGGGCATCCCCAGACGGCCGCATCTTTAATCAGATTGATCATATTTTGATTCAGAAAAGGTGGGCCTGCAGTATTTTAGGTGTGCGAACCTTCCGTGGGGCCAACTGCGACTCAGTCGTATGAAGCCAGAGCAAGTGCAAGACGCAAGTTCGATGAAATGGAACTGGAAATGGAACTAGCTTCCACGCCTAAGACCACGTCTATCAACGAAGTCTGGACTACCATAAAAAGTGCAGTGAATGCAGCAGCAGCCGAAAAAGTAGTGGGATAAACAGCCGGGCAACGCAGAAATGAATAGTTCCACGAGGAATGTCAAGCCACGTTGGATGAAAAGAATGCGGCCTACAAAATCCACATTGAGCGACCGACTAGAGCCAAGAAAGAAGAATATGACAATCTTCGGAGAGTAGCTAGTAGAATAATTAGACGTAAGAAACGAAAGCATTTTGACACCATGCTGAATAACATGAATGACAACTTTATGGCTAACAACACTCGACAAGCTTATAAAGTAGTGAGGCACTTAAGCCAAGGCTTTAAACCATGAACTAGCTTATGTAGGGCTGCCGATGGAAGCATCATAAGTGGCTCAGAACAGGTGAAGGAAAGATGGACGTCCTTTTTCCAGCAATTACTGAACGGAAATGTTCCCGCACCCGATGAATCGCCATCATTAATTGGCACATACCTTGAAAGTGCCTCATCTCACCCTCCTACAGTAGATGAAGTCCAACTGGACATTTACCGCTTGAAACCCAACAAAGCACCGGGCATCGATGGGATCCCCGCGGAGCTCCTGAAGACAGGCGGGATTTCCGTTTTAAGGGCAATCCATGGATTGGTGACAGGCATCTGGCAACAAGAAACGATGCCGGATGAGTGGCAAAAAAGTGTTATATGTTCCATTCACAAGATAGCAGATAAACTGCTATGCGAAAACTACAGGGGCATATCACTACTTTGAACGTCGTACAAGCTCTTGACAAAGATTTTAGAGTTAAGGATTTCCCATCACGTTGAGAAAGTTCGTGGTGAATATCAAGGTGGTTTCAGACGTGGAAGATCGACAAATTATCAAATATTTACGGTGAAACAATTTTGGAAAAAAGCGGGGAATTCAACATTGATGTCCATCAAATATTCGTCGACTTCAAACAAGCGTACGACATCATCAACCGAACTGCATTATATAACATCATGCTGCAGTTCGGAATAACAGCAAAGTTTGTGCGACTGCTGAAAATGACCATGGTCGACTCCACGTCACAAGTGCTGATTCAGAATAATATGACCAACTCGTTTTCGACGAATACAGAGCTAAAACAAGGGGATGGATTAGCTCCGGTACTCTTTAACTTAGCGCTTGAGTATGTCATCAGAAAAATCCTCGTTGACACGAGAGGAACTCTACTATTTAAGTCGACACAGCTAGTAGCTTATGCTGATGACATCGACATTATGTCACGTTCGTTCAACGACGCCAAAGAAGTTTTTGTAGCTCTAGACGAAACCGCTAAGGAAGTTGGCCTTCAAATTAACGAACAAAAAAAAAATTATGACTCAATCAAGGGAAAGGACGCCAATAAGACAAAACATAACGATAGGGGACTATAACCTTGAAAACGTAGACAACTTCATGTACCTAGGGACGAACCTCTCGAAGGATGGGAATGAGCTTGACGAAATCAAACGACGGATTCAATTAGCCAATAAGACATTTTTTTTCGGTGCTTCCCACTTTGAAATCTCAATGCGTACACAGGAATACGAAGCTTCGCATCTATAAAACAATTATTGGACCTGTGACGGAAGCGAAACATGGACGCTGACTCAGGCATCTGAAAAAGCCTTGAATACGTTTGAGAGAAGGGTGTTGCGAAGGATCCTCGGTCCAATACGGGAAGAAGATGCATGGCGAATCCGATACAACAACGAGCTGTATACTATATATGACGAGCCGGAAGTCTCTACCGTCATACGACTCCAAAAACTACAATGGGCTGGCCACGTCAAACGAATGTGCGACAATCGAATCCCCAAACGATCTCTCAAGGGGCGAACGAGCGGAGCCAGGCCGGTCGGTAAGCTACGCAAGCGCTGGAAGGATTCGATAGAGGCTGACAGCAGGTCACTTTTGGGAACACCGAACTGGAGGACACGGTCACTGAACCGAGACGAATGGAGCTAAGGCTCGATTTGGGCTGTAGTGCCTCGATGAAGAACGTGGCAGCATAACCAAGCCCAAAGTTTTGAATCCAACCCATAAAAAATCAAGTTCAAAGTAGGGATGGAAAATAACGATAAACATCAGTAACACGTTCCAGCGCTATATTTTGCGACGAGTAACATGTTCCAGTAAATGTTATTTTGAGTTATATTGTAACGCGCAACTTGTGTTATCATACACGTTCCGCGTTTCAATATAACGCACTGTACGCACAAACGGCTCGATTTAATACGTTAGAGAGCATTCCAAACTGTCTTTTTTATCTATGATAACGTCGGTGTACTCAACGTCGGTGTATTTCTGCGTCCCTGATCAAATCGTCGCAGCTTAACTGAAACCTCATAGAACTGAAAATATGAATTTTCTTTTTCCTTCGCTGTTGTGAGCTGGCGAACAAGTACAATAACGGAGAGGCCGATTACCGAAACATTAGTCGTGTTTCTTTCGGGCCGGCCTTTAAAACCGCTTATGATTTTCCAAGCTTTTCGTTAAGCGTTACTCGTTTTTGACATGAGTAAGTCGTTCCAAAAATAACAGGTAGTTTTCAGTAACATGTTCCGTTGGGAACGTGTTACAGATTGGGAGCTATTTTATTTAACGTGTCACGTTAAATAACGCCCAACTGTAGTTCAAAGCAACATTTTTAAACACGATTCATGCCATAATGTTCCCGGATACGAAAAAATGCTTCCATTTGCCATAATAGGCAACTCTAGAATCAGTGTCGACAGATGTGAACCAACCGCTGGATCAAACTCTAATTTAAATAAATTGCAAAAAAAAATTGCAAAACAAGAATTCTCTGATGTAAATTTCACTTTCCTTTCATCACAGTTTAGTATCAATTTCCTATTCTTACAAAAATAACATACCTAAAATGAACATTACACAATCGTACACTATCCAAACTGGTCTTCACGTTCCAATTCTATATGAAAATCATTCGTGGTATTGTTAACGGAAAACAAGACGAGAAAACGGCATTACAATACTCCTCCATGCAAACACCGATTACCACCCGAACAGCTGTCGCTTACCTTATTCGAGGCAAGCCATCAAACAGCCTTATTCTTGTGCATCTGGCACATAAGCCTAAGACCATAAGATGACATTCATCTGCAGAAACTTGGTTTGGATTTATTCCATGTTTACTGTTATAGGGCTTAACATATCGAACATAGAAGCAAAACTGCATACCCGTAGACTTCTTTCTCTCTCTGCAGACATGCAGCATAACTCGAGACTTTATCTGCGCCAGTTCACTTCGATTTCCTATCCATTATTCATGCTCTGTCTGATTATTTACGAACGTTTTCCCATAGTGTCTTTGCTGAGGAAATCCAGCGATTATTTCAGTTCATCAAACGCGATTCCGTTGAAGTTGTTAAAGTGTTTAACTGTCGTTGTCAATGTGATGCGACAATGCGATCGGTGTCACACAGCGTGGAAGTTAGAAGAATTTTCAGGATTTTGTTAAGTCGATTTTCACGAAGACTTTTCAGCTAATGAAGTCATTGAAACATCGAAAAGTCGTGATTTATTAACTGAGAATTGTTAGGAGATGAAGCGATTGGTGATAGTTTGGGAATATTTTTGTTTTTAATGTAACTTAACAAAGGGTTTACACAGTGCAACAATTATGTATCAGTACTAAAGTTATATCTCAGCAACCAGTCACACCTTCAATTGACCAAACAAAAACGCAGCTTTGCTGGGATCAGTTGACAATTTTTGGTTTTATAACGCTGTGTTAACAAGTCGAAAAAGTTAGATGGAATACAATCATGGAACAAACAGCTGTTATTAGATTTCACGCAAAACTTTTTAAGAATACGTCAGAAACATTTCGATTGATGCAGCAAGTGTACAGCGATGATTGTTTAAGGGAGTATTCTGGTCTAGGAATTTGATCAAATCGATTTTTTTTGGTTTGCATATTTTCGAAGTTTAGACCTTTAAGAATAAGCTCTTAAAAGGATTTTCGGGAATTCGAATCATTTTTGGAGTTACAGTTATTTTTGTGACTCGCCAACTAAACCAAAAAACGCGATCAACAACGAATTAACCGCTCCAAGCTACCAGCTTCTCAAGCTTCTAAAGAAGTTCGAACTGCTCGTATGGCTGAAAGAGCTTCCGAAAATCTCGATTTTGAAGTGGAAGAAGGAACATTGCATGAGACGGGGATCTCTGATTAAAAAAATCTAAGTATAACATACCATTAAACGACTCAGACTGCCGAAACTAGTGATGGGCTCAAAAACGCCAAACAGTTTGAAAAAAACGTTTGGCTGCAAAAAACCAACGAACAGTTTTTCCAAACAGCGACAAACAGTTTTTCTAAAACGATTTATTTTTCTAAAACGAACAGCATTTCTAAAATAAACGGTTTTTCTACAACGAATAGTTTTTCTATAACTAAGCGTTTTTCTAAAATGAATCGTTTTTCATCGTTTTTCGTTTTTTTTAACGAACCGCTTTTTAAAAACGAATCGTTTTTAGTTTTTTAAAACGAATCGTTTTTCATCGTTTTTCGTTTTTTTTTTTTCAAACGAACCGTTTTTCCTTTGTTAAAACGAACTGTTTGGCAGTGAAAAACTGTTTGGCTGCGGAAAAAAGTATTTTCGTAATTGCGAGTATTTTCGTACTTGCAAGTATTTTACTCAAATATTCTAAAAGTTTTTAGCGCAAAAGGAGCTGAAATCGGACAAAATCGGCCAATTTTGGGTTTGCCCTTAAAATATCACTAATATACTCCCTGACCACTTCCAATCATCGAAATCGGCAAAATGGCCAAAAAAAAAAACCCCTTACTCCCCTACAAAACCGAAATTTTTATATCACAGCAATACTACTAAAAAGCGGTATCTCAGAAAAAATCGAAAAGTTGATTTTTATAACACTAGAAAGCTTAAAACAATACGCATCTAATAAACTAAGCCTTTTAATGGTATTTTATTTAAAACATACATAAAACACCTTAAGAAAGTTATATAAATCTAAGTACCCGATTTATCCAAGAGTGGAAGACCGCTCACCGAGAAAAGTGGAGTAAGGAGAATCCTCCACCAGTTCCAAATAAACCCAGTACCTCATCGCCTATCTTAATTTCACCTAAAATCACTAAGGGAATTAGAGGTATATCAATATTACTACTTTTACACAACTTCAATTATCTCGAAACTCGCGTTCATTGAGATACCGCTTTTGCGCTTAGTAGGGCAGAATAGGTCTTGGCCCGTTATGTCCCAAACCATTCTAACCCAAAATTGGCCGATTTTGTCCGATTTCAACTCGTTTTGCCCTAAAAACTTTTTCAATATTTGCATAAAATACTTGCAATTACGAAAATAGTGTTTTCCGCAGCTAAACAGTTTTCCACTGCCAAACAGTTCGTTTTAACAAACGAAAAACGATTCGTTTGAAAAAAAACCAATAACGATGAAAAACAATTCGTTTTAAAAAAAACGAAAAACGATTCGTTTCTAAAAAACAGTTCGTTTTTTAAAAATGGTTCGTTAAAAAAAAAAAAGAAAAACGATTCGTTTAAAAAAAAAACGAAAACGATTCGTTTGAGAAAAACGGAAAACGATTCGTTCTATAAAAACGATTCGTTTTAGAAAAACGCTTAGTTAAAGAAAAACTATTCGTTGTAGAAAAACAGTTTATTTTAGAAATGCTGTTCGTTTTAGAAAAAAAAATTCCTTTTTGAAAAACTGTTTGTCGCTGTTTGGAAAAACTGTTCGTTCGTTTTTTGCAGCCAAACGTTTTTTTCAAACTGTTTGGCGTTTTTGAGTCCATCACTAATGAAAACATAGCAAAAAGAGGACGGACGGTTTCTGGTGAACTTTTTTGCTCCAAAAGTGCGATAGCATAGCAAGTTATTGTCTAGCTTTATACCGCTGTTTTATGACAGACTACTCAAAAGACCACTCTCCAACATATGCTAGAAAAAGTGCGAAGCTTGGCCGCATTTTTTTTTACAGTGGTTCTCCGATTCGCCCCTTCACCGACAATATTTGTCTTGCTTCATTGGCTGCGAACCGGATGATCTGAATCTAAGACTACTTTTTCGCCCGCGGGACCATAGAAGTGTCTTTCAGGTGGAGTTGGTGGTGGTTTTTCGAGCTATTGACTGACTTCTGTATTCGTAGTCAATATTAGATTTTGCAGATAAATTTTGCAGCGGCTACTGTTTTTTTTTTTTGTTAGTTCTTGTACAGCATCCAGAATTGTTACTGAACTATTGCTACATATTTTAAGGAGATTTCGGGACATTCCGCAGTATAATTGACTTAGATACCTGAAAATAGGAGTATGCCTTGTTGTCGAAAGTCCTATGACTTTTTTCGTAGGTGCACCGATGTCATCAGTCAAACTGGCCATTAGGCTATTTTTGCCTCGAAAATGCGCAAAATTCCTGTGCTGAGAAATCATCTTGTACGATTGTAAGACCGCACTGGGTCCCAATGGACAAAAGTCGCACCAAGCTGCTGTTAAGTTTAACCCGTAGTTATTTTTGCTGTCCAGTCATTATAGGTCACAAGAACCGCGACCTCATAGGACGGCACGATCAGCGGATTGGATGTAGGCTGTAGACAGTTTCAGTCTGAACTGTAGCTTAGAGGATGAAGAGGAATCTCATGCGCCTGTGCCCCGCTCTGGCGAAGAGAAGAGTGGATCTACTACTTTCTCAGGTCTGATTGATCTAATCGACTGAAAGTGTATACAATTCATCAAAGAAAGCAAATGATTTCCAGAATGCAGTGGATAAGGAACAGTATATAAATGGTATCAGAACGGACTAAACAAATTGGCAACACTCTTCGACTGACAACCATTCCACCTAGCCTAACATTTTTTTTCAGTACAAAAGTAATGTGGGTTTTGTTGGATCGAAAGATATATTGATTTTCTTACATTAGGCCTGGTTTTATGTAAAGAAAACAAAAATTTTGAGTTGTTATTTGCAATTAATGGCACTTGTCATGAAAATTTCAAGGCTAAAATGTTTTCGAATCGTTATCATTCTTTGATCAATTACAATTTGGTCTCGTGATAAACTAATAATAAAGGTAAACTTGCTCCTTTATATGACAGACGCTTGGTTGAATGCAAGATACATAGCCCAATGAACGATAAATCAAATTGAGGAAATATTTTGCTATTACTCATTTATCTTTTTATTAACCGTACCTAACGTTCAGAAATATTACGACGAATAATTGGATTTTGCCTATTAAATAGGAAACATCAGCTTATATTTAGAGAAGCTTAGGAAACAAACAAGAAATTCCCATTTAGTGGCATCCCGGAAAATATCAGGTTTGTTGTTCTTCACTATTTGGATTTATTAATAATGAAAGCCTTTTTCGTTTAGTGCTGATAACTAATTGGGCAGTTATACTAGTTTTTCACAATCGATAATAAAACCTAGGCATCAAATAAATAACTAAGTTAAAGTAGATTCGTTTAATCAAAATACACCTCTTATAAACTTGGCAGGAGCCCAAGCCGCTCGCCTTAATCGACATTTCGGCATATTACTCGAAAAATTCGAATATTTAATTTGATAAAGTATTTGCAAACTCAGCAGTAGAAAGAAGAGTTTTTACAAATATTCAAAAGCATGACCTCTTTTAGGATCACTTACAACGCAAACAACAGCTAATATGGCTACCCAGTAAGCATTATTATAAGAATTGTTTGTGTCATAGAGTCAACACCAATCCCAGCTCAGGTCCAGAGCGCAGGGAGTAGATATGTAGGGATTCCAATCCCGAACCATATTTTCAATCCCGGGATTACGGGATTAAAAAATCTCAAATCCCGGGATCCCGGGATTTGAAATTCATAATACAACGCAACAAAATAAGTCAAGTTTCTAGTAAACAGATTATATTATTTGCCATCATTTCAAAACTACAACAATAAGTAAGCTCAAAACGGTATAAAAAATTGCATAATTACGTTTTTATATTATTGATGCAAATAAAAACAATAATTTTAATTATCCAAAACGTTGTCAGTATGAAGACAGATATTAAAAATTACATCTATTACAAATTACAGCAAAAAATCACGACGAAAAACCACAACAACAAAACACAACTCTTAGAATTGAGATACATAATAAAGTAACCTATAAAAAATTAGGCCAAAGTTCATTGGGTTTTTCGGAAGTAACATTGAAGCAATAGCAAAGCATCTAAAGTATCGTCTCCAAGCCTGCTTCTAAACTTATTCCCGATGTTGGACGCCGCGGAAACGGTCGAGAAATATTGGTACGCCTGCTCCAAACTATGCAAGTACCACCACTTTCGAAAAGATTAATTTCTTTTGCAATGGTTTTAATTAGATTAGTTTCTTGCGGCATTTCATGATTGATTGTTTTCATACTTTTGCAGCTCTTCTTGTAGCGTTAATTGACGACTACCTTGTTCTGATTCAATATGGGTATCTACTGGGTTCTCTTCATTTCTTTGGCTACCAAGCATAGGGTTCAGTATCTAGATCATTGAACTATTTTTTTTAATATTTGCGTTGCTTGGTTTCAAAAATAGAGATTATATTTCACTTAAAAAAACAATTGATAAAATGGGAAACTATTCGAGCATTGTCAAGAGACTATTTCATCTTGTTTTACAATCCATTTAAAGGAGACAGTTAAATGCCTTGCTCGGATCCGACATAGTTTTAAAGATCGTTATTATTTTTCGTTGGAGCTTTTTTAAAATATAAAACTACCTAACGAACTTTCTTTATGCATGCGCTGATGTCCTTCGTCTGATCTAGCGTGTCTTGCAGGCGACCGGTTTCAACGTAGTTAGCTGATTCAGGACCATCCAAATCTTCGTGGTCGTCGTTCAGACTATCGGGAAATCACTTTAATCTGGAATGGACCTCATATTATAGCGAACATCGCAAATTGCCAAGTGGATGCTATGCGCCAAACAAATATGTTGCTCTGTACCAACTAGTCTCCGTACTTTTCGCATTTCGTTTGACCCATCAGTTACGATGGTAACAATGTCTTTTCCTAGAGAAACAGTAAACTCATATCTAGGTAGTTTCCAGCTGTCATTGATATTCTTACTCTGATATTAATTTACTAAGTAGATGTTTATATTTATATAGCGCCTATTTGCAGTCAAGGTCCATTCATCAAACATCAAACTGAACCGTTCACCTGAGATACTAGCCTGTTATATCTTATTTTTTATTATTTTCTTTATCCTGCTTGCATAGCCAACAACCTTTTTTTGATTGTTGTTAAGTATTTTGGTAAATCTGTGTATGCATTCGCTAGTATTAATTTCCTCAAATCATTCGATGTAACGAATGCACTAAATGCGAAACAGTCCATACTTATTTATTTACAAACCCCTTTGTATTCTCTTGTTAACTGTTACATCGGTTTATTTTGCTCTATTCTTTACGCATTATGATGTGAGCAAATTGTTTTCTCATAAATATGGATTCTATTTACACTTTTCGAGTCTTGCTGTAACTTGATTGCCGATAATGCTTGACTCCCGGCCCTGAAATCCCAGCCAATTTCTGATCCCGAAAATCCCGGGATTAGAGCTCATCAATCCCGGGATTTTCGGGACCAGAAATTGGCCGGGATCCCGGGATCCCGGGATTGGATTCGCTATAGATATGCCAAATTTGCTCTTATTCAAAAAGCTAAAAGCTTTATATTGCTTCGGACAAGTTTATATACAAGATCCATGCTCACGTAAAGACGTCGTGGTTGCAGTATGCTGATAAGCAGAGATTAAGGGCCAAAATAGACGAGCGGAGCTATCGCCGCGTTTTTCCGCCGAGCTTTTGAGCTTGCAAATGGAACACATGAGTTTGTATGAAGCAAACTATACGAGCGCGATTTTAGCTGCGTGTTAAATCCATACATTTTCAAAAGCTCGGCGGAAAAACGCGGCGATAGCTCCGCTCGTCTATTTTGGCCCTAAGACAAGGTTGTCAGCTTTTTTATTTTGAGGTAAACGTTTTTCTTTTATGACAGGTAAGAACTTTCAGAAATAATCCGACAAAACTTGCCAAAGGGCTAGAATTATCAACAAAAAACATAATAATTTTAAGTTTTTATTTTTGATTTTTAAATATCATACTTGAAAGTGACTTGACTAGAATTGAGTTGATGTTACAGTTTTCCACATTTTTTTTAATCAAACAAATGTCATTGACTGGTTTCTGTTTATTTTTCTCTTGAAAATGATAGAAATGGCGCACAAGTTCAATCTATGTATTAAAAAATTAAAAAGTAATGGCTAAGAAGATACAATAGCACAGGGTCAAATAAGATTCTACTCTGATTTAAGTGGTACAGTTTACAGCCATGGTGGTTAAAAGTAAATCTTAGAAATTATTTGTTGCTAAACTTTTATTTAGGATTAAGTTTATACTTGCATATAATTACAATAATTAGAATGCTAAATTCGCTAGCATGCATGTTTAACGAAAATTAAACTAAAAGTAATAAACACCCAAACAGTTATTTACTGCCTCTTCATTACATTCACATATTTGAGGATTTAAACAAATTAATGAAATAATTTATTTTTGTTTTCATTTAGCTGCGAATCAACAATATCAGCTTCATTTGAATCTATTGAAGAAAAATGAACTTACTCACTACCAATAAAATAATTCTTATCGTAATAAAATCAATTTCTTTCGAAACATAAAATTTCCCTTGCATGCGCCTGTGTTACGACAATCTCTGAAAACTAATCGATTTATCAATTATAATTGACTTAATCATTGGAAGCGAGCGCTTTCTGCAACTGACAATCTTGTCAATTTGCATAATATCAAGTTGCTCGATAGCGTCAAATAACCAAACATTACGACTAGGTATATTTTTCCTACATTATGCTGTAGCTCGACGATCTAATGAGCCTTTAATCCGACTAACATTTTTCTGACAGTATCTTTGATCTAATTCGGGAGGAAAATTTTCTTCGACTCTCATCCAATTAAGAACTGACAAAAAAGCAAGCTAGCAAGGAGCCAGCTAGCTCCCGTTTTCAATACTACATTATGATACTACTGTGACTCCCGATTCAATCCATGTTTTGTATCCATAGAGGGGGAATGAGTTTCAAGCATCTTGCGATCTTAACATCATTAGTTACATGAGCCCAGTACATTGGTTTTCTAAAACTTTCTTTCCTAAAATCGATAGGTGAACTCATGAAATGATATCTTTGCGGTCAATGTATATGAATATGTTTCAGTATATTTTTGTACCACGTAGTCTGCAAGAGAAACAACGCCGACGCGACAGACGACGACAACGACAACGACGACTCAATGCGCCGCGACGCGATAAGATCTGATAAAAACAAATGTAACCAAATATGGAACAGAAATATTGAATGTCTTCGACGATATTAATTACACGATCAGACACACAGTACTCTAACTGCTCGTACGGCAAACCAAACGATTGATGTATGTAGCATCCACAAAGATGTTTGGCGTCGCTGGAAGCTGTGTTATGTTGAGAAAGCAGAGATGAGCGATAAATGCGATGAGCGAGGATCGAATATGTTGCGCAGAGGTGCGCGGGTTTCAAGTCAATATGCAGATCAAGAATGTAATGGTAATGCAACACGACCCTTCAGCAAGATCAAATCTTCAATTAAGAGTTAAGACCTAAGACTGGTGAGTTTTAATGAGCTCCTTTGATGAAGTCAGCTTCCGTTGATACCGCAGCTACCACAGTTGCAACAATGTGGGTTTCGTTTCCATTATTGCAACTATGTAGGACGTGATGAGGTAAGTATTTAAAAATGTATTCTTATAAAGAGGATTATTAGCATTGTTTGTATCACCTATCTGCATTTTTAAAAAATCTATCTCTTTTTAGGAGTTTCAATTAATCTTATAGCTAGTTTTGTGGCTGACCTAGAAATGGGCTTCTGTGTGAAAATATATGAACGGGCTAGTTTTTTTCATCTCGAATTTTGTGGCTGTTTATCCAGCCATTTTAAAGTTTATGCATCCATTAGATCATACTCAGTTCATGCTCATATAGCTTGTAGGTATGGCAAGAATGGTCATGCAAGGGAATGTACTTTCGCAGTGCTGAATTTCACAGAGCCGAAACTAGATTACAGACTCAATCTGACAGTTACTGACTCAAAACAATTGAAAGCTGGTCTGTTTTGAAATACACTTTGAGTCGGAACAGCGAAATTGGAAAAGGTTTTAGCGCTGAGCACATCTCATCAGCTTTTTTTGAGAGAATTTATGCACATTTTTTAGTCCAGATAACTCAACAGATAACTTCTGAGATGATCACATCATTATGTACAGTGATATAGTGATACAGTAATATTTTCTGTGTTGAGTAAATTTAGGAAAAAGAGTCAAATGAATGACTAAAAACTGAATAGTCAACAAAATTCCCGTAATTCAGACGAAACTTAATGTGAATTTAAAACTTCTGGCAAATTTCGAAGGCTTTTTTTTTTAAAAAGATTTTTGCTCATTTCGTATCTTTTCCTTGCTTTTCACGGTTAATATAAGCCGAGATCAATTATTTTTGAAGTGGTATTTGTTTGATGTATTTGCCTACCCGGCATTGCCAATATGGCCGGAAATTTTCCTGGTGAATTTTGCTGTTCCATTGTATCAGGTGACAGTTTATATTTAACTTTTGCGGAGCTATTTTTTAAATGATATATTAGTTTTCAATAAATTTCGGAAACTTTTTTTTTAAATAATCATATTATTTAAATTTCATTTTTAAAACAATTCAATTCAAGTCCTGGATTCGAGCTTATTATAAGTAAATCTTAGACACAGGATGCTTATTTTAAGCCTTGCTAGCACCTACTTGTTTATGTTTTTAGGGGAGGTTTTGTAATATGGCCTGATTTAGTAGAGAAGGCAAGCTGATTTGAATATCCGTACCAGGGTCAGCTGACATATTTAGTATGTCCAGGTCTTTAAAGATTTTTGAATTGCCGAAAGCTTGGCAGAATTATTAAAGGATTTTAACCAAAAAAACTTCAGTTTCAGGAAAATAATTACCGAATTTCACTATGATTATTGATTGACTCTCTGGGTTTTCATATTTTTTAACGAAGGTTAAACAGATATGAATGAAAGTTTTATTGAATGTCGAATGGATTACAAGTGTACAACAACTTAATGTAATATATTGTAAAAACAAACAAATGTAAGATATCTTCTCTAACTCAATTTCAAAATGCGTTCCCTAACTTTTCCCTAGCCGAAAAACGATGTTGTGGGAACACATTCAATACACATCCACAAATATGCATCCACAGTCTACAAACATTTTACACACACCAAAATTAACGTAAACAAAATAGGCGAAGGTAAATGTTTTTGAAGTTTCTTGAAAACACAAATTCAGAATAGATTATTTTTTAAAAGCGAATACACGTGTTTATTTATTTTTAATAATGAAATTTTAAGCAAGTTAAAGTCTTACAAAATGTCATTCATATCAAATGACGCCATTTTTCGGTTAGGGGAAATTTTTTCTTTTACAAAAATACAAAAGCCCAATTTTTTTCTGGTGGCAATTTCTTGCAATGTGACTTCCACCCCACTGTCCAGTAGTCCTACAGCTGATTGATTTGACGTTGTTTATGTTAGAATGAGTGAAACACAGATATGAAAGGCAGCGTCACTTTTGACTCTGCTTCTTGTGTCACCATTTTTTACTCCAAATCTGTTCATTCACTCTTCTGTTTTCTTCCACTACAGATATAAGCTTTTATCCAAAATGTTTTTATGTGTGAAAAGAGGCATCAGACTCATTGATTAATCCAGCTTCCAATGTCTCGAATAAGATTAAACAAATTATGATGACGGCTTGCAAAGAAGGTTGTGATGAGTATAAAGACGTTCATCAGACGAAATCAGAAAAACGAAGAGCCAGGTGGAGCGGTTGAAAAAAGCTGCTCCTCGAAAACGGGGAGACTTATGAAACTGCTTGCTAAGCAGTTTAGCATATAAAACTTTTTCTGCCATGCTCTAGAGGAGCTTCACCATGTCCTGGCGTATGCCAATTAAGAAATGTTACCTAGCGCTAAGTCACGTGCTTGCAGCCTGAAGGACTGCGATAGTCGTATTTACATCCAGAGGACCTAATAGCAGCCATGCGTATCCGAAATACAAGGTGCCCCATTTTTTATGTCAGAATGTAAACATTGAATAATTTTGAAAACAAACAACCAATTTCTATATGTGAGGTATTTTTATTCAATTTGGTCCTATGCAATTTATTTGGCATAGTTTTTGAATACAACATAAATTCAGTGGCCACCTTTATTGGCCGAAGCAAAATGTGCCCTTTTTTCTGCATTTTTCATTACCTTTTCGAGCATCTAGGGCGGTATAGCACGAATGTTTGCCTTGAGCTAGTCAATGGTCTGAGGCTTGGTGGCCTACACTTTGCTTTTCAAACTACCACACAAAAAGAAGTCCGGAGGGATAGAATCTGGAGATCTGGGTCGCCTCTTTTTGACATCAGACGCTTAAGGAATTTTCGTTGCAGAAACTGAATTGTTTGATTTGCAGTGTGGCATGGCGAACCATCATGTTGGAACCAGTAACCGCCAAGCCCTTTTTCATGGATTTGCGGGCAGAAATAATGAGCCAACATCCACCGATATGGATTTCCATCGACTGTTTCGTTTGCTCTGAAAAATAAATGGTCCAATGATGGTTTTTGGCGCAAATGCCAGCCTAAACAATAACTTTTTGCTCATGCATGGCGTTTCATGGATCTCGTATGGATTCTCCGTTCCCCATATGGGACAATTTGGCTTATTTATGCTGTCAGAGAGTGTGAAATGGTCATTAAAATTTGTTTCCAAAAATCAGGTTCAGTGTCAACAATTTGAGCGACGGTTTGGCCGTATTCCAAACGATGTGAGAGATTTTTTTGGTTCTGGACAACGCTCTCTCTGACCGCTTCAACCAGTTCATTGGAACTTCTTGGTCGTCGATGAACAGCATATTGACAATCTTCTGCTATCCTGTGCACAACAAAATTCGACACCAAACGACAAATAGTGTTGTCAGACGGTGGCTGTTGGCTACGATATTTTCGACGATATGCACACGTTGACTTAACACAACTGAACAACTATTTTCAATATAAAGCATCGCTATTTCGGCGCGTTGTTTGTTCAGCGATTCATGGTTAAAATTGTTTTGAAGTGACATTTCATTAGTGATGGGCAAAATGGCTCTTTGAAGTGAGCCAGCTCCGTAAAACTCACTCACTTTAAAGAGTCGCTCTTTAAGAGCCACTCAAAAGAGCCACTTCAAGCAACTTTTTTATGGTTGCAAAAGTATAAAGTAAATTGCTGATTTTTGTTGTTTTATTAATAATAATAAGCTTAAATCTAATATAATATAACATTACTTTCAAAATATAATATAGCATATAATATAAATTTAAAAATAAACCATAAAATCATATCTGAAAATCTTTCCATATAAGTGGCCACTCTACTCAATCGTTGATTCACTATCTCCAGATTCTGGGATGTAAATCATTCTTTTCCTTCCACCAATTGAGAGGGTCAGCAGTTCTGGGTATATTTACATGTTGTAAATACTTATCCATTTCGTTAATGCCTGCAGCTACATAGCTTTGCTGGGTTCTTACACTGTTGACTTTGTCATCAAATTTTCGCCATAGCGAATTTTGCGTTCCTTGTGCTGTGGGTACCGAAACTAGATGTATACAAGCAAGTTTGTATGTGGATTCATTTTGAAATGCTAGTCTTTTAAATCGTGGATCTAAAAGAACGCACTCTAGGCAAAACATATTTTCTTTATATAATTTAAATCTGTTTGAAAGTTCTCTTTGGATCACATTTAAAAAACTGCGTACATCAGCAGTATTATACTCGTTCAGACAGAGTTTTGAAATGTAGCTTATAATCGTTGATATTAATAATATATATTTTTGAAATCGATACTGTTTTCTCACTGCTTATTTCTAGAGTAGCCTCATTGAAGATGCTCAATATATCAGGGGCTGTTTTCATAATATTCCATTCATCAGAAGAAGGAGTTGGTAGATTTTAGTTCAGGACACCTAAGGTGGCTAATAGTGGCTCTTTTACTTCTTGAATGCGCACAAGCATAGATTACGTAGAGTTCCACCTGGTAATAGCATCAAACTTTAATTTAAGCTCTACGTATTCCATTTGCCTCTGTTTTTGTTGTAATTTTACCGTTATTTTGCTACCAAAATTTTTTCGGACGGTTTTCCGTCAGATTTCATTTTGCCGTATCTTCGAAACTAGTCCGCTTTTTCCCAAACTTGTATGGAAATTTCGCCCGAAACAACTCAAAAAGGTCCCCAAATTCATGCTAGTCAAAAAAAAAAATATTTTGGAAAAATGAACGTTTTTGCCCAATTTCCCCTATCAAAAATTTTTTTTGCCCTTGAAATATCACTATTGTACTCCCCGACCACTTCCAATCATCGAAAACGTCCTAAAGGCAGCTTTTGCCAAACTGTGGCCAAAAAACCCCTTACTCCCCTACAAAACCGAAATTTTTATATCGCAGCAATAGGTCTTGGCCCGTTATGTCCCAAACCACCTTAACCCCAAATTGGCCGATTTTGTCCGATTTCAACTACTTTTGCCCTAAAAACTTTTTGAAGAACGAAAATATTCGATACGAACCTCTTCCATATACATACCTGTTCAAGTGTATACGCTTAAAAAATGAACGTTTTTGCCCATTTTCCTCTCTCAAAAATTTTTTTGCCCTTAAAATATCACTATTGTACTCCCCGACCACTTCCAATCATCGAAAGCATCGTAAAGGCAGTTTTTGCCATACTATGGCGAAAAAAACCCTTACTCCCCTACAAAACCGAAATTTTTCTATCGCAGCAATAGGTCTTGGCCCGTTTTGTCCCAAACCACCTTAACCTCAAATTGGCCGATTTGCCCGATTTCAGCTACTTTTGCCCTAAAAGGATCTCAACCTTTTCCTACTTAGCACTTTTAGTGGTACTTTCAGTTTTTCCGGACGGTTTTTCGGCAGATTTCATATTGCCGTATTTTCAAAACCAGGCCGCTTTTTCCCAGACTTGTATGGAAATTTCGCCCGAAACAATTCAAAAAGGTCCCCAAATTCATGCTAGTAAAAAAAAAATATTTTGGAGAAATGAACGTTTTTGCCCAATTTCCCCTATCAAAAAATTTTTTTGCCCTTGAAATATCACTCTTGTACTCCCCGACCACTTCCAATCATCGAAAGCGTCCTAAAGGCAGTATTTGCCAAACTATGGCCAAAAAACCCCTTACTCCCCTACAAAACCGAAATTTTTGTATCGTAGCAATAGGTCTTGGCCCGTTATGTCCCAAACCACCTTAACCCCAAATTGGCCGATTTTGTCCGATTTCAACTACTTTTGCCCTAAAAACTTTTTGAAGAACGAAAATATTCGATACGAACCTGTTGCATATACCTGTTCTAGTGTATACGCTTCATCTCTAAAATCGACCTATGAAATGCACCGCCTAATAGCCAACATTTGGCTACTAAACTACTCGTGAACCAGAGCAAAATATACGCACGTAAACGCATACTGTGTGTTCACAAAATGTCGCCATCAATAACCGCACTCGATCAGTATCCATCATTCGCACAGTTCTTCATTCAACGGAGTCGACTCTTTTATTCCTCACTCGCACAGTGTTCATTCAACGGAGTCGACTCTTTTATTCCTCACTCGCACAGTGTTCATTCAAAAGAGTCGACTCTTTTATTCCTCACTCGCACAGTGTTCATTCAAAAGAGTCGACTCTTTTATTCCTCACTCGCACAGTTTCATTCATTCTTCATTCAACGGAGCGACTCTTTTCACTGTGCAATACGATAGTCGTATACATATGTTCGTGTTCCGACGTTAGAATAGCATAGATTTCGCTTCAAGTACACACGGTAGTCTAATGAAGTATTGCCGTGTGTATATGCATAAGCTTTATTTGGTCGGGTGGTTGTTTGAGTGGCTCCGCAATATCGCTATTGCCACTAAAGTGAAGGTATGAAGTGTGCGGAGCTATTCTAAATGATGGCTCACATAGCTCTTTCAAAAGAGTCGAAGAGCTGAGTCGCTCAGAGTTGAAGAGTTGACTCACACAGCTCCTTCAAAAGAGTCGCTCTTTTTGAGCGACTCGCTCATGAGCGACCCATCACTACATTTCATAAACATGCCTAATCAAGTCAATGGGCTGACAAATGTCAAAGTTATTCAATGTTTACATACCGACTTAATAGATGATGCACCTTGTATTACAGGCTAACTAGCCTGATTTTTTCCCTCCTCAAAGTATTAAAAAGACGTTTGGATCTCTAAAAAAAACTGTAAAGCCCGCAATGCGTACAAAAAAGAAAATCCGTTGAGACTGCTCTCTGTAAGGTAGATCTCGAAGTAGAAAAGATACTTCCTTCAAAGAGTACGCCTTGGGGCCTTTTTGGACTTACAACAGCCGTTAGGGAAAGCCTTCACACAACTAATGACCATCCTAATATCTGCAACTGCATAAACACCATGCAATTAGTGGAATGGGCAGAAGCAAAAATCACTTGGAAGTTTCACAAAGGCACACCCCAAGGAGGAGTGCAATCTCCTCTCATGTGGAACCTGACGACAAACATAATTTATATTTTGGAGAGCAAAAGACTCATTGTTGTGGCTACAATGTAAATTTCCAAAAATAGTTATTGTGAAGAACTCTGAATATATGCAGTAAATCACAGGAAAATATCTGAGTAGATATAATGCGCCCAGTGTGGGCTTCAAGTCCAGCATTTCAAAGTTATCTTTTCAATTATATATTACAAATTATAAAAAATATAAATTACAAATTCTATCTTACTACGAGTAGCTTTTTATGACTATTGTTCTCTAAATACTCAAGCCATCAATCTTACTTTACCTGTGTTGCAAAAAGCATTTTAACACAGTAATTTGAGAAATTGTTATGGTTTCTTTGCTCAAAAACTGAAGCTGACTATGACGTAATGCCAACTTTTATTTCCTGTTAAAGTTGAAGGTCAGTAGCCAGTTATTTGGTTTTGTATTGCCTGATTCTTTGAAACACATTGACTAAACTAAGCTGTACGAAACAACGAAAATAACTCAATCTGAAACTTCGTATCAGAATACACAACGAAAGCTATTAAACAGATAATTAACTCTCCATGTTTCCTGAACCATAGCGAATTTCTAGGAACCCGGAAATTCAATCAACAAACTTTTTCGGCTTAGCAGAAGTTTAGTCAGTTGTTTGTCATTCTAAAACATTTCAACCAGCTGGTTGAATTTTTACCAAATTTAAGTATTTTTTGTATCTTGTGCAGAATATTGCCCTTCGTTTGTACCAAGCTCAGTATTTACATCATAGGTCATTGTATCCATTTTTCATACTCAGCGTTAAATAACGCCAAAATAAAGCATTATTTTCACGGTAAAATCATGACATAGATATGTTTTAAATCATCTTGTCTGCGAAAAAAAAACTAAAATTTATAGGCCGAATTAACATGCAAATCCACTAATACATAGTACGATCCGAATCTAGTCTTGCTTACATTTTTGTACGAAATCAATTTTGTTTCACATTAATCCGGCGTTAAAACACACAGATTATCAGCTTTATGTTTCCAGCCTACAGTATGTATACAAGTGAGTGTGACTAGTAATAAGCTAAACTTTATGTCTATCACTTAACAACTTACATACTATAAAGAGCTTACAGCTAATATATAAATCTTGGCTTGACTGAAAAACTGCGCCAAAGATTACCGGCCCGCAGGCAGTTTTGGTGAAATGTTTGTCGCATAGTTTAAAAGCATGAAAAATCTTTAAGATATCTTGATGTATTTTGGTTAATTATGTAATTTATATGATATTCAAATGAACTGTGATTTTTTTTTTGCATTAGAATAAACCGAATAATGTCTGATAATTTATCAAAGTTTTTTTTTTGGTTTATCAGCAATCAAATGTTAATTTTTTTTTTGAAGCACGATTTATTTGATAACCGTAGTTAACTATCCATGATCGACATATGACAAGATAGTTTTCGTTCATGCGAACATAGTTTAATTGCCTGACTTTACAGTTGTAAAATATTTGGTTTGTGCTCGTTTGAATAAATTTTGAACAATCGACGCGCGCATCGATACGTCGTTGGTGAAATATCTTTGTAATAAATTCATAATTTCGTGATTGATCAGCGTAAAATAGCTAACTTTGGCCTGTTTTGCTTAGCTAGTTTTTGATTAATAGACCGAACATAAAGGGATTAACGATCCGAATCAAAACATGGTGTCAAAGTATACAGCGGTAATTTTTTTTATCAAATTTAATCAGTGTGATATCATTATTTTGCAATTGCAATTTTTGTTTGTCAACAAATTGCTAGTAAACGCATGCTTAAAGTCATGTACGCCAAATATATCAGCAAATACTCGGTCGAATTCCGTAGAAAACATAGAATTTGTAGCAAAGTCTATACAACTGCCACGACCTCACTCCCTTCGTACACTTTGTTTCAAATCTCACCATTTCAAACACAAAAATCACAAAATCCCACATTATATTATTGTTATCACTCTTTTTCCGATTCACAGCACCACCACCGACAAAACCACTTATTAAACATTCTCCCGTATTTTTCAAACGCGATAAATAGCGAAAAATCGACCGTGGTGACAATAGATACAACCAGAACTTAATGAGCATTCTTAGTGAATTTTTACGATGCATTATTTTTTTTATTTGTTCGTTGTTTACAGTAATCAAGGGGAAACTGACTATCATACGACAGCGTAGATAAGTCTTATTCACAATTGAAGATGACCTAGGAGTTAGGAATAAAATAGCACGGCACTTGATTTGATTTGTTGTACGCTTTGATTAACGATCGGAGCAGTTCACATGAAGAAAGCTTTTCGGTTAAATGTCGCTGAAAGTAGATTAGATAGCCATGTGCAGCAGCGAAATCGTGAAGAGATTGCAAACTTTTAATAAACATGATTTCGAATGTTGAAAACTCAATTGCCTGGGCACGGGCACTGCATGCAGATTAAAGTTGTGGAAGTAATGTATGACAATTTTTTTTTATTAAATCATTCCTGGGTAAACCAACACTACATGCTCTAAAATGACTTTTCCAATGATATTATTCCAATGAACAACGGAATTAGCTAATGTATGACGTTCATTATCAGCAGAAATCGCAAACGGGCAATTGCTGCAACATGAGTAATTATTTTAACAAGCAAGGAGTCATAGTATCTGATCAAGTCATTTATAACTTAAGCTTTAAGACAATTATTCTTAAAAAGCTATTATTCACTCAAAATGCAAACCAAATTATTTTCTAAAATTTTGTTTACATGCTAATTAATTATTAGTTTCGGTAGTGATGTTACGTGATAGTAACTTTCTAGGTTTTCTGTTTAGACGCTTACAGAGTATGAGTTAAAGCTCTCAATATTATTTGGGATGTGAAATCTCTACCGATTTCGCTACAGGTATTCTAATGCTTTAGCTACGAAAAAGTTAAAAATAACCATTAGTCATGAAAGCTAGGAATTAGGTATGAATCTTCAAATTATCGCATCAATCAGATTTTTATAATGGGGAGAGCCGAATTGACAGCAATATCTTAGGATACAACGAACTAAAAAACAAAACAGGTGTACATAAGTTAACAAAAAGCAAGAAAGACCTGAGGACAAAATTTGACAAACATGAAGCCCTGGATATAATGTATGCAACGTGCAGATCAAACTTAAGTTATGAGCGCAAAATCACACTAAGGTCTGCAGAGTTTTCAACAATATTTAGAGGAAACTCAGAAAGAGAGTAGCTTTTTTTAGACATTCGAAACATTTAGACCAATTTCCATACCTTCAGTAACGTAGTAATCATCAGAAGACCGAAGATCATTTTGAAGCTGTGGGCAATTATTGAGAGATTTAATTAATCTGAACATTTTCAAATTATCAGCATACATGAAGCTGGACGAATGAATAATAGAAAGAGGTCGTCAGTAAAGAAAAAGAACAAGCGAGAACCGAAAACCGAACCTTGCGGAATACCGGAATGAGAACAGAATGCGGAAGATAAAGGAGGAAAGTACATTTGCGGTGGAAATACGCTCCAAAAAATAGAAGGAAAACAATCATAGAAAGGATTCAGATAAACAGATGTGTCAAAACACTCGAACTCGGAGAGAAGAAGCTTGAGATCAATAGAATCAAATACTTTTTCACTATTGGTGCAAACAACATCAACCTTTGTCTGTTGATCCAAAACAGACGCAAACTAGTTGCAGATTGTGGTGGCTCGGCTGAAATACGGCTAAACTTAACAGGGACAAAATGGTTGCATTGGTTGTTTCGAGCTTGGAAGGGGAGCGTCTAACATTTGGGACCCCAGTGCAGCAGTAGATGCGACGGCTAACAGCACCATGGGGGGGATTTGCCCAAACGGAAACGAAAATATCACCGATCTTCGACGCATCGCTTTGCCGTGCAGGCGCAAAGCGCAGCAAGCCAGGAATAGGGTGGGAGTGGTTGAGCTATCGTGGATCTTAGGACCTGACCTCTAGAACATCATATACGATGATTTGCTGCGCTTCAAAATGCCTGCGGATCTGTTTCTAGTAGGTTAATGACGTCGCAGCGGTAATAACTTCCAGATCTGCAGAATTCGCTCAACTCAGAATTAACTAAGTCATGAGGAGGGTGGATCGGTGGATAAGCTGACGAAGCAGAGAATACCAACTGTCATACCCATGATAGTTGATTGCGTGGAAGTCCAGATCAGCAAATCTGTCAGGTATCTAGACACCAAGTTGACGTACTCGGATCCTATCAGCAGGGCATGTGACAGGGCTCTAGTAGTCGTCACTTTGCTTAGTGGGCTAATGACCAACATTGGTGGACCCAGTGAGGCGAGACGGAGGCTGCTGATAGTAACGACCGATTCCATTTTGCTATATGCAGCCGAAATATGGGGAGATGCGATCTGAACTAAGAAGTTTTGTAAGCGCATTGCCAGTGTCCAGCTCAGGAGTGAATTGCGAATCGCTTGTAGCTACCGCGTGGTCTCAGAAGAGGTTGTGATAGTGGTATCGGGAGTAGTCCCGATCGATCTACTAGCGCGAGAACGCAAGGAAGGGTACCTCTTTCGCTCGTAGCTGGGCAGAACTGAGGCTCTGGCACCCGCGCGTACGATCACCTTCCAATTTGGCAACAACGTTGGAATGAAAGTGATAAAGGACACTGGACGAGTAAGGTTATTGGTCTTATTGTGCCTTGGTTTTCCCGAAGCCACGGAGAAGTAAACTTTTACCTTTGTCAATTCACGAAATACTACACACCGTTCTGGCGGTACTGTGTGATTGACCTCGACGATGCTCAGCACACATTCTTTATGTGCAGTCGTTTCGTAAGTTTGAGGCGCAACTATGAGTTTACGATCGGCCTGGCAACACGTAAGGCAACCGTGGATGGAATGCTGCTAAACGAAGAGAGCTGGCGCGCAGTCTCCGCATACGTTGAGAAAGTGCTGCGCATAAAGAGGAAAGAGGGTTGCCTTACCGACCCAGGAGCTGTGGTAGTTTCCGGCAGTTTTGCATTTATTGGTAGGTGAGTCAGCACGACCGGGTTGAAGCGACTCAGAATTGCGTGAGCGTGTAGGTGGTTTTTTTTTGTAAGCCAAACTTCGCATACTCCGTGCTGATAGCAAATTTTTTTGGCCATCTACATTAGGGGGGAAAAACCTAGTTAAAGAAGGTTCTAAGGTTGAATTCGCGTTTGATGAATCCATGCTCCTCATGAGCAAAATAGGTATGGCGAGCTGGAATGAGCTTATTACCGACTTGGTTAGCCAATCGGGGTTCCATCAGAATCGTTTCTGATATCCATGCTACTGACTTGATTATGGTTTCGATTTTTAAAGGATCGGTATGAATGGAAGAAAAAAGCGATGAAAGTTTGACTGGGGAAATAAATATAAGATGATGCTAGGAAAAACAAGAAGGAAAATATTTGCCGCAAAAATTCACAAATTCGGTCTAAAAGCAATGGCATAGCTAGGCTACTTTGAATCAAGAAATTGATAGCTTTATTTTCAGAGCAGCGATGTAAGACTTGAAGAACAAAAATAGAGCTAAACGTTGGAAAAAAATTTCGCATGACTTGCCTAGCGATAATTTTGGCTGCTGCTGAGAATGTGAAACTCGGGGCAGCTTTTAGATTTGTATTGTTGGAGAGGATATTTTAAAGGGCAACATTTCGCATATAGGAGTGGAGGACTATATTACATGGCGTGGAGGGCTATACGCATAGCGTCTGCTCCTATGTATTTTTCGCCATGTACTATGTATGGCGTGTGGCGCTATATTTTATCACAATCCCGAAATCGACCATGTACATGGCGCCAGAAGTCTATAAACTGTGGCGTCTGGCGCTATGTGTTTTTTCAGTGAATCGCTTCCCGCAAAATCTTTTATTCCCTTTTTCCCTGAGGTCCAAAGAAATGTTTTTTGACCACATAAACTTTTACGCTGGAACCGGTGCATTTGATTTCCCTTAAGACATAACGTATCAATACTCTTTGTGGAGGACTATATTACATACTATATTACATAGCTTACTGACATTTATACGTCCCCTCACACATTATGGCTGCGAGTTATAATTGGAGTTATCTTAGATTATGGAAGAAATAATCTCCCGGATGTCCTTGGCTTCGATTGCAAATTGAAAAGAATTATTTTATTGCAGTAAAATAGCAGCTCGACTTCAAAACAATGCACTTACCTCAATTCATCCGAATGGGTATGACAACTGAAGCCATATTACATGGCTCATGGTACTATGTAATATAGCGTGTGGGGCCATAATTTCTGGGCCATGTAATTATGGCGTTGGGAGCCATACTGCATAGCTCAGAGGACTATGTACATAGAGCATGGGACCATAAATAATGCGCTATGTTACATAGCTCTGGACGCAATGTGAATTTTTTCAGTGCGCAAATTTCCTTACAAAGTTTGAATTTAGAGTCGATCATTTTTCCAAAACCTGACTATTTTCTTTTCCTGAGACCCACTTTTTCTTTAAGCAAGAGTTACTTTAAGCATTGGTAATAATTTTCTTTTAATCTCTACACAGACAAAAACTCTGTAAAATCAGAATTTTGAGCGTTCAATTTCGCACATGGTCAGTTCGCTTGAAAAACGTCGCACATGTTAGTAGTTATCTTTTAGTGAGGATCATAAATATGGCGAATTTTATCGCAGATAGCGGATTTCATTGTTGGCTTCTGAATGAAAAATCATCTTTCAAATTCATCTTTCAAGAAGAAAACTACTTTCTCTCAAAGTATGTTAAATTTGATTCGATTCTAAATCTTATGTTCGCTTTTGAACAATATTTACGAATCATCAATCACACAACTGGCCTAAAATCAAATTTCAAACATACCATATTTTTCATATTTCTAACAATTCTTTTCTTTCAACTCCTATTCAAAGCACATCGTGAACATGCAGTAGTTCAAATTACCAAATTGATAGAAATCACGTTTCGGAAAATAATCAGAAGCATTTTTTTTGTTTATTTTCGGGCATGCTGCAGTCTGCTCTGTATTCAGTAGTATAGAGCACGTATTCAGATACTTGTTTGTTGACTCAGAGTGCTATTGCTTCACGATTTTGGCCCTGGCGTGCATTCGATTGAACCAAACTATTTTCCTCAAGAAGTGAATCTGATTCTCTAGGAATGTGAAATCTTCAAAATATGTTGTTTTTTAATTTCAAATGGGAAACATTTGATTGAAATTAGAATAGCTGCGGATGATTAGGAATTCGATCCATTAAACTAAAAATAATTTATTTGGACAAGCTGTGGACTTTTCCATGTTTTCGGTGCGACAAACCGTTTAAGTATTTGGAATTTATGTTTCTGAATGCTAGATCTTCGTGAAAGTTTGCCAAATCATCAACTTTTAACGTCTTTTTTGACCTCAGATCTATAGAGTTGTGATTGCTAGTCAGTTCAAATTCTCTAGCATATACATCCATCTCATTAATTATCCACTGGTTCTTTCCACGACCAACGTAAACATATTTGTATTTTTTACAATTAATATCTTTCACAACCCGCATCATAAACATGATCAATTGTAACGATTCAAAAATAAATTGACACGAAATCATTACCCTGCAATGGATCCGTCAGGCAATTATCACCACCTGTCAAGTAATTTGCATAGCGTATTATTTGGCTGTAGCTGACTGGGCTGATCGACTAGCGTTCCTACCCATCAAATTAAACAATGATTCTTGCATAGCTTCATGATGGCTCTAGGGCGCAGTGGCCAATTATTTGCAATCGAAAGGATAGATCGATCTGTTGTGCAGATTTCAGGTAGATACTTACCTGTACCTACCTACAAATTATTTTCCTCATATCGCTCAACAATAGTTGGTTTCACTGGAAATTTTTCACAAATCCATTGCCATGACGGAAAGTTTGCCAATTCATTACTTGTTTTGCCGGCAGGAATTCACTAATGATACCAATCATCGAATGAATGGATTGATGGAAAACTTTGATTGGCACTGCTTCAGTACGTATCAATCATTTCGATACATTGAAAAGCATTTGGCTATTGAATTACGAAATATTCGAGGTAAAATAAATGTCTTTCATATGTTACCTGCATTTGTCTGAGACTTAAATAGAAAATTGGCATTGAGGAATTCCAGGCCGGTAGACAAAAGCTATCAGCGAAATTGATTTTTCAAAGATCGATATCGTGCTGTCAGCACCCAATAGGATATGGGATTGATGGATGGAAATTGATGCAAAAAATGCAAAAAAATATTTCCTCGGAAAGACATAGTTTTGTTGTTTTTTCTCCACAGCCACTACTCAAATATCAAACGTGATTTCGCGAAACAGAAGCTACACACACACACCACCTCTTTCTGATACTTGTTGGTCTCAAGTATAGTTTGTATTGTTCTAAACAAACATTCTACGCTAAGATAATAACATTTCAAGTACTATTCCATCCAGACAAAGACCTATTATTATTACCATTGTCCAACTACCACTTCAACTATTCATTTCCATTTCCACGACTATGGGGCTCATCAACGGCTTTTCAGCTAGAGTGACTTGTGTACATACGGCAGTGTTCGTGAGTAAGCAATTAAACTTCATTTAAAAAGTATTAACCTCAAAAGGTGTCAAGTTTCACTTCCACTTTTAACATATCAACTGAACTGACTTTTACAACAAATCTTTGCTTACGTGACCGTCATAGATACACTTCAGTTTATTCTTGTAGGTACGTTTCACAATCATAGCTATTTATGTCGGATTTAAACGTGAACTTAATCAGTGTCCTTTAACTTCTCGACTACTACGAGACGGCTAGGGGGTAATTCAATAGACAGACACGGAGCAAAGAAAGGCTGATCAATGACCTTCATAATATCAGCTGATTAGTGTCAAAACGTCAGCAAGTTCGCAAATAATGAGTGTAAGTGGGAATTAGATTAGGTATAATGAAGACGATGACTGGTAGCTGATTAGTATAGTCTTTATTTTAAGGGTTGACGAATCAATTTTGAATACTATTGTTAAATATTTATATTGTGCGGATTTTTTTTCGGATTGCTTACAGATTTGAATTTTTGTAGAGAGGCATTAGTATAGACCTTGCTACTTTTACTCTTTTATGGTCCTTTATTTTTTTTATAGACCTAATCACTTACTCCATTTGTACTCCTCGATTTCTGAAAAGTAAAGGATTAGAGCTATAACTTCCTGTAGCGTGTGGGCGAGTCCAGATATAGTTCAAACGCAGCGAGCTTTGAGTTAATCTAGCTGTGAGTACGTACCTGAGTCAAACCAAGGTCAAAATGAGACGTGAATTTAATAATTTCCCACTCGCAAGAATTTCGATTATGACAACTTCTAAGCCCAGGCCCGAAAATGGATTAGGTTAGGTTGAACTGGCTGCCGATCGGCAGAAGCCTGCCGACAGACGCACATAGGCACAAAATAAGCCCGTTGTGATACCACAGTCATTTTCCTCTCCCCTAGTCACTAAAGTTAGGAAAAAATTTGCTTCCTTTAATGAACCGCACTATTCCCTTTAAGTTCACCAGGAATAGTTCGATCAGATTTGAGAGAAAGGGTGGAACAAGTGTCTCCCCGCCAAAGTCGGGCAATGGCAAATGAGATGGAGAACTGATTTATCCTCGTCCCCAGAGCCACAACTCCGACAGAAGTCGTTGAAACGTGCGCCCAATCGTTGCGCATGCCGTCCTATGAGACAGTGGCCCGTAAGGACACCCACAGCTATAGCTGCCTGGTGTGATGCGCATCAATGGTGATCCAGGACTGTCTTGCTATTGCACAGGATGATTCATCTGCCCAGGACTTCATAGCGTCCTCAAGGTATTTTTGCCTAATGGCCAATTTGACCGATGTCATCAAATGTAGCATGAGACCTCCGGTAGCAAGTTACCAAGTCTAGTTAGTTCATCGACATCACAATTACCCGAATCAGCTGTACTGCTGAATGTTTCGATATCTCCCTGAGAGACGGCACAGCATTCAGCGACAATCATGGACACTGTACAAGGACCAGCAAAAGATTTAATAGCCGCTTGGCTATCTGTGAAAATATCAATATTGACTCCGAATATTCTATTAGACAGAAGAAAAAGTACAAAAAAAATTAGCCAAAACTTACACCTGAAAGACACTACAATGTTCTGGTAAACGGTGGGACAGCTTGAGATTCAGATCATCTGAGTATATACAACTCCCGACTCTATAGTTTGGCTTTGAGCCATCAGTGCCACTTTTGTCGGTGACACCATCATGCCATTCGTCCCTACCAGGAATGCGAGTTGCAAACACTAAATCTAGTAGAAGGTGCGGAGCGATGTAGTCAACACCCGCTGGAGCGAGAAAACTTCTCAACCAAGATCATCGCATGGCCGAACTCTTTCTATTCCATGCGGCGATAAAATTCAGTCTTACAGCAGAAAGATACTGTAAGATCTGTAAAGTAGATTGGTTGGTAACCAACGAAGCGGAGCAGAGCGCTCCAGTAACTTGTAGTTCAGCGCCTCCGCGCTTTTTCAACCTGACTTTTGCAGGTAGCCTTAAGAGCTGCCTGTGACCAAAACCCCACCCCAAACAATAGAATTGGATCAATAATAAAGCCAAGCGATAGTACAGTGCTGCAGTCCCCAAATCGCCCCTATGACTCGTTTACAGCAGTAAAGTGCACTGAAAATCTTCCGCGCTCTTTCTGCTATATTGTAGCTCCATAATGACTTCGAGTCGAAGATGAGACTTAAATATTTGACCCTTTGGCTCAGATCAATGGAGATTCCGTTCAATTTTGGTAAATCGAAACGAGGAATTTTGAACTTCCTTGTAAACAGTAATAGCTCCGTTTTGCTTGGATTCACATTCAAGCCGCTCTCACGGCTCCAACGTGAAAGTATGTCAAGAGAGTGATTTAAACTCTCCGATAGTGTAGATGAATACTTTGCCGACACTGCTACAGCTATGTCGCCCACATAAGCAATCACTTTACATTCGGCACCGTCCAACATCATTAAGAGAGTATTCAATGTGATGTTCCACAGCAGGGAAGAGATGAATCCACCCTGAGGTGTGCCCGTGCTGATCCCTAGGCATATTATATATATTGATCCCTAGGCTCGATTTTTAAGAATCTGCACGATAAAAGCAATTAGCCACTTATCAGCATGCAACCTCGAGAGTACCTTAACAATTGCGCCAAACTTTAAGTTATTAAAGACTCCCTCAATGTTCAAAACGGCGGCAAGCGTATATTCCTTAAGAGTAAGAGATTTCTTGGTTTGCTCAAAAAAGACGTGAAGCGCAGTTTCAACAGACTTATCTTTGGTGTATGCGTGCTGTGACTGCGAGATCAACACAGGATCGATTGATTTTTTGATATGGCAATCAATGATCCTTTCTAGAATCTTAAGCAGGATAGAGTTAAGACATATTAGACGATAGTCCTTTGGCTTAACGTGCGAGACTTTTCCTAATTGAGGGATAACCACAATTCTAGTTTAACGGCAGCAAGTGGGAACAAACGAGAAGCACAGGCAAGCATTGTGAATCTCTCTAAGCCATGGTAACGATGCTTCTATGGACTGCTGGATATCAGCTGGATGTCATAAGGGCCCGGAGATTTAAACGGCTCAAATGAGTTTATATTCTACCTCAGTTGAGAATTGGATATCTTAAACGACGGCGTTGAGCTTAAAGTTTGTTCCGTTTGATACGCCGCTTCTAGAGGACAATAGTTGCCCTCTAGAATGTGCGTCCATGAGAACGTTTAGATTATCTGCGCTGGAACTAGTCCTAATACCCTCAGGGTTCATGATGCAACCCATAGGCCTCGGTGTTGTGCTTCAAATCTTACGAAGACGGTTTGCCTCGCTGAGATTCTCTACGTTTCGACAGAAAGATTTCCATGAAACCCTTTTTGCCTTGCGTAAGACATACTTAAAAGATTTCGGTTTCGTTTTATACAGCGACCAATCATTAGACCTTTTCGCAGGGTGCTGGTCTCCATATTCCAGCAGTGGAGATTGCGATTCCGTCTGTATGTGGGTAGACACGCTGCCCTAGATGCGGAGTTGAGAGTACTAGTAAAGATGATAGCCGCCTGATCCAATTCATGGTAGCAGTCAATGCTCCTCGGAGAAGTCTCTAATGAGGATCGGACCAAGGATTGAAGTAACTTCTAGTCCGTTCTTTTTATGTTAATAAAGACCTACTTCTTGCTTAGTTAAGCTGTAGCCAACCACGTTGAACGACTTGTACTTATGATCAGAGAATGAAAGCTCCTGTAAAACCCTCCAGTCTAGTGTTGTGTTACTCATACAAGATGCATGACAAATGTCCCATTCACATCTACAAAATGTCACATCACCTCAAGCTTCAAATTTGTACCACCTCATTTTTTTTTGTCATATTGAGGTGAATCGATTGACTTGAGGCGCAGCGATTGTAATACTCAATGGAAAATGTATGTACGCGAGACTAGTTCGATTTGTACCACCTCATTTTTTGTCATATTGAGGTGCTTTGGTTAATTTCGAAGCGATTGACTTGAGACTTTTGAGGCGCAGCGATTGTAATACTCGATGGAAAATGTATGTACGTGAGACTAGTTTGAGTTTGATTTGTACCAACTCATTTTTTGTCATATTGATGTGCTTTGCTCAACTTTTTTTTTGGTAGTACAGTATCCTGTTTTACGAGGACTAGGTTGAAGCGATTGACTTGTGGTACTTGAGGCACAGGGATTGCTGTACAAGGCGAAAATGTATGCATGCGTGTTTAGTTTTGAGTTTGATTTGCACGATACTTAAACAAAAAAATTGGTGGTAATTAGCTACCATTTTTTGGAAATTGTTTAGTAGATTAGTAATAGTACTGCTCTCCTTAGCATAAACGTTTTACCTAAAAAATTTTTTCATTTTTGAGTTAAGGGGTTAGTCCACTGTTAAACTGCTCAAAATGAACTTTTTTTTTAAACAGCTACCAACAAAAAACTATTCAAGATATCGATTTGAAATTTTACATACATCTTTATTGAAGCTAAGAGTTAACATTTTCATTAGAAAAAATTGTTAGAAAACAAAATGGCGGCCGCCCCAATGGATCGCCGCAGCACCGCCGAAAAAAAAAAGCAAATTGCGCCTCGTAAATTCCTGGACAAATTAAGCGTCTGTGAACAAATTACCAAAAAGATTTCACTAGTTTTCAGTATAAAGGACTGCACGGGCCTAAATTTAGAACAAAAAAAAATTTTTTTACGATCTGGGAAACATTTTTTTGATAAAAAAATTTTTTTTAAACATTTTTTTAATTCAAAAGTATACCACATTTTTTTCAATCGCTTTAGGACTCTAAATTTAGGCCCGTGCAGTCCTTCATACTCAACACTAATGAAATATTTTTGGTATTTTGTTCACAGATGCTTATTTTGTCCAGGAATTTACGAGGCGCAATTTGCTTTTTTTTTTCGGCGGTGCTGCGGCGATCCATTGGGGTGGCCACCATTTTGTTTTCTACTAATTTTTTCCAATGAAAATGTTAACTCCTAACTTTAATAAAGATGCTTGTAAAATTTCAAATCGATATCTTGAATAGTTTTTCTTTGGTAGCTGTTTCAAAAAAAAGTTCATTTGGAGCAGTTTAACAGTGGACTAACCCCTTAACGCCGAATCCAAAAACTACATACTCTATTAAATCATTCTCCAAAATATGAAAATCTTATCTTTTGCGAAAGTATGATAAAATCAATAATGATCTATAAAAAAATGTAACCAGTACTTAGCATAAATGTTCTATCCTACCGTAGCGGCGGCGTAATGGTATGGGGCTGTATGGCTGCCAGCGGCGCTGGAAACTTATAGATAATTGAAGGAATGCAACATGACACTTCATTTGAAGTATGACATTGTACCACCTCAAATTTTAAAATGAGTAACTCATACAAATACATATCAATATGACTGACGACCCAATAGTCCAGTCACGGCGAAGATGCGAGTCTTGCTCGCTGACTAGAGTATCGTCAAGAACCTCCCCACAGTTTGAGGCGAGAAAGATCGGTTCACGGTTTACTGAAGGTATATAATATTTTGAAACAAGGAAAAAGTTTGAAGGCAAAGAATTGGAAGCATTGTTTGATAAGATGGAAAATTAATCTGCAGAACTGTTAGGAAATTATAGTGGCTGCGATGAAGAATATTTTCAATGACATGTTCTGGATATAATTTTACTTAGTAAAGATAATTGAATTTGATCACGGTTCCCTTCTTGTCTATAAATCAGCATAGACAACGTATATCATTTCTATAGCTTATCGAAGAGAGAAGGGAACCGTGATCAAATTCAATTACCTTTACTAAGTAAAATTATATCCATGGATATAAGTCGGAGATGTTAAAATTTGTAACAACTAGCATAAATAAAAATGTAATGATTTCCACCTGCAAGTGGTCAGGCCAGTCAAGTATGCACTGTGTGCTGGTGTCTGATGAGAAGCAGTGCATACTTTCGAAACCACTTTGTCAAAATAGAATTTTCAATGTAGATTAAAATTTTTAATGTGAATAAAAAGTTGTTCAATTATAATCATCCCGCAAAAACAATTCCAACCTATTTGTATTATAAAAATAAAAACAACAATAAAATTTTTTTTAGGCACTTACACGCTTTAACTTACAATATCGAAAGCAACACGAAAATAGACTCACCTGAAACAAAAGAAAAGACAATATTTAGATTTTATTTCATATGGAATAAATAATTGGAATGAGACAAGAAGGAAATAGTATGCACTAAAGCGATTGCGTTTATTCAAAACAACAATATACCGAGTGGTTACAATACGAGCACTCTTAACCCTGTTTTATTGAGGTGAAATGCAAGTTTTTTCTTGCAAAGTACGATTTTTAGACCCAACAAGGGTTGTCATGGAATGACTTGAGGCAAGAAACGAACAACGTTTTTATGACAATAGTTTCTAGACCTAATTCAATATGATTTCGCAACTTATTCTGCTTTTGAAAAGTTTTTAGATGGAACAAAATGGTTAGATATAAACGATAAAATTAAAAGAAGTTAAAGAAATTATTATAACGTCAATACCTTAGAGTAATGGTTAAAGCTAAATTTAGTTGGAAAGTATGGTGGAATAGTTTGTGAATATATTTTATTTTGTTACTCTTTTGCATAGGTGATTCTCTTTAGGACAAGTTTGTCTATTTGTAAGCTTTTGCCATTTGTACTTTTTTCATTATTTGATCTGATTTACTTTCAATTTGTGCTTTCATTCAGATTTTTATTTTATTTTTTTTGATAAATCATCAAGAGTTCTGCAAAAATCAATGTCAACATATAGATGAATTGCCTCGAGCATTATTAAAAATCCGGAAATAATTTCGAAATCATGTTAAGTACAAAGACATTTTCTAGGCTTTTCTCTTCTTTGGCATTAAAGGATGAGATAAGCAGTTATCACTAAACAGAACAAAAATTCATACTAGAGTGTGGAGTGGTCATGAAGCAAATAAAGACGTTAAATAAAAATAAAAATTTAGCTAAAGGATTTTCCCTATAGATCCTCAAAAATGCTACTTCTAGCTAATTCGTGTTAATGTTGTAAATTAGCATTTCGGCCGGTATGCCAAATTGGATATTCTTTGGCATCTATAACAATTTGTAGTCATCTTGGTATACTCTTCGCCAAATTTTTGGCAACTGTTTGGCCTATACTTTCCCAGTCAGTTTGGATCACTCACCCATATTGTGAGTGTCGAGTCGATGTCGATAATATCGACAGTTTTGACGATTGCAATTTGCTTCGCGACGTTACATCAACAGGTAGTTGGATATAAGCAAAATGTAAGTTATTTTCTTGGAATATTCAGTCGCTTATAAAATAATTATGAAAGGGTAAAAATAACAGACACCAAACAATTTGAACGTTTGGTATCTCTACTTGAGAATAACGAGGAGCTCGCAAGAGGATTCGTTAAAGCTGGTGAGCAAAATGGCGAAGTGAATGATCAATGGAATAGTTTTGCAGAAGAGCTTAATAGCTTGGGTCTACCAATAAGAGATGGATGTGGTTGGCAGAAGGTTTGCTATTAAGATAACTCACATGACTTCCCCAGGTGTGGATTGATTTCAAATTCAAAATTTGCAAAAAGATAATCAAAAACAATAGTGAAAAACGCAAAACTAATGGTGGACCGAATAAACAGGTTTATTTCTCTCCTCATATTCTTTAGTAAAAATTAAAATGTTTTCTTAGCGTTTAGTAAAAATGCAAATGTTTATTTAGTGTTTATTGAAAAAATAAACATTAACTGTTACTATTTTTCGCATTGCTATACTAAGTTCTACCGCAAAGTTTACATTATTCGTCTTCAAAAAATAAATCTAAACAATTCATTTCACAAAATTTCCAAAAAAAATAACAGATTGTTTTTAAAAAAGTTTCACTTGACAGTTGGCGGATGCTAAAGTTGTTCAAATTGGCGAATTCGTTCACAATTCGTTCAAAATATCGTTCACAAGCATTTTCCTCGATTTCGATATGGCAGTACTTATAAGTCGTTTCGATCGACTCTCGCAATACCAAATCGCCATCGACTCGACAACTTCGTCGATTATCGACTAGCGACCGACTCGACACTCACAATACGGGTGACTGATTTTAGCGTAATTTTTGTTGAGATAGAGAATTGTCGAAATTTTTTTGTCTAGTTTAGTCTACAATTTTATTAGAAGCAAAAGTAAAGTTTATTGCTAGACACCGTTTTACAAACTAACCATGGAACATTTATTGATTCTGAAATCGGAATAGTTCTTGGCGTACTAATGAATGGTCCCTTACGACACGTTTCACGTTTGACATCAATAAGACTTGTGTCATCAAAAAGACGATTGTTTGAACTTCGTCAAACCAAAAAAATATCAACATTATGTTTATCGTATTACTTTAGAGCAGAAAATATTCAATTGTAATTAAATATTTAGTATCATTATCTTACCAGCTTCTAGTAAAAAGAATCAACATAAAATATTCAACAAACAGGCTTTTTGTAATAAACCAACCATGGTTTCCAAACAAACAAAAATCGTCTTTTCTTGTCCAACCATTAGATTTCAAAATGTTTTCCTCAAAATCCAGAGAATTCATTCCATAGCACGAATATTTGGTCTATTTTTTGACCTAAAACGGCTCCACCGCCACCACAACAAAATGGTGAAAAAATCCACTGGAGCGGGTATTTAATCCATAAAAAGTGTTTATACCTCAGTCAACCCATATTTAACAAACATGCATCGCCAGTAAATCTTTAAGACCAAAATAAAGCTGATTTTTATTTTGTTTAGGAGGAAAGGAGATAAGTTGCAGCAGTCGTGTGTGCCACCGATCCGCCGACACAAAATACATTCTTTCTAATTCCATGCATAAGAATGCACTTCCTCAGCAAGATTGATTCGCATCAAAACACAAACACATGTCGTCCGATGCGTCCAATGAGTCCAGTGGAAGCAGCGGGCTTTGTTCTCTTTAGCTAACGTCAAAAGAAAGAAAATGTTTTTGTTCGGAGCTTTGGAAGAAATGATGTGAAGATCAAAGCGAGAATGCATATAAACTATCTTTTTTGATTTCAGAATTAGATAATCTGAATAACATTTGTGAAAAAAATCGTGATCTTGATTGTGTCACCACTGTTGCTGATGTCATTTAGAATACGCAAATAAAAGAAACTGTTACATTCACATGCAGATGATGCTGAATCGCATCACCAGGCTGTCTTTTGGCAAAATATGATTTAAATTCGAAAAATTAAATATTAATTTTTCGCAAACATAAATTATACAAATTTATCTTTTCTTCCGAAACACATCTTCATAAATAAAAGATGCATTAATTGAACTTCTCTTTGAAAAATCACACAATCAACACTTTACATTCTTCACGTCAACGATCCCCCAAATTTCTCCATGAGGTCATTGTTATTGTTAAACACATTGCATTTTAATGTTTGCCGGATTGGATGATTTACGTGACAAGATCACGCTTTTAACGATCATGAAGAGTTTGTTTGATTCAAGGAAAAGAGATGCGACTTGTTATAGGTCTTTTGACCATTTTCAGATAACTGCTGCCATCATGTTGGATTGCATGGGCTCATTGGAATTCCGTTGTGGCTTTTATGTTTATTTTAAAGATCAGTTTGGATGACGGCGACAGATGATGGAGCTGGTGGTCGATGAGGTATGACAATCAGGTTTGCTGAGATGATCGTGACCTGTTTGTAGTGTCGTCATTATCTGCCCACGCTTTCTAATAGGTTTTTGAGTAGATACTGGCATATGCTGGTTAGAAATAGGAAAATGACATAAAATCAAGCTACGAGTGAATTGTGGAAAATAATATTTGAATGATTTTATTGTTGTTTAAATCAGTTTGATTTCAGTAATCTGTGGAGTTTGTGATTTGCTTGGGAATAATCTGGTAATAATTTATATTGAAATTGATACTGTCATGTTGCTTTTAGAGCCAAACTACACGAGCGGAGCTATCGCAGCGTTTTTCCGACGAGCTTTTGAAAATGTACCCCTGAAACACAACAACTGCGAAATGTCGCACTGGGTGGAGACATTGAGTGCGTTTATGCCGTAGCTAAATTAGTGAGCTCTGCTTATTTAGCAGCGGTATAAACCACTTTTAAATTAGCAGAGCTTGCTATTTTGGCTACGCTACTTTAGCGCTGCTAAAATTTAGCGCGGTTATAAGTGTGAAGGTAGCAGTGGTATAAACACTAGAACAGTCATAAATAGGATTTCTAGTTTCGAGTGACATTCGCAATCTGGAAGCCTTGGTGCAAGGGTGTTTTTGTTCTTAGTATTGAGCTCCTTTCAGATATTATGCCATTTTTGCTTTGGTTAATAAGCTGTACGGTGTAAACGCTACTACTATAGCAGCGCCAGTTTGGCAGCGTTATTTTAGCTACGGCATAACCAGGGCCATTCGCTGCCAAAAATTAGAGTGCACTGTTTTGTATAGTAATGGCCACATTGTCGGCGGCTGTAATTTTCGAAGCGTCAGAATATGCCAAATTTTTAATTTTTTCGTTTCGCTAGCGGTGATGCCAACCATAGGTATACTATGGCGCTCGAGGCTATATTTTACAGCTGTGGTAGTGATAACATTCATTTTGCTTATGTACCAAACATTTCTTTATAGCTTAAATTAACAGCTTAAACTTCTCATACCCAATCTATTCCGTCAAAAAAGCCACCATAGGAGAAATCCCTCAATCATGCTAACGTTGGCTGATGCCTGCGTAGTCAGGAAGCCATTAAAATTTTCTGAAAGATTTCCGAAGGAAAAAAAAGAATGTAACTGTCATTCGTCAGTGCATTGACAGCGAATTTTTCGCTCCCAATGTGGTTCACCACATTCAAATGTGAAAAACTGTATTGAAATTCGCCGCCTCCCTCCAAATTTCGCAGTTATTATGTTTCGGCCTATATGGATTTAACACGCAACCAATAACGTGCTAGTATAGTTTGCTTCATACAAACTCATGTGTTCTATTTTTGAGCTCAAAAACTCAGCGGAAAGCTCTCCGCTCGTATAGTTTGGCCCTTAAGTCGATGTTTAAAGCTCCCTGTGTCCGTGATGAGGATGAGTTTCAAACATGGACTCATATATTCTTCCATTACTATTATATACTACTATTTGTTCTGCTAGGCATTTAGGGTAAACTTGGATACTTTTTCCCAGACATGGTTTGACAAGTTGACCGACAGAGGTCACATTTATAAGGGATGTGTGGCAGCCCTGCAAAAGCTCTAATAAAATACGATTTTTTTTTTCAGCCTGCGATCATATTACCATACAGTGAGAAGAAGTTAGGCGAGAATGTAGCCAATCGTACTCCATTATGCGGGTCAATTATTTTAGTTCTTTTGCGTTACAAATAACGTTACTTTGTAACGCGAACCTCAGATTTGATAAACATGACAAAAACACTCACTGCTAGGAGTTTGCGATTTCCGTTTATTTGCATTTAATTTCAATTAGAATTATTTAATTTTTATTTTATAATCTAAAGCGTTTGAAGCGATTAGAGAAATTATAACTCTTTCAAATGCTTCTCATGAAAAGCACGTTTTTCACCTTTAGGAACACAGATCTCAGGTAAAAATCACACGATTGGTATGAAATTTGGTACAAATGTTCTACGATAAATTATCTATACCCTGATGAAACCGATTAGAAAAATTAAAAGTAAAAATATCATATTGTGTTAAAGTTGCGAAAAATGACTACAAAATAAAAGTTCTTATTAATAACATCAACAGCACTATTTTGCTACAAGATCCCGTCAAGACATAGACAATAGCTTCAAAAATCAGTAGTCTAAATTAAAAAAAAAACTCGAATGAGCCATTCCCGAGTTGTGTTCTAGTGAATAGGCTAATAGTGAACCCTAATAGGCTAATAGTGAATCCTAATAGGCTAATAGTGAACCCTAATAGGCTAATAGTGAACCCCTTTGACAATTCATTATAACTGCAAAATACAGATTGCCCCAAATTTGGACACATGAAAAAAAAGACGAAATTTATTGCATGCAATTACTTTATTATTTTTGTATTTTAATTTAAGCTACTTTGATGGGAATTAGATAGGATTAAGATGTTGAAAGGGCCTTTGGTAAGTAAATTTTGAAAGTGCATGTAATGAACCCTATTCAATTTGGTGTTATTAAGGCAGTAAGAATATATTTTGATTGAATTCTTACGAGAAAAACTTATTACAATGCACTTGATAATGCTAAGATTCAAATGATTCTCATAACACCACTGTTCGAGAGATTGAAGTTAAGATTTTAGAGAGGTTGCATCAGATTGCGTGTTTATAGTGTGGTAGAGTTTTAAGTTGTTTGCATAAAGTAAAGCAATCCCACAACATTTGCATAAAAGAGATGGGATATTCTAAGCAGTATCTCAGACAGATCAGAAATAACGATGTTCAAAAGCAAGGGACCTAGACGACTGCCTTGCGGTACTCTAGAAGATGCGAAAACTCTTTTAGATAAGTGGCCTCGGAATTTTACAAGCTGAGTTCGATCGCGAAGATTAGACTGGAGCCAATTAAAAAGGGACCCGAATATACCAAAGTTGCGAAGTTTTTATACTAAAGTTTGATGGTCAACCCGGTCGAAAGCCTTACTAAAGTCCGTATAGACCGCATCAATTTGGCTTCCTTTTTCCATTTCACAGAGCATATCAGAAACTAAGATCATGAGATTGGTGCAAGTCGATCTAGCTTTACGAAATCCATGTTGTGGCTCATTTAGAAGAGGGTCGTTAATGCGAGTTTTACACAAACTAGGTTAGGTTAAGGTTAGGTTAACGTGGCTGCCGATCTTCAGAGGCCTGACGACCAGCACACATAGGCACAGAAGAGGCCCGTTGTGATACCACAATAATTTTAGTGACTCTCTTCTACTCACTAAAGTCAGGAAACCATTTGCTTCCTTTGAGAAACCGGACTATCCCCTTTAGCTCTACCAGGGACAGTTCCGTCAGGTTTGAGAGAAAGGGTGCACCAAGTGCCGCCAGTCTTCTCCTTGCCAAAGCCGGACACTGGCACATGAGGTGAAGGACGGTTTCCTCCTCATCCTCAGAGCCACAGCTCCGACAGAAGTCATTAAACTCTACGCCCAAACGTTGTGCATGTCGTCCTATGAGGCAGTGGCCCGTTAGAACGCCCACAGTGCAACGAAGGGCGCTTCGAGTTAAGCCTAAAAGCTGCCTGGTGCGATGCGCATCCATGGATACCCAGGACTGCCTTGTTATCACACAGGAAGATTCATCTGCCCAGGACTTCTTAGCGTCCTCAAGATATTTTTGCCTTATGGCCAGTTTGACCGATGTCATCGGTATACCTATTGAAAAGGAGCAAGAGACGTCAGGTAGCAAAGTTCCAAGCCTTGCTAGCTCATCGGCCTCACAGTTGCCCTGAAAACCCCTATGTCCAGGTACCCAAATCAATTGAACAACCGAATGTCTCGACATCTCCCTAAGAGATGCACGGCATTCAGCAACAATCTTGGACATTGTACAAGGACCAGCAAGGGAATTAATAGCCGCTTGGCTATCTGTGAAAATACCAATATTGACCCCGAATATTCGATTACACAGAAGCCAGTCGACTGCCTGATAAATAGCTACCACCTCCGCCTGAAAGACACTACAGTGGTCTGGTAGACGGAGGGACAGCTTGAGATTCAGCTCATCTGAGTATACACCACTCCCAACTCTATTGTTTAGCTTTGAGCCGTCAGTGTACACATGGATAAGCCCATTATCAAGGGTGATACCATCACACCATTCCTCCCTGCATGGAATGCGAGTTGTAAACTCCAAATCCAGTATGCATTGAGGGGCGTTGTAGTCAACAACCGCTGGTGCGGGTACTCCCTCGACCAAGATCCTCGCATGACCGAACTCTGTCCTATTCCATGCTGAGATACAGTTTAGTCTCACAGCAGCAAGATTAGCTTGCTGTGAGATCAGTAGGTTGGTTGGAAGCCAATGTAGTAGCACAAACAGTGCCTTAGTAGGAGTGGAGCGGAGCGCTCCAGTTACCTGTAGTGCAGCCATTCTTCGCACTTTTTCAAGCTGTCCTTTGCAGGTAGCCTTAAGAGCAGCCTGCCACCAGAACGCCACCCCAAACAACAGAATTGGTTCCACCACAGCAGTGTAAAGCCAAGCAACAGTACGAGGCTGCAATCCCCAACTCGCCCCTATGGCCCTTTTGCAACAGTAAAGTGCGTTGAAAGCCTTCCGAGCTCTTTCCGCCACATTGTACGTCCATAGTAACTTCGAGTCAAGGATCAGCCCTAAGTATTTGACCTTCTGGCTCAAGTTAATGGAGACCCCATTCAATTTGGGTAACTCAAAATCAGGAACTTTGTACCTCCTTGTAAACAGCACTAGCTCCGTTTTATTAGGATTCACATTCAAGCCGCACTCACGACTCCAACGCGAAATAATGTCAAGAGAGTGATTTAACCTCTCCGATAGCGTAGATAAATACTTTCCCGACACTGAAACAGCTATGTCGTCTGCGTAAGCAATCACTTTGCAGCCGGCGCGGTCCAGCTTCCTTAGAAGAGTATTCACCGTGATGTTCCACAGCAGGGGAGAGAGAACTCCACCCTGAGGTGTGCCCGTGCTGACTCCTCGTCTTACGCTGGCATTACCCAGCGTAGAGATTACAACTCTACTTTTGAGAAGCTGCACAATAAAAGCAACCAACCGTTCATCCACATGCAGCACCGAGAGAGCCTCAACAATTGCGTTAGAATTAACGTTGTTGAAGGCCCCCTCTATGTCCAGGAAGACAGCAAGCGTGTATTCCTTTAGAGCAAGAGATTTCTCTACTTGCTCAATAAGGACGTGAAGAGCGGTCTCAACAGACTTACCTTTGGTATAAGCATGCTGCGACTGCGAGATCAGCATAGGATCGACTGATCTTTGAATATGGTAATCAATTATCCTTTCCAAAATCTTTAGCAGGACGGAGTTAAGACTTATTGGACGATAGTCCTTCGGCTTAACATGCGTAACTTTTCCTGCTTTGGGAATAAACACCACTCTGGATTCCCGCCAGCTGGTGGGAACATACGAGAAGCGTAGACAAGCGTTATAAATCTCCCTGAGCCAAGGTAGCGATACTTCCATGGACTGCTGAATGTCAGCCGCAAGAACGCCATCAGGGCCCGGGGACTTAAACGGTTCAAATGAGTTAATGGCCCACCTCAGTTGAGAATTTGATATTCTGAACGGCGGGATTGAACTGTAATTTTGCTCCGTCTGACACGCCACTTCTAGAGGGCAATGATTGCCCGGAAAGTGTGCGTCTATCAGTACTTTGAGAGTATCTGCGCTCGAACTAGTCCAAATGCCCTCAGGATTCATGATGCACCCCATAGCTTTTGGTGTCGCGCTTAAGACCTTACGAAGGCGATTTGCCTCGCTGAGACTCTCCACGTTACCACAGAAAGATCTCCATGAGGACCTCTTTGCCTTACGTACGGCATACTTAAAAGCCTTAAGCTTCGTTTTATACATCGACCAGTCATTAGATCTTTTTGAGCAATTGAACTCCCTCCTACATTCTCTTCGCAAGGTACTGATCTCCTTATTCCACCAGAGGGGCTTGGGATTTCCCCTGCCCGTGGGTGGCTTACAAGCTTCCCTAGACGCGAAGTTGAGAGAACTAGTAAGGGTGTCAACTGCCTTATCCAGTTCATGATAGCAGTCAATGCTCTTAGGAACACTTTCCAGTGAGGATCGAATTAGAGAATTAAAAAGCTTCCAGTCCGTCCTCTTTCTGTTAATAAAGGCTACCTGCTCGGCTACACAAACTAACTTCTCGAAGAATTTGGGGAAAACAGATAGAATAGCGATGCACCGATAGTTTTTGACTGATCGTTTATCACCACTTTTGAAAATAGGTGTATGATAGAGGACTTCCAGAATGACGGGGAAACACCTAAGGACAAGGATTTATTGAAAATTATGTACAAATTATGTACAATTGGTCTGCAAATTGTACCACGAAGAAAGAAAACCCCAAGTAAGGGCCTGGTCCTTTGCCGATCTTTAATTCATGAATAGCTTCAATAATAGCCTCTTGTGTAAGGACAAACCCGTCGATCAGAGGTCTTGCGGTGATTTTAGCAGGCATAGTTGATGTGAGGATTTTTGGACAGGAAAAATTATTTTGAAAATGATCAGCAAAAAAGTTACATATGGCTTGTGGACAAGGATAGTCGGCTGTTTCACGTTTCAAGTTAACCAAATCATTAAACTTTTATGATTTTACTCGTTATTTTGCGATTTGGAGAAAGAAAATATTTGTAGTAGATACCTCAACTGTAAAAGCGAAATGAAGGAGATTGGTTGAGAAAAGATTCGCGGCATCAATACTTGGGCTAACCACCATTTCGTCATAAAAATTCGTAAATGTAAGATCTAATCAATTGCCATTATGGTTTGGGATTATTTGCTGTAAATCGTTGCCATAAAACGTAGTTATAAGATCGAAGTCAATGAAGTGAAAAAAGTTTATTGGAAGCAGGCGTTCATCATTTACATCGGGAATAAAACTGATTTTCGGACGATTGAAGTCCTCCAGAACAATTATTTTGCCATCTTCGTGTAGGCAAGCTATTACCGAAGATATCAACTCACCTATGTCCTTGTCAGTAGTTTCAGTAGACAGTGGGGATCTATTTATTTATTTATTTTATTTGGTGCGTATTCAATACAGCAGGCAGACTGTCCAATTACAGATTGGATACAATGAAAAAAAAAATGACAAGAACTAAATAAGAATATATAAATATAAAAAATACAATAAATTCTTAAAGTATTAAATAATCAAGTAAAATTAAGTAAAGTAGAAAAGAAAAGAAAGAATATATTATAAACATGAATAGAAAATAAAACTAATTAATTGGAATCAAGAGTTTTGCTTCGAGCCATATTTTTGAAGATGGCAATAGATTGTGGAAGAGGACAAAGTGGAACACAGACTATTGTGAGTGCGTAAGAGTCGTAAAACGGGAGAGCAGAAGAAAATGTCATTACGAGCATACGGCACTTCAAATAGAATGGAGGACCTGATTGGCCTTACGGATTCCTGCTCAATGAACAAAAATGCTAATGAGGAAGATGGGTAGCCGCGACAGATTTTGAACAGGAAATACTCATCCAAGTAAACTTTGCGCTGCTCAAGGAGAGGAATGTTAAGAAGAGATAGACGTTCACTATAAGGTCAATACGCCAGACTATATTTAAAAAGTAAAGTGCGTGTAAATCTGCGCTGAGCTGATTCAACAGCGTCAGCGAGGTATTTGAAACGAGGACACCACACTTGACTGCAGGATTCAAGTACAGAACGGACTAGGGTATTAAACAGGTGGACACAAGTAGAAATACTAAATGAATTGTGGCAGGAACGAATCAGGACAAGAGCATCGAATTTCAGTTTGCGGTCAAATGTGACCCCAAACTCTCAGAAATGATCGACACAAGAGGGGATAGTGCCATCAATAGCATTAGGAAAGATATGAGTGTGAAGCTTAAGGGAAAAGGACATAGAAAAACACTTGGAAAAATTAAGGGACAAACAATTCAAGTTACACCAACCAGAGGAAGCATACAAATCATCCTGAAGAAGCAGAGAGTCAGCTGTATTTTTGATGACTCGGAAGATTTTTAAATTATCTGCATATAGAACACATGAAGACTTAAAAACCGTGGGAAGGTAATTGATAAATAGATTGAACAAAAGAGGTGGAAGGTGGAACCCTGAGGAACACCAGAAGAAGAGGAGAAAGGTGAGGACGACAAGCCAAAGAAGGAGACGACACAAGTGCGATCATTTAACAAGGAAGAGATCCAGGAAAGCAGATGTTCACGAATGCCATAATGCTTCAGTTTGACAAGAAGCAGCCTATGACTAACAGTGTCAAAAGCTTTGGCAAAATCAGTATAAATGACATCAACTTGATTATTGCTGTCAATTACAGAAGCGACTACATGAGTAAACTCGAGAAGGTTCGTAGAGGTGCTTCGACTTTTTACAAAGCCATGTTGTTGCGCTGCAAAGACACAGTAGGGGGTATCATCGATAAGATTGAAAACAAGGCGTTCCAAAATTTTGGAAATGCAAGGGAGAATGGAGTTGAGGATATAAACAATACCAATGTAGAGATAATGCTTGTCGAATAAGACTCTGAAGAATTGGTGATCCAAACGTTACTAAGAACTGGTCACGACGAGTTCACTTGAATGAACATTATGAATCGCGATAAGAGCACAGCCTCCTTTTGAAACACTAGTGTAAAGGTATTCGCGATCATTTCTATAGATGGTGCCATTGCTCTCAAGAATTTTTTATTTGTAAGTCGTTTAACCACGCTACAACGTCAAGAAAAAGTTTGTTTAATCTGCTTCTCATACCACCGCAATTGTGTTAGAGAAATCTTAGGCGAATAGAAGCATCTTTGTTGTTAGGTGTAATATTTCTTTTGGTCATCGTGTGATTTTCGTAATGGAGAATTATGTTGGAGTTGGCATAGGAGCGATAAGACAGAGGATCGTGATTCGAAGACATTCCAAGTTCTACACGGTAGCGATTAAATATAAATCTTTAACATTCAAGATCAGTTAAAAACATACAACGCTCAGGGCGACCCATGAAGGAAAAAGTCAATGAAATCCTTTCAAAAGTTGAAGATAGCTAAGAATTTGAATATTAATCAAAAACCAGTTTTAACATATATAATCTATAATCCCAAATCTATAGATTTTATTCAAATACACCGAAAATACTCCAACTTAGTTTGCAAAGAAGTATGAGCCTTGAAATTGCATCTTTCTGGAACAGCGTCGCACAAATATTTGATTTTAATTGTATAGCTTGATCAACCTTGAATCTCTTCGGGAAGGACAAAGCTCTTTTCAGCATTCCTTTCGAAGATTTGCAATCAGCAAAAAGCCCCAAATACAACCGTGCATTTTGGGCTGCTGTCAAACACTTACGATAATTACTTAGAAGTAGCAAGCCTCAATCAAGAATGACTTCGGCTTTGCGTCGGCTACAATAGCAACACCGTCTTTATCACTTAAATTTAAAGGTACAAAAACATTTATGAAGTTCTACATAAGAATGCAGGCTAATGGTTTATCGAGAGGTTCAGGTGACAATATTCTGTACCCATCAATTTGCAATCTGCAAACCAGACTTCTAACGAGCCGTGGTTCTGCGATTTATCTTCGCGTTCTTACACAAACGGAAGAGAAGAGCTACCCACTACCCACGGCGCAAGTTGATTTGAATAACCTCCACTTCCGTTTGTTACACTGCTGTCTAGATCCTTTTTAAACGCAAAAACCACTTCCGCCACTCCCGATTGAAGTTCAAGGCGGCCACTTAGCTCAGAGATTCTGACATCGCAGCCTTGGTTAAGTTGTATCGTCCTGTTTTTTTTACTGCTTTTTTCCAAAGTAAACCGTTTATGTATATCTTCCGCATGTGCTGAATTTTGCGGCTAGGAGATTTTTCCCGCGATAAATACTCATCTGAGTGAAATAGATACCGCAGCCGATCGTGAAGCAATAACACTTCAGATACGGAAGGTATTCTTCATTGATAATTATGAGTCCTTGGTGTCAGTCACCTGATTGCCGGATAACCTTGATCACCTTCCAATGACATATAAGCAAGCCACTATTACTAAGCTTTATTGCCTGGATAGTATCTTCAGGCGAAGAATGCTTGGCAAGGAACAATGCCAAAAATATTCGTTTCTTCGAAATTTGGTGCTTTTCTTTCAACGCCGACTTTGCGCCAGGCAACACTTCCCACAGTTTGCTTATTGCTAGCTTGTAAAAGTTCGCAGATTGTTGGTCTTCGTAAGCAATCAACCCCTGATCTTTGCTCAAGAGCATCTGTATTGGAGAATGAAGATGGCGCTGCTACGACCTCTGAGCTAGGTGGCTGCATTGATCTCCTGGATCTTGCATCGGAATGACCTAACATAGGTAAACTTGTAATAAAACTTTTAACGTGGATGGAAATTCTAAATTCATTAATTCTGAATAAAACGAAAAAAAAATCCATCTAAATTTCGAAAACTATCATACAAAATTTTCTTGGGTAAAGATATGCTTTACTTCAATGAGAAACGTGTTTTTTGCCAAAGTGTGTTTTGAAAATGTGCCAATGCGAAAAATGGGCAGCTACATAAATTCGAAAAATTTGCATTTCAAAGAACCTCATTCCAGCACTGCTAGTAAACAAACTTTTGATTAAACAATTTCAAAATACTGTTGTATTTTACCAAGCAAATAATTACCGGCTATACAAATAGTTATATTCGATATTTACTTTTTTGTTGCCGCCTTTGAAAAAGTATAACAACAAATAACTATTTAAAAAAATAAAATGTATGCAACTAAAATAAAAAAAAACACCTCAGCAAATACAAACATCTTTGATATTGGGGTTTTTTGAAATAACGTTTAACGTTTAACGTTTAACTTGCGCTAAATATAAAAGGTGAAAATTACACTTATTCGATTAGTATCAGTAGCGAAGTGAAAAGTAAGTTATCTGACATATATCCATCCTGTTTGATAAATTGCAATTAATGCATTGAAAAGTGTCCTTACAATAAAGTCCCACGTCAATCATGACTAGAATTGAAGTTGTTTTTGAATTCAAGTACTTTTAAATGTATTTTCGAGTTATAGCACTAAAACTAATTAAGTTCCTTTTAAAAAAAAGTCCACTTTCAAAACTATTTAAACCGTTAAAAACATATTTCATTAAACAATTATTTAAATTTCAGACAAGATGAAGTTATTTTTATTGCTTCTTGTGCTTTTTGCCGTTTCGGGCTGCATTGAGAGTTCAAAATTAAGAAATACTTTCGAAGAAGCAGATACTGGGGAGGAGGTGAGAAAACGCCGACAAGATGATGGCGGTGGTGATAATGGTAATGGTAATGGTGGTGGTGATAATGGTAATGGCGGTGGTAATGGCGGTGGTAATGGCGGTGGTAATGGCGGTGGTGATGGTGGTGGTGATGGCGGTGGTGGAGGAGGTGCAGCGACAACAACTACAGCGGCGACTACAGCTGCGACAACTGCAACTGCCAGTTCTACTGGACAACGCTTTCGACTCACAAATGTAAGTTTCAGGAATCTTAGCCTTAACAATAGAAACAACGGGGGAGGTCAACGCGTAGTCTACCGCCGTAATAACGTTCGTACTCTCGGCCTTCGTGCCGCTGTTGGTCGTCAAGTCCGTTTCATACCTCGTGGCAATCTTGTAAGGAGCAGTCGACTAATTGGAGTCAACCGGGGCATAATAGGAGGCGTAAGATCGGTAGGAGGCGTAAGATCGGTAGGAGGCGTAAGATCGATAGGACGCGTAAGATCGATAGGAGGCGTAAGATCGGTAGGAAGCGTAAGACCGATAGGACTCGTAAGATCGATTGGAAGCGTAAGATCGATAGGAGGCGTAAGACCGATAGGAGGCGTAAGATTTCTTAGGGCCCGATCTTTTAGGCCAGCAGGAGGGTTGTTTTTTGGATGATTCTGAAACAGTGCAGTAAAACAATAGCGTTCGGGTATTCAAATAATTTCATACAAATAATATATACAATATTTGAAGCCCAAATATAACTTTTATTTAGAAAAATTTCATACAATAAAAGCCTGTACCCTGTACAGGAATTCAGATAGAAAATTGGCACAGCAGATGAAAGTGCTATAGCTTAAAAATATCCAGCTGTGATATTTGCCTCACTTATTCTTCAATAAAATCAAAGCAGTTGAATTTAACTGATTTGATTTTTTCCCACATTTGGTTTCAAAACACTTGGTTTTTTCGCTCAAAGAACAATTTTTTGCTAAATTAGGTCTATTTATTTTAATTTCTTGATAGATATTGATATTTCGAGGGTCGTCTTCTAAAGCGTAATATTTTTCAGCAAATATCAGGACTTATAGAAGCAAAAGAATTGTTAATTAATCCATTCGGGTATTCAGTTTATACCATAATAAATAAAACAAATAAAGAAGATAATGTTGAAGAGGCGGAATGTCATAAGTATTTATTTAAAGGGGATTTCTACGACACAATAGTTTTCATGCAAAGAGGATAAGGTGAAATGTGAATCAAAAATAATATTTATGAGAAGCTACGTAATCAAGCTGTACGATTTTATAGGCAGCGGAATAAGGAAATAAACCGCATGAAGAATAAGGAGAAACTACCCATCGCGAATAAGGAGAAATACCCCATGAAGAATAAAGAGAAATACCCCGAGAATATCCCTTGCTAATAAATGGCTAAATTCCGGATGGGATTCAGTTCAATTTTTTAAATATGGCCAACAATTACGTAGAGTTTTCATTTCGTCCGAAAGAAAATCGAAGATCTTCATAATACTGAAAACATAATCTTTTACTTTTTTATTGGATGAAAATCTTTCTCCGTTGAAGTGGGATTTCACTTTAAGAAATTGAAAAGTTCAACGGGGCCAGATCGGATGAATACAATAGATGATTGATGATTTCGTACTGGACATGGTGCAATTTAGGCAATCCGCACACGGGTCGTTGAGCTATCGTCGTGGATGCGATATTTCTACACTTGGTCGTCACAACCTAGGTAAATCAATGGAGGACCGCTAACGGAGCGTCTGCCAATCGTTAAGAGTGAGAAGCGTAGTCGTTTCGTTTTGAGTGCGTTTCAAGCGTTGCGCATTGCTGACCTCAAGCCAAACGACTAGTCGTTTGCGCAAGTGCGATGGAAGACGGCAACGTACAGTTCGTGGGGGAGGGGGAAAAATGCCCCGAATTTTATGATTTTACGAAGCATACTGACGTTTCCTTGACGTCCCGTGTGCGGAAATGAAACGAGAATGACGACAATTGTTTTCTCGCAAGCTTCATGTGTGTCAAACTCATCTCTCACGCATCGCATGACTAACGACCCGTGTACGGAGTGCCTTAGCCTTCGAAACAGTGTACGTGTGGACAAGAGCGTTCATGCGATAAAACCGAATTTTACTTTTTCGCAAATCAGGGCGTTTTTTGGTTGCAGGGTATCCAAATGGTCCAATAATTATGTGTAGTAGGTACTCTCCACTTTTCGTCTTTTTTTTCTAGAAAGTAAATACTGAGAATTTGCAACCCAGAAAACAGTCACCATTATTTTCCCCGCCTTCTTTGGAGCCGATTCTACCCTCTAGCTCGTTTCGTTCGCGTATGCTAATAGACCCACATTTCTTCAGCTGTTCCAAATCGCCTCAAGAGATCAATTTTTGATGTCTGCCGTACCGTTCAAGACACATAGTTGGCATGACGGCTCGTTTGCGTTTCTGGTTAGCAGTGGGCAGGCGTTGCGCCCAAAGATCACTTAATTTTCTCATATCCAAACCAAATTTGAAGGCATATAGTCTTAACAAACTAACATATTTTAACACTTAAAACCGAATACAGGATTCTTTCAATGTTTTTGTCCACGTTCGTCATTAAAAACGTGTGTATGGCCAGCCAATGTTTTACGGTATTGCATTACACTCGGAACTGAAATTACTTCATGATTGACAATGTGTTTGGCACGTCAACTTCAACGGGCTGCCACAAAGAAACTGTTGTGCAATGAATAGCAATGGAAATACTATCAACGTTGGAAAGCGCCATCTATATTATGGCTATGTGAGCTTCTTTTTGTGACCCTGTCTAGTCAAGCGGTCTAAAGAATATTTTTACGAAAATGTATACTGACATACTCTAATAACGAAATATTTGTACGAATATGATATGTCGACTATTATTTCGAGTGTATGAATATATTCGAATTGCGTAAATGACGTGTCGATGGCATTATTAATTGAATTCATTCCGCAGGTGTCGAAATGTCGCGATGATCGCTATGTGGTTGCATAAATGTTTTGACATTTAGTGTTATAGTGTATAGTGCATACAACAAACAATACTTCCGATCATTTGCCCAAGAAACGGAAAAGCAAAAAACATTTAACTTGGTTTCGGAAAAATTTCGGCAATACTATAATAATGGTGCGACAAATTATCATCTTCTCTCACCCCAGTATAGCAATAAAAAAGATGAAAGCCAGCTTCTTTATCGCAATTTGAAATGACGGGACATGCTACCAACTGATATTTTTGGAGCTTCCAAATAAGCATTTACAGTTGTATCTTTGTACAACTCTAATAGTAAGTACAGTCCACTACTAAGTGAATTTGACAGTTTTGGGACTTTTATTGAGGAATTTCAGAAATAAGTTTAGTGGATACTCTCAGATAAATACACTACATTCTACACACAATCCACAACTCTGCAAAAACACTCCATGTTGCCATATTTGCAACAAAATCAATACATTATTTCATTTCATTTATTTAAAGCTATTACTGTTGACAGAGTTTTAACAATTCGGTTACACTTAGAGGTTGGAAATTGAAAAATTTCTTTGCAGCTATAATTTTATGAACTGTGCCGAGCAATTTGTTTGATAATTCAGTTTGTGATGTAGTAAATGCAAGGAAAACAGTGAAAAACCTTGTTTGATTACCGATGCTTAGCCTAACTTAGACTAACTTAAACTAGTTTCGACTTAAATTACTTTGCCTAAAGCAATTAATAGAGTGAACTAATAAACGGATTGGTGATGCCTTGGCAGTTATTTACGAATGAAGAAGCTCTTTTTGAGACCAACGTTAATATGGTGCTAGTTTTGGCAAGTTTGTGGATATGTGCTGTTGAATGGTAGAACGGTTTATCTAATATAAGTCTCAGGCATTTGTTTTGGGCTATCTGAGCTCATTTTTTATGAATCTTTGCACATTGCCCCCATATTGAATTACATGCTTAAATACTAGGATCTTTTTGTGTACGTTAAGTTTTGATTTCCTATTATTTAGGGGATACAGCGCGTAAATGACATTGGACACTTTAGAGCAAACATTTTCTACATGATGCTTAAAGAGTAGTTTTTTTTATCGAGGGTAACTCCTAGATATGCAATTGTTTCGGACCAATCAATAACAGTTTCCCCTAAATGTATTCCTTGAGCTAGCAAATGGTAGATTATCCTCTTACGAGTCAAGAATATGGCTTTAGTTTTTTGAGGGTTCAGTTTTATTTTCCACATGTTGCACTATCTAAGCATGCTCTCTAGGTATTCTTCTAAGCTTTGAATGATTTTCGAGGGATCTAAGGACCTTGTTAGTATACACGTGCCATCTGCGAACACAGCTAGGTTACAGGATGATTAGGTATGTCGGATGTATATATGTTATGCAGTAGTGGACTCAGACATGACCCTTGTGATACTCCGGCAGGAATATCGTGCGGTTTGGACTGTTTGCCATTTATTGCCACTGAGAAGATTCTTTTACTGAAAAATGATAGAACTAGTTTGACCAAGTATTGAGGAAACGACCACTGTATCATTTTCTAGATAAGACTGTCATGTGATACTGAGTCGAATGCCTTTTCGACATCTAATGTAGCCAAGCTAACCGATTCTTTGGCACGAAAAGAATCTTTGATATATTTTGTGGCCCTGAATAATTGGTGGCTTGTTGAGTGTTTCGCTCTAAATCCGAATTGAATATTAGGTATTAAAGCATTGGCATCTGTAAAATTAGTAATCGTCTTTAAGATTACTTTCTCAAACAATTTACCTAGGCTTGGTAAGAGACTTATTGGTCGATAATTGGTCGGAGTGTGTGGATCTTTTCCAGGTTTAAGTATCGATATAGCAATAGCACTTTTCCATACTGTGGGGAAATATTCTAATTTTAAGCATGCATTAAAGATTTTAGTAATAAATACTATACCTTTCCTAGGTAAATTTTTTAAGATTAAGTTAAAAATATATTAGCAAGAAGAGGAAAAAAAATTAATCTTGGTCCTCGACAGCCACCATCCGGGCACTTACCCAGCCAGATTTGAAAGAGTGCCCCGCTAGCTGAGCCAGCTTGCTCGAAGTCTATTTGCGTCCCGTCAGCCAGCGGGATTTTATCGGGTGCTCCGCTGTCTGCCCTTACTAGTGCAACACCTGGCAGTTGCATGCGCGCAATTAGTTCTCCATTCTAACTAATGTTCTCCATTCTTGTCCGTTTCCTAACTTTGCGGCCCGATCCCGATGTTCCTCTGGCAGTTGCTACAGTTGACAAGTGCAAATTTGGTGTGGTGTTTTACAGTATAGTGTTGAACGTGTGGCGCAAGGAAAAAAAATTGGTGGACAGCCTGAGCTAGGCTCGAAGATACGCCTAATGTTATACTTTTCTCTCATCGTATTTCGGAAACAAATGTCTGTGCGGCTTTCTGTGCTCAACCATGGAATAGGCATTCGTAAACGTGAAGCACATTTTTTTTCTTGCTTGTGTGTCTGATGGAACTGTCGAATTCTTTGATTTTGTAATGATGAACTTTTGCCGGTAAAATGCGAAGCATTAAAAACAACTGCATGAGGGCTGAGAATATATTTCTACGCCCTTAACCTTATGAACTTCTACTAGTTAGTTTTCCGCATGAATTTGAAGTACTGATGTAAGTTTATCCCATTTGCTGGAATTTATTGCTTTTCTGTGCAGCTGTCATCCCAGCAGCTGCTTTTTACTCGCTTTCGAGTAATAATAGTTGTTTTAGTAAAATTGTAGTTACTTAAAATAGCTCCAATGGATGTATCAACACACGAGTAAACTGTATGCTATTTTGTACATTAACAAGAGCAACTGGCTGTTGTTGTTATTCTTTCGATGAGGCAGATGACAATCGTGTTGAGGACATCGACCAAACATTCCTCCGAATGAACGAAAATTTAGTAAACGATGAATTGCACTTTGCCTTAATTTGGCGGTCTCACCGCTTCGGGGTCACGGTGGTTGTGGGTTTTGTGTGGGGCTTTGATCACGCGCACTCATCGTGACCTGGCGGCGCGAAGCCGTAACCATCCACTAATTTAAATACGTGTATAGTTTTTTCCCTTTTATCTCTAACTACATCGATATTTACATGTATCTTTTCTTTATTTCTAACTACATTTATATTTACAGGTGTATTTTCTTTTTTACTAACTACGTTTTGCATTTACATTTATATATATTTTCTTGCTACTCCAGCCGAACCAAAACAATTCTTTTACACTATTTGCGAAATCACTCTTTTGGATGTGGATCATTTTACTGATTTCGATGTTACCTTCGATTAGAAGCCTAATTTTGATATTCATATTCACACAAAAGGCTTGACGGATCGTTGGTTTTATTATACGTGTTTGCGACAATTCCTTTGACATTTCTACTTGTGTTCGTCTTTTCCTTTTCCTTGTTCGTTCGATCCTTAGTGTTGGGTCTTCGTTTCTGTTATTCGTCTGAGGCGGTTAAATCTGTCTAGAGAAGGTTCAAACTACAATATTGTTCTTACAGTGAACGTTTATCAACGCTTAATATTCCTTGCCTTGATCGGCGCAAAACTTACGTTGATGAATCTTTTCTTTTCAAAGCTTGTCGCGGTTATTTATGTTCATCTTTGGTGTGTGTTTTTACGAAACGTCATCTTATCAGATCAACAACTGAAGTTAATTTTCACTCGCCTGTTTTGTGTTAACTGAGGGCGCTCACAGTGTCTATTGGACCTTTCAAAAGTTTAGTTTGTAGTGCACTTTTTTTGCTCACTGGAAAAATATGTTTGGCATTCATTGTATTTGGTTACATCTTTAATCTTATTAACCTCAATTTTTACTTTTACTGAATTCTAATTTTGTACTTTTATTCTTATTTTGCATTTTAATTTTTTACTCATATTTTTTATACTATTTTATTTATTTGGTAAGTAGGCGTCTTGCCTGTTAAATGAATTTTTCTGAATAAATTAATACATTACTAAATATGTTACCTATCTGGTTCAGCGTTGATTGGTTCTGCAAATCTATTCACTCACTATGAACTAAGTTTAAACTTTAAATTTCATAACAGTATATCTTAGCGTAAAAATCGCAAAATTTACCTGAACTGGCAGCCCTACTCTATGCTTGCAATCATAAGCCTATCAAATCTGTTTTACATTAATATAAACCTACTGTGTGAAATTCGTTTCAATCTGTTGTAGCACATAAAGGTTTTATTTTTAAGAGTTATTTCAAGAGAGCAGAACAGCCACAGGGTTGCCAGCGTATCAAACTTCCGTAAGACCTGGTCCTGTTAAAAACAAAGCCAACTTGCGGATTTCAATTAAATCTGATTATTAGGCCGTGAGTTACTCTGGCCACAAGTTTAGGGTTATAAAATAAAAAGTAATGTGGCCAAGAGTTACCAGGTCTGTGTGATAAGGAGTTTCAAAGACTATTAATACAAATTAATGAATCGTTGGCATTTTTTCAGGAAAGTCGCTGTTTTGAAAGATTTTCGTTTACATATCTGCCGTAACTACCTGGTTGCCCCTACATTCATCAAAAAGCAACCAAGTGTATGTCTTATGCCCATCAATGTGTCCCTTAAAATTGATAATGAGCTGACGATTCTGTGGTAAACCACCTTAATCCAAAGTTTTGCAGTTTTCCTTTGCCTACTTTTAGGCACTTAGCACCCGCATGGAGTCAAGAATTTCCGAAAATTACCACAATCAAGATAGAAATTGACCGATTTTCATTTTTTAATTTTTTTCTAAAAATCTTGCCCTGGTTTTTTTTTTGAAAAAAATAATGACAGAAAAATATCCGCTTTCGCCAAAGCGTTAAAGATATTTTATTTTGAATTAAAAATCCCTTACAACGCATTCATACCAACATTTCTTGCAAGTTTCACAACTATCATATTAAGTAATCAGAAGAAAAACAAACTGAAATTGAGACAAACAACACCGAAAATCAGTCAAAATACAAAATTTTCACGCTCAAGATTCATTTTTTTTCGCTAATGTTGATTTCTCTCATTCAAAAGTATTCGAAGTAATTAAATTTCTTTACGCAAAACACTATTAAATTTTTAATTTTTCATAAATCTCATTAAATATTTTTTTTTAATTAGTAGTAGAGCCCAAAATATCTTACTTTCCTTAATTCTAATTACTCATAATGCAACCAACTCGATTGAACATAATTTATTCATTCGTTATGCTATACGGGCTCTTATTGTACATTTGCATTTTATCACTTTAAAACTCGTATAAATTAGCGTAAATACTCCACTTAAAAACAATTATGAAAATATGCATAGCACAAGTTCATTATCCTCATTTCTAATAAAAGCTTTAATCATCCAACTAAGATGTTGCTTAGCTGCATATCTATCAAAAATTAAATGTATCTCGTATGCTTTCATTCAAACAGTTTTTTTACGGCCAACTGAGGAAGTCATTTCGTCTCAGCAATAGCATAAACGCAGCTTAGAATTAGTTACAGCTTCATAATTGACATCGTTATTACTAGCATGCTGACAGTCATCATCTTCATTGACACAACCACATTCACATATGGTTGCAGATGGTAATTATTCCGATTCTACACTCATATGCATGAAATATGATGACTAAGAAGATGACATAAAACTTTTTCTGGCGCATCTTTTGTTCATTCTTGACGCCTTCGATCATTTTATGTGGATTTCAAATTAATAAAGCATAGCAAATGCATACGACTAATAAATTTCGAAATTTATATTTTATTGTGTTCGAAACGAATATGAACAGTTTTTCAGAATTTATTTCATAGACAGCAAAGAAAAATCCTGGTGGAGCAATAATAATCAAAGACAACGCCCACTCTCCGTCCTCACTTGTCTCGGAAAAGATATGAATTTGAATCTTGCGAGACCCATGCAAAGAAAATAACATAAATCTGTATGAGCGTAGCATATCAATTTTTGCCACATCCAGCCCAGCCCTCAGTGATTTTAGCTTTCATCGAGACATCAATCAAAGTATCAAAGGTAGTAAACCGACAATGGGTGCTGCGTCAATTGCGGGTTGAAATACGAAATGATACAATCGAATAATGTTGAAATTTGATTTTTGGTTGAATTGAAGATTTATCACTATCATTAGTGGTGTGGAGTTGGTTAGACTTCGTTTAGAAGTTATCTGATACGATCAACGTCACAGTTATTCAGGGTTAAGAAAAATTGGGTTTATAACTCTGAAAACTGTAAAACTCACCATTTCCTCTCCTAATCGAATCGGCTCAATGAATCTTTTAACAATAAATTAAGTGAAACACTAAAGCCTTTCCAGCCACTTTAATATTCAAATTCGATAAAGATCATATCATTGAAAACAAATTCAATTCTATTCACATCATCGATGCAAAAAAGTTCTTTGACCTATTTCGCTGGATATTTTTGCCTGTTGACATCATGGTCATTCAGCTGAAAAACAAAATAAACTTGAAACCAGCCTGCAACTTGAGCAATCCACGATCGTAAAGAATACCATGATCTTTCCCATGTTCCTTTACCAAAGATCATCATTGTCGTCATCGCCGCATTGGCCACCACTAGCATCTGCAGCTATGCTGTATCATCTATCTATCTTTGCATAGAAGTGGCAGATTTATTTTTAAATGTTTGCGAGACCAGCATAGAATGTGCTAAATTTGAATTTATTTCAATAATCTTACGATATGGCCGGTGGTGCCCACTTGTGAGAAGTGTGTTTTGAAATAAGTTTTCATAAAACCTGGCGTCGTCGTCGCTTCGGACAAGGAAGAAAATGTTGGATCAGCAAGGCCGCTAGCCTCAGCTATCACTCAGAAGTGGACTCAGAAGTGGCTTATGTGAATAGCATTGGATTGGATTGACCTAATTTCGTTTGGAAATTCTTTCAGCTAGCGAAGGTCTTTTGTTTTGATTGGTAATTAAGTAGCTTATCGCAAGCTATTAAGCGCGAGTCTATTAAGTAGTAGAATTTATTGACTTTGAAGTTTGGTCGGATCGTAAAATTGTGATGGATTGCAGATGGCGGTGTTTAGTTCGAAGGTCTCCTAACATGGATTAATTGGAATTTGTCAATTATGTTTTATTAAGTGAGATTGAGTAATCATCGACAGAAATCTTAGTAAAAAAGACTTAGTAACTTTATTTAGTAATTATAGTGAATCCAATCAACTTTACAGAAAACAATCAAATGTAATGCATCAAACTGTTTTTTTGTTGCTGCTGAAAATATGGTAATTAATTTAGGCTTGAGTTTGTAGCCGTACTTACAGTATTTTATGTCTGTGAAAATGATAGAAATGATATCAAAAAAAGGCATGCATTAAAAATACTGACTCTGTCACGCAAGGGTTTCTAACTACTTGTTGATTTACGATAAAACAACAATAATCGAATTTAGAAAACCAAAAGCCACAATAATCAAAACAATATGAGAGAGCCATCAATCAAAATTGTATTATCATAGCAAACATGGAGCCATATTTGGAAAAAAAAACTTTCGAACTTATTAAATATCGACAGGATTTCTTTAGGATTAATTATGCAATTGCCATAGTTATTTAAATTAAAAGGGTGCAATTCTCAGCGCAACAACAAGAAGCTACGAAGAAGCTACGCTTTAAAATTTTCCTCAGCAACTCAAAAAGTAAGGCTAATTTTAACATCACTCGGATTAATATAATAAACTGAGTATTTAACCTCAGCAGCCACATGGAGAGTGTCTACTATTAGCTGTCTTTAGAATAAAAAAAAACAAAGTCGAAAAAGTCAAACATTTTGATTCCACTATAGTACATATTTAAGTAGACCAATTATTTCCGCGAAAACCTTAGCATAATACAAAGTCAAATATACCAAATTTTCGTTCCTAGTAGCTGCTAGTGTAATTTGTAAATTAAATGTGTGAGCTGTGGCGAGAAGCAAAATAATTCAAAATGAAAGAGTAACGAAACTTAACGGCGACAAATGCTTTTTGGAACAATCACAACGCTAAAAATCTGGATATAAAATAAAATATCTACATAAATTACTAGGTTTCGAAAAGTTATTGCACTGGGAAATAGTTCACTTTCAAAACTTATAAATATGCTTAAATATTTTCAAAAGTTTTTAATTTTTAGCCTAGCATATTTACGCCGCGTCCACATTGGCCATGGGAGATGGCATAACATTCGATTTGCCATGGAAATGGAAAATGAAGACAGTAAATGGCATGACATATTTGATGGCATGCCATAAATGTCAAGCTATATGGCAAGACATTTGCATAGCCATGAGCATGGCCATATTCTGACAGTTTTTCATTTTGAAAATGGCGATGTCGAGGGAAATAGTGTTACGAATCTTAAATGAATACAAAAAAAAGATTGCTAATGTAATTATATGTTCGCCTCTTCCTCAATTTGCGTCTTACCTCACATTCTGCTTTCTCTAACCTTTGCAGTGCTTTCAAATACCGGATAGCGCGCACATGTTGACGGCTGAGCGACATTTTTAAAATGATATGGCATGACATGCCGCTGCCCAGGCCGCAGATGACATGCCATAAACTGACAATCGTTGGCATCGCATATGGCAGAGCTCATGGCCAATGTGGACTCTAGGTTAATAACCAAAGAAACAAAGTTGTCATTTTGCGGCGTGACTGTTTTGGCCTGGAAGCTCATATTTGTTTTATTATAGGAATTTCTATAAATTAAATATCAAGCAATAGATAGTAAAAAACTAAATAATTAATAAATAAAGAAAGAACTATGTTTGTGCAATATCTGGGGGATCAATGGCAATATTTTAACTTAAAAGTAGCTTAAACTACGATAAAGTCTACTTTATAACTAATTATTACCTAACTAGCTTGGACTATTGTAACACAGTTCAGGTTCGCGCATGCTACTTTAGTTTTTTCTGAAACTATATACGGAATTTCAGGCTCAAAACATCCTGAGGTTTATTCGCACTATTCAATTTACTACACCAACTATACCAAATTAACTGCACTTTACTTTTTTCTTTTAACAGTGGCTGCTAATGATATCTTTCACTCATATTTCACCGCAGCTTTTATTGGAAATTCTAGCGGAAATTCTCTTTATTTTTAGCATCCGATCGAGCTCTGTTGTTGTAGAGCAAAATGTATATATTTCTGCTTTGAAGGCAAGTATAGCATATGCTTCTGTATGTTTGTTTGCTTTGAATTTCTTAAGCCCCGGAGGGTAACACAAAGAAGAAAAATTCTCAAGAATTTTAAAGCTCTTGACAATATTCGAAAAACAAACATCCCCACTGGCTCAAAATTAGTCTATACACGTTGCTCTAGTACTTTTGTGTTCTATTTTGACATTCTACTCCATTTAAATGACGAACATGCTTTTGAAAAACACAAATTCGACGGAGCTTTCAATATTCAATTTAAAATGAAAAAAATACTGTTTCAACCAGTTAAAAATTTTTAATCAGGTTCGAAGTCAGATATTTAGTCAAATTTTCTTAGGAAGACACAAACACTTTACAGCTTTTTCAAAGTAAAAGATAGAGTAAATTCGCAAGTATTACGAGGCAGTTCACCACATCAAGGAATGCATAGGGACCTTGACTACCAATAAATTGGTTCGAAGGCTAATCATGCCATCGTTTAAGCCAAATTTTCGCAAATCCAGAAGGAAAATATTAACTCTGTAGGCCTTCAATATAGTATAATTTAATATTTAGGAAACGGACGATCTACCTAACTTCGCTGACTTACTATTCAAATTCGATTAAATTAGGTTTAATCTACTGTTAGCTAAGGTGTTGAAACAATGAGTACTCAAACATTATCTGCATGGATAGTACGTATTTGTGTGTAAGGATTTCGCGATGATAGTGCCTTGAGTGACTAACAAAGTTTTACCAGGTACCAGGACATTATCAAAGACACACAGAACTTACAAAAGTCTTACTTAATGTGATAGCTGGTCGCCGCCAAATTTCATAGAAAACAATCTTAGTACTTGTACTTTTGTCTCAGCTCTAACTCAATATTATTTTTCCCGTTATTTTGTATTGGTTTTGTAATATAGATAATAGTTTTATAATACAGACATTTTAAGAAAAACTTATCAGTGGCACAATGAGCTTGGTTCATAGAAAACAATAAGAAAATAGAAATAAAAACTTTATAAATGATTCTAAAATTATTTTTTATATTCTTGAACAGTAAAATTGCAGTTTTTACTAGCATATTACAAAAGCAATAAAAAAACGAGAATAACTATGGAGAGGACGCTGAGAAAAAGGTACGTAAAGGTCGATAGTTTTTTATGGGATTGGGGGGGGGGGGGGGGGGGGCGAACAGTCGCCACCTTAAAGAATCAAGACACTACGAGTCAAAACCCTTTAGCGACAGCAGTATTGGGTAGGGACACGCTAGGTCAACCAAAGATATCAAGAGACCGTAGCAAATGGGCAGGAGTAGAATCTGCAAATGGGCACAGTAGCGCTTGGTATCTACATCGACCGATCGAAAACAGCTGCAGGAGTAGGTAGGTGCTGCAGCAAGCTCTGCATACCTTGATATAGAGCATCTTTTAGTCTTCCTTATCACTTCAGTATTATTCAGGCGGAGGTCTTGGCGATTCGAAAAGTCGCAGAACTAAAACACGTAAAGGATACTACAGGTGTTCTATTACACGTTAAGGATACTACAAAGTTCAACAATTTCAAGCTGCGATAAAAGATCCGATGTCTCACACACATATATTGGAGTGGGTACTCAACTCTATTCACATCAGGAACTGGCTAGGCAACAACAGAAAAGTCACAATCTACTGGGTGCCCGGACATAAGAGCGCTATTAGAATGAAAAAATGTATGCGTTAGCCGAGGATGTGGCCAGTTTTCCACTAGTTAGATCGGGAGACATGCAAATTCTTACCTTACGTGCGAAGTACTTGATCGGCTCTCATATGATGCAGGTTACCAGCAGCTCAGAACTCAACAATAACTGAAATCATCTAGGCGCAGGCTGTACAATCTCGCAGCCACTAAATGCTCACTTGCATTAGCCTAAACTGTCCGCAAACAGCCGGTCAACATCATTACTAGTCACCATCTTCTACCAGCATATGCCATGAAAGCTTGATTTTAATCCACTGACGCCTGTAAGAAGTGCCAGAAGCCAGATGTCTCAGAAACAATTGCCATTTGGCGCTGAAGGAAACTAGGCAGCGCTATTTTGGTGAACCCTACCTGGTCGACAACACGCAAGTGGTGGAGCAGAAGGTCAAGACCGTCTTTCAATTTGCAAAAAAGTCTGGGACCTTGGATGACCACTTGGACTGGGCCTTTAAGCTCTAGGTTTTCTTAACTAGCATCGCTACGGACTAATAAGTCTTTGCGTGACTTTTTGTCAGCCGGAGAAACCTAATTTCCACAAAGACAAGATTTTTCAATCGACTCGTGCAAGTGATGAAATTGGAACTTCGAGATCCTCCGATGGAATGGCGCTGCAGCATTTTAAAATTAACTCAGGGTTTTGCAGGCTACCTCGACTATGACCTTTAATCTTTATGGTTAATTCTGAATAAGGAAAATATGCACCCGTTTCATTTCTATGAGTGCTTTATCAAGTAGGACTGAGCTGAAAATGTTATTGACAATATCCACAACAATCGGTTTTGGGCCTTGGAAAACCCATGAGAGACAAAACTTATTGAACGGATCATATTTGGCCGTTTCGTCTGTCTGATGAATTTGCATATAGCTGGCTATTTTTATTTTTCATCGTGAAATTACCACATTTACTTGAAAATACACTAGCTCTTACACGAATGTGTTGCTGGTAGTTTTTGGACAAGAAGTAACGAATAGATTTGATCTTAGAAGATTGGTTGGTTTCAGTGGTCTCATTATGCAGCCCTCTTGGTCTTGCTTTTTTATTGCACTTGGCTTTTCTATACGGAGCAGTCGGCATCAAATAGTAGGTGCATCTAGCAGCATTAATCTAACCATAATCGTTATTGAGTGAAATTCGATTATAAATACTACTGAAAAAACTAGGCCAGCCTTTGTTGCAGAAGGAGAACGATTCACAGCTTTGTTAGTGCTTTCATCAACATTTCTATCTTTTGGAATATTTAAAAAAAAAATAAATCAAACTTATCTAAAGTCCATTTGTTTATTACTTAACAAAAATATGTAAACTGAGACAGAATATGTATTTAATAGCCCCCGGAAATCGAAAAATTAATAATTTTTTTAAAACCATTCTTTGGTATTAAATCATGGATTTATTTCATGTACAATTGTTTTTATTTTTCGAGCAATGGATGGATATTGTCAATGTATTTCAAAAACACAGTTGGCACAATTTGATGATTCTCGATGAAAAACTTGTTGAAGCCTGCGAATTGGTTTAAATGTTTTCATTCATCTGTGAAAATTTTTTTTTAGGCGGTGAAGATTGTTTTATACTCCTAAAGTTTGCAAATTAGGATAAATTTTTTTGTATCAAAGCAGCTATTATGATCAATCTTTCGAACAGAGATGTAAACGTTAAATACATGTTCACAAAATTCCATTAATAAAATGTAATCATTTTTCTCAGCTATAAGATTCGATTTAGAAACTTCCGATAAGAAAATCATTCACTCTCAAGTTGAATGCGAAAGTTAGCACTCGTTAAACAATGAAAAATGCATACTAATTGACTGCTTGTCCGTTTTTTGATGACAAAATGACTTATTCAAAGTAAACTTTGAATAATTTTCATAGATGAAAAAATCAATTTTCTACCACCGGTTGTTTTCAATGAATGCCAATGAACATTCAAAGAAATCGATGGACGATGATTAAATGTAAATGCAAATGCAACGCATATGACTTTGACTTCTTTGATTTTCACGTAGCCCTGTGGTGACACCAAAGACGGTGGAATTCATAATTTTTCATTTTAATCACTGCAGGGTTATGATTGCATTGATTATAGTCATAAGTATGTACGATAAATGATGTAGAAGTTTACCGCCATACCGCTACTTGTCTTTCACTTTCACATTTTGTATGATTTCATGACCATGATATGCTAATCAAGAGGATTTAAAGAAACGCTACTATGGATTGTTGTCATTCATCATTGTCATAATCAATCTTGGAATGCAATATCGTAGTGAGTTTTTGAATTTTGATCATCGTTTGATTAGAGGTTTATCTGAAATCGTGTCTTATTATGTTTATTTATCGCAGAAGACAAAAGATTAACGTTTATTTTTATTAATTTGATTATGGCATTCACCTTTTTGTATTTTTCAAATCAACACTCATTCTCAAATTCAACTGAAGTTATTCAGTTTTGTAAAGATTATGGCCACGTGTATAATTTGCTAATCTATTTCGAAAAAAAAACTCCAGCGCACTTGAACCGCCAGAAATACTAATGTTCGATGAATCGATGAAGAATCGTACAGATTTTGAGTGCATATTCTACAACACGTGCCTCAACCTGTTTCGAATACAAAATCACTTTGATGTTAACAATGCATTTAAACTCATAGGGTGGAAAGGATTTCAGGAATTTAGGAAAGCCAAGCACTGCAAAACTTTCAATCCAGCATAACACAACATAAACAAAGAAAATGCTTAGTGCTTGCAACACTTTACCAGCACTGCAACCAAAAGTCTCCCACAATTGCCTCACGAAAGTTACAAGGATAGAAATATGTTTAGAGAAAAAAAAACAAAAGATGTTTGGAACCAAAAAAATTTTAGAACTTAGCAAATTTAAACATTGATAACTTATTTTCATTGTAAATGTTCGCGATATGAATACTTAATGTAAGCATTTATTATGTAAGCATGTAAGCATTTATACAAAAAACGCCTCGCACTGGCAACTCTTTGCTAGCATCAAAGCCAAAAATATATCACTCCTGCTTCAAATTACAATCAACCTACTCTGCGAATTGCGTTTTGATCCGATGACTGCATTGGAAGTTACAGGGGTACAAAGAAATTTAGGACTACCAGTCGCAAAAGTATTGAAATTTTCGAAAACTTAATATTTGTTGTTTATTGTCACTACAAGATCATTACCGTAAAGATATTGCAAATAAATACAAAACCAACAATAGCTGGCAACCCTACAATGTTTTTTTTCACCAGATTCTATCTGAACATTGCCTATAATAAGTTCCATATATCATATGAAATTTGTTTTGATTTCATCACTGCACTGGAAGTTATATGGCAAAAAGATTTGTTCTCCTGAGCGAATTTTCAAAACTCAAGACACCAATATTACCATAGCGGGCAGCACGAACCAAATTTTTCAACCAAATTTCTACCAAACACGGCTTAGAGTAAGGTTCAGCTACTGTGTCAATTTCATAATAATCAGAATTCATACGGCAAGAAGCAGTTTCTTTCTTTATAATTTTTCAAGATGGCACCACTGGCGCAGAGTTACCCGCATTTCAAAATCGCTCCTATCAGACCTGGTCCTACTCAATACCAATACATTCTGTGAATTCCATTTGTATCAGGTAATTGGGTCGTGAGTTCTCGTGAACAGAAGTTTTTAATGATTAAAATATAGGTAAATTGAAGGAGGGTTACCGTTCTTGTCCGATGTGAAATTTCAAAAGTTTTCCTTTGCTTGCATAGACAAAGCATAAGATTTCTACATGAGTTGGTTTTCACTGTAAAAACGAAAAGTTTTCAGGAGACTCGATGGTTTGAAGGTTTTCACTTTAAATACCTGCCGTAGCTGCAGGGTTGCCAGTACGTTCATAAAAAACGACACCAGTCCACAACTTGGTAACCAACAATATGTCCTGTAAGTTTCATAATGATTTGATAATCTGCTCTTATGTTATCGCATTTCAAAAATTTTCAAATTTTCCCAATCTCATTTTAGGCGTCTAGCGCACACATATGGTTAAAAATTTCAAAAATAATATCTTATTTACATTTAAAACACATTCAAAATTTATTCCATAAACTTTATTTTTGCGAAAGTTATTTGTTGACAGAAAATTATGTATATTATAAATATCACTCAAATGGCCACCGTCGCCAAAGGGTTAAAGATCATTAACTTTCTGTGAAGCCTGGCACTATTCTGCATATACACTAATGTATCCTAAAAATTTCAGTTCAATCAAAATTTTCACTATTTCACAGGCTGCATATATATATATATATATATATATATATATATATATATATATATATATATATATATATATATATATATATATATATATATATATATATATATATATATATATATATACATAGAAATATGAATTTTTGGCCAAAGTGATTTTAATACTTATGTTCTTCTTCGAACTTAAGTAAAAAGAATTATAAAAATATTGCACAAGATCAAAGCGAACGTTGGATTTTTCAATCTAAATTCAAACTTGAAATTTTGCATCTGCAAAGCATGGACCATATAAATCAAACAAGTTTTTATTTCATTATCCATGCCTAGGAATCCAAGCGAATTATGTTGGTACAAAGTTATGTTTCGAAAACAGAATCGCAGAGCTTCGATTTTGTTTGAAATAATATCTTTATGTTAAATATTTTTTAAATATTTTTTTTGTTGTTGTGTAAGTTATTTTTACTAAATTTTAATAAAGAGTGATTCGACAAAAATAATCACACAAACGATGTTTGCCACTCCAGTTTTTGAATAAGTAAAGTTTTGGTGAAAATAAATTCAATATTTAAACAAGTTAAGTACACGCCCAACAAGACCATTTTAGCACATTTGTGACAATTATTTCAACTTAAAGAAATCCGATCCATTTTCCGACAACACAATTTTTTTCGTAACTTATCATCACGACAATCATTGCACATACATACGTACATATTTCTTTTGCAGGTGTCTCTTCATCACCAAGAATTGCTACTCTCCCCTTTTGGGGTTTCAGAAGAAAGATGCATTTGTCCCCTTGAAATTATGACGACATGAAGATTCAGATTTTGCGGTGGCTTCTGCGAAACGTTCATATCAATTACAATCGTTGTATTGAGATTGATCCTGAAAGCAGCACCGTCATTCTTTTGCGATTCGAGTTTTTTTTTTTTTGAAAGAAAAAATGTACGATATTTTGTGGTGAGATCACAGAGTTTATTCGAAAAGGGGAGACACTTAAAAGTTTCGCAAACTGGTTTGTGAGGATTTTGTGGCAGAGTGATTTGGTGTGGCAATGAACAAGCAGATGGTTTTATAGGGCTTCTGAATGTTTGCTAATAGTCATCAGGCATCTGCTGCTGGTGAATTAAATGCAAATACGATTGCCTTGATAGCATCTGCCTGTCATGACTGTGGATAAATTGGAAGATGAAAATAAGACGAGTGCGGTTCGTCAAATACAGATGTTTGTCGATTTGAAAACATTTATTTCAATGAAACCTGCTGTAGAATGGGATCACTGTTTTTTGGTTTGCATCTTTTATTATAACCACTCCCAATTCAGTGTATGTATATCAGCTTGATGAGCATAAACTGAAATAATTTCTAGATAAAGATCTGTGAAGCTGGGATTTTTGTACTTACTTTCATTTTAGTAATTTAAAAGAATGTTTATCTATTCATAATTCTTCTTCTTCTTGAAAAGCGGCATATTTTCACATTTTAAGAAAAGGTTGAAAGAATAAAGAGGAAAAACAAAGAGGAAAAAAAAGAGCATGTGCTACATTAGAGCAGCTTTTGATTTTCAAATCAATAGACTAATTGTCATTGGCACAATTATCAACAGGTTTACGTGAAATGCATGAGTCAATACCTGACTAATGGAAATCGACAATTTGCATGCGACAATGGCCGATACTAAAAAATTAAATTAAATTTAGTAGCATGAATTGAAAGTACAAACAGGAACAACAACCACTTATTAAACATTTTCAATCCTGACCATTAAAATTTCAATAAGCAGCCCTGGGGAGATTTTCACAAAATGAAACAGCCCAAACTTTTCCTTAAGAGGAGTTGGTCAGCAGCCAAAAGAGCCAATAGGATGAAATATTGAAGTTTCCACTGCGAAAAAATAGTTTTCGAGTACTGATTTAATTTTTGGTCCAAAGGGAAGAACACCATCTAAATTACGTAGGGTTTCCCATAAACAGCAATCGGACCAAAAACCAGCAAACAGTGAGAAACAAAGATTAACGAGCATTCGTTCAAAGCAGTGTAAAATCTGGAAAAGTCTACCTAAAATAATATTTAAAAAAGTTATAGTTTTTAGGAGTGAAACATGGAGCAATAAAAATTGGCAACCATTAATTTCGAGGGTTCGAAATTTTTCGAATTATTAAATCCGAAAAGATCTTTAAACTAAGGGCGTTAAAATTTTCAGATTACTCCAACCTCTTCTTTGAAGTGGTCTCCAGTCTAGTCTCTTCTAGCACGAATGTTTGTAGTTTATGTTTAGGTTTCTGACAGACGTTAACTATTTTAATGTTTTCCTTCATAAAGAAAATACATAGGGTCATCAAAATTCAATTCTTTAGCTATCACAAAGCTTTGGAACCTCTTCTTGGATTACTTATTTCAAAATCGCCAGGATGCATTTGAACGTATTTTTGCACTGAAAATGACCACAGAAGTCCTTGAGCCGATCAAATACTAAAAGGTGTGTCTCTTATTGCTACTTCTTGCTAATGAGTAAGAAGGATTGAGCCTTACATCTAAGCTAGGAGTTAGATCCAATTTTGTTAGCCTATTTCGAACTAAGAATAAGCTTGATTTAGCAAAAAAAAACAAGGTTGAGAAAGAGACAGTTGGATAGTTTCATTGTACGGTGAAAATACAAAGATATTTAAAAAAATTAATACGAAATAATCGGGACCAAAAAAGTTATTCTATTTAAGATTGAGTTTTACGAAACTATTACGAAACAACGTAGAATAGCAATATTTAAAAAAAATATTCTAGAATATTTTCCAATTTCCGTTTACTCAGTTTTCTTGAAGCTATAAAAAGTATTTCTATTAAGTGTGTATGATCGAATCGATTGGCTAGATAATTTTCTCCATATTAAATTTTTTGGAGGCAATTGATTGATTGCAGCAGGTTAAGATGACCCATAGCACTGCGACGTGTTATCATACTATTGTGCCGTCTGAGTGCTATATCCTGTAGGATATCCAGGCCGTCTATGAACCTATGTATGTCCCCCATCAAACTTTCTATATGTCCCACGTGTGGGGAAGAGCAGAGACAAGAGCCTCTAATCTTCGCCTCATTAGTGCTGGACGGTAAATGAGGAGGTGTTCTACATTTCCTGCTGCTTCTCCCCAGTATCTGCAGCAGGACGTACTTTATGGGGGTACTTTTGCAAGGAAGATGATTCCTTGTGCTTCTTCTGCAGAGAGCTAATGCTTTTAATTACTCTTTTGGTATCAATGCTGAGGTAACTTTGAGTGTTTCAAACAAAAACCTATAAATTAGCATTTAAAGAGGTAAATATTATTAGCTGTCGATCTATGTTCATATCAACTTCCGCAAAAACCCAGTACGGAGTTGGATCAATTTACTAAGTAATCATTGTAGAAAATAATCATTTGAGCCTTTCAACTTCCCCATTTCCTCGGTGTTTTGATCCATATTTTATTTGGGGTTGCACTCATCTCTAAGAGTATAGTTGGTTGCAACTGATAAGGTTTAGAGTCAGTTGGCTATCCGATAGTATGTTAGGCTAATCCTTTTAGTGTTTCTTTTCCTTATTATATGCGTGACTTCAAGTGTGGTACATAATTCTGATTGAGATAATTAAGAACGGAGATGTGCTCTTTTGGAGCTGGGTCCTACAATTTCTGCTCCTAGTCCACAACTCAAAGTTCGGACATCCACATGCAACATTTGCAAGATTTGCACCATTCTTTCATTTGTTCCTTGATGGAAATGTCAACTGGAACCTTTTTTCACTGGTTATTTTAGATTTTAGATTTTTAGATCACCAAAGTTTTGATTTTCTATTACGGGCCTGATGATTTCCAGGATACTAAGGTGCTTAGGTTTCTTGATTTGCACCGGAAGTCCTGTTGTAGGCTTATAGCTTGTTTCGCTGCTTTGTCTTAAATTTTGAGATGCCCCAGTTCGAGGATTAGAAGGACTAACCAGCAGGCAGGCTATCCCTTGAAGCTTGTTGAATCTGTTATCAGCAGTATCTAGATAGGTTTTCATCTACCACATTGCTACTCTATATAAGGTGATACAGCTGAACACTTGTCTGTATGCCCAAAGTATTTGCTATCGCAGATAGCGTCACCCAAAGAGTCTCAGTAGCCTTGAGTATCGTTTCCTTCACATTTCATATCGCTTTTTCCGTACTCCATACTAATGAGTGGACGTTTTCACCTGCCACTTTGACGGTAAACTTAACTTGCCTAAATCGGAAATTAGCGTTGAAGTTTCTATCATTTATGCTCTAGGCTGAGGCCTGATCTGCTGCTATAACTGGAGCATAGCGTATATTTCCGTTTATTTTCTCTCAATTATATTATCCAAGGCCTGACATTGTGGCTCTTATTTTCATCTTAACTCTTGTCAGGTCGACTGCAATACGGAAGCAGCCAACAAGGGCCTTAGAGTTGGTATTAAGGGATTTCTCCGTGCCTCTTAGGTTGGCCTCTTGCCACGGTTTTATCTTCTTCAGCGGCCTGTCCTCTGGAATATCATTCTAGGGTCAAAGATTATCATTCCTCTCGTTTCTCGCTACTACCAACTGTCTGCATGTTTTTTCTATATGCTTTTTCTTTAGGTATGTCACTTTTTATGAAGCATTTCATTGGCTTTTTGACAGCTCTACTCATTCGATGGCTCCCTTGAAATCACGTTCAGAGCTTCGAAACTTTGGCAGGACCCCCTATTAGAAAAGAAAAGGAAAGCATTACCTTCGCTTTTTTCAGTTCACATTTTGACTCATGGAGTTTGGGCTGGAGATCGTAGTTCTAGCTTTCTCCACTATTTGTTTTTCCTGAGAAGCCACTCTTGTGTGGCCATACTTTGGCTAGTGCTTAAGATCTACTCTGGTCATTTTATCCGTTAGTTTCTTTTATCTGTTTGGGGATTCACTGACAAGCACTGGATTTCCAATGTTTTAAGGTCTTGGAGCCTTGAAGTTTGCTGCCTTTGAGAAAGGCAATCTTTCGTTTAGAAAAGAATGTTCTCAGCAGCCAAACAAGAGGTACGTTTTTCAATCTGAATAGATACGACACGAACGTACTTCCTTAAATTATATTTTAATTCCTCAATTCGACTGATAGCTGGGGCTGTTGGCAGTATACATTTTGCAAGCTCAATGAAATCTCCTTTTTGCCTTTTTTTAATAAGAACATTATATAACTATAGCTTTCACAGAGTTTGCTTCTTGCGCTGACAATTCACTTCCTACGTAATGTTTTAAAATATCTATGATTCTAATCTTTGACGAATCAGTTCCAACTTTTGTGAGACAATTCTTACATTAAATTATGATTTTATAAGAACTATTAAATACTATTATTACGAATATTTTCACTCCGACTTTGGACTAAAGTTTCTCAACTTAATTAACGAGTGATTAATATGGTTATAGCAATCCGGCTAGTTTCACTTGTGAAACCCTAATGAAAAATCACTTTGCCGAAAGCTTATAATATGCTTACTAAACCTACTAAGCACCTCACTTTCCATTGTAACCCTACAATTTCCGTACTTGGTACGCATCTCAAATTAAATTAAAATCATACCATTACGCACTATTTTCGTACTTTAATGTTGCGTAGTTCGTTCCAGCGTATATACACACACGAAATTTCGCAATAATTATCTCGCTACTACCAACTGTCTGCAAGTTTTCCCCTCAAACGGTAATCATCAGTTTAACAATCCAAATTACCTACTTTCTCCACACTAACTCAAAAAAAAAAAAAAGAACAGAGCAACCGCCATGAAATCATTGGTTTTAATGTCTGCTTTCCTCTAAGCAGCTCTGTTCACGTGTGGAGCCACTGAAAAGTAGCTGTATTCGTATTGCAAAACATATCCCTGGAACTTTTCTCGACCAAAGCGTTTCGCAAAAAAAAACAACCTGGCGAAATTTCAGACAGTAAAACATGATCAAAACAGTTTTTTTTGCTTCAACGGTTAGCCTTAATGGGCTCATTAGCTCTATTCCGCAGGTAATTCGTAAGATTTCGGGTTACTGAAAAATAACGATAATTTGGCTAAAGTAGTTTGTATCTTGTTTTTTTTTAGGAACTCGTTGGATATGAAGCATTTAGATTTATCTTTTAGGAGAAAATAAAGAGAAAGATTAATGGACCCTCCGAAACATTTGTTTTCACCTCTGTATTCGTATATTTGCATATGTTGACGCCTTGATGTAAAGGTGTCCCATCCGTTAAATTCGCAGATCGGAGAAAATGATTATGAGTTTAGTTTAATGTTGTTGTTTTTTGCTTATCCGGAACATTAAGTTTGTCAAAATTTGGCTGCTAAGTGATTTCGTAACAGTGTCAATTTAAGAAAAAGAAATCATAAATTTACACGTTAAAACCAATGTTTCGTCATTCAAAATGAACAGCTGTGTAATCACGTTTCTTTTACTGCAATTTAAAATTGTATTATGGTCTGGACTTTGTTACGTTTCCATTAAAAGCACAAAGGCGACTCAAAAGGTGTTCATACATTTTTCCAGTTTACAGCTTTGCTTAAAAGAGGTATCAGTATTTTCGTTTCCACAATTTTATACGGAAAACTAGCAATATTTCTCACATGTTCCAGACTGTAAACTCATAAATTAAACAGTTACAGTCATTTTCAGGTTTATCAAATTATTAGTTCTATTTTAGAAAAAAACCAACGAATTAACTTTTATGCATCACTTCATGTGCCTGAATTTCATTAAATTTCTGATTTCACTTCAATTAAGCTACCTGAAAATAGACAACAACTGAATTCATACCAATTTCGATTGAGATTTCCATCACACCAGTTACACCAAGTCTTATATGAATCTAATAGATTGCTCTCGTTTGAATCGATATCTAGCCGTATTACGGTCAGCATGACTTGCTCCTTCACACTGAAAACTCTGTTAATCGCATTATCCACTTAAACTATCTTCGCATATCGCTAGCAATTACACTGTGTAACTCTATCCGCCGCGGCAGTAGTCTCCCCATCGGTTTGATTTCTCACAATTTCTGTCGATCATGTGATGGAGCCTACAGCTTCTGGGTGTTTCCCATGGAATTAACAAAAAACAGACCCAGTAAAATCATCACAACACCACCAACACCGAACCAAGACCGGTCCATTCGGTCGACCGAGGCTTTAATGAACGAGTCCGATTTTGAAATCTGATCGCTTCAATGTTTTTCCTAGTGTTTCGAATCAAGTTAATGCCGAGATGATCGTTTTCCATTATTACGTACATGCATACTCGATGTATCTGATATCCAGTTTAATGTCGCACGGCTGCTTTACAAGACTAGTTGTTCAATATATTATTTGCACTTTGTCGTGGAAATTGGAGAAAATACTGTGAGAATTATGTACTTATTATTGGCAATTGATTGTTAAGTGAATATTTAAAGCTTATAAATGTATCTTTATATCAATTTATAGATAGTTGGTTGGTTTTAGTGCATTCGCAGCTAGCGGATTAAGATCAATCAAGCACTTTACGAGATTGCGACTAACGTCCACTTAAGCAGTGTTAATGACATTATAAATTCATTTTGTGGCTTAAACTGTCCATAAATAACGAAATTAATCATGACATTTCTATGCGAACTGGCTCAACTAAAATTTCTAGATGAAAGTGACGAACCCGTCATATCGATGCGCAAGAAATTATGCAGTTGATTGTAGGTTGATTTGCATTTCTATTCATTATTTCCGTTTTGTATTGTGTGAATTTTTAGCGAAAGGATATTTCACATTTGATACTTCCGCCGATATATTGATATGTATCTTGTTGAGTATAAGTGTTTAAATCGCGGATATGACATTAATTTTATTTTTAATTTTTTTTCTTTCAATCTTTTACATGATAGAAAACAAATAATAAAATTTGTGGATTAATAGGGCACGGCTAGTAAAATTTAATTTTACTGTTAAACTGAGAGTGTTTGATTTGGCTTGCATATGTTTTTTAATTGCAAATAAATCGAATCCAATTATTGAACAACAAATTTGTAAAATCGGTGGAGACAGCAAATGAAAGTATAGAGAAAGAAGTTTGTTTTACTTATACATCATATTTTTGAGTAGATTTTCGTAATTAGAAAATCAAATTTCAAAATTTGCCGTTAATTTTGAAGATGCTTCCGTTGAAGCTTCCGAAAAAGATACGAGCTGTGACAAAAAACTAGGATTACAAGGTTGAGATATTCCTGGAGTTTCGTCTGTCATAAAGAAATTAGCAGTGTACGATAATTCTTGTACATTCAATCTGCAAATGTGTAGAGTAGAGATTGGGCTACCCACCAGATGGGTTCATTTGAAAAACCGGTCTCGTAAAGAAATCCGTTCAGTTGTTCGACTTCTGCCCGCGAAACATGTTCACCATTCAACAGAGAAAAGTTAGAGGTAGAGAAAAGTTCACCGGCGACCCGGTACAGCACCAACAGCTCTGAGCGAAATCGGGAGGAGGAGCTGATTTAAGACAACATGAGGATCACGTTACGGCATATAAATCTTCCTTCACGAAATTGCGCTACATTATACAACCGGGAAAACCACCACGCTGTTGAAACAATTTTGCAGGGGCATCATCAACAGCCCACCTTACAGTCCGGTCCTAGCTTCAAGCACTTTCACCTATTTCCTCACTCGAAGGAGCATCTAAGAGGCCGACAATGCGCTTCAGACGACGTGGTAAAACACTTCGCAATAATGTGGCAGAATATGAAGCACAGGAGTGAATATTTAAACTTATCCCACGAAGTGACAAAAGCCTAAGACGATATGGAGACTGTTTTGAAAATTAGCCTAATGTATGTACTATAAGTTGGCTGCATTGGTTGGGTGAAAAAAATTATATGCTTTCGTGCAGGCTTTGTAACTTAATTTGTGGATCACCCATCGTATTTAAATTGATTACGCAAATAAAATTTACAATCAAATTTTAAGGTCCTCACAATTATTTTGGGCGTTCTTATTTTTTCTCGAACATTTTTATCTTGCTGATATTAACAAAATCGATTCGCAACGATAAAACTGTAAAAAGTATTAGCTATCAAAACGTTGAAATAGTTGTAGTTTTCTTGAAGATATTAACATAACCTACAACTTCCCTTTCTGCTGACTGACCATAGAATGAGTGACGTTGATGTTCTGTAGCATCAAACGTTAAAAGGAAAATCGTAGCACAACTTTCGCTTGTGCCCTTTGCTTACAAATGGAGCTTTTCGAAAAAGAAAATACTTTGGTCAGAGGACGCTTGGTAGCCATTTTAGTCTATGCAGAATTGGTGTTATGCTTAAATTTAGCGTAAATGATGAAAATACTCAGAGCTGCAACCAAAAGTCTACCACAACTGCTTCACGTGATGACTGCACACAAAAATTTTCTGGAGTTGCCATCTCCAAATTTACGAACCTTGAAAAATTTAAACAATAATTACTTATTCTCATTGCAACCGTATGAAAATTTAATGACAGCATGTTTTGGTACGAAAGCCGCAAAAATGCCTGGAGCTAGCAAACCTTTTCCAGCACAATAGCCAAAAGTGTACCAAACCTGCTCCACGTTAAAGCGAGCCCAACCTGTGAATTTCGAGTTGATTCGATGTATTCGTTTGAAGTTAGAGAAGCAAAAAGAATTTAAGGGTTACCATCCGCAAAAATTTTCAAAATTTTCCAAAATTTTCAATATCAAGTCATTTGCTGTTTATTGTCACTACAAGAGAACTGTTATTTCAAAATTTAAGCATCTCAGTAAAAAAAAACTGACGAAAATTTTAGCTGGAAACCCTATCCTAATTAAAAAAAAATCAAGAAATAAGAAAACACGCGATATCAAATGCAAAATTTAAAAGACAAAATAACATCCTTTGATGCTGTAGAGGTGATGAAAGAAACCTGCAGGACAAATTTCAATTTTCGATCAAAAATAAAACCAAGGTCTAGATGCTCCAATAAATAGATAGCCAGCCAAAAAGTATTTAGGAATAATCGAATAGGCTTGCAGGAATAACGATCCCAAAACACTTGAAAACATTTAGAGCACCACGATTGTAAATGAATACAATCATTATGTGAAGTGATAGCCCGAAAAATATAAGATTATCTGCATATAGTATACCTGAAGTTAGAAAGATCGTCACTGATAAATAAGGTAAAAAAGAGTGGACCAAAGATGAAACTTTGAAGCAAAAAAGGATGGAAATGGGAGGAAAAACCATTGTTAAAGACAATAAAACAGCTGCGATCAAAGATGGAGGAATAAAGCCAGGAAATTCACTAGCAATAGTGATTTACCTGGCACATACTTTATTTTTTCTTACTTACTATATTATTAATTTTATCTTGAACACTGCGCTCAACCAACTTAGGGAAGCAGCAAAGGAGAGATGTTGGAGGTAGTTAGCAATATGACGAATTCCACCGACTTTAAAATCGGAAGAAGATTGAAAGCTTTCTAGCCAGAAGGAAAACCACTTATGGACAAATAAAATAAAAAAACCATCAAACGCGTAAGGAAGAAGCAAGAGACTTAACGAAAACATGGTTAGCAGCGGGATCAACATCAAAACATCAATATCAAAAGACAAGGAAAAAAATAAGCGCCTTAAGGAGACGTTCAAAAAAGTTAAGAAGAAGCGAAAAATTATAAATTAGAGACTAGAAAATAGTGGTTCCCTCAAACGTGAAAGTGTCAAGAAATTCCTAAATAGTTCTGAGAAAACGAACATACATAAGATCAGAAAAGCTTCCAGCTGTTAGAAGAAAGACAAGATTGAATATGGGTGAAGATCATACGTTTTGTATCGACTACTGTTTTTTGGCCGTTAACCGTAAAGCCAGACAACGTTTGAAAAATATTCCTTGCAGGTCCTTGCATATCAACCAACTTAGGGAAGCAGCAAAGGAGAGATGTTGGAGGTAGTTAGCAATATGACCGTTAAAAAATCCAAATCCTTATCCTTCACATGAAGTGCTTTAGACATTGCCACAAAAAAACCAAATTGGATAATTACCACGGCGGGCGGGAATGAGACACGGGTGTGAGATTATATTTAATAGAGTTTAGAGGGGAGTGAAATGAAGATAATTTCAAGACCTCGCAGAAAGAACACCATTTAATAGAACTGAGTTAAGAAGAAATTTGCAAGAAATCAGCTTTAAAAAAGTTACATATAGACTCAGCTCTGCTCTACCCGCATGAGTAAGTCAATATACAAAAATTGATGGTAAGAGGAGGATGAAAAGAATAAGGATCAATTAACGGGATATTTGAAAAGGAAAGAGTTGGATGAAAACAAAGTTTGGAAAAAATAAAACCTAACAAATGGTAGTTATCGTGGGGAACGCAATTAAATTGCGCTGAGGAACAAACTGATAGAGCACAAGAAAGGGCAATCGGAAAAGCGTATGAGTACAATATAGATAATGATGACAGATCCTCCTGAACCGTTTCAATGGTTAGTCAGAATAAAATCAGACAGCTCTCTGAAAAAAAAACTTTCATACGTGGAAATGAATAGTGCTGGGCTCAAAAACGCCGAACAGCTTGAAAAAAAAACGTTTGGCTGCAAAAAACGAACGAAAAGTTTTTCCAAATAGCGACAAATTGTTTTCCTAAAACGAAATTTTTTTTTCAAATTTTTGATACAAAAATTTCGGTTTTGGAGTAAAGGGTTTTTTGGCCATAGTTTGGCAAAAATTGCCTTTACGGCGCTTTCGATGATTGAAAGTGGTCGGGGAGTAAAATAGTGATATGTTAAGGGCAAAAAAATGTTTATAGGGAAAATTGGGCCAAAACATCCATATTTTCCAAAAACAAAATTTTGGTCTGGCATGAATTCGAGGACCTTTGTGAGTTGTTTTGGGCGAAATGTCCATACAAGTTTGGGAAAAATAGGCCTAGTTTCGAAGATACGGCAAAATGAAATCCACCAAAAAAGACTGAAAGTAGCATTAAAAGTGCCAAGGAGGATAAGGTTGACATCCTTTTTGGTTCACCAGTTGGCTTCTCCGACTGTCCTGAGGCCCTCCTCGTGACGAGGGTATCTCCAGCCCTACAGTGGTTGTAAAATTTACGAGACCGCGGGAGGTAAGGTGCCCCTGGACTCATGTCCAGCCTTCCCGAAGAGGTTGGCCCCCTAGTGGGTGCATTCTTAATAACATTTTCGACAAACTTCATGCTTCAGTGAGGCAAAGTGGGAATCCGACTGTTTTAGATTAGCCAGGAAAAGTTTGGTATCAGAGATCAATCGATGAAAAGTCACATAGCCGGCAACGGGATTAGTTGGTCCTATCTTAGTAAATTTTTTTTTAATTTGGTCATTTGAACGAATATAGGAGGTGTTTTATAATAAAATGAAAAACAAATTAAATTGATTGAATTTAATCGCTTTCTTTTAGATGGCCCCTAGATTGGAGAGAAACTTGCCAAATAAATGACAGACCATCGAAAAGTTACGGACAAGCTGCACAAGCTAATAAACTCGGTAAAGTCATCTTGCATCGTCACCATTCTAGCTTGGGAACTTTGTGTCTGAAGGGTCGGGGAGGGCATATCATACTGTTTCATTGCATCACTGCAAATTGTATGTATTGTATGTATATATGTACATACTTCAGAAAATACTTGCTGGTATTTCCGGAACAGGTATTGCACAGAGGGTTTTGCATGAATTCAGAAAGCTTGCATGTCCTTAAACTGGCTTGAAAAAAAATCCTTTTCTCCTCCTCCTTTTCGCAGATGATTGACCATCTAGTAGCTCTCTGCTAGACTACAAATTAGAATACATTTTTGTAAATTGAGTATTTGTAAAAAGGGGGCCAAATATTAACTTACTAAAGCAAGCATTGTTTTGTGTAGACAATCATACCATTTCTATTCCCCAAAGCACAACTGCAAGCATATCGACTTAGTCATCGATATTTGAAATTTACTTTCGAAAAGTCATTTTCGTTCACAGGGTAGCTGATGCAATATTTAAAGTCCTAGAATATATAATGCATGCACTTACATCATTATCTAATTACACGAATGGAACGATGACGTGATACATTCTAAGCTCAGGTCAGAGTCACGTTTACTGTAAACGTCGGAAAATTATCTTCGGACATGACCAATTGAACATCTTTCGGTGAACGTCATCAGATTCCGCGATAATAATTATAAGGTTCTGTCTATTGCAAGTCATTTTGTGCAATCGTCAGTGCGACCAATGGTTAGTACAAGAGTCTTTACTCCACGTCTAGCGGTAATAGTCAAAGAATCGTACCACCAGTGATTCTTAGTTTTATATTTTTTTCTTTTATTAGGGATGAGCCTTACTATTCTGTGACTCGTATGCACCTTGCACAATATTGGCTGATTTAATCATTGTAAGTGAACTTATTACATCAATTTCCGTAGGTAAAAAAGTTACAACGAATAAATACAATAAATATGCTTTCAAAAAACATCAAATTACATCAAATAGATACACTTTTCCCCCCAAAAATTTGTTCATTTTCCAGCATTTCCTTTCAAAATGTGTCTAACCTCTGCCTAGTTCCAATCGACAGTTACAGCCTTTCACTTTAAAATTATGGATCCAGTGAACGTATTAGCATAATGCTAACAAAATACACATCATATTTACGGATCATTGCATTACTGTGATTCTAACGATCAATAACGCGATATGTAATCATCATAAATGACACTTTTCAGCTTTGCGATCGCGTGTCGACCAGGAACAGTTAATCTCGTGACTTCAATGCACTCTTATTCCTACAGTACATAATGCACTTTCATCAGCATCGTACGGTCTGAACTGCATACTTAATGCAGTGCGAATGGAGGAGGTCTGTACGAATATGGTGCATGCAATGCATTTGTATGATAATTTGCAATGAATGAAGAACATGATTACTAGCCTTGGCAATGACGATGTGTGCATGGCATTTAAATTTAATTTGGTTTTATGATAGAATAAAAAAAGTCTATATGCGATGCAGGGAGCGACAAGAACGAAGCGTGTAAAAAGTGTTTAATGATTGTCCGTGATGACCCTTAAAGATGAAGAGTTTGTCCATGTTGAAAACGATAATGAATTAGTACATATATTTCAAATTAAATTGAATGTTGGCGGTTGAGTTGATTGTAATGATGGTTTTTGAGGGCGGAAACAAACAAAAAATGTTGAGAAGATGATGAACTTGATTATAACTATATGGATACTGTATTATTACGATGTCACGTAATATTTCCAGTTTAGTCATTGGGGATATATACTTGATTTTCGAATTTTTTTCACAAAACTAGCACCGAAATTATTTGGTTGCTTGCAGTCATTTAGGATTTTTGGCTAAATTCCACCTCCAAATTAATTTCACTTTCCCTATAAATTAATTAAGGTATTTTTAATGTTTATATTTTTCTGTAATATTTAAAGCTTTTAATGTTTTAATAAACCAGTGCAAACCTAACAAAATAATTATTCAGCCCTTCTACTGAAGTTTTACGTATATTTGATCTTGAGGAATATTTTTTGCCCTCAAACCACGGCCAAAACAGTTCTAGTTTATACGATTGTCCACCTTTCTCATTCACGTTGGCTAAGAAATGGTATTGTCAATGCAGCCACAGCACTTTTTCTAGGAAACGCAAGCAGATGTAAGTGCTTAAAAGAGGGTAGGAATGAAACCAATTTAATTTTTTTTGCGAAGCAAGCGTAACATATTTTAGAAACCCTTCATAGATGTCGTATAAAATTGTGTCAAGCATACTGGTTGGCTCCAATTTGATTTACATATCTATTGGCCACATTGATTTAAACACAATCCACGAATTTCGCCGGAAGTCGTAGGTAGTAATTTTTGTAAATGAAGAGCGCCAGTACGTAGTTCAATAATTTTCAAATCTGATCCCTCTGATTCTCGATAGCTTCTCAAGCACGGATTTAACTCCCAAGAAAAGACGGTGAAATTGGAACTCCGAGAAAGAGCCGACACTACGATGTTAAAAACCACAAAAAAGAGGAAAAGCACATTAAGCGAAAGCTTACTTAAATCCAAGATTGTTATTTGTTCTTAACGAGACTATAAAATAAATATGACTAACTTTCGGTTCTCGGGTTGGTGAGAAAAAAGATTCTAATCAGCTTGTGAAATTTCCCAAATTCACCTCTAGCCGATCGTCCCTGTTAGCGGAAATTTAATCCGCCTTGTAAAATATATTTTGTTAAATTTTTGGCTGTTTCTAATGCTTCAATCTGCGTCCGTATCGTGAGATACAAATAAATATTAAAGGCCCTAGAACAAAAGTATTGATGAGTTCGTAATTCAACAATTCGCAGTAGCATGAGAATAGTTTTGTGTAGATTATGATTATGAGAGCAAGAAAATGAGTGAAAAAGGACCCTCAACTAAAATTATACATATTGAGATTTACGGCTGCAATTAGGATCACATGCATGAGGATAATAATCATGCATGAGCAAATAAGTAAGCTTGTAAAAGGAAAAATGAAAGAAATGTTGGGCTTATAGTTCACCACATCCAAAACCATGTCTCTTTTGAATGGTATTGTATTGACCTTGTGAGCTAAATGATACATAATAGATGTAAATTGCATATATTAGACGTTTCGCTAAAATTAACGAGACATTGTGGAACGTATCAGTGTGCAGAACTGCTTTGTATACGTCAAATAAGTATGACAGCACGATGTAATCGGATTTTTTAATACTAAGACTTTAAAATACCCCGATTTATTAAAATATTGGCACAAGATCACAGAGAAGGTATCTCTACAGAGTTCTACGAACTTTTAAGGGAAGTTTAATTGTTTTCTACCGTTTAGTTAATTTCGTTTGCTGTTCCCATGTTGTGTAGAGAGCTTACTGGCCATGTAACTGATTGCTACTTTTGTAGCATTAGAATAGAAGCGATTTAAAAAAATCAAAATTCACCATTCAAAGTTGGCTTCTGCACTTAAGCCAGAAATTACCAGTACGGATTATGCTTTTGAACCAACTGGAAAACATTTTTCTCGTTGATTGTAATTATTCGCCAGGATCTGACCTACAACTTTCTAAGAACACCAGTTGTGACCCAATATTTTTACGAATTACCAGTCAACCTCACTTAACCTCTTGCCATCCAATTCAATTCCGAAGAAACTTGGTCAAAGTTATGTGCCAAAATGGTCGGAGAACGGGCGAAACGGCGGGGACAGAGAGTCAGAGCTTATTAGATTAGGGCCACGAGTTCGACTCTTGGTATTTATGTTTGGTCCGAAATAGGGGTTTCGAGTCAGAATTGCGACATTTGTATTTTATGTAAAATCAGATTACGAGCCTGACTCATGATATTCAGGTTTGGCTCAAAATTATCATCACGTGCCAGGCTCATCAAAGTATGGCAAGGAGTTACTAATTCACAATGAATTAAATGATTTTTAACGTGACCTGGATTGGCAAAACAGAAACCGGAACTTTTAGGTCGCAGACTTTAACAGTGGAACCTGCTAGCTATTGGCTCTTTTTTTAAAAATGTATTCTTCGAAATGTAGCTAAGAAGCTCAGAATGGGTAAAGAAAAAATATCATCCTTTACCCTATTCAGTGAAATTGAAAGAAATCTAGGACAACTTAGAAACCATACTAAATCCTGTTATTTATGAATAGTATTAGTTTGAAATTCACGGGAATAGATATATTGCTAGGGCTTTTTGCATGTAGGATAGATAGTAGGGTAGCAACAGAACATTACAGTATAAAAAACTGATCTCACAGAACTTCTTTTAAACCTGATACCTCAAACATAAAATATGACTTCCTTGCTAATCCAAAAAGGCGTTTCTTCTGCCTCTCTATAAAAAAGGTGGACTAATAAAAAACTTTGTCTAAGGTATGGACAAAGAAGGTAATAAAATAAACTTAAATAAAAGTGAATGATCTCCCACTGCAAGTGGTCACATCTTTCAGTCAGGTATGCACTATGAGCTGATGTCTGATGGGAATCGGTGCATACTTTCGAAATCACTTAGTTCAACGCTAATCATCCCACAAAAACAATTCTATCTTTATTGGACCCAAAACAATAAAGTTTTCAGTTGATTTTTGTCTTTAAGAAAATTTAATGGTAAAGAGATTGCAGCTTGGAGGTTTTTTTTGCAAGTGTAGTGAAAGGATCTCTGGATGAAAAAAAAACCATAAACTTCATAGCTGATTTCTTGAAAAGATATAAAATACTAGGGTGTCGTAAGCATTATTTACACTCCTATTTGGATTTTTGCCGCATAATGTGGATGGAGAAGACGGTCAACAAAGAGTGAGGTTTAACCAAGACATAAAGACGATGGTAAGAAGATACCGTTTCAGAATACTAAGAGCCCATCTACATATGCTTAGAGCCCATCTACACAATAACACTACAACACACAAGAGGAAAGAGTAAGAGTTTTTTTTAGCTGTATAACATCTCCTGTAATACATTTTCGTTTCACATAATCCTCCCTTAAGTCTTTGCATAGATATAACACATTGTACATGACTAAATTAAAAGTATGTCCTCTGTTGTTTCAACATCACTCAGCCCTCTGTAACAAATAATGTACGTCTTCCAGTAATTAGCTTATCATTTTTGGATTTAGGTCTGCAAAGTACTTGTTGCGTTGTGCAATGAATATGAACGGTGGCTCTTTACTGCTGGAAGTAGCCACAATGTTCTAGAAACAATAACAAGTGGTTACAGTGGTATGCCTGGAAAACGAACCTACCAAATAATCATTTTTCTTTCGTATAATTCAAAAAACGAAATGAAGGAGGTTTTCAACAAAACATCTACTTTGTATATGTTGATCCTCTGGATCAAATGCAGACCATTGTGGATTCCGATGAGATCAAAGAGGGGCAATTGTTTTCTCTGTTGCACAAATAATCCTTAAATTTTGGTATTACACTTCACTCCGGACCTTGTACCTTTACAATGCTTCACTGAAAAAGGAAAAATTTGAGTATCTATTATATAATTTGAGCACAAAAGTGACTTGAAAATCAGTCACATACGTAGGAGGTTGAAATATGTAGCTATTTATTAAGAAGCTATAAAACCGTGAGCTTTCGTTTTGGGAGAAATCATTGCATGACATTTTTGAATATTTAGCACAAGCTTGTTGGTTTGACTCCAATTTTCAAATACGCACAGGTTGGATTAAAATAAGCCGCAGTGGTCGATGGATCATAGTAAAGTAAAGTAAAGTAATCCCACGACAAACCTCGTACGGGTCTAGGGGTTGAAGCTGGTAGACAGCTTCATTACAATTTTTTAATCATTGTGAATAAGAGTGTGGAGTGATTAGTTCCACGACTCACTTTACCCCTGATTTAAATCAGGTACCTAGTCAGAGCTAGGTGAACTCAAAGCTTGGTGCGCGGACCCTCGTCCGAACCTGGATTCGAACCAGGGACCCCACACGCAAGAAGCCAGTGGTCTACCCACTAGGCTACTCAAGCTTCGTCGATGGATCATACTGTTGTAAAAAAAAAAAAGTCAAAGGTGATCGCATGAAAAAGATATTCTTGAAAGAAATAGCGGCAGATCATTCACATGAAATAAGAAAAGAGGGGGACCCAGAATAGATCGTAGTGGAACTCCAGCTATGAGTTTAAATGGAGTAAATAGGGAGGAATTGTATCGAGCACAACAAGATCGATCATAAAGACAGGACTCTAGTTTTGCTATACTAAGGAGGAAAATCTTAATGATATCATGAATCTTTCACTCCCGGACTTTGGAGTAAGCTAAAAAAAAAAGGTGGTATCGGATGATATTGGGCAGCACAAGAAAAATCTCAGGTGTATAAGAATTAATTTCTCAGGAAACACGAAATATGTCTTCAGAAAGACTTGTGTTGAATATGATTGATAGAGGGCGGCTGAGAAAACAATTGGTCCTTTTCAAATTTTTTTAAAAAAAACCGACACTGGATGATGGTTTCAGTGTTTTCACAATTGTTTCAAGAGCCGATGAAATCACTATAGTAATCGGAACTGGCCAACTGCTATTAAGCTCAACTGGAATAACATTTTCAGGAGATTGCACATAAGAAGATGAGAAATGCAGACAAAGAAAGTCGCAGCATGTTTAAAAAAACCCTAGCGCATCAGAACCGCTAGAAACACTAATGTTCGAAGAACAGTAGAAAATTTGTGCAGACTTTGAGTGTGTATTCTACCGCTAATTACTTTTCCTACTTAAAACTAATACACCCTAAGTAATAATAAAATCTACGCTTATTTTAATTTCGGTGACTTCATCGAAAGTTACAGCGATGGAAAGGTGTTTGGGGTTTTCATCCGAAAAATGAGTAGATCTTAGAAAATTTAAGCATTGTTTACTTATTTTCATTGCAACTGTTTGCGATCAAAATACTTAAAGCAAGCATTTATTGGAACGAAAATAACAAAAAGGCCTAGTGCTGGCAGCTTTTTGCTAGCACCGAAGCAAAAAAACATGTCGCATCTGCCTTACGTTGAAGTCAACCTGCCTTGCGAATTTCATATTATCCGATGACTGCATTGGAAGTTATAGGGATACAAAAAAATTTAGTGTTATTATTCGCAAAAGTTTTCAAATTTTCTAGATCTTAATATTTGGTGTATCTTTTCACTATAAGATCACTACGATTTAAAAATTCGACGCTAAAATCGCTTACTAAAGGTATGTTAAAAAAATACAAAAACAACCATAGCTGGCAGCCCTATCATTGTTTTGAAATTAAATTTCTACTGAATATTGCCTACAATAAGTTTAATTTGCCATTTGAATTTCATTATGATTCAATGACTGTGCTGGAAGCTATAGAGCAAAGAGCTTTATTTTCATCAGGAATTTTCAAAATTGAGGACACTAAAATTACCATAGCTGGCAGCTCCAACCGAATTTTTCAACCAAATTTCTACCAAACGTGGTTAAAAATAAGATTCAGCTACTGTGTGAATTTCGTTAAAATCGAATGACTGAATCAGAATTTATAGGGCCAAAAACAGTTATTTTTCTTAGTAATTTTTCAAAATGGCACCACTGGCACAAAAATGCCTGCATTTCAAAATCATTTCCATCAGACCTGGTCCTACTTAAGACCAATACGTTCTGTGAATTTCAACTAATTCTGATTATCGGATCGTGAGATTCCGTGAACAGAAGTTTTTGATGCTATAAATATAGGTAAATTCGGAGAGGGTTACCAGGCGTGTCCGTTGTAAAATTTCAAAGTTTTTACTTTGACTACATAGATAAAGCATAAGATTTATATGTGAGTGGTTTTTTTCTTCTTCAGGAAAGTCGATTATTTGAAGGTTTTCACTTTCAGTGCCTGCCCTAGCTACAGGGTTGTCAACATGCTCATTAAAAGCAACGCAAATATTACAACTTAATAACACCAATATGTTCTGAAAGTTTCAAAATGATTGAATAGCTCTGTCAAAAGTGATCGCAATTCAAAAATTTTCAATTTTTCCCGTTTTCTTTTTAGGCACCTAGCGCACATATGGGGTTAAAAAATTCGAAAACATCCAATTCACATTTAAAACACGTTCAAAATTTATTTCGCTACTTTGATTTTTGCAAAAATTATTTGTGGACGGAATAATAGGTATATTAAAAATATGACTAAAATAGCCGCCGGCGCCAAAGGGTTAAAGATAATTGACATTTAAAGAGACCTGGACCTATTTTGCATGTACACCTATGTATGGTGAAAGTTTCAGCTGAATCGGATATATATATATATATATATATATATATATATATATATATATATATATATATATATATATATATTGGCAATTATATTTCTAGTAATAAAGAACTATAAGCAATTTTAATTTGCGTTTTTTTAGCAGAGCTCAGTTTATGGTAGGCACCCGGAACAAGTGGTGAGCCAGATTGCTCGAATTTATTTAAAATATATTTGATTCCAAAAAAAAAATTAGGAATAAATACTAAAGAAAAACAAAGCAATAAGTACTTACCGATGAATTTCGTTTTCCCAATAGTCCCTCGAACAAACACTGAACTTCGATTGCTTTCAAATAAAGCAAATGATAACGTCGTTCTAAACCTTTCAAGTTATCTTCCGAAGTTCGATAGTCACCACTGTTTGGCGATGATGCTTTCTTCCGATCTTTCAAATCTGATGATGTTGGAGTGTAAGATGACGAAGAAGCACCAACAGTACCAGGAACAGTAGCTGTAGTGTTGTTAGAATTTGTCTCTTTTTCAGAAGCTCTTACACATGCACTAACCACTCGAGCATGAGATACAATTTCACAGTATAACACCTGGATATGAAATAAAATAAATAGAATGTTAATTGATGTGATTGAGTTTGAAATTTTAGAGAAAAATAATGTAATTGCTTCATCTAAGATGAATTATTGTACTCTGAAATTTATTGATAATTTTGTGCCTAGGGCCGCGTTTCTAATGCTGGAGTGAGCTTTCGCCAAATCTCAGAGTAGAGCTGGCCTGTTCCCAATGATACATTTTCGAAATTCGAAAATGGTGATTACATTTTGTGCTTTGAAAACTCAAAACTGTCGCACTCATTGCTAGTTTGGGGGCAGTTTATGAAAAACTGAAATAATCGACATTTTTTCTAGATTTCTTGAAAACAAATTGCTAAATTATGTGTAAAAAAGCATCAAATTAGCTAGTAGTTTGTAGAATATATATAATACTTTGTAATACATAGATTATATAAATAATAAATTTAGATGCTGTATAAATAAATAATTTGAATGTTCGTTTGGAGTTTAAATGCGATAAATTCACTTTCAGAACTAGGCCGCGTTTCCAATGCTGGCTTGGAGTGCAATGTATCTGCGTACACATTAGCTGTCATGAACTAAAGTTACCCTTTTCAGATTTCTTTACTTCTTGATCGTTCGATATCGACTGAACTTATCCTGCGGAATTTTGTATCATGAATTTCTGTAGGAATAAAATGATGAGTGGACAGTAATTGGTGCTGCCATTCTTGATTATTTCGAAGCAACGATTTTGGGATAGGTTTGGGTGAAGGTAAAACTACGTTTGGAGTTGAATGGCTAGAATGGAGGTAACTGAGCTGAGCGTATTCATGTCATGGAAAATTACTCTTGCCCATTTACTAATTTCCAGTATTTTTGCTGAGCAAAAAGCACCCTACGTTAATTTGAATTCAACGTTTAGCTGATAATGGCGCTTAAATGAAGCGAATTACTTTGGATGAAAAAAAATTAAACCATGCCCGGATTACTTGGCTGGGATGGCTATGGTCAAGAAATTTATTACAATTTGATCAAGAAAGGCCGCATCATTTACCATTTAGATACGTGGTGCTGAAGCTTGCAAGGAATACTTTAGCAGATTTTCAAATTGTCATTGATGCTGAACATTTAGTAGGTCTGTAGCAGATAGATTTGACTTTTTTCGAAAGGCACGTAATAATAAATGTTTATGATATATACTATTTTGATATATAAAAGTAATATATTATTCTAATATAGAATAATCATGTATAACCATTTTTTTTTCAATCGATGTATTCTTGATTGTATTTTTTAAAGGCAAATTATTCTCATTTATTCCGTGAATTTAATTTTCAGCAGTATCATTGTCTTTATCAAGGACTATATTTACTTCACCATAAAATATCCAAAACTATGGTAACGTTAATGGAACGTAATAATTATTGCATTTCACTCGAAATTTTAATGATAAACAGAGCTTTCAGCTTTCAATGTCCGAAAAACTTCACGCTGGAGTTGAAATAGGTCCTACTCTTGAGTTTAACTACAGATTTTAGAGATTGATTAGAGAGAGAGAGAGAGGGATAGGAAGATATGGGAAAGTGCATGAGAGCAAAAGTGTACGCAAACACATTTCACTCCATGCCAGCATTGGAAACGCGGCTTTATTCTAATTGAACAATAGTTTACAAAAAAAAATCCAATTATTTCAAGCTACTAAAACAATTTACATGTATGCAAAATTCTAGTTGACCTTTGATACTCATCACTAAAATAATAAATTTGCCACAACATAAGTTCATCGAGAAGTCAACGATGGTCTAACGAAGTAATACATTAATTTTTATTTGCTATGCACGTAGTAACAATGGGACGAGGTTAAACGACAACGCGTGGGACTTGCTGAAATGTTGTTGAACTTTTCCCAAGTACCATATGTGGACAATATGTATGTAATGTAGTGACGCGTTGACGCGATCGAAGCACTTGGCAAACATCCATTGTAAGCATCGTGTAAATAGATGAAAACGGAGCCAAAAAGTAATTTTTTACTATTGAAGCTAATAATAAATTTCTTTATTGTATCATATGTAGCTATTTGTGTAATGTAACAACTGCAGACTTTTGTACAATATAAAATGCAATAGCATCGGTTTTTTTTTTTGCTTCTCTATCGAGAGCGAATTAGGATAGTAGCATTGAAAACAATATTAACTGGAATATTGTTGAACTAGACTAATAGCATCATACAGATATAGGTCAGGGTACACTTATAAGAATTTAAGTGAAGTTCGTATGGGCGTAAATAGTAACTGCAACAAGATCAATTGCATCACGATTCCAAATAATACCTCAAGCAACAAAAGTGATACCATTCCAATTGTTCAATCAACTACAACTTCCTCTACTAACTGCATCAATCCACTCACCAGCACTTTGTATACAAAACTGCAGGCATAATGTATTTGCGAAACTTGCATCAAACACATGTGCCCAGGCTGCTACTTCATCATCATCTTCTTGGATTCGACGAACTCCGTTCTGAATCTGGATGCATCGAACGAATCTAACAGACTTATTCAACAGCCTGGAGCTTGTTAGTCCGACAATTGCTGCGAATTAGACACTGCTATGCGATAGCGAAGCAAAACTGTAGGCGTTTTGCCAATAATAAGTGAATTATTTTGGATTTTCTTGAAATTGGTATTCTTCTCTGTAACGGCGATGTGTCGAGTAAAGTGCTAAACAGAGTACATTACAACAAAATAGTACACAAGCAGTGTACACGAACCACAGTAATATATCACGCGTTCTAGCCACGGGCAGAGTGGCATGATAATCGGGACAAGTATCGCAGCTACGCCCAAACACGGAAAAAGGTGTGCAGTATGCAAGAAAACAGTTTTCGTTGAAAATGCACGAAAAGAAGGATTGGTAGAATTTTGGAACGATACTCTCTTGGAACAACTCGTTGCGAATGCCAAACTATGGACTATCAAAGCAAAACTGGACCAAATTTGCGCTTTAAGGTCACATTTCATGCAACAAGAGTAACTGTAAAAACGATTACTTCAGCAGGTAGCAAAATGCATCCTAACTTTTGATCATTTTCGATCTACAGCTCAACCCTACTCAACTCATCACAACAACAATCACTGCCCATATCTGCATCACCTCATTCATCCATACATTATTTCGCAACGATATTACCCATTAGATAATCGTAAATAAGGATAATAGCATCTGTAGAAAGCATAGGTGTAATTTTCAAAGGCGATGCATTATGCTTCGCCCATTACAACAGCTTTGATTGAAATATTACCGTTTCAGCGAAAACCCTGCAATATTGAGATGATTTATCGATTCTGCTGCAAGGCGCAGCAAATGGTAAAAGCACTCACTCACAATCTATTTGTCTATCCATCGATCGCATGCCAGAAGGCTGGCAGGCAGGCAGCAAACATCTTTTTCTCTAATCCAGTGCAATGTGCAATTACTGCAATAAATCGTTTAGATCGTCCAAATGAACAAACGAATCTGCGCTTTTTTTCTCTCCACGTCCAGGCATCTCGCATCTTTTCCGAATTAGGCCAAACTGACAACAAAGGCAACAGCAATCCAATCTTTTCCTGCACTTTGCCGATGTATTATTTTCCCGGTTAATTATAATTGCTGGCATCCGGATTTGACGTGACGAGAGTAAATGGAGGTTACTTGGTCGATTTTTTTCAGCGCTGTCTACTCATGAAAGTACGTACCTGTTTCTAGGCATGAGTGCTTTTTTTTCGAATTAGCTTCCATGCTTGATTTATGATTGGAAAGATGCATAGATGTGTGGATTGGTTAAACGAGGAAAACACAATAGCTGGGATGCCAAGTGCACTGGGGTAAGCATGGTGACCTTTTGCGGAGTCATTAAATACCGGTAGCTTTCCATTCGTTTTACGATGGATTTGATCGAGGAGCTCACAAGTACGAGATCTTTAATTTCGGCTTAGTGTCATTTAAGCATCTGTAAACCTGCCCTGGGCGAAAGTAAAAACGATCGTTTTTATTTGAGCGCTTATCAAATTTAAGTTTCGGAATGATGAATTGACGAGATGATCGTAAATGATATGTTGCTACATGGTACGAGAGTATCATTTGTGGCATGCAACCGTAGGCGTACACGTGATTTAATCGACAAACATTGAGATGCGAAATAGGTCACATCGAAATAACTAGGCCAAGGAAACGATGGTTTGCTATAGATTAAGGAACAAGAAAAATAATAATTTTTGATGCGTGCTATTTGATTCAGTAAGTTAAGAAATTTATTGTATGCGAGATAGTAATAATACGATGCGGTGGGTTTCGTGACAAGCGGCTACAATTGTATTTTTTATTGGCTGAAGAGGAAAATGGAGAGCTTGTGCAAAACAAAATTTTGAAATATTTGGAGAACTACCTAAAATCTACAACAAGATGTTTTGATGACCAGCAAAATATATTAATATTTTTTAAATATTTGAAACACATCCTTAATTTGTTCTATTAACTAAGTTATGTAATGCAACAAGGCGGGTTACCCGTAAATCGCATGTTTATGAAGGTTTTTTTTATAAAATGAACATAGGATCATTTGAAAGAAATATTCCTGCTTTGTAAAAATTGTCAAAAAATTTGATTTTTGCTGCCCTTATCGCGTTTTCAAACCAAATTTTGGCTTGGAAGCACATAAAAACATCACAACACAATTCCAAAAGACGCTGGAAAAAATGAGGAAAACCCGTTTGAAAAGATTGAGAGTGAGCGTATAATGATATCTTTAAACATGTTTACGCATGATTGGGGTTTTCAGCTCAGAATTCTTTCTCAAATACTAAAAATGTTTTGAAAAAAAAAATATATTTAAAACATTACAAAGCCCGTCCACGAGTTTTCGTGTCAAACACGCTTCTTTATTAGATACTGGAAAAATCTAAAACTGATAGGATGCGAAATGCTGTCGTCAAATGTGACGCAGCTTTTTTCCAACAGGTAACACCATGGATAAAAAACCATAATTTAATCTAGAACACCGAACTCTAGAAATTTCGCTAATTATAAATTATAGCTGTATAGTAATGATATGGATAGCACACAGTGTATTGAAAGTAGGGCGCGGGTTTGTTAAAGTGTGCTGTGTACTCTGAGCGGCTTTGTCCATCTATAGAGACCATTTTGTTGCCTAGGTAAACCTACCAGCAGTGAATAGTAACACTAAACGTTAACGTAGATCTATTTTATCGATCCAGCTCTGCAACATTCTATATGATTTCAGGAATGAAATTTCTCCAAAAGAGAGCGGCTGAAGCTGGGCCGTAAACATTCAGCCGAATTAATCAAGTACTTAAAATATGGACACCATATTCGAGGATACCGCGAGCAAAGGAATAAAAATAAATGCAAGAGAATGTTGATATTTATAAAATATTTAAGACCTGCGAGCCTAGACTGATAAGCATGATGTGTTGGTCGTATAAGAGTTTAGTGTCGAAAATTACTCCGATGCCTTTAAAACTACATACGACATCGAGAAAAGTGTCAAAAATGGACAGAAAAATGTAGAGAACAAAAGCACTCATGGGGAAGTTTTAAGAGTGAATGACCAGTTGCTGAAAAAACGCAATTCACCAGTTACTCAAGAAGCGCAGGTAATTTGGTACTGCAAGCAGTTTTCAAGTAAATCGATTCCTTTCGTCTGCATATAGAAGGGAGGAGTATAAGGGACACGGTCAGGGGCGGATTTGCCACTAGGCCCGGTAGGCCCGGGCCTAGGGCGGCAAATTGTCAATTTTTTTTTTTTGGCCGGCCACTTTTCGATTTTTTTTTGGGGCGGCAGTTTTTTTTCTGTCGTATATCTGAGTTGAATGAGCCTAACACTTCAAGCCAACCGAATTCTCTAAAAAAAATCAATGCAGGCAAAAATTCACCTGCGATGATTTTTTTCGCGCCTTAAAAAGTTTGACTTATAATAAATATCGAAATGCGATCACGGCAAAGGAACAAAGAAACTCAAAAATACCTAAAAATTACCTAGAAAGTATCTGAAAATACCTAAAAAGAGCCTAAAAAGATCCTAAAAAGAACCCAGATAATACCTCTTCAATTTAGGAAAAACTTATGAGAGGTAAATATTTGCGTGCATTGATTTTTCAGAGAATTTTTTTTATTATTATAGTACAGGGTATATCAACTACATGCGAATCTCTTTATTTTTAACGTGTTTTTTAAATTGTATTATTACTGAAATTAATTTCTACAAGAAATGTCTATAAAATGAAATATAGAACATCATAAGTCAAAATATTTCGGGTTCATTTTTAACTAATAACATATCGAACATTAATTTACAGTAGTCGAGTTCATAGTTGATCTCTAGTCAAGTGCGGAAGCAAATTTTGAACGGAATAGTAAACTTACTTATAAAAATATGAGCGAAAACGTTGGAATTATATGCGATGTAAAGGTGTATACGGTTTTGGTCTGTTAAAAATTGGTATTTTTGGATTCTTTTTTTTATGTACTTTTAGGTTCTTTACCGTGTGTGTATTTTAGTAATTATTTGTTATTTTATTAATTAATTGCGCAATAATAGGGAATTTTTACGAACAAACCGATGCCGGTTTTGCTCTGCTATTCCTTTTTTGTGAGCTCGGGCGCAACAACAACAGCGAATTATTCTAGGAAATCGAAAAAAAATCGCGCATTGTTACATATAAACTAATTCACGAAAAGGGCGGCAAATATTTATGAGGCCTAGGGCGGCGAAAGGGTAAAATCCGCCCCTGGACACGGGAAATTATTCATAAAAAGCACCAACAACAAGGGACCCAAGATCGATTCTTGCGGAACACCTTAGTTTCGATTTAAGGAAGCAGAAAAATTGGAACTAGCAGTTATGACAAAAGGGTGATCTTTAATGTTACGAGAAAATCAAAAGAACACCAGACCATAGAGACCATATGTATCCGGTATTAATTGAAGTAAGTACTAGTCTCAATAGAAGAAGCTCATGGTAGATAGAATCAAATACTTTAAACAAATCAGTTTCGATAACATCCAGCTGACTTTGTTGATCGATGGCAGTAGTTAGTGTGTTAGTGAATGACAGCTAGTTAGTAGTGATAGATATGTTTTTGATAAATTCACGTTGCTTTTCGGCAAGAAAGCGTTCTCGAATATAGCATGAATCCTGTTATAAATAATTATCTCGGGGTTTGTAAGGAGAAAAATGAACAGAAATAATAATGCAAAGAGCTCACAGAAATATTTCATGCAAAATATTTTGAGAGATGATAGGAATGAATAAAAGGCCTAAAGGGTTTTGAATCGTTGGATCTAATAGACGCTTCAACTAGGTTAGCATAGATTTGCATCACATCTTTAGTCACGATTTTCAAGCAAAGCAGAACTTTTGCTTTTGCTTTGAAGGTAGCAAATCAAAGCAAATCAAAATATCGTTTAATTTGCTGGAACGAACCAGCAGTCAGAAGATTGATACCAAAAAATCGTAACAGTGTGGCTGAAACATACTGGAAATACTAATCAATTCACAATGAAAGCTAGTTTCAGCAGCATTTTCGCTGCTACGTTGTAGCTGTTCAACATGAATAAATCGATGATGGTAAGCAAATTTAAACAGCATTTATATATTTGCTTGAAGAATAAGTCAATTTTTAATAGGCTAATGGGATTGATTAGGATCGAATAGAAAATTCAAACGAAAGCTTCCTAAAATGTAAAAGTCAAATTTTTAGACCAAGTAGTTTGTATTTTTTTTCTGCTAAAATTTAGCTTGAAATTTCGTCAGATCAGTACTAAGGTTTTGGTGCTTAAAGTTGTATTCGTTAACAAAATGCAGATGGCATTAGACGAACCTGCACATTTTTAAAGCAATGAAAAATAGCATTTACTATCAATAAGGGTTTGAAATTTAATAGCAGCGACGAACCTGGAATACTACTTGGCAGAACTTAGTCTTTACTTGGGTCATCAAACCAAATAGTAGTAAGACAAAGCATTGTGTTTTTCGCAACCCTTCGAAATATCTTTAAGTAACTCGGAATCGATTTCCACGAGTTCCTGAAATTTAATCTTTATGTGCGGCGAAAAATCAAAGCTGCCATATCTGTGTTTCAACGCATCCGACCTCTTTTCGTCAAAAAGTTGGGCATGATCACCAAAGCTGAATCCGTTTGCTACCAGACGCTCATTTGACCTATCCTGACTTATGCATACCCATGCTGGATTAACTACTCAAAGACTGCCAAGGCAGAAGCGGAGATATCCAAAAGAAGAATCCTCCGCTTTTGCACTAGCAGGTTTTACAACCCGGTAACTAAGAAGTGGCCGAAGAACCTTCTTTTGTATCAGGAGTCGGGACTGAAGTCACTTAGGGACCGGGTTGTAGAATTAACGACAATATCTACGGACACACAAACTGACATCAGAACGGACTGGCTCTAATGAGCCATTTATGCGCTCCGCGAAAATAGCGTGGGTGCGCTATTTAATTATGTAGGCCTTCCTTTGAATAGAAGAGGCTAGATGTAAGATCTAGATTAAGATTTAGGGCTAATTAGGTTAAGTTAATTATAATTAGGTATAAATTAAACCTTAACTGTAGTTTAAGGTAGTTTTTAAGCTAAATATTGCCCAGTATTTGTACAGATTGGGTAATATTATTAGTGTGTAAGATAAAAAATGTCATTAATAAATATATATAAAAAAAACGAAAAGAGCCTGCAGGCCAAAATACTATAGCCGCAAGATTTTAAGTTTTGATTGCTAAGTAAACTTTAAGTTAGGTTAAGAATGTACAATTAAAACAAAAATAAACAAATATTCAATCTTAAAAGCCTTTCAAATTGAAACTTTAATTTTGTCGATATCTGTCGCATACCAACAACAAAAGAATGAATCAAGAAATGGAATAGTTGACGTTTTATGTGTCAGGAATGAGCAGATTCTTCGCTCTTTATTGGTTTTAAAAATTTTCACTCCACCGAATGACCAGATGATGAAGACTTGGAAATTTTTTTTAATTAATATTACCCAGTTACCGACCTATGTCCAATTACCGACCTATGTCTGGAAAACCCAAGTACTAAGTTCTACGAGGCAGTATTCAAAACTGCGAGGGTTACGGATGTGTTGATGCAATTCGAAAATCATGATGCCAAAATTAAGTTGTACGTTATCAAAGCAGAGAAGTGTGTATTTTCCTAGTTCTAGAACAATAAATTGTTGAAGACATACAAGTAAATATGAGAGTGGACTCGAAAGTAACGAGACTGCTCTCAGTGTTCTCAGATGGGAGCAGGTGGGGTGGGGTTATGACTAAGTGTACTTCCCCTCTCCTATATCTCTCCCAGCCAGTAGCACGCTATCTGCCATCCACAGATGTTCTCTCTGCGAGATTTTTTTTTGCAAAGTAGATTTTTATGACCGTCGAAATCATCATGTTTCATTTTAAAGAACAAAGAATTCATTTGCAATGTTGTTTTTAATAGGGAAAACGGCCACCGAATCACTTCAAATGCTTCAAAAAAATTACGAAGAGGAAGCTCTTAGTCGTGCACGAGTGTTTGAACGGTTTTCTCGTTTCAAAGGCGGAGATCTGAGCATCGATGACCAAACTCGCACTGGACGCGCTTCAACAAGCAGAAATGACAAAAGTGTTTCAAAAGTTCGGTAAAAAATTAATGAGGAATTGACGAATTATCTGAAACTACTGGTATTAGTTAGAGCTCAATTCAGCGCATTTTGACTGAAGACTTGGGCATGAGGCGTGTTTCGGCGAAATTTGTTGCACGGCTGCTCACAGCAAATCAAAGAAACTAACGACTGATTGTGTGCCAGGAGCTGACGAATAAGCTTGAAAGTGACCCTAACTTCTTGTCTAGGGTCATAATAGGCGAAGAAAATTAGTACTACAGTTACGACCACGAAACAAAGCAGACACCCAGTCAGTTGAAGACTTCAAATTCACTCCATCCCAAAAAAAAAAAAAAAACAGGCCGCTCAGATCGAATGTGGTGACCATGTTTATCTGTTTTTTAGACATCAAGTGAATCGTGCACAAGGAATTTGTCCCAATTGGTCAGACGATGAACCAACTTGGGGTTTTGGGACAACTGCAAGAGAGAGTGTCCAGAGTAAGGCCGGAATTTTGGGTATCGGGTTCACCACGACAGCGCATCTACACACATAGCCCTTCACATTTTTCAAATTTTGAGATCGCAAGGCACGACACTCGTTCTCCTCCCTCCTTACTCTCCTGACCTGGCCACGTGTGATTTTTTTTTGTTTCCCCGAATGAAAAGAGACTTGAAAGAGCGGCGATTTCTGACGGTGGATGAGGTGATAGCACCTTCCAAAAGTGCTGTAGACAATATCATAGTTGAAGAGTTCCAGGGGTTTTTCAGTCAGTAGAAAAAAAGATTAGACAATTGCATTTCTTTTAATGGGCAGTATTTTGAAGGAGATTAATCATTAAAATTGTTATAAAAGTAGTCTCGTTACTTTTGGGTGTCCCAATGTTAGACCATTGAACTATGAAATGAACATTCATTTAACGATTCGATTCGCATTCATTTAACAACACGATTTACTCTTCGTGCAGGAGATAATCTGTACGAGAAAAACTGGAAGTAAAAAAGAAAGGGGTCATTAAACTTAGCAATTTTCCTTATGTTCTCCTGAAGTGTTAGTGATCCAAAAAAAAATGGAAAGCCCCGTATGTGTGTTAATTACAGAGATTTGAGTAAATGAACTGTTCGGGATAATTACCCGCCGGGCTTGATATAAGAATCTCTTGAATACCTTGATGAGAAAGCACTTCGCACTGTTTTAGACTTAAAGAGTATCCGTCACCAAGTTCACATAGTCACCTGATCCACAAAATAGAATAAAGAAATAATAACCTGCACTGAAGATTATACGAAGCATTGTAAACTGTTATTGAAAGTTTTAGAGCGCATCAGATGCCGAGGCCTGAAACTAAGCTCATCAAATTGCATGACAGTTTACTTTCAAGTTGAATTTTCGGGACATAATATATTTGCGGAAAGGATTGAACCTAGTTGGATGCAGCTTGGTGCTATAAGGTAGCTGCGGATATCGAGTAGTACATGTGAAGTTCAATCTACTCTTGGGGTATTTTCATCTTTCAGACAATTCATGCCGAACTTTCCCACGCTATAGAACTACTATAGAATTTACTGTGCAAATAAGCAAAATTTGTTTTTTGAATTATGTCTGCCGCTCCTCTTACTTGACTTTGAAAAAACTGCTGATTGAAGTCCTTGATCCTGCCCTAAAAATGCTGTCTTAACATCTCCTCAAAACGAGTTATTTTAAGCTTCATCTGTCAATTCTTTGCTTCGATGTACAAGTCTGAAATGAAACTTACACTTTGACATGTACCTCAACTTATTACACTTCATTGTCTTAGAAGGATTAAAATATAACTTATTAAATTTTTTTCGCAGAAACTTGAATGTTATGCGCATATCACTTTTATGAAATACCAACGATTCGAACATTTTAATTTTACAGCCGACTAGAAACAACTTTTGAACTAAAAATGATTGAAAAAGTATAAATAAATAAATAAAATGGCGCTGCTTTTCATTAAAGCAATTTTAATTTTACAACAAATGGGAATATTTTCTACTAGCGACTGCAGTTGTCTACTGTATGGCGCAGCTATTTGACTGTTGTTTGTTCGGTAGGTATGAAATTGTTAAAAATAACTGAATATATCCGCCCGATCCAGCTGAATGCAAGTATATTGCATCAACATTTTAAATAAATAGCCCTGAATCTTGTTATTCAACCAGTATTAAAATTTTTCATATCTAGGTTAAGTTCTTTTCTACAAACCAATCATAATATCCAATATTCTATCAGACTAAGAACAGCTAGAATATGATTCAAAGTCAAAGCTAAGATACTAGAAAAAATCCATAACAACTTTAAACTCATCTTCATCCAACAAGATTCTTTTAAAAAGTACCACTTGTGACAGTCCAAGCCCATCGAATGCACGTCTAAACTGTCTGACTGGAAAATGAACACCCCCAAGTGCATACTCCAGTCACGTTCTTCACTCTGTCTATAGATTTTCAATGAAGTCATTTTCTGATAGACGTTGAGTACTAGAGTACAATAGCATGTAAAACAGCCATGTAATTCTCGGTGAAATCAGTGTAAAGAAATTCTTCAAGCCTGACAGTTTAAAAACAAAATGCCATGGAGCTGGAATGTGCTGGCTTAAGAACTCTTGAAAACGTAGAGTGGGCACAAGTCGAGTTTACAATAATAAAATCTACAAAGTGAAGGTTGATGAAAAGTGAAATTGTATGTGCTGCAAATTGTGTTTGCTCTGGCTTTGTTTACTTTGGTAGAAAAGGAAATGTGAGCTGTGACATTTAATGAACTCAAGTTATCTAGTTGTGTAACATGTATTTTCATACTGATAGTAAATTAGACACGAAAATTATGAAACTTTCTACGATTAAACGGTTCAAAGCTAACAATTTGCAATTCAACTTTATCACGAATTACATCTAAATATCATTTAATCTTTATAATAATCTCATGCATCGCATAAATAATCGATACCCGATCATACAGCATAAAGTCATTAAATTGCACCTTTTCATTAAACTCCAGTTACTATCTATTATGAAAATCCACCTGCAATCATTTACTCCGCACAAAGACATAATTTATAGTCATACTAATCGATTCCTTTACAGTTCAAGCTCATAGCGAAACCATTGCTATTCGAAATTAACGTCCAAGTGCTTATTAGATACTTGGTATCAAATCACCAAGTACTACGAAACTATAGTCCCAGCCACCTGAAACGAACTTCGTATCATTTTAATAATCACACACATGACTTAATTAAAACATATTGTTTATAGTGGTTTTCATCGTGAAATTATTACTTGTTCTGTTTTATCGCTTTCTACGCTCAACAAAAACCGAGTCGTCCTGGGTCCGAATTCACTAGCTCATTGGGAAAATTTATCAATTTCACCTCATGCCTACAAGTTTCGCTCGTTTTTCCTGGTCCGAGTCGACGATAGCTGGACGGACGCGAACAACGACAAGAAATGTTTTTCTGCATTTTATGACAAAACCGTGGATTTGATATGATTACAAGGTGAAAATGGTTCGTTTGCAGCAAGATGATTAGATTTAATACGGAAGGCTATCGGGGCAATCTATGACATTTTGAAGGCTAGTTGCACTCGATCTGATAGCTGTCGAGATAACAATGTTGTGTTTGGATGTTGTTCGAAGAGTTAATAATGATTGTTTGGTTGATACATGGTTAATAGTTGCAAAAAATGTTTATGTCCTTGATAAATGCATATATTAGAGTGAAAGTATCTTAGATGTAGTGAAGCAGTAATGAGATAAAATTTTAATTAGTGAATAGAGTGAATGTGATCTATTGAGAAAGCAAGTAGCTTGGAATAATTTTATGAATCACACACAGAAAAATGAGACCTACTACAGATTTTACATAGAATAAATCGTAAAATGTTGTTACTGAGTTGAAGATATTTTAATGCAAAGGCAGCATAGCGTGATATGAAAGATATGGAATTATTAACAATTTATTTATATATAGTCTTGTTACAGATTAATGACTCTAATTCTTCCGGCCTATTTGGTGCAATTCTTCAAAATGTACAAACAACATTAACCTGAGGGGAGAAAGGTTTTGCTTAAGGCACCAGACCAGTCCTATTGGAAACTCTGTGGTTGATGTAGAAATTTGTTTTTGGTTATCTTAAGGGTGTAATTAATGAAAACTTCTTCAAAACACATATATATTGAAAAAGCAATAATGATGCCCTAAGTTTTTACCATTTCTAATAAGTCCATCAGTCTTCGGTTTTTAGGACCAATTGTTTCCTAGAAATTACAATTTGCTATTTTTTTACAATTTGTTATTTTTTCGCTCAGCCTACTTTAATTCGCCTTTAACAAGGTTAACCAGAACATCTAACTCTCCCCAGCTTGGTCCTTTACCTCAATCCTTTGATATATTTAAAACTATGTTGAAAGTTAGAATTTACTAATTTACAGCATATAATTGGAATGTAATCTTTACCTTAATAGTTTAATTATGTGCATTTTATTATCAATGAAAATAAAAATTATTACTACAGGAGAAAAATTATAAATAATTGATTCAATATTGAATTGCTTTTGCTAATTCGATATAGATGTCAATTTTCTACCAGAAATATCAGACCTTTATATCGGTATTAGATCATTTGGCAGTACCTAAGATGGCCGTACTAGGATACATAGTTCTAATCTTTGCACAGCTACCATTCGTTTACAGAATATTTTTTGATCCTGATTATGAATTTCATACTAGGCTGGTGATCTTGCTATTCTGAGCCTAGAGTGCAATCTGCTAGTAACCAGCTCTAGGCAGACATTATCATCGTCGTTTTACTAAAACCATGGAAGGTCTCAGAAACCCGTCTTACTAATAAGTTGGTTGTCTAGGTTCAGTTGAGCTTAGCTCCCGATGAGCATTTGCTCCTGAGCATTTGCTCTTATAAGCTCCTGTGCCAACTCTCATATGGCTCCCTGCTTTGGATGGACAAAAATGGGATCTTTCTAGTGACTACACATTTGGGCTTAATTAACGTATCCGGATTTGGATTCTAAAGCATTGATGTTTACAACACACAGAGCAACAAATCTTTTTGGAGATAATTCTGACTTCTTTATCCAGCTTCTATTTCTAAACTCAAGCAAGGGACTGTTTCTTCAGAAGAGTACTCTAATGATGACAAAGATGTGGTTGAATGGAGAGGAAGCAAGAAAATTTGCTCTGCCGTTCACTGGAACTTTGCCCATTGTTCTGTCCAAGAACTTTAGATAAGTGGCTTCCAAGTCTGCTTCACGGACCTCTATAGCAACATCTCTTTCCCTTTTTCGATTCCCCGCAGTGCTAAGACAATAAAGCCGAGTACTGTTGAAAATGATGAGGTTTCTTATGTAGAGTTGTATCATCTCTTTGGATAGCAGGAAGTTGGTGGAGAAGAGGCTTTTAATTGGTTTTAAGGACTTGCTTAAAGCAAATCCTGAGTCATCACTGAGATGTCTCAATGCTGTGCGGTATCAAAGCCTAGTCAAGATGCCAGGATCAGTATTCTGCGGACTTGTACAGGCTAGCGATAAATAAACTGGGTGACATATGGCCAGACGCAATATTGGAAAAGGTGCTTAGGAATCAGATTCCGATTAAGTCTAGAAACAGGGTGTCGACCTTTCTTCGAATGAGGATATTATCGGAGTCCATAAGGTTAAAGAATAGTGACCTACCTACCTACCAAGTATCTGGAAAGTGAGCAATAATGAGCTGTCCGATGACTGACGCTAAGTTCTCATCGTCACCAACGCGGAGTTCCTTCCAAAGTTAAAGACCCTTGGCTACAAGGCCGGTTACAGGTTCGTCTTCATACATTTTAATGCATACCAGGGTGTCTTATAAGTGTCTATGTCGAAGTATTTAGCCCCAATGAAAAATTATGAGTGTGCTGTGGAAAAATAGCTGTTTGATGCACGTGAGTCTTGCTAAGAAACATCTTCATCGGAGGATGAAGCAAGGGCTGTGACAACCTCCGACCTAGGTGCCTGTCGTGATCTCCTGGACCTCGTACCGGGTGAAAAATAGGAGATGGCCAGCGGATCCGACGAAGATCTTGACATCATGCTAATAGATCAAGGTGAAGGTCCTTGAAGCTAACCTATGCCCGGCTTAAATCAGCCTAACTCATAAGTTAACTATCACTTTAACGCAGCTTCGGCTGCCCTTGTTACTAATGTTCGAAGAACAATAGTATTAAACTCGTTTCGCCGAAAATTCATATTTCTTTATTTATATATATATATATATATATCAGCAAATCGGTTAATAGAAGTAATCTCTGGAGTGGCCGATCCGATTGAGCTGAAATTTTCGGAGAACGTAGATGTATATAGTAGGTAGGTCCACAACTTTCTCAAATTCAGATACTCTAAACCTTTTGGCGGCGGCGAGCGTTTTAGTGAATTTTGAGGTACTCCTATATATCCAAGCAGTGTAAATTTTTGTTAAAGAAATGTATTGGGAATGAAAACTAATTATGTTCTAAGCTCGTTTATGATAAAGAATTGAAAATTTTGAGCCGTGTGTGGGTGCAGGGTGCCTAAAAGTAGGCAAGGATTTTTTTTCAAATTTTGATTTGTCATTACTTCTAAGAAAAGCAATGGATCGTCGTGAGATTTGCAGAGCGTATTAATGTTGACTAAAATTTAGCACACGTTGATTTTCAAGATAGTGCGGGTAACTCTGCAGCTACGGCAGGCTCTTGAAAAAAAAACCTTCAAATCATTGACCTTCCTGAAAAATTTTTGATTTTTGACAAAAAAATCAAATCACTGATAAATTTTAACCTTTGTCCATCATGTCAAATTAAAATTTTCAAAATTCCGATTTGCACAAGAACGGCAACCCATCACCAAATTACCTCTATTTTCAGCACTCGAAAGTTCTGTTCACGAGAACTGACGACCGGATTATCCGATCATAGTGAAATTTACAGAACATGTTGGTATTAGCTAGGACCAGGTCTGATAGAAGTGATTTTGAAATGCGGGCAACCCTGTGCCAGTGGTACCATCTTGAAAAATCACTGAGAAAAAAAAACGGTTTTTGGCCTATAACTTCCGATTCAGCCACCAGATTTTGACAAGATTCATCCAGTACTTGGATCTTACTCTATATAACATTTGATGAAAATTTGGCTGAAAAATTAGAATAGAGTGGCCAGCTATGGTGATTTTTGTCTCCTAAATCTTGCAAATTTGCTCAGCAAAATAAAGCTTTTTTCCCTATAACTTCCGGTCCAGTGTAGAAATCAGAACGAAGTACACGCAGTAAATGGACTTTAATGTGAACCAAATGTCGTAGAAATTTCGTACCAAAATCATGAAAGGGCTGCCAGCTATGACAATTTTTGTAATTTTGTTTAATTTCTTTACTGAGCGATTATGTCATTAGATTTCCAAATGGAAATGATCCTGCAATGAAAATTAACAAGAAATATTAACGCTTTAAAAATTTGAAAAGTTTTGAGGGTGGCAACCCTAAAATTCTTTTCACCCGTATAACTTCCAGCGCAGTGATTCAATCGAAACGAAATTTACTGGTTGGGTTTAACTTAACGTGAAGCAGGTTTGGTATGTATTATGCTTTGCTGTTGACACAGGCTAACCAGCATTAGCCATTTCCGTAAATATTGCACCAACAGATGCTTCAAACAACGTTCTCATATGCGAAGCATTTGCAATAAAAATAAGAAATTATTTTTTTAAATTTTTCGAGTTTTGAACATTTTTTGGATGGAAGCCTCAAACAACGTTTAACCGCTGAAACTTTCGATGAAATCCTGCGAAGAGAACGAAATTCAAAGGATACGTTGATTTGAGTATGAGCTTGTTATGGTAGACTTATTGCTGCTTCGTTCGGAAAGTGTTGCCAGCACTGAATTATATGTGTTATAGTTAAGTTTTGTTGCTTTGGATAAGGAATGGTTGATATGATTCTAAAAAACAGTGCATTACGTCTTTCCACACTTTTTTGTCACTCAAAGACAATTTCTTCGAAAATTAGTTTTCTAGCGGTTCAGGTGCGCTAGAGTTTTTTTTAGAATCACGGGTCGTTAAAAGCCGGAATTAAAAATTGCACATTGACGAAAAGACTAGTATCAATTGAATGTTTTGGTAAAAAAAGAGCTTGCATTTTCAGGTTGCATTCAACAATAACGCTGCAAGGTTCTGCAGCTCAACTAAATGGATTAGAAAGGTAAAGCCTCAGTGGCAGATTAGAAAGATTCCAGCTCATCAAAGTGTTGAAGGAAAGAGTTTAATATTGCCAGAAAGGTTAAATTAATTTATTATATTAAGGCTGTTGCTGTTGGCTGTAAGTTAGAGATTATGGTCATATACAATGCCTGCTTAAGACTTTCATACAATCCTAATATCTGGCAGGAAAAGAGATGTAGGATATGCAGGAAATGATAGTTGGTTGTGTACATTCCTGAGGCAGGAAAGACAACGCACACTAAACCTAAGGATTATATACCATTTTGTTTAAGCTCCTTTCTATTGGAGATATTAGAGAGGGTTGTGGGGTATCGGCCTTAAACACTATTCCGATCTCGAAATCATAGCAAGTCTATGCGAAAGGAAAATCTGTTAAAACAATGCTGGATCACTTAGTGGAGCAGGGTGAAATATCACATGCGTTCATTTCTTGACATTGAGAGAGCGTTCAGTAATGTGCGTCCTCAGGCGTTTGTAAATGTTTTCCTAAAAATGGATGTCGATTTCGAAGTTCTAAATCAGCTACTCAGAAACTAGTTATTATACTCCATTTTTGGAAAGCTTAACCGTTAAGCAAGAAGTAAATATGGGCAACTTACAAGACGATGTTCTATTTCGCTTACTTTCAAAAGCTACAGCTAGTAAGTTTCTTAAAATGCTTGATTAAACTGGATGTAAAGTGATAGTGTATGCAGATCATATCGCTAAAAATATAGTAGAAAGATCAGGGAATGGATATTGTTTCTTACACTGCTGTAAAAGAGTCATTATAGTGATTTGGGGGCTAAGGCCTCGAATCGTCCCCTGGATTAACACTAACATGACGGAACCAAATATGCTGCATGGAGCAGTAATATGGTGACCAAGCATACTTAAGGCTGTAAGTTAGCAGATGATAAACAAGGTACATAGTTTAGCAATCTTATTTAAAACGGGGCGCTCTGTTCAACCCCAATAAAAGCAGTCTTGGTGAGTACTTCGCTGGCTTACGACCGATCTAATTGTCTTGCAAAATGCGGAGAGCTAAGCGATAAGACTACATTTTGGTGGCCTCTGCAGTAGGATAAATCTGAAATCTTGGTACAAGGCATGTCCGTTCCAGCGGATATTGATGATGCTATTGCACAATCATTTTTGGGTCAAAGATTTATAGCCTAAATTTCGAACAGAGAAAATTGGGCAAGGACAATATCTCTAAAAATAGCTAATGTGGACACATATACCGACAGATTCAAAACTGAGTGACTGAGTGAGGCATAGTATTTTTTTCACTGATTGGAATTCGAACTTTCTTTCTGCTTATCGAAACACTTTTAGCCGGAGATTTTGCCAACTCTGGGAAAGACCAATTGCTTCTTATCCAAGCGGCTACCCAGTCCTTTGCTGGAGTTTATATCGCGTCGAACCTAGTCCTTAAATGCCGTACGTTTCTTAAAGAGATGTCCCGACATTTGATTATGGAGTGGGTAGAACTGGGAAAGAGATCTTTCTATGTACCGGTAGCTTGCTGAAGTGGACATTGTCTGTTCAGCAGAAATCCGCTACGGTAGGATGCTCTTTGAAATGATTTCTATCCGAATTGTTGATGCAAGAAAGAAGAGGAAACAGTTTTTCACCTCGTGTACGAATGCCTGGCCATTGCAGGATGCATGCCTCTTGGCTCATACTTCTTAGTAGATCAATCAGTTTGGTAGCGGATCAGTCACGGTAGCGGATCAGTCAGTTTTCTTAGTGGATCAGCCAAAACGTAAAGAGGATCAGTCAGTTTGTCAAAGACTAGTGACGGCACTCTACTGAATTGTGGTTATGCGCTATGAAATGCGGTATCATAATGATAATGATATAATAGGTAAGTCTTCTTCGTAGTCTGCATAAAGGGGCCGCAGTGGAAACTACTTACCTGCCATTATTAGTGTTTACACTGAAAAAACACATAGCGCCAGACGCCATAATTTATAGACTTCTGGCGCCATGTACATGATCGATTTGGGGATTGTGATAAAATATAGCGCCACACGCCATAATACATGGCGAAAAGTACATAGGAGCAGGCGCTATGCTTATAGTCCTCCACGCCATGCAGATGGCGTGGAGGGCTTTAGTACATGGCGTGGAGTACTATAGTACATGGCGTGGAGGACTATAGTATATGGCGTGGAGGGCTATAAGCATAGCGTGTGTTCCTATGTACTATGGCGTGTGGTGTTATATTTTATCACAAATCGACCGAAATCGACTATGTACATGGCGCCAGAAGTCTAGATTATGGCGTCTGGCGCTTTGTGTTTTTTCAGTGCAATAACATGCTTTTCGAGCAGAATGATTACAATTAATTTGCAGTTTATTTTCGAATTGAAGTTTTATTCGATTAAAATTCATTTGCAAAAATTATTTGACACCCAGTCCCAGTTTTTTCGATTGATTGTCGAAATTTTCGCAGTTATTAGCTAAACAATCTTATTGTAGTCAACTAATCTACTACATTAAAATCTCTCCTACACTCAAGATGCTTGCTGCCATTTATACACCTCCTAACACAGTATGGCTGCGAGTTATAATTGGCGTGCCATGAGCCATATTACATGGCTCATGGCACTATGTAATATGGCGTGTGGGGCCATAATTTCTGCGCCATGTAATTATGGCGCTGGGAGCCATACTGCATGGCTCAGGGCACTATGTAAATAGCGTGTGGAACCATAAATGCTGCGCCATGTTACATGGGACCACGCGCTATGTAGATTCTGACATTATGGCGCTGGGAGCCATATTGCATGGCTCAGAGTACTATGTACATGGCGTATGGAACCATAAATAATGCGCTATGTTACATGGCTCTGGGCGCCATGTGGATTTTTTTCAGTGTAAGAATAAGCTTACGTACTGTGTGCATTTATACACACTACTGAGTGTATTAGTTTGTTTTTTATGGGTTCTAACATTATGCAGTCTTAAAAAACAATTACGAAGGAACCTTTCTTATCGGAAACCTCCCACAAGCCGACACTTTCTTTTTAGAAAGTTTCCAGGTATCGCGCACCCACGGCTTATTTTTGAACAAAGCAGTCTCTATTAATCGGCATTAGAGGTCATGAGAGGTACTCAAAGTTCGTATAGCACTGGGAACCGGTAGTATATTTCGACTCTGGAAACAACTAATAACCTGGGCTATTAATCTAAGTATCAGTCAACATTTGATCAGACGTGCCTTCTGACAACCTGAGTCTTAAGAATGGAAATTTATGTAAACTTTAGGGAGACGATATCACCAAAATTAAGTCTGAACCAGTACGCTACATTCATTTCAAAACTAGAAAATTAGTGGACGGGGTGAACAGATTATGCTCAAAACTACATCTATAACCATCAAATAGAGCCTGAGACTGAGTGCTTTCTAATGGATGGAAAACGTTTCAAGCAAATTTAGAGCCAGAAATTGGAAGATATAAGTGTAGTAGTATGCCGCCAACATTGAATAGGCAAATATACTGCTTAGAGATAGAAAAAAAGATGCAAAATGATAGGTCTCGAAATGTCCCCGAGATAGACTAAGGTTGTGAAGGAAATACCTCGTTTTCTGCTTGCCAAATACTATGAATTGAATTCTTTAACAAAAATGTCAAAAAACAGGCGGTATATTATTTAAATAATATTTTAGAAATTTAAGTGTATTTAGAACCCCAAGACAGGTACAGCCCGCACACGAAGCGAAATCGACAAGACAGTAGCTGATTATTAATTTCTTGGATTTTATTGCCGGTGAAGATTGGCTATCAGGAAGTCTTCATCTTAAATTCTTGAACGACCGATGCGGATCGGGTTTAGAATAGGAATTCATTAAATCATATTGCAATGGTGGGTTTGGCGTCGATATTTCAGATAGTTTTAGGTACCGGAATAGTCCTGAAGCTAGACAGTTTAGCTTCATTCAGTTAAAAAAAGAATATATACAGATAGCTTCTAAAAATATTCGATGTATTCTATATTCTAAATTTTATCTATCCTGCGTGGACCAAATAGTATTCAATATCAGATAATTGGAAACCCAAAATTTATGTCAAAAAAAAAAATGAAGCTCTCTCGCCATGTCCGTGAATTTATTTATAGGGCATACTCTTCATCCAACCCTATTTTCTTGTCGATGAGATCACATCACACTTTGGACCGATCCCAAAATCACTTTCGCTATCAATAGAAAGAAATTGAATTTCCTCTTTGACGTTGTCTATAAAAATACCTTCAACCCAATTGGAAAGTGTCTACATTTCACACATGACTTTAGTACGTAACTACATTGATCGGTATGTATCCAGCAAGCATGTGCATGACTAGTTGCATCAACTATTGTGAAGGGAGAAAAAAAAACGTAGCTACTGAAATTAGACGGATTTCTTTTTCGGTCCGTTGTATGTGTTAGATTGACTTTTGCCGCGACTAAGAAATATATAGAAATATAGTCACTGATTGCCTGCATTTATCAAAGTGACGCCAATGCATGCCTGTTGTAGTCATTTACACCTCAGCAAGTTCGAAGTGACAAACTATTGTCATCCTCGAATTAAGCAAATAGATACTCATTGTGATGAGGCATGCTTAATTGGTTGGACTGCATAACTAATAGATAGGATGCTGATGCATTGAGAACTAAGAAAGTCCGATGTATTCAATACTCCCTCCACCAATTCATCAGACAGCTAGCTGTCTTGGACGGATGATATACAGATGGAATGGATGTTCGAGTCATGTCAACGAACTGCTTCATCCGGTACAGAAATAGTCTAAATCCACTCTACGGCAACTGCTTAGATGCCAGCAACAATAATAGATTATCGCATTGCGGCAAATGAGCGTATTAAAGGGAAAGGTACCTCTTGCCTTTGTGCGTACAATAGGCATTATGCGTACATTACGCATTTTTCGATTGTGTTTTGAAAGCAGTATTTCGAGCTCATCAGTCGTTTGAGGTAGAGGGTCCAAATTATCCATATCAACCAGCGGTTCATGCAAACGATCGCTTTGTCCTCTCGTTCATGTCCAATTGACCAAGCTTTCTGCCTTTCCCTTGACCATTTATCTTCAGCTTTTATTTCAAAATTGTTTATTCACGTCATAGGTTTTATGATGGATTACAACTGACTTCACTAGATCGCTGGAACGTTCATATGCAGAGATACAAGCGAGATAGTATTAACATATACTCGCACGTATGTGTAGCTGCAGATGCGCCGGATTTATGCTTTAACAACATCTGCTTTCTTTCAGCTTCCGTATTTTTTCTCCACGCACTCTCTCGCGTACAGTTTAATTGAGTTGTAAAAGACGAGTTGAGTTTTATTGGCATTAATTTGGGTTTTATGACTACCGACCGTTGCGCTGTGAAAATCTCTTTGATACCGTTTAAATAGGCTGAGATGAGCTTTATTCAATGACCGTGTTAGATAATTCGGACCAGAGTGAAGCTGATTGAATTTCAAAATATTTCTTTGGAAGTTTTTTGATGGGTCAGCTGAAATCCAAAATAACATAATCAAACGTTGCTTTGTGAAGAGAGATAAACGTATTTCGCAAGAATGTATTTTGATGGGTTTAGGAAAGGTTTTTTTGAAATGATACTGATTTTCCGCCAGGAAGTTTGTTTACTCGATTGAAATGTTTTATTAGGTCTTGGCTAATCCAAAATTGCAGATGATTGCATAGCATTGAAACCGAATTTTCGGAAAGTTTGGTTTTTATGACTTCGAAAATACAAGCCAGTTCCGTTACTTTTTTGATAGCATACACATTTACTTTAGGAATGTGCTTGAATTGCAATTTCTATGTTAAGTTGATGCAGAATATGAATATAAAACCGTTATTTCAGGTTTTCAGTCCTTCAAAAAGGATACTATAGGTCAATATATCACAAATCGAGTTTCGCTTTAACCTAACCTTAATCAGGGGATAAAGCTAAATAAGGGCAAGTCATGAGGAAATGATTACTCTCTCACTCGTTATCATTGATTATCAATGGAGCTTCTGAATGGGACTGATTCATTTTATTTTACTAAGGAAGATGTATGTAACATAATAAATAAAAATAATAAATACATTTACAAAAATTTTACGTTAATTAGCAGAGAAGGTTTTGAAGAAGAAAAAGCGGCAATGATAATTTAGAGGTTGTTGCGAAATAAGATTTGGACATATCTATGTAATTAACTCTACTCCCTTCAAATATAAAGTAAACAAATAGCATTCTTTTGGGTGAAATTCGAAGAAACTTTAAATTACCTAACGAAAATTTATATTTTTATGTATATTGAGTTAAGATCCTTTCGAGATGAAGAGCATGAGCTGAAATTTATATTCTCTGCGGTTTTCGATTCCCTCCGCAATCTTTTCAGTTCGTAGAATTTTGTGAGACAAGCGTTGCAGAATTACCAAGAGGATTCCGATAATGTCTCGTAGGATTTTTGATTGTATTCCCTGCTTTCTTAAGTTGTAAGACGTAATTCCAAATTGGCTTCAAAACAGATATACGAGGCTAGTTTGATAAGTTCGTGACTTTTTAAACTTCCCGCGCAACAACTTTGAATATAACACCGCTCTTTTTGACTGCCATTTATTACTAAACAACTGTCAAATTTTGAGCATGCTACGCCATTTTGTTTGTGGTTGGCAGCCATTGAAAGCCAACCACGTGTATTTTAATCAAAATGGAAAAAAGTGAATTTCGTGTTCTAATTAAGCATTACCATTTGCGAAATAAAACCGTTACCTAAACCAAGGAAAGGCTTGATAAATACTATGGAGACTCTGCACTATTTCAATGGTTAAGAAATGGTTTACTGACTTCCTTTGTGGTCGTACCAGCACAAGTGACACCGAACGTTCAGGTCACCCAAAAGATCGTCGATAAAATCCATGGAATGATGTTGGAAGATCGGAGAATGAAAGTGCGTGAGTTTTTTGAGGCTGTAAGTATCTCAACTGAGCGGGTACATCACATTTTACACGAATATTTGGACATGAAGAAGCTATCCGAGAGATGGGTGCCACAATTACTCACACTTGATCATAAGCAGAATCGTGTGATCACTACAAAGGAGTGTTTGACAATTTTTGGCTGCGATAAGAACGAGTTTTTTCGCCGTTTTTCACCGTAGACGATGCAAGAATCCATCACACCACAACAAAGACCAAGGATCAATCCAAACAGTGGGTTTCTTCGGGTGATCGTGCACCAAAAAAGACCAAGGTGGCTGGGTTTGCCAAAAATATCATAGGTACAATTTTTTAGGATTCACGCGGTGTCATTCACATTGATTACCTTGAAAAGGGGAAAACGACAACGGCGAATATTATTCAGATCCTTTGGACAGATTCGATATTGATTTGAAGCATAAACGACCGCATTTGGCAAAGAAAAAATTATGTTCATCAAGACAATGCATGGGTGCAATGTGGCAAAAATCCGTAAATTGGGCTACGAACTTTTACCCCATCCAGCATATTCTCCAGATTTAGCTCTTGGCGATTATTTCCTGCTTCCAAACCTGAAGAAATGACTGGGTGGTAAGAGATTTGGGTCAAATGAAGGGGTTAAACAAACGCCTATTTGGCGGCCTTGCGGAAACCTATTATTTAGAAGGGACAGCAAATTGGAAAAACCCTGGACTAAATGTATCGAGCTAAAAGGAGAATATGATGAGAAATAAAATGATTTTTTGCCGAAAAAAAGCTTTCATTCAAAAAGTGACTGACTTATCAAAGTACCGTCGTAGATAAGTACTATGTATTCGAGTGAGAGTGCTTACTTGCTATTGAGCATCCACTTGAGTTGAGCTGCGGATTTTTAGCTTCAATGTGACATTTTCAAATCAAATTCCATCAGAGTCTATTCCGAAGCATTTGATTTCATTACTTTGATATATTGATACATTGTGATTTTGGTTTATAAGCCGTTCTTGAATCTGTAAGATGTGGGATTCCGTGATTCGAGGTGCCATATCTGGGTCTGATTTGGTGTATAGGTTATCGATATCGTCTGGTCAGAAGATCAGATGTATATATCGTATAGTGTAGAGGTCTCGAAACACTTCTTTGTGAAACTCCTGCAAGCTGTTGATGTACTGTAGCTGCAAAACTTTTACAGCCTGCTTGAAATATACGATTGGTTAAATAAAATGAAAGGATCTCTTGAAAACATTTTTCAAGCATAGACATAATTTGACCAAACTTGGTCAGAGGCTTGACTTTCATCTATAAAAACTTGTGTACATCAGCTTTCTGCGAATGCTATTTTGATGTCTGACTCAATTCTAAGAACTTGTTGAATAGCTCTAAGTTTTCTTTGGAAACTAAATTGGTCCTCAGGAATCTAGCGTTGCGAGAAATTTTTCAAAAAAATTTCGATGATTTTTCGAGACACTTCGTAGCAAAATAATATGAGTGCATATGATTTCACTTGAGACTTGTTTTTGTCGGGCGAAAATATCATTATAATCACGGTAGCTTTTCACGCACTGGAAAGTATCGAATTTTGAAGATTGCATTGAAGAGGTACGAAAGAAAACTGTACGCAATCGCTGGCAACTTGAGTATGATGTTGGCGATGAGACAAACATCTGTGGATTTCACGGAGCAGATTTTTGAAATGATTAAGCTTTGAACTCAATTACCTGAAGTTTTAAGGGGCTATGTGTCATGGATATGGAATGAATAGGTAGTGAGAAAGCCACTTAAAGCAGCCACATCCCTTCTGGCCGAAATTCGATTTGCATTCCTGATTATAAATTTGGTGACTTTCTTGACTGCATTCCAGAGCGGATTGTTAGTATTTTTGATTTATGAGAATGTCTGAAGTTTCAACTCATTGTACTATATTAGTGCCACGTTGAGTTCACTGGAAGCTTAGTGAAGTTCCGCCTATGTTTGAGGCGATCTTTTTTGTTTTTTCTGAACTAGAATTCGAATAAAATCGAAAGAGCAAGTCTCCTTCTAAAACGACGTGTGTGCTTCGGCTTTTGATACTGCGTAGCAATTCAAATTAAACGATTCGTTTAATAAAACTAAGAAGCTTGAGCAGCCAAGTAGTTACAGCACTGGCTCCTTGTGTGTGGAGTCTCTGGATGGAATCCAGGTTTGGACGAGGGACCGCGCACCAGACTCTGAGTTCACCTAGCTCTGAATAGGCGCTTGAACTAATCAAGGAAGTGGAATTCTATACCTAGTGATATAATAACAAAAGAATGGTCTTATGTGAGTTCAAAAACTTAGTTTACAATTGTGGAACAATGAGGTGTCCCTGTTAAAATATAATACCAAAATTAATGAGGTCAGGTTAATGCCTCAAGCCATACGTTTTTACAGTTTTGTAGAACGTTTTATCTCTAGTAATTATGCGTCGAGAGCTCTTAAGTATTTAAGTCACCTGCTACAAAGAGGTTGTTTTCGAACGATGAGAAAAAGCTATCAAATGTTGCCTTGGAGATCTTGTGTTTCGGTGGGCAATAAATAAACGAAATAACAAACTCACACAACTGTTCCTTTAGGCACATTGTTGGTGTTTGAGGACACAATATTTGATGTTATGAGAATGTGAAGGATCTGGTTGAGACATTGGTCTGGCTGCGAGTTTCAGGACTTTTTATGCACGTTTTAGAGGTGGAAACCTTTTTCCTTTCAGCGATTGGAAAACTTGACAGCCCTTATGGTTGGCAGTGTGATTGTTACCACAGTTGCTGCATTTTTTGATTAATTGGTCTGGCTTGCTTTTGCCGCAAAATTTTGTGAGCGGAAATCGCAGCGAAAAAAAACGTAGACAATAGAAAGTGAGCAATATGATTAAGAGTCAACATCAACATCAGTCTCATTACCTTTGATTAGCATCAAAAATCTTTTGCTGGCGAAGTTTGCTATCAAAGTTATTTTACTGATCATTTCTTCTGATCAAACTTGGATTTTAGACTCAGAGACGTTTTACGTTTAAGAGGAATCACGTGAAAGTTATTTTCAACAGACTAGGCTGTTGCTTTTATTCTTTCTTAGATATATTAGTGGCGACTTTTTTCACTTTTGTGGCTGAACAAGTTCAGCGTCATTTTCGTTTTCGGCAGCCAGTCGATCAAAACAATTTTTATTGGTTGATGCGTACTGTTCGTTACGTTTTTAAATAGTTCCAAGTTTTCGTAAGGAGGCCATGTAGCAATGGGCCAAAGTTAAACTGGCTGTGTCTTGAGAAGCCAAAATTTGTGTAAACACTCATTTATGCCCATGAAAGCCCAAAATAATTTCGGACGCATTTCGCTACTTTCAGGGGAGGAACTAAACTACAGCATCTAAAATATGTTGGAAAATACACTGTAAACAGTACGAATCAAAACTTCACGGGCTCTTTCATTAGCACAACGTGTAAGAAAAAATAAGGAAAAACGTATTTCCTTTTAAATTCAAATAAACACTGACATGAGTATATGCGAGCATGAGCATACATCTTTTTTCTATATCTTGAGCATTCCTTTACTTTTGTTATGCGCAATAATGGTAGTATTGATGCCTTATTTCAATTTACTTTCTAATTAAACATTTTCCAAATAATCATGAGCCTAATGTTTCGACAAAAATATTCGTGACAACATATTTAATGATAAAATAATAGCTTGAATGGCCATTTAAAAAAAAAAGTACATGACTGGCCGCCTCACATCATCATTCATAAAAAAATTGTTCTCATTAAATCGTTCATGCATATGCATACGCTTAATTTAATTTATTCCATTCTTACGACAAAGCTATCAAAAAGATTACTTTCGAACAAATCTCTCATTTATCATTAAAATCATACATTTCCAATATGTCACGGAAATTATCAAGATAGAGTTCCGAAAATGAACATAAATACACATATGTACGTGTACTTCTATATACATAGTTGAATTATAACTAGTTCCTCCAAGCGAAATTACTATATAGTCCACCGAAACTTTCTGTAGCCTCCATACTATTTCAGACAATATGACCACGGTATGCAAGAACCTTTCATTTGTCATAATTTGCACCTGGCCAGGTTTACAGTGGAATGTTTTACCTCCGCCTTATGTTCTATGGCTATAGTTAATGTAGTCGAGCATTTTCCATCAAATTTTCCCCAGCAAACAGAACCCGTGCATTTATGGATCAGAACGGTATAATAGTCGTCGTAAGGGTCAATAAACCGCACAGTAATTGCATGGCGATTCGATTCTAATGAATTATGACTTGTGCACGAATTGGAAAAACATTAATGAACCTGCTCCGTAAGAACGATTTGCTTCGAGTCAAGAACCCCTTGGCTGATGTTGAGATTTGATAAGGACGGTCATACGGCAGTAAATGAACAGGGTACTGTTTTTTAAAAGGGTGAACGAGCGGAAATGCTGTACTAGTAGAAAAAAGCTAAATAGAGCGAACTTCTGTGATTATGTGCCGACAAAACGTCCTACATTTTTTCACTTTCTGCAGCTAATGTGTATGATTTGAAGTTGTTTTTTTCTTACATGGTAAGGGTTATTTTAAACAAATTAATTACTCTATCGAATTGCATTCCGTTGTTGAAATTAACCTAAAATTCTATTATAATTTTAAAGGAAGCAATTTTCCTAGCACCACATAATATGCACACTGACTACTAATCGATCTAAATACCACACCAGCATTACCTATCACTATGCGATTTAGTGGCTTTGTGGCTTACAAACGTTCCTCGAACTTATTCTGAGCTCGTGTCGGCACAATATCACCATAAAAACGAATATTGTCAATAAACTTGCATTCAAACTGCAACAAGGTCAAAGCTAATAAAACTTGAATGCCTATGAAAATGTTTCGGATCGCGAATGGACTAGTCTTTTTTTTGTTGCGAACTCGTGTGGCCTTAACTTTCCCAACAGGTGGCAAGCTATTCATTCTAAAGGTCAATTCCTAGCAGAAAGATAGCGAATGAAATGCATGCTGTGAGCCAATAAACATATTTCCAATGTAAGTCATAGCTTTGGTATGCAGATGGTTTGCGACCACAAGAAGTCTTGGCGAATTGACTTTACCCGCCCGGTTTTGTACTTTCGAAAAAGTAACCATAATTTTATGGTTATCTAAATTGTTGTCTATGCACGAGCATGGCTAGTATGAGCCTTTTTTTTAAAGATTCGATTAGTGATTTTGTTTTGAGATACGTTCGCCTGATGGCTATTACCATGGAAATTATTAATTTTCCGGTTTTAGGGGCGTTACCTCAACTAGAGTGTGCCAGGAAAGGATTGGGTTACATTTTTTGTTTGGCTCCAGGAGAATACGGAAGGGAATGTCAATGTATAAATGCTGAATTAAATTGCCGTCGACGTTTGGGTTCGGTTTGAAATAAGATATGTTAAAATGTGTGATACAATTTACGAATAGGCCTCAAATAGCTTCTAGAGCTATGCAATTTATTGCACATAATTTTTTTATTTGATATTTATATGCTGTTTTTTCACCAAATATGTTGCATGTTTTTATTGTGCTATTTTTCTCTTGGTATTTCTGGCCGCCCTTTTCTAATTAACACTTAGCTCTTGTTGTTTGGGTGTCTTCCAATAGCTATTCTGAATGTCATATCTTTCACTGGCACATTACTTTGATGTTCAACAAGAATGATTGATCTCACAGTGGTTTGTAGCTCATATTTCTGTGACAAATTCACTATAAATTACGGATACTTTCCTTTAGTTTCGATCTCACAATATTTTTGTAAAACGAAATAAATAAAGTTTCAATGCCTCCTGGGAGCCAATGTTTGACATCAAATTCCGAAATTTTCCGATATCGGCTGTAGAAAAGGAGAGGATAATAATGTTTTTGGAGTACGGAAGGCAACAAGTAGATAAGAGTTACGACATGGTATACAAACCCTACAGATTTCATTAAAATAGTCATTTTCATATAAATAATTATTTTTCGGCAATTTATCTCCAGATTAGGTGCATATGAAATTTGATGGAATGGCTAGCCCACGCTGGGCGCTAAATTTTAAACTGAATATTTTTTCTTGCGTGATAATCTACATCTCCTCTTATGTAGCCAAAATGTGTTAAAAAACGTTTTGTTTATTATTTTAGTGTTTCCTGGTATTTTTGAGCTTCATAACAGTTTTAATTTGCAACATTAGTCTATAAATAGTACCAAAAATTCAGATGCGGAAAATTCTAAATGTTAAGCATAAAATTATTTTACCCTGTAAAAAGAAAGAAAATATAGTCCAAGCTTGCGTCTTTCAATAATTTCACCCAAATACATTTAAAAGTATTTTTTATTATTGTAAAAATACTTAAAATGTTTTTTATTGCTACTTGCAGGAAACGTAGCCTATATAGGGTGTTTTTTTAGGAGCTTGAGAACTTCAAATTGAAAGAAAATGTAAAAAGATAGATGAAATATTTTGTTCATTAATATTTTTTGAAAGTAAGTTCAATGCCATTTATGATTTAAAAATGATTGCCTGCCAGTGAACACCACGACTATACGTTACGAAGCTCATCCGATCAGTCCAAGTTTTTATCACTTTGGATCTCACCAACTACTCGCTCAACAGTGTCATCCAATGCTGGCAGAGTTGTTGGTTTGTCAGCATAAATCAGGGACTTAACATTCCCCCAAATAAAATAATCAGGACGCGTCAAATAACACGATCTTGAAGGCCAATTGACGGGACCATTTCTTGAAATAATCTTTTCATCAAATTGCCTTTTCAATAAACCGATGGTTTCGTTGGCTGTGTGGCACGTAGCGCCATCCTGTTGGAACCATAAGTTGTTGATGTTCAGCTCTTGGGTTTTCGGAAACAAAAATGTATTGAGCATGCGTCGATATCGCACACGATTAACCGTAACGGTAGCTCCTTCCACATTTCGAAAGAAATAAGGATCGATAGTGATAGTTTCTTCGGTACGCACATTTCTTTGTCGTGTTGGTGGTCTTACATCAAGCAATGAATAAGTGGTATGAAATTTATCCTGCTCTGAAGGACGATTATGTCGACCATAAAATGCACGTATAGCTCTTTGAGTTTCGCGAACTGAGCTCTGATTTTCAAAAGAAAATTTCCACAATTTGGAAGCGTTGTTCAAGTGTCAATCTATTCATGATTAAAATGGCAAACTTTACTGAGCACAAAGGTAAAACAACTGTCACTTTGACAAATGTCATTCAAAACTTATCTCTAGCGAAAGTTCTCATGCAGCTAAAAAAACCACCCTTTATATTCGTTTCCGTTGATTTTTTAATGCCATGATGTCTAAATTTAATCCTACAAGCTTTAGATACGTTTGAAGCTAATTTGAATTAATGCTACAAAACCATTATTTTCCAACTATTAAGTAAATTAAATAAACTTACAAAAAGGCAGGCATTGCTTGAATGAATTTTTTATTTTGCGAATTTTACGACTACAGGATTGCATTAAAGGATTTAGTTATATCGACAGTATTGTCATGATTCAAAGTCTAGAATCTTCAATCGAACCCCCACATTTATTTAACTCAAAAATAATTTGTCGGGCCAATTATTACCATGCTAACAAAAAGCCTGAAGGTATTGAGCATCAGTCAGAGAAAATATTTTTAACGCACTACAATAAAAGATAAAAAGATGTCTAATTTTGTACCAAAAAAAAAATTTATGAGTACCGTGTAGTGAAAAGGGCAGATAAGTAGCCAAAAACATTAACATGCTTATTATATGAATACTCTGGATTTACTTTGTGCTAACTATGGAAATGCTAAAAAGTTTCCAGCAAATCGCTATTTGAATTTAGAAAATAAGTTTATAGACTGGGTTAAATCTTATCTCTCTAATCGCAAGCAAAACGTTCGATTTCGTGGCATTCTATCCACTGACATAATTGCTACATCAGGTGTTCCACAAGGCAGCCACCTTGGTCCCATTCTTTTTGCCATTTATATAAATGACCTGATCCCTTTCGTTCCAGGTTCTTCCATTCTACTGTACGCTGATGACGCAAAGATTTTTAATACAATATCATCACTTAATGACTGTACGATCCTGCAAAGCAACGTGTCAAACTTCGCTAATTGGTGCACTTTAAACCGACTTTCACTAAACGTTGAAAAATGCTTAGTTATCTCATTCTCCCACAAATCATCTCCGATTAATTTCAACTACACTTTAAACGATTCTCTTTTAACTCGCTCCAAGAAAGTTCGTGACCTAGGAGTACTATTAAACTCCGCTTTCACTTTTAATGACCACATTGACTCAATAATAATAAAAGCCAACTGTGCACTTGGCTTCTTAAAACGACGATCTAAAGAATTCAATGACATTTTTCTGACTAAAATCCTGTTCTGCTCTCTGGTTCGCCCTATCCTAGAATATGGGTGCCTGATGTGGTCTCCGTATTATAAGGAGCACATAGATCGCATTGAGTCTGTCCAAAAGAGATTTTTAATTTTTGTTCTTAGTTCTTTCCGCTGGTCTGATCCTATTCGTTTACCTCCTTATGAAAACCGCTTGCAATTATTGACCATGGACACTCTTGAAACTCGACGTCAAAATTTCAAGGCTCTATTCGCTGCGAAGTTACTCACTGGAAACGTGAACTCTGAGTTCTTGTTATCAAAACTTAACTTTCGTGTTTGCCACGGTGAACGTAGACATCATAGCGCCTTATCCATCCCGTTTCATAAAACCAATTATGGATTGAATGAACCAACCTGCGCAATAGCCCGAAGCTTTAACTCAGCGTATCAAATGTTCGACTTTAATTATACTGTTGATATGTTCAAGTGTCGGCTTAAACGACCGATTAATTATCTTTCATAATTACATGTGTAAATATTGTTTTTTTTTTTTGTAGTAATCATTCCGTTGATGAAATTGTCAATAAATAAATAAATAAATAAATAAATAAAATAAATTTAAGAACCAATCGGTTGAGGCAAAAATGTTCGAGAAACATTGGCATTAGCGGATATATGTACATATGACGGCATTGCGCGGGAAGGAATGAATTGAATGAGCAGTAAATTAAGCAGACTGCAAAATGATTTTCAGCAGACTTAATTTAGCTCTCAGAAAATAGCTTAATATTTTTTCGGGAGAAACAGTTAATTTTAGATATTTACAATTTTTTAGCGGTGATGAAGGCTCAAAGAAAAAGTTCTCCTAAAAATACAAACCAAAATGACAGCAAAATAACCTTCGATTTTAAATCAATACTTTATGAAAAAACAATGATTTGAATGTTGCAATAATAATACACAATATGCAATGACTTTATTTTGTATAATTGATAGTTGTTACTTTGATTATGTTTATCTGGCGTTAATTGATAGTTTTCAACATTTAAATGCAGTTTGAAAATCACATTTCCTGGCCAAAAACTAATAGCAAAAATCAAACGACAAAAGAGAGACACAAACAGGACAAACAAAAGACACATTAACGGGTACTATTTGACGGAAGGAATATAACAGAATCATCGAAAATTTATCGGGTGGGTATACTTTAAAGTAGTCGTACAATTTAGGGAATTGTTACAACTTAAACAACATTATTTTGTTTGAATATTTCATCAGAAAAAATTTAGCGAAAACTTATTTTCAACAAGATTCTTATGATTGTTGGATGAAATGCTTGGATCCGAGAATGAGAAAATTTGGCTATAAGAAAATACGTGGGTTTCATCAGCAATTTTTATTTTTGAAGTCGGACAACAAATTTTGTAGGAAATATGTATCTTTGGAATTTAATTTTTGGCCTTCGAAACTTGGAATTGACTGGTTTATAATTAGAAAGTTAATTACAGGTTATTTTTTCAACGAGTGATTTTGAATATTTCCTAAAGGAAAGGTTCAAATTTTAAGAATTATAATTTAAAGTCAATTTTTAAGAATTATAATTTAAATCATTCGAATTCAAATTTGAGCTAATCTAAAGCATCCTATCCAACATGTTCCCCGCAAAGTGTCTCTATACCTGGTTCAAATTAGTTGAAACCACAAAGTTCTTCAAAACTACGATGAACTTCATCCAATATAATACAACATTTAACTATGCGTATGTCTTTGGAACCTTGAAGCAGAACACCAAAAACCACAATTGTAGAAAAACAATACCTTCGAATTCAACACTATCCGAACGTCTCAGCTCAGTGAAGCATGAAATTCGGTGACGAAAGAAAACAACGAACGAAACTTGCCTCGACTTTAAAGAATCACCGAAGCCTGGAATGCGATGTGTATTCGCACAGGGTAGTAAACAAATTTGCAGCTAGTATTTTTTGTAGTGTTTTTTTTTTCATTTATTTATTTTTATTCCATTGGAAAAAAACCAGATTAATTTGTTTTGTTGATAACTGGAAACTGTTGAAATGGTATCCTATTGCCATTTAAATGGAATTATAAATGGTACAGTATAAATGGAATTCTATTTTATTGAAAGTTATGCATTAAATCAACCATAAATAAATCCAAATCCAAATAATATTTTCTTTAAAATAAACTTATATTTTAATGCATAAAAATCGACTCAAGTTTAATTTTAAATGGCCATTTCATACTAATAAACATTTTAATTTTTCAATCAAATATATCTAAAAATTGTTTCATCACGATTGCAACCCCACCCTATAATCGTTCGATTCAACGATCGGCTCAGTGCACAAATTATTGTGCAAGGCATTGTGTAGGAAAATTGATTGAAGTTCATGCGGGTCAAGTGAAATTTGATATGATTAATGTAAGTATAACCTGTTCTGCTTTGCCGATATTAGTACCATTACGAGTATAGCTATATAACTGCAATATATATTGAAGTAGACATTATTCGAAACTGTCTGAAATTGAAAGTTCTTTAACCTTCGCCGGCAATTTTCAGAACGTGTTGCTGAATTTCCTTTGAAAAGTTTTATCAGACAAATTCGAACCTGGGTTTCATTTGAAATAAATTGATGTTCGTTTGTTGGAAACAATACTAGCTTTGGGTTTTTTCATTGTCATTAGTCTTTAGGTATTAATTGCATATCTAAAATGATTTGCAATATTGTTGATACGTTTTTAAGGTTGTTTCTAAAACATATTTGCAAATTTCCCACAATCTTTGTGCAAGTACTATACATCCGTACCTTTTTGGAGGCCAAAGCGGAAAGAATAGTCAGAACCGGAACACCACAAGGAGGGATTATATCTCCCCTCTCCTGGATCCTGACAGTCAATGAAATACTAGAGAATTTAAGGGCCAGTGGCTTTGAGGTGGTGTGGTACTTGTGATAGGTGCGTTCCCACAAACTTTGTCGGACTTTATGCAATCGGCGCTGGACCATATCCAAACCTGGGCCAGAAAAGTCGGTCTTACGGCAAACCCGACAAAAACCGAACTTTTACTCTTCACAAGGAGACACAGGATACCGGCTATTGCCAAGCCTAACCTCAACGGTATAACATTGGAACTTGCTGATAGTGTTGGTTGAAAGTTCCGGCATTTGGAACGATTCAGATCTGTGGGGCCACATCGGTATTCTTACAGAATGCCGCAAAAGATTTGGACTCGTTGCAGAAGACGCGGACCACATGAACAAAATAATACATCTTGGCAGGAATTTCCAGGTCAAGATAGCCACAAGAACAGACTGGAAGAAAAAGGAAGCTACCATCGATGGGAGGACGGACACAAGGAGTTGGCTCGGGCGTGTTTTCTACGGATCTGAGCCTTAACCTGTGGCGTAGACTGTCGGACCATGCTACCGCCTTTCAGTCTGAATTACATGCTATACGCATGGCAGTTAAGTTCATTAGCGGAATATCAACCAGATCAATGACGATTTGCGTCGACAGTAGAGCAGCCATTCTCGCTCTTGCATCTTACATATGTTCTTCAAAAACTGTTAACGCTTGCAGAGTGGCTCAAAGGCAAGGCATATTCCTATCCGGATTACGTGGGTGCCAGGACATAGTGGGGTGATAGGCAACGAAAAAGCCGATGAATTGGCGAGAAAAGGTTCAGGAGCTAGCAATAGCCCCTGCATCACTGTACCACGGTCAATCGCTGACGCCACAAGCAAACTTTATGCCGCCATATGGGCCAAACTAAAGTCCGAATGGGAAAACAGGATAGACTGCAGGGTGGCCAGGATATTATAGCCATCACCTGATCTAAGCAAAAGCAGGAAACTGCTCAAGCTCAGCAGAAACCGCTTGAGAGCCACGGTCGGCTTGCTCACAGGGCACTGCCTTACCGCATCTCATGCGAATAGAATTGGACTGACATCCAGCAATTTATGCAAGAGGTGCGAGATGGAAGAGGACACCATCGGGCGTACTCTCTGTGATTGTCCGGCCCTAAATAATAAATGCCTCAAGATTTTTGGTTCTTACCACTTTCAAGGGTTAGCAGAGGTGGCCAGTACCGTCACGCTGAGTCAGCTGATCCAGTTTGGCGAAGCGGTCACTTGGCAGCTCTAACAAGCCAGCGGAGGGTGGCGAATGGGCCCAAATTGGTGGCCTAATGCAAGCCGCGTTCCCGGCAGCCCTCTTTTACTAACCTAACCTAACCTATACATTTTCCGTGCAAATTATGCAAATTAATTATTTTCGATCATTTTGTGTCGAATCAGTTAGCTAATTCTTAAAACAACCTGCACCGCTCAGTTGCAGCCCCAAGAAAAACTAAATCAATTTCGATCCCCCTTTTGCAATCAACTTTTCAATGGTTTCAAGGATATATTTATCTAGGCCTGGAATTTTCCGAAGCCAAAGTGAATCTGTTTGAGGTCACTATCGGTACAGTTTTGGATTCAATCACGTTAAACCTGACTTTATTTGTACATTATTGTACACAATAAACAATCATGCACTCATTTACAATCGAAGCTAATTGCGTTTTTCAACTCCACAATACAGTTTCATGCAACTTTACCTGTATAATCAGTTCCTTAACAACATATCCATCTATACTTTTTGAAAAGTGCAATTAAAAACGAATCACGAAATGCTTGTGCTATTGAATCATATAATTGTAGCGTTGTGCGAAAAATTGACGACTATCTGTTTGGTACGAGAGCAGACAAAACTCGTGTTGTACACAGGTAGGTGAAGGTCATGTTGGAATTGTGTGTCTATTTCGCTGGTACCATATTGGCTGGTTGTGGCGGTTTCTCAAGATAATGATTATTGGTACATTCACTGCATTATGGCATTTATGTAGGTATCTGTACTGGCTCTGATGCAGAGTGCGAAATTCGAGGCAATCACTTTAATGTACTATTGTTGTTTGAGAAGAGTCTTTGTACAATTGATTCGATTGAAGGTCAGACGTTTTGATGGAGTTTTTTACGAAATATGCATGGAGAGGAAGGTTGTCGGAAGAGATAAAAAAGATACTCGATAATTTGGAATTGAAGTTGTCTGGAATTAGCACCAGCCAATTTCGGATATTGTAATCCCATTTCAAACGAATATTCTAAATGAGAGAATTATTCGTCTGGCTACTGATTTTAAGGTAAGAGGATAAAAAAAAGGTTTGACTGGCATTGAAATGTCCTTCTCTCATTCAAAATACAAAGACACATAAGTAACTTATCACTAAATAATTCAAAAACGGATTCAATAGGTATGAAAATATTTCAGACTGATCGGTAATTTTGTGAAAATAGCGCTTTCGCGCTAAACTGTGGTTAGTGAACTAATAAATGAGTATCACGTGATTTGTCGACATTTGCCTTTTGGGTTCCGAATTTCCCCAAAAATCAAACACATACCAATAAACCACAAACAATTTCACAGTTTGTAAATGGAAAAAAATAGGTATATAAAAAGTTTTTTTTTATATTTGCTTTCTGATGTGTGTTAAATTATTAAATTCAACAAAATTAAACTTTTGTACTTATTCGAATAGGATGTATAAAAAAATGAAAATTACTATGATATTCGGGACAAATTATTCATTATCGATCTTTATTTTAGGCTAAATTCGAAATTGACTTAACTTCAATAGACTTTTTATGTAAATTTAAGTTTGCACCAAATGTCAACAAAAAAGGGAATGGAAGTATTTATGTGGGATGATAAAACTGAAAATTTCTTTAACAGTCAAAAATAATTACTGTCTCCTCGGGGGTACCTCAAGGCAGCCACTTAGGTCCACTTCTGTTCAATATTTTTATTTCGGATCTTTCGGAAGTGTTACCCGATATTCCACACCTTTTTTATGCGGACGATCTAAAATTATACCACACTATTCAATCGGAATCCGATTCAAACTTCTTTCAGTCAAAACTCTTATCGTTGGAGCGATGGTGTGACCGCAATAGACTTTTTCTTAACGTAGACAAATGCCATGCCATAAGCTTTTCCCGCAAGTCATGCTCTTTAAATTTTGATTACCGCCTTAGTAATCAGTTGCTGAAAAAAGTGGATAGTGTTGTAGATTTCGGAGTCGTTCTAGATAAAAAGCTGCGCTTCAATCTTCAGTGCGACAAAGTTCTAGCAAGAGCCAGCAAGCAATTAGGATTCATTAAGAGACGTGCGAAAGAATTTAAGAACTTATGGGTCACAAAATCTCTTTACGTATCCTTAGTTCGCCCAATATTGGAATATGGTTGCATCGTTTGGAATCCCATTTTCAACTGTCATAGCGATAGATTGGAATCCATCCAAAAGCAGTTTGTTATTTTTGCTTTGAGAGATATGTATAACCCACACGATTTTGAAAGTTTGCCATCTTATAATTACAGATTAAGCCTTTTAAACCTTGAGACATTTTCTTCGAGGGGAACGGTATTATGCTCATGTTTCATTTTTGATGCAATTAGGGGCTTGATCAACGTTGAGTATCTCTCGAATAAAATCACTTTCAATAACCCTGTAAGACGTACTAGGTATATACGTATTCTCAATGAACATCAGCATCGGACTGTTTATGGAGACAGGGAGCCCATCAACAGATGCTGCAAAATATTTAACAATTTTTCCAACTACTATTCCTTATCTATTCCCAAGACAAGTTTCAAATATGCTCTATTCAAGGCTCTAAAATCTTAAAAAAAACATTTTTCCTTATAAATTCCTCAAGTTGACAACCAAATATAAGTTTGGAATATGTATTTAAAATTATTTATGCTATTTTGTTATAGTGTAGTTTAAGAAAACTTATAATTAATTCAAATTGTAATTAGTTATTATTATTTTTTGTTATATGCCTTGTTTGGCTTGAAATAAATAAATAAATAAATAAATGATTTCGAAAGTATGCACTGATTCTCATCAGACATCCGCTCATAGTGCATGCCTGACTGATGTGACTAGTTGAAGTGGGAGATCATTAATTTTTATTTACGTTAGTTGTGACAAATTTTAGCATCCTCGACAACGTTATATTTGCCGTGATAACAAATGAATAACCTTTATGGAGAAAGGGAAACCATTTGTGGTGTGTGGGAAAACTTTACAAATCTTTTACAAACGTTATTGCTTTCTGTCGGTCTGTTTCACAGATTTTTTTCCAAAATACATTGCGCGCTTATTATCAAAACTTATAAACATTAAAATCGATTGCACTTTTTTCCCTGATAAGATAAAAACCAAATATGCCACCAGATAAGTTCAATATTTTAACAGTTTTTTTCCAGGCTCAAATTAGCAAAGTCGATACAAACCTAATTATCCTGGAAAGTTCAATCCGTTTTGTTCACTCTTTCGTTGAGTTCCACTTAAATGTAATAAAGTTTTACATGTTCAACACTGCTCCTCATCAGGCAGCATTGTTTTGGTGGAAGGGCTTGTGAATCGCAAGATGTAACACGAGCTACGTATACAACGTGGACTGATTTCGGGATCGAGATTGAAACAATGGAAAGTAAACGGGTTGTTCAAAGGTTTCGATTCCACCGTTTCAATCTCAATCCGCTTCGAAACCACTTTCAAGTCACGTTGTGCAAGTAGCTACTGAAAGTACCTGGAATACAACATGAGGATGAGTCCCAAGGAATTTATATCTCCAGTTGACAGCCAGACTGATTATGAAAATCCACCCGTGCTGGGATTGCTCAGTATGGCAGGCGCTCGGATTCTGCACGCTCCAAACTCATTAATGACTGCAATGGGGTACTTCGATTGCAGTGGAAGATCACAGGTTACTATCACGCTGTACTAGCCTTTCAATCAACGATTTCGAAAATTCCCAGAGTATCGAGTGAATTTTTGAATTCTCAGATTGAACGGCTAGTACAGCGCAGGTGTAATTTTGACTACCCCCGTTTTCCTGGGAAAAATATGCCTTCTCTCAAGTCCTCAGAGAAGTCGAGGAGGGAGGCACCAAAGAAGCCTACTCCGGCTAGTGCAAACAGGACTGAATCGGAATTCAGAGGTGATGTTTAAGAACAGGGAGAACATGAATACGTCAGAAAATTCCTTATCTGCCAGCGGAGGAGAGCGAGACAAACACAAGATAAAAGCGAAAGTAGGCTACATCACTGACATATGGGTATCAATGTCAAACGCTGCATTGTAAGGTATAAGCCCCACCACTAGTGAAGATGGTTTGAGAGTATTGATATAACTTAGTCAAGGAAGCTTCTCGGTGCTACGATATAGTTACAAAATGAGACTGAGCTACTTCTTGCAATCGGTGGAATTTCAGAAAATGTGGTGTCTCCAGATCCAACCGAAATGATCCAGTGGAACTTGTCTACTATAGAGTTGCCTTGAGTGAGATCACGTGGACATTATTTTAGGGTCTCTGCACAGGTGTGTGGAAACATAAATTTCCGAAAAATTCTATACCTCGAGGTATGTATAAAGTTTGTTTAGATCAACTTGTAACATATCGCGGCTTCATCCTTTCTTGTGAGTGAAAAATTGGCTACATTGTGCTTTTGTAGGAATCGTCGATTCGAGACAACAGGATTTTCGCTTCAGCTTACCTTTGTTTTAGCTCTTATAATCGTCGCCAATACAGAAGCTGAAGGGCCTGGTTAAGCACGTAGAATGGGAGAGATTCGAACTTTTGGTGCTGATTCTCAGCACACTAGATTGGACAGCAACACTAAAAATGACAGACTCTATAATTGCATAGCTTCTGCGAAGAACTGTTTTTTCCCACCTACGAAGTGCTGTTCTTGATCTATTACTATGTTCACTTGGAATAGATAGCACATTTTCGCTTCAGTTTCAAAACTCGTGGTGAATAGAAGAAACCCAAGAAACACTAAATGGGCCCATTACAGCCAATTTCTTGCAGATAAAGCGTGCGGTATTGGTATTTGTCGAAGGCCATAATTGGCTGGGCACTCTGAATAGAGCCATAATAGCAGCTATGAAGAGGCCTGCTCGATCAGCTGCAGATGCAGCTAGACGATTCCCTCATGCAACCGGGAGTTACACAAGTTCAAGTGAGATACCAGAAAACTCTTCATTCAAGCTGCTTCGAGCAACAGAGAGAATGACTGTATCACTTATAGGAACTCACAAAAAAAAACTTTTAAACATTTGGTTAGGACCTTCAAGAGAAAATCAGTAAAATCGTTGTTTTGGGGGTTGAATGGTGCAAGAGAGACTTTGAAACTGCAGAGAGTTCTTCAAGAGTTCTTCAAATCAGCTAAATTCAACTCTATAAAGTACACTAATTATGATTTTATCAAGTTCAAAAAGCAATCCTCTAAATACTTTACTTGAAAATTACTATCCAAGTACTCTGGTGTGTCTGAATTCTTAATATTTCTGGGTGTCTGGCCAAACTTACTACTTTTTGCAAGACGCTTCATTGATAGAAAGTCAGAAGACTTCCGTGTCTTTGACCAAAACGTCTTACTCTTCGCAGCATTAAGAAATGCTTGTGTATAGTACTAGCAAAAAAATCAGGGACGCAATCATGTCCTTTGACAATTTCTAATTGCCAGGTCTGAATAGCATCTATCCGATTATACTAAGGGAAGGAATCTACTACCTGGAAGCAGACCTAAAGGACATATTTAGGGCGATGAAGACGAATCTTTAGAAGTTATTTTGGATGGAAACATCTTCGGAAAAAGCATGCAGAGTTGAAATTTACTCGAGCACGTACTGGTTGTCGGCAATTCAAGAAAGCTTTCGGTTCACATAGAGTTTCACATAGAGTCTAAAAGCTCAAGAAGTTACATGGGCTTACATAACAATCATAAGACCGATGATTATGCACAGATCCGCGGTTCGGTGGACTATTGTAAATATAACTGTGACGCTATGAGCACTTTTCCTGGGACGGCTCTAGATGCGCATTCAGTGTACCTCCACTCGACTTTCAAATTCGGAGTGTGCGGAGAGCCCTGTTCATAGACGAATTTAACTTGACCTATTGGTAGACAACGATAATATGAAGAACAGTTATATTAGATGTTCGATTCGAGAGATGCCTTCGGATTAGAACAGCGTATAGCTATTTTTAGTGGCAGTCAAACTGCGCTACTTTCGTTATTTAAAGCCCTAACTACTTCGAAAATTGTCCTAGAATGGAAAACACGATTGAACTCTATCGCTATGTTCAATACGATGCACATGCTCTCTGCAACGGGACACAGCAGGGTTGAAAGGAACACATTTGCCAGTGTTTTTGCAAAGCGAAACTGAGTGCTTCCAATACATGCTTCGTAACCCGCCTTAGGTATGTCGATATGTCATTTTTCGGAGGTGGGTAGCCCCCAACTATAAATAGAAATGGCTTTCTCTTAGTGTGGCCAGGCACGCAAAGATCTTCCTCCCAAAACCTAGCTATGGAACCATGGAACTAGAGGGGTAAATGAGAAATCGTAGAGCCATGACAGGCACACTGACTAGACACATCCAGCTAGGAGGACATATGTACCAGATTAGTGTTGCACAGGATGATGTTTACCAATCCAGCTTAGAAGATGTGGATGCTGTGGATGACTTTTTTTTTCGAGTGCACATGTATGCACATGTCAGTCCTTCAACTGGCATGTTGTATGCATACAGAGCATAGCCTCTTATCCGCTACCATTGTTCCTGAACTTTATTAACAGATCCTAAATCTTGTAGACTGCGGGTATGAGCACAATGAGTCCCTTTGGCTTGAGTACTTAGAAGTTCTAGGCGCCTCTCTACCAACTCAAACTTACTCACACAAGCCTTTTCATTACAATGACTAAGAAAGAAATAGAACATATGGCAAGATTGATTTATTTACTTTTTTGTTATCCAATGCGCTACCTATAAACTCCAATTACAGCGTCAAAAATGAAAATGAAACGTTATAAAATAAAAAGATATATAAGAAAGAATTAAGTAATTTAAAAGTAACAACAACAAATTAAGAAGAAAAAAATTAACACTAAAGTTAAATTGGAATTCAAGACAACATTTTATTACTTTGATGAATAAATTCTTTAATTCTAAAAAAGATTGCGAGAGAGGATCAAGCTTGAGAGCATTGTGCATTCTAGGAAGATGCAACAAAAGCGAATGAAAATAGACTTTGGTACGAGCAGACGGAACAGAAAAAACCTCTGAAGATTGACTAGGACGACTAGATTCTCATCTTCACGTCACCAAGATCTGGCCAAAAAAAAAAGCCTTGGCAAAATTTGAAAAGAAAACACTCATCGAGGAAAAATCTATGCGATTCCAACGAGGATATATGAAGAATGAAAAGACGAGAGAAGTAAGGACAATAAGGGATGCTGATGCTGAATTTAAAAAAGTCACGATCGAGTGAGCCTACGCTGAACAGATTAAATGGCATCAGATAAATACTGAACGCGAGGAGACCAGATTTGGCACGCGTACCCCAGAATACAGTGTCCTTAAAAGAGACAAATAAATGAATACAGGTCGAACTGTTGGTAAACATATACGAACAACGCAAGACAGAGCAAGCAATCCTAGAAGCCCTGGCCGTAATATCCATGGCATGAGCATCAAATTTCTATTTGGAATCAAACAATACGCCAAGGTCTTTAAAATGCTTGACAACTGATAAGGAAACACCAGACAAGAAATAAAAGAGCATGTGAGGAGCATTTTTATAGAAGAATGACATCTGGTGGCACTTCGAAATGTTTAGTGATAGAGGTTGTTTACATACCAGTGATTGAAATTAGAAAGATAAATCAAATCAGCTTGCAATGGATGATAATCGTCAGCAGATTTGATTGCCCTATATAATTTCAATCCATCCGACTATAAAAGACAAGAGGAGTTGATAACAGAAGGAAGGTCGTAGACAAACAAGATAAAAAGCACAGGACCTAAGATAGAAACTTGAGGAGCTCCGGATATGGGAAATATAGGAGAGGAAATGGAACCGTTTAAAATGTTTGTCAAAATCAATCTAAAACACAACGAAGCTCTGTAGCTTTTGGCCGCTAATGATTTTCCAGAATCGACAATTGTTGCTAATGGAGCTCCGAGGAAAAGAAAATTCTTGGGCAACATGGATTACTTCCAGAATTTGAACTACCTGAGCATGAGGTACTTTCCCATAGTAAGCTTTTTCAACAAGGTATGTTACATTTATTATTATTATTATTATAAATTTTTTAATAAATCCTCGAATTCAGTTATAAGCGGTTATTCCACTGATGATTCAACGGAATATATTTATCGATTTTTCTGCTTCGATTTTATGACTGAAGCTGCTGCCGTTCAATACGGCTAGGAGTTGAAAATTCTATTACGCCAGCATGTATATTATAACTATGAAATTTTCCATCTGATTTTATCTTATCATCTTCAATTGTTTTGTTTAAAAATAATATTTTAAATGTTTTTTTGGATACTCAGTCCGAAATTGGTATGCAAAAGAAAATAGATTCACCAAAGTACATATTCAAACTTCCTTATTTACTGTGAAACGAGAATTGAACAGTTTTCATATTTCATTTCCTCAAAATCTCTGACTAAACAAAAACTTTACATTGTACAGTGACCAGGCGCCAGAAGTAGTACATCCAGATATCTACTTATCTAGCAAAATACGCTTCAAACTGTCTAGTGACTACGGTTGCTGTAATCCGATACCCTTCTCGACATCGTATGATTAGCATAATCTGCAATTTTCAGTACACGTTTCAACACACATTCAAACTTTGGCGATATGATACTTTGGCTCCATCGGGAAATTTAACACGTTCCAAAACACCTTAGTGGAGTATCTGATCAAATTCGTGGCGATGTACATACAGCGCGCATCGGTAGGTGGATTTAGCCAGCGGGCAGTCGAATTTCACATTTCACCGATGAATGCATTCATGCAAAGTGGCGGCCATGCGATGTGGAGTATCATGTCATGCACGGTTGTGGCGATTTTGCCAATATTGTTTATTGTGTTCGGCGCGGTTACATTTCCTCGACAATTTCTGAACATTTCCCTGAAGCGTGCACTGCATTCGATCTTTTCCTCATTGTCTGCACACATCGCACTGGATTTATTCGGTTGGTTAGACTCTATGCATCATGGATGGAATGCAGATGTTTCACAGCACTGGGGCTGCATGCTGCTAGTCCTGGAGTTAGAGCTGCCGCGGCAGATTAGCCAATATCGCTCGCTTACAATTATCATAATTGATTAATTCCACGGCTCTATGCAATTGCATTTCGTATGCATGCACGTCCGACACGCTCGACGCGACGGTAGCTCATTTGATGATATTCCCATTTTCACTTTCGTTTAATGACGACAAAGTCGATGCAGCACTGGTTGATGTTTTCTTTCGTAGCGTGGTCATATTTAATAATGTAAACATTGTGCTGTTGATATGCCGTTGATAATAGTATGTTTCGACTTCAAATAGATCACGAGGTATAATTTGGGGAAGCGGAGGTGGCTCATTTTTTTTTGGCTTACATTATATTTTCTAATGGACTTGACATATCAATAGTCTTTGAAAATAATGTTACAAATTCGGTATTGATGAAAATGAATGTTTTTACAAAAAAATATTAGCTGTATCGGTAAAAAATTGCGTATTTGCAGACAACTTCATATCTATTACTTTGACATGAAATTCGATAATGACAGCTGTCACGTCAGAAACTTCATACCTTTGTGTAATTATTTCAGTCTGGTTTATAAGTTTTAGTGAAAACACACAGAGCTAGCCCAGCAACTAAAATGTCAACTTTTGATCCATCGAAACAACATTTGCGGGAAGTTTTAATTTTCTTGTTTAACTTGAAGAAAAATGCATCCAGAGCGCGTGAATTGCTCGTCGAAGCATATTCGAACTTTAAAATAGAGGTGAGAACGTGTCAGAATTGGTTCCGTGATGGTGATTTTGGCATCGAAGACAAGGAGCGCTCCGGCCAGCCAAAAATGTTTGAAGATCAAAAATTGGAGGCATTACTCAGTGAATATTCATCGCAAACGCAAGATGAACTTGCAAAAACACTTGGAGTCGCTCAGCAAACCATTTTCGATCGATTAAAAGCAATGGGAATGATCAGAAAGGTAGGCAATTGGGTGCCGTATAAATTGAAGTCAAGAGACGTCGAGCGCCGTTTTTTGACGTGCGAACAACTGCTCCAAGGGCAAAGAAGAAAGAGCTTTTTGCATCGAATTGTAACTGGTGATGAAAAATGGTCCATTACGATAATCCAAAATGTCGGCCAACGTATGGATACCCCGGCCATGCCTCATCATCGACGGCCAGGCCGAATATTCATAGCGAGAAGGTCATGCTGTGTATTTGGTGGGACCAGCATGGTGTGGTATACTATAAAATACTATAACCAAACGAAACGATCACAAGCGAGGTCTACTGATGACAATTGATGCGTTTGAGCCGAGCATTGCGAGAAAAACGGCCACAATACGCTGAAAGACACGAAAAAGTGATATTGCAGCATGACAATGCTCGGCCACATGTTGCACAAGTGGTCAAAACATACCTAGAAACGTTGAAATGGGAAGTCTTAACTCACCCGCCGTATAGTCCAGACATTGCTCCTTCCGATTATCATTTGTTCCGATCGATGGCTCATGGACTGGCTGACCAGCACTTCCGTAATCACGGCCAAGTCGAAAATTGGATCGATTTATGGATAGGGGGCGAACAGACCGAATTTTTTCGAGATGGTATCCGTCGATTGCCAGAAAGATGTGGAAAAATATTGGCAAGCGATGGCCAGTACTTTGAGAATTGAATTGTAACCAATTTTTCACAATAAAGCATTAAATTTTGAAAAAAATACGCAATTTTTAACCGATACACCTAATATAATAACATTTTAATCTTTATTCAGTTGTAACAAACCAACATTCAACTACCTTCAATGGAGAAAATCTAATCAAACACCAAACAATCTAATCAAAGCTGCTGAATCAAACACCTTTTTCGAAAGTTTTTCGAAAGCCTATTTAAAAAACAATAAACATAATTTCCCGACCTTATGTAAATAAAACTTATCCAATGATGATTTTCACTTCTCTGCCCTTAGAGGAATATCTTCAATACGTGATTAATGAAAAACTCTTTAACGATTCACTTTCAAGTACCTACACACTTTCCTAGCAATTTTCTGACAACGCTAATTGATTCTTCCTTCTTCTTATCAATTTAAACATTTTAACCTTTGATCGCAATAAGCAACACTGCCGCATCGATCCACCATCGAACCTACTAGCCTGGCCTAGCTTACATCTTCATTGGATTGGCATAGCGGCCCGGCGACATGAATGAACGTCATCGCAATGAAGGAAAATTTCTGCGGAAAATTAATTTCCTAGTGTAAATTTAATGCACATTTCTTTATATAGACATTAAGATAAATCCCAAGAGTGACGAACGCGACTCCGATAAAAACGACGTGAATAATCCATCCTCACTAAAACTGAGTACTTGGTGTTGCAGTGATTTCGCAGCTTTTGTAACGGATCAACCTGCGATGCCTTGTACGTTGGTATGACTCCTTACCCGCCTGGCTCCTAGATAAAGCCGCTACGTGACATCGCGCGAAACAAGTCAAAGGTCGGCCGGTGTATCTGCAATGGAATCTTGTCGGAAAATTGCTGTGAAAATATTTCACGATTGTTGGTGATAGCTTTGTGTTGTGCGAGAGTAAATACACAAGCGCCAAATGTTGCAACGGATCAGATAGTGAGTTCGCACTCGGGGTCTTGGCAGCAGACTATCACATTTGGTTGACTGTTTTCTGGGCAAATGTTCAAGATTTTTTCGGTTGTTCGTTTTCGTGCAGTGCGGTGGCGTGTTACTGTCGCGAATCTTTCAAGCAAATATGATGATGTTGTGACGTTCACACTCTCTGAACTTTGATATCTCTGGCAATGGTTTCTATTTCGCGATGGGGGGTATGCCACGCTGGCTGCGGGATTCCGATAATCATTGCGAGAAGATCAGCTCCTTCAGTATATACAGTCTAAGGCAAAGTTGCAACGAAGGAAGCTAGTGTTTTGTAATTAAAATCAGTTGAATCGATGATTACGAAGCACGCGGGGTTTGAATCGCTAAATCCAACATGTTGCTTCTTATGAACTTTGATGAGCCGGATTGTGAACACGTCATTTGGGAACCAACTGATGAAGATAAAATAGGATGAATCTCTGCGGGAGAGCGTATTAAATGGAACTAATGGAGACTTATGTTATGCATGTTCATACTACAAGCTTTCTAAATATGGTATTGATGTTGTTTGTTTCACATATTTTATTGTTTGTTTAGATGTCTACAGTGATTCATATAAAGTTTCGGCTGTAAGCTGAGAAGTCTTCAAATTAAAAGTGATTTACGTTCCAGAGCTTATGGTGCTTTTTCTTTGGTCATAATTTGCTGAAATTATGATTAGTTTTAAGCAAACAAAAAATAAATGAACAAAAGAAAATTATATGTAAATAGTATCACGAATCTAAATCATTCATAAATGTAAACTTTCGAGTTAGTTTTCCGTCAAATTACCCTATGAACTGAACAAATTACACAGGTCTACAATGGTTTTCCCCTTTCAGTTTTAATGATTGATTTGGATAGATTTTGTGGGGCTGATTACGGGAAAAATATTTAAAAAAATACACCACGTCAGGTTTTCTTTTAGCTATTTAACATCGTTTCTTTCACAAAATTACCTTGGCCTTCATAGTTTTTTATTAATAAATTTTATTTGAATCGTTTTTTTATGAAACAAAAAACGCACTGAATGGTTACATTAGAGACTAATGAATAAGTTCTCAATTATAATTAGTTAGAATAACTTAATTAAGGCCGGCGATACATGTAAACGCCTGAATTTAGACCGTTTTTCAGAGGCTTATTTAAAATAGAAGGAATAAAAGAATCGTTTTGAAAGTGATGATGTTTATTCATTACATATTGAAATACAAGAATCTGGGTTTATTAAACTTTTTCAAAATGGCCGCGGTGGCAACCAATCTCCTGAGACCCTCGCGGCGAAAGGCATCAATCCGCGGGATGTTTAGCATCAGTTACAGCAAAAGGAAATAAAAAAAAATGGGTTGGAGTGTGTTTATTAAACATGTATCTTTTAGTTGAATCAAGAAAAGAAAAAAAAAGTAATAATAAACGTGAATTAGCACGCCTGATAAAAAAAAGTAGAATTTTTGACACTTTTTTCGACAGTTTTTGGGTCAAAAATGCTAAATCTTGAAATTTGTTTTGTAGAGAAAACGTGTGCGAAGTTTCATAAGAACTGGTTGAGAACTTTTTGAGTTATCTTGCCCGCCAATTTAAAAAAAAGTCGTTTTGAGAAAAACGGGTAGTTTTGACACCCAGAAACTCTATGATTACATTGACTTATCAACTATTCATCGATTCCAGGCCCATACAGAAGTCCTTCAGTACGTTCATAGTACTCGTTTTTTTCTCAGCTCTTCTTGACATGCTTGACGAGCTTTTTTAGTTGTCAAAGAGCTGCGGCGATTTTCTCGACTCACTAGCGAGGGTCGAGCGCTCCAGTACGGATTCAACAGCGCTCGAGCGTCGAGTTGAGGCGGAGCACTTAAATGAGTTTTTAGTCAATAAATAATGCGGATTTCATACTAAAACTTTACAAACATATTTTTTAGATGTTGATTTAACTATTTATGCAAAAAAAAGAAACTTGATTTTTTTAAATTTTACTTGTATCGCCCCCCTTAAGTGACATATCCTTATAAAAAAAAAAGTGAATTTTTGAGCCATTTGCTATAGACGTCATTCTAGTAGACTTATTGTTTCGTTTTTATAGAAATTAACTTAAATCGTTAGAAGAGGTTTAATGAAGGTAGAGGCATTTTTTTTGTATAAATATCATTATCATTGCTTTTACAAAATCAGTACTTCCTTTTCCGTGCAATTCGTAACGCTCACTTGAAAAATGTCACTGCGAAAGTGTTTAAACTCTCCGGACAATTTTCGCTACATTTGTGGGCAGTTTCTGCTGAGAAAACAGGAGCCGAACATTACCAAATTCATAAGTAACGTTTACAATATTTATTTCAGCCTAACAATCGCCAATCATGATAAACAGTGGGTCACTCACACATAAAGATTTGTACGACGTGCGTTCGTCAAATTCGAAAGTGGTCATAAGGGAAGAAGAATACTTTTGATCCATATCGTCTGTGTTATGTAGAGAACCTCAGAATCACACTGAAGACTGTTATTTTTGCTGCTGCAAGACTAGAAAGGACTTGGTGTATCCAACATTGCAACCAGTAACAACCACTGTGCATCGCGACCAGAACGTTAAACTGCCATCACCGCTGTACTTGGAATCATTGCAAGCTGAAGACAGTGATGTCGAAGAAGTATCTCAATTTGATGCTGAATTTGAACCAAGTACAAGTGGAACACAATCAGTTTCACAATCAGAACTGAACGACTTAACGAGAGATCTAAAACTGCCAAAAATGCAGCTGAGCTCCACGGATCAAAACTATCTGAAAAGAATATGCTTGCTCCTGGCACTTCATTTTCTTGGTATCGCAACAGAGAAAAAGACTTTGTACCACATTTTGCTGAAGATCGTTATCTAGTGTGTTGTGAAGACATTCCTGACTTAGTGAAAATGTTTAACATCGCAAATAACGCGAACGAATGGAGATTGTTCACAGACTCATCAAAACGAAGTTTGAAATCAGTCCTTTTGAAGGAATGCTACGACAACTTGAAAAATGTGTACGTACGAAGATTACGGTTGGATGGTCTGCGGCGATCTGAAAGTTATAAGCGTAGTGCTCGGTCAACAAGGTGGCTATACGAAGACCCTTGCTTTCTCTGCAAATGGGATAGTCGAAACAGAGGACAATATTGGACGAAGAAAGAGTGGCCACCGAGGACTGAATTGGACTCTGGAACAAAAAATGTTATGGAAGAAAATTTTGTCCCCCGAGAAAAAGTTATGCTACCCTCTTTACAGGTTTGAAATATCTACATCAAATTTTTCCACCTCTGTCTGAAGCTAAACTGAAAGAAGGTATTTTCGTTGGTCTGGACATTAGAAAATTGATGAAAGATACAGCTTTCGATGAAAAATTGAGTGAAATTGAGTTAGAAGCCTGGAAATCTTTTAAAGAAGTAGTGAGACACTTTTTAGGAAACGACAAAAGTCCAAATTATGAGGAAATTATCGAGAAAATGATGAAAATTTACGAAAAATGGGATGTTCGATGAGCTTTAAACTTCATGTCCTTCATTCGCATTTATACTACTTTCTTGACAACTTGGGAGCTGTAAGTGAAGAGGTAGGCGGAAGATTTCACCAGGATTTGAAAGAGATGGAAAGTTGCTATCAGGGAAAGTGGAATAAAAGAATGATGGCAGACTATTGTTGGCTTTTAAAGCGAGATGATCCAAGACGGAATTTCAAGCGAAAATCTCACAATCGGAGCTTCGGTGAAAAAAATCAAGATACCACAAAAGTATTTAGGTAATATTTTTAATTTATTTATTACGGTCCCTCAAATTCAAATCCAAAAGGGGAAACTAAGATTTAAAATTTGCAGACCTGTGTTATTATATGCTACCTACATATTTAGCTGCAAAATTATTTGCGAGCATGTTGGTCATTTCGTAAATAATTGTTTTTTTGGCTAAAAGTTTCATGCCTTTAGAGGAAAAAGGCTTAAAAAAAAGTAATATTTTCATTGAATAAGTATCGAGAGCATAATTTATTGGACAGATACAGAATAACACAACTGAAAGACTTTCGAATTAAGTTTGTTCATTTGTGGTGGAGCTAACAACAAAAATTATGGAACATGATGTACAGAATTTTATATTATATTTTATATGCGCTGTTAATAAAAAAAATAATAACAATAAAAATAATAATAGTAATAAAAATGGTAATCCTACCATGTACGAAATATTTTCTGTTCAGCGCTTTTATTGTAAAATTGTAGAATTTATGTAAAATTGCTCTGGATAAAAATAGATAAAAAATATATTCAAAATGAGGAACGTTTGCCTGCGAAATATTTTGGATTTAAATTGTAAGCACTTTTACATTAAATACCGCATTTTCCACACTTAACATCGAAATGTATGCAAGTTTTATTTAAATTATCTTTTCCAATTTTATGTTTCCTAACCGGAAATTCAGCAACTTACCTGAAAAGAAAAAAAAATCAAGTTATTATTTGAATCAAAGTCTTGTGACTAATATAAGTTTTAAATAGACGTTCTTTTGACAGCAAAAGACTTCTTTGGATAAATTCACATTCACTCTTTTGAAACTACCAACAAAAATAGAGCTTAGAATCTAACTACTCCTTTTGATTTAGTTTGATGCACAATTCAACTCATTTTTCTTTTAGATTATCTTGCAATGAAAAAAAGGATTCAATTTTTTGAACAAATGGCAAGCAAAAAAGCGTTTTCTATTCAAATATCTTTTTGATTCTTTCAAGGAGTAATTATTTTTTTTTTATTTTATTTTATTATTTTTATTGCAATAATAAACTAAAACTGCCATATTATGCGCAAATGAAGTTAGCTTGTACGAGAGTCACTATTTATATTTTGCGCCTTGGCAATAATAATGGTACCAGATGCAATCTGACACTTCCGCTGGTAAGATTGACATTTTTTAGCATAAATGTACTCAAAATGTTTTGGCATACCAGTGCTATTTGTTTTCTTTACAGTGACTTGGAAATTTGGTCTCGGGGAAAAAATGGAATTAAACCGCAAACATTTTTGTGCCATGATTTATAACGACGTGGACTATCTGGACAAGAATGCAGCAATCAACTCCATTCGACTTTTGGTGATAAAGCCCCACACTTTGCCACGGTAAAATTCCGTTTTGCAGAATCTAATCGTGGCCACCTATCGCTCACCGATAAATTTCGTGAAGGTCGTCTAAAATCGGCCCAAATCGCAGAAAACATCGATGCCGTGAGCGAAATGATAAAGCAAGATCATCATGTGACATATTGTGAGATTGAACAATCCCTGGGCATTAGTTCCATCATCTTACAATCAATATTGCATGAATATTTGGCCATCAGAAAGATTTGTTCGTGTTGGATACCGCATAATTTGACGATCGTTTAAAATGTATCTACAGTTTTTAAGATTTTTCATAAACTGTTTCGTAACTGTACGAAGACTTTAATGGAGGCAAATTGTCGACTTTGTTTTATTTTTAGTTAATAACTTTGTCACTGATAATTCAAATGGATTAGTTTTTGTTTCCAAATGAAATAAAAATGTTTAATGAATAAATCTGCATCAAGACTTTTTCAAATTTCTTGCAACAATTCATTCGTTTTTAACACTTAAGTTTCAATTAGCTGCTGTACGAAACATTATTGGTACACTGTATATTAGGTACGAACGTATCGTTGAAGAACGAATGATCGTTAAATGTATTTGAATATTACTTCAAATACTACAGCTACTTCCATGCAGAGGAATATATCTATGTTGCTAAAAGATGGCATTGGAGAAGACCTTTGAAGTTATCTCCACCAGTCGAACGAACTGTCAAAAGGCGGAGAAAGAACACCAGCAAACGTACTTGGTACATTGCTTGATTCAAGTGAAAGCACTCGCAGTTGTCCCGGGTGTCACTCAAAAGGCCGTCAGACAAAATGGCAGTCAATTCCAACCCGAGGAAGATCAGGAAAAGAAATGAAGCTGAAAGCAGACGCCTTTGATAGAGAAGAAGAGTAGTGAAAAGGCTCCAAAAGAATCTACCGAATCGTAGGGTACTCGGGAGGAAGACATGCCACAAAGGAAAAACCATAAAAAGCGGAATGAAAGTAGACGGATACAAAAGCAAAAAAACTGAAGCCAGTGTTGATTAAACTAGCTATAGGAATATTATACGCTGAGGGTCGGCAAAAAAAGAAAACAACGGCAAACTCTTTAACTCGGCAAAAAAGAAAACAGCAGAAAGAGTGTCTCACTCAAAAATAAGCCTAGTGATCATCAGATGCGACTCCAGGACTTGATAAAAACTCGTGTAGTATGTGAGGAAGCTGTGAAAATAATGGATCCTTGAGTCAAAGTTGCGGTAATGAACCGGCATCTATAAAGTGTGGCTTGGAGAAACAAGGAACTAGTGAAATGAAGTCAACTTTGTTCTCTCCAGGTGGGTATAATTACGCCCGGTCAAGAGAGTTAGTTAAAGTGATACTTTGCTACTGGAGCTTAGGTTAGAAGCACGACAGAAGCAGCTGCAAAGGCCCGAATCGTAGTGGAAGCTGTTGGAAATGTTATGAGTTCAGCAACTGTACGAAAAGTTGTACTACAAGATCCAAGTGGCCTCTCTGCGTCGAAAAAAATGGCGTCGATGGTGCGAAACACATCCTTGGTTCAAGCACGAGCAAAGCGTTGAAGGACACACTTGATACCAAGAAGAAATAGCTAGGGAAAAAAATGAGAATTCGCTAAGGAAACTTGCATCATCGCAGAGCAGCTCCTCACATAGCTTGCTTGCAAAAATAAGGCTCAGATTGTCTTAATTAGTGAATCCTACATATGGGAGAACTAGTGGATTCCGTTTTGTGGATGCCAGAGAGCACACGGCGATCTCTACTGCTACAGGTTTTGGCGTATAGGGGGCCGCAGCTATGGCGCCGGTCAGGTACGGGTGAATACGGAGAGATAAATTTCATGAGTTGTTATTTTAATCCGAATAACTCAACGTAGGATTTTGGAAATAAGTTCAATTCAGTGAAGAACACTCTCCATAATATCACCGGAGATGTCATAAGAGGAGGTAATTTGAAGAAATTATGACAACGTTGAACCAGTTGGTACTAAACATCTTCTACGCAAACGATACCATCGTGAGATCAGCAAGTCTGGCAGGCTTGTGAGTAACTGGAAGGTGATGGAAGACACAGGTGGTGATCAAAATTAAATCACATTCTACATTGATGGAAGCATATACAGACCAGGCCACACCGCTCATTCTCGAAAACGCTTGGAAGAAAGGTAGCCAGGCTAGACAGAAATTAGATGGTGACCTGACTAAATCGAACTAACGAACCTTGTCTCATCTGTTTTGCTTCTAAGACTACGCAAATATCTTAGTTCAAGCTGTATGCTAAAGAATTTTTTAGCCGTATGGAACGATTATTCTTACGAGACATACTTGTGAAGTCTTTAAACAAAACTAAGCTTGCAATTTTTGCGAATTAGTTCATCAAGGTCAGCAGTTTCTATTATTTTAAATAATGCTGTTTCATGATATCGAACGTAACAATAACTTCTCTCTTCATGCGGAGACATGGTAACTCTAGACGAAGAGAGAACTTTAGCTGCGTCGTTGATACAACTTTCGGCCAATGGTTATTTCAACACAATATTTAATGAAGTACGAAAGTGACCACAGAATTAGTATATCTAGTCGAACTATAAATTATGTCCTTATATTTTAAATTCAAACATTTCAGTAATCGAATGACATATGATACTCATTTGGTTTATCAAAATGATCTGGTCCAAATGCCTCAGTTGCTCTCATAAGTCTGAGCCGACAACATGGAGTGGAGTGTCAAGGACTATCGTGTCGCAATAATAGCGCTGCACAAGTATAACAAAACGCCAGTCGAAATTTTCAATTTGCATAAACTGCTCAACCAAAAAAATACCGTACAATCAAAATATTCACCGATGTGTCTTCAGTCGATGATAGATCCAGAAGTGGCCGTACCTTTTGAACCAAGGTCACCAGTAATGATCAAAGCCGTTGCCGAGCAAATTCGGAGCAATCTTCTCCGAAAACACAAAAATCATGTCGAGAGAAATGAAAATTCTACCTAGGACCATGTCCTGCATCATAAGACGAGACCTGAAGCTAGACGCTTATCGACGGAGTATTGGACCTCGTTCGACGGCAACTTTGATCTACATTAAAGCGAACAGAACGAAGAGGTTGTGACAGTAGCACGCAAAAGGTAATCATCGGCAATCCTTGTTACGGATGAAAAAGTTTTCACTCAACCGCCAAAAAGCTTTTGAAAAGATTGCTAAGGCCAACACCCGGCTACGGTTATGGTTTGGTGGGACGTGTCGGATGATGAGATCATTAAGCTCTATTTTTGTGAACAAGGCGTTAAAACAAAAGCAGCTAACTATGAGCCGGTTGACATAAACGGTGTTGTGCTTTGCCAACACAGAGTTTGCTGAACGATGGTGCTTGCTGTAAGTTTAGACGAGCGGTGTTTTGCTGTGCTAGCACTCAGTTTTCTTAATGCATCATAATCAGAATAACTATGCTACAGATACGGAAAAAACAATAAATCAAGACAAAAAAAAGGAAAAATCGCTTCAATGCTTGACTAAAGGGTGGCTAATTGAGGGAATATTGGATTGGCAAGAAAAAGGAACACTAAATTAAAATATTTATACGACAACTTTGTTACCTAAGGCGTGGAAGAAATTGAATTCGGCAATTGATCTAATTCACTAAAAATAATTACTTTGCTTAAATTGGACACTGATGCTTTAATGGCGCAGTGTCATTTCAGCTAATCAAAACACCACAGTTTTTGATGGTAAACCTCTTCCAAACCACATCCACTTTATTTGGAAGCTGCTACCAGCCGTAATTCCTTCGTAAATTGGCTTCTTCGTACTTGAATTTTGCTCCGGATTGCATATAAACTAACTTTTCAGTTTGAAGTAAATGTCCGCTTAACTTTTTCCGCATATTCCTATTTATATAGTTTTTGTGCTTGGAATTATATAAACTTTTTTTTCACTCGTACTCCAATTATAACAAAGTTGTTAATTCCTCGGTCCACATATGTAAACTTGTCCGAAATTTTCACTTTCAATTTTGTTCAAGCTTTATCGATGCGCTCTATTGAACGTCTCAAAGCAGACTAAATCACACTTTCTAACAAAAAATGTCTGAGCCCCAGACTGTTTTCAAGAAGAAGAACCAAGAAAAACGACTGCCGCGCTCGATGATCGACTAGACCATTCGTGTTCGCTGTTCCGTTCCGTCCTTCACTTCCCTTTCCTAAAAGCTCGTGCAGCAAAAAACCGTCCTTCACTTTCCTTTCCTAAAAGCTGGTGCAGCAAAAAACCGGTCGTGTAAACCGACTCTACCAGACGGATATTTTGGATTCCGTTATTAAGCCATTGACCCAAACATTATTTTCCTATACGCATTGGATATTTATTTGCCATTTGACAAATATATGGCATTTATATTTAAATAGTTTCTAATAGAATATAATCAAGTATCGTCAGATAACTCTATTATATACACTCTGACAAAAAAGTATCCGGAAATTCTCATTTAAATTGCCCGCGTTGAGTATTTTTAAGTATTTGAAATATCTGTATGTTGGTTGGACTGTCCGTAATTACTATGCCAAACATGAGCGCGGTCTGTCAACTAGTTTGTTTACGACAGCGGTTGAAACCAGTCGATCTCAGTGGTAGTCTGCGAATTTTACAATGGAAAAAAATATTGAACAAAGAGTTTGTCTCAAATTTCGTGTTTTGAACGAAATTTCGTGTGCTGACTCGTTGCGAATGCTGAAAAAGGCTTATGGAGACTCTGTTTTATCGAAAATCCAAGTGTACAAATGGTAGAAAGCCTTTCAAAACAGTCGGGAGATCGTCGAAGATTTGCCTCGTTCAGGACGACCGTCGGCCTCTTCACCCAATGATAACGTCGAAAAAATCAAAGAAATTGTGCTCAAAAATCGTCATGCCAGTGTTAGAGAGATAGCTCGTGATCTCAACATCTTTCGTGAAACCGCTCGTTTGATTTTGGTGAACTAATTGGGCATGCAGCGCGTCGCCGCTCGGCTCGTTCCGTTAGAGCTGAATTTTCTTCAAAAACAGTACCGGATGCAGGTAGCTGCAGACATGCTGGATCGTGCGAATTCTGATCCCACGTTCATGGGACGGATGATAACTGGTGAAGAGACATAAGTCTATGAATACGACACACAAACGAGCCAACAATCATCGGAATGGGTGGGAAAAAATGAGCCGAAACCGAAACACCCTCGCAAAAGTCGTTCGAAAATCAAGACGATGCTTATTGTTTTCTTCGATATTCGTGGTGTGGTTCATCATGAATTCGTTCCGCAAGGTCAAACAGTCAATAAGGACTTCTATTTAACTGTTTTGAGACGTTTGCGTGAAAATATTCGCCGTAAATGGCCGGATTTGTGGCAAAACAATTCGTGGACTTTTTATGACGATAACGCACCATCTCATCGAGCCACGATTATTAACGATTTTAAGACCAAACACTCGATAAATACCATCGACCAGCCACCTTATTCGCCTGATCTAGCTCCGTGCGACTTTTTTCTTTTCTCCAGACTGAAATTACCGCTCCGGGGAACCAGATTTGACTCCATAGACGCCATAAAACAAAATTCGCAGAAGGAGCTGAAGGCCATCCCTGAAAGCGCCTATAAAAAATGCTTCCATGATTGGAAAAAACGTTGGCACATGTGTATTGCTTCAAATGGAGCATATTTTGAAGGAGATTCAATAAATATTGAAGAAGTTTAATATTTTTGCGTTTTATTTCAAATTTCCGGATACTTTTTTGTCACAGTGTATACATATGTTTTTCGACAGCGTTTCGTTTAAATCATGATCTATCTTCAGTTCATCTTCAAATTGAACTATCTTCACTGAAAAAAATGTTGGTTGAATTTTACCCTTATAATAGTAGGAAACTGGTTTCCTACTATTAAAGATGTAAATTTACAAAAGTGCGTAAAAAGAATATTTTACGTACGATCGTGTGATTTTACTCTAAAAAATGATGCAATTTTATGGCTTTGGCGCAAAGGTGAATAGCAAACTAGTAAATTTACACTCTTTTTGCTTCAATTTACAAAAAGCTGTATATTATTCAGCTGATATGACGTAAAAGCAAAAAATGCACATCGAATGTGTAAAAAAATTTGTGATTCGTTATTTTAAACAAAAAAATGAATACATTTCCTATTATCAAAGTATTAATTATAGACCCACTTTTTAGAGTGTTCAAATCATGAACTATTTTCATTTCAGAAAAAATGCCTCTACAATATTCAATTATTTTAAAGAGGTGTGTTCACCCCTCAATAAATTTTTAGAATATGTGCTACCAATATAGGATCAATTCAGTAAATGAAAGGCTTTTGATTACAAGTGTTTGGGAACTAAATTCCAGAAAGAAATTGACCAGTGCAACATCATGCAACAATCAAATTTAATTTTCCCTATGGTAGATTTGCCTTATCATTAAATTTTCAAAGTCACCATAAATATCGAAATTTCGTTCCGTTTCAATTTCTAATTCGTTTCAGAAAGAAAAACCAAATTCTGAAATATCTAAACAAATAATTTCACCAAAAAGCGTCCAAGCATAAATAAGTTCGTCAATTTATGTATGCTTCCATTCGATAAGGTCAGCACATTGGATGTCTGGTAATCGAACGTAGGTATGTCGGTATCCAAACAATCTTTTATAAACAGTAATCATCATTTCGGTCGATTCAAACCACGGCATCTCAGTAATTTCCACGAGAAGCATTCATCTTCAGGCTTTCGTTGACTTTGAAGTACGTTCGCGTGATGTGTATAGATACTTTGTATTACTCACCCTGCGTGCACATTAGCCTTGCATTCGCAGTATTCATAAACATTTGAAATGATACCGCTGCGTTTGGTCATGATTTTGTTGATGATCGTTCAATTTGAATTATAATTGATAATAGTCAACGCATCTTTCGATAGTTTCAGATTCTTTTCTCAGCCCGCGGAACTATCTGATTGTGACATACAGCCGTTAGATTGCTGAAGTAAGAGAATTCGATGGCAGCTGCCAAGCAGGCGGTCACTTTAATTACAATCTCTTTTCTTTTTTCATTCACCGTAGATATTTTGAAGTAACGGATTGGTCTGATTGAATTTTCTAATAATTGCCGTATCGAATACCCATATACTCGTGCACTCAACGATACCCAACGAGCGAAGGAACTCAATATTGCGGCGAAGATGTAATCCGAGATCGAAAGATAGCAAGAAGAAAAGAATGTGAATGTACCGCCACGTTGTACCGCCGGATCGCATGCATCGTGTAAATCTGCTGGATAAGAGATCCATCAATTGAATGTGGAGCAATTAGCTGCGATGGGCAAATGGCACAAAAGACTGCATTCTATTTGGTATTTACTTCCTGCGATTGAAGAACAAAAAATCTGTTGAACAGTTTCATGTGATGATTGAGCATTTTTTTCGCGTTGAAGCTGGTGATGTATAATCAAAAGAAGATGTCATCGGTTGGAAATGCGAGAGTGGTGATGTTGTGAACAGAAGATTGGTCTTCTGGGGGAAATTTCCATTCTGTGAAAAATCGTAATGTCTAATAACGGTTCATTGGCGCTGCTCTGATATTAACATCTTTAAAACATTAGGAGAAAACGATTTTTGTGATTCTCAAGATTTTTAAATAGATACTTTTGAGCCTAAATACTATAAAGTAGGAAGAAATGTCCAACATTTTACTTCTGAAATTCTCCATTCAACTGTCACCATATTTGATACTGCCCGACTTCGAACCGCATCGCTGTAGGTCACCAGCCACATAATTCTGAAGGCCTACAAAGTGATTTCTCAGTGCTATCATATATCAGACAACGCTCGGTTCATTGTTGAAATCTGATCTTTTCAGTGCTCTCTACGAGTATTTACCCGGAACACACAGAATTTCGATCTGGTCCTATCAAACTGGTAGGCCTGCATCTAAGCCGATTTTATTGTCCAACTCCCCAACAGAAAATATCTCGAAACGACATAAATTTCAAATCATCTGAAACGCTTCGAACCGCTAGCTAATGATCATGATATGTTGAAAGCTGTTCGCAGTTCCTTTATTATGACAAGCTTCAATAGATTCGCCATTAGGGCATCGTTTCACAGTACGACAGACATACCTCGAGTTACTTAAGTATTATATGTAGTATTGCATTCAGCGGCTAGATTGAAGTATTTCGCTCGGTCACTGTGAAGGTAAAGATACTGTTGTTGTGTCGCGAGGCTAATGAAATGTGAAGTAGGAGTCCAAACTGGGTCAGTTGGGTTTCGAAAGACGAATGGATTCTCGTGGCATACGATACGAACTTTTCGTATCAAAGCCTGAGCGTTTTATTATGGTGTTAATGCAATCAGATCAGTCATGTGAGTGAAAAGGAGTTCGGTACTTCTTGTGATCTGCTGCCGTAGAGCCCGTATAATGGGTCAATGTCGTACTCGACGTCGAAGACTGGTAAATTAATGACATTGGTCTGAATTTATGTTGAAGTAGACTTGAACATGAAACGACGGAAGATTAATTTGAAAATCGAAAACTTCGATGGTTTTGTGGTTTTCGACGTAAAGTTTTATTTGATCAATTGAAATCGAACTGGTTATTTTCAAACATTAGTATTGATGATCGATTGATTGGATTTTTATTTTTATGATTTTTTTTAAGTTTACAAAACCGACTATGGCTAGTTTTAGATAGGGGTGAACTTTTGGCAGAACATATTTTTTTCCTAGCCTAGCATCGAATGGACTTGATGAGCCTGTTTTAATTTCCGAGCTTTACAGTGGCAAAAATAGAGTGTTTGTTTTCGTTTTCTATTCAAATCACAAATATCTTTTTTCACTAAAATTTTCAATTATTTTGCGCTGTTCAACCTTTCAGCTATTAGATATTCTTTTAAAAAAACTTTGAAAATTTTCACGATTGGTATAAACTCTTGATCCTTTTTTACCCATGATATGGGAGTGTTTTGTTTAGTATCCCTAATAAAAACACTGTAAGTGTTTCAATTCATAGGATTTTATACGATTTTACTGTAGTCTTTCTTATTTTAATATCATATGCCTTTTCAAGGCTTCACCAGGGTTTTCTTAAATTAAAGATCCTTATGGAGCCTGACCAAAACTCAGTTCTTTGACAGAATGTTGATTAACATAAGATTTTCATAAAAATCTGAATGTAGATAGTATGGCACCCCTAAATTATTTGTGATTGCTTGATGGGGTCTTCTCTGTAATTGATACAGTTGGCCGTACAACGTCTATTACCGGAAAAGTTTATAAATAGGTACTGATTAATGAAAGAATTTGCTTCACATAAACTAGTAAAGCTATGAATGAATGTCTAGAAGAGTAACGTTGGTATTTCTTTACTTAATGCGTGAAAAAAGCGTTTTGTCTTTTGGCGCCCAACGTAAGCAGATAAACAATAATATAAAATAAAACTCGACTACGTGGACAAGATAAATTTACCGATTGGGGCTTTTTTTGTGTTTTTGTGGGTTTGTGTTTGTTTTTTGGGTGTTGTTTTTATTTGTTTGTTTGTTTATCTTCAGTGTGTTGTCTTTTCGTGTATTTTTGGGCGTTTTTGTCAGTATCTTCAATGTTTGATCCCTGCTCGATCTCTGGTCGTAGCAAGGGCTAAAACTTTAAGAAGAATAATCAATAACATACAGAAAATAGACGAGAAGTCAGCACGATGATGACAAACAAGCAAACAAAAAAAAAACACTCAAAAACAAACCGATAAACACAAAAACTCAAAAACACAGGATCGGCAAAACTGTCGGACGGCTATGGGGGGGGCACGTAGTTGAGTTCAGTCGAATATAAGCGTAACCGTACATTGAATTTATGGTCGTTTTGTTGTATTTAAATAATCGCAATGCAATGGGAAATTGGGAAAAAATGATTAGAACATGAATTGTATAAAAATCCTGAAAATTTGATTGTTTGAAATATTTTCCATCGAATAGTTGCACGGCATTTTACTACGTTCTGAACATATGCCTGAGTTGCTTATCGAAAGCTCTGTAGTAGTGATGAGCGGAAAGGATTTTAGTTCAAACAATAGGTGCGTTTTTTTGCTCCTATACAGGACAGAATAGAACTATGCCGCAAAAACAACGATCTAGAACAAAACAGCAGTGCATTCGCTATGATTGACATAGGTTGCTGTATTCGCTGTGGTAGCACAAAATAGCAGAAAATAAAGGGAGAAAATAATGAGTATAAACTACCACAATCGATAGAAAACAGAAAAATAACTAACAGAAAATTACCTCTTTTAACTTTCTACACATTATGAGAGCTTTTTCTGATTTCTTAACTACCAAAAAATTCAACATAACCTTGGAAAAAACAAAGCCACCTCATGGCAAAAAAGATAGCTTCGCATGAGCTTTTCTTTTTTCAAAAAAACGCGCCTAATATTATAACAACACACTTTTACAGGGACTATGATACGTACTGCCCCATAGAAAGTACGAACTTCTATACGAAAGCAAGAGTACAGAAACTTACCGCAAATGATACAAAGTGTTTCGGAACTTCAAGAGGCTTTCGAAGTAATGGGGGTATGTAGGGCGGTTGAGAGGAAAGTCGAGCTAAAGCTGAGGCTACTATAAGAATTTCCTGAGGAGCGGAAAAAGAAATAACCGGTTGAAACTCCAAAAAACCTAGTCCGAACTAGTGATGGGCGATTGCGAGATATTTTAACAATCGAGATAATCGCAATCGGCGCCACAAAACAATCGAGATAATCGCAATCGAGAGAATCGCAATCGATGCGCCAAAACAATCGAGAGAATAATCGAGACAATCGAGATAATCGAGACAATCGGGATAATCGAGACAATCGAGCGATTCGAGATAATCGAGACAATCGAGCGATTCGAGATAATCGAGACAATCGAGCGATTCGAGATAATCGGCCGATTCGAGATAATCGGCCGATTCGAGATAATCGAGCGATTCGAGACAATCGAGGCAATCGAGACAATCGGTCAATAACGCCAAATTTTCAATTTCCAAATTTTTTTTTTGCGTAGCTTGAATTCGGGGTCATTTCTGAGCTGTTTCGGGCAAAATGTCCATACAAGTCTGTGAAAAAGTGGCCTAGTTTCGAAGATATGGCAAAATGAAATCCGCCGGAAAACCGACCGGAAAAACTAAAAGTAGCACTAAAAGTGCTATATAAGAAAAGGTTGAGATCCTTTTTGGTTCGATGATTGGCTTCTTCGAAACTAGGAATCTTCGAAACTAGGCCACTTTTTCCCAGACTTGTATGGACTTTCCCCCGAAACAGCTCAGAAATGTCCCGGAACTCAAGCTACGCAAAAAAAAAATTTGGAAAAATTCAACGTTTTTGCCCAATTTTCCCCATAAAAATTTTTTTCATCCTTAAAATATCAATATTGTACTCCCCGACCACTTTCAATCATTGAAAGCGCGGTAAAGGCAGTTTTTGCCAAACTATGGCCAAAAAACCCCTTACTCCCCTACAAAACCGAAATCTTTGTATCACAGCAATAGGTCTTGGCCCGTTATGTCCGAAACCACTCTAACCCAAAATTGGCCGATTTCAGGTACTTTTGCCCTAAAAACTTTTTGAATATTTGAATAAAATACTCGCAAGTACGAAAATACTGGACAAATGATATGCTTTCAAACTGCACTATCTAAAAGCAGATTTTATTTTAACATACTTAACAGCATGACAAAACTCAACCTCATATAATATTTGATCATACACTTTGATCAGACTTAATAGTTTTAGCAAAACTACCAGCCATTTATACATGATAAATGCTAGCCATACAAATTTCCATGCATATCTGATCATTACATTCCATATGTATGCACACGTAAAAAAATCTACTAAATAGTATATCCAATCCATTCAAATCTATTCTTCACAAGCGGTTCTACAAGCGTACTGTGTATACTGGTGTGTTTAAACACTAACATGCCCACCGCCACCAAAGAGTTAAAGATATCTTAATTTTAACTTAAGATAAACATATCCTTTTATACATCAATATTTCCCAAAAAATTGCAGTTTGATCAAATAATAACACTTAATATTTTTGCTGAAATATTTGAACATTTTTTTATTGGCTGCGCCAACGAAACGTGCTTTATGGCTCACTCAATTGCCGTCAACCGATTGTCGATGACTTGACCGACCGAATGATCGATTGCGAGATGTTCGATTGTCTCGATTGCCTCGATTGTCTCGAATCGCTCGATTATCTCGAATCGGCCGATTGTCTCGATTATCTCGAATCGCTCGATTGTCTCGATTATCTCGAATCGCTCGATTGTCTCGATTATCTCGAATCGCTCGATTGTCTCGATTATCTCGAATCGCTCGATTGTCTCGATTATATCGAATCGCGCGATTGTCTCGATTATCTCGATTGCAACAATCGAGTCCAACTTAAATAATCGAGATGTTTCGAGATATTTGAACAATCGAAACAATCGAGTTTAATATCTCGCAATCGCGCATCACTAGTCCGAACAGAGAAAGCACTGTAACACCGTGAACTGGGAAAAAAAACCCTGATTGAGTAAAATATCACAAAAGGGTATGATATGCAAGAACGGCTGATTTCCGTATCTGCACTTAAGAACATTTCGTTAAATTTGTAGCCCAACACAACAAGAGAACACAAGCACTAAGTGTTAACAAAGAAGCAGTTATGATAAAGCCCGGTTCAGGGAAAAGTTATGCGGAAACCCTTCAGTATGTCCACGGAGGCGTGAGCTAAAGCAGAGTAGGACCACAAATACGCCAAATCAAAATGACGATTGAAATCGTTGTCAGAGATCTCCGGGAAGTCAACAAACTTGTATCCAAGACCAAAGCCGAAATCATTGACTACAACAACCTCACAACCAAGGAAGAAGTGGCGCTCGCGATCCGGGCGATAAAAGTCGGGTATGCTCAAATAAGGCTGCTTCCGCCAAATGCAAAGCAACAGACGAAAGCCGTACACTCTAAAAAGTGAGTCTATAATTAATACTTTGATAATAGGAAATATATTCATTTTTTCGTTTAAAATAACGAATCACAAATTTTTTTACACATTCGATGTGCATTTTTTGCTTTTACGTCATATCAGCTGAATAATACACAACTTTTTGTAAATTGAAGCAAAAAGAGTGTAAATTTACTAGTTTGCTATTCACCTTTGCGCCAAAGCCATAAAATTGCATCATTTTTTAGGGTAAAATTACACGATTTGGTCGTAAAAAAATATTCTTTTGACGGACTTTTGTAAATTTACATCTTTAATAGTAGGAAACCAGTTTCCTACTATTATAAGGGTAAAATTCAACCAACATTTTTTTGAGTGTAGCAAAGCTGAAGCATGCAAAAGCTATGAAGCTAACTAATAACAGGCGAATCAGAATTGGCAGAGGATGGAAGCAACCTGAAGCGGTGCACTGCTATAAGTAAAGGCACAAAAAAGGCTTGCAAAAGATCAAGATCATGAAAATACGGTCAAAGTAGTCATCTCGTAAAAGTATGCGTCTCCAAGCCATTTGGATTTTTGTGTAATGACAAGGCGAAAATAGGAGAAGCTAACCAAATTCTGAGATCAGGAGCGTGATAAAATTTCAGCAAAATACTTGAAACAAGAAGCTTCGTAAACAAGGGTCCTTTAAGTGAATTCGCAGAGTTATAAGTGAGAGCCCAAATCGCAATGATATGCGAACCTCAACGAAGGCGAAATCCAGAGCTATGCAGCTTTATGTGTTGAACACGGCCGAAGGGTCCGAGAAGATGGAGCTGTTTGCATTGGGAACCGAGGCTTTAACTTTGTCAGCTTATATTTCTCACTGAAAGTTCTACTTTGAGAATTCGCTATGAAAAAAGCACTAAAAAAATGGATATCTTCTTAGAGCTCTGGTAGTTGCTATAAATTCGAACGCGATATCTTTGGAGTGAGGATTTCGAATTCAGAATATAGAAAACTATGGGGATGGTGGCTAGATTGAACATTGTTGTAGGGACTCAACACTTACGTATCGCAAGCCGGAGTTCGACGAGTATGTGCCTATTATAACGAGAGAAAAATAAATGTGGATAGTGCTTTGAGATGAATTGGACAAGGATCCCTAGAGACGGGACTACAAGCTAGTATCTCAATCAATTCATTAATTGAGGCTGATACTCTAAAACATATCATGGCACATCACGTGAGAGTGGAAAATGCTTTCACTGCTCGTCGTTAGTATATTCCTTTGTTTCTTCACAATGCGGTGGTCAAGAAGGTTTTTGGCTCCGAGAGCACCTCATTACTGAAGGAGAATCACTCGTCAATGCTAGGAATGTATAATGCATATTTCTTGGCTTATATTGTGCTGAAAGATAGCGCGACTCGCTTCAATTACAAAGGAAATAGGCAATCCTAGCATACGATTAACGTAGAGGCTCATACACATGCCTGGTACGAAAAGCCGCCAGTATATTGAAAAATCAACATGGGCTCCGCGGTGGCTACTCAACAATAAGTGCAATCCACGAAGTATTCAGTGCAATAGACCACTCTGAGGCCCCATGCTATTAGGCCACATCCACAGTGTTTGCAGCGATGCTAGATGTTCGGAATGCTTTGGATTCAACGAAATGGACAGAAATGCTAGAGGCTCCACAGCAACCTTTTCAGGCAGAGGACTTTTTGTTGGCCACGGACTGAGATTATTTGGAAAATTGTTGACTGATTTACGAGACGAATCACGGAGCTTGCCGCAAAAATATTGCTGCCGGAGCAGGACAATGGTAAACGCTCGGGCCAGACTATTAGAATCCTGCATATGACGGTCTTCTGTGCCCTGAGATTCCGGCTGGTAAGTTACACTAATGGCGTGACAGCTTCTAGAAATGCCCACCTCATTAAATGGTCTCGCTATCTCAAAATGATTTATAACTCGAAGCTGACTTATGAAGAACTTTTGCGTTAATTTCTATCAAGCCAAGGCTACTTTAGGAAATACATTTACCGAAGAGTTAGAACGGAGCACAGCAAATGCTGGAAGCGGCCAAATCATGGAGCATTGCACTCTTTCTTCAAGTGCGTCTGCTTCAGATGAGAACAAGAAGTACTTTCTTTTGCGATCGACCCTGAATATATCATTGTTTACAGCCGTTCAAGTAAAAAAAACTTCCTAAGGCTACCAACTACATGGGCGTCAAAAATTTAAAAAATATATATATACGAGCGGAACAGGAAAGGTAAGAAATATTAAATTTAAAGCATGACAAGTTGGTAAACCTGCTCTAAACTGAATCATTGGTGCTAGAAATAAATTTTAGATGGCCTTATACGAAGAACAAAAAGTGCAGGCAACAATTGGTGGCAAGAGGATCAAATCTAAGCTGAGCATAAAGTACCATATTGCCCTGCTATGCATAAACTTTCTATCTTCATTTGTCTCATTTTTGAGCTAACACCGGTTTCGAAAACTACATACTCAATTACATAATTCTACAAATTTTGAAAATCCTATCTTTTGTAGAAGTATGTTAAAATCAATATTGAAAAATGGACTTTCCATGTATCTCCAGTACGAATCAAAACACAAATCATTGAATATCTCGAAAGCACTAAAACGTAGATAGAACGTTTATGCTTAGCAGGGCAGCATACTTAAGGCTCTAAGCCACGAAACAGCTGAATAAAGGAATCTGGACGAAAAATCTGGTTACACACGAAATATGTTTTTAACGGCATTTAGAGACACATCAAAATGTTTAGATGGTTTAGAACGATCAAGTCCATCTGTAGCGGATACAGGATCTTTATAATAAAATTAAAGGGTTCTATTAATGTTTGACGAAATATTTTAGGAGAAAATATTTGAAGTATCTGTTTCTGATTAAACTTAAAGCCCAATCATTATCTACAGAATGTATCGAACTGCGACATGGAGTTTTCATGTCATCCTTCCCATAAATTTAATCCTTGAAACGTTCATCACTAGTAGTCATTTCGCAAATTTCCCTTCAAAATCTCTAAAACTTAATTGATATTCAACCAATCACCTCTTTGATGGCTATCAACTCTAAACAAAGTCTCCATGACCTACAGAATATCGCAGATCTGACATTATCTCTTTCTCTTCCAAACTCAATTAAGATTCGGGCCAGTCAGATATTCAGCCAGACATAATTGTTTGATGAAGCCATATGTTCGATCGATGCACCCGACCAAAAAGGTTAGAGGGTCTCCTCAGAGGGTAATGAATACACTTTTTGCTGCGATTCTAATAACAAATTGAATCTTGATGAACTTTTGACATGGCGACAACAACGACGTGCCAACCAGTGTCTTTTCAATGCAACACGGCAGCAGCAACAGCAACAGTGATGACTTAGAGACGGTAGAAAGTTTTTATTGTTTCCTTTCAATTTATATTCAGTACGAGTCGTTTCGCAATGCCATCGAATCTGCATTCGACGATGAAACATCCAATGATGGACGAGCGAAGGAGTTGGTAGGCAGGCATCCGATGCATTCCCTATCTGCAATCGATATCTCTCTTTTGAATAATTATGGAAAAGACAGAAGATTGCTAGAAACACCGACGGAATTGCATTGGGAAAAGTGAAAACACCTCTCGATCGGAAAAATATTGATGTTGCAGGTTGATTGCAGCAATCGAAGAAACCACGTCCCAGCCATTGACCGACCCACCGTCGTCGTTGCCGCCGTGTCGCATCAATCCTACGAAACCTATCAATAAGCCAAAGCCGATACCGATACTACGAGCCTATTACTTCGCGTTCGCTGCATTCTCATCTCGACAAGTGCGCAATCATTCGATTTATGCTCGCAGTGCGATAATTATTGTTCATTTGGAAACGCTTTAATGCCGTCCCGACTGGCTGGATCCGACGCTCCTTGCCTTATCTTGCCTTGGAACACTTGTGCGGGGCGTTGCAACAAACTGACTGATCGACGATTGTGGTGGTATGCGCGTTTCGCAAGAAATTTGTTAGAAATATGGCAAGTATCTTTCCGATTCTTCGAAACTTCCTTAAATAGATGCAATTGCCGTTAGTAATTTTCCCAGTCACTAAGTACATCGGTACCGTAGCCATGTTGCAATCTACATAATCCAGTCCTGGACGCGTTGGTGGGAAAAGCACTGGCAGCTTAAGAAGTCTTATTGACACAAATGATTTCTGCGTTCGCCAACTCTCGAAATGGTCATGATAGCTGGCAGTTTTCGCGACGTTAAGTGTAAAAGTTGCAAAGATTACAAGCAAAAAATCGCATGTGAGGAAACCTAGTCTATGAGGCCACATTATCCCAAAAGAGGCTTATGTCTCGGCATGCGAGAAGGAGGCATAAGCCTATATGGGCTTCCTATTTTGCAGATCGTTTTACGAAATCCCCTATGCAATGTGGGCTTAGTTTCGATCAAGTGTCTGGTATGTCGCAAAAAAATGTATTGATTGTCTGATCATTTGAGTGTTATTCATGACAAGTGGCGAATTGGTGGATTGGAGAATGCTGACAAAAGACACGCAGCAGATTTCATCAAGTGGCTGCTGTTAATCATGTCCGAATTACTTGCAATCAAAATATGAATCGTATGATCGGAGATATTTGTAATTATAAGCGATTTGTTGTCGTGTCTCGCGAATGGGTGAGCAAAATATACAATTACGATTTCTATTTCTACTAACTGGTCTACGAAATCATGAATAGTTTCGTAGTTTTGATTATTTTTTTCCCGAGTAGTCAGTTGCGTAGGATTTTGTTTACTATTTCAATGCGTATAGAAGAAGTTATGAAATTTTGTATTGGACTGGATACTGAAGGAGGTGTTGATGCAGGAATAATTGATTTTAGTGAAAGTGATTTGATTTCTGCATAATCTATTTGATTATGGAAATTTTTAGTAGGTGTAATGTATGATTTTCAATGCAATTTATCTTTTTTTTATGCATTAATTATTGCCCAATATTATTGATCATTTCGGACTAACTTAGCAGATGTCGTTACATTTATGTACATAAAAAACAGTTGCGCAATCTCTGCGTACTAGAAAAAAATGTATGCAAAGATATTGTGCAATGCATTTCGTTTTGTTGTTACGGTTGACATGGCATACCTTCTTACTTTTGTGCATAAATCGTAAAATTAAAGAGTTTTATGATTCAAAAAAGATAGAAACATTTTTTATTATAGTAATAATAAAACTACAGACGATAATACAACCATTACTAACATTAAATTTCAAAAGAAAAAATCAATCCAAATTCCCATATTACTCCATGCTTAGGGTGATTTTGCATGGTCTATAAGGATTTGCACTTGTGAAAAAAATTGTCTTTTCTTAGAGTTAAACGAGAATATAGTCCCAAATGCTCGAGAATATAGTCCCAAAATTTGAAGTCAATGAGAGCAAAACTCTCGAAGCTATTAACTACTTAGTCCCATCTCCTCTATCATTGTAGCTCCGACAGCTCGGAGTATAGTGATCATTTTCTCAAAACCACTTTTTAAAAGTCCGAGTTCAATGCCATTTAAAAACTACATTAAACTTGGCAATCACTTTCAACATGTAAAATACTTCCCCCTCATTTCTTTTTTATAACTGATGTTAATATAGAGCAATAAAAATGCTATTGATTCTCAATACTAACATTTTCTTTTCGATGATTTTCGGCGAATTCAGCTATATCGATCCCTTCAATCAGCGAACATACTTGGGATGCGCACAATCTATTTTTAAATTCCGCTTGGAACATTTCCTTATATGGCAATTTGCGAAATATGTATTAGGGATAAGTGAAATTTAATAGGTAGAGTGTCATAAAAATCTTTATCGGCATGACAACTTTAGGACAGAAACTGATCGAAGTGATGTTGCATAAATATAAAAAGTTATCTCAAGACAACTCTTGTTGGGTCTAGGGGTTGAAGTTGGTGAAGAGCTTCATTACAAATTTACAGTCACTTTGAATACGAGTACACTTGGCAACTCAATCTTAATTTCGTAAACATACTATAGTAATAATTGAGCCCATTAACAATGAACGCTTGAACTTTGCATGCAACTAAACTATGCATGACCTCGAAAAGAAGGAATTAAAACCGACAAAATATTTTTAAAAGGCAAAATTTCTTATGTTTTTTTTTTAAATGTAAACAAAAATAAGATTTAAGAATATTTATTTGGAAAAAATGAAGAAAGATGTTGAAGAGATGTGTATAAAATGCTAAATGAACCAAATAACGATTTCATAAACAAGGAAACTTTAATTAAAAGTAGAATTATGAAGAAGATATATTAAGTCGAACCCGATGGCCAATGCCGATAGGATAAGGCCAACCCCTCGGTTCATGAGAAATTGAACATTTAGCGAAAAAAAATGAAGAAGATATAGAGGTTTTTGTAATTATAGCATATATAGTAAGAGAGCATTGTTTTGAATGTAAAAATGAGCGCATTGCCGTAATACCTAAACGCGTCATGTATCTGTCTGTATTTTCACCCAAAATCAAACAAAGAGAGCAATATTCATTCGAAAACAAACTTTTTAGTTATACCAATTCACCGCTGCCGGCAAGATCTAAAGAAACATTAATTATGGCTTCTGTTTACGTATGTGAATAAATCTGATGTTGTGAAGCAAACCCGAAGAAATCTTTCGTCAATTGGCTAAGGGTGATATTCAGCAAAAAAGTGAAGAATGGACCAGGGTCGAAAAATCTAAAAAAAAAGTTGTAATGAAGATTTCATTCGGAGGCAATTGTTATTTGTTTTATTTATTTATTCAAAAAGTTCGTCTAATACAGACTAGTAAAATTGCATAGCAACAGACAAACGATTCCTATTATACTATTTTCAACCTTTATTTACAATTCCTATACTACTATTTTTAGCCAAGCTCTTTTTCAAAGATGGTAGACGTATGTTGAAATCAAATTTATTGGAAGCATTATTTAAATTTCTTTTTATGAACGAAACGGGCTCATTGAAGGCTTAGTTGATCCGATAGGAAGCAACAGATAAAATGTTGACGTGTCTTACTCTGTGACCCTTGGTATTGAGGCCAAATAAACCTAAAAGATGTTCAGAGGAAATATTTTCCGTGAGGAGCTTAGCAGTTAAGATGGTTTTGAAATTTTCACGTCTGTTATTAAGTGTAGTCAGTAGCCTTAGTCGATTAATGCAAGGAGGCAAGCGAAGAGGATCTGACCAAGCAAATTCACACAAACAAAACCGTAGACATTTTTTTCTAAATGGACTCTCAAACTATACACTCAAATTCAAGTATCAGTCTTACTAAATCACAAAAAAGAATTTTAGTTATCTAATCTAATCTAAAAAAAGAATCTTAGTTATCTATGCTATGAAACTCTTTAAATCGCCTCTTCACAAGTCCCAAAGTATTATTTAAAAGTAAATCTAAATCGAGTACTTTGTCAGAATATCTTAAGAGATTACTATTCAAACAATATTCAAAAATTATAATTACAAAATTTTACGCGTGTGCGAAACAATGGTACACTTGTCAATATTAATTACTTATTTGTTAGTGTCACACCAAGCTGTGAGGCTATTCAGTTCAGGTTGAAGTCCCAAGCAGTCGCGAGTATTAGATACCTTTGTAAAAATTCATCTGCATCTGCATATAGTAAAATTGACGAATGTTTCACGACAGATGGAAGGTCATTTATGTATAAAAGAAATATTAAAGATCCTAAGTGACTTCCTTGAGGAACACCAGATATGACATCAATTTCTGATAAAATGGCGCCACGGAAGGATACGCATGGGGTATGGCATTCCAAATAAGATGCTATCCAGGAAATAAATAGCCAAAAGTGGACAACTTGCACAATAATATGGAATTATCGAGCTTGTCAAAAGCCTTCGTGAAGTCATTGTAAATACAGTCTACCTGGAGTCCTATCTCGATTGATGGAATAACAGAATTGGAAAACTCAAGCAGGTTGGTAGTTGTGAATTTTCCTTTCATGAAACCATGTTGGAAAGGAGTTAACATAAATTTGCTATGAAACACCACAACATTACTGATTATCACTTCGGTTAGTTTAGCAACACATGGAAGTTTTGCGATGGGACGATAGTTGCCTACAACATTTCTATCGCCTTTTTTATGAATAGGTGTAACGATTGCATATTTCCATCCACAAAGAAAAATACCGAGCGATAGAGAAATATTAAATTAACACCCCTAAAGAGGGCGTTATATGTGCGGACGTCATGAAAAAAGTCGAGGCGAGCCTTGTTTAAAAATGTTTAAGCGACGATAATTACTGCTCGATTTTATCTATCTAGTGGTACTGACCACGATGAATTTCAGAACTGATACCTTTCTTGCTAAACAGGTGAAAGTACGAGTAAACCGCCAACGAGTAGTAACTGAACTGAACGAAATTAATACTAAAAAGGAAATCTGAAGTGCTTTCAAGGATCGACTAGAGGACATCACGGGGCATAGAAACCTTTTCCGGGACACCCAAAATGCTTCATTTTATCTAGTGGTCGACCAGACACGTAAGGTTTTAGCAGTAGGGAAAGTCCCGATCGGTTGGTAAATTTGTAGAGAAAGAAAGACGCTTTGAATGCCATGAATTCGGACACACATCGAATAACTGTAAAAACGAATAAGCCAAATCGAAGCTGTGTGGAAGATGTGGAGAAGATGGTCATGTAGCCAAAAATTGCACCAAGGACCCAAATTGTATCTTCTGCTGGAAAACAAGAGGATGCGGTAACAAGAACATAACGGATACCACTATATATGCAGTATTTAAGAATGCGTTGAACTTTAGACGTAAATGTATATTCTACAAATGAATTTACTCTCACAATTTGTTATTTAATTATTTTTGGTGAACAGCATTAAAATCTCTATAGGAGTGACTGAGAGACGGACGCAAGTCCGTAAGTAAAGTAGTAATATGGGCATACGGTAATCGAGCAGAGGCAAAATGTGAAGTAATAGCTAGAAAACGGATATGTATGGGCTGAAGTCGATGGCATCTACATATGCAGTTGTTAAGAAGCAGTTAGTTTGACACTGTCAAAGTATGAATGAATGAGGAACAACATAGCAATGGATCCGAAATGTCCCAAACCGAAAATCTTAGCCAGCAACTTCAATGCTTCGGCAAAGAAGTGAAGAAGCCCGAAAACTAACACTAGAGGCTGGAAGCTTATTCGCAGCTGAAAATTGTTCTTGCAAACAATAGTAATATCAGCACCTTCAATATGCGAGACCTAGGTTCGTTCGTGAGTTTCACATTTATGAGAAACGTTCAAGTTTTTTTCCAAGGACTTATAATAGTTGGTAAGCAACCACTATACCCATAGTGAAAACAAAACCGTATTTACCGGGGTAAACTGCGCGCGCAGCAAGAACACAACGTGGACCGTAGACAACGAGTGTCCAGAGCAAAGGAGGTTGGTGGATCGGCAAAAATGATAGAGGATAGATAGAGATAAAAACAGATAGAAATAGAGAGAGAGATGGAGAGAAGGAGAGAGAGTTAGGCGATAGAGAGAGAGAGAGAGGAATGATTTAGGATAGAGACAGATAGATTCTTGCAAATATCGCCGTTTGACATGAAACTGGAAGGAATTGCTTCGATGAATGTGGTGGTACGAGCCATTAATGAGATCCAGCAGGCACGTGACATTTTTATTCAACGGCAAAATAAAGAGGGTAAATCATTGGTGGAAACCAAATATTCAGGGGCTCCGGCAAAAAAAAGTCAAAAGCCAAAAAAATCCGGCGAGCCAGTACAAAAACGTCTGGTAAAAGCTCCAATTTGTGACTGTTCGGATAAGAATCTATGTAACAAGACCGACCGATTCTGATCTAGACAGGGAACGTATACAGCATCGATTTCCACAATTAAGAGAAAGGATTCCTTTCAAATTACGTGTTTAAAGATGCTGCAGTAAATCTTCGCATCGATATTCCCACGGAAAAAAAACAAAAGTTTCCTTTGACACAAGTAGGTCTTGAAAATGTGCCTGCGGTAAGCAGAGGAGAAATATTGGTAAATCGATAAAGGATATACCAAAAACTTTTGCTGATATGTTTGCAACGTGCCTAAACGAAGGTTTTTTTTCGTGAAAGTTCAATGGAAGCAAAGGAAATTGGTTTTCCTGCTCGAACTGAAGAAACCTATTGGAGATTCATTATCTGTAGACTAATGTGTCAGTTGAATAAGATAACAGAAGAACTGCTTATATACGAGCAGTTTCTATCCGAGTTTGAGAGCAAAAAAAAAACTATCAAAGAAAAAGCAAACGAAGGGGGTGACTTCAGTCGGTAAAAGTTGGACATGTTTCAGGGTAGGATGCATGCAACATTCTTCGAAAATTTACATGTTTCAACAGGGAGAAAAATGAATATCAACAGCATACCCTTTACGCCGACAAAAAGCTAGTTGAAACATACAGCAAAAACCTCAGCAAATGCTATTCTCAGATTTAACCAAGAGTGCTTATATGTAAGCTTAATTATTAAAACCCGTTTTTTTTTTCTTAAAAATATCAGGAAGAGATATCTCAGAGTGTGTGGTAGTAATGAAATAAGTGTTGCATTAAGTGTCACAATACTTTTATTTATGATACTTTTTTACTGCTGAATGCAAATAGAAAAATTAGATGACTCAGCTCACAATTAAACAGTCAACTACATAGTTCTTTAAACGCACAGCACCTTCCTTCGACAAATTAAGGTCCTCCATCATCATAATTGACAAACAAAACACGATACAGACTCACTACGATCATGACAATTCCTCCTACGCGGCAGTAACTCTACATTAACCTCTCAAATAAATTGCAGCCCACTCACAAACAATTCCCATTCATCTAATATACAATTAGTCAATTACTTGAAACTCAGGTGCAGCCGTGTGGCGCATTGTAAATCTGAGATTATCCGTTGCAGCGCAAAGATACAAAGCTACATGCATGTAGATATTTATTCAAATGCGAACCGTTACTGCCGTACTGGAGACGACGACATAATGTTCGTGTAAACGTCAGACTGTGTTGGGGCGGTGACAGTAATAGCGACATTAACTTTACTTTTTTGTCATAATTTCAAATGCACTCAAGCTGCGAATCTTATTAACAATGCCAATGCACGCCAACAGTAGCTTCTCGACGTACATTACAGATGTCAGGAATATTAGTTGCTTCGATGGTCAAGGAGCCTGCGTTGACGACGACGCCATCTAGTCTAGGCCTAGTGCAGTGTAGGCAGGTCATAAAACGCTTAGATGAATGGCTTGAATATGTGAATAGTGTTATTTTTTCCAGTAATTAATCATTCGGTAGCTTGAATAGAGCGATTTCAACAGACAGGCATTAGATTCAGTTGTCGATTTAGCAATTTACAATTTGCCATGGAGTTTGTTTTTTTTGGTGGTCACTAGCATTAACACAAATGCGTGAATTTACCACCTGTTGCTGTCGCTGCAGCATATCAAACATTTCGAATGAACACAAACTGATCTCGATTTGAAAGTCTAACAACAGCTTGTAATGCGCATGCAATACGATTTCATGAAATGTTTTTATTTCATTGCTAGAAATTATGGTGTAATTATGATTAGCCCGTTTCTTTCAGTGAAAGATGAATAGTGATGGGTAATTTTTGTTTTGAAAGACGGCCTTTTGTTTGGAAAATATGAACGTATGAGGCAAGCATTAACACGTTCAGAAGGTCGAAATAGCTGAGCGAACGTTCGAAGAGTTATTTGATGTGTATTTTGTAAATAGAAGTTTTTCGTGAATGTACCTCGATTTGAACGAATAACTGTTAGCTTTGATAGATTGGTTGGAGTTATAATGATTGGCTAATATTCGAAATAAGTTACTTATGATGCATGCAATCTGCGCTATTTCCTCTTAAATATTATAAAAAAGTAAATCTGTGCTGTTAAGTACACGGTTGAAAAATATGGTGTTATTTTGATAAAAAAATATATACATAAAAATCCAGCTAAAAAAAATATCAAATAGATAAATGCAAACAATATCAAACACAAACTTTTAAGTTATAGTTTTTATAAACAGTTTATATCAATGTTTTCGATAAAGCTAAATATAAACATGATATAAAATGATTATAAATTTGTTTACTATGACAAATATCATATTGATATAAAATTTACTATGCCATTTAATAATGAAATATATCAAATCGATTCACATGTTTTATACATGATGTTTATATCTGGGAAAAGTTGAAATAAGAAAAACTGGGTTAATTTGTAAATGAATTAGATGATTTGGCTCTGATATTCAAGGATATAATGCTTACTAGAGATGCGGAGAAGCTATTAATTAGACCGATTAAAAAGGGCTATTTAGATTTAAAGTAAATGATAACTTACTCTCTTAAACTGAATAATTCTTTCAACAGCATTTTCGTCAGATAACCTATTTTGCTTTTTTTTACCACAAGGAGCGGGAGGCAAAAGCCGCAGGAGATTCAAATTGTTTGACCATTTCAATCTATGCAATAATGATTATTTAATGTAGCTATGTTTTATTTTTGCATTTTGAATGTAGATTTAAGTAAATATTATTTAAACCTTTTCATCTATCAGCTTCTTTGTACAGTATCTTCTTTCCCGTTTTTGTTTATCACTGTAAATATACAGGACTGATAGCTATCGGCCCATGTTTCACAAAATTGGGTTACACCAAAGCTCAACTCAAAATCATAGGATATCTTCAAAATAAAATATTATATTAAATTTTAGCATCTCATATAATACCTAAACTTACCAATTCTGGGCATGCAAAGTAGACTCTAGAGATTTCACCATTATTATTTTGTTTGACAAATTCACGTCGATATTTCAGTGTTGTCTCTAGCTTAGCTTTGACAATTTCAATTTCTTCTGGCAAGATTGCACTTTTTATAATTTCCACGTCTTTTAACACAGATGAACTAACTTGTTCAGTTACTGTTTTAGCTTCAACACCTCTTATTTCATTTTCAATATATTTTTTTCGTTTTCTATCATTTTTCAATTTTATTTGCAAAAATCCATTATTGCTTTCATTATACAATACTTCCAAGGTAAAACGAGAAAAAATTTTAACACATGAGTTTGCTACGGCTAATTGTTATTCTTTAGTTGGCTTAAAACCGAATGTTTCCTGCACATAAGATGCTATTAACTTTATTACCATTCTTCGTTCTTTTTCTGTCAGAAAGCCCTTATCACTATAAATATTCAAAACGTCAAGACCGAATTTTTTTGTTTTTAAATAGGATTTAAGAGAGTCAGATGTTGCTACTAAATTTGGACCGATTTCTGCATTTGAACGTTTCACAGGCACTGCACATTCATTATCACTCTCACTTTCTACGCCTTTTTTAAAATGAACTTTAAGAATAAAGTCTGGATGGCTGTAAAATTGACACAAATACTGCATAAATATGTCCTCTTTTATCTCTACTCCAACTTTATTCCTAAAACACAAAAAATCGTTAAGTGGAACATTAGTACCATCTAAAACCGAAAGAACGAAATCTTTGTAAGATAAGCGATCAACACCATCCGACGTACACTTTTTAAAACGCACAGTTTTCCTAATTTCGGGATATTCAACCGTAAGAAACAGCCCTTCGAAAAACATTTCACTTAATACGGACAACTATCATACACAAACTAAGTAATTCGCACCTTGTACCCTCAAAACTAATTCTCTGCATCTTCAACTATTGCACAATCAATGCTGCAGTTTATGCGTGTTACTTTTTTTACACCAAGTTGGTGTAAATTTGATGCTCAATATGTTATAAATATGCGTTTTTCAAACGAAACGAAACGAATTATATGCGTAGAAGCTAATTGATATCACTGATAGATCAAATCAATAAGCAAAAGATATACATTTTAACAAACGTAATATAAACTTTATAAATATATGGTGTAAAAGTGAAATTGACTTTCAGAGATGCATAAGAAATATATATTTTTCGTATAGAAATGAACTATAAAAGCTAGTTTTATCATAAATATGCGAAATTTGGTATAGATCAATGTTATAAGGCCGCATTTATAGAAAAATAATGGATTTTACCCCAAAATTTTCAACCGTGTAGCATGTTGCGCTCAATAATCTTGAATATCAAACCGATATTAAACGGTCGTCAGAAGCATATTATGAGTCAACCTTAATGGAACTGATTGGCATATTAACTCAAGCCAAGAACAAAGCAATAACTACAAAACATATAAGAGTTTGCCAAGAATCATGGATCACCAAAAAAGTTATAGATGTCTCGAAAAAGAAGTGCAAAGCTTACAAAATATGCATGGCAGATCTAAATTCCGCAATTAAGAAACAGAGCTACACAATGTTAAAAAGGGAATCGAGTCGACTGATAAAGGAAGCTAAATAGGAATTTTACTCGAAAAAGTTCGAAGCATCGGCTGGAAGTAGTTCAAAAATACTGGAGAGTTACTAACGAATTAATGCAAGCAGGTAAAAGTGCAAACCAGCAGGCAACATGTATTAATGAATTATCCATAAATGGATTGTTGATCTCAACTCCTGACTTTTTCGCAGAGGAATTGAATAGTTATTTTGCAACGATTGGAACTAATATCAACCAACAATTTCACAGTGTTTTCGAGCAAAATGATAATACAATTCCTGAAAGTGATGCCAGTATTCATTTAAGACCTACAGTGCCAAGTGAATTAATATACAAAGTTTCTCCAGGCATCGACAATTTAACATCCGAAGACGTCAAAATGAAATAGCGGAGATTCTATCAAAAATTATTAACAGTTACTTAAAAGCGGGTTCTTTTCTTTCTTCCCTTAAGTTGGCTTGAATAACACCAATCTTTAAGGGAGGTGATCTTTCGGATCCTTCCCATTATCGCCTAATTGCCGTTATCAAAGTAATGAGAAAAATATTTGAGAGAATCTTAAATTCACGTATAGTGCAACATATCAATGAGGCAGCAATTTTGGCTCCAATACAGTACGGTTTCCAAGAACACAGCAATACAATAGCGGCCACATTAGACGCGGTCCAATTCATTAACAGCTCATTGAATAATGGTAACTATGTAGTAGCAATTTTTGTCGATCTCAAGAAGGCCTTTGACACTATTGGCCACAGAATTTCGCTTCAACGTCTCGAAAAATATGGCATTAGCAAGAATTTGAACTCGATAATAAAATATTATTTATTGGATAGGCGGATTGTGACAAAACAAATACAGTGCATCATTCAGGAACGTTTCATCAATATTGGCATACCGCAGGGATCAATTCTTGGACCAGCACTATTCATCCTGTATGTGAACTGCATTCAATATCTCCGGTTGTCTGGCAAATTAGTCCTTTTTGCTGGGTTTAAGGATTAAGGATTAACCATCTCTTGACTATAAAATTAATAGACATCTAGAAACATATCAAGTGTGGCTTAGGCATAGCAAATTGCTTATAAACGTTAACAAAACCAAGTACATCATTTTCCAGCAGAAAACAAATATCCTTTAAACCCTTTTGTTCAGATAAACGGAATTCGTCTGGAAAAAGCTGAATCAATGAAATATCTTGGCTTAATCCTAGATGGGAAAATGTCATGGTTACACCACATTAACCACATCAGACATAAAGTCGGACCATTAAATGCAGTCTTAAGAAAATTTGAGTTCTTGGAAACCGGAACAAAATTAATAATGTTTTTTTTCCCTAGTGTAGATGGCAAAAAAAAATCTGCTTACCAAGATCCCCGGGTGACCTATCACCTCGGGGTATGTGAGGTCTGACTCACTAAAAAAAAGGACCATCTACAAGCCCACGAAGTTCCGAGTCGGGACCCGCCTAAGCACTGCTTCGACCCGGTCGTGCTGACTCGCCCATCGGTAACCACGGACTTCAGAAACTACCACAGTTCATGGGTCGATAAGGTAACCCTCCTCCCGCTTTATGCGCAGCACTTTCTCAACATATGTTGAGACTGTGCGCCAGTTCTCCTCGTTTCGCAGCATTGCATCCACGATCGTCTCAGGCGTTGCCAGGCCAATCGTGGACTCAATGGTGCGCCTCAAACTTACGAAACGACTGCACATAAAGAATGTGTGCTGAGCATCATCGAGCTCAGTCACACAGTACCGGCAGTACGGTGTGACCACCTTACCCATTCTGTTCAGGTATTTCTTGAAGTAACCGTGTCCTGTCAAGAATTGACAACGGTAAAAGTTTACCTCTCTGTGGCTCCGGTTAAGCCAAGGCTCAATGAGACCAATTAGCTTAGCCGTCCAGCGTCCTTTAGCACTTAAACTCCAACGTTGTTGCTAAAGTTGGAGAGTAAGCGTACGCGCGTGCGTCAGAGCCTCAGTTCTGCCCAGCTCTGAGCGAGAGAGGTACCCTTCTTTGCGTTCTCGCGCTAGTAGGTCGATCGGGATTACTCCCGATACCACCATCACAGCCTCTTCTGAGACTGTGCGGTAGCTACAGGCGATACGCAGGGCACCCCTGCGCTGGACACTGGTAATGCGCTTCCGGAACTACTCAGTTGGGAGCGCATCTTCCCAGATTTCGGCTCCATGTAGCAAGATGGAATCGGTCGTTACCATCAGCAGCCTCCGTCGCGTCTCACTGAGTCCACCGACGTTGGCCATTAGCCTACTCAGCGAAGTGACGACTACTAGAGCCCTGTCACATACCCTGCGGATATAATCCCAATACGCCAGCTTGGTGTCCAGGGTCACTCTCAGATACCTGACCGACTTGCTGGTCTGGACCACGACGGAGCCAACTCTCGTGGGTATGACAGTTGGTATCCTCCGCTTCGTCAGCATAACAATCTCTGTTTTAGAGATTGCCAGCTGGAGGCCGTGTTGGGTCATCCACCGATCTACCCTCCTCATGACTTGGTTACGTCTGAATTGAGCGAATTCGGCAGATCTGGAAGTGATTACCGCTGCGACGTCATCAGCGTAACCTACCAGAAATACATCCGCAGGCATTTCCAGGCGCAGCAGATCATCGTACATGATGTTCCAGAGGTCAGGTCCTAAGATCGACCCCTGTGCCGCACCTGAAGTGACAGGCCTCCTTTCGACTCCCTCGTCGGTGTCGTAGAGCTTCCTGCGATCCCTGAGGTAGTTCCGCATCATGGCTAGCAAGTAGTGGGGGATACGGAACGTCTGCTCAAGGGCCCGCAGGATGTCTGCCCACCTCGCCGAGTTAAAGGTATTTTGTACGTCCAGCGTTACCAGCAGGGCAACCGGTCTGGCTTGATGGCATGCCTCTTCCGCTCTTGCTACAGCCCCAACAACCTCTGAGATGGCACCGATTGTTGAATGCCCTTTTCGGAAGCCGTGCTGCCTGGCAGAGAGATCAGCAGATCTCACTGCTGACAGCAGCCTTGGCTTGAGCAACCCCTCGAGAAGCTTCCCCGCAGTGTCCAGCATGCACAGTGGGCGGTATGCTGATGGATTAGCCAGGTTACCCTTCCCCTTGTCAACAAGTACCAGTCGAGCTACTTTCCACCGCGACGGGAAGACCCCCGCGACTAGACATGAATTATACAAGTCCAATAATAGACGCGGTTGGCTTTCCGCTACGACTTTAAGCGCCTCGACCGGTACCCCATCAGGACCCGGAGCCTTCTGGTTCTTCATCCTGGACACTGCACTGTTCAGCTCCTCGTCCGTAAAGGGAGGAACATCCTCCAATAATGTTTAATGCTTATATACTTTCAACTATCACATACGGAACTATTTTATGGAGTCAGACATGAAAGCAAAACATCGAGTTAATTCGAAGACTTATTTCGAAAGTAATTCAAATTATATTCAGAATGCCAACTCTAACACCAAAAGTTACTGTGTACACTCGAACAGGATTGCTAAGTATTCAACAACTAATTAATTTTGAAAGGGGAAAATTGATTTTTAACATCCTGAACAACAATCTGAAGTGGCTTAACGCCCTCCGCACTATGTTGGAGATAGCTAACCGGGAAACCAGAACTGCTAGAAATCCATCTCTTGCAATTCCAAGAACGAATAGATTGAAGATGGATCCATTAAAATTAATAACAATTGTATCTTCCCTTACACCAATTTTCAATTGTCTGAGAAGTACTAAGACGATATGTTTGATAATATGTTGATGCACACGGACCGTGCCTACTGATTGAGTGATGGACAGAGTGGAAGGAAGGAGGAAAAAAAATGATTCATGTTGATATCAAATTATAAGTGAATATGAGCATGCTATAAAAAGCGGAAACAAAATGTTTGATAACGTTTTATGTGTTTTAAGAACTCAAAGACATCTTTGCGAAAGTTTTCAAGACAACAATAGACTTCAGCCTGCAAAATCTAAACTTCCATGCAAAATCCAAAGATGACACAGATATTTTGTAGCTTTTAAGTCTCTACAAACGATTATAAATTTACATCTTCAGATTTAATTTGCATGATTCACATTGGAATGTGCAAAGCTCATGAATGTATCTAACAACTAAACCAACAATTAAGTTCAACTACAACGAAACCGAACGTGACTTCAATTTTTCATTGACAGACATTGCAAAGAAAATGAAACTAACGGCATTGCATGCAGACTGCAGCTTCTTCCTTCTACTCCATTCTTTTTTACAGTAGCAACTGAAACAAAAAGACTTCGCAGCTACACTCAAGCCGACCGGTGAAAAATAATAGTGAATTCATATTTTTTCTACCCATTAGCTAATTACCCTGACTACTGACTTCACTCTTCCATTGCACACGTCCATATTCCTCGGACGGTTCAATAAACCCCGGTAAGAAATGAAAGTTCCAGTGATACCACATGAAGATCAACCACATCATACAATCAAATACTCTCTCGCCTCTCGATTTACACAATTACATGAAATTTGGTATTCAAGACATCGAGATCGTTCAGATACACCTCGAATTTCGATTAGACTTCCAGATAGAATACAATATTGATCGATCGATTGGTCGACCAATCGCGTGGTATACCGCAAGCATGTACTGTGGGCACTCTAGGGTTATTTAGAGTTCGTATGAATATTTCCTTTGATACATGATCGCATTTGATTCCCTTTCCAATTGTGTATCATGTATCGAAATCTTGACCTGGGATTAGAAGCTTTTTATTCCGAAATAAGATCCTAACGAGAGATGGTTAACAATAGATAGATAGCGCCCATTGAGGGCGAATTGTGAGATGCAATCGAAATGTATGCATGTTGTGAAGTGTTATTTATTGAAAACCTTTTTGGAAGTGATTGTTTTGTAACTTGAGTAGAAAGTTTGTTGTGAACGTTTTGGAAAAGGGTTCGAGAGTTACGTAAAATTTTTTCCGTATTTATCATTCGGGATATGGATTTGGGGGGGGTCGATGACCGAGTCTGATTTTAATCCTACGACTAAAGCAGATATTTTTTTTTTTTTAATTTAGGCAGGCTCGTCGACATGCGTTGTATCGTGTTTTGAGGTGTGAAAAGAAATCTATAAAAAGGAGAATAAGAAATATGTTGCAATGGATTTATTTATTTATTTACCAAGCAAGGCGTACATGTATAAAAAGAATAAAATAAAATAGTAAATGCATAAAATTACGAAACAAAATAAAAATAAAACAAACTATATATAAATACAAAACTAATAAGTAGTGCATAAATAAAATTAGTTATAAACAGACAACAAATAAAGTAATAAATAAATGACAAATGAATGACTAACAAATTAAATACCAAATTTAAATTTAAATTTAAATTGAATATACAATACATATATGTTAGGATGGTGGGTGATGGGGGGGACTATAAAGAGAGAGCCTTGATGATGTTATTATTAAACGTTGATTTAGAGATCGTAGGGGAAAAGTTCTCGCTCATGCTATTGAATAGCCTGCAGCACCTATTTATTGGCTCGTTTCCTGCATATGGCGTATTGTGATGGTATTCAATAAGCAATCGTCGGGATCTAGTGACTCTCAAGGGCTGATTGAGTATAAACTTTTCTTTCAAGTAAACGACATTAACCACGTCTCTGATGACATCGAAGCTGAAGCAGGCAGATAACATTAATCTTCTCGACGCAAGGGGTAACAAATTAATACATTTAAGGCGATATTCGTATGATGGTAGATTACTGAAATCATAAGGGTTGAAAAAGGTCCCTCAAAGCGAATAGTAAAAATTGCTTCTGAACAGACTCAAATCTTTGGCTGTGAATTTCGAAAGCCGGGTTCCAGATAGTGCACGCATATTCGAGAAGAAGACGCACGAGTGAAATATATATGAATTTAGTAACCCAAAGGTTCATAAACTCTTTGGGCCGTCGCTTAATGAAACCAAGTCGTTTACTTGCTCGGGAAAGCACTCTATCGTAATGTAGATTGAAGCGAAGCTTTTCATCCAGGATAACACCGAGATCTAATATGTTGTCAACTCTGTTGAGTGACGTGTTGTTGAGGCGGTACGTATAATGAACACGTGCAGTTTTGCGAGAGAAGCTGATTGGCAATGTTAAGAGGGAGCTTATACGCCGAGCACCAATGGTCTAGAGAATTCAGTTTAGACTGAAAAAAGGTAGCGTCAGATGTCCTGATGACATGGTAGATTTTTAGGTCGTCCGCATATAGTAAATGGAGAATGTCAGATAAAACCTCCGATATGTCTGATATAAAAATATTAAAAAGAAGAGGGCCAAGATGACTTCTTTGAGGTACACCGGATTTCACGTCGACTTTCTTAGAAATTAGACCTTGGAATTTTACGAATTGCGAGCGGTCGTGGAGGTAGGAGCCAAGCCACTTTAGTAAAGATCCTGCAATTTTAAATTCTTTCAGCTTGGGGATCAAAATGGAGTTATCAGCTCGGTCGAATGCTTTGCTGAAGTCTGTATAGACTGCGCCAATTTGATCATCTTTCTCTATTTTGCACAAAACATCAGAAACAAGCACCATAAGATTAGTTGTAATAGAACGACCTTTTCTAAATCCATGCTGCCCAGAGAAGAAATTTTACAGTAGATGATTTTTTCAAAAAGTTTGGGAACAGCAGATAGAATGGCGATGCCTTTATAATTTTGAATAGAACGTCTATCGCCACTTATATAAGGAAGATTTCCAATACGAAGGAAATAGCCCAGAGGAGAAAGAATTATTGAATATAGTATGAAGGGGCGAGATCAGCTGTTTTACACACTTGAACAGAAAAGTAGGAGGGACGAGGTCAGGTCCAGGGCCCTTGTTACTGTCAAGCTCCTGGAGATCTCATGCCTTTTATCATTTATACACCGATCGTCCACGGTCAAATTGAACAGTGGACAAAAATATCTCGAGGACGTCAAGAAGTCCTGTGCTGAAGAATCATCTTATGGCATTGCAAAATAGTCCTGGATTTCCATTGACTTAAATCGCACCAGGCAAGTGTTAGTGGCTTTTTTCACGGGACCATTCTACGTTCAACTTTTGGACTTATCTGATGTTTCAGAAGAATGGCTTCTTTCAGGGCGCCCTGCTTCTCCAATTTGACTAATTTGACTAAACATCATACGACAGATCTGCTGATACTCTCTCTTCAGCCATGCACTTGCGTTTTATATAGTCCCTCTTCGAAGTGACTCGCATTGGTGGGTTTTGCTGTGAAGCGTCCATATCTTCAACAATGGCTCCTGCGTCTTCAATTTACGGCCATCCGGTTTCTCCAGAGACAATCTGGAGGCTTCAATCACTTCTCCGTTGCCGCGGAAAAGAGGTATGCGCGGAGAATTTGATATTCTGATGCTACTTTCCTAGGCGCCTGCCCAGATTCATTGGACCTTGGGTCTACTAGGGAAGGCAAGCTCATCTATAGATGCATTTGTTTGCATTGCTGTGATTTATATAGTTTTCTGTTCTTTGAATTAAGCATTTATACTTTACGGCTAGGTATATATGCAAATGTCAATTTCTGCACTGATAATTTGTAGAAATCAAAATAATTATAACTTTGAATGAACAATGACAATTTATTCTAGAAAGTCAATTAAGACCTGCTCCTGCTACTAATTCTACTGCTACTACACTACTTAAGTATATTCAGCATATACAACCTTCATTTTTTCATTTCATTTCCTCAAATCTTAATGGCGTTTTATAGCTATTTAAAATTTATATTATTCTATTATAGCTTTATAATTAGCATTCACTTTTTCACAGCATCTATTGACATATATTTCAATATCTTGCGTCCCGAAATTATCATTGATGTGCGTATTCAGTTCACGAAAAAGTAAATAACGAAATAAAAATGTACATTTGGCATTTCGATTAGTATCATTAGCATCGTAATTTCAGCTGTTAATTTGATTAGCAAATACACAAACATTAAAGTTGACAATTGGAATCAATTGCTTTCACAAACAGAAAACATAATTTTCATCGCAGCTGTATACCATTTTCATATGTATGCTAAAAAGTTGTGTAAACTATTCTGCAATGATTTATCTGACATGTCTAATTCAAAAATACATAGGTGCTTTTACTAACATAATAATAATAAACATGTTTCTTTTAAACCACTAAAACTATTATAACGACTTATCTTGAAACATCAAAAGTTTCCATTTCTTGCTTCCCCCTTTTCTTTCTCATTTACGCTTTCAAAAAACGCTTTTTGCGTTTGTCTTAACAATATTTGCTCAATTTAAGTTGAAGCTGGTAAGTTCAATGACTAAATATTCTTTTCGTCCCTGCTACTAGAGTTACTACAATTACTGACTTATACTTGATATTTTCTAATTTTCCAAATAGTTGTGGCGGATTAAATCGGATGCAATGAAAACTATATCCCGGAATTGATGTTCTACAAGGTTCTATCTTTAGCCTACTTTTGTTGATGCCGGAAATCACTTTGTGGGTTCAGCGGTTTTAATATGCAGTAATGCCGAAGTGACCTCCGCTCCCGAGTTGTAGCAGAAGTGTAGGTACAGTTGACATTGTTCCTGATTAGCACTGATCTTGCTCTGACCACAAGACTCCAGAAAGGCTGGTACCATACCTAACTTAGACTCCTTGTTTGACATAGACTATTACATCGATAAGGTGACTAAAGACACGAGCGGAAATAGCGGGTCTAACGGGGATCTATTCAAATATGTCGCTAAAAAAATTTCTACACAATTTAGAACGGAAGGAGAGATAAGAAAACATCCAACAAATGCATCTATAGATGAGCTTGCCTTCCCTAGTAGACCCAAGGTCCAATGAATCTGGGCAGGCGCCTAGGAAAGTAGCATCAGAATATCAAATTCTCCGCGCATACCTCTTTTCCGCGGCAACGGAGAAGTGATTGAAGCCTCCAGATTGTCTCTGGAGAAACCGGATGGCCGTAAATTGAAGACGCAGGAGCCATTGTTGAAGATATGGACGCTTCACAGCAAAACCCACCAATGCGAGTCACTTCGAAGAGGGACTATATAAAACGCAAGTGCATGGCTGAAGAGAGAGTATCAGCAGATCTGTCGTATGATGTTTTAAGAAACCAACTTGCCAAAAAATATATCGAAGCACGCAAAGGATGGTACACTTGAACCGGAAGAAGCATTCGAGTCTATCTGCCAGGGGACAAAACTGAAGCACCAGGTCACCCAGGTAGAAACACCTATATTAGGGCCCGGTGTTACTAAGAAAGGGGTTCACAAAGAGCCGCAGATTCGATCCCCGAATAGAAGGAGGAAACCTGGGTCAGAAAGTAAACTCCTGTCACTGGCCTTGTGATGTGGTTACCCATGGTGAAAATAAAAGAAAGAATAGAAAACTCATGGAAGCATCTGCTGGAACGAAAGAGGCTGAAACGTAAATAAATGTACCACAGCAGAGAAGGGCTGAAGAGCGGAAAGAAGAGAGGCGACGTGGAACAAAACTGGATGCCATAGCTGTCAAACCAGCTCCAAGTAAAACTTATGCGGGGGCTCTGGGAACTATTCAAATATTTGCTTAAATGAATCTAACACATCAGTTTATTGGATCAGGAAAACCGATGAAGGGGAGGTGAGTTCGGCTGGAAATTGAGTAATGTAGTGATCGCAGCTTCCAAAATTTTGAAGACTAGGCGAATCCAACTAGGGATGATGTGCGCTCAAGTGAGAAAATGGGTATATTGCAAACAATGCATGGACTGACCACACTAGAAGCAACTGCCAGGTTCGGAGCGGTAGCTGCTGCAGGTATATTTAGATTATCCATCCGACCGCTAGTTGCTTTGTAAACCTTTAATGTATAATCTCCACTGCAAGCAGTTTTCGAAAATGGCGCTATACTCGTCATGAGCTCGAGTGCACTTATGGTTATCAAATACGCACTTGATGTCAGGAAAAAACAACAAAGGAGAGAATGCAAGTCTTCCAAGCAAATCTGCAGGACTTTAGAGTAGTGATGGGCGATTGTGAGTTGTTTTAACAATCGATATAATCGTAATCGATGCCACAAAACAATCGAGAGAACAATCGAGAGAACAATCGAAAGAACAATCGAGAGATCAATCGATATGCTCGATTGTTCTACTCGATTGTTGGGTTCGATTGCTATACTCGATCGCAGTGCTCGATTGCTGTGTCCGATTGTGGTGTTTGATTGATGTACTCGATTTTTGAAGATGGGTTTATAGCAGAAAGGGAATGTGTAGCTCTGGGGTAGGTAAAACTATAGACAGGTGCGATAGTCGATTACTGTAGCTAAGATCAACACAATGCAGCAGCTCGCAGTCGAAGGCGAGCGTGCTTTATGGCTGACTCGATTGCCGTCAACAGATTGTCGATGACTTGTCCGACCGAATGGTCGATTGCGAGATGGTGAGATGCTTTTTTCAATTCTCTCGATTGCACAATTGCCATGGAGTCAACAATCGAGTTCAACTTAAAACCATCGAGATATTTCGAAATATTTTAACAATCGAGTTGAACATTCCGCAATCGCACATCACTACTTCAGAGCAGCTGATGACATTCTCACGCAGATCATCGGCCAACATAAGGCCCATAATATCGTTTCGATAAGTGAGCCTTATACGGGGAATATTTGATCCACTTGGCAGTCAGAAGCAACCGACTATGCGGAAAATTGGGTCGCTAACGTTCAAAAAGCGCGTATCACTTGTCTATTTAGAGATAAGCTATGCCCGTTCGAATTTACGGAAGGCAACGTCGCCGTAGGGGGTGACTTCAATACAAGAGGATTGGAGTAACATGCCTTGAGAAAATACAGGACACAAAGCGGAAGATTGCTTCGTCGAACCATAAGCTGTGCAGTTTTTGAAGTCTATGCGCATCGATAAATGAACAAGCACGGCTATAGGCTGAAACAATGTGAAAACGGATTTCGATTTGAACCATCGTGTCCTGCAGGTGAATTTTTGTTTCCTATGTAAAAATCTTGGTAAAACTCGACTACGTGCCCCCATAGCCGTTAGACAGATTTACCGATTGTTTTTTTGTGTTCGTGTGTTTGTTTTTGGGGTTGTTTTTTATTTGTTTATCTTGAGCGTATTGTCATTTTGTGTATTTGTTACACGTTTTAAAACTTGAAGAAGAACAAACAAAATCGTACAAAAAATACACGAAAAGACAGCACACTGAAGATAAAGAAAGAAACAACCAAAAAACACCCTCAAAAACAAACACCCAGCCACAAAAAACACAAAAAAATACAATCGGTAAAATTGGGGCACGTAATCGAGTTGAGCCCAAATATGATGGGAAATCAGGTAAGTTTTCATTAAGGGTTTTTTTTCGATTGTCGTTTTTACATATTTCTGTTTCTATTTGGGAGTTAATTTCAAAGTGTTGGTTTTTCTACCTTACATTGTTTCTTGATCGATAGTTACTCACTACAGGAAAATTAAATATTTTACGAAACTTGTTTTTGGCGAGGTTTTTTTTTTCTAAATTTTGAACACAATTAATATCCACTAGCAGACTTTAATTCAAATATTTATTTTTTTCTTCTACTAAAAATACCACTACTACCATCAAGAGGAACAAATCTTCCTATTTATTTATTTGCAAGTCAACAGACAACATTTACTAAGCGAAGACTACAACAAGATATTTACGTTTTATAAAAGCAAAATACAAATTTCTAATGCCTGGTTTACACATATGGCGAACGTTTCGTCGAGGAACTTGTGAAATTACTTCCCTACATATCTTCGTATGTAAAAAAAACAGCCGAGAACCAACAAGGGGACCATTTACACACTCGGCTCACCAGCATTTGCCATGTGTGTAAACGCGGCATGATCAAACTTTCCAACCACTTTACAACCAATGCAAATAGAACCGGCCAATCAAAGGTTACATACAAATAAAACGACCCTCACCTGACCATGTCATGTCGCCGCCAGTATATTGGAAAATGTGAAAATAAATGAAACGAAATCGAATCCTATTATCCTTCTTCAGTTACCAGGAATAACATACAGACTATGGAAAAGAATATAGTTCGGAGAAGGGAAAAGAATCGAATAAATCAATAAGAAAAACACACGTGCATGCATGATTTCATGCATAAATGAATGCAAGTATAGGTGAAGGCAGGATGCAATCGTGAAAACGAAAACAGAAAAGAAAATCTTCACTGCGAAATGTGATTATTTTCACGTGTTTAAAAGAATAGAACATGTATAACAGATTATTCATTTTTTTTTCACTGCTAATGATAGACTTAAACAGTTTTGTAGAATTTTTTTTCTCTAATGGTATAAGTAAACTCAATAGAAATCAGCATTTCACTAATAGATCTTATTTTAATACTTTCGAAATCAAATATATATGAAAATTTTCACAAAAAGGAAAAATAAAAACAGACTTCACTTTACGATTCCGTCAATATCCTGTCAACTTCGACCACAAATCTGTCAATGCCACGTCTCCCCCACATTGGGCGCGTAAACGTCCGGTCGTCTTATTTGGCCACATGGTACGCGTTATTCTTGCGACGTCATGAAACAATACATTGTCCCGAATCACTCAACTGAAATAATTGCTATTATCAAACAATAACTTGTCAATTACTTTTTACCTGTCGAATTCAATTCACCTGATGAGAATTTCGACAGTCTTTTCCATTGATTGGACTCGTAAAATTTCCTAGACAAATGATATCGCCGCGGCTACAATCATATAGCCCATAGTGTTCATAATTACATGACTAGCGAATGATAATTGAACAGCGTCAGCGTCCGTCATTAGGAAAATCGACCAAAGTCAACCGCCGCCCACCGTTATTGGATTGCCGCCTGTCGGCGACCGTAAGTGTTGCATGAATAAGAATTGAAAGTCATTTTACTTATTTCTTTCGCTCGTAGCTGAGTCTAGTTTCGATTGGAATCGTGAGTTATAAATTTTTTTTCGATTCAATTGAATCGAATATCTTAATAACGGTTTTCGGTACGGTTGGGCGATGAAATGCAAGATAAACTCCATGCTGTTTTGAATTTCCTCTAAAATCTGCATTTTCATTTTCGTTGGATTGAATAGTGTTCAAAACCATAGTTCACAATCAGCTCAAGTAGATATTTCTAATTTTTACTAATGTTTATATGCAGAGTAGTACCAGGTCTCACAAAAGGTTAATAATCTTTAACCCTTTGGCACCGGCGGGCATTTTCGTGATATTTTAAATATACCTATTTTTTGTCAACATATACCTTTTGCAAAAATAAAGTTTCTGGAATGAATTTTGAACATGATTTTAATGTGAATATGATAATTTTTTTGGAAATTTTTAACCCTATGTGTGCGCTAGGCGCCTGAAATGAGATTCGTAAAATTCGCCAATTTTTGAATTGCGATAACTTTTGACCAGATTATCAAATCATTATAAAACTTAAAGGGCGTATTGCTGTTACTAAATTGTTACTAATAATCCTGTAGTTTTTTGTGAACGTGCTGGCAACCCTGCAGCTACAACAGGCACTGAAACTGAAAACCTTCAAACCATCGACTCTACTGAAAAATTTTCGTCTTTTACAGTGAAAATCAGTTTATATAGAAATCTGATGCTTTGTCTAAACAGCCAAAGCAACACTTTTGAAATTTCGCATCGGACAAGAACGGTAACCCTCCTCCAATTTACCTATATTTTAAGCATTAAAAACTTCTGTTCACGAGAACTCACGACCCAATTATCAGATACAGATGAAATTCACAGAATGTATTGGTATTGAGTAAAACCAGATCTGATAGAAGCGATTTTGGAATGCGGGTAACTCTGTGCCAGTGGCGCCATCTTGAAAAATTATTTTAAAAAAAAACTGCTTTTTGGCCTATGAATTCTGATTCAGTTACCATATTTTCATGAAATTGACACAGTAGCTGAACCATACTCTAAGCCGCGTTTCATAGAAATTTGGTTGCAAAATTCGGTTGGTGGTGCCAGCTATGGTAATTTTGGTTTCTTGGGTTTCGAAAGTTCGATCAGGAAAGTAAAGACATTTGTCCTATAACTTCCAGTGCAATCATGAAATCAAAACGAATTTCATATGATATATGGAACTTAATATAGGCATTATTCAGAAGGAATCTGGTAAAAAAAACTATTAAAGGGTTGCCAGCGATTCTTGGTTTTGTATTTATTTGCAATATCTTTATGAAGCGATTTCACCGTAAAATGTTCAAACGATAATGATCTTGTAGAGACAATAAACAACACATATTAAGTTTTCGGAAATTCGAAAGCTTTTGCGACTGGTAACCCTAAATTTCTTTGCACCCCTATAACTTCCAATGCAGTCATCGGATCAAAACGAAATTCGCAGAGTAGGTTGATTTCAATGTGAGGCAGGTGTGATCTATTTTTGGCTTTGATGCTAGTAAAGGGTTGCCAGCGCGAGGGGTTTTTTTTCTTTTTTCGTATTAACAAATGCTTAATTAAGTATTCCTATCGCAAACATTTACAATGAAAATAAGTTACTAATTGTTTACATTTTCTACGTTCTAGAAATTTTTTGGTCCCAAACATTTTTCGTTTTTTGACCCTAATCATATTTCCATCCCTGTAACTTTCGACGAAATCATCGGATAAAATCTAAATCAATAGACTTATTTGATTTTGACGTGAGGCAATTGTGGGAGACTTTTAGTTGCAGTGCTTGAGTTTAAATGCATTGTCAAGATCAAATTGATTTTGAAATCGAAACACGTACGTGTGGTAGAATATGCACTCAGAATCTGCACGATTCTTCTACTATTCATCGAACATTAGTGTTTCTAGCGGTTCAATTGCGCTAGAGTTTTTTCGATTCAAATATTTAATTTCAAAATTTATCGTACGAAATGCACAAGTCTCGTCCACAATGCTTGAATTTCAGCATCCAATATTTATTCTCGAAACGCACGCTACATTTGAAAGTCAACAGACCAACAAGTCACAAATCACCACCACATCTGAAACTCAGTGAAATGATAAATTACAAACCGTTAATCATGACTTTTCGATTTTTTCATCGCTTCAAATTTTAATCGGCATTTCTCATCTGTATAGAGGTCAACTACAGATTTTCGTTTCACCTGCATATTTCGACCCCACCATAATTACTCGAAATATTATATGTTCGGTGGCTTCAAAATCATTTTCCCCAAATCGTTTGCCCGTTCAACAAGCTCTTAAATATATGGTAACGCTCTAATTACTTTCAATTGAACGGCTTTTAAAAAATCATAATAATCAGATATTCCGAAATAATTTGATACAATCGCTTCGCTGTTCGTTGTGTTTTTTTTTATATTTCACACAAATACCGAAAAAGTTACTTTCTAGCAACTGTAGAAAATCTACGCGAAATAATCCGTTGACGACGATTTACCGTTTTTTCCTCTGGCCGGAAATTCGAAATTCTCGAACGAAGAATGGTTGACTATGCAAGAGTTTATTGTCGATTTCGGTACATATTTTCATTATTTTCATCCGAAAGACGGAAAATTACGAATTTCATGTTTCAAACTGTGACCGACGTCTGACTTCTAACATCATCAGCAAACCTGGTGTGCATCATCATCATCATTAACGTTATTACAGTAATTTTTCAGTATCCGGGCGGTATTCGCGTGACTCAGCGGGGTTGCCAAACTTTGACGGGACCATATCCGCAGGTCCTCCATTTCAATGTCAAAAAGATGGTTCACCGAAACCGAGCACCACTTCACCATTGAGTGCGTCGTTCACGCACCATGTCGTCGCATTTGCGTTGGAGATTAAATCAGTTGATTCAGACACGACAGGTACACGGCGATACGCAATTTATGCCAAAATTTTTTAGAGATTTTCCCCAAAGTCATTGTGGAAATTATTCAACAAAAAAAAGATAGATATGGCGAATCCACTGGAGCCAAGTTTTATCGGAAACAGATTCAAATTGTGGCGGCAGAACATAATAGAATGGGAAAAGTAACAGTGGTTTCGCTCCGCTGGTCACCGTTGACTGTACCTGCTGGCTGATGGCAAGTTAGATCCGCTCGGGTGTTTTGTTACTCGTTGTGTACTAAATGTTCAATCTCCGATCTTTGTTGCTCACCTGTTTTCAAATATGTACCTTCAATTAAACACTATATGCAGTCGACAAAAAGTCTCCTGGTCAACGATACCGTATTCGATTCGATCTGAGCCCCAAAAGGAAAACCGATTTGCTTCGTAGATACTCCACCATTCAAGATGCAGATACAAATTTGCGAATTCAATTAGTGAAAGGAAATACACTTGCTTACCGTACATTCTTTCGTGCAGAAAAACAAAAGTGAGTCTATTTGACAAAATACACACAAAGTTCACTTTCATGTCGCGCGCACGATGCCTTTCGAAAATGAATCTTTTGCCCTTCAAATGATTTTTTCATGCGCATCGATTGCACTGAATGGAGTCATGGAACGAGCCAAAGTTGATATTGTTTAATAGAAATCGATATTGATAATGCTAAGAGAAGATCGGATTTGCCTTCTTTGCGTTCGTGATAGGTTTTGTCGTGACGCAGAAGATGTCACGACTTGCCTTGACAGCTCACTAAGTTACCTTCCCTCCGGCGAATCATGCCGTCCAAGTCTTTTTTCGTAGCGAATCAATGGTTTTTGCTTGCGATTGCAAGTGAAACTTCTTGAACAAATTGCTCGGATTGATGATTTTAGTGACCACATGTAATCTACATGGTTCCGGTTGCACGGAGGATATATGCTGCTTGGTACTGATTTTGAGTTATTCGAGTTTTGACGATAATTTATGAACAAATACCATGCAGATGAAGATGGATTTTAGGATGCATGTTTTTCGTGATTTCGGGAAAATATCGCAACAGGAACAAACCGGAATAGCTTAAATTTCGAAAAAGTAAAGCTAAAGATCCAATCCAGATGGAAGACGAAGAAATTGTTACATAAGGGATCCGACATTTGTTTTGTTACACAAGATAGTGGATACACTTACCGGACACACATCTTTTTTCGTACAGTTCACAACTCCCCCCAAACACTTTACACTGATCACAAACATTTAAATTTTAGCTGACAAGTAAGTTAAGGGGTTAGTCCACTGTTAAACTGCTCCAAATGAACTGAAACAGCTACCAAAAAAAACCCTATTCAAGATATCGATTTGAAATTTTACATACATCTTTAATGAAGTTTAAAGCTAACATTTTCATTATAAAAAATTATTAGAAAGCAAAACGGCGACCACCCCAATGGATCGCCACAGCAATACCGAAAAAAAAGCAAATGGTGCCTCGTAAATTCCTGGACAAAATAAGCATCTGTGAACAAACTACCAAAAATATTTCATTAGTTTTGAATATAAAGGACTGCACGGGCCTAAATTTAGAACAAAAAACAATTTTTTTGGTGATTTGGGAAACATGTTTTTGAATGAAAAAAACCGAAAAACTGGATAACCAATGTTCAAAAGTATACCAAATTTTTTTTAATCGCTTTAGGGCTCTAAATTTAGGCCCGTGCAGTCCTTTATATTCAAAACTAATGAAATATTTTTGGTAATTTGTTCACAGATGCTTATTTTGTCCAGGAATTTACGAGGCGCAATTTGATTTTTTTTTCGGCGGTGCTGCGGCGATCCATCTTGTCGCCATTTTGTTTTCTAATAATTTTTTCCAATGGAAATGTCAACTTTTAACTTCAATGAAGATGTATGTAAAATTTCAAATCGATATCTTGAATAGTTTTTTTTGGTAGCTGTTTAAACAAAAAGTTCATTTGGAGCAGTTTAATAGTGGACTAACCCCTTAAGAAAAAATGTTCTAAAAAATATTGTAAAAAATAAATAAGTAATTGTTCGATTTAATTAAATAAAGGAGTTGTTCAATATAAGCTAAATTCATTCATTTCATTTATCTTCTTATATATCTCATAGACTCCTTTAATAGCTTTTCGCATACAAGCTAAGCTGAGACAATAGTTGCGAACCATTTTAATTTTATATTTATTATTAATTCTATTATTTATTTATTAGAAAAAATTATATTCAGCAAAGTTTAAACCATTATTTTGAAATTCGATGTGGAAACATTGAGCACAGTTATGTGACTCTTAAAGACAAAGAAGTCTTCAATTTAGTAGCATAGCTTAACGATGAGGTGAAGCATATACGAGGGTTGATCTAAAAGTAGTGATAATCGGGTATTACTAGTTCACATTAAATTAAAAAAAAATGTAATACCTCATGTATCCACTAAGCCAGCATAAAAAAAATATATGAATAGGCCACGATTCCAGGGAGGTACATTCATTTGAATACGAATAGTCGAAGAGAGAACATCAAAATGGAGAAAAACGAAATTAGAGTGGTCATTAAGTAGCTTTGCTTGAAAAAAATATCTACCAAAGACATAGACCGCAACTTATCGGAAACACAAGAGGACTCTGCTGTTCCATATTCCACCGTTGCATGCTGGGCCAAAGAGTTGAAGCTGGAAAGAAAATCCACTGAAGACCAATACCGCAATGGACGTCTATCTACGTCCCTCACTGAAGACAACGTGAAAAAGTCGAAGATGTCGAGTTGGCAGATCAAAGAATGACCATCAGGCACATAGCTGAAGTCAAAAGAATCTCGTATGGCAGGTTTCAATGAATCGTTGCCAACGAATTCCATCTGAAGAAAGGCTCTGCGCGTTGGGTGCCGAGAATGTTAGCTAACGAGCAAAAGGAGAAACGAGTCGACATTTCGAGGGTGAATCTCGAAAAATTCCAGGCAGATCTGAAGAAGTTTTTGGCACGTTTTGTAACCATGGACGAGACCTGGACCCACCATTTTCATCAAGAAGCCTAACAGTAATCAATGACTTGAAAGCGACCCTCTTCACCGACGCCGAAGAAATTCAAGGTTTCGAGTTCGCCAGGGAAGTTTATGCATCAGTTTTTTGGAGCGCTGAAGGAATTATTATGATGGAATATTTGGAAAAGGAAGCCACTATATCAAACTTTTACTACACAGATCAAATAAGAAGATTGTGGGACGCTATTGAGGAAACTGGAGGACTGTTTCATTAAGACAATGCACCGGTTCACAAGGCTGCAGTTTCGATGGCTGCAATTCAAGCTGCTTGAAATCCGCCCTATTCATCAGATCTTTTCTTAAGTCTAATCAGCTTGGTTTATATTGATTATCATTACTTTTGGATCAACCCTTATAATTTAAAAGAGACCCATTTTGAAAAGATAGACGACAAAGCGAAAAATGTGGAAAATGTATCACATTAAGGAATAAAACTTGTTCAAGAGCATTTGCATTACTTTCGCACAAATACCTAGGAAGTAATCGAATTTCCAGGAATTTAGGAGATTTGGTTAAATTTGCAGGTGGTGAGGAAATCTACGGTCCATTTTACAGGAGACTAAATGGAACTCTTGACAAAGATTTTAGAGTTAAGGATTTTCCATCACGCTGAGAAAATTCTCGATGAATATCAAGGTGGTTTGAGACGTGGAAGATCGACAACTGACCAAATATTCACGGTCAAACAAATTTCGGAAAAATGCTGGGAATTCAACATTGATGTCCACCAAATATTCGTCGACTTCAAACAAGCGTACGACAGCATCAACCGAACTGCATTATATAACATTATGCTGCAGTTCGGAATCCCCGCAAAGTTGGTACGACTGGTGAAAATGACCATGACCGACTCCACGTCACAAGTGCTGATTCAGAATAATATGACCGACTCGTTTTCGACGAATACAGGGCTAAAACAAGGGAATGGATTAGCTCCGGTACTCTTTAGCTTAGCACTTGAGTATGTCTTCAGAAAAATCCCCGTTGAGACGAGAGGAACTTTATTACATAAGACGACACAGCTAGTAGCTTACGCTGATGACATCAGCATTATGTCACGTTCGTTCAACGACGCCAAGGAAGTATTTGTAGCTCTAGACGAAACCGCCAAGGAAGTTGGTCTTCAAATTAACGAACAAAAAACTAAAGCTATGACTCAATCAAGGAAAAGGACGCCAATAAGACAAAACATAACGATAGGGGACTATAACCTTGAAAACGTAGACAACTTCGTGTACCTAGGGAGGAACCTCTCGAAGGATGGGAATGAGCTTGACGAAATCAAACGACGGATTCAATTAGCCAATAAGACATTTTTTTCGGTGCTTCCCACTTTGAAATCTCGATGCGTACACAGGAATACGAAGCTTCGCATCTATAAAACAATTATTAGACCTGTGCTATGCTACGGAAGCGAAACCTGGGCAATGACCCAGGCGTCTGAAAAAGCCTTGAATACGTTCGAGAGAAGAGTATTGCGAAGGATCCTCGATCCAATACGGGAAGAAGATGGATGGCAAATCCGATACAACAACGAGCTGTTTACCATATATGACGAGCTGGAAGTCTCTACCGTCATACGACTACAAAAATTACAATGGACTGGCCACGTCGAACGAATGAGCGACAGTCGAATCCCCAAACGGTGTCTCAAGGGGCGAGAGAGTGGAGCCAAGCCAGTCGGTAAGCCACGCAAGCGCTGGGAGGATTCGATAGCTGCTGACAGCAGGTCACTTCTGGGAACACCGAACTGGAGGACGCGGTCACTGAACCGAGACGAATGGAGGCGAAGAATTAAGGAGGTTAAGGTTCAATTCGGGCTGTAGTGCCTCGATGATGATGAAATGGAAATGCTGAGCCAGGGACTGAATCACGCTGCCAAGAAAACCACATTTTCAACAGAATAACTGGAGGTAAATGTCGAAAGAGCGGTAAAACACTTTGACGAAAAATTTCATAATTTACAAGCAACTTGGCTTAATTCTTTAGGAGAGAAAGTGGTGGGCGGAGAAACAGTGGAGAGGCATAAATGATACAAAAGAGTTGACCTTCAAAATTGTGTTTTGTATTAAAGTTGATAAGGAAAATGCTGACGTCATAATGGACGAGGATGAATATCACTGACTAACTAGGCATAGAAAAACTCAACAACGGAGATTATCTTTAGTTGGTAAAATATTCTCTACTAGACTCTATCAAACGAGTGGAAAAGATTTTGAAAGAAAAGAGCAGATCAATTTGAGAATTCAGTAGACTGCAGATCCCAATCCCTCGTTGCGACGAATTGAATATCTTCCGAAAATACACAAAACAGCAAATGAACTAAGGAAGATTTTAACCCGTACAAACACACTAAGAAAGATTATTAAAAAATGGAATGTGTACGAATGTCGACCCTTAGGAAGCATTAGTGGTAAATCGGTTAGAAATCAAAAGAAGGCTTGGAAAAGTGGGAAGAAAGAGGAAGATGAGCTAGTTATTTGCTTAGATGTCCGCGCGTGCAGGTAGGTATAACAAGCCCTCGGGTTCTTTGAAGTTCTAATTTTGATAACTAAATAATTCTATTGAGTGGAGGAAAAGACCAGATGCTACTTAATACTAGGGTCAATTTACATGCGTGAATATTTACTGAAAACCTACGCCCATCCAAAAAACAACACTATCTACCTCTGAGCATTGATATATTGTACAACTCAATGACTCACCGGTTATTAGCGATGTGTAAATGAACCAGGAGAGTTTCTGTTCCAAAATAAAATCTAACAATGGATACAGGAAGTATAAAAGAATTTGACAAAAAAATAATTGAAAGTGTGTATACGTGCTAAGCATCATCATAAATGCCGCCGTAGGGGTAATATCTGCCATTCTTTAGCCATCTCTTACTAAATGTGACTGCCGATTATGTTGTAGCGTTGTTTTAATGTGCGTGCTGTAGCTCATACGTCGGGTTCCCACGCATGGCTAATATAGCATACGGTTCGACACGTTAGAAGTATTAGGGATTGAACCCAACAGGATCTTGCACTGACCGCAGTTCGGCCAAGTCAGGTTCGTAACAGGACTTTTTCAGAAATAAGTTAACTTAAAGTTCGATGAGCGGTCTACCGTCTACATATTCTAGAGCCCTTATTTATAGTTTTTATTTTTTCTAAATCCTAGCTGCCTAAAACCACATAAATGAAAATAGAAAAAAAAATTGATTAAAGTACACCTAGCTTCTATCTTTAACTAGGGCGGAAATCTGGGCAGACATACTCCAAACTAAGAAGTATAGAGCGCGGATTGCCGGCTTTTAGTACAGAGGTGCCCTAAGGAGATGGTCCCGATGGATCTAATGGTTACAACGCTGTATTGCAACTGCAAAGATCGCTGGAAGGCTAAATTCATAAATCTTTGGCGTCTATGGGCCAGCTGTGGCCTTTCACCTGTTCCAGTTCCGACCGGAGCACGGTTGCTTCAGAAAATACATGAACGAAACGGGTAACCGATCAGATTCTGCCGGTATTGTATGGACAAGCACGATCACAAAGGTCAGGGGCCTCAAGTTTGAGGAACAACCGTGTTTACATAAGCTGAGAAAGTACTCCACACAAAGTGGAAGGAGGCTTACTTTAGCGACTCGTCAGCTGCGTGGTTTTTGAAACTCATGGACACCAAAAGGTGAGAAAGCCCGATTAGGTTGAAGCAATACCAAAGCGGATTTAATAAGTGAAAACCATACATGCATAACGCGTCATTCGGTGACCGGATAGATAGTCTATCTTTGAATGATTTTGCCCATCTACACAGAAGAAAATAATACGAGTTTGAAGTAATAATTAATAAATACTCGCTCGACTTTTACTCCGTAAGCATTCCCTTTCGTCTATTTTGACAGAAACTTAAGCGGTCTCTTTCTATGTTACGAGGGTGGTTCAAATATGATGGAGACAAATGCTGTACGCGCATGTATGTTTTGAAGGTCGTGACTTGAGTATGTGATAGCTAGGCCCCTTACAAACAGTGTGACATAGTTTTCGTCGGAAGCACATGTTTCACGCATGTCCTAACGACCATGAGTGAACGTCAAGTGCCGACCGCCGTTGCGCAACATATTGTCATTCGTTTTTTAGTGTGGGAAGGCGTTAAAAACACGGAAATTTTTCTGCGTTTGCGAAATCAGTTCGGTAGTGAGTGCCTGAGTAGGGCTGCTGTGTTTAAATGGGCCAAAGCATTCAAGGATGGCCGCGAAACCGTCGAGAATGAGCCGCATGATCGTCGACCGCGAACCAGCATCACACCAGACATCATTCGCCGCGTAGTATAACTCATTTTGGTGGACCGTAGAATGAATGTTTGAGATATTTCGGCTGAACTCGGCATCAGTATTGGTAGTGTAGAGTCTATCATCCATGAACACCTTCAATATTGCAAAATAACGGCGCAATGGGCTCTTAAACTGTTGAACTTCGAGCAAAAATTCACGCGGTTGGAAGTTTGTCGCCGCTTGCTGACGCGATACAAGGCGGAGGGGGACGATTTTTTAACGCGAATCTTCACTACAGACGAGACATGGGTACACTATTATACTCCCGAAAGCAAGGTGTCGTCTAAAGAGTTGAGGAAGGAGGAAGGGGCGCCAGTCAAAGCGAAGACAACCAGGTCCACGGGTAAGGCTATGTGTACCGTGTTCTGGGACCGGCGGGGCGTGCTGTACGTCGACTTCCTGCGCACCCAACGTACCATCAATGCTGCATCCTACTCTAACCTTCTGAAAACACACATGAAACCCGCTTATCGCTCGAAACGGAGGAGCATTCCAGCACGAAGTGCGATTCTTCTCCAGGATAACGCGCGCCCTCATACCGCGCGTCTCACGCTCGAAACAATATTGGAATTGGGGTGGGAGGTACTGGAACACCCTCCCTACAGTTCGAATTTATCACCCTGCGACTACCACATGTTTGGACTACTGAAAGAAGCCCTCGGAGGTCAAAGATTCAACACCGACGACGAGGTGGAGGAGTTCGTGCGCACATGGTTGTCCGAGTTGCCAAGGAACTCTTCGATACCGGCATCATAAAGCTTCCGGAAAGGTGAACAAAATGCGTAGCTAGTGAGGGGAACTACCTAGAAAAACTGTGAATTTTTGTAAATATTTTCGATAGTAAATAAACGTGCCAGAGCATTGTCTCGATCATATTTGAACCACCCTCGTAGTTTCTTCTATGACAATTACACCAAATGATATTGGCTTTCTATTCTGCACACATCAGTCGACAACTTTTATATAATTTTTTTTTTTCGAAAACATAAACTAGCGCTTAGACGTATCACTTAATGAAAGCTGATCAGAGGATTATGCCTTTTGAAACGATGAGCTTTTGAGTGGCATTCTTTTATTAAGAAATTTATCTTCTCCTTAAAAAATGTGTACCTTCTTTAATTTTAGTTGAAAATAGAATGAAATTTAACTTATATTCTAATACAAAGGAGAAAATAAATCAAAAACTGATTTTTAGAACTGAAAATAAAGAGAAAAAAAATTCAGTGCATTTTTAACTGCTACTCAATGCAGTAAAACTTCGGTTGAATAATTTAATGAAGTTGTTTTAAATTTGTATCTTTGTATCCTGTAAGTTTTTTTAGCTGACCGATCGATTTCAGTGCATCAAGCTGTAAAAAGTAAATTCGACTTTTACTCCATTAGAGCTACAAATTGGAAAATGAAGAATTTAGCCAATGATCATAATGAGCACTTTCTAAGGATATATGATTGGTGCAAAACAAACAGTATTACACAATGCCTTCAATCTATTTGCTATGAAATCCACTCTTATAACGAAGTCGCTTCAATCTTAAGAACGAAATGTGATTCAGATAAATATACTTACGAAATCAATAATTAATATTTGATAAAAGCAGGAAACGTTATGGCGACTTACCTAAAAGTAAAAGAAAATTTATTTTTGTTATTCAATCTTGACAATTAGTTATAAAAAAATAACGTTTGTTACGTTTTATGATTTACTTTTCATTAATATTTTTACATAAATTTACTGTCATTTCGCTGCCTACGAACAGTCTTGGCAATGGATTTTAAATTTTCAAAATATGTTTGATGTTTTTTTTCAAGTATGACAATATGTGCTGATCATTAGTAAGTACCACTTTTCAGCCAATCAAAAACCGAAAGAATCAAAAGTGTATACTCTAAAGACTCGGGTAAGAACTAAATAGCCATTTCAACCACACAAACTTCCAAATTATCATAAACCACAATCGAACATTCCAATCATTTTCTAACAAAGTTTCCAAATGTTGCAATCGTAGCTCCCAGCTCCCAGCATTCGAACAGCAGCTTGGCAGCCGTCGTCGTACACCGGTAATTTATCAAAATCCTCATTGGACATAAAACAAAACAAGACCGCGGCCGGTTGTAGTTAGTCGAAATGCTAATCATCACAATAAGATACAATTGTAGATTACAGAATATCGTGCAATTCGCAATTTATCTATTATTTATCTTTTTGTCGGCAGTTGTCGAACCACCATGCTCCTGAAGTGGCGATCTAACCAAACCGCCTGCTTTGGGCCGAGGCGTTTGAAATCCGCCTGTTCGCTAGCTACGTGACTTGAAATGCTGCACTATTGAGAAGTGAGGGCGGATTCGTTGTGCAGAAATTTAGTAAGACAAAAAGAAATAAATCAAATGCGGAATTCGATCTAAAACGAAGAAATTAGATTTGAAAACTGCAGGAGTGAATGTTTTTGGTTGGAAATTAGACTATCGATTTTTGTGATGGCAGTTTGATAGGGATATGAGAAACTTTCTGCAGTTTGTAATTGGAATATTCAGGTGTGTTTCCGTATTTTTTGTTTCTTACTTTGTGTTTTCCATCAAAAGATTTGGCCTATATCATTGTCGGCTTACTAATTTTTTTTAAGCATGGACAATAAATCATTACAACAGAATAAATTGTAATTATGGCAACCAAATAAGAAGGAACCAAATTTTATGAATTACAGAGAGATAATAGATAAGAGAAAATTTAAGATAAGAGACAACTTAAAGCCCCAATTAGACTCTCCCCGTGAGAGTGTACATGGTCTCCTCGTCTATTCTCGCATGTTTTTTTCATGGCAGGCACGATTAAGTAAGTTGCTCTCGCCTGTTTTATGAGGTTATTAAGAACGTTTTTTGGGGGTGCCTGAGTGTTTATGACAGTCTTGTTCTACCTCGAGGCCGCTCCATATAATGTCGGTTTGACGTATCGAGCGAGTCAAAGGGATTTGAAAACAGGTCTGGTGCTGGCTCCGATGATATTTACAAACCTATTTGATTTGCGCATGATATCATGGGCAAAATGCATCATATCGGACAAGATGCATACATACGGACACTGTTCGAGTATTTCTGAAAAAAATTCTGAACCCGATATTACCACTTAAATTTCACACCATGCACAAGACTGCGAAGTTTAAGTGTACAGATATGCATATCCTGCAGGTAAGTAGGTATGCTTTCATAAGATAAGCCATCTTCACCCTATGACTTCCTGAGACTTTCGTCGACTATTTTGTCGAATGATCTGACGAAACGTTCGTCCTATGTACCATTTCGGCATAAGGTATTGAAAACGGGAAGACCACTAAAAAAACAGACGAGCACATGTACGTTTATTAAAAAATTTAGAGATAAAACCAAAGACCTATACAGAGATTCAGCAGGCTGTGGCAGTGACAGTGACGAGAGAGGATTTTTTATTTTATTTTTTCTTTTATTTTATTACACAAGTTTTTAAGATCGCTTAGATCATTTGAAGAAGATTGCGGTCGTTCGCTGATCTGTTAACTCAGAACAGCTATCAATTTTCAGTATACAGTAAAGAAGAGGAATTGGTAGCTGAAATCAAAAATTCATTAGACGACTAATAAACCAAGGGTAGCCCTGGTGGAACACCAGAATAAAAATGAAAGGGAAAAGAGGAAATGTTAATCGCTACTTTATGCTCACGGTTACTGAGAAAGGAAGAGAGTTGAGAAAGAGGTGAACAGAAAAAAAACCGAGCTGTTTGATTTTACCTATAGCCCATAGCAACAATCTGATATTGAAAGTGTCAGAGGTTCTTGAAAAGACTGTATACTACGCCCACTTGTTTCACACATCATCCACACATCACTTGGTCCACACATCTAAACCAAGGTTAACTGTGTTTTCGAAGAACACGATGTTGGTCAAAGTAGACTTACTTCTCACGAATCCATAATGCTCAAGGAAAGGATAGGATGAATCATGAAATACTTTCTAGATTGGACATTATTTAAAATACTTTACTGAAAAAAAGGAGAAGGAAAATAGGAGGATCAGCGGAAGCAAAGAACCATCACCAGTTTTGAAAATTGGATAAAAGTTAGAAAAACGTCGGATTATAGGCTCATATTAAAGAGGACAGAAATGGGAGCACACAATGAAGAAGACATGGATCATGCATAAAAATTGGGATTGTCATCTAATTCACTGCTGATATTAGAATCAAGACTGAGTGATAAATTCTGAATTTTAAGCAGGTCAGTGAGAATTAAACAAAAAGGAGAGAGAAGAGAAAGAAATCAGAGAGATGTACAAAAAGGGGAGAATTAGTAACTGAAGAAAAAAACAAGTTTTCAAAAAATTCGCATACATTATTTTTCATACACAGGGTTTTCCATTCAGAGCGCACCATTTATCTTGTTAAATAAAACAAAAACGATTTCAGATATTAACGAAATATTTATTGTAGGTTAAAGCACAATCAATACTATTACTTAGAAAACACAACATCATTCACATGACCACCCCGGAAGCGCTTCCAGGTGTGGATCCGCTGAACCCAATTTTCCATGACTTTTCCGAACACTGTGGTCGGTATTCCAACAATTTCACGTTCGATATTGGATCAGAGCATCTCTAAAGTTTGCAGATATTTGGCATAGACAAATGACTTGACGTAGCTCCAAAGAAAAAAATCAAATGGGGTCAAGTCACACGAGCGAGGCGACCAGCTGACAGAACCATTTTTTGAAATGATTCGGTTCTAGAATTTTGACTTCAATAAGTTGATTGTTTGGTCAGCTGTGTGACATGAGGTGCCATCTTGTCGAAACCACATGTCAAACTGGCTATTTTCTTTACGCGGAAAATAGCCGGTTAAAATAGCACGGTAGCGCTCACCATTGACCGTAATTGGGTTCCAAAGATCATTAGAAGCAAAAGTACGGACCAATGACACCACCAGCATGAAAACCGCACCAAACAGTCAATTTTTGCAGATGTAATGGCATTTTTTGAATGGCTTTGTGATGCCCATGTGACCAAATTCGGCAATTTTATTTATTTACGAATCCGTTAAGCCAAAAATGTGCTTCGTCGCTCAGCATGAATTTGCGGTAAAAATCAAAGCCGAATTTTGATAATAAATTGACACTATCTCTAAACGTTGCTCAAGCTTATATGTATCCATGATTGCAAGTGGCAAACCTTCAACTGTTCAAATGTCAAAAAATTTAACAGATTTATAATCGCATGACAGAAAAAATTCAGCAGAAAATTGGGGCAGTCTTAATAGAAAAGCCTATATATATTTTTCCTCAATGAAAGAGTGTATGACCAAAAAGGTCTAGTGTTAGAAAAAATGAAAAGAAAAACTAATAGTCATGTATTGCTTGTTTGATTATTGCTTTAACTGAGAAGCGCAGAGTGCGAAATTCGGCAAGATCAGAATGATTATTTGATATTAGAGACTTTTTCCAAACAACAGTTTTTAATTGGAATGCTTTCAAAATTTATTGGGTAAAAAATAAAGGTTTTGTAGACTTACGAGGGTGAAAGACATATATGGGGTCATGGAGGAAGAAAATTTTTTGGATATCGCATCATCGATATAGAGCCCATGGAAGAAAGCAAACCGGTTATTTGTTTCGAATTCAGATATCATTCTCTGGCAATCCGCATAATGGATATTATACGAAGGAGTGACTGTGATGACTTTCTTCGATGGGGATGCCAGCGGGACATAAAGAGAAAGGGGAGGACGACGAGGATCTACTCAAACATTGAGGTGGGGAGCGTTGGATGCAGATGTGTAAGGAGAGGGAATTTTAAAGAGGACAAGGTCGCGAGAATACGACGAGCCAAGTGAAAGGAAGGACGAAGACATTATTAAAAGCTTATTATTATTATACCGGATGTAGTTTGTTATTTAGCGAAAAGGAAAAAGAAAATAATTTAACAAAAAATGCATGAACAACACCATCACGGTTACAAGTGAAATATGCAAAGAAGAATATTCCATGAGAGTTACTGGGAAGACAAATACGCATCATTACATCATCAATAGAAGGATTAAAATCACGACAGAGTGCTCTTGCTCCATGAAGTGTTTTGCATAAGGCAAGCAATACAAGTCCGACATGTATTTTGTCCGAAATAAATGGTGCAAAGGAAAATAGTCCTAAAGCCTAGTTTCAGTGAGGCTGAAAATGTTATCAAAGCAAGCGAAGAGTTAAGAGAAATTAATTGGAGCTAATTCAAGAAAATTTTCCAAATTTTGTAATATAGGTTGGAGCCAGCTGCTTTTCTTTTTCTCCTAAAATTTGGATGAGGTGTTCTCCTCAATAATTTGACAAGCAATTTAGTAAGCCAAATCTGACGCCTCGTGATTGCTTGTTTTCAACAGTGATGGTAATTTTGAAAGAACCCATCATTCTACCAGAGAGGTTGTCAGGAGTGAATTTTGAACAGCCAAGAAGGGCAGGTGTGAATCCAAGTCTGGGGATGATATAATTGTTGACTGTATCTGCATTCGTCTCATATGAGCCCAGTCACAAAGACTTGTAGTGGAGGACTATGAGCAATTAATGATAGAGCGGAATGTATCTGATGATGAGTTTGTTGACGAAACTCCGCAGTGTGCAGAAACAGCCCATCAGACAAAATGTTGAATAACAACGGAAAATATTTGCAAACGAAAGTAATACGAAATGGGTATTAAAATTAATAATCCATGCACTGAAAACTCGAAATTTTCAAATCACCTAAAACAGCAGAAAACAAAGAAATGAAAGTGAAAATCCCAAATTTGCAATCACTTTTGACATACCAACTGGATCCCATTAATCCAACTCAATAGCTCCATGATTAGAGCTCGCAAAACTATCAGCGTCCTAAATACCTTATTTTTCATATGAATAGCTGAGCCCGAAATTTCACATTCATTTTCATTATTCATTGTGCTGCAATAACTAAATGTAAGCTGCTCTTGCCTTAATTACAATCCCCGCGAGAGAATGTCCATTCAACGTTTTCATCGATCTTTGCAATTAATCTTCTTTTGCCGACAACAATGTTGTCCGGATTTGGTTATGACAGTCAAACAATTATAAATGCAATTATGTAAACTTTTGTCCTGAGAAAAGTTCAACCGGGCAATATTCAATCATATGCCTGAGCGATTTTGCAATGAATCACATCTGCAAGCTTCATTTTTTAGTAAAATTACATACAGTCTCGGTAATTAACTCAAACTATACGCAATGATACCTTAAACATCATTCCATTCCACGGAACAATTTTTTTCGGAATGGTATTATTGCTGGTGAACAAAGAGTATTTTTATTTAGGAAACGCACTTAGACGCGTTGGGCAATCATTTGCAAATGGCAGCAGAGGCTTAATTATGTCTGAAGCTCAAATGAAGCAAAGTTGGTTGTTTGGAAACATGGAGTGATTTGCTTTCGGCAAGGAAGAAGAAATATGCGGAAATTTCATACATGCTGTTTAGGTGTTTTTTGTTGCGAATAAGAACCGTTGTTACAGCAAAGCAAAAGGTTAATGCTACTTTTTAAAATTGTTTGGAATTTACTAAGAGGAAATTAATGGTCTTTGTTTTGATGATGAATGAGCTATTAATTGGACACGATTTCGATTTGTTCCTTCTTTAGAATGTGAGATTCTAAATGAAGTTTTAGCCATGATTTGTCGAATTCGAAATCTTCTAAGATTTTTGGCTTTCCGGCAACAACAATGCGAAAATTATGAAGATCAAAAGTTTAATCGATGGTAATCAATTGTATTTATCTTAATTACTGTTTTTTTGTGTACCAAATCCGATGAGTAAACCCTGTTTGACGAATCAAGCTATTGTTTCAATCTCGAGTGAAAAATATCAGTAACAGAAAACAATATTTAAGATAAATTTAACTTAATTTCCCAAAAAAAAAACATAATTTCGAAAACTATAAATTGATTTCCTTCTACCAATCCAGGTTCGCGTCAGTCAAGTGAATTTGAATTGCTAAGAAATGAAAGGGTGACGCATCGTCGACGGCCAATGCTCCAAGTCATCACGAATTCAAAGAGTGTGTCATTGAAAAATATTAAAAATAGATACTGGAGCAGCCGTCCGAAATAAATCCCGAAGAGTTCAATGTGTTTGAAAAGCCAGTTTAGACATGAAAAACAAGCAGAGACTTTGAAAGAACGAGATTTGGACAAAATGAGACTCACCACTAAAATCAAGAAAAAAAATTTCAAAAATATCATAGAACGCTAAAATTTAATGTTTTTTTTCAGATTTCCAAATTAAAATTTAGTTGACTTTAAGGGACATAGCACCTTCGAATTGAAAAAAAAATTTTTCAAAGGTCAATTTTTCATTGAAGAAAAAAACATGTCTTAATGAAACTTTGTCCATATACTTTATTTGATTATATTATACAAGTTATTTTTTAAAAGTGTTTTGTGGCCCACTGTATTCTGCTACAATTTTTTTGAAAAAACACCATATATTACGACGTGCACGATAACTGCCTTCAGAAAAGTCAGGAAAAGAAAAATCAAAGGGGTTTTAATCAGCATCAAAGTGGCCTTGGAATGAACCAAGAGAAAACAATTTTGTCGAAAATTAACAAAATGGCGGCGTTTTTTCGAAAATCGAGGTTTTTCGCCCCCAAAAATCGGTTAAAGCTAAAAAAAATTTAATGCGGTTTTTTTTATTCGTAGTTCATTCTAAGCATTAACATGTGTAGATTAACGTGTTAAAATTTTGAGAACGTTTGGACAAATACTTTCTCTTTAATCATGCACGCCAACTTGAAAAAGTTTATTTCGAGAAAATCGCGTTTAAAGTTCCTAATTCAAAATTTTTTGTGCGTGGCATATATCTCGCAATTAAAAACAATTCCCACAATTAAATTCAAAAATAATGGGTAAGACTACAGTGGCGAGCACACTTGGATACATGCTAGCCAAATTCGACATTAAATACTTGTAAAATCCTTAAAAATGCATTAATGGGTTTGAAATTTTTGTAGTTGAATTCTTTATTAATATTTATATGAAACAAATTATAAACAAAATTAAAAGTTATAAGCTTAGTCTAAATTTCAGTAATCGAAATGGGCAATGTATCCACTTTTGTACGTTCATGAAAAAGAAGCTAAGATTTTTTTTTATATTTAATTCAGAGAAATTTGGCTTTAATAACGGCGAGCATACGCTTAGGCATACTTTCCACTAATTTTTCAATTAGTTCGTGAGCAATATTACTCCACTCCGTGTGGACTCGACACCAAAGCTCATTTAATCTCTTCGGTGCGGTGTCGTACCGAGCTAGTCGTTTTTTCAGCAAAGCCCATAAATTTTCGATCGGGTTAAGGTCTGGGCTTTGAGCAGGCCACTGCATTTTTTTAAAACGTTGCCTTATGAGCCACTCCTTAACGATTTTCGCCGTGTGCTTTGGGTCTGCATTCTGCTGAAAAATGACTTCATATTATGGATAAGCACATTTGTCAACGAATTCTGGTAGATTAGGCTCCAAAATATGAAGATATTGTTTTTTTTTCATAATACCATCGAATTTAACCAATGGACCTACGTTGCACCAAGTGAAGCAGCCCCACACCATCAAGCCGCTTCCTCCATGCTTCATAGTTTCTTTCACTTGATGCTTTTTCAATTTTTCGTTTGGGCGGTGCCAGTAATACTCCTTACCATCGGACTGAAATCGGTTTATTTTGGTCTCGTCGGACCAAATTACCCTCTTCCAATCATCTACGCTCCAATCCTTGTACTCCTTGCAAAATTTGAGACGTGCTGCAACATTTTTCTCTGATAGTGCTGGTTTTTTTGCGCTGTTAGTCTGATCCTGTGAAGTGCTCTGCGTGTTGTCCACTCAATTACGGATTTGCTAGTGGCAACTGCGGCCTCTTTTGGTGTTGTCTTCTGTTTGGTGGTCAGGAGGCGCTCCATAGCTCGAGCATCCCTATTAGTTAGCAATCGTGGTCGCGATTTATTAATTTCAGGTGCACTAACATTGCGGCCCTTTCTTACTTGAAGCACGGTTCGGTGGCAAATACCTAGCGATTTAGCTATTTTCCGTGCTGACTCATTGTTTTTCGTCATTTTCACAATTTGATTTTCTATGTATTCCGGTATTTTCTTCATTTTTGCTTCAAAATCGAAATACTCACAGAAAAGGTAAAAACGCGTGACTGATTAAATCGAACTTTTATGCTTTGCCGCGTAAAACACTATTTCGCACAACGTTAACACTCCAATTGATGTGAATCCCGTTATTACGTTTTGTTTCGATTCACAGATCAGTGTTGCAACATAGAAAAAAGGAAACGTACAAAAGTGGATACATTGCCCATTTCGATTATTTGTTTTAAAACCTAGACTGAGCTTATAAGTTATAATTTTGTTTATTATTTGTTTCACATATATATTAACAAAGATTTCAAATCGATTAATGTATTTTGAAGGATTTTACAAGTATTTTAAGTCAAATTTGATTAACATGTATTCACATGTGCTCGCCACTGTATATAGGTAATACTAGTAACTCAAAATGGCCCCCTCTCCCTTTAGACCTGCTATGTGAGAGAATAACGTATTGTACTATACATATGTATGTATATATTAAGCAGATGTTACTAAGAGAAAGTTGATGTAACGGTATAGCGAAGTGAACGAAAATCATAGAAACAATGACCTTGGCGCGCTTCGCTATATATGCTCACAAAATTCTTTTTTATAGAATATCAATTATTAATAAATTAAAATCATGTTTTTAAAGCTTCATTCTAACATATTCTATCAATACAAAAAAATCGATTTTTTGAAAATTTGAAGGTGCTATAATGTCCCCGTAAAGAAGTCATGTCAGATTTGCAAGCAATAAAATAATTATTAAAAAATTGTAGTGAGTCCATTACTATTCAGAAGTAAAAATCACACCTCCTAATTGAATTTTTACAGTAACTAATTGAAAATTTGACCGGAAATTACATAAGTACCAAAAAATGTTCTTGCAAATTTTGAAAGATGAATGCACACCTAAATTAGTTAGTGAAAAAAACTTTAATTAACTGTCAAATGAAATGATTATGTGAGCTTCAAAACCTTTTTTCTACATCCGGAAGTTGGTACAAACCTAGCTCCCTAGCAATTTTTACCGTTCATTCATTTCAACTATGATACTTTTACTTGACAACATAAACAATATGAAATTGTTATGCAAAAGTAAAGTTTGCTCAACTACCTCGATTCCATTCTTTATTCGATCGCTAGGCAAAGAAAATCAATCCCTCGGGGTCTCCATTGTTTCGAGTTTCGTCCAAGGGAAAAATTGGCTTATACCACACGTACCGTGGACATTGTTAAGTTGTTGTTGTTTTTGTTGTTACTGCGATAAAACGGTAGCCAAAAGGTAAAGTCACTATGGAAATGTACAACAGACGACCATTCTTCCGTATAGAGTTGTATCGAATTCTCCGTGTGCGATATATTGTGCAATCAACTCTATTCGATAACAAAGTGCAAGGCATTTGATGTGACATAGTGGACATTGGACTGGCTGGATAACAAGGAAAGGAGTATGTTGCAAAGTAGAGTTTGAAGGTGTGTGACGTGTTTAAATGTGAATGAAAATGAATATATTCATTGTTGGGTTCCAAATAATGCAGGATCCGTTGCTTTAAGTTATGAAAATAGCGTGACCTGTTTATTATGGAATAGACGAAGTAAAATACCTGGTGAAAAATGTCAGCAAGAGGAAATCCCCTGGGCCAAACGAAATTACCAATCTCTGATTTTTCCATCTACCAGACAATATCTTCCTGAACATTGTAGACACCATTAACACCATTTTTCATCTAAAAAAATATACTAATTGCGGGAAACTTGCCTCCATTATAGTCATTCCTAAGCCCGGCAATTTAATTCGAAGAGAGCAACCATTTCAAGACAGCGACCATTTGAAGATAGCAACCATTCGAGGAGAACAACCATTTGAAGAGAGTAACCATTTGAAGGGAGTAACAATTTGAAGAGAGCAACCATTTATATAAAACATGGCTAGGAATTTCTATGAATATAAATTAAATAACAGTTACAAACTGTAATTTATTTTAAACTTAGACTAAGAAGGAAAAAACTGAAGGTCCTTGCTATGATTGACTTGATTTCGCCTTAATTGGTGAATTTAACTTTAGGCAATACTTTAGAATGGAGCATCAATTACCATTGGTTTGCATTTTCCGTGTACAAAAGTTATTTTTTAAAAAACACCTAAAATTATATGATCGGTATTCGGCGATCCCTAAAAACATGCCCAAATTTACTAAGTATGTAAACATGCCGATTGTTCGAAGTTCGAAGATCAAATTTAGTACCTTGTCTCACTAGTCACTGCCAATGTGGAATTAAAAACACAATAAAGTAGGTACTGAAAAGTATTTTGTGAAGTCAATTGAATTGAAAATTTAGTCTGGAAGTGAAGTCCAAACTAGGAGCATTGTGGAAACCGTAAGTAGAAATTATTAGCTCAAGGGTTCAGCTTGATAAAGCACTGTTTAAGTGGAATTTATCAAAGCTATCCTGAACAGTTTGCATAGGTTGTATGGTCGTAAGAAGTATTAATTGAAAAGGCCGTTTGTCAAGGTTTAAGAGTACAGCTTAATAAAGCACTTTTATAGTGGAAGTTATCTAAGCTATCCTGAACAGTTGCGTAAGATATGTTATATAGGGAATTTATAATTATTATGCCAAGTGTTGATAGAGATTAAACTATGAATTAATGTATTAAATTAAATTTGACTTATAAATAAACCTAACGTTTTATAAAAAATCCAACCTAGTTTTTTATTTAACAGCACGAACGTTCAGTTTAATTTCAGCGGATCGAAAAAGTATTTTTTCGTTGAACAATCGGTGACAAAACTCCCACATTGGGCGCTTAAGCAAAATCACATTTTGTTTTGTGAATAAAATTAAAATCAATATTTCATTTTTTTTTACTTTTATTGAAAACAATTTGTAATAATGACTCGAGTAAGCGATAAGATATGTTTAAAAAGTATATGATTGTAATACAAACGCATTCACAATTTTAATAGAAATTTTTGCCGTTACGATCCTGTGTAAAGTCTATTTTTGGCTAATGCATACTTTTCTCAGACTAAACACAAAATGTCATCAAAAAAATCCCAATTGTTCCGTCTTTCAAATAAACAACTGTGATAACTGCAATCAAACGTCTCCCAAGTGTTTGTTACATGTATATGTGCACAATACACCCAATAATCTTATTTGAACAACACGTTTCGCTTTAATAGTCTGATTACACATTTTATACTTTCTTTGTACAGCGATTGAATCGTCGCGATTTTTTCGTGACTAATTTTATGAATGTACAGAAATATAAGTACCGTAGATAAAGTGCAAAAATGCCTATCCTACTTTTTCTCCATAATAAACATGAGATAAATGTGAAATTGCAGATAAGTAGTGCACTTACCTTAACAACAGCTATCGCCTGTTGTGTAAATAGTCATTGCGAAGTTGCAAAACTGAAGTGTAGCAAGTTAGTATGGAAGTGGTCTAGTACAGGTGACTGTTCAAATGAAAAGGAAAAAATGATGCATCGAATCGATGGAGTTGCCAGTTAAGATATTTTCTCTTGTGCGGAGTTAATTTCTTTCATTGTTGAAAGTTTCAAGATACGCTTTTTATAATACAGATTCGTAAGTTTTTGGTACAATTTGGATAGTAAGAGCTATTGAAATATTCGAAGTAAAATTGATTTTTTTTTTTGGAAGAAGTAGAAAATTTGTTTTGGACTGAAGTGAAATTTCACTGCAAATAATTTGCGTAGCGCATTTGAATCAGCTATCATATTTATTCCAATTTTCTTGATTCAGCACAAAAATATTCAATTTCAAACTTATTTATTCTAGTCATGCTTCACTTTGAAAGGAAAACAAAAACAAAAAGCAACAAACAAATGCAATTCACTGCAACCAAGACACAACAGTCGGACTACAAAACGTACTCGAACTCTTCGGCTAGAGTTCAAGCTGCTGTACAAACATATTTTTCTTAGTCCATTTGTTGTAGTCGAGTATTCATTTCGACGAATGCAATAAAACTGTAAAATGTAAACAGTTTCGAAATTGCAATCGTATTTTTGTCGGTAGGCATGCGTTCTGTACAATCAGCGAGGAAAAGCCAATGATGTCCTAGGCACGATTTCATGTCCATTTACAAGTGCTTACTACACGGATACTACGAGGTTCTTATATTACAAGACACAGATCAGTTTGCATTCGAATGCTGCGTAGGAGAATGTTTGTTTTTACGTTATATAATAAATAAGTGCCTTTCACAGATTCCATTGACACTGATTTGTAATGTGAGTAAAGAATCATTTGTCGAAGAGTAATTTTCATTGGTTTTTAATGCCTTCCTGGTTGGAAGCTGCAAGATACAATTAAGCAGTGTCGGATCAGATGCTTGTCAATGACACAGATTTATGACCAAATTCATTATAAGTATATTTTTTTCCACAATACATCTTTATCAGCTTATTTTATGTCACGAAATTTTAATTCCGGCTACCATAATGTTTGAAGCCACTGGCTTCTAACATTTTGTCAACTTGTTCTATTGTTGTTTAACTTATACACTTGAAAATCGATTTTCTAATACCCAATCAAAATTATAGCTGGAAAACAACATACAAAAAAATTATATCTTTAATGGTAAATGTAAAAGTCATATCCTCATAAAACTCCATCCGAAATTCACCAAATACTATCGAAAAACAACAGTCAATCAAAATTAATGAACCCATCAGTAAGCAGCTCTATTTGAAAAGGGGACCGATATTACTAAAAATATATATGGGGTGACATGCTTTGATTTGAATTATTGATCAATACCCGTATGGGAATAATTACGACAAAAAGGAAGCTATAAAAAATGATTGGAACATGAGGAAAGTACAGGGAAATTCTATTGACAAAATATATCGAAGCATGTTTGTCCGTTTTTGATTATCTTTTGTGAAAGGAACAATTACCTTATGAGCAATAAAAAATCAAGTTTTTTTTTATTATTGATACCTGTAATTAGCTAAATGATCGTTTAAATTAAATTTGCGAAATTAAATTTCTTTTGGTAAGTTTAGGTTAGCAGGAATCTTTGTTTTTTCTTTGAAATATATTAAAGCTCGTGATGATAGATAATGCCTAGTTATGATGAGTGAGTCCTCGATATTGAATGTATCAGAAGTTGTGAACTTCTGTTTTTTGTAAAGAAAGGTTACATTTTTTTTATGATGAAGAAGGAGCTTAATTATAATTCAAATTCCAGTATTATATGTTTGCTTTACTGTCCTCGATCGATATAAGCTCATTTAGTCCAACATTTATTCAAAAAACATAGTTTCTGGTATAGTTTCAGACTTTTTGACAAATGTTGATGACTTCGTCTAACAGTACCTTGCTATTAATGGAGTAGACACGATTTGAGGGATGCCGCTCCCAAGAGTTCCCAATTTTATTAAAACTGGGCATTTCTCGCTTATTTTTGTTATATAATATGTATTTCTCAGTACAAAAATGCCATATATGCCCGGTACTAGAGATTTTATGTTAGCACTACGAGCGAAATTTGATCACACTTGCTTCACGTTAAGATCAACTGACTCTGTGAAGTTTTTGTTTCGATCCAATGGCTCCATTAGAAATTATGATGGAAGAAGTATTTTTAATGGTACCTGCAAAAGTCTGCAAACTTAGAAAACTGAAAAATATAAAATAAAAAATTTAATATAACATGTGTTTATTGTAAGGAAATTTGACGTTAGTATGTGCTCGTATGAAAATGACAAAAGTTACTAATGCTGGCAACCCTTTGCTAGCATCGCAGCCAAAAGTTTTCCTTCGAAATCAATACATTCTGTGATTTTTTTTATATTAAATGACTAAATCCCATGCACCTTTGGCGTAACTGCTGTACCTCCTTGATATTGTGTTTCTCCTCCAAGAAATGCTTCGTTACTGCTGATCGGACTGATGTAGTGTTTCTCCTCCCCGATGTGATTATCATCACCAAGATTTTAACGGCCATGTCATCAGGTTTGACCACGTTGTTGGCCTGTGATTCGACGCCATGAAACGAAAGGACATTAACGAATGTCATCTTAAGACTCGTCATCGAGGAAACTCGACTCAAAATGCAAAATTTTCAAGCAGAATGTTGTGGGAGGGAGAAACCTCGGAGCTCTTTATACGCTTGCGGGAAACCGGGGCACTAAACTCGAGAATGTCGCAGATTAAGATCGCCAGTATCGCCAGTATGACAAATGAATCACGTTCCGCTCTGATAATGTCAACTGCAAAATATTGAAAGGAGAAAACATAATCGCAGTGGGAATAAGAGGAGAATTTTTCCCACATGAAGTTCAAAACCCTCTATGAAATGCATGTCAATGCTCACATCATCAACTGTGAAACACTTCAAATGAGGCACGAGTTGTTAGTTCATCAAAACGTCGATGAGGTTAAAGGACTTGAACCAACTTAAAATCAACTGTCGAAGCTGGAGCGAAAAATTCATCTGCGAACCAGATGAGGTAGTAAAGGTAGTAAACATTGAATATCATTGGACCAAGAAGCATCTCAATGAAAAACGTTTTAGATAGAAAACCTGTGGGAAAAAAGTTTACGTCTTTATCCCCAATGAGAAAAAAACAAAACGTGAAACCAAATCCGACGAAAGTATTTACTAAACACAAAAGCTGATTTCGTTTGGTACTCTGAAGAGGAAATTTGCCGAGAATTTACATCACGGGGAAGATATCCAAGGACATGATGGGTGACTCTCATTCTTCCACGATAAAACCAATTCTAACACTCCACTGATGATTCCCCGAAAACTCAAGTTAGGTACGATCCTACAGCAGAAGACGGATGAAGACGAAAGCGAAGATTCAAAGATACCAAGAAGAAAATCTAAACAAGCACAAAAACCTTAGATTCAGAAGTAATGAATGGCCAACGACAAGACGTTTGGGAGCCACCATATATACTAGACGTTAATAGGCAGCAAAATGTGGCCAGAACTCTGAGAGGCCGATGCAAGAGATGCACGAACTCTGTCCTTTTGGATGCACGAATTCTTTTTCTCACTTTACCTCTAAAAGGCAATGAAGAAGTTTTAGCAAGTCCATAAGCAAAACATTGGATCTAAGCAGAAAATCAAAGCTCTGGAGAGAAATCAGATCTGAAACATCGTTCCAAAGCCACGTCAGTGATAGCAAATAAAAGAAAATGAATGATAGTAAACATCACACAAAGCCCTAAAGGCGAGATCAGTAGATACATGGCAATTTTATTGCCCGTGATTTCATCAAAAAGACCGAACTAGATTTAGTCCCCTAGTACGCTTGGAGTACGCGAGCAAGCGCGATTGGGTCTGTCAAAACCGCTTTTACAGCTTAAAGAAGGGATTCAAGTGACAAAGACAGCGCCTCGTCTGAATGGATCCGGTTCAAGTTTCACTGTCACTGAACCCTGTGTTGCCACTGGTGACCAGAATGGACGAATTATTGCAGCGGGGAATCACCAAATCGGTCTTTAAAGCCCTGAATAGGAATTCGATATCACCATGGACGAAGCAGGACTCTATTTGGGACTGGAGATATAGCAGAACCGCAACGGATCCATATATTTACAACAAGAGTCCTAACAGAGAAGAGTTTCAAACAGGTTCAACATGCAGGAAGCAAATGCAGTCGCAACTCCAGCGGAACAACACCATGAAATTTAATTATCTGTTCAATCTTATGGGGACAAACAGATTACAAACATGCCCTATCGTAAGGCGGTAAAAAATCTTTTATACTTATCGATGGTAACGAGAGCCCACATGAATTCAGAAGAATTGTCGTCAAAAGAATTTTGACATACTTGAATGGTAAACCGCACTGAGTTATTTCATTACAGGGAGGAGGGTATGTTCAAATCGCGGCCTACAGTGATGAAGATTATACAAGCGATGTTGAAACCAGATGATCAGCCATAAAATCTTGTATTCCAGCTAAAAAAAAAAAAGGACAATATTTCCCAGAACTGCCAGAAGCAACAACAACCAGAATATATTTGAGCGTGACAGGCGACAAAAATAATCATCTTGGACACACAACTGACCGACAAACTTTTCATCAGCAATCAAGGAACCCTGAAGCTGATCCAAAATCCAACACCCCGCCAGAGAACGAGCACATCAATGTTCGGGAGCATTTTATTCGAGATAAATTCATAGTTAAGTATGAGTATCAGTGTTCCGAGCTCGAGTATGTTGCATCGGAGAACCAGCAAAATGACATTCTAACTAACCTACTGCCGAAAAAGAGCTTTTCACCCGTAAGCAACCTACTGAGGTTGGTAAAGAATCTCCTGGACAATTAAAACAATACTAATGTTTTGTGTGAAGTATACACGCAAAATTTCGGTTCAAACTTTTGCGCTGCAATGAAACACACTGAAGCTTTTTTTATTAACACATAAACATCTCTGTCACTCGCCTTTATTTGTTGATAAAGAAAACGTTTTTGTAAACGCCAGATAAATCGAAGTGTTCTTCAAAGTTTTAACAGAAAACCCATTTATTTATTAAGCAAATCCCTGCAGATGACTTGTAGGGGCATGGTTGGACACACTGGCACGGCAGTACCAATTGCCCGGACTACACAACCATCGTCAGTACGCAGAACTAACAACACATCTTCTTCATCAGCCGACCGAACAGGTCGAGCCTTGGACGCGTTCATTATTTCTATTCTATCTTTTAGTTTATATAGTAAATAAATTGTTTCCTTGGTTACGCATTAAAATAGTGTTTCATTATCCGACAACTAGTAGCACATATGCTATAGACTCTGTGGAATTTATCATGATCCGCAATCATAGAATGTTTCTTTGCCTACTTTTAGGCATTTAGTATTCACTTGGCGTTAAAAATCTCCAAAGTATTATCATCAAATGCTTAAAATATAATCGATTGTAATTTCCTAGACTTATATTTTTTAAAATATCTTAGATAATCAGTTATATAAGGGTATTAACAAAACTTACTAAAAAATAACCGATTCTGAAAAAGAGTTCAAATTATTGAATTGCAAATTAAAATTTTTTTTAAATGTATACATCAATAAGTTTTCAATATTTCTCGCCTCGTCCCGGGAAAACTACCATTTATCATATAAAGAGGTAGAAAAAGTGGGCTGCTGGTCAGTTTCGTTGCTACTGCAAGCAGCCATAATCTGATAAATTGTCTCACTTGTAGGGGTTATTGAGCTACGACGACCCAATTATAGAGGTAAACATCGAAAACATCTATGAAATCTAATCTCAGTTAACAAGATTTGAAAATTCCCAGTAAAAGTTATTTCAATGCAAAAGTGTCGGGACCTCATTGTAATTATCAATAACAGAGGCCCACTTGTATAGGGCCAACAATATAATATGAAAAGCATTACAAATATGATGTTTGACGAATCCTCCGGAAGGTTATTTGTTTTTAGTGTTAATAATAAGCGGGTACATGATTTTCGATCAAAAGAAATAATATTCAATGTATTTTGGCGTTCGAATTTCCAAAAAGTCAAAACTAAAAAATATCTGCGATCACCGTTATTACAGACCTGTAGCCGAGTAACATGATCAAATTCACACACTTTTTGGTATTTCTTTTTTCTAAAAATTCACCTTTAAATTTTAATAGCAGAAGTGGGACAAATACATTCCATTGCATGATACCATTCATATGCCCAAATTCAAAATAACGTTAACTTTAATTTACCATTTAATTCAGTTTTTTTCAAGGATAGATACAGTGCATTTATTGTAATTTACAGCCCCATTGATTTTATTATGTTAAGTTCTCATCATATCATCAACACTTAACATTTAGCAAAAATTTAGATCAACCTAGGCCATCTTCAACGCACGAAGGCTAACATACAAATCACATAAACATGATAATTTCTCGTGGGAGTTTACAAATTTTACCAATCTAAATCATTCCACAGCTGTCATATTGTTTATGAAATGACCACATTCAATTTTCAACCCAAAAATGGACTTTAGTGGGACAACCTTGATATATTTTCATACTTAAGAGATTGCTGAAAACGTTTCACGTGAATTGAAACAACCTTCCAAACATCATCGCACGCCTCCAGATTTCCTGCCGATTTACATTAATAGAATCATCTAAAAATGCAAATCAAGCATAATAACACCCATTAATGATATCATCTTCATAAATCAAATTTTCTGTTAAGCTGTAACGTCTCATGTAAAGCTATAGTCATAAATAAAGTCTCATTTTCTCGAACATTAAGCTTTAAGTGTTTTTATTAATGCAGTCACTCACAAACTTCAATCTGCTACAGATTTATTCACATGAAAGTCTGTATAGTATCTTAATAGAGCAACTAAAAGTGCAATAACAGTCAAAGCCGCCAGTTAAATAATATGGGCCTCTTTTTATTATATACCTGGCAAACCACTAAATTCACATTTGACTCAATCAACATCTATGAATATAGGCATTCCATGAATATTCACGCCTAACTTAAGTCAAATGAGACTTTTCTTCACGAAATAAATGCATAATCGCCAGCTGAACATTAATTTCCTGCAAGCTTAAGCTTTGTACTTCATGGCCTTCATTGTCACCGCCATCATCATCATCGTAGTTGTCATACGATACGAGTATCTACATCTATTCGAATAAAAAAGATAAAACTACGACATCAATTTTCCAAACACCTAATGCCGTTTGGCCGTTGTTTTATTATAATTTTAGAGCATTTCAAAAGCATTTTACATATTCAATGTCTTTTTTCCCACTTCTTTTGCATTTCATTAATGCTTCGGCCCGGCTAACTAACTGTTATTGACATCGTCAACGTACGATGTTTAGTGAGTGTGCTTTTACTGGGTTAAGTAAATTCAAGGGCGAAATGTGTATGGGTATATCGCATTGTCTAACCAAGCAATGTAAATTCGATGGATTGGTTCATTGGAAAAGTTTGTTAAAATTCAAAGACACAAGACGAGGAAGAAGAATCGATTTGAATTGTTTGATTTTTTGAAAAGATCTTTTTGTATGTTGAGTAGCGTCGATGAAAGAAGTTAATTTACATAGAGCTAGTTTTAGAATTCAATTGAATGGAATGGAATAAATGATTATTTCAGGCGGAACAATGCAAGATGAAGTAATTGTTGAATGAAGAGAGATACAAATGTTTATTTGCAGTTGCTATTAGATTGTTTTCGAAAGATGTTTGAATAGCATAGTTTGTACTGCATTGTTTTACATATTTTAGTAATACATATTCTTTTCAATGTTTCTTTCTCACTTAATCAATGAACAATCTAAACCAGCTATATTCAACCTGCGGCCCGCGAAACTCCCAAGTGTGGCCCGAAACGTTAGTAATTTCCAGTTGAATTGTGCCGCTCATAAATATACTTGTATATAAAAGTATAGGCATAGATCTGAATGAGAGCTTACACACAGATACACAGTGTCTGTGGCTCGAAGTCTGGGGACACTGGATTTCGTGTCTCATTAGCAGCGCTATCCCCGGAATCATCTCTTACGCAGTAAAAATGAAAGAAAAGAATAGTAGGTTGAAATCAACAGTAATATATTTTCATAATAATAATAATAATAATGGCTTTATTCAATATAAGAGAGTATTTAGCATTCACAATAATCACATATCTTGGGATTGAACAGAATGTCCTTACAACTGTGTTACTTAATCTATAAGGGAGCCTTAGTAGAAGTAGATTCTTTAGTGTATATTTATTTATTTATTTATTTATAATCCCTTGCGCTACAGATATAATTCCAATTACAGCGTCAAGAAAGCACTGGTTAAGGGGAAAGGCTTACAAAAACCTTATGTAGTAGATAAAAGCTAAGTTACTGACTAGCTTAAACTAACCTATGCCTAGTAAACATTTAAGGTAGAGTCATTGTTTAAAAACCTAAACGTTTGCTGCAATTAGCTATAAATCGTGAGAATCTAATTTCCCCAGTTTGTGAAATCGGTTTAATGCTGGCAAGCCTGTGGAGAAGTCGGGTTGAGAAGTGAAATGGTTTGTCAAGTATGACTTTCAGGCATATATTTTGAGCTGTTTGTAGTTTCTTTTTATGGCGCGAAGCGCATCTACTCCAGATAAAGGCAGCACAGAAAATTATCGGTTGAATTATGGATTTCAATAAATTTGCTGTCAACAGTTTGGAGTTCCTACATATGAAAGGGTAGTTGGCTCTAGTACTCTTGGAAACTTTGCTCACAACTGCATCGGAATGCACTTTAAAAGTTAGTTTCGCGTCGAGATGCAGGCCCAAGTACTGTATACTGCATGAGTCCATATGACATTTTCACCTAAGATGTTTATCTGGGGGTTCGGTAGATTTCTTCTTGCTCTCTTTTTGCTGAAAAAGATAGCTTGCGTTTTAGCAGGGTTAATTTTAATTTTCCATCTGTCACAAAATTTGCTCATAAGAGCGAGCTGCTGCTGCAGTATAATAGCGTCTGGGTTACTCGAATTGCAAAATATGGCTGTGTCATCAGCGTACATGGCTATTTCGCAGTTAATGTAGCGCTGTATATCAGCAGTGCAAATATTAAAGAGTGTTGGACTTAAAACTGACCCTTGCGGAACACGAGCAGGAACGCGGTATTTAGTAGACAGGATGCGTGCATTCTTTGTAAAAATTCTGGTTTCAAGGAATGAATCAATTACTTTGATGATGAATACTGGGAAGGAATAGTTATAATATCAGCCCTTTGTACCATACTGTGTCAAACGCTTTTTGTATGTCTAGTAGAACTAGACCAGTCGAGTGCTTGGACACAAATCCCCTATTGATGTGATTAACGACTCTCTGAAGCTAATGGTTTGTGGAGAAACCCGGTTTGAAATTGTTTTTCCATTTGTGATTTTTATCAATCTGCTAAAAACTATTTTCTCGAATAGCTTGCTTAGCGACGACTGTAGGCTGATAGGCCAAACATTTTCCGGGTAATTTGGACGCTTTCCCGGTTTCAGGATGGGAATGATGTGAAGCTTCGACTTCTGTTTCGCTCATTTTTCAGCTTCATGAAAAGACCCCCAAAGACAACTAGGTCTTTTAAAAATACCGATTGGGGCAATTTTCAACGGGACATAGACGATGCGGTAAGAAATCTTGATGTTTGTGTGACGGAAAACTTAGCAAACCGTCAGGTTGATAATCTTATAGAGTCCACCAATGACATTATGAATGAAACCGTTGTCCGGAATACACGCTTGATCACTCTTAATAAGTATCAGAATCATGCACTGCCGCCAGAAATTGTTAAGCACATGAAAGTGAGACACATTTGGCGCTGCAAATTAAAGCGAATTTTCCACAGACATGGGAGGGATCACCCGTTGTACAAGTCGCTACTCTCGAATACCAACTGTCTCAGCAAAATAATTGCTGAAATGGTTGGTAAATTTCGCAGTGAGCGGCTTGTGCAGCGACTGGGCGACATTCGACCAGGCCCCGACATGTTTAAGAAAATAAATTTGCTTTCTGGTAAATATAACAGCCACGAGATGATGGTGACGATGTTGTTGTGAGCAGCCCTAGTCATCAGGCTGAGTTGTTTGCATCAACATTCCAATCTCAGTTAAATGCTGTTCCGCCTGACAGTTCTGCTCCTAACCGCCAAATGGTACGAGAAGAAGTCAGTTGCTTCCTAGATACACACCACGAGCCACTGGCCACATTTTCATCCGAAAATCCTTCGGACGACCCGCAAGGTGCAAATGACCAGTTCCACTTTGTTAATAGTGGATACTTGGTGCAACTGCTGCGCGGAGTAAAAAGCAAGAAGTCTTCTGGGCATGATGGAATGTCTAATTTCATTATTAAACATCTACCACTCTCTATGCTCAGAATTCTCTCCATTGTATTTAACAATGCCCTGAACAATGGTTACTTTCCCGACTCATGGAAAGTAGCCAAGATTATTCCCATCCATAAGAAGGGCAAAAGTAAAGCGGCCAGCAATTTCCGCCCAATTTCTCTCCTCCCTAATCTGGGGAAAATTTTTAAGAGAATTTGGCTGGAAAAGATAAAAGAACATTGTGAGCGCATGCAGGTGATTCCTGATCACCAATTTGGCTTTAGGCGCAGGACCGGGACGCAGCACGCCATCTCATACCTGCACGATCAAATCGTGTCTCACTTGAATGAGCAAAACATTCCAACAGTAGTGTGTGCTTTAGATATCGAGAAGGCTTTCGATTCCGTATGGCACGAAGGTCTTCTGTTTAAGTTGATCAGGTTTGGAATCCCGGAAGAGGTGATAAGACTCGCAGCGAGCTTTCTTACCAACAGGCAATACTATGTCAGCGTTAATGGAGCAAATTCTCCCAAAGGACCTGTGACATCAGGAGTGCCACAAGGTTCTGTTACTGCCCCAATTCTTTACACTATATTCACCGCTGACCTTCCCATTCCAGTGGGCCAACCTCAAGTCCAAATTCTTCAATATGCCGATGACACGCTCTTATTCGCGTCGAGCCAAGATCCGCTCAAAGCAGCGAGGAGCCTGGAATACTACTTGGCAGAATTAAGTCTTTATTTTGACGAATGGGGCATCAAACCAAATAGCAGTAAGACACAGCTTAGGGTATTTCGCAATCCTTCTAAGTATCGGGGATCGCAAACTATTCGCAACAAGACCAAAAAACTCGCTGTCTCGTTCGGAACTTCTAAGATTACTCCTAGCTCATCTTTAAAGTACCTCGGTGTTGATTTTCACGAATTTCTAAAATTTAATCCTTACGTGCGGCGTAAAATCAAAGCTGCCAAGTTCGCATTTCAACGCATCAGACATCTTTTCGCCAAAAAGATGGTTATGACCACCAAAGCTAAATCCATTTGCTATCAGACCCTGATCCGGCCTATCCTGACTTATGCTTCCCCATCCTGGATTACCTGTTCAAAGACTCTCATGGCAGAAGCGGAGATATTCGAAAGAAGAATCCTCCACTTCTGCACTGGTAGGTTCTACAATCCGGTAACTAAGAAGTGGCCGAAGAACCTTCTCCTCTATCAGGAGTCGGGTCTGAAGCCAATTAGGGACCGGGTTGTAGAATTAACGACAAGATTCTACGGACAAACTGACGGACATGAAAACGGACTAATTCGGTCAATAGGGTATACAGGTGGCTCCAATGAGCCATTTATGCGCCCCGCGAAATCAATTTATGAACGCCAGCTCATGGATGCGCTATTTAGCTATGTAGGCCTTCCGTCGAACAGAAGAGGCTAAGTGTAAGACCTAGGTTAAGTTTTAGGTCTAATTAGGTTAGGTTAGTTATAATTAGGTATAGGTTAGAGCTTAATTGAAGTGTAAGGTAGATTTTAAGTCAAGTATTGCCCAGGTAACCCCAGTACTGTACAAGCTGGGTAGTATTATTAGTGTGTAAGATAAAAAGTGTTTAAGAAAAAAAATATTTATATAAAAAAAAACCATAAGAGCCAGCAGGCCAAAATAGTATAGCCGCTAGACTTTAAATTATTATTGCTAATTATACTTTAAGTTAGGTTAAGAATGTACAACTAAAATAAAATAAAAATCTTCTTCAATCAATCAATCAGATGGGAATGATCAGTTCATTTTTCCAGGGAAGTGGGAAATAACCCAGCTTCAGACAGAAATTGAAAATGAAGCACATCGAGATAACTGCAGTGAAGTATATTAGTTTTCAGGAGTATATTAGATACTTTATCTTCACCGGGGGATGAATTAAGTTCCAAGGTTTTGAGATTTCTCTTAATCTCAGCAGGGGAAGAAAAGTCCCTTGGTTTGAAGTAAGAAGGAAGTTTGGGCAACATATTGACACTGTTTTTTAACAGTAGTTTCGACGTTTTAGCTAAGAGCTCTGTCTTTTCGTTTTCCGCAAAAACTAAAGAGCCATGGGCAGAGTGAAGAGGAGGAATGTGCCGAGAATTGTGTTTGAAGGATTTACGAAGTTTCCATATTTTCTTGTGGCCTTTCTATTGTGAGCTCAAAATTGAATTCCAGCGTTCGTTTTTTAAGTTTGACAACTCTACGCGTATTTGACTATTTAATACACCGACATATTTCCTAGCACTTGGAGCACGAGTGCGGTTCTATTGAAGGCGCGTTTATTTGAGGGTTGCTGAGTGAATTGAGGTGTTTGGGAGTACACTTTGGGGTGAAAGCGTCTCGTGTCTCTTGGATTTTATGAAAAAGATCTGATATTAGAGTTTTTGTTTGTTCTTTACGTGTGATTTTAGCCAAGTCCAAATCTGATAGGTTAATTTTACTATGTAGTGATCGGCGAAAATCACTTCAAGATGTTTTGGAGTATTAAAACAAATATAAAAGGCAGACAAATATAAAATTTTCTAAACCAAATATAAAATGCTTCATTAAAGCTTCGGATATATTGTTTGTCAAGTTCAACAATAAAGCTCAGAAAGTATCGCAAATAAAACAAATGCAGCTCTCAGATTACTCCTGCACTCGACAAATAGAAGATATTGCTGAAGATATGAATATTCGATCAACAAAATTATAACGCAGATGATCCAAAAAGTATTTGCATTTAAAGACACGCTGAGCATTTATTGCGAAGACATAAAAAATCAAAATCTCGATCATTTTCCCACATTTTCAATAGCTAATGAATATATATATATATCTACAGATTCAATATATCTACAGCGAATTGCCATGTAATTTAAAATTACCTAAATATTTGAAGAGTAGAGAAGGCTCAAGAAATGTTTTTTGATTATTGAAAACCCCTCGCACTTAAAATCAGTAGCTATTAGTCAGTTAGCTAGCTGAGCTGGGGCTCAATTTTTCACAATTGTTTGATGAATTCATTGAAATAAAAAGGTATTCGAATGTCGAGGTTGTTTTTAACGAAAAAAGGGAGGCTAAGGATTATGCAGAATTTTGGCAACTGGCACCAGGAAATTATGACAGGGAAAAGCTGCGCCCTTTTGCTTTTGACGTTGTTTGTATTGACTTATCTGTGCGAATCGTTATATTCGAAAATGAAGTACGCGAAAAATGTTTATAATAATTGGCGTACCGATTCCCTCTTAGACGATATCTTAAGAATTGCATGTAGCAATTTTCAGCCTGATGTAACTAAAATTGTGAAACTTTGGCACAATGTCAGAGGTCGCACTAAATTTCTAATAAATGTAATTTTCACCATTATGTCTCTTATTTATTTGTCTTCTTTATTTGCCTCGTTTTTGCAGCTATCTTTAGATTGTGGCCCACGAAGCTTAGTACACTTGTCTTAGTGGCCCTCAAATAAAAAAGGTTGAGTATGGCTGATCTATACTCACACACTTGCTCATATCGTCAGCTTGCTAATGCTAACCGAACCTCCTCCTATCCAAGACTCTGTGTAATAAAAGCCCTTTCGATTCACGGATCAATTAATCAATGAGATACTTAATATGGCAGCAAATTAAACATCCGAAATTATTAGTATCCGAGAGGTTGAGCAATTTCGCTCAAGTTTATTTTTTATTGAGTCCGATCGGATGGAGTTGGGAAGTACGTGATCTACTTAAACGAAATTAGAATTTCCCAATTCAAATTGCTCTGACCCGATCTACTAAATTGATTGAATTAACGTTGAAGAGTTTAGTTGAGAATTGCCGTACTACAGATGCACATGTAACTGTTCTGGTAAACTTCGAAAAATTAGTTCCAGTCTTGCGTTAAACTGGTGATTTATTGATTCAAATTGAATGGTTGAATTGGCTGGCTTAAGAAGGGGATAGATAAACTATTTTAATTTTAGGTTGCATATGAGAAAATATTTGTGTTAAGTTCATGTTGCGGTGTTTTGTTACTTTGCGGTTGAAAATTTTATTTAGCACATGTAAAACTGTTTCTAGTAATTTCTAAAAAACAGTATAGTGTTCCGTTAGGATAGATTTGGAACTGAAAATTTGTTCCAAATGTTCTACAATCGCATGCATAATAGGATTGGCTTAGAAAAAAGGTGAACTTAGTGAATTTTAGCTTTAAATTGAATAATAATTGCAGTTGCAAATAATTGACGAAAATAATTCTTTTTGCACAAAGCATAAAATAATTGCAACAAAGACTGTACTTAAAGAGTGAAACATGCGCTAAAAACTCGGTAACATAGCCATGATGGGCTTTTTATGCAATTAAGATATTTTACACTGTCTAAAAGCGGCTTAACGACTAATACAATTTTCAAAACACACTTTTTGGTGCGTGTCACAATAATATCCCAAACAAGAAGTATAAGTAAAAGTCTTCACACATTCAACACTCGTATGAACTCAACATACTAAACTTTACAAAATTACCATGCCAAAAGAACACTTTACACTTCAACTGAAAAGATGATGCATGCAAATTAAACAAATCTTCAGGTCGGATTTGTTGTAAATTTACCGACAGCAGCATTACCTAGATAAACCAACATTACACGGAAAATATGCAAAAAGATATTATGAGATGTAGGTCGTAGCTCGAGTGGCTGAAGACACAGTTGCAAAACAAAATGTTAGACGGATAGGTAAACGTGCATGCATGTAGATTCATAAAATAGTAACGGCATGATGCACATTCGCAGCATTGCATCACAAATCTTTTGTATTTTGATGTCACTTAAGAAATTGCTTGTAAATTGGCAAACATGAGATTGATAATTTGCACGCGATATCGCAATGAATTAAGTTTCTTAAGCAAAGAATAGAAAGGGGAATGACATGCATTTTGTGTTTGCTGAAAATATAGTGATTTTGAAAATATGGTGCAAAAATTACAATTCGAAAGGAAAATTAATTATAAATCCGAACCGCTGGAAACACTAATATTCGAAGATAAGTAGAGGATTTGTGCAGATTTTGAGTGTGTATTCTACCACTAGCTACTTAAGGACACCCTAAGTAATAATATACCCTAAGTCAATTTAATTTCGATGACTTCATCGAAAGTTACAGCGATAGAAAGGTGTTTGGGACTGCCATCCAAAAAAATGCCCAGACCTTAGAAAATTTTAATATTGGTAGTGTTTACAGCGGTTGGACCAAATGTGACCTGACCTATAGCTCGGACTAAGTGAATTTAGTCCTAAGGTGTTTACTTCGACCTGACCTAAAATTTGGTCAGGTCGAATTTAGTCCAAGTTTGTACGTGACAGCTGTCATTTAGTTCAATTTTAAGTCATACACTGTAATTATCTTTTCATATGTCTCTTAAACGTGATTATTTAAACGATTTTGAGTCAAACGAGAGGGTTGCGATCTTAAATTCGACGTACATATATTATTAATAGTCCCGCAAAAATCAAGGCTTAGGTCAGTTGTGTTTATAGCAATATAGACCACGACTTATTTTAGGTCCGGTCGCTTGAGATCGTGTACTGACCTATCGCTTGGGTTGGGTACTGAGTGTTTACAGCAGGTGGACTAAATAATTTAGAATAAATTTGGTGTATAGTCTGCGGACTAAATTTCTACTGTAAACGCTATCATTGTTTACTTATTTTCATTGCAAATGTTTATGTAAGCATTTATTGGTATGAAAATAACAAATACGCCTCGTGCTGTCAACCCTTTGCCAGCACCGAAGCCAAAAATATGTCACATTTACCCCAGGTTGAAGTCAACCTACTCTGCGAGTTTTGTATTGATTCGATGACTGCACTGGAAGTTATAGGGGCATAAATAAATTTAGGATTGCCACCCGTAAAAGTTTTCAAATTTCTTAGATCGTAATATTTGTTGTTTATTTTCACTACAAGATGACTATGGTTTGAAAATTTTATGATAAAATCACTTACTAAAGATATGCAAAAAAAAAAATACAAAAGCAACCATAGCTGGCAACCCTATGATTTTTTTCCAACTTGATTTCTGCTGAGAATTTCCCACAACAAGCTCATTTTGCCATATGAATGACGTTATGATTCCATGACTGCACTTGAAGCTATAGGGAAACGAAATTTATTTTCCTGAGCGAATTTTCAAAATTCAAAACAATAAAATGACCATAGCTGGCAGCTCCAACCGAATTTTTCAACCAAAATTCTACCAATCGTGGTTCAGAGTAGAATTCAGCTACTGTGTGAATCGGGTGACTAAATGAGAATTTATAGGGCCAAAAGCAGTTATTTTTTTAAATAATTTTTCAAGATGGCACCACTGGCACAGAATTGCCGAAATTTCGAAATAGCTTCTATCAGACCTGGTTCTATTTTATTTATTTTATTTACCAAACAAGACCAATACATTCTGAAATTTTCAACTGTATCTGATTATTGGGTCGTGAGTTCCCGTGAACAGAAGTTTTTGATGCTAAAAATATAGGTAAATTGGGGAAGGGTTACCAGTCGTGCCCGTTGTAAAATTTCAAATGTTTTATTTTAATTATGTAGACAAAGCATAAGATATACATATGAGTTGCTTTTTTTCTAAAAAGCGACAATTTTTCAGGAGAGTCGATGATTTGAAGGTTTTCACTTTCAGCGCCTGCCCTAGCTACAGGGTTGCCAGCACGTTCATTAGAAAACTATGCAAGTATGCAACTTAACAACATTAATATGCCCTGTAAGTTTCATAATGATTTTGAATTGAATTGAAAAATATTTTATTTTAAATTAGCCGTACATTTTTTAGCCTAACTTAAAGTTTAATTAACAATAAAACTTACAATCTAGCGGCTATACTATTTTAGCCTGCTGGTTCTGGTTGGTTGTTTTTTTTTTCTTTTTTTTTCAGCACAATTTTTATTTCCTTACACTCTAATGCTATTACCCAGCCTGTACAGCAGCTGGGATTGCCCTAGCAATGTTTTTCTTAAAAACTACCTTACGCTAAAAGCACGATCTAACTTATACCTAATTATAACTAACTTAGCCTAATTAGACCTAAATCTTAACCTAGGTGTTAAGTCTAACCCCTTCTGTTCGTCGGGTGGCCTGTGTACGTGAACAGCGCATCCGTGTGCCGCCGTTGCACTGCTATCTTCGCGGGGCGCATAAATGGCTCATTAGAGTCACCTGTACGCCTTAGTGACCGAATCAGTTCGTTCTCATGTCCGTCTGTTTGTCTGTAAAATCGTGTCGTCAATTCTACAACACGGTCCCTAAGTGGCTTCAATCCTGACTCCTGATATAGGAGAAGGTTCTTCGGCCACTTTTTAGTTACCGGGTTGTAGAACCTGACAGTGCAGAAGCGGAGGATTCTTCTTTCGAACATCTCCGCCTTGGCCATGACAGTCTTTGAACAGGTAATCCAGGATGGGGATGCGTAAGTCAAGATGGGTCGAATGAGGGTCTGATAGCAAATGGATTTAGCTTTGGTGGTCATGCCCATCTTTTTGGCGAAAAGAGGTCGGATGCGTTGAAATGCGGATTTGGCAGCTTTGATTTTCTCTGCGTCACAAACTGCTGACGTTCCTTTCGGGCCTGGTCGCGGCGAATATTCTTCGCTTCGATCCTAGCCACCATTTGCTTATATGCCGGGCATCCACGATAGTTGGCTGGGTGACCATCAAGACCACAGTTGACGCATGCAGGCTGTACGTCGGCTACTTTTGGGCATTCACCACGTGTGTGACTCTCCAGGCACTTCACGCAGCGATGAACGATGGTGCAATTGCTTGCTACATGTCCGAAGTTTTGGCAGTTGTAACACTGCAACCTCTCCTTATTTCTTACTTTTTCCCAAACCACTTTTTGCCAGAGAATGGACTGTATTTTAAATACAGCAGCTAGCTCTTGGGAAGGCTCAAACTGCGCTAGAAAAAGCCCGGACTGGGGTCTAAAGTTTTCGGCCCCAACGGATTTCCTCAGTTCCCGGTCCTTGCGGGTGAGAAAATGCGTTATGGACTTTAATTTTAGGTCAGTGTGTTGCGCCACTAGCTCGTTGTGGATGTCCGCTGGTTCAATGCCCCTATGTAGGCCACGGATGACGAGGGACTTGATTCTTTCTGAGGCTGCAGTATAAGTAGTCGCAAACTGACCACTGCTCTTAATGTGTTCGAAGACTTTTTTATGGTCTTCTAAAGAGGAACATAGGACGAGCGATTTGTCACTCGAAATATTCTTTATAAGCGGTACAATACCAAGTACCTTCATCTCACAGATGAATTTGGAAACATTCATCTTATATGCCGTGAAGGGAGGGACTTTTACGGTCTTTTGAGTCGGGATTGTCTTAAGTGTAGTCTGCGTATTCCTTTCTTGTGTTATATTGGAAAGAGTTACCTGCTCCTTTGTCCGTTTCTTTTTCGGGTTTATTACCAGGTTAAATTCCTGGTCATGACCGATTTGCGATTTGTCTGGGCCCAAATTGCTCACAGTAGAGGAGAGAGATGGCTCACTGACACCTGTCATCATGGTGGGAAATGTTGTCTTCATCTTTGGTTGCTGGGTAGAACCGCTCATTGGTGGTAGCAAGGGCTGCTTGGCTACTTTTTTTCGGGCCAGGACATAACGTTGGCATCAAGGCTGGTTGTGTTGCCTTATACATCACCGGTTGGGCCTCCATAAGTAAAGCCATCTGTCGTTTCAGGTCCAGAAGCTCTTTTCTAAGCGTTTGGTTCTCCTTCTCAAGAGCGATAATTTTGTCCGAACTTTGACCGGATGAAAAATTAACTGGCTCGTCAACATCTGAAACTTCGACGGAGTCCGCAGACTTGGTCTTCTTGCGTTTTCTCCCCATTGGGGATTATTTTCTTGCAGAACTTTCACTTTTTGCTATAAACCTTGCTGGCACTATTCCTAGTTCACTATCGATATCTAGTTCACTTCACTTGATCACTAACGATAATTTCCGCCAATAAAAGTCGCAGTCAAACTGCGTTTGTGACTCTATATAACTAGGTGACCTTCAACGGAACTTTCGGAATCGCTGCGAAAACAAAACTATTTTCGTCACGATCACGATGAGAACTCGTTTCATAATGATTTGATTATTGAATAAAAAGTTATCGAAATTCAAAAAATTTCAAATTTTCCCGATCTCACTTTAGGCACCTAGCGCACACACAGGATTAAAAATGTCTAAAATCTTATCAAATCTTGTTCAAGAATACGTTCGAAATTCATTTCGCGAACTTATTTTTTTTTAAAACTATTTTTTGGTAGGTATATAAAATATCACTAAAATGGCCGCCGGCACCAAAGGGTTAAAGATAATGTTCTTCGAACATTGGTAAAAAAAGAAAAAAAATCAAAGCACTGACAGAAGTCTTTCAAACCGAATCTAACGCTATATGCGAAAACCGAAATTACTTTCTTCCCAACTCAATACGTTCAAAGACGAAGGGGTCCTTTTTGAAATGGGTGCATAATTCTGCTTACGTTATTTATATGGGAAATATAAAAGGAAAAGAGCGGCTGAAATCGTCACAGACTACAGCATTTGGAAAAATCGTGATAAAGAGCCACATGCTCAATTGTGGATGAAAGCATTCGAGGTGAAAGGTGCTATAAGATCACTCAAAATTAATTTTAAAAAACAAGAAGCTTTGTTTTTAGTATATAATTTGCATAGAAAACACATCATGGTATATAAGAGACTTCAATTCAATCATATATCACAATGAAACTATCACCAAGATAATTTATCAACGACGAAGACTACGAAAACAATAAACAAATCACAGAAATAACTTCTGCCGATGATAATGATCTCTCATTGCATGCAACTTTACAATAAGTTTTTTGACAGCTAATTCAATGCCGACAAAATGGCATACATTCTTGTCTTCTAGCATTATTTTTCATTTCGAAAGTAGAATCTTCAAATATTAGACTTTGAAAAAAATCTGATAAATCTTTTTGATAATAACGGTTTATTCGAGAGAATGAACAGCTTCTAATAGACTTACAATCAATCGCCACTTGAAGAATGATACTGAAAGCGTTAAGTAGACTTAACGAACTGAATCAATTTAATTTAATAATATCGGATATTTTTCAGTAGCTAAATATATAAGAATTTCTTGGCAAAGTTTATGATGTTAATAGAGCCAATCACAAAATAATGATGAGAGTCATCAACTGGGATTTTTTTTAAGTTCCATTCTAAATTTTTTGATAATGTGCAGTTAGCGAAAAATAAAATCGGCAACACTGCTTCCACAAGCATCACACCATATTCGTAGATTATTTTTACCGCCTTTTTTCCTTCAACTTCTTCGCTCGCATTCATTATCCCAATAAAACTTCTAGAAGCTTGAGGGCTATATTAAATTATCTCTCATAGACTCTCATACGTTCTTCATATTCTATCCACTATACCGTTCGATTCACTTATTTATGATACTTGCCCAGAAGGTTCAGTCAGTTTTGACTTACTTTCATTTATCACAAATCTAGGGTAACGGTAAAACGCAACGTTTATCTATTTATCTATAATTGCATCAAGGCACGAGAACACCACCAACCAGTTGTTCATGATTATAAACCGTACAAGCAAAAGATGCGTATGGCGAGAAAAAAAAGTAGTGCTACAAGATATCGATGGTAGTGATTTGGATGGTTCTTGATGAGAATACGCACGAAGAAGCTTTCATCAAATAACGAAAAACATTGATCAGAGAAGAATGGTACCTACGATGATTCAAGGGCTAAACTGGCAATGGTGAATGATGATTATTAGATTGCGTGTGGAAATATGTTGAAAGGAATCGATTGAATTATTAATGGGATTTGATGAGAATTCAGAAAAGCATAACTGTTTAGAATGACTTAATAGCCATAAACTATCTTCAATCAAATTTTTGGAGTTTTTTTTAGATGGAATCTCTAAAATACTTTGATACACTTCGAAATTATAAAATTAGCTAATGCTGAGCAAGTAGAAGTAAAAATTTTCGCACATGGTTGAACTAGGTCATATAAGCAATTACCGATTTTTCGAGAAGTTACCGGCAAAGACTTTAAATCAGGAAAATATTTTACTTTCTTGGTTCAAACGCTTCATAGAAATAAATGAGCAAATCAGATTTTTCAACAGAACACTTTTTATAGTTTCATTTGCACACCAAACCCAAGTTGCAATTAACGCGCAAATTTATAATTTATCTTTTCTCCGAAATTCATAAATTCGTTCCAGAAGATCAATCTTTTCCGGACTTATGCATTTCGTTTCTTTTTCACAAGACGTTAAGTCCACGCAAGAATAACAACCATTCAGCGTGTGCAGCCAATTTACCGACTCTATTCCCCCACGGAATCCTTCTCAAGGAAATCTGGTTTTTTTTTTTTGTTGACCGACGAGGTTCAAGTGGCTGTCGTCTGGACCACTTTCCTCCATTTCGAGAAAACGATAAAACACTAGCGCGGGCAATGTATGCGTGTTGAAAAGCAAGTGGTGCAGCAAGACTTCATGGTAATGTTCAGAGTCTGGTCTCATTTTTTTTTTCTCTGGCAAGTTGAGTTCTTGTGCATTGGATTTTTACCTGATGCTTGCCGAAGATCAGTGCAGACTTGAATGAGACGAGTGGCTTGGGATAGATCTGTTATAAGGTAGATTCCTGCCAGGAACACACGTAGGTAGCATCATGCGATACTCCACTGTACAGTGCTATTTACTGGCAGAACTCCATGCAAGCAGCCTCTCTTCGTTCTGCACAAAAACAAAAAGATAGCCATCTTTTCAGTTTTTAGCTAACAAACAGCAGAGCAGCTCGCGAGGCCAACACAGTCAGGGGCACTTGAATTGAAAGATCGACCTCCGATTTTGTCTTGTTGTCGAATGTGTTTGTGTAGTGGTGAACGCAGATTTATATCTAATGATGTGTGTGAAAGAAGTACAAAATGATTGTGGTGAATTAGAGAAGACAGAAACGGTATAGGGAACAGCATTCACAGCATCGCATGATGATCGTCATCAACAAGAACAGCATCGCTGCAGCCTCGCACGTTAAACTTAATTCGCAACAGTGACAAATGAAAAAACCTGAACGCATTTGCGAATATTGAGTTGAATGAAATGGTGTTGCCTTCTAATAATTTATGGAAATGAATGCAAAACTTAGTTACCCTTTAATTCATTGCTGCGAAAATCTGCATCTCGTGCGAAACGTTTATGTAAATTAGAGAAACACAGTTCCAATTACTAATTCGTGTTCAATCGTTATCAATAACATAGATATTTCACATTCATGTGAAACATCAATGCATTATTGATTGAATTTTTCTCATTATAACTGAACAAGATTTTTTAGATAAATTTACATTTGAATGGAGAACAAATCGATTGGAAAATTGGTATGGGATTAAAACTTAAGCGTTATGAGATCATTTATTCTAGATTTAATGTAGCACACTTTATTGGTTTGCGACGAGTTTAAATGCATAAGGTCTGAGACTATATGCATGGCAGTCAGTACTATGTGCATGAGAGTCGAGGCTATATGCATGGCAGTCGTTACTATGTGCATTGGAGCCGAGACTATGCGCAAAACAGGATATATAATGTTTAGGAGTACTCGCTATTAAGCAAAAGCCAAATTTTTAATGGGCCGTTTTGCTATATTTTATATCTCAAGATTCTAAGTACGTACCGTAAGCCATTATTATTGCCCCGCTGTTCAACATACGAATATGTACTATGTAGTTTTTATCAAGTGTGAAATTTTGGCATTGGAAGTTATATTTTATAGCTCAGGCTACAATATGTTAAGTGCGAGAAATCAAAAATACTACACTAGGTCACATAGGCTCCCGCGCTGTGTGATTTTTTTTTCAGTGTGAGTCGGCAACTTGATAGCGCACATTTACAATGTTTTTTGCCTGCAGTTGCTAACAGACAGCCGATGGGTAAAAAGTAGTTGAAATTATCTGATTTTCTTTTTTTTAACAATGGCAGGGAATCATAGCAATGCAGCTGCATTAAATATCGACGCCCACATGTACCGCAGGTTCACACAAATGCCAAAATCATGCTGATAATTTTTTTCTCTTCAGCAGCAAGCTCCATTATAAATAAGAGGTTTTACCTTACCTCCATGAAGCTATTATGCCGCGTTTACACACATGGCAAATGTTGGCAAGCCGAGAGTGTAAATGATCCCCTTGTTTATTTTCGGCTGTTTTTTTTTACATACGAAGATATGGAGGGAAGTAATTTCACAAGTTCCTCGACGAAACGTTCGCAATATTTGTAAATCAGTCATAAGATACAGTCAATGATATTTGGCAGTTGGCGAATCCATCACAATATCACGTCTGATTGGCCATGACTGTTAAAAAGTGCAAAAGCAGCAGAAGGGGCATACTTGGAGAAGTCATAGTGTATCTGACACAGTTAGATGGCGGCCCACTATAAACAGATTGTCTAAATGACATCGATGAAATGTCAGCAAGCGAAAAAGATGACACATTTTTCAGAGAATGATACAGACAGGAAAGGTGAGTGCTGGCGTAATCGGCCAGACTCGTTACAATTTAATCAAAATAAATTATTGAGAAGATAGACGTAACTGCTAAGTATCTCAATGTTGACTTGTTCAACGCAGGGCGTGATCAAATATCAACCCATGTCAACAAAGAGAGAATGGACGTAACGAAACGAAGCAATATCGACTGGTTGCCACCCTGATTTACCAGTTCGAGCCATAAAACTCGGATAGACAGATAAACAAACGAGCAACTGAAGAAAATAATACAATTGGAAGACACACAATATGTGCTAGCAGATCAGCGATGTCTGGAACCAAAAATTAATGAAGGGAAACAAAAAGCCGGTCAAACAACTATTTACGAAACAAAACAAAAAGAAACTGCATCCTTTGCACTGGAACAAACTTTAGTTTCTGCATCACTTTCTTTTTATGATTTTCAAGACAAAGATACCACATTAATTGATGAGCCCCATCTCAAGGATATCAAAATGCCACATGACAAAAATAAAATATGGAAAAGAGCAACACGCGAAAACTGACCGAACTCTACTACTCTCTAATTCACCCGTGCATGAAATAAGTGATCCCTGACATGCATAAAAAAAGACAAATCATAGATAGCCCAAAACCAGAAAACATCAGCAATGACATACAATTAATCATACTAAGCTGCAAACAAATAAACCAGTTCAAATTATTCCACACCAGCTAGATCAATAGACAATCATGGTCTGACTCTAGAAAGAATGGAACAAATCTATCATGGAATTGAGATTACTCTATTGGGCATCACTGAATACAGAAATAGCATCAAGATTTTCACCGAGCTTAAGGTAAAATATCATATGTAGTATATTTTCGAGGAAAAATTGTTTTACAGGGGGCACATGCCAGAGATAACACAAATGAGGAAACCAACATCGTTACAGACAGTCAAGCGGCGATTAAGGCTCTTCAGAAATTTCTGGGTTCCTGGTCACAAGGGCATTGAGGGAAACGAGAGGGCGGGCACATTACCCAAGCACGGGGCTAGCCTTCCCCTGTCAGGATCGGTTGACATTCCAACTCCAATCCAAACAATCAAATATTCAATCGATTCGCATATGATGCAAGGTGCGATGTGCAAATGGCGTGCAGCTCAGACCTGCAAGGTAACGAAAATCATGTGGGGGTCACACAATCTCGTCATACATCATTACTGGCTACTGTCTTGTAGCAGCACATGCCATGAAAATGGGACTTCTAACCAGCGACACCCGTAGGAAGTGTCAAGAGCCGGGAGTCTCAGAAACAATCCAACACCTTCTGTGTTACTGCCCGACACTGGGGAAAGCCAGGCAACGGTGCTTCGGTGAGCCTTGCTGGTGGATCTCCCACATGTAACGGAGCAAAAGCTGAAGGACATACTTCAGTTCGCAAAAAAGTCCGGGGCCTTCGATGGCTGTTTGGACTGAACTTTCCTTTCCGGGTCCATTTATCTGGTATCACAACGGACCAAATGGGTCTATGTGTGACCCTGAGCCAGCCAGTAAAACCTAACCTAACCTTTACAGGGACTTGATAGTTCAACACAAGGGGAATTAAATTAATGCTGATATTGTCTGGGCCTCGAAACCATTGAATATCCTGTGAAAAATGAAGCACAAAATCAGCGAAGTGGGCAATTACAGTTACAATTTTCACGCCCATGGCTGATTGCGTCAAGTGCGACGGGCTCCACCAATTTTCAGACTGCAAAAAGTCGTGGAGAGAATAGCCAAAGTGCGTTAACTGCGGAAGCGAACATCCTGCGAGCTATGGAGGTCGGCCGCATAACGCAAAGAACTAAATCAGTGGCAAGTGAAAAATCTTACTCCACCTACAAAGCTCCTATCATTCTTCCAGCTAAATGACGGTCCAAAATCATTGAACTTAACCTTTTCTGTACGTATGGAACAGGTCTGCAGCATAAACCAAAATAAATGACTTACAATAATGAAAGACATGATGGCAAAAATGGTTCAAAGCAATTCATTGGCCAAAACTGGTCGGCTAATTACCAAATAAACGCAAATAAGCTCCGCTAATAATGTTTTAATTCTCACATGGAATGCAAAGTACTCAGTACTCGAAAAAGGCGAGATTGTGCGATTTTGACTGATTTAAAAATTGACATCATGCTCCCACAGGAAACACTTCTCAAAACAGATCATCGTCTTCGGATATCCTATTATATCCTATACAAAAATGGTGCAATGACTACCCTGTAGTTGAAACATTAGAGATGAAACATTAACGATAATCTTGATTCTATTTGCAGCCCCAGGGGAATGGAAGCCACTGGTCAAGTGTAAACGAGCTTAATCGAGTTCGTATTGGTTTCGTTGTACCAGCCTTTAATATCACAGAGAAGAGCTAGGGCCACAAGTGACCTTCGAATAAAGCGGGGGGAAATGAAAAACTATAGGATCTTTCATTAAGCACTTCTTATTTTTAAATTTAAATAAAACAAAGTGTATGTGAGGTATCATTGAAATCTTTTATTCGTTTGGAAGGCCTATCGATGTCATTAGATACGAAATATTACATCGTTCAAATGTAGGTCGTGGCTTCTCTGGGTGGCGCGCATCTGATATGTCAAATTTTCTATGACTCTGGCGCATATATAGGGCTGAATTTACCGATAGCCTGGATTGTTGACTTTGAGGGTCGCTGTGGTTTGCAGCTTATTTGCATATACCTGCGACATAAGAAAATTGCACAAGCAAAAGTCTAACGGGGTCAAATCACCCGATCTCGGGGGTCAGTTCACATCACCTCCACGTGAGATTACCATGCCCTCAAATCGCTCGTGCAGATTGTCCAATGTGGCATGAGCTGTGTGGCACGTAGCGCCGTCCTGTTGAAGCCACATGTTATTGGTGTCCATATCATCCAATTCAGGCAAAAAGAAGTTGGTAATCATCGACCTAAAGCGCTCGCCGTAGAGGTGACGGCCTGGCCAACGTCGTTCTCAAAGAAGAATGCATCGATGACGCCGCCAGCTCAAAATTCACACCACACAGTGACTTTTTCCGGATGCATTGAGCGCTCTTGGATCTCATGTGGATTGGTCCCAAATTTGACAATTTTGTTTGTTGACATACCCATTCATCCAGAAATGGGCTTCATCGCTGAATATGATTGTTTGGTGAAAATTAGGGTCATTTTCCAACTGCTCCAGAGCCCATTCAGCGAACACACGTCGTTGTCTATGGTCGTTTATCTTCACCTCCTGGGTCAGTTAAATTTTGCACGGGTGCAGGCCGAAGTCACGACGCAAAATTCGCTACGTTGTGGTCTCCGAAAGGCTGAGTTCTTGTGAGCGACGAGAAATCGACTGCCTCGGATTCTGCTGCACACTCGGGACAGCGGCGATATTTTCGGCAGATCTTGCGTTTCGTTGACGTACGGATGTTGTTTGATTGTTTACCAAACCAGTAGACTCAAATTTATCTACGAGACTACAAATAGTTCTCTCGGTAGAACGATTATGGCGACCGTAAAATGGGCGAAACGCGCGGAACGTTGCCTGAACAGAGCACCCAATTGGATAAAACAATTTTATCATTTGCAGGTGTTGTTGAACGCTATATCGGTTCTTGATGATTTGGCACAACAGACTGAATAAATTACAGCCAATTTGACATATGAAGCTTCATTAATATGGCCGCTATCAACTGTTAAAGTTCGGAGGTCCCTATTGGAAGAATCGTTAACAGTATATATAGTCAGATACTCCAACATCAAAATGCGCAGTGGAAAAGTTTAATATATAGTAACGAGCTTGGGGATAACATTTTTCGACGGCTGTCTTTATACTTCGAGATCGAAAATAAACCACCATTGCCACCAATAGACGGCACACAGGGCCTAAAACACAACAGCGCGAACCCTTTTTCCTTTCTCGGAATTTCAATTCGAGGAAAACCTATCATCTGAGGATGATCTAGGCTACAAAAAACACATCAAAGAAGGTTGAAAACAATTTACCGTTGCGAGTTTCAGGCCGTTAAAACCGTTAAAGTCTGCTGGCTTTGAGAAAACGAAGATTTTGGCGAACGAACTAAGCCTGGGATGGACAGCATTAACAATTTTTATCTGATACGTTTATCATATAATATGCTGTAAATCAAAACAGACATAATTGACACTATACTTCATCTCAAAAAATATCTAGGTGCACGGAGCGCTGGTATTATTAACGTTTTATCAAAACCTTGTAAAAACTTAACACTTTTCCAGAGCTGGGGCTAGGCAGCATCCTAACATCTTCAGCCAAAATAGCTGAACGAATTCTCCTTTTTTGTCTCAACGAAAAAGTCTTGGAGAATAATATTTGCGCGGCAGAGCAGTTTCGCTTCAAGCTACTTCACTCTGGCTAGCTAGCATGGTCCAATTAACCAAACGACCGGGTGAATGCATGAATTCGAAAAACTTCTTTCTCTTATCTAGATTATTTGACCTATTCATACGCAAAAAATTCTGGGCCAGAATTAGCAAACTTATCTCATCTGAGTGACAAATTTCAACTTGTCTTTTCCAAGGATTTACATTGTCTGTCTCAATAGTACAAATGGTGCTATTGAGTCTGGGATCGTCCCTGGTTCGAATCCAGGTACGAACAGATGTGCAACTTTTCTTTTCATCAGATCTATAATAAATGGCGTTGAGGGCTATAAATATGACAATTTTTTTTTTCTTCAAGGTATAATAAAAAGCACGTACTTGTAAGCTTTTCGTAAAATACTATGCTGTAAGGCACTAAAATTTACCAAAATGCCGAAAATAAACTTGTACAAACCGTCAAACGATCCCTTTTCTAAGAGCAGACTTAGGTGGTATGAAAAGAAAAGGTTTTCGGTATGTTGAATGTCTTTTCAAAAAAGATAAAAAGAGCTTATGATTACAATAATTATTTAACAAAGTTTCATGTTCGTGAAACTGAATTTATCACTGTTTGACGATTTGCTTTTAAAAAAATTAAATTAAAATTAAATTAAATTTAAAACAATAAACTAATAAATTCTTAAGAACGTTATAGGAACAATGAACAATTTGAAGAATTTCAGAATGATTATGTTCAAGTAAGTATGCATGTTTAAGTTGAATCAATATTAAAAGCTAGCATCAAACAATCAGATGTATCATCCAATGACTAAACTCTATAAATAACCTTATCAACCCCAAAAAATTTCACCCAATTAAATTCAACATTCAAATAACTCAAACTCATTACTGTAGCCACCATGCAAAAGTCGTCGTCACTCTTCGTGCAAAAATAAGAAACACTAAAATCATACCAGAAACCTCCATTCGTGATTCATTCTTTTCTCATCTTAAAATACGAGTCTGACTTTTTTACGCCATCGTTTCATTGCTGCCTCATCCACATCAATTGCAATAGAACTATAGAGCCATACATACAACAACCAGCAGAGAAGACGCGACTTTTCTGCAACATTATGATGCAAACTCCAACAAGATCAACAGGAATAAAAGTATATACAAATATCTAAAGATACTTCTATATGTAATCAATGTTTTGAGCCGCTGTATCAAGACGATCGCGCAATAATTTTGCGGCATGTGAACATGAGGACGAGGTAACATTGCCAAGAAGCAATGGCACAAAAGTAATGCAATTGCAGTTCCAGACAGTGTTTAGTAGTTTGGTTAGGGTCATATCAGTGGATATGTGCAACTATTGGGACTGTATATGCAATAAATGTTTTAATTCACGCCATTTAAGCTGATTACGGACTCGTTCTTTTCTTTTTTCTTGTTTTCGTCCATTTTCTGTTTTCTGTTCATATCTGACTAATAAATTGAATAATACAAGGGAAATGTTCACGCTAACGATCCGATCGTTCGATTGAGGAAGCCATTTTTCATACGAGCCAAGCTTATCCAGTCGACATGATGTGGGCTTTAAGATAAGGACTTGATGTGTATGCTTGTGAGGATGTAGATAACAGAATGAAATGTTTGTATTTACTTATTGGGTTTGATAATGATTCGATTTAGATACAAGTATCTGATAATGCGCCTAGGGATTGCATTGTCAAGATTCTGCGCCATAGTTAAATATGTCGCCAATCTAATATTATCTTTTCAATAATAATTACAATTTGTTTGCAAAGCAGTTAATCTAAAGGTGTATTATATTTGATTTATGTTCTTGCTGATGAAAACATTTTTATATAAATTCGCAAAGACCACTCGCTCAATGAAAAGAGACTACCCTTGGAAAATAAACAATATCGCTTCATAATGAAATTCCATTAGGTTGATTTAAATTTTATTCAGTCCACTTCTCATAGTTTATGAGAATAAAAGCATCAACAACAAGCTCTCTTGTTATTAGCAAGCCAAAAAAAATCCATCGACTTACCTAGTCCAATTGAATATATCCAAATTGTTCAAAAAAATCCTTATTTAAAACGTCACTAATTCACAACACAGAACTTTCTTCCAATTATCATAAACTCAGTTTAAGCAATTAAGCAAATTCTTTACATTAGGTACTTTCTTTTTTTTTCACAAAAAAATCTCTACCACACTATAACACAATATAGACATTCAACTATAGAAACTTTTATCTTTCATCTATTTTTACGACAATAAATATACATTGAAGGCACTCAACTTGTCACTGTATTTTTTTTTTTTTTTTAAAAAAAAGCCTATGTAGCTTTCATAAAATTTATTTCGAATTTTTTCCTCTTTCACTAACTTCCTCTACATCTTTCAAAAATAAAACTACCAATACGAATTCTTGGGCAGTGAAAATAAGACCACTTAAAGTATAAAATCCCGTACAAAAATAGCTTCCAATAGGGGAGAACACTATATTGGCTTGATTGAAGAATTCTTTCCTTCTTTTAGCACATATGTATCATCAAGGGAGTAATAAGGCGATACGGTTGGTTGTACTGCTGCTGTGGTAGACCGTTAGGTATTAAGACACTTTTGATAGTAACTTTAGATAAAACACTGAAGAAAACTAAAACACGTTTTCAAAACAATGATCTCGTTGAACGAGAAGGCAAGAAACAATCAGTTTTATCTTTCAGATAAACATCAAATTTTTATTGTAGAAAAGATATTTCTGAATTAAATTCAATCTTTTACTAACACCGAAAGAAAACTCTTGAAGATATATTATCCGTGTGATCGGTCGTCGACACGCAAGACGTCTTCGGTTTATCCACAAAGATTTGTTAGATTTGATGTATCTGTAACTAAAGTGATACACTGTACTGAACACAATCGGCCGACACAACTCGCGTGCAACTAAATTCAAATTTGAATTCAGCTTGTGATGGAGTGTTCGGTTCGTGTATCTGTATCTATTCCCCTGACTTCCATTTGGTATGGAATATGGGAATTGTATATGAAGAAATCGTATGTGTTTGTGAGTTTATTGGAAACCGGGTTTAGATACTTTTACGAAGGTGGTGCACAGACTGTAGGATAGTATGTATGAGAAGTGAATGTGACGCTATGTTGCATTCCCCTCTTTGCTGCTTCAGAAAAATACCGGGTTTTCGGTACAATGCTCTCTCTCGATTTATGACCCGGTTGTTTGTTATGCACCGACTAGAATGAAGATACAGTGGGAAATAATTGGAAAATGTTGGAAGAAGCAGCTGGGCATTTGGCTTGGGGGAATTCACTGTAAATATTTTTGAAGTAAATACAGTCGACGCGATATAAAAGAGATACAATATGCGATGTATGGAAACTAAACTCTATAGGCTCACCTAATGAACGATTTCTACCGTACTTTCTAAAACAATCGAATTTAATTTTTTTTAATGAAATAATGTATATCTATCAGAGCAAATTTTTCACAGTTATCGGTCCTAGATGTCTAAAAAAAACATTCAATGGGGTGTCGGAGAAGAAATGTCAACAAACCACATACTGTGATTCTCGACTATTGTCCTGAAACACCACTTATGACTTTAGGACCCTTACACGGGCAGATCAAGTGGATTTGTGTCATGAGAAAACATAATACTTGTCTCTATCCGAAATCTAATTCGAAAAGGTTCACGAAAACAAAGAGAACATTTTTTTGCTCCGAAAAAATTTATGCAATCGGTATGCGTTGAAAAATATTAATCATTAGATTTTTTTTAAACAAAAAAAAAAACGAAAACATATTTCTAGAGCTGCGTGAAAAGATATTAGTTTTTGGTCATGAGATAGTAAAAAATTTGGTCCTACATTAAAAGGAAGCGATATATGAATAATTTGGACAATTTGTGCAAGAAAAAAAATTAGCCATTGCACAAAGCAGATTTTTGAACTGTTTTGGATCAGGACTCATTTGGCTTCCGATTTGAACCCAGTATATACAGCAATGTGAGCTCAATGCTTGGTATGCGATCAAGATTTAATCTCCATAGTCGTGTTTGAACCATAATGCGCAAAAGATTCGATCATTTTCGCGGCCCTAAAGTGTCAATGTTAAGGATCATGTTACCTATAAATAGGCACATTTCGCAACAGGTAACACAAGATTAGGATGCTTATCAGTAAGACCGAAAGATACTTTAAAAGAATAACAATATTGCCGTTAAATAAGGAAAGAAATGGTTAGGTTAAAACAGGACAGGAGTACAGTAATTGTAAAAAATAAGAAGACAACTTAAAGTTCTGATGAAAATTGTTGATATATTTCGAGCAACTACTGATACTTTTAAAAGTAATCAGCTCAATAGAATAACTTTGAGTCGCAGTTCTTTGAAATTAAAGAAAATAAAAAGTCGAATTAGCATGTTTTTTTTTCATACGGCGTCAAAAAGAAATGGGAAATGGAAACATAAATTACGTATGAAATGGAGAAAAAGAAGTTCAAATGTATTGTGCTATAAAAATAAGGGAAGATTAAGATTTATATAAGATTTATATAATCAAGATTTATGTAAGAATTCTATAAAAATTTAATAAGGCATATTTTATAGTACGGCATAAGTTAGATAGGACCATTCATACAACTAAAAACTGTGACTGAATAGCTTCTTGCAATTTATAGCTGGATAAAATTGCCGATCAGCACGTCATACTCAAAACGAGTTAGCTTCTACCAAACTTTATTGCAGCACATTTTTTCGACATAGTGTCTTTTTTAGCTTTAGATTATTTGTTTCGCACTCTAGAAAATATTCAAAATCTGAACGTAAGTCAGAACACCTAATCTAGCTATATCCTATCAGATAGCCAAACTGTTTTTAAGGCTATTAATAGCAGCACATGAATTTACCTGTACTCTTAGAAGCCAGATATATCCTAAATGAAATAGGGGTACGGAGAAGCCTGACACTGTTCACTACGAGACACCCAGGATACGAGGAAGCTGATGTCAAGCCCAAAGAAGGAGCTAAAACGCCCTTCAGTAGTCCCACTTCGCATTGAGGCTTTACCAAAGCCAACACTTGCAATTGAATTAGAACACAGACGAAGAAAAAATCGAAAGTTAGAGGCTCAATTTGGAAGGTTCAATAAAAATGAGCAAGAGATGCAGTAGCTCTCTGTAAAAGAAGCATAAGAGCCTTATGTGGAGCCTTGATAGGTCACCTTTCTTGCAAAACAGGATATGTCAGGAACGGGACGAATACTACATATACTGCAGAGAAACGTAAGAGAGAGAGAGAGAGAGAGTGCTGGATTTACCCACAAAATATCCAGCACTACCGAACTGCAATTCTAAGCGCCTTGACTCTGCTCTTTCCTTCCTCTAAGACATAAAAAAGGCACGTCCAGGGATAAAGCCAAGTTCATAAGAAGCCTTGATATCTTACAGCACATAGCAAAGACGAGGCATAAAAGACCCTGAAAGTTGCAGTGCTGGGGATCCACTAGCACTGCGCGCCTAATCGACACAAATCAACTAATCTATTGAATGGACTTTCTCTAGTAAGGTTCAGCAAAATGCAATTGCTATAAACAATTTCAAATAATGATTGTAAAATACCAGTGGCAGGTTCATGTGCAGCGACTTCTCTTCTGTTATGTCTCATGTGAACGAGTCCTTGATTCACGATTAATTGTAACATTTTTCCGGAATTTCCATGAAACCGAGATTTTTATCGAGAAATATACTTCAAGGAAGCACTGATTCAAAAAAGCAGCTACTGAAAAGCATGAACGGCTCAGATCCATATAAGTAGGTAAGTAGGTTGAAGTGGCTGCCGATACAGAAAAGCCTTCCCCACATATTATTCTCTCAGCTAGCCACTGAAGTCAGGAAACCATGTGCTTGCTTTGATAAACCGAACTATACCCTTTAAATTGTAAGTTTGGTAGTTCGGTCAGATTTGAGAGGAAGGGAGGGCCAAATGCCGCCACCTTTCTTCTCACCAAAGTCGGGCACTGCCAAATGAGATGGAGGACGGAATTCTCCTCGTCCTCCGAGCCAAAACTCCGACAGAGGTCATTGACACCTGCACCCATTTGTTGCGGCACATCGCAGAGCGTTTCGAATTAAGCCTAATAGCTGCTTAGTGGGATGCGCGAGTTACATCTACGACGTCCACGTGACCCAATCTTAGCTCATTCTAATTACCTATAGTTCATTCTAATTACCTTGCATATTTTCGGCCTCATGAAACGATCTAGTTTCATTCACCAAAATTTATTAAATTCAAGTATCGACCGAATATCAATTTGGATTTTCCTTTCGTGTGCACATGCAACTGAGTAAGCACTATTGTAAATTTATAAAAGTTGCTTCTTAGAGTTGCCAGACAGTTACGTTTTTGGATCGAAAGCTATAATAAGCCTATTTTAAATCGAAACCAAGTATTTTTTTTATTATACGGGAAGGTATGTAACATAACTGGCGCAGTCGACGGTCCGGTTTTCAGTGTTTTTCGCAAAATAGATCTCTCGACGGTTAATCGAGTATTTACGCGAAGTAAAAAGGTAAATTTTCGAAGGATTATCGAAAGAATAAAGTGAAAATCGTGTTTACCTACAACCCATATTAAAATACCAGAATCGCGGAAAGTGGTGAAACAGAGTAAGAGCAAGAAAAGAGGAAAACAATAGTGGCAGAAAGCATAAGTTGGAGATGAAGCTATTAACATTTGGCCTCCAAGCTATGATATATCACATGTAAGTTGGATATTGTTTCCTTTCTTCCTAATAATTCTTTAACTATTTACCTTGTTTTTGCCATTTTTGCTTATTATTGTCATTTCTTTCGCTTTCATATGCTTTAATATAAATAGTTATAAGGTTCAAGATAGTATACAAAAGGAATTGATAGTGTTGTGGTAAAATCTGTTCTTTTATTGATAAAAAGTGGTGGTGTGTATCCTTGAACATTGTAGTTTATTGCAATCCGAAGTGTGCGACATTTTGAAAAGTTAACGTACTTGTTGTAATAAAAGTTAATTTTATCTTTGAATATGACTACACACGGTAGCACCAACAACGCGATAATAACCCCGACCGATATTGTGAACGCTCTGCGTGTGCCGGACGCAATCAAAGATTTACCTAAATTCGATGGTAATACCAAACTGTTATTCGAATTTCTGAACAACGTTGAGGAAATTCGTCCCCTAATTTTCTATGAAGACCCAGGACTGCCTTGTTATCTGATTAATCTGCAAAGAACTTTCTAACATCATCATGGTGTTTTTGCCGAATGAACAATTTGACCGATGTCGTCGGTATTCCTACTGAGAAGGAGCATGAGACCCCCGGTAGCAAGATACCAAGCCTCACTGATTCATCGGCCTCAGAGTGGCTCTGAAAACCCATATGTCAAGGCATCCAAATCAATTGTACTACCGAATGTCTCGACATCTCCCTAAGAGATGTACTCCCTAAGAGATGAACAAAGGGCTTAATAGCCGCTTGGCTATCTGTAAAAATACCAATATTGACTCCGAGTATTCGATTACACAGATGACAGTCGATTGCCTGAAAACTTCCGCCTGAAAGACACTACAATAGTCTGGTATACGGAAGGACACCTTGATATTCAGCTCATCTGAGTATACACTACCCCCGACTTTATTGTTTAGCTTTAAGCCATCGATATACATATGGATAAGCCCACTTTCGAGGGTCACACCATCACGCCACTGATCCTTACCAGAAATGCGAGCTGTCAACTCCTAATCTAGTAGAAAGTGCGGAGGGATGTAGTCAACACCCGCTGGAGCAGGAACTCCCTCAGTCAAGATCATAGCATGACCTAACTCTGTTCTATTCCATGCTGAGATGCAATTCAGGCTAACAGCAGCAATATTAGCTTGTTGTAAGATCAATAGATTGGTTGGCAACCAATGAAGTAGGGGTGGTACGAAAAGCTCCAGTTACCAGTAATGCAGCTAACCTCCGCACTCAGATCCATATGGTTTGAATTATCTTTTATCGTTGGAAACGAACATGCTCGCTGAGCCAAACTTGTTTCTGATTCCACAAATTTTCTGATTTTTTGGAACAATAATTTAGGAAATAGTGAGTTTTATCAAATATTAAGACTTAGGGTTCGTGCTATATAGCTTACATCCTTGCATCTAGATATTATGTGTGGCTCCATTGCTTCTTGCTCCATGTATCCAGCAGTCGTCCCGAACCTCTGGTAAGATATTGACGCCTTAAGTTACCGATATCATCTGAGCCTCAAAAAATAGCCCCACAGTTTTTGAATGCAACGTCATCTTCTTTCATAGAACAGTTATATGGTTTGATTAACCTAAAATCCTTTCCAGAAAGCCAATTTTCCAGTAAGTTTCGTAATACTAGGTGGGGTGAAAAGTAACCTCCTTGGGAATGAAAAAAATGTTTTTTTAAATTTTTTTTTTAATTTTATTCAATGTTGTCCTCTTTTAGGTCGATACACTTATTCCAGAAATTTTCCAACTTTTTGATCCCGTCCGAAAAGTAATTTTCCGGAAGGCCTAGAAAATACTCATCCGCGGCGTCGATGATCTGCTCGCACGAGCTGAATTTTTTATTGATGAGCCATCTTTTGAGGTTTGTGAACAGATAATAGTCCAAGAGAGCCAAGTCAGGCGAATAAGGTGGATGGGGAAGCAATTCGAGCCCTAAATCGTTGATTTTAGCCATTGTTGCGATGCTCTTGTGTGACGGCGCGTTGTCTTGTAAAAACAAAATTTTTTTGGCTTCATGTGAGGCCGTTTCGCATTGATTTCGGCTTTCAATCGCTCCAATAATGCGCAGTAACACTCGCTGCTGATGTTTTTTTTCTTTTTTGAGGTAGTCCACGAAGAGTATGCCATGACAATCCCAGAAAACCGACGCCATGACCTTTCCGACCCATTGAGCCTCCTATGGCCGCTTCTGAGCACTCGTGCCGGCTTCAGTCCATTGCTGGGCACTCATTCTGTTCTCTGGCGTGAAATAGTGGATCCAGGTTTCATCAAGTCACCAATCGAAGCCAAAAGTCCACCCAATTCCGCATCAGCATGGCCAAACACGCTTCCGAAGTGCGCTCGCGTTCGTGTTTTTGGTCCGGAGTCAGCATGCGCGGCACCCAGCGGCAGGATAATTTTTTTATCTGCAGAATCTCACCCAAAATATGGCCTGTGCGCTTTCTACTAATCCTTGTGGCATCTGCTAGCTCGCGCATCTTCATTTTCCGGTCGGCCAACACCATTTCATGTATTTTTTTGACATTGTCCTGTGTAACCGCATCGGAGGGCCTGCCGCTGCGGACTTCATCGGCAGTGGAGTTTCGGCCACCATGAAACTCTCGAAACCAATATTTCACGGTATAATCTGAAGGAGCACTAGCCCCATAATATTTATCCAACTTTTCTTTTGTTTCCTTCGCCGTTTTGCCTCTCAAAAAATAATGTTTTATGAGAGAATGAAAATGGTTTATTTCCATACTCAACATGATGCCAAACACGTCAACAAAAATCAGCTGTAAAAAAAAACAAATGACTGTATCGCTCTGAAATTTGACATGTCTGCCTAAATATGAATGGACTATAAGGCACAATAATCTTTTTTGCGATTGCAGCGCATTCTGGTGGTCAAGGAGGTTACTTTTCACCCCACCTAGTAGTTGTCAACCATTTTATGCTTACAGTTCTCCTTTTTGGTTGGCCACACCAAACACATTTACTGTGAGTCCTTACTTTTGCGACGACTTGCTTGTAAAAGGCTTATAGTTATGCGTGTCCTTAATTAAATTTACAGATGTGTTGCTATTGTGAACTGCCAGTGAACCAAAAGTTATTTTTTTTGGGGCTAATAGGCAACTGGTAAACAGTGAAAATTTCACTGCATAAAGAATGGGAAAATTTTTCTAGCACCATCGAAGGTTAATGGGAATTTGGGTACGCTTTAGTAAGATTGTTTTTTTACTTTCCATCAAATTTTCGGACTCATAATTATTTCTGAGACCTTCTAATTTAACATTTATACTACAACATTTTGATGATTGAGTAGCTTACTGGTTAAAATACTGGCTTCTTATGTGTGGGAGCCGTGGTTCGAATCCAGGTTCAGACGAAATGCCGCGTACCGAGCTTTGAGCTCACCTAGCTCTGAATAGGGGTAAAATGAGTCGTAGAACTAATCACTCCCCACTCGTATTCACATTGATTGTAAAATTTGTGATGAAGCTCTCTACCAGCTTTGTCTTGGCATTACTTAACTTTACTAAAAATCCTAAAATCTTACATGTAGTCACAGCTGACTGTCCATGGCAGGATTCGAACCAAAGGTCACACACACACAAGAAGCGAGTGTTCTGCGCTGCCCACTAAGCTACGTAAGCTTCAGTACTAAAGCATATGAGGGGGAAAATTCGAGTGTTCGTTCACAAGCACAGATCTGGGGTATATGCATTTTGATGGAGTTGAACAATTTCAATTGCCAATCAGCTCCTATTCGCAATGAACTATTGAAAGGGATGACAAGACATTTCATCCAATCAAATATGATTTTGGTTAATAGTTCTTAAAATCTAATTTTAAGCTTACCAATCTTTGTTCAAACATCAATTCCAATGATGAAGACTTACCTGCAATAGAAATATTAAATTTAATTAGGCAAAAGCTAAAAATGAGACCAAACATATTAAAAACTTAATAATTAATATGTATACTTATGCAGAACCTTTAAATGGGATAACTGGGGCAGTGTAAATATTGCAGAGTGTACATATATGCAGTGAAAATTTTGATTAGAGCCAAGATCTACATTTTCTTTGACTTCTCAATTAGTTTAGGTAAGTGGGGTGCTCAAACATAGAGACTCGATGATTGCTTCCCTTTCTGCTTTTCTCCACGAAACCTTTATTCTGCCTTAGAATGACGATGTGATCGTTTTCGTCACAAATTGTGATTTCTCGCAGGCACAATACATTCTTTGAAAAAACTCTATTTAGTCCCAACATACCCCAAGCAAGGATAAACCAGAACGTGAAAAATTTGGCAAATACAAACTCTGGCTGAATCAACTTTTTATATTCTTCACAGACGATAACTGAAAGAAAAACTAGCTTTGCAAGGTATACAGTTAAATATATGCTTTTGAAAGGGGTCAACATATTTTGTATGTATACAATTTGGAGATAAATAATTGGGACACCGATCGATAGCTAAATATGGTCAAATTTTTATTAACAAAATACAAATAACCCAATCTTTCTCCTGATAATTGATAAGAAATTAAATAATCAAAAAATTTATTAAAGATTGATTACTATTGTTTTGCTGAAAATTATTTACTGTTATCTTCATAACCAGACATTTGCCGCAGGTTGACTAGTATTGCAGATGCTATTGTATGCAATCTATCTTATCTTGTGCCGAATTTTTCGACCCATTGAAAGCTGAATACCTATCTATTACTACGAAATCCGGTACTCGTTTCATACGAGACATAGCTTTGTTTACTTTTATTGCAGTTAGGTAATGGTAAGATAGATATCTTAAGATTGTTGATATAGAAATTATCTTTGTGCGTGATATTAATCATGTTTAAGTGAAATGCAGTGATAGAACTGATTGATGATTTTATGCGTCTCCAGGAGTTCCGTCAAGTGGCAGCCGCAATTCGTGATGGATTGGAGTTTATGACTGGCATTAAGTAATAAGTGCATGCATGTATGCATTAAGTAATAAGTACATGACTGTGATTTCAATGTTAAGTAAGTTAACTTACAAAAAACTGATTGAATTGATTTCGTGGAATTGAAAATATGAAGAGAATCTTAAAGCACAAGTTGAAACGACCAGAAGGCAGAAATTTATAATAAAAAAGGAAAAACGAAAAAAAATACAGCGATCGCATAGTGAGTTTCTTCATAGATATGAGGTACTGTTTCCTCATGAAATATCTTCATTCACTTAGGGGTAATTCCATAGAAAATCGACCAAAAGAAAATTCAAAAAATTTTTGAACTCACCTCCTTGGAATTTAGAAATATTTTGTTATCCCGAAGGGCTGGTGAGCTTATTATCGAAAATGAAATATTTTTGGAAAATATGGTATATTTGCGGAAATATGGCCTCTTGTAGAGTTTGAGAAACGTCGGTTCGTGATAGATTCAAAAAATTGTATAAAATCTTCTACTTTACGTAGAGCCTTCAAATATGGCTTGTTGGAAAGGATAAGGTGTAGGTATCCTAGAAAAAATAGTTCGAGAAACATCCTGAACAAAAAGGATAAAAAGGATCATTACAGTGTCCTTTATCCTTGAATATTTCAAAATGCACACCATCGATTTTCTTAATTTTTTTATATATTGTAAACAGTTATATAAACTACAAATACGCAAAATTTCAAAGTGGAGCTCGTAAAAGTACAGTTGCAAGAAATTTTCAAAGTAGTGGAATACTATAACCGCCAAAAAAAATTTATAGAAAATGGTACCGAAACAAGGTAAAACTTACAAAATATAGTACGAAAGAATTTTATGTTTTAATAAGGGGTTTAAAAACTGTTTTGCAATGTTACTTAAAGCCTGCAGAAAATTCTAATTTAGTTTCGAACGTAGAAAGTTCTGTACAAGTCCATTGCTTATAACTAACACCACTGACGCAATTTTCATCAAATTTTTTTTTCACATGTAATTAGAATAACGGCTGATCCAGGGCAATCCTGGCAGCTAAGGAAATACAATTATGTTTGTGGAGGAGAGCATATCATCAGATATAAAAAGTCCTTGTAACTAGCTAAGCTTATATCGGAAGCCTTTGTTAGAAAATTTATTTTTGGTCCTTTAATCATTAATTTAACGTTTTGATGTATAATGCATACACAGACAGAATGTGTCCCCGATTTTTCCGCTAAATTGAAGTATTTAGGCAGTCTGCTGTTTGCATTGCTGCAGTAGAATGGTTTTATGAGACCAGTGACTTCTATATTTCTTCGCCTTTTCGGGGAATTACAGTGGCGGACAAAAGTCTACATACAGCATCTTACACTAAGTTTCTGGGTGATTGGAAGCTTTAATCAAAAAACCATTGATGCAGTTTTTTGCATTATAGAAAATATATTTATAAAAATTAAAAACAAAATCTTTTCATAACAAACTTACAAACAAATTCATATAAGCGAAAAAAAATGACGTGACAAAAGTCTATGTACAGTCAATGCTTGCTTACTAATACACAAAATGTTAACAGAATTTTCACAAATATTTTTAGTTTTAGTACTTTGTTGGGCCGCCTGCAGAATCAATTACCGCTTGCAGTCTTTGGGGCATAGAGGCAACTAAATTACCGGTTTCTTCTATCGTTATTTTCTCCCATTCTGCTTTGAGTGAATCCGTCAGCGAATTCTTGTTTTTTACGGAGATCTTTCGAATTTTTCGCTTAAGGAGCTCCCATTCATGCTCTATCGGATTTAAATCCGGGCTTTGTGGAGGATGATTAAGCTCTCTAGGAGTGTAATATAACAACCAATCCTTGACGATATGAGCTGTGTGCTTTGAATCGTTGTCTTGTTGGAAAATCCACCTGCTTCCAAGGCACAACTTCTCCAACGATGCCTGCAAATGTTGTTCCAACAGGCTTTTATATACAAAGCGATCCATTGTGCATTCAATAAATGCTAATCTTCCCACTCCAGATGCTGCTATGGCTCCCCAAACCATGACATTGCCTCCACCATGTTTGACTGTAGGTACCAAGTTTTTGGGATCTAAGGCAGTGTTGTGCTTCCTCCAGATTTTGGAGCGACCATCACATCCAAAAATGTTGAATTTGGACTCATCAGTAAAAAGGACTCGCTTCCAAAAATCCATGTCCTTGTTAATATGAGCCTTTGCGAATTCTAGGCGTAGAAGCCAGTTTTTAGCTGATATTAATGGTTTTTTTCGGGGAGTTCTGCTTCGAAAACCATTTGTATTTAACGCTCGCTTAATAGTCCTTTTATGGACAATCTTGTTACTCACCGTAGCGATTTGTTCCGCTAAATTTGGAGCACTTGTTTTGGGATTTTTACCCACTTTCTTGAAAATTAGACTGACGTCTCTCCGCGAAAGTTTTTTCGTGTTCGTGGTTTGTTCTTAATAGAACCGATGTTTTCAAAGTTTTTTTTTATTATTGTTTGCACTGAACTTCGTTTTAACTTCAATAGTTTCGCTATTTCACCGCATGACTTATTGTCTTTTCTGTATTGAACGACCAATTTTCGCACATCACTGCTAATTTCTTTCCATGACGACATTTTGCGACCTTACACTTCAAAACTAGCAATAACACTATAATAGCGTAGCAGCTGCACTTGCACAACAAATAAACGAATAGGTTCTTAGAAAAGTGCTGTTACGTTTCCCAGAACATTTTGCGTATTAGTAAGCAAGCATTGGCTGTACGTAGACTTTTGTCACGTAATTTTTTTGTTTTTGTTTTTTATAAATATATTTTCGATAATGCAAAAAACTACATCAATGATTTTTTGATTAAAGCTTCCAATCACCTAGACACTTAGTATAAGATGCTGCATGTAAACTTTTGTCCGCCACTGTATAACCTCGTCTAATTTTGTTAATCATATATGGGGTTGCGTCAGGAAATTCGGACACCACTTTGGCACGTGATCAATTCGTCGAAAAAAGTGATAAAAGTAAATACTTTGTTTCTTTTTCGTTAGCTTTTGAATATTCTTCTTTGATATTATTTACTATAGATAATTCATTATTGGTTTTTGTTCCTTCTGTGGGTAGTTCCTGATTAATTTTAAATACATTTTTGTACAGTACGCTAGTAAAATTTTTTAACTTTCTTCTTAGAATGCCCATTTTACAAAATTTTTTGTCTATATGAACCGACGACTTTCCTTAACTTCAACTACTTCCGATCTATACCCTGAAAGCAACTTCTTGGAATCAATTTAAACTACAGGCATTGTAAACTGTTGTCAAAATATGCAAAATAGACAAACAAAGGAAGCAATTGAAAATATATGTGCAGTGGTGGCCAAATAAAATGCGACACCTGTGAATATCACCACATAACGGCTCTTCAGAATAATCGCCTAGTATAAATAATACGAACTGGTGTTTAGGAATTTAACTGTAGTGTTACACGTCAAATTTAAAAATAAAAGAAACAAAAAAAAATTGTTTGTGGACAGTACAGGCACTTTTCCGTTTTATGAGCAATATGATCATTTGCGCAAAAAAGTGTTGATTTGAAAATTATCCATTATTTAGGATTTGTAATAGGAAATTTGAAGGAAAAGTACTAGTAGGGAGGTAAAAACAATATTCTTTATTTAATTTAACAAAACAAGTATTTCGTATATCCTCCGCGAGCCCGGATCACAGCTTCAATCCTTCGAGGCATGGATTTGATCAAAGACTGGCAGCATTCGGTGGTTATGTCGTCCTCCCAAGCTTTTTTGACGACGTTTTTGAATTCCTCTTTGGTCCTGGGTCTCCGACTCGTCAGTTTTTTTTTCAGGTCTGTTTCCTGGCCACTCCAGTGTCGAAATTCCCCTTTCTGCGAAGAATCCTTTAACCTATTGAAAACCAAAACAATTTTGTTAAGTTTTTGTTTTTTTACTGTCGTATGGAACTGTTGTTTTTAAAAAAAACCACAACTTACCTTACGAGCGCGATGACATGGAGCAGAGCCATCTTGGAAAATCGGGTCGTAAATGACTGGGAAGAGCCTATCCATCGACTGGATCACATGATGTAACTGATCGCTGATGTAACTGATCGCATTCATTGATACTTCTAAAAACACCAAATCTCCGGTGCCGAAATAAGAAATGCAACCCTAAACCATGTAACTCGGAGGGAACTTGTTTCGAGCACAACACAGTCTTTGTGCAGTTCCTCTGCGATTCTGCGACGTACATACTGCATTCCATCGGATTGGTTCAGGTTGCATTTGGATTCGTCGGAAAAGAGTACTCTTTGCCAGTCATTTTACGACCAATTACGATGAGATTTGGCAAAATTCAGCCTCGCTGTTCTCATTTTCACCATTAAAGATGGTTTTTTTTTGGGGTCGTCGAGCTGATAGACCAGCTGCATGTAGCCTTCTTGTCGTAGTTCTGTCACTAATCACTATTCCCGTCGCTTCCTGGAAGTCCATGTTGAGTTCTCTAGTGGTTTTTTTTTGTCACTCAGGCTTATGTTCTTGAGATGTCGGTCATCTCTCGCGGTCGTCTTTTTATTGCCAAATCCTGTTCTTGGTGCCCGCTCAAGAGATCCCTTCGCATTTTTTTCTCAAATTCTCGCCACAGTCCCGTGGTGACAACCAATTCTACTGGCTATAGCCCTGGTAGAAAGCCCTTCGTTGCCTAACATCACAATACTCACTTTTTTTTCACTGGATAGCTGTGGTGCCATGTTTACTCGTCAACGGTCAAACTAGACTGAACGAGTGACCGAAGCGGACTCTGTCACGATACCTGAACAAAAGGGTATGTAATTAGCCCTGCATGGGATTTTCCCAGTAAATTTGGTTTAAAAGGGCCATAAAAATACGATTTTCTAGGTAATTTCGCTTGTGTGTATGTGTCGCATTTTATTTGGCCCCCACTGTACAGTATAATATGTGCGAGAAACCCTAGATGTAAGGAAAACTCAAAATAATCCTAATTGTTGATGCCGCTAGTAAATGAAAAGGAATCTGCTTTCTTTATTTTTGTTTCATGATTGATTAGAAATGAATTTTCTCAATCATTGCAAACAATTTTTGTTCTAGTGTTAGGTCTGTTAGTTACAGAAAAAATCGAAGTACTATTCATTTAAAAAAATTAAAATCATAAAAATAATTACTCATATCTGAGGAATTCAAGACATTGATTTTGCGAAAAAAAAACGCAGAGCTACTATCAAGCTATTTAATATCAAACGTATATTGTAACTATCACCTTGTGTCGGTACCATTTTCTATAAGGGGTTACACCACAGTAGAAATTTCAAAGAATCGATTTTCTATTTATTGGTTTAAAAAATCCTTTGAACCCTCCAGAATAAGAGACAAACGGTTTTATTTCTGCCAGAAATCGTTTTCATTGAAATTTCGAGCTCTTTCTCGATCCCTCCCTACTGCTCCGAAACGACTACCTGCCGTAAAAACGACTCTTCCTCGTTGGGTACAGCATTATGTCTTATGCCGCGTTTACATTCTCGCCGAGGAATGGCAAATGTTGACAAGGTGAGTGTGTAAACGGTCTCCTTGTCTAGTCTCGGCTGTGTTTTTCATGGCAAGCACGAGTGTGTAAATGGCTTGCTCGTCGGCCCTTGTTTGTTTTACGAAGGGATAATGATCCTGTTATTGCTGTGCCTGAGTGTTTATGACCGTCTCGTCCTAGCTCGAAGCCGCTGGAAGCGAAGTCGGTTTTATGTACCGAGTCAAAGGGAATCGAGAGAGTAGCGAATGCTCATTTACATTTTCGAATTTTTCGCTGGGACTTCAAACATATCCTTGCGTGGCACAGATTGAAATAACTCAACGCACACCAGGCAGTTGCAATAGTCACAACCTGTATCTCAGCCATCGTTCACTGAACTGAACAAAACAGCTCACAACTGTCGAAAGATGCATGGTGCATGGTGCGAGTTGCATGGTGCAATATCCTAAGTAAACAATTCACCCTATATCTTGCTGAGTCTTGTCCAAAGTCTTGCCGAGTGCCCTCACGAGACGTTGGCCCGTATGTGTAAACGCGGCATTACCATTCGATTTCCAGCTTCTCTAATACACTTATAGAAGTCGTTAGAAACATTTTCAAGCATGTTGAACACAAAGTACGTTAGTACAGCGTCCTTTTGACTCGTGTTCAAAACACGAGTCAAAACTTTAAACGCTTTTTTCTCGAAACACGTTTTTTCAAATTAGCACGCAGCATAACTCAAATAATTTTCTATTTTTTCACTCCAAATTAATATCAAATCTTTAAAACAACATTCCGCATAGAAATACGTAGCCGATTTTCTATAAGTTAATATTTCGATTTTTTAGATGCAAATAAGTGCCCATTTTTTGGTAGCAAAATGAATTTATTTTTTCAAATGCTCGCCAATTTTACAAAAAATGAGTATTTTCAAAATCCCCTACGTATTTCTATAGCTATACTAATGCAGTTGAACATTTTTTTTTATTTTGTTCCAGATTAATTTTTGGTGCACTTCTACTGCGTGCCGCGAAGCCCCTCCAAAAAAAACCATTCCGTAGAAATGGCTGTTGGGCAGCCATTTTCTAAATTTTTTTAACAAGCAATTTTTTCCTCTAATGTTCAAAACGTGTTTAACAACATTCTTAAAAAGAAATACTTTTTTACTTTTCCTTCCACTTAAAAAAAAATTTCACAAAAAATGTTAAATTTTCGCTCTCTACTGTGGTGTAACCCCTTAAATTTTCTTTGGCGGTTATAGTATTTCGTACCTATAAAAATTTCTCACAAATTTACTTTTACGAGCTGTACTTTTTGTAGCTTACATACCCTTATACAAAATATGAAAAAATTAAGAAAATTGAAGGTGTGCATTTTGAAATATTCAATGATAAAAGACACTGTAATGATCCTTTTTATCCTTTTTGGCCAGGATGTTTCTCGCACTATTTTTTCTAGGACACTTGCACCTTACCCTTTCCAACAAGACATATTTGAAGGATCTACGTTAAGTAGAAGATTTTATACAATTTTTTGAATGCAACACTAATCGAGGTTTCTCAAAAAATTCAAGAGGCCATATTACCGCAAAAATTATATATTTTCCAAAAAAAAATTGATTGGTGCAGATAACTCAACTACTTATATTCTCAGTGCAAATTTCATTGAAATCTGACGACAGCGATCAAAGACCGTTCCAGACCGGTCCAGACGCTACGTTTTGTACAACGTTTTATCTGCACAGTCGTAAACGTTGCAGATAAAACGTTGCGTCTGGATAGGAAAACTGTGCAATTTTGAGAACTGCACGGAGACGGTACAGTTGCAGCGATAACTGAGTTAGTTAGGCATAGTTATCCGTGAATTGTGCCGACAAGTCGTTACGTGTGGACGATTAGCTACGTTTTTTATTCATTTTTAGCAAATGGCAAACATTCGACAATGTTCACGGGAGTTTCTGACTGAGTTTATTGCCTTGTACGAAAGTATTTTACACACACACATCTTCAAAAAAGCCTGCGTACACCTTACTAGTAATATCTAAATCATGACAAAAGCCCACGTGCACCCAAAGTGCTCTTGATTAAAATACTTTGATAAGAAAGGGTACACTGCTAGACATGCATAAATGCACCTTTGATAAAAACGTTCTTAGAATTAAAGAAGATATAGTCGGACAAGTGAGTTCCTTCAGTTCGGTCGGATCCGTGCTAAACTCGATAGTGATTAGATTTTGAAACTTGTATTCCCGGTTATTTTTCAATCCCGTTGAAATCTCTATTTTTGTGTTTTTCTTTTGATAAGAATCCCTTCGGAATTATAGCAGATCGAAATAGTGCCAGTGAATAACAAACGATCGGCGGGGGAAAGCCCCTCAACCGGCTCCTTCCTTCGGGATATTATCAACAAACGTGTGAAAACATTTCATCCTACTGTCATGGCGAACGGTAATAAATACCATGGATTGGACGAAGTCAACATTAGTGACAATAATGAAACCCACGGGCAAGAACAGCAAAAGCAGAATAAAAAACCGAAAGTTCCACCTATTACTTTCATCCAGCTACCGAGGGATACGATCATTGCCATAATGATCGAACTGCAAGTATCCGATTTTCAAATCAAAAACATTTCTATCGGTAGAAAACTGTTCCTACAAACTCATGAGGAATATGAGAAAGTGCATGCACATCTCCTGAAAACAAAAGTGAAGTTTTTCACACACCGCAGGTCAGATCTTCGACCTACGAAAATAACTTTATCAGGGCTACATGATATAGCTTGTGAAGAACTCAAAACATATCTCAAGCAGGAACATAATATCAATTGCCTTGATGTGAAAAAATACAACGTCGGAGACAGAGCAAATGCTCAGCTCCGGTACCTATTATTCCTGGAGCCAAATACAAAGCTCCATCAACTACAACAAATCAAAACGATCATGCACACAATTGTTCGATTCGACTACTACAAGAAGAACAATAGTGGACCCACACAATGCAGAAACTGCCAAATGTATGGGCATGGATCTTCTCATTGCCATCTGCCCACAAGATGTCTCATATGTAGTGGTGAACATAGCCACACTGAATGTACGCTCACCGATAAAGACTCCAGTAAAATATGTTGCTCCAACTGCGGACTTCAACACCTTTCGAATGCTAGGGAATGTAAAAATAGAGAAGCGTACATAAATATCCGACACAATTTGCAATTAAAATCTTTGAAACGTCAGTTTCCAGCATCCCACGCGTACAACCATTCAACTACTACGTTCCCTGCACTAAATCAGTCGAAACGATTATCAGGAGTTCATCAACAGCAGCATATACTTCATAAGAGTCGTGGTCCGGCTTTTATATTAGCATCGCCGGAGGCGAGTCATTCGTTTTCGACAACAAGCGCGCACTTAAATCAACCGGCTAAACTTCCATTGTACAGCGATATCGTTAGAAGTCATCCCACCATGCCAATGGCTGACAATCAACGGGCAGACTCAAGCGACCTGTTTTCTCCGCAGGAGCTCCTAAGCATATCTACTGAGCTTTTCGCAAGCCTATACAAATGTAAAACAAAAAGAGACCAGTTTGATACAATTGTAAAATTAGCCTTAAAATTTCTCTCTGGATAAGCTTAAACTAAGTCTTCTCGTATGGAATGCTCAGAGCATCAAAAATAAAGTCAATGAAACATCAGATTTTCTAAAGACATATGATATAGACGTCTGCGTTATGACGGAAACTTGGCTTAAGCCAAATGATTCCATTTATGTGCCAAATTTTAAATTAAATAGACACGATAGAGTATATGCAAGAGGTGGAGGAGTTGCCATATGTGTTAAAAAAGATATTAAATATAAAATACTCCCCTTTTTATCGACCAAAATTATTGAAACCATTGCAATCGAAATTATAGATATTAATTTAACCGTTGCAGCTGTGTACTTTCCTGGTACAAAATTAAATCTGCAAAAGTTAGAACTTTTAAAAGCTGATTTGCGTCTTATGAGAAGAGCTTATAAGAATTTTTTGATTTGTGGTGACTTTAATGCGCGACATAGATTCTGGAACTGTGCCAAGGCTAATAAAACAGGGCAAATACTTTTTGATTGGGTGATTCAGGAGAACCTCATAATACATATTCCGCCGGAACCAACTTTCTATTCTAATGTCGGTAGGCCTTCAACCTTAGACCTAATTATTAGTGACAATACTTCTGAGAAGCTAAATCTGCAGGTTCTACATGCTCTCTCATCGACTCATTTACCTGTTTTCTGCGAAATTCTCCTGTCACATGCAGTACAAAAGCCCCAATTGCATATCACAAGCTTCAAAAATACGAATTGGAAACGTTTTCGTGAGCTACTAAGCCAAAAAATTCACCTAAATACATTAGATTTATCTAGCAACATCAACCCCGAGCAAATAGATAATCTAATAGCTGATTCTAATAGAGATATGTGGGCTGCAATAAATGAGGCAACTCCTCAAACAAAAGTGCAAAATAATTACAAAGCTTCTACCATAAACGATCACACCAGAGCGCTGATCCGCAAACGGAACTATATCCGACGTCAATGGCAGCGAAGCAGAGATACCACCTTTAAGACACAGCTGAACAGATTAAATCGAGAAATAAAGCAATCGATCCATGTCAACAGAAACGTGGCATGGAACAGCTTGCTCTCAAGGATGGATCAAGGCTCCTCGAATCTCTGGAAAATTAAAAAATCTTTAAAAAATAAACATTTTCCAAGCACAATATTTCTAGAAAGAGACGGAAAAGTAATTGGCAGTGATTCGGAAAAAGCGGAAACGCTAGCAAATCATTTTCACAACGCACATAAGTCAACTTCTCATATGAGCAACACTATCACTAACAGTATTGTTTTAGAAGCAGTCCAAAATTTCACTAGAGAAGAGGTAGATTTGAAAAACGTGATTTGCAAACCCAGAGAACTGATGGAGATAATTAAAACTTTAAAAAATCGCAAAGCACCTGGTGGCGATCGTATTCCCAATATCGTCCTAAAAAATCTGCCGAGAAAAGCGATAGTGCTATACACATTTATTTTCAATGCCTGCATCAAACTTGGGTACTATCCCTTAGAATGGAAAAAAGCTGTCATTCTACCCATAAAGAAGCCAGGAAAAAACAGTGGAAGTGCAAAGGATTTCCGTCCTATTAGCTTGCTTCCCACGCTCAGTAAGGTTTTTGAAAAAATCTTGCTGGTACGAATGCAAACATTCCTGCAAACATCAAACATAATCCCGAATTGTCAATTTGGCTTTAGGCAAAAACTTTCAACAACCCATCAGCTTCATAGAGTTTCTCAATATATTTCCAAATCTCTGAAAGATAAAAAATCAGTAGGTCTCATAACTCTGGACATCGAAAAGGCATTTGACTCGGTGTGGCATCAAGGTTTAACTTATAAATTAATAAAATTTGGGTTTCCCAATTACCTAACAAGCCTAATAATATCATTTCTATCTGATCGGAAGTTTTCGGTGAAAGTAAATAATAATTTCTCGTCTCCGAAAAATATTCCTGCTGGTGTACCTCAAGGAGCTGTCTTGAGTCCGACATTATACAATATATACACTGCAGACATCCCTATTGACACTCTCTGTGAAGTAGCTATGTATGCAGATGATACTTGCTTATATACGAGCGATTACTGTCCCCGCAAGATTACGAGCATCTTGGAAAATAAATTAGAACAAGTGTATCAATATTGCTTTAGATGGAAAATCAAAATAAATGCGGAAAAAACCTCAGCTATTTTCTTCTCCAAGAAAAGAAAAGACACCAATCTTCCTAGCAATCCTATTAACTTTTTAGGACAAAACATCAAATGGGACAACCAAATTAAATACCTTGGGATGATGTTTGATAGAACCCTATCTTACCGGGAACACGTAAACAGTATTTGCAACAAGATATCCATGTCAGTTAAAACCCTTTATCCCCTCATAAATCGGAAATCACATCTGTCTAAACTCAACAAACTGCTTATCTATCAGCTTGTGATCCAGCCCATTATATCATATGGAGCTCCGGTATGGAGTATGTGTGCCAAGACACACATCCAAAAAGTTCAAATTGCTCAAAATAAATGTTTGAAAATGTTATTGAATAAGCCTTGGCACTTTTCAACGTACTATTTGCACTGCATAGCACGAATACCCACGGTACGGATGCTTCTAAACAAACACACGACTGCATACTCTGCTAAGCTTTGCAACATCAATAACCCTCTTCTTGCATTTGCTACATCGTCACATACTGCACAATGGCATAATTAATTTATTTTTATTTGCTTAGATTTACGCTTAGGTTAGATTAATATTAGCATATACTTTTAGTCTTCATAAGCAAAGTTTTTTTTTTTCTTTTTTGAAAATTTTCTTTGCAAAATCATACTAAGACCAAAAAAAAAAATACAAAAACAGCTATGCTCAAACTTGATATCAAAGTATGTAAAGACTCTAACAGTCTGGGCCACTTAAAGTTTCATGCTTGTAACACAAAAGAAATATATTAAATAAAGTTATCTATCTATCTTTAAAGAAGATATGGTGATTTTAATCTTCAGAAGTCTCTGATCCGCCCCAAAAAAGTCTGCGTACACATCACACTGTTAGGGGATTTACAGGATTTTCAGTGCTGAGAAATTAAGGCTAGGGAATGCTTTTTACTTCCAGCACGATAATGACCCCAAACATACTGCTCACATAAATAAGCTTTGGTTGGTCTATGATGTCCCAAAATTATTGCACTCACCCCCTCAATCACCGGATTTAAATCCCATTGAACATTTGTGGAATTGACTTGAGAGAAAAATTCGCCATCATCAAATTACAAGCAAAAAATCACTTAAAAATGTTATATTGAAGGAGTGGAACAGTATAACGGCCGAAAAAACTACAAAGCTAGTTCACTCCATGCAAAATAGGCTAAAAGAGGTCATTTATAGGAAAGGATTTGCAACAAGCTATTAAGGTGATTAATCGGATAAGCTAATCAAGGTGAATTCAAATTAGATGATTAAATTATTTCAGGCGTACGCAGACACTCTTGGATGTATTTTGATGGGCTTGTGCATAATTTTTTTTTTTTTTTATAATAACATAACATAACAACGAATGAGTAGAGTTGTATCCTTAGTTACTATAGTGTTAACTGAAAGCAATAAACTAAAATTCTTAAATTGGAAATGTTTTTGCGGGATGATTAAAATTGAACAACTTTTTATTAACATTAAAAATTTTAATCTACATTGAAAATTATATTTTGACAAAGTGGTTTCGAAAGCATGCACTGCCTCTCATCAGACACCAGCACACAGTGCATACTTGACTGGCGTGACCACTTGCAGGTGGAAATCATTACATTTTTATTTATGCTAGTTGTGACAAATTTTAACATCTCCGACTTATATCCATGGATATAATTTTACTTAGTAAAGGTAATTGAATATGATCACGGTTCCCTTCTTGTCTATAAATCAGCATAGACAACGTATATCATTTCTACAGCATCGAAGCCGAGCATATTGAAACGGGAAACTTCGATCGTTTTGCGGAACCAGCCTCCGAAAGCAGAATCAAATTGGAAATGTTTTTGCGGGATGATTAAAATTGAACAACTTTTTATTAACATTAAAAATTTTAATCTACATTGAAAATTATATTTTGACAAAGTGGTTTCGAAAGCATGCACTGCCTCTCATCAGACACCAGCACACAGTGCATACTTGACTGGCGTGACCACTTGCAGGTGGAAATCATTACATTTTTATTTATGCTAGTTGTGACAAATTTTAACATCTCCGACTTATATCCATGGATATAATTTTACTTAGCAAAGGTAATTGAATATGATCACGGTTCCCTTCTTGTCTATAAATCAGCATAGACAACGTATATCATTTCTAATTCTTAGTCATAAGCAATTGGAAACGTTCTTTATTTTAAAATATTTTTTTCACCAACAAGTGTACGCAGACTTTTTTGAGCATGTGTACAAGTATTTTCTTTTGTGATATATGGTTTCACTAATTCCAATAAATGATTGTATGTGTCTATGTCCATTCTCAAGTAGTTCCGCTAATCATTAGGCTCATCACTTAATTCACGCAGTAATTTAGTGTGAGAAAAGTGCTGTCTTTTTAGAACCTCGACGACTGTGAACGCCGGGTTCTTTGGAGATGTTCCATTTGTTTCTTTTTCTTCACGAGACAATATGCAAAAATTGACCAGAGTAGTACTTCCTCCATGGTGACGCCACTAAAACTGCGCTAAAATAAATACAGATTTGCATCATCTGGACGCTCTTAATTTTTGCAACGTTTTGACTGCGCAGATAAAACGTTGTGCAAAACCTAGCGTCTGGACCGGGCTTTAGATTAAATCCAAATAGATGTAATGTCACAACATATTCGCTTTCAGTTTTTTCCCCGTAAAGAGGATCTCTATCATCAAACAAACTATTTTCACCGCACTATTATTTATTTTGAAATAAGACGCTCTCATCAACTTCATAAGCTTCGTGTATTTCTATTAGTTTTACACTCTGAACGTAAAAATTTATGCTTCTCACGAAACAAAAATCAACAAACTTCCATGCTAGTAATCAATCCAAATCGCATTTATCATGCGATTCGCGTCAGCCTTGCGATGCAATTGAGTTATAATTTACATTGCTTACCAACAGAAAAGGTATCAGGTGAAAGCCTTCAACAAGAAACGGATTTGAAAAAGAAAATCAAACAATTGAGCTCACAGATGAATTCAGTTTGCATTCCCATCTCCAAATACCGCAAAATTACTATACACGAAAATTTGAATTTTGCTTGTTTGCATTGTATCTACTACATCGGCGGAATCTGTTTCACACTCAAAGCAAGTGAGTAGCTCTCCGGACGTAAAACTTCAATGAAAACCGACACTGACCATTGCGAAAGACGCTAAATAATAGCTCAAACATGGTTGCAAGCGAAAACAAATTGACTCTGATATTTTGCATGGAACGAAAAAGATATGAAAATTATTTATGCAAATTTTCAAATCAGATCAAGATTTTGACATTGCGCTCACACGATAAGATGAATGGTGTGAAAAATATGCAGAATGATCAATCACTTTTCAATTAGTGTACATTATCGCAACGATTGCCATATCATTAGACATGATGGCAGAATTTAGTGCAGGGGCTGGGTGACGTGTTGCATCGTTGCTGTTGTTCAGGTTGTCTAAATTAAAATTTTTTTATGTTTACACATGTTACATGAAATATTTCCGGTTGCCACTGAAGTAGGTACATACCGTGAAATATTTCAGATTGTGAATAAATAAAATGGGTATTTGAATGTGTAGCATTTGAGAAAATATTATGTTTGGCAAACTGTTTGTTTCAAATGTTTGAAAAGTGACGTGAACCAATACGAAAGTCTGTCGATGACTATAAGCGCGGGTGTATTGTTTCGAACAAATAAAAGCATTTAAATTGTAGCTGTTAATGAACGGACAAGTAGTGTTGTTTTAATGCCCAAGAGAAAGTTCAATATATGAATAAATCTGACATGGTTGGTTTTCAATAGACAGCTGATTACAAACTAAATTTAAATAATATCGAAGCTGATTTGATCAACTGTAGGTACTTAGCAGTGCTTTCAATAAAAGTTAGATAATTATATTTATATTAATACAAGATGTAGATTTCTTGCTCAATTCAATTTTCTATTGTAAAAATTTTGTTCAATGATTAAAAAAGCTTTAATTCCAGGCTCTCCTTAATCAAAATTATCCTAAATGATTCTAACAATAATTTCTCTCTTCCCTTGGATTTCATCTTCATTTCACACTAATCTGCTTCAATCCGCTTCAATAATAGCACTTGCTTTGTCTATGATGGTATTCCCTATGTCTTGTTGAAATCTCTCTTCTCTTTTTTGTGCATTCCATTATCTATTATTTTTAACTGAAGCCTTGCCTTGGAGTTTTTCAAAGGCAATGAAAAGCTGAAAATATTTGTACGATAAACAAGTTGGGTGATCATGCTTGTATTTCCAATTATCACATTAAATCGCTTCTTCCTTGCTTTAAACTTATCGAACGAACGAATATAACAAGCTTTAGCCATAAAACACTGAAAAAAATTTACATGGCGCACAGAGCTATGTAACATAGCGCATTATTTATGGCCCCATACGCTATGTACATAGTACTCTGAGCTAGGCAATATGGCTCCCAGCGCCATAATGTCAGAATCTACATAGCACGTGGTCCTATGTAACATGGCGCAGCATATATGGTCCCACACGCTATGTACATAATACCCTGAGCTATGCAGTATGGCTCCCAGCGCCATTATTACATGGCGCAGAAACTATGGCCCCACATGCTATATTACATAGTACCATGAGCCATGTAATATGGCTTCAGTTAAAGAAGATAACTTCAATTATAACTCGCAGCCATACTGTGTGAGGGGACGTATAAATGAGTATCAACGATAACCAGATTTGGCTAATTCCCGCCAATTGTCCTATCTAAAAGTTGAATTGGCGGGAGAAGTTTTTTAATTTCGCGGATTGGCGGCTTTGGGCTGTATAATGTATTTGAAAAACTAAATTTGGGCTATATATTGTTTTGAAAAACTATATTTTGGCTATATAGTGTTTTTGAAAAAGTTTATTTGAGATATACAGTAAAACCTTTTAATCGGGACACATCGAACCACCTGAACAATCGAACTATAAAGATATCGCGCATACAATTTCTTGAGGACAATTTTCTCTGCACTGAAAATACCACATAGCGTCAGAGGCCATAGTTTATAGACTTCTGGCGCCATGTACATAGTCGATTTCGGAATATAGTCCTCCACGCCATTACATGGCATGGAGGACTATAATACATGGCGTGGAGGACTATATTACATGGTGTGGAGGACTATAGTACATGGCGTGGAGAACTATAAACATAGCGCCTGCTCCTACGTACTTTTCGCCATGTACTATAGCGTGTGGCGCTATATTTTATCACAATCCCGAAATCAACTATGTACATGGCGCCAGAAGTCTATAAATTATGGCGTCTAGCGCTATGTGTTTTTTCAGTGAAGAACCATAGTTTTGTTAAGGGGAACTACTCTTTCCAAGCTTTTGTCGTTTACTGTTACTGTTGCAACAGCTTTGGATTATCCAGAGCAAGCAGATGTTTTATACAATGATTTTTCTACACCTTTTGATTCGGTTGGCCAGAAGCTCGTGCTCTTAAAGCTGGAAGGTTATGAGTTCTCTGACTTTCGAATTTGCTGGTTTTCCTCCTCTGCAAATAATCGCATCTTTGTCGTCACTTTCAATCAACAAGCCTGTTGAAATATTTTAGGTCAAAAATATGGAAAAGATATTGATCATCTCGTTCGATTTCTGGCTTTTTGGTTCTTCTAGATATGGATTTATTTTCAGCCTGAGGTCAAAAATGCTCACCAAATTCACCTGAGCATTCTTAGGTTCATTTTTCAATAGCAACCAATTTTTTTGGTTGGATTCTATTAATTCAAAGAGATTTCACGTTGGGATCCCATCACTATCTGATCCCCCCCCCCCCCTCTATTCAGAAGACATGGCTATTTTCGATCCATTGAATTTCTGTTAGTACGAATAGCTATAGTGATAGCACGACAATATGCCTAACTCCTTGGAAATGAAAGACTTGTATATTGACGAAGGTTCCATTCTGGTGTTTTTATGCATTTTCAACGCTATTTTAAAACGTTGTGCTTTCTCCCGGTTTTCTAGTTTTTTATTAATTCTCCCACTTCTCTGTACGCCAGTGTCTTTGTTAGTTTTTGAAACACTCATTCAAAAAAAGGAGACAGAAATGCTGCAAGCAATTATCGCTTCATCGCCCAAACTGCCATGTGTTGCTGAGCTATTCGAAGCGATAATCAATTATATTGGGGTTTTTCATCGTAAATTAGTCTAATCTCTTTTCCAACATGGTCACATCCACAACTACAAAAATACAGAAATTCTTCAATGACGTTATTCCATCCACCGAAGCAGGACTTCAGACAGACTCTATTTATACGAACTTCACGAAGACTTTTGACAAGCTGAATCATTCCAAATTGTTGTATAACCTACCTCCTGACTTTTCACAGCTTTTTATTAGCTGAATAGCTCCTTATTGGAAATGCTGTACGCAATATGTATCTTTCCGTGGCGCAATGTCGTCGAAAATTGATGTCATATCTAGTGTCACTCAAAGAAGCCACTTAGGACCTTTGTTATTTCTTTTATATATAAATAACCTCCCACGAGATATAAGTCGACCGTACTGAATCTATTCAGAAAATGTTTCAACGGTTTTGTTTACGAGAATTTGCTTGGTCAAATGCCTTACGATTGGCTCCTTACAATGATCGATTTATTTTATTGGTCGTGGATACGGTTTAAAATAAAAATTTTAAAAGCTTGTTTCCTCTTAAACTCCTTTTAAGGAATATTTCCTGTGATTACATTTTATGTCTATTTAGCCTCAACATCAAATATCACAGAATAAGATATGTCAATATTTTATTTGTTCTTTCTTATCGGACTAGCTTCGTCTTAAAAGAGCGCGTTTATAAAAAATAATAATATTAGTTTTGCTTACGATCAACTTGATTTTACTTTATTTATCTTATTTTTTGAAAATATAGCACATTGATGGCTTTGTTTAATGTTTTCATCTGTTTTAATGTAACTGTCTGTCTTAGGCGAATTTTTTAAGTAAATTAAAAAAAATCACCTCATTTCCATTCTATCTGAAGTTCTACATGATTCCATTCTTGGTCCCCTTTTGTTTCTACCTTTTATTAATGTCTATCCTTCTTCTATAAATGCACATTGCCTTTTCTATGCTGATGACATCTAGCTGCATGGTTGACAGCAGCTGGAAAATTATTTAAGCACACTGACTAACTGATGTGCTGGCAATTCTTTCGTTCTTAATGTATCGAAATGTCATCAGATGTCTTCGTCTTATAGGAAATACCGCTTTCTGATCGCTCATCATATAACTGAATCTCCTCTTGGTGATTGGATCGATTATCAATGGTACAAGGGGATAGTGGTGTTGTTTTAATTACCATTCACAACTCTCTTCGGAGTTCACTCTGTAGTGATTTCTGCCTCTCTCCTTATGTTGAGTGTGTTGTGGTTCGTGTCAATTTAACTCCTTCTGAAAGCTTCTTTTATTCTTTTATTTCCGTCTACGATCAATTCTTTGCAAAATTTTCTAACTACCTCCTTAATCGTTTTCCCTTTACTTCCCTTCTAATATTGACTTTAATTTATCTGGCCTTGTTTGGGATACCTTCTTAACTTCGGTTTTTTCATCAAACACTGTTTTCTTAATAACTTATGACTTTTTCCAATATGTTCTCTTTTCAGTTTCAAACATAAAATACCAGATTTTATTCTTTTAAACTCACATAATATTACCTTACAAGCTGCCTCCGTTTCTTATGTTTCTAATGACGCACACCATTCCCCGTTCTCGATCAAAATATCCATCGACTTTTCAATCACTAAAATCACCTTTAGACTCTCAAAGCTGGTACTGAGTTAATCGTGAAGCTAAATTTTGACAAGTCTGCATTATCTGATAATTCTTTCGAGCGGAAATTTTGGCAATGGAGAAAAGCAGAGACACTGCTCATTCTTGACGGATAAAATGTAAAGAGTTTCAATTTTCGATCGATTTTCTTATTGGAAAAACATTGGCACATGCCAATTTTCAAATTGAAACACCAAATGTTACTTTTTAGATCGAAAGAATGATATACACATACTCAATTCGCGTGAAATGATTGGAGAAATCTATCAATGCCATCTGCATTTTCAAAGCGAAAGCAACTTCTAAGCAATTTTTCACGCTAAGAACTGAGTACAGCTCTTGCTTATTTTCCAGCTAAATTTTCGCCGAAACACATTTCACGTGAAATTTTTTTATGAAAATTTGACGTGAAATCGAAGGCAGTACTATGCTTTAAATTTTAATTACTAGAAAGCTGACTAATGAAATCAACTTGATGAATTGGAATTATTTATTCATTGATCTTATTTTTGATAAATTTTTAAATTTTATGACTTTCTTTTCACCTTAATTTGACAATGTAGTCCTACCTGTCGACCGCGCAAACGTAATGATACTCCTTAGTGTCCGTCTGATGCGGGGTCTACCTTTAAAAGTAAAGATGCAGCTCGTGCCAAATATAGAGCTTCAGGTTCTTACTACAACTTTTCAGAATTCTCAAGGCTACGCTCCGCAGTCAAAATATCACTAGACAAGTCACGTGTGATTTTTTTCGGCTGTAAGAGTCTTCTATTTGTTCTAACCATCATAAACCTTTCTAATTTTATATCCGCCCATAAAAAATTCCCATCGTTTCTCTAATTCAGTCCATATTAATGATTCAACCCCATCCACACTGAGAAAACACATGGCGCCAGACGCCATAATTTATAGACTTCTGGCGCCATGTACATAGTCGATTTAGGGATTGTGATAAAATATAGCGCCACACGCCATAATACATGGCGAAAAGTACATAGACCTACACGCCATGTACTATAGTCTTCCACGCCATGTACTATAGTCCTCCACGCCATGTACATGGCGTGGCGGACTATATTACATGGCGTGGAGGACTATAGCACATGGCGTGGAGAACTATAGTGCATGGTGTGGAGAGCTATAACACATGGCGTGGAGGACTATACTGTATGGCGTGGAGGACTATACTGTATGGCGTGGATGACTATACTGTATGGCGTGGAGGACTATATTACATGGCGTGGAGGACTATAGTACATGGCGTGGAGAACTATAGTACATGGCGTTTAGGACTATAGTACATGGCGTGGAGGACTATAGTACATTGAAGAAGCAAATCAGTCAAAACAGTGCTACTTACCATAAATGAGCACACGGAGAAGTCACTTGCTTGCAACAAACAGACGCTGGCTGCTTTTAGTGTCACCGAAGGAGCCATTCAATAATATGTGCCCTTAGCCGATTGAGAGTGTTCTCGATCTATCGACGACACTCAAGTATCACTTGCAGACATTTATAGATCCCCTCACACGGTATGGCTGCGAGTTATATTTGTAGTGCCATGAGCCATATTACATGGCTCATGGTACTATGTAATATGGCGTGTGGGGCCATAATTTCTGCGCCATGTAATTATGGCGCTGGGAGCTATACTACATGGCTCAGGGTACTATGTACATAGCGTGTGGCACCATAAATGCTGCGCCATGTAACATGGGACCACGCGCTATGTAGATTCTGAGATTATGGCGCTGGGAGCCATATTGCATGGCTCAAAGTATTATGTACATGGCGTATGGGACCATAAATAATGCGCTATGTTACATGGCTCTGGGCGCTATGTGGATTTTTTTTCAGTGCAGGATTAATGAGATTTGTGATTTGATTTGTTCTCGAAAAACAAGCTTATCACTGTCCTTCATATTTTTTGGCTCCTGGGCAGCATAGATTCATCAAAGGTAGATCTTCTACATCTAACCTTATCACTTTCTTCAATTTATTTGCTTCTACTTTGGATCAACAGAGACAAGTCGATGATATTTGCACTGATTTTTGCAAATCATTTGATTCCCATGATCACAAACATCTTTTTTCGACGCTACAGTGTTTGGGCATTACCGATCGTCTTCAATCTTGGTTTTCCTCTCTTATTTCTGATTATTTTGACCCCTTGCCGGTGTTGCGCAAGGTTCGATTCTTAGTCCTCTTTTATTAATTACCTTCTCTGCGTTCTTCATTCATCCTGCTTTCTGTATGCTGGGGACTTCAAGGTATTCAGAGTAATTGCCTCCAACTTCAAAACGATTTTTGCATTCTGGATGATTGGTACTTGAGAAATAACTTTGTATTGCACATATCGAAATTTTCTCTTATGTCTTATACGTGTAAAAAGTTTCCCTTTATTTTCTCCTTTTCTTTTTCTCACTTTCTCTAACTGTTGTTGAAATCTCAAAAACCTTAGTGTGATTTTTGTTTCTTACCTTAAGTTCGATCATTGTATTGTCTGTATATTGTTCGATCTTGTCTATTTTCATTCAACTGTTTTTTAGTAATACTACTTTGTCTCAATAATACTCTTCTCGAACATTGCTGTCAAGTCTTGTTCCCCCCACCTTAGATATCTGGTTGATGCATTGGAGCATGTCCAACGTAGATTCTCCCGTACTTAATTATTTAAATGTCACCTTTATTATTGCAAACATAGTGATCGCTTATCCCTTTTGCAAACCCAATTTTTGGAATCCCAACGAGTGCTCTTTGATGAATGTTTGCTGATTAAAGTTATTTGTTGTCCTACGCTTCCTGGCCTCGGCTTTAATCTGCTGCTTCTTTAATCGTTCTATGTAATATTTGATATACCCTTTGCGCCAACAGACGTATATTTTCATTCGCTATTATTGCGTATCCCCAGGAGACATAGCGAGCTTCAGCTTAGTCCTGAACCGTTGGCGCGCCTTTAATTTAAGCACGAAATTAAAAGATTCAGGTCTGACGTTCCTATAATTTAAGCGTCAAATTAAGGAGTCAGATCTAATTCCCTGCCTTAATACCAAATTGATGTTGTTTCTCAGCCACTATGTTGAGCTGTTTTCCATTATTATAATATTTGTTAATAATATTTTTCTTTCTATCAGTATTATTATTATGTTTATTCTTTTTGCAATATAAAATAATCTTTTTTTTTATATCATAATTTTTCAAATTTTGACCTCTGCCTGCAAAAATAATTGCCATATAAGTAAATAAAATTTAAAGATCTTGTCATAGCATTCAACACTAAACCTAGATTTGCGTCTCGTTCTCAGATCCTCAAAACTATTTGATAAGATCTCTACTGCTGTGCATCTATTTCTATCTTTTTTTCGTGATGTCCTTGAGTATAACTGACAAGTATAGTGCCCTTATTAGAGCAGATATATGGATAGCTTGCATATGTAAAAATGTATAGATACCTTACTGTATAGATACCTTTCTTGCTCTTCAAACTAATTCTCCGTATGTTGCATACAGTGACGTCTAAACCTGTTCAAAATGCTGTCCTTAGAATACCCAAAGATTTTCATGACGAGTGTCATAACTGCATTATATTACCTCCCAAACCTTAGCTCGTGACTTACAAATCACCAATCACGACAATTTTTAATGTATATTTAGCACAAACGGATGCATAATTTTATTCACCGCTTTTGCGCATACTGAGAACACAGAACAACCTTGATCGTGGTTTTCCACCGCAGACACTTCCTGAATTTAAAAATATTTTAAAGAATAGAGTTTTATTGTTTTCCACTGGCTCGCAAACAAAACTTTCGTATTTATCTCTTCTTTAGTAGATTTATCGTTTTCAATTAGTTTTTCCTTAAATAATACAAATTTTCGTTTTTATTAAACTTATTAAACTTAATTTATTTAACTTTCTTTATCTATATACTAATTGAAATATTTCTGTTTTGTTAGAAAATTGAATAAACAAATAAATAAAGTTCGAACCCACTTGAGCACTTGCTTTGTGCGCTTTTTACGAGTTCTATGGCTAAATTTTGCAACAAACAGGTGTTTAATTGCTTCTACCACAAATATAGACAGAAATAATATATTCAAATCAAATTCTGCTAAATAGCACCGCTTATACGCACACTTTAAAAAAATTTTCACACTGGAAATTATTCAAAAATAACGGCCTACATGCGTCGCTCCAAAAAAAAAATTTAACCACTGTATCGGTAACCTTTTCCCCAACTAAAGCATATATGTACATATACATTAAATCTGGATGATAAAAAAAAATACTAGTTCACATCAGGTGTTTATCTAGTTGGCGTCTACTTTCCAAACTTCAAATCTCACATGGGGTAATGTAAATAGACTTTTCTAGACAAGCAGGATCCATTCATGAATTCAAATTAACGGACAAACAGCGTCTCCGAATTATTCAGCATACGCATTTTCCAGTACATTTTCCATAGCCACACACATAAATGAGTATATGTGCGTCAGAAAAGTTCGAAAATTGCTCTCCTCGACTAGGGTACAGCGTGCTGTTGCACACAAACGTATTCCTTTTTAAATCCTCATTCCATTACTGTTTAGATGCAAATAAAAATGTTTCTTGAGAGACGTCCTTTTCGGGATCAGAATGCACAAAATCAAAGTCTTTTCAAAAACCTATCAAACCACACACAACATCTATGGTAAAACAACTTCCCTAGCATAACTACTTTTGAATCAAGAAAACCGTTAAAACCCCTTCGTTATCGAAACAGAGACACTCGTAGGACGTATCGTAGCGTAACTTCCCCAAGGGAAAATTTTCCAAGTCAGATGCACGGCTATTACTTTTCCAGTACAGTGACGAACCGAAAAATACTCATAGCAAGTATCTATTTTTCAAACCAAATTAAACATACGAATATATGTTTATCTACTGTTTTCATTTTTTTTCTAAACCATTGCTTAATCAAACGTTTTTTTTTTTGACGGCTGATTTCTAGGTCACTAAGCTACGTTCTTTGTTTTAGTTTTCAGTGAAGATTTTCTCTCTCGAAAGAATGTATCTGATGCTGATAATGATAAAGAGTATGTACGCGCTGTATCGACGTAATGATATTGTGATGGATGCTAACAAGTAATTTCTTTTTGGGAACAGGTGGTACTTTGGAAGAATTGTGTCGGTTGTTTTTTGTTGCATTTTTGATAATGGTTAAGTAGAAGAAAGGCACCATTTTGGTTGGGTGACGCTTAGCTGATGAATTTTTACTATGAAATTATGTATTTTCTTCGTGTTTTTTTAAAGCTTATCTGAATTAATATTAGTAATACTACTGTTCTTTGAACGTTTAATACAATAAAGATCATTCAAAATGGCAAGTCCAATTTTATGTATGTTTTAATGTAGTATTTTGCATTTCGTTTTGTTTTTCCCTTAGCCACTGAAAAATGGCATATATAAATCAGCATGATGACGAATATTCACACGCTCTTAATACTATTTTCAACAGTATCTAAAATAATATGGTGATGGTTGTTATGGTTATAGCAATTGATTAATTTTGATTTTTATGGATGTCATCTAAATAGCATGAAACTGCTGACTTTGCAGTCTGGAACTAAAAAATTAAATTTTCAATTTGTAAATGGGAGAAATTGCAAATTTATTAACTAACTCGTTCTTTAATTTTCACAGGAATATCGATTTTTGAATATTGAACAGATAAGATAACTCAAATCAACATGAGATAAATCAATGGCAAGAGAAATAATTTGAAAGGAGTTGAAAGAGGAGATTAAAAATTTCAAATCATTTAAGGGAAAAGAAGATCATTTAAAACCGGAGTTGTTACTGATCTGATTTAGGACGATTCGTATTATTCTACTTTTTCTCATATCTTTTCAAGGTCTCCGTATAATGAGAGAAATAAGTCCTCAATAAGAATTCGTCACCAATGATTTCTTTTGATCAAACGGAATTTCGAAAAATTTTACTTTTTATCGTCAGATATGCAGCCTTGGCCAAAAGTTTGAGCCCACCCCAGAAAAGTAACAAAAATCAAAGTGCTTTGATATTGGTGAAAGAAAATGTCAAATATAATCAGTATTCATATTGTTTTATTAAAATAAGTCAATATTTTGTTGGACCTCCTTTGGCTTTAAGGGGTGAGTAGGGTTAATTCGTGTAAAAAAAGGCACATTTTTGTGATTTTTTGTAGATGAAGCAGTTAAAATCTATTTATTAAAACCAATGGTACATTATAGTATAACATTTGAAGAATGTTTTGCGAAATTTTCATGAAAAAATATTAAAAAATACGACAATGGCAGCAATTCTTCTGGAGCGTCTCGGAAAAAAGGTGAATTGCGGTGCCCATCATAACTCGGTGCCGAATCATCTGAAATCCTAAAATCAAACGTATTTCGTTAGATAATCGCTTTCTCCAGGTAACGCCGGGAGGGTTTTTTGAAATTTAAATTTTTCACTTTTTGGGAGCACTTTGAACGAAAAAACGCGATTTTTTGCAAAAAAAAATCGGTTAATTCGTTATTATAAAGTTAAAAATATAAACAAATTCGAAAAAAAACTCTCCGGCGTTACCTCGTAAATTATGTAGAAAAATAGTGTTCAAAATTTCAAAAGGATCGGTGCAGTAGTTTTGGAGTTATGATGGGCACCGACTTTGAAAACGTGAGTTGTGGGAAAAGCGCTTTAAAGTTTTGAACACTAAAAAATTTGGGATGAAACGTTCATAAGCAAGTTCTATCGGCTTACTTCACACTGAATCATCAGTGTCAGATCCATAAAGGATGTATCTATCATCCACAATGTCTAGAGCATCTTGTTGCTCCTGTCTACGATGAATCCTGCCTTCTTTTGTTTGCTTCTTTTTTAGTCGGCCTTCTTTTTTAGTCGAATGAAAATTTATTTTTCAATCACATTTTATGCATTTAACTACTGTTGCAATTGTTGAAAAGACTAATACAAATTTTTTAGGTCGATATAATCTCGCACTAGTTGTTGCTCGTTCAGATTTTGTAACTTTTTTCTGCATTTTAGCAATATTTAAGCACAAAACTGAACGAAAATGGAGCTAAAATGATGCGAAAATCGGAAAGTGCGTGTATTGCTCGATATAACGTTTACTGCCACACTAAATTATATACTCTACATTGACTAAAGTTATAAATAATATAATATAAAGTTATTATTGACTTAAGTTAACACGTTTGTACTCTTTTTTAAATTTCTATAAAGAAAGATAGGGGTAACTTTTAAGGTATTCTATAAAAATCGAACCAGCTGCCTGGTAACAATAGCGCGCTCGAATCAGGTTGGTATAAAAATCCGACAGGTATAAAAATAGTCATAGCTTCGTCAATTTTGCTCTGATCGACTTGAAATTTAGACACAACATTCTTGAGATATTAGTCATTCTTTTCAAAATAAAATCGAAAAAAAATAAATTTAAAAACCCTACTCACCCCTTAATAACTGCAGCGATTCTTTGTGGCATAGTGGAAATTTGGTGTTTGCATTCTTCCGAAGTAATTGATTCCCACTCTTCTTTCAAAGCACAAATTAAACTTGCTTTGGATGTTATGGGTCAGTCATGGATCCTTCTTTTCAGAATGCTCCATAAATGCTCGATCGGGTTAAGATCTGGAGACTGAGGAGGCCATTCTAACAAATCTACACCATGCTCACGGAACCAACTCATCCCAACACGAGACTTGTGGCAGGGTGCGTTGTCTTGCTGGAATCGAACATGATCAAGGTTGGTTTCCCCAAAAATCTTGACGGCTGATTCGAAAAGTACATTTTCAAGTATTGAAATGTATTTTGAAGAATCCATTCGACCTTCACACAAACACAAACTTCCAACTCCGCTTGAAGTCATGCAACCCCAAACCATTATGCTGCCTCCTCCGTGTTTCACAGTTGGTACCACACATTGTGGTTGGTACGCTTCACCAATTCGTCGTCGCACACAAACCGCACCCGGCGTTCCAAAAATCTACAATAAGTGAAAAAAACATCTCTTTGAAAATAGTCCATTACATAAAATGCATCTAACCTTGAGCTTATTAGATGCTTTCAGATAAAAACACACAACATTTTGAGAACTTACTTCAACATTAGATTCGTCTGACCAGATAATATTCGACCAATCTTCTTCGGTGAGATGTTGATGCCTCCGAGCCCAGTCTAGTCGAATTTTCTGATTTTTCTGTGAAAGCCACGGCTTCTTTCTCGCCTTACAGCCTCTCAGCCTTTTTTCGCACAGGCGTCTCCGTACTGTTCTGGATGACAAATTTTTCCCAAACTCGTCGGACAGCTCAGCAGCTAACTTGGCAGATGTTTTTTTCCGATCTCTCAAAGATGCACGTACCATCAAACGGTCCTCCTGTACGGTTGTTATTCTCTTTCGACCGCTCCTTGTTAAATCCTTATGCGAACCGGTTTGCTCAAATCGTCGAATAGTCGAGCGAACCGCTCCGCGCGAACATCCAAGGCGTACGGCAATTTTTCTCGAACTGAACCCTTCTGCATGTAGCAATTGAATTTGTGCACGCATATCTGAACTTAACTACTTTGTTTTGCACCTTTTCGAGAACAAAGAATTTTAACTCACTAAACGAATCACTGTTGATCGTTTAAACAGCGCATGCAAACTGTAACAGACCAACAAACTGCAAAGGCTTATGTAGGAAAATTTCGGAATTTTCCATTATTACCCATCCCGTGTCCGGGTTTTTCAAGAAACTTTCTAAAATCATTTTATTGCATTTAACAAGTAGCCTCGCCGATGAGAAACAACCGATGAATAACGAGCATTTAAGTATTTTTAATCTACAGCCGAAAAATAGGGTGGGTTCAAACTTTTGGCCAAGGCTGTATGTATGTAGATTTTAGTGACAAAGCCAATCTTCGACTCTCCTTCCTGAATTCCCGAAACTCATCTTTTCTCCGACTCCGATCACCAGTTCTGCCAGCTGTTTGCTCTGACTTAAACGCTTTTTGTGGCTGTCACAGACAGATCGATATCAGCCCGTCATCGATCAGATGACCTAATATGGTCATCTTAAATTCATATTGACGGTCGATTGACAATTAACAGAAGTAGGGATGAGCAAAATTTAATCGGTCATGTGTTCACAGGGTTGAAGAAATAAATCGTTGCTGCATTAATAGCTTTGGGAACATAGATAAGCTCGATATGCCTTGAGGGTCAAATTTTGGACGACGCGTTCCAGCATAGCGACCGGTATCTCACGAATGACACGAGTAATGTTGGCTTCCAAAGCGTCGATTGAAGCTGGCTTATCCCTAAAGACCAGAGACTTCGGGTAACCCCAAAGAAAAAAATCAAAAGCTGTGATATCACACGATCTAGGCGGACAATTTACTGGTCCAAAACCAAAGTTCACCGATACCACGGGTTTCAATTTCAGGTAGCAAAAAATCCGTTATCATGGTGCGATAGCGGTTGCCATTGATGGTTACGTTCTGACCGGACTCATTTTGAAAGAAATATGGACCGATGATTTCACCGGCCCATAAACATACCACACTGTGCATTTCTGTGGCTGTAGCTATCAGCCCAAATACGACAATTCTGCTTATTGACGTATCCATTGAGCCAAAAATGCGCCTCATCACTGAACAACATTTCGCGATAAAACAGCAGATTTTCATTGAGCTGATTTAGAGCTCATTCAGCAAAAATTGTTGCGCATTTTTGCGGTGTAAGTCTTTCCATGATGATTCGCCAAATAATACTGAACAAAAATTACATTACAGTTTGACAGGAGTCACGCGTGATCTGTCAAAAAAAGCCTATTGAAAATCAAACCTCATAATGAATCACCCTGTACTAATTGGCAGGGAACCGACACTGAGATTCCGGGGTCCCAGGTTCGAAGCCACGTTTGAGGTTGAATGCATCACTTTGAAAGCTATAATATATAATGCCTAATCCTATAAATTTTTCGCTATGCGTTATGGTGCTGGGGACCTTAATTTAAAATATAGATTATTGTGACTAGTGATAAATATAGACTATTGTGACTCCAGGTCTTTCTTATATCAGGCGTTTGTAATTATTTGTACATTATTATTTGTGTATATGTGATCTCGCATTAGATCAACACCACTTTCTGCTCATTTATATTTGAATGCTATATTTGGATCACAAAAGTTACACTCAAAAAAGTCGTGTGAATAGGTCAATAGGAGTTATCAAAAAAGTCACTAACAAGGGCAATGGAGCCTTATTTCTACTTTTTCGAAATTGGAGTCGAAAAACTTACGGCAAATCTCAATGCAGCCAACGAGTTTTCGTTTCTTCATGCGCTTGATATTCTTCGCAAGTCAAAATTTTATTTATTGCTTCTTAATTTCACATTATTTTTCAATAACTTTCAGTAATATTTTTCAAGAAAAGTGTATAAAATAGTAAAAAAAAACTCTAGCGCACCTGAACCGCTAGAAACACTAATGTTCGAAGAACAGTAGAAGAATCGTGCAGGTTTTGAGTGCATATTCCACCACATGAGCTGCTTATTACGGCCAAACTGTTTCAAATGCCACGTTTTACTTTGGTCTCAAGAATGCATTATAGTAGAAGGTTTCCGATATTACCACTGGCATGAATTTCAACGTTTATGAGAGCAAAACACGGGTTAATTATATTCGTTATTAGTTGCTTATTTCACAAAATTTTGAAAGCAGCATCTCATATAACATCAATGAAGAAAATGCTCAGTGCCTGCAGCACTGTAACTGCAGTTGGTGTTTGGGGCTGCGATCCGAAAAATTTGCAGAACTTTGCGAATTGAAACATTGGCTATTTATTTTCATTGTAAATGTTTCCGGTATGAATACTAACTGTAAGCATTTATTGATACAAAAGTAGCACAACCGACTCGTGCTGGCAACCTTTATATCAAAGCCAAGAATATATCACATCTGCTTCACGTTGTTTAATTACATTCGAAGTTATAGGAGTATAAAGAAATTTAGGGTTACCTGCAGCGAGTTTTTTCAAATAATCGAAAGTTTAATATTTGCTGTTTATTGTCACTACAATATCATTACCAATTGAAAATTCTACGATAAAACCGCTTAATAAAGATATTGCACTTAAACACAAAACCAACAATAGCTGGCAACCCTATCGTGGCTTTTCAACCAAATTTGGCCCGAATAATTTTTAAAATAGGTTCCATTAATTGTATGAAATTTGTATTGATTTCATGACTACACTGGAAGTAATAGGGCAAAAGTTTTATTTTCCTGAGTAAATTTCAAAACCAAAGACACGAAAATTACCAAAGCTGGCAGCACCAATCGAAGTTTTCAACCAAATTTCTATCAAACAGAGTTTAGAGTAAGGTTCAGCTACTGTGTCAATATCATGAAAATCTGGTAACTTATTCACATTTCATAGGGGAAAAAGCAGTTTTTTTTCTTTGTAATTTTTCAACATGGCACCACTGGTACAGAGTTGCCCACAATTCAAAATCGCTTCTATCAGACCTAATCCTACTTAAGTCCAATGCATTCTGTAAATTTCAATTGTATCTGATTCGTGAGTTCCCGTGAACAGAAGTTTTTGATGCTAAAAATATAGGTTAACTGGGAAAGGGTTGCCGTTCTTGTCCGACATGAAATTTCCAAAGTTTTACTTTGAACGTGTAGATAAAGCATAAGATTTGTATACAGATTGGTTTTATTGTATGAAACGGACATTTTTTAGGATATTCGATGGTTGAATGTTTTCACTTCCAAATTTTTATTTTTTCAAATTTAAGACACCAAAATTATCATAGCTGGCAGCTCCAACCGAATTTTTCAACCAAATTTCTACCAAACGTGGTTTGAAGTAAGGTTCAGCTACTCTGTAAAGTTCGTTAAAATCGAACGATTCAATCAGAATTTATAGGGCTAAAAGCAGTTATCTTTTTTAGTGATTTTTCAAGATGGCACCACTGGCGCAGAATTGCCTGCATTTCAAAATCACTTCTATCAGACCTGGTCCTATTTAAGACCAATATATTCTGTGAATTTCAATTAATTCTGCTCATCGGATCGTGAGTTTCCGTGAACAGAAGTTTTTGATGCTAAAAATATAGGTAAATTGGGCAAGGGTTACCAGGCGTGCCCGTTATACCATATCAAATTTTTTTTATTGTCTATGTAAACAAAGCACAAGATTTACATATGAGTGGCTTTTTTTGAAGAAGCGGCATTTTTTCAAGAGAGACAATGATTTGGAGGTTTTCACTTTCAGTGCCTGCCCTAGCTACAGGGTTGCTCATTAAAAGCTACACAAATCTACAACTAAATAATACCAATATGTCCTGACAATTTCGTAATGATTGAATAGCTCTGTCAAAAGTTATCGCAATTTAAAAATTTTCAAGTTTTCCCGTTCTCTTTTTAGGCACCCAGCGCACACATGGGGTTAAGAAATTCCAAAACATTATCCGATTCACATGTAAAACACGTTCGAAATTTATTTCGTCAACTTTATTTTTGCGAAAATTATTTGTGTACGGAATAATATGTATATTAAAAATATCACTAAAATGGCCGCCGGCTCCAAAGGGTTAAAGATTTTTTACTTTTTGTGAGACCTGGCACTATTCTGCATATACACCAATGTGTCCTGAAAATTTCAGTTCAATCGGATGGCGCGTTCCTGAGATTTTTTCACTGAAATTTTTTGATGATATATATATATATATATATATATATATATATATATATATATATATATATATATATATATATATATATATATATATATATATATATATATATATATATATATATAGAAATATGAATTTTTGACCAAAGTGATTTTAATACTGATGTTCTTCTTCGAACATTAGTAAAAACAAAAAGGAAACCATCAAAAGATTGATTTTATGAGCAAAACGCTTATAATACGTCGTGGCATGAAAATGTGCCAAAATTCATACATCATTAGGATCAATATTTTGGCGGACTTATTTTTGAGAATGGTTTCATGGCCAAAAAAATATTTTAGCCCCAAGATTGGACAATTTAGAAAGATAATTTATTTCAGCCCTTTTTTGTTTTGTAACGCATCCTTATATATTTAAGTAAGTTTTAATGGAAATCTTGACTTTTTATTCAACGCGTGTTACATAGTTAAATAACATAGAAACAAATGTGAGTTTGTCCAGAAAGTACGCATGGAACAAAGATGGCATCGTTTTATCAACAAATAACGATTCAAATTCAATTTCAGATGACACAGGTTTCATATGTAACATAAAAGAAGCTAATTTGAGCTGGTTTGGCTTCCAATATGTGATCTAAAATTAGATAAAACGAAAAACTGAAAGGTTAGGAACATGCATTTTCGAGATACCTGAAATTTACTTGCATTAAAAAGTGCGCACAGCAGGTATAAGGGACAATCCACTTTTTTCGATTGTGCATTTTTGAGCTGAAGTTTTTCTATTGGTAAATTTATAAAATATACGTTATAAAATTAGCCACAATTTCAACAATGGAAACTTTAAATTTACTTTAAGTATCATAATTTTAGACCACTTTTCGCTTGTCAGTGTGCAAATAAACCAAAATAATCACACACATCCTCGAACCAAGTAAGGAAATGTATTTCAAACAACACCAGGTGCGAATTCAATACAAAATTCTATGCTCCTCCATTATCACAACAACCAACCCACACAAAAGATGCCATGAATAGTATCATAAAGTCCATGGTCCTGTAGATGATGATCGTGTAGGCGCAGCAAATCTTTGTGCATTGTATATTTATGTACAAAGAAATCAACGAAAACCAAGCGAACGAGACAACGATCAAAAAGAACAATCTCTGCATTACGAAGTCAAATTATCTCAGTTGGATGCATCCCAATCTGTGGAATGCTTTGTTTGGAAAGCTGCAGACACGTGCTGAATATGAGATTTGCCATATGTGTGAGCACTTTATTCGTGTCATGCACACTTCATCATGTGGTTAAGAAAGGAGTCGATGAAATAGGAATGTTACGTCAGTTAGGACTACGATCTTGTTCGTTGATTGCAATGACATCTTCCACCAAGTTTCGAAACATTTACACTGATGAATTCGATTTATGGTTTTACTACAGAGCATTGCATGTTAATTCTAATCATATAGATGCAGAAGAAAATAATATACAAAAAGTCTATTATATCTTATGGATGATTTCTTTATGATCCATCATAAAGTTTAAATTTTTTTTCAATCTAGATAAATCAAGAAGATTACCAAGAAAATAGAATAGCTGTTCAAAATATGAAAGAAACAGTTACTTCAGCTCCAATCCAACACAGACTCTTCTTCTTCTCATCATCACTAGAACGTGCCAGCCTCACTTGCTGTAATTGCGATAATAATCGCCCATCAAGCTCGCCCGTCCAATACGACACCCAAGAAACGTTAATGGATTATCAATTCAATAATTCGTCACGGCTTTCAAGAGTGGGCGAAACTACTGTGAAAACTTACACTTCTTAGGATCCGTCATAAGATACAAGAGTTTGATGCTGTGATTTCATCTTGACGGAATCTCAGCAGCATCCTCGTCATGTTCTACCGATCTCCAGGTTAAAACTTCATAATGTAGCTGAAATTTCAGACATCTACACTGCACTGTTCTAAAAGTATGTAAGCGAATAGGTGTATGCGCAAGCCAAGTCAGCAAATATCTATCGGTACATACATTGCACTCCTTCACCGATGCAGATAAATTCAATGCAAGATCATGCAGCTGCAGTTCAATGGCTTTTTGTTGTCGTAATAGCCCGTCCAGACTACGGATACTTAAGTATCCGCATACATAAGTATCCGGAAACATATAATCCCGTCCAGACCGCAGATACAATTGTATGCGGAAACATTTGAAAAAGAATTGCTGTGGACCTAATTTTGCGGATGCATTGATGAATGCATGGGATATGAGAATGAAAATCTGATAAGAAAATTTATTTTTGAAGAATGGCTAAGATAGAGTATTGGAAAATGAAACATTTGTGGGCACTGAAATTCTAAAAGTAGGCAATTGCCGGTTTTCAATGAAAATTACTATTAGAATCACTTTGCCCGAAATTCAGATGCATATATATATACTAACATATTATGTATATACATATATATATACATATGTATGTATACATGACTCCTTTTTTCACAAGCATCTATATTCAGGTTAAATAAAATGAAATAATCGATTAATCGAATAATATACTCAGGTATACAGTGGATGAAATTTCCATGGCAGTCTTTCTCGGAACGAAAGTGGCCAAATTACTCAGTAACAACCACCAAAAGTCTTTTAGACATGCTGCATTTCCAAACCGCCTTGTCCCGTGAATTTCATTTTGGCATGATAATGAGGTCGAGAGTTCTCAACACATGTTTTGTGTGCTGAAAAATGGGTCATTTGGACATTGGCTATTTACCAGGAATGAGGTCAAGATTTTCATTTACATGCCTGCCCTAGGTTCAGGCTAACCTGCAGAGTCATTAAAAATGACACAGGTAGGTATGTTGTACCTATAACACAATCATTCATCGCTCAATCGAAAAAGCATGAGCAAATTATGCTTGTGGATGCAGTGCAGTCCACTGCACTGCATTGAAATTTAAAACTCATGTGATTCTGTGTAACAACTTGCACTGCATCGTTCAGGCTAATTTATGAAAACACTGCATCGGTTGATATTTGTTTGAAAATATTTGGCCGTGCAACAACTATTTAAATTGAGGCGGGAATTACATTCCAGGCATTAAATTGTAAATGGGCGAAAAACAGATACAGAAAATCTAAATATCAAACCTCCACAAATTAATTTGGCATTAATTGTGAGAACACAGCATTGCTTTCAAGTGCATTACAATGCGTGCACTGCATCGCAAAGTGTTTCTCGCTTCCGAATCAATAATCGCTCAATCGAAGAAGTATCCGCATTCATTTTCCAACAGCGCCTACTTATGTATCCGGATACATAAGTATACGGAAACAACGGTCCACACTAGTAATTTTCACATAGTTTTGTATCTGCATACAACAGTGTGAGCTAATTTCAAGTGTGGACCGTTGTTTCCAGATACTTATGTATCCGGATACAATTGTATCCGCTATTGCTCGAAAATGTATCTACAATTAGCGCATACTTTTCATTCATTTTCATGGCAAGGGTAAAATGTATCTGCAAATGTCGCTGCAGTGTGGACCATCTTTTGGCAGATACTTATGTATGCGGATACTTAAGTATCCGTAGTCTGGACGGGCTATAATGGAAATTTGTAATGTGTATGACTATGGTATCACGTGTGCGCGTACATTGCAATGATTTGTTGCGGTGCCATGCCGCCCCACGACACTTTACACCGGCCAAGGTGTTGTAGGCGGTCGTAACGAACTTTACGGTACTTCATGTTTGAATAATATTAACAATTAATCGTTTAAATTGAATACCTAAATCGTTAATTTCAGAAATGAATTTAGGCAGTTGAAACGGATTTTAGTTTTGAACATTTTCTATTCATACATGAATTGCATACTTAAATACATTCAGATGCGGTGTTTGTAATGTTTGCAGAACTCTTTAAAGTTATGTTGTGGTATAGATGAGTGCTTACCAAAATTTATGGTGAAAAGTCGTGACTTACCTGGAAGAGAAGGAAAAAAAAGTTACATTCAGTTATAAACAGTAATAGATAAAAAAGAAAAAATCGTAGGAAGATACGTTTACAACATGAATTATTTACTCTTATTAAGCACTATCATCGGAATATGATTTTTGAAAAGGTTTATCTGCGAAAGCTATAGCACAGAGTGTGTTTTTATAATTAACGCTTTTACGAGGGATTTGTGGAAAAAAGTTGCGAATTTTTACAGTGATTGAAAACAATTTAAAAAAATACTTTTTGCTTTGTGGAGATCATAGCTATTTTATTGATACTGAATCTTGATTTTTGGACGACATATGCACCTCATAGAAGGCAGAATTAATGAATTCTGATCAGCTTTTTCCCTTTTTGTTTACAATATCATAGACAACGTACATATACCATTTTCGAGTTAAATTCATAGATTTTTCGTACAAATTCATATTATTGTCGAACCTGATTCTTAATTTTTCAAATCAAATTCATAAATTTTCTGAAGTTAGTATTTAAGTATTATATAGCTAAGTCAACCCCAGGTATTGTACTGTCTGGGTAGTATTTAATAAGTGTAAACCGAAAAATTAATGAATGATAAAAAATAACAATGAAAATCCAATACGAACCAGCAGGCCAAAATAGGAGAGCCGCTAAGTATAAGTTATTTTATGTTAAATACCCCTTTAATTAAGTTATCTATGCACAATGTAATGAATAAAATTTTATTATTATATTAGATTTTCTGTAAAAACTCATGTTTTTAAGTCAAATTTACAATTTTTTTGAGTCAAATTCATAATTTTTAGCTTTTTCATTTCAAATTCAAAATTTTTTAAATCGAATTGATAATTTTCACAATTATTCAACAATAATAACTTAATGTCATAATTTACGCAACTTTTCAAAAATTTATCCAGAAACGAACGTACAAGGGTTTTGTTAGTGGAGCTAATAATGGAGCCAATGTGTCTATTTACACAAGTAATCATGTTAATACATTTTTCAAACGGTTTATTTCCTTGGTATTATCGAATGATTTATAAGATAACAGAAAACATGTTTGGAAAATTTTAAGAGGAAAGTACCTGCAATGTTTTAACAATTTTCACCAAAGTTCAATAAAATTATACTGCCGTTTAAAAGAATGCGCAGAGGAATTTCTTGATTTGAAATTTTTTATTTAAATTATAAATTTTTAAAAAATGCCTCTGAATTTATTTCAAAAGCTAATGAATAATTTCCCGAAAAATTTGGTATTGCCTGGAATACAGGAAATAGGAAACTGTGGGGAGTTGTGGTAGGAAATTCTATATAAACCATTTCTATGAATTAAAGTTACAAAAAAATGAAAAAAAAATTATGAATTTGACTTAATATTTTATGAATTGTTATAGAAATGAATTAGACGCGAAAATATTATGAATTTGTATCAAAAATCTATGAATTTGACTCGGAAATGGTATATATCGAGAATATGGAGCATTTCGCAGATAAATCCTGCGAAAGCATTATCAAATAGAATTGCTTTCGATCGACTCGCAATTAAAAACAATTCCCACAATTAAATTCAAAAATAATGGGTAAGACTATATATTTGCATGTGATAGCCACATTGTATTTAGGAGTTTTCCGAGTCTGAAACCTCTTAGTAGTACTACGTCAGTTTTCTGCGCCAAACTCTTTTTGAATTGTGATCGATGACTAATATTATGGTAAAATCTGCCTTGACGGTCGCTTTCATGATTACCAATTTGTCTTTTTGGATGGTAATATTACTGGCAGCATATTATTAGTTTCCAAGCTCAGAAAAACTGATAGGCCAAAACAAAAATATTCACGAATAGGGATTTTTCAATTCAGGCCTAAAATTAAGACTTTGAAAATCAAACGATGAAAACAAGATGAAAAATCTGTTATGGGTAATCCAAATATTTTTGTAGGAAGAGGAAAATTTCGTAGTTTAAGTATGCAAGTAACCACATGCGAAGAAACTAAGTGAATACTTTGTAAAAAAAATTGGCTTCAAATAATTAACAGCAACGAAATAAGTTTGCAATACGTCGAAACCATTGCTAGGTGCTAAATTATCAAATGAAAAAAATAGCTATTGCTACGTGTTAAAAAACGGAAAAAATCGCATCGAAAGATTTCAAAGAGTTTACATTTTGGTATCGAATTTTCTAAAAGAAATCATGTGTACATAGTCAATTATAGGAGCATCGAGTTCTGATTAAATCCACTGGATGGATGGCCCAAAATGGACCATCATACGGAAGATGCTATAACTATTATAATTGGCGGCAATTGTTTTGTTTTATTTTTATATTTGAGAAGTCAATAGATGCAGAATACACGTCGACAAGCCAATGAAAGCTATATTTCTAAAGATCGCGGAGAAAAATTTCGTTCATAGGTTTCTGACCTGTGGGAAAATATCATCCAATCCATCATAAATTATGAAATATTTGCAAACATGGGTTAATTCAAAGCATTGACATTGCCTTCTTTATTAATTGGAATCAAAAAATCTAATTTAATTATCAGGAATCAAAATTGCTTATGTAATTCCTATTGAGATGCAATAAATTTATTAAGGGGGTAGTACCGGTTATAATTTTGAAAAAACATCATATATTTTTTATTGCATTTTTCAATTTAGGTACTATACCTTCAGAAATCACGTCTCAAAACTTTATTAAGATACCAAAGTAAGTAAAGTAAATATAAAGAAGTTACGGCAGTTAACCGCAGACCGCTGCTTTTAATTACTGCGAAAAAAAGATGAAAAGCGCATAAGTCAGACAGGAAAAGCGGCAAAGGCAGCGTCAGAGGAAGCGCGTTTGGCAAAAAAAAACTGCCCAACTGCAAGAGAAACTGGCTTATGAGGACTCAGGAATACTTATGTATGGTCTAGAGAATGCAGACTAAGCAATTGTGAGTGATGAAAATATATTTTTTACATAATATTCAATGAATTCATAATATTCACACGTACGAGGTTCCATTCGGTTCGTTTTCGGTTGTAACCAAACCGAACGTAACCCCTTTCACACATACACGGTTCTCACACGGTTCATATTATTTTTTGTGTTTTCTTTCTCAACTTTGCATAGTGACGTCAAATTCATAAAAGTTTTCAAAAATTTCCACACCATCATTTTCCCAAGCTTCCTGCGTCTTAAATTTATCTTTATATTTTGCATAAGTGTTGTCCCACAGCACTACTTTAGATTGCACTGCACAAATCAGCCGATTCACATCAACATCTGGTAATTCGCTCATTTTATAAGAAAAACTGCGACTGATAATTTCAAAAATTTAGAGGTAATAATAAAACTAACTAAAACTGGTTAAACTAACCAGGTAAAACGTCTAGATATTTCAAATAAAGAGATCCAAACTGATAGCTTATTAATTTTAAAGAAATACAAATGATCCAATCAGGTTGGATCATTTGTATTTCTGTTCCCTTTCTGAACCTTATAGAAATCTGATGAAATCTATTCGTGTCCAGGAAGTGTTCGGTGCTATACGATTTCTATTGAATACCGAATAGAAAGCGAAGCATCGTTTCACACTTGTCGGCAGTGACCGAAAACGGACAGAAAATGAACCGAACCGAATGGAACCTCATGCGTGTGAAACAGGCCTTATTCTTCGGATTGGCCGAACCGATTTGGTTTGCGGTTTGGTTTTTTACTAATGTTCGAAGAACATTAGTATTAAAATCGATTCGGCCAAAAATTCATATTTCCATATATATATATATATATATATATATATATATATATATATATATATATATATATATATATATATATATATATATATATATATATATATATATATATATATATATATATCATCAAAAAATTTCAGTGAGATAATCTCGGGAACGCGCCATCCGATTGAGCTGAAACTTTCAGGATACATTGGTGTATATGCAGAATAGGTCCAGGTCTCTTTAAATGTCAGTTATTGTTAACTTTTTGGCGCCGGCGGCCATTTAAGTGATATTTTTAATATACCTATTATGTCGTGCACAAATAATTTTCGCAAAAATAAAGTTAATGAAATAAATTTCGAACGTGTTTTACATATGAATCGGATAATGCTTTGGAATTCTTTAACCCTATGTGTGCGCTGGGTGCCTAAAAAGAGGACGGGAAAATTTGAAAATTTTTAAATTTCGATAACTTTTGACAGAGCTATTCAATCATTACGAAATTTTTAGAACATATTGGTATTATTTAGTTGTAGATTTTTGTAGCTTTTAATGAGCGTGCTGGCAACCCTGTAGCTAGGGCAGGCACTGAAAGTGAAAACCTCCAAATCATCGTCTCTCTTGAAAAAATGCCGTTTCTTCAAAAAAAAGCTACTCATATATAAATCTTGTGCTTTGTTTACATAACCAAAAAAAAAAAAAAGTTATGGTATAACGGGCACGCCTGGTAACCCTTGCCCAATTTACCTATATTTTTAGCATGAAAAACTTCTGTTCACGGAAACTCACGATCCGATGAGCAGAATTAATTGAAATTCACAGAATGTATTGGTCTTAAATAGGACCAGGTCTGATAGAAGTGATTTTGAAATGCAGGCGATTCTGTGCCAGTGGTGCCATCTTGAAAAACCACTAAAAAAGATAACTGTTTTTAGCCCTATAAATTCTGATTGAATCTTTCGATTTTGACGAAACTCACACAATTGCTGGACCTTACTTTAAGCCACGTTTGGTAGAAATTTGGTTGAAAAATTTGGTTGGAGCTGCCAGCTATGATAATTTTGGTGTCTTCATTTTGAAAAAAAAAAATTTGGAAGTGAAAACATTCAAACCATCGAATATTCAAAAAAAATTCCGTTTCTTACAATAAAACCAATCTGTACATAAATCTTATGTTTTATCTACACGTTCAAAATAAAACTTTGGAAATTTCATGTCGGACAAGAACGGTAACCCTCTCCCAGTTAACCTATATTTTTAGCATCAAAAACTTCTGTTCTCGGAAACTCACGAACCAATAATCAGATACAGCTAAAATTTACAGAATGCATTGGACTTAAGTAAGACCAGATTTGATAGAAGCGATTTTGAATTGTGGGCAAGTCTGTGCCAGTGGTGCCATCTTGAAAAATTACAAAGCAAAAAAACTGCTTTTTGCCCTATGAAATGTGAATAAGTTACCAGATTTTCATGAAATTGACACAGTAGCTAAACCTAACTCTAATCTCTGTTTGGTGGAAATTTGGTTGAAAAATTTGATTGGTGCTACCAGCTATGGTAATTTTTGTGTCTTTGGTTTTGAAAATTCGCTCAGGAAAATAAAACTTTTTGCACTATAACTTCCAGTGCAGTCATGAAATCAATACGAATTTCATACAATTAATGAAACCTGTCATAAACATTATCCAGGCCAAATTTGGTTGGAAAGCGACGAAAGCTGGCAATAGCTGGCAATTGTTGGTTTTGTGTTTAATTGCAATATCTTTATTAAGCGGTTTTATCGTAGAATTTTCAAATGGTAATGATATTGTAGTGACAATAAACAGCAAATATTAAGTTTTCGATTATTTGAAAAAACTCGCTGCAGGTAACCCTAAATTTCTTTATACTCCTATAACTTCGAATCTGATATAACAACGTGAAGCAGATGTGATATATTCTTGGCTTTGATACTGGCAGAAGGTTGCCAGCACGAGTCGGTTGTGCTACTTTTGTATCAATAAACGCTTACAGTTAGTATTCATACCGGAAACATTTACAATTAAAATAAATAATCAATGTTTCAATTCGCAAAGTTCTGCAAATTTTTCGGATCGCAGCCCCAAACACCAACTTCAGTTACAGTGCTGCAGGCACTGAGCATTTTCTTCATTGATGTTATATGAGATGCTGCTTTCAAAATTATTGATAACGATTGCTTGATAACGAGTATAATTAACCCGTGTTTTGCTCTCATAAACGTTGAAATTCATGCCAGTGGTAATATCTGAAACCTTCCACCATATGAGTTATAATGCATTCTTGAGACCAAAGTAAAACGTGGCATTGGAAACAGTTTGGCCGTAATAAGCAGCACATGTGGTGGAATATGCACTCAAAACCTGCACGATTCTTCTACTGTTCTTCGAACATTAGTGTTTCTAGCGGTTCAGGTGCGCTAGAGTTTTTTTTATTTCAGATTTTTCATTCCTGAGATTATCTGTCCGCAGTATGACGAGGTATTTTTCGAGACGTCAACTTTGGCGCCCTCTACAAATAAGTAGAGAAATGAAAAAAAAAATACAAAATTACTTTTTTTGTAATTTTCAAAATAAGCATTTTACCCATGCAATTTTTAAAACTTATACATAATAAGAGAGGTGAAAAAAAATATTGGAAATTAGGCTGTTTTTTTTTTAGCATTCTAACCGGTTCTACCCCCTTCAAATTGACCATAAATAAAAAAAAGTATCTGTGCATCAATTTTATTTATGCACGAAAAAAGTATTTGGAGTCAGCTTTGTTCGAAAATTTTCCCTTACAAAAAACAAACCGTTCATCAGTGGTTACCTGCAGATTGTCAGTCCTTTCTAAACTACGCTCCCACTCTCCTGAGTCTTAACGACGAAGTCGACGATTTTCGGCCAAAATTGAAATAACAACATATGCGATCCTGGGGCAGTGAAAATTCACTTATCAGGAAAGCCAATAGAACCATCCAAAGCTACTGCATGGAGCGCCATTCATGACCCAGGTGTTATCGGGCCTAATTTTTCCGAGAAAATTAAATTATGTCATTTTAAACAATATCGGTTGACTGTTTTTGGGCGACCCTGTAAAAGGGCTCGGGAGAAATATCTGGGCGCGGAAACTATACCGAAATTTTATGTAGAATAATTTACATAAAATTACTTAATGGAATAAAAACGGACAAAGTAGCCTGCACAGTTGTAAATTTTTCAGCGTTTTTCGTCTGAAAAAGGACTTTCCCATTTCAAGGTTTTCTAAAGTTACAGGAATCAATACAAAACGAATCAAAATTTCTGAATACTGAACGAACGTTAGAAAAACTGACTGATGGTCAGCTTCATTGACATGCAAAAAACTTTTTTAAATGACTATATTGAAGGCTGTCAACCAACAATAGTCCGTCGAAAAATTATTTTAGGGACAAGAGCAGGTTCAACTAATGTATATTTTTACCATAAACTTTTTTTAACTTCTAAGTTTAGCGTTTACCGTAGAAGAAGGAATTCTCCAGTAGTCCGGAGTTTTTCCAGTTCATCTTCCGTAGAACTGCCGCATTAAATGACGAACTTTACCGCATTCAAATTTAGATAGCGCGTACACCTAAGTAACATAGTGCAACATTTATGGTCGTTTATGTAAATAGTAGAAAAATATGTATATAGTAAATATTAAAAGATCAAATGTCCATTCACCATAGGCTTTTCTTCAATGTCGATGATGGTGGAGCAATAAATACGCGTGTTGCGAATGAAGGCGCAAGTTTTTTAGAATTTGAATTTTTTAATTTTCAATGTTATATATTTTACGACGACACACTTTTCACAACGTCCCTGCCATTTATTCAACTTTTTTAAAAAATACAATTTGTCAAATTCTACAAAACCCAGCAGAATTTTTTTCCCGCGAGCCAAGTTTTCATGGTGGGAAACAGGCCGATTGAGTACGATGGATAGCGCAATTCAAGCGATTTGGCCGCGACGGTTCCAGATAAGTCAGCTGGTGCGTTGTCATGGTGGAACAGCATTTTTTCTTTGGACGAGTGAGGACGTGTTTTTTTTTTCAATTTCTCAATGAATAATTCACTGTAGTATTGCCTAGTGATCGTGAGTTTTTTGTTCAAAAAGTCCATAAAGATAGTTCTCTTCGAATCACAAAAAACCGTGTAAATGACCTTTCCGGGCGACGGGACAATTTTTGCCTTTTTCGGAGCAGATTTGACCGGAGAAGTTCATTGTTTTAATTATTGCTTGGTCTCTGGCGCATAGTGAAAAAATTTAGGTTTCATCAATCGCAAAAACTCCAGCGGATCCGCTTAAAGAAGTACAAAAATTGCTTCCGAATTTACAGGCGTATCCGCTTGTTGTATACCGTGACCAAGCGTGGCATCTATTGGGCCAATAGCTTTCTCATTCTTAACTCATCTTATAAAATGTTGATTACCGTTCTGTACGACACGCCTACGACCTCTGCTACTTCGCGCACTTTCGCTCGACGATCAGCGTGAATTATATCGTGGACTGGACTCCTTCAGCGATTTCTTTAGTAAGCACGTCTACCGGGCGGCCTGGGCGCTCCTTATCAAAAAAATTTGTACAGCCACGTTTAAATTCGTTGAACCAATATCTGCCAACCAATAATGCCAACTTTTCTTAACAACGCCATCTCTTTTCAAACACGACTACTTATTGATAAACCCTTGCATAGTGTCAAATCTTTTGTAACACAACCTCAACTACTATGAAAATATCACTAAAGTAGGATAATTAGCATTAGCTTTCTAATAAGCTCGTCTAGCCTAGTGGCTGTAGATCCTCGGCTCTTGAAGAATAAGGGCATGGGTTCGAACCCAGATTCGAGAAGGATTTTCGTCAATAAATTACAAAATTAAAAGTAATATTTCAAAAATAGATTGAAATTTCTATAATATACTATCGCCAAAGAACCGAAATTAAAACGAATACAGTTTTGTTTTTACTTGTGTTTTTATCAGGACTATAATGCTTGGCGTTTGGGGCCATAATACATAATGCCTAATTTTATGGTTTTCACGCCGTGCATTATGGTGCCAAGCGCTATATTTTATTGCAGTATCGAAATAAACTAAATGTATGGCGCCAGAAGTATAAAAGATATGGTCTCAGGCGCTATATTTTGTCTCAGTAATAAACCAACTTCAACTTTTCTTTGCAAAACGGATGATGAGGATAATTTACCTCAAATAATTTTTTTGGATTATCCAATAATTTGGTGGTTTTTTTTCATTAGTCAAGCAATTTCATTTTCCTTCAATTCCCGAACGTATTGAGCGGGGTATATTCTCTTCCATAAGATATTAGGATGCGGAAGTTGTTCGTGAAAGTTATTACTCGGTCTGATTTTAGTTTCTAAGAGAAGTAAAAATTAAACTTCTCTGATTAAAATTCATTTTGAAACTTAGAAATTTTAGTTACAAGAAACTAAAGGTTATTAGCAAGTTTTAAGCAAATGAAATGATTAGTGCTATAACTCAATATGATCCTAATTTGCAATCGGCTCTATATTTTCCTGGGATCAAAATTAAATGAATTCAGCGCCCAGTGTGGGATTTCTTGTTCGTATCTCTAAAATCAAACCAGACTTCTCGGATGGTTATAGTCATTTGTTAACAAACTGTACTACCCAAACTTCACTCATCGGATATATGCTACTATTTGCCATCAATAATATACAACTGAGGACTGTTATGATGCTTAAGTACTCTTGTCCCATTTTTTTTAAAATTTCCCTAAATATTTCTAAATATTTCTATTGTCTTGAAGGCACGTTCGCTGAGACTATAATTTATCGAAATCCATCTAATGTAAGTTGCAAAAAAGATACCCAAATGTTAACAGGAAATGTTAAATGTTCTTTTTTGTAATCGCTATTTGGCCAAAATATTATTATAAACTTTAATTATAAAGATGCAAAAAATCATACATTGTGTTAAATTGAAAAACAGAATCTACAGTTCAATCTTGCTTAGGTTGAGTGTATACCGAATGTTAAGGAAGCACTGATCATCTTCTCCTGTGTCGAAAAGAATTATTCCTCCGACAACAGCTCAGCGCACTTCCTCAATTACAAGATATAGCGTTGTGCACCAACCGCAAATCTAGACAAGAACAACCGAATCTGAACCGTGTAATTGCCAACAATCGGAAATGAACTCAATAAATTTCTTTACCTTCTCATAGAGATGGGCAAAATAGCTCTTAGCTCACCACTCATGACTCTTTTTTACAGTGTTGCGCCGTACTCTCAGTATACTTTTCGCTGCACATTACACTAAGTTTAGTCAAACCAGAGCTTTCGTTCGCAGACTATGCTTTGCTTTTTTCAGGCGCTGCACTGTAAAAGTGAGTGGTGAGTGGTGAGCTATGAGCGCTTTTGCCCATCTCTACCTTCTCAGCCCGCATCCAACCAGCCGCTTGTCGAGCGAGTGTTCGCGTACGCACAATTGCTCAATCAACAACAAACTCCAATGCGCGTCGAAGAGTGCAAAAAAAACTTCCATTCTAAACACTGGTTTCTGCAAAAACTCTCCTTCTAGCCACCAATGACCTCATTGGGCACTACCATGCTATACTTATTCCCGTCCTCCGGACTATTCGCTCTAAACTCACTCACTATACCGACCAGAAATAGAAGTACAGAGGAATCTTTTTCTAGATCTGCGGGTAGTAAATGATTTTATCGTTTCAGTTTTCAGTTCCAGTTGATTATTAATTGGCCATTGGTTTGGGAGTGCCTCGACAACAACAACAATGCCGCGTGTAAAACAATTTCGCGAGCACAGGTGAAATACCCGGAAAATATTCCGCGTAATAGTTCCTAATGGAGCTGGGCAAGTGAAGGCACTACACGAACTGTAATTGCTAGTTGCTCGGCAAAACGTTCTCCGGGATCGTATTTAGTTCTTATGTAATGCAGCCCAGCTTGAAACCGACAATGACAGGAAAAAAGAATGTTAAATGCCAAGAAACTCGTTTTCCAGAGTACCTAAGCAAGTTGGTGGTTTTTTTTTCTCGTTTTGTAAGATAGTTGCGAATATTGTGCCTGTGTCTATTTAGATGCGCGATAGGAGGAATTCCCAAGGAGAGATGATGAGGAATTGTACTGACGCGCGTTTCTTGACCATATCGAATTAGATTGGAAAAGGGTTGCCAAAATGAGGGTTTTTTTCTTGACCGAAGAATATCAAGACTTCGAAGGATTTAACAATTTTTAAACCCTCCTGTATATAAGCAGTGAAATGTCAAATGTTGATCAATGAAACTATTTGTCATTGTCAGTGTCTGCATACTTCTATTATACATAAGTCATCAGTGTGTGGCCTGTGAGAGCTCCAGCAAGACACATAAAATCCCTTAGGACTGCCAACACTATCAATTCATTTCGACTAATTCACAACCTTCGATTCCTCTGATTATTGCGTTTCTCATCGAAGTCAACCAGCAGCAGGCTACTCGAATTGAATTTCACATCGTTTTTGCCAAGAAGTCATCTTCAGTCAGTGTCCATCATCGCATCGTTGTCTCCTGACATATTTTTAACAAATCTGGAATGGGTAGAATGTTCGAGCCTGAACTGAAATATATGTTAGTCTGTCCAAGTATAATCCGAATCCAAAGAGGGACACGCAATGACCGCCGATCCGCGAGAAATGAGATATACTGCATTGTAGTCAAGGTCAATGATCGTTTGAATTCCAATCGCACAGCCAGCCATTTTCGATTTGTCGCTAGCCGATTCAAAGACATATCAGATTGAAGTGTGTAATGCTTATAAGAGACAATGTTCCATTGGAGCGCAGCGCAGCGGAGGATCCCACGTTACTATAATTATATTCGATCGAATCTAATGATTACAAGATGTTAGTGGCTTGTAACTCATTTGACAAACAAACATTGGATAACAAACAAATAGGTGATTATCGAACCGACATATACCAATGTAATAGAGAGATCGTTGAGGTCAGATAAGAACCGTTAAAATTGATGCTTTTCTGAAAGCAGCTGGTTGATATCATGCGGATGATTGGATATTAGACGATTGTTGTTATATCAGCGGTCGATGCATTACAGCGATGCGGTGAGTGCTTTGGGTAAATGTTACATAAAGACTTTAATTACTTGTGCTTGTCAGGCCGAATTGTATCATGAAAGAAGAAAAATCGATTGGTATCTTTATTTTAAGGTGCCTAAATTTGCGTTCGAATGAGCGAATTTGATTCTTATCGTGAATTTGATTGACTCTAATGGGTTTAATGGAAAAGATGCATGCGGTTATAAGCTGTCTGGAATCATGTCCGATTTTTTCAAGAAAAAAAAAATCATTATTTCTGTCATATCCAGGCACTCTTTGCCGAAACACTGATGTTGGAATGAATGAGTTCGAAACGTTGCTCATAGATCGAGTCTAAGTTTTTTGATAGAACTCTAGTACCACACAAATGCTCATTTGGTAGACTATGCTAAGTTTTGATTCCTCCGCTAATTTTACTGTTTTTATTGCAAGAAAATCTTGCGGCTGTTTGACTTGTTTTTAGCTGTTTAGTTTCATCAGGTTTTAGGCACAATTTTTTTGCAGGCACATCAAGCTCACGCACTAGAAACAAAATCCAAATTGATTTCAAAAAATATAAACTCCACATGCTTTTATTAGACCCTGTAGACCCCCCAAATCCTGTCAATCTCGCGTCGCGTCTGTCAAAAACTCGGCTTTTTTTAGCTTTAACATCGCATTTACACTCTTGCGCTTTCGTCTCGTTAAGGTGAAGGTATCGTTCAGGATATTGCTGCATCAACACGATTAGCTTTGTATGTGTTGTATGCGGCTATGTTGCAGCAGTCGTGGGGACGACTCTGCTTTGATAAGTCTCAAAAACGTCGCCAAAGGAAGACAGCTATTCAAAAAAATGTAATGAAAAAAAATCAGCTCATCAAGATCTAATATAATCGTCATGATTAACATTTTCCGTTTTCATCGCCAAGCTCGTAGGTCACGCTACTCAGCTTTTGTTGCACAAAAGCTCGAATGAATTTCGATGACAGCTTGGAAGCAAAACGATCAGCTTCAAAGCTCAAAGCGAAGCTTCCTGTCCAGGAGTGATCAATTTAATGCGACTCCGGAGATCATAAACCTGAAACCGCTTGGCATGGGCCTCATACAGTTGATAACTCACCTTTTCCTGAATTCAACGTAGCTTGGCTGTATGTGGGCAGAGCTATACTTTTTCATGATCTAATGATTACATTTTTCGAAGTAATTCATAGTCGCGGTGATGCGGAATACAGTGATTATGAAATAGAAGAAAATTAGATGAGCAGCCAGTCGTCCCATGAACAACATTGCAAAATACAGCACATAACTCGGCTAATATATCATCTTAAGTCTTGTGGTCAAGCGTACAAAGCCGTTATGAGTGCAATAAAGCGAAAGAGTTCTCTTCAAATAATGTCTCCAAAGATGCTCCAGGAAATAGTCCTTTTCTCACAGAAGCGGTGCGAAAGTCTACCAGTAATACACGTAGATCCTCAAAACGTACCGGCGGCAAGCAGAAAAGAATAATTGGCACTCATACGAAAAAGCGTCCGCATTGGATGCGATACCACATAAAGCCCTTAAAATTTATTTACAACGTGCCTACACGAAGGTGGTTTTCTCAAGCAGTGGACGCAACAGAAACTAGTTCTCTTGCCCAAGCAGTATAAACCTATTGAGAGGCTTCATCTTATAGGCCAACATGCCTGCTAAATACGATGGGGAAAGTTTTCGAGAAAGTCATATACGAACGACTGCTGTCGGAAATCGAAAGCAAAAATGAGCTATCGGACCGGCGATTCGATTTTCGGAAAGAGCGATCAACTGTGGACGCTATTAGAATGGTATCGGACATAGCAATGAACGCAAGTAATAAAGAATGTTGCTGCGCTGTGGTCACGTTAGACGTAAAGAACGCCTTTAACTCCGCGAGGCAGAGCCGTATTGTAGGCGCGTTGGTCGATAATTAAGTGTCTGCTATTTAGCATGTATAATCGTCGACTACTTCAGAGAAAGAGCCTTGTGCTACGAATCAGGCGAAGGACCAAAACTTTATCTGGTAACGGCGGGAGTGCCACAGGGATCGGTTCTTGGCTCCCTGCTTTAGAACATAATATTACTAAGGCTAATAGTACCCAGAAATGTGGTGGTGGTAGGTCTCGCTGACGATATTGGCATCATGATTTCAACCCGTCATCCCGAAGAAGTCGAAATGTATGCAAGTAAAGCAATTTGGGTGATTAAATCATGGCTTGGTTGCGCTGGGCTTCAACTAGCCGACCATAAGGAGGAAACTGTACTAATCACAAAGCGGAGGAAACTACCAGTAGTAAAGATAAAGATTGGCGATTGCATAATTACCACGCAGCTTGCAATAAAATACTTAGGCATAGCCGTCGACAATAAACTGAGCTTCAAACCTCATTTGGAGAAAGCAGGCAAGAAAGCATCCGTTGTCGGTTCAGCACTCCTTAGAATGCTACCCAATACTGACGGCCCGAAACAAAGCCGAAGGCTACTGATTTCAAAAGTGGTGAGCTCGATTATAATGTACGCAACGCCACCGCTACAAATAAAATCGAATCGGCGAAAAGTGCAAGCAACCTATCGACTAACCTGCTGTGCGTTTCGAACAATATCTTATAAGGTAACGTGTGTTATAGCCAGTATGCTGTCCATTGAAGTTCTTGCGGATGAAGCGCTACAACTCTACAAAAACGAAGCACGGACAACAAGCACGCGATAGATTCAGACTAGTGTCAATGCGCTCATGGCAGAATAGTTGGGAGGAGGTGCACAAATTTATCCCCACCGTTGTGCAATGGGCAGCCAACGAGAAACAAGCTGAAACCTAACCCAATTTTTGAGCGGACGTGGCGGCTATCGTTATTATCTGTATCCTTTTGAACACGACACCTCACCGGACTGTCCAATCTGCAGAAATGTACCCGAGGATGCGAAACACGTTACGTTGAGCTGTCCGCGCCTTGATACATGTAGAAAATAGCCTAGAGACAGTACTAGGCACAAAGGTATCAGCGGAAAATATCGTACACTGTAGACTGGAATCCCAAACAGCGTAGAATGCCGTCGAAACAACACTAAAAAAATATGCACCGCAAACTGCGTGACGTGGGACGGGACAGGAAAAAGGAAGAAGCAAGGAGGTCTAGAAGCAGCTAAGGGCTGATCTACCCCCATGAAGTAATACTGTATAACTATTCCCGTGTGGAGTGTGGAAGAAGAAGCAGGTGGTTTTAGTCGGTAAAAATCCGGCACGTTCCAGGGCAGGAGCCATGAAACATCTTTTTGAAGATTTCCACCTTTCAACGGCGGGAGTCATGTGGTTCTCATCGATGTAGGCGCATATAGCATTGCGAAAAGATCAGTTGGCTCGCTCTGATGGCGGTCAATATAAGGGTGTAGAGATCTGCTGAGCGCCATGCCAAGGAGGAAAGCCTTGAAAGACTGAGAGGTATATTGCACCCCAGGTTCACGAACTCCGGAACTCCATGTATCAGAAGAATATCTTTCTTGAGGAACTTAATGACAGCTTCTGATGTGGCCTTGGGCATTGCCTTAACCCTCCGAGATCACAGGGGGTCAAATTGACCCCAGAGATCTTTTTGGCCGATCGCAGCACTTAGGCATGCGGGAAAAGAGGAGTACTATAGGCTCCTAAATATATTTCTGTGTCGTGACTATAAGTTTACACCGTTCGCTCCCAGTCCCAAATCGTCAGTCGTTGTTGAGATGCCTTTGAAGCAGATCAAGGGGTCACATAGACCCCATCTGTACTCGACGTCAATTTTGAGGTAAAGATTCAATTTTGTTTTTACTTTATAAATCGACAGATTAATTTAAAAGAGCCAAAAAAATAGGTTTGCAAGTGTTTTAATTTTGTTGGTTTTAGCAATATGGCGTATAATCTACGTTCTAGTGTACGCAATAATTTGTTAGCTGAAGACAATGATAACAATTTTGGCGACAGTGATTCCTCGGAAGACGACCATGTCTCGGAGCAATCATAATCTGATTATTCAGAAGATTATACCTTTTTTTGCAACTATTTTTTTTTTTATTATTTTACTATGTCTGGGGAGTATCCATATACATTTTCAGCTCAAAATATTAAAAATTACCAAAGTAATGATTTTTTTTAAATATCCAAATTTTAAAATCTTCACAATCGTCACCGTACCATATGCAAAATAAATACCTTTTTTTCAAGGGCCACTATAGGGCTAATTTTTTTGTAATTTTGTCATATCCTGAGAGTATCCACTTAAATTTTTAGCAAAAAATATTGAAAATGAAATAAGTTACGATTTTTTTTGTAAAAAAGCTGATTTTCGACAAAACTGTTTTTTCCTGAATTTTTTTTTTAGGCATGTTTAGGACATTTAAGGCACTTCTGATGCATGAAAACTACTAAAAGAGGTCTCAAACAATACTTACAAATTTTTTCAAATGAAAATCTTCAGTGGCGGCGATCCTATAGACGTTCAAAAGTGGTTGGGGTCAATTTGACCCCAATTGTTCTCGATGATCGAAAAAATAGGTGTTTTCTCGGAGGGTTAAGCGTCACAAGCTTGCTAAAATGATCCAGCGCTATGAACAGCTAAATATTGCCTGCTTTCGAACGAGACTATGTGCCTATTGTGCAATTCGGAGGCCAAGCAATTGAAAAGTTGTCACCAATCTTGAGGTTATTTGAGCGACCTATGCATGCGTTATAGAATTGACCGTTGCAGGCTGCATCAACCCGATTAGCTCTATGTGTGTACAGAATGCTGTTGGTTCAGCTTTGTGTCGCAACAACATCTGACAAAATCTTCACGATGGATACTAGGTAAGATCTTTGAACGAGTTCTCTCAAGCTGTCTCGTGGACGAGACTGTCAGAGTGTAAATGCCGTGTAAAGTTTGCAGTTGATACTAAAGCAAGATAAAGTTTGGTATTCTCCATCAAAAGTTCTTATAATTTTTGAATAAAAAAATCACCATAATTTTGTTTCTGTCATAACGTCTAGGAATCCATTTTGTTTTTAGGTCATGACAATGCTTAATCTTCGGCGAGTCAAGCGAGAAAACCAAAATGTGGCGAATTGAGGACCTAATATAAACACGCGGCGTTGATCAATTAAGGGTTTCTGCTCAAAAATTGTCTACAAGTTTATAGGAAATCCTGAGCTAAAGCAGGTATTATAGGATTAGATGTGACACGTGAAAAAAATTTAAGCTTCTGGGCACGACATTAATATTTAAAAATTTAATTTTTAATTGTAGGACATTAGTTCTATGTTCGTGGTATTACATGGCTGTTGCTATGAACAATATTCTTCAAAAGGGCCGGACACAGTGCACCGGCAGGGCACTACACAGTGTAGAAATGATAAAATCGGCTTTTCTGTCTGTTGAACAGGTTTCTGAGGAAGCCCAATAAGCTCGCAATAAAGATTGCAAAATGTTTCCGGAGCTAATACTCGAAAGCAGTTACGTTTTGCTATTAATCACATTTGATTCTCGAATTAAGGGTCATAGGAAGCATTCTCAAGCTATATTGATTTTGAATTTTTCACTTATAAAAGGGAAAAAAAAATTTTAAAAATTTGAACTGTGCATTAGAAATCTTACGTTTTTATTTGCCCTCATTTTGTTGAAGGTTCGTTCCTCATTTCTCAAATGATTCAAAAAAAATAATGGTTACGCTTTTCTTCTTTCTAAAAACTTGAAATAATTTCTATGTTAACAGAATGAATAATTTTTGGGAATCGTTAAATGAGCTCATAAAACAGTAGAAATAAAAAAATTTTCTTTCGCCCAGGTAGTTTCTCACAAGTCGCAAATACTCAGCTTTTTAAGTGAAAGCAAACATGAATAAACCAACTAGCAGGCAGAAGAGATATTTTCATGGAAATGTTCATCATTTTTTCATTGAAGAAAGTAGTGTTAGCAGCAGCTGATTGTCGCCGCTCGCATTTGTGCCAAAATTGTAGCTCGAGTGCTATTCCACTAATTTAATGTTGTAAATGACATTCGAACTGCATGGATTTATGGAGCAACCTTTTATCATCTGACTTAGTAACAACTGCATCGCTATCTGGCGATGCAATATGTATGGGGTAGCGGTTGAATTTCGACCGTCGGCGACGACAGTAATAAGCCAATCGTCCACAAATACGACTGCTTTTACTGATTTTTTTTCACGAGAAACAAACGAATAACCAAATTCGCTTCGGATGATCACTTATTCTGGACGATGGCTCATGGCTTGGCTGAACCATATTTAGCCAATTTTCAAATGCGAAATTGGTTCAATGAATAGTTTTAGTGTCGTTTTGTATTTCTGACAAATTTTGCAATTGTTTTTGTTTTCGTAGTTGCACACCTCACAGAAAATTACACATGAAATTAGCACTTCCCTATGAATCTAGTAAATAACATTTTGGGGCGAACATAAATGAATACGGTAATTAAAGCCAGCACTATGATTATTCAAAATCTTGGAAAAGTTTAGGGGAGTTGTTGAATGAGACAGAGTTACAGTTCTGCCGTAAGCCGATTCGAGTTTGATAAGTGATGGGAATGTGGAAAAATTTAGATTTTAATTGTCACTAACTCTAGTAGTTTTTGGCAGTCAAATGGTAGCATAGGCCACGGGGGCGTCATCGGGTGCTGGTTACCGACAAAGCAATTGAAATCCCGAGAAATGCCTGCTGGAAACAACATCTACAGCTCTGCTACTGAATCCTACCTTCGACCTCCCCGAAGATGTGATTTTACAATTTCACATCGGGTGGCTGCCGGGAGCCTTCATGAGATTTCAGATCATGAATGTTGCCAACGAAGGAGGGTGAAGGCGAGTTTCCCGCGCCTTAAATCGGGAACATTAACCAGACTGGCCCTCTAGGCTGGGGGTTGGGCAATGGGCCAATAACCCGTTCCCGTAAAACTTGACCTATTCAGGAACCTGATACTTCGCCTCGGATACTTGGATTGGATCAACGGAAACAACCACGCAAACGAAATATGGACTACTCTATTGGAACCTGGAACGTGCGAACCCTATACAGACCGGGGGCCATCAAAGCCCTCCTGGAACAGGTCACTCACTACAAAATAAACTTTCTCGCTGTCCAGGAAACGAAACTATTTGGTGCTGAGATTATGGACATGAGTCGTACACAATCTTCAAAAGCGGAAAGTCATCGGGAAGTCACGAATTTGGAGTGGCCTTCATTGTGGACAAAAAAAATGAAACCGCAAATAATCGACTTCAAGCCTGTCAATGAAAGATTGTGTGCGATCCGCATTCGTGCAAAGTTTTTTAACGTTTGGCTCATTAACGTTCACGCCCCTACTGAAAATAAGGATGAGGCAGTGAAAGATAATTTTTACAACCTTCTGGAAAGGCTTTATGATTCACTGCCATCAAATGTTGTGAAAATCCTGCTGGGCGATTTCAACGCAAAGGTTGGAAAGGAAGAAACACATCGCGGAACCACCGGCCCATTTAGTCTCCACGACCTATGCAACGACAATGGACAACGACTTGTCGACTTTGCGAGTAGCAGAAACCTCATCGTAAGCTCCACGTGTTTCCCGCATCGCGACATTCACAAAAGGACATGGGCATCCCCGGACGGCCGCACCTTTAATCAGATTGATCATATTCTGATTGAGAAAAGGTGGGCCTACAGTATTTTAGATGTGCGAACCTTCCGTGGGGCCAACTGCGACTCCGACCACTACTTAGTAAAGACTCGATATCGATGTCGAATATCACTGTCTTATGAAGCCAGAGCAAGTTCAAGACGCAAGTTCGATGTCGACAAGCTTCGAAATAAGACGATGGAAGTCGAGTATAGATCTGCTCTGGAAATGGAATTAGCTTCCACGCCTAACACCACATCTATCAGCGAAGTTTGGACTACCATCAAAAGCGCAGTGAATGCAGCAGCCGAAAAAGTAGTGGGATACACAGCCGGACAACGCAAAAATGAATGGTTCGACGAAGAATGTCAAGCCGCGTTGGACGAAAAGAATGCGGCCTACAAAATCCACATTGAACGACCGACAAGAGCCAAGAAAGAAAAATACGACGATCTTCGGAGAGTAGCTAATAGAATAATTAGATGTAAGAAACGAAAGCATTTTGACAGCATGCTGAATGACAACTTTATGGCTAACAACACCCGACAAGCGTACAAAGTAGTGAGGCATTTAAAACAAGGCTTTAAACCACGAACTAGCCTATGTAGGGCTGCCGATAGAAGCATCATAAGTGGCTCAGAACAGGTGAAGGGAAGATGGGCGTCCTATTTCCAGCAATTACTGAACGGAAATGTTCCCGCACCCGACGAATCGCCATCACTAAATGGTACATACCCTGACAGTGCCTCATCTCACCCTCCTACACTAGATGAAGTCCGACAGGCCATGGACCGCTTGAAACCCAACAGTAATCCCCGGAGCTCCTGAATACAGGCGGGATTTCCGTTTTAAGGGCTATCCATGGATTGGTGACAGACATATGGCAACAAGAAACGATGCCGGATGAGTGGCGAAAAAGCGTTATATGTCCCATTCACAAGAAAGGAGATAAACTGCTATGCGAAAACTACAGGGGTATATCACTACTTTGTACGTCGTACAAGCTCTTGACAAAAATTTTAGAGTTAAGGATTTCCCATCACGCTGAGAAAATTCTCGGTGAATATCAAGGTGGTTTCAGACTTGGAAGATCGACAACTGACCAAATATTTACGGTCAAACAAATTTTGGAAAAATGCTGGGAATTCAACATTGACGTCCATCAAATATTCGCCGACTTCAAACAAGCGTACGACAGCATCAACCGAACTGCGTTATATAACATCATGCTGCAGTTCGGAATCTCAGCAAAGTTGGTGCGCCTGGTGAAAATGACTATGACCGACTCCGCGTCGCAAGTGCTGATTCAGAATAATATGACCAACTCGTTTTCAACGAATACAGGGCTAAAACAAGGGGATGGATTAGCTCCGGTACTCTTTAACTTAGCGCTTGAGTATGTCATCAGAAAAATCCTCGTTGACACGAGAGGAACTTTATTATTTAAGTCGACACAGCTAGTAGCTTACGCTGATGACATCAACATTATGTCACGTTCGTTCAATGACGCCAAAGAAGTATTTGTAGCTCTAGGCGAAACCGCCAAGGAAGTTGGTCTGCAAATTAACGAACAAAAAACAAAAGTTATGACTCCATCAAGGAAAAGGACGCCAATAAGACAAAACATAGCGATAGGGGACTATAACCTTGAAAATGTAGACAACTTCGTGTACCTAGGGACGAACCTCTCGAAGGATGGGAATGAGCTTGACGAAATCAAACGACGGATTCAATTAGCCAATAAGACATTTTTTTCGGTGCTTCCCACTTTGAAATCTTGATGCGTACACAGGAATACGAAGCTTCGCATCTATAAAACAATTATTAGACCTGAGCTATGCTACGGAAGCCAAACCTGGACAATGACCCAGGCGTCTGAAATAGCCTTGAATACGTTCGAGAGATACAACAACGAGCTGTATACCATATATGACGAGCTGGAAGTCTCTACCGTCATACGACTACAAAAATTACAATGGACTGGCCACATCGAACGAATGAGAAACAGTCGAATCCCCAAACGGTCTCTCAAGGGGCGAGCGAGCGGAGCCAGGCCAGTCGGTAAGCCACGCAAGCGCTGGGAGGATTCGATCGATGCCGACAGCAGGTCACTTCTAGGATCACCAAACTGGAGGACGCGGTCACTGAACCGAGACGAATGGAGGCGACGTATTAAGGAGGCTAAGGCTCGATTCGGGCTGTAGTGCCCCGATGATGAACTTTAATAGTTTTCTTGCAAATTTGGCAACTTAGAATTCCGATACAGTTACTACTCATTTACAACTAATTTCAATATATTTGAACTTTACGTGAATGTTATTAGGCATACACTGATATGAAAATTCAGATTAATAAGTGAATATCGAATATCTACAAAATGAAACTTCTGTTGATATACCATAGCATTTAACTCCCTTATTTGTTTTTTAATGTAGCTAACTCAGTTTTGCAAAGACACCAAATATTGATCAACCTATTCAATCATTAGTCTTAATTTTGCTGGTACAATAGCAAAACGTCCATTTTCAGATATGATAAAAAACATATGATGGTCTTCATTTAAGTGAAATATCTCGAGAAAGTGGAGTCGGATATCTGATCTGAAATTGAATTTGAAACTCACTGCAATCGGTGGATCCTCAGCTTTCAGGTGGCACCAATATTTCTTCGAAAAAACCCAAATTAATTCCATTGCAAAGCAAACCACGACTATCAGATGCACATACATATCATTAGCCACCAAACATACAAACTGCATATTTGACCTACACAAATCTCCGACATCATTACCTTTATTAGAAAACGATCTAATCTCTTAAGATAATTTGATACGTGCACTATCTCCGTTTGACTTATAATTCAATTCAAAATAGATTTCCTATGCAACAATCATTTTCTAACTGTTCATTAACCTCCTTTCTGCAATCGAAGCTGTCTCGTCATTCGTTGCAACGAGGATCGCGTCTCTAAATGAAATTATACCAAAACGAATCTGCGCACGTTTTCCTTTTCTTCGACTGTTTCTATTTCTCCAAGATACTATTGTACAATACGATATTATTGCTTTTGTACCATTCTTGATTCATTTCAATATTCTGTTTTATTTGTTTTTTTTTTTTTTTTTTTTTTTTTGTAAAATCAAATTTCCTTCGAATAAATTTACTGCACTCGGTCTCTGAAATAGGGACAGTGAAAATTTTATGATACCTAGGCAAGATTTTCGCAAATCTGCACGCCTCTTCGTCGTTGTTGTGGGCTAAAGTGCATGCAGACGCGGCGGAAGCAAGCATCAGATGAGCTTAGGGATCAGGCCAATTGTTTGCCTCTTTCAATGATTTGAAACTTTAATTAACCTTTTAGCAGCGGATCGCTAGCACAGATAGTCTAATAAGTTGTCTGGATAAATCTCTGTGTGACAGACGCTGTTCAGAGTAATGGTTTATTGCACCGCCTGCGATCTTTTGCGCGGATGAGATGTTGTTAGTGAAGAAAATTGTTTTCGAGGTCAAACCGTACAACAGCTAACAACCGTTTTTTATCGCAAATTGTTTATTATTGCTTTTCAATTGCGAGTTGTTTGTTGGGGTTTTGTCTACGATGTGATTTCGATTGCTGCCAAAGTTGGGAACTGATTGATTTTAATTTAATCGTTTTGCAGACAATTGATTGGCTTTCAGATTTTATCGGAAATGGTCAAGTAATTGAATAGTATCAGAAGACGTCAGAGGTTTTGATTTCACTTCAGCGAGAGGAAAAAATGAAATTGATGTGGATTTACACAATGCACAAACGTTTCCAATCATAGAAATTTATTTTTTGTTAGCTGTTGTCAATTCGTCTGTTCTTTATTTTCATCGTAGAAAATAAAGTCTAATTTGTCATTAACTAGTTTCTTGAGATGCTTCCAAGCACCGCTGCCAGTGTCAGTATAAACATTGAAATTAACGTGAAATTCTGACGCTACAGGTCTTTGATTCGAATTTAAAAAAAAAAACTTAGAGATAGCACACATAGGTGATACTTTTAGAAAGGTTGAAATAACTATTCTGCAAACATCACTCGACTTACGACATTTTTTGTATTTGCAGGATATTAAAGCATATCAAAGAATTTTGAAGAATTTATCTTGTTTCTATTTCATATTTATATTGATTGCGACGTAATTGTATTGACAGAAAATTGGCTTGCATATGATGTAGAATCATTCCAAATACAAGGATATAGTAAAATAACAAAGCCAAATAGATTCAATAAATGCGACGGAGTCATTACATACATACGTGACAGTTTAAACTATAGGATAATTAATTTTAATATAGATCATGTTAATTATATAAATGTATCAATCACAGTTGTAGGAAATAAGGAAATATTACTAACTAGTTTATATCGTTCACCAAACGATACCAGTGCCTTTGACTTCACAAATAGCCTAGAGATTTTTTTGCAAAGTAGTACGAACTTTCAGTACCATGTGCTAGCTGGTGACATTAATATCGACATACTAGAAAATAATATAGAGCCAGTAGGACATAAATACTTGAACATCTTGCATGAATACGGCTTTGTCCACTACCTTTACGGATGCACTCGCGAAAGTGTATCAAGAGAATCATGTGTTGACCATATCTTTCTGAAAAGTAAAAAACAATGTGTTTTTCACTCAGCGATCTACCATACATCAATAACAGATCACTTTATTACTCTTGGTTGTATAAATTTCTTTGATGACAAAGTCAAAGCTAAAAGTAATCCAGAATTATTCACATGCAATACACTTAATTTGGATAATTTTAGGCTTGCTATAGAAAAGGAAACGTGGAATCATGTAGTAAATGAAGTAGATGCCAACAAATCTTTTACAATTTTCTATGACAAAATTTCAAATTACTACAACACTTGCCTCAGATCAGAATCTCGAATTCGCAATAAGTTTCGAAAGCTGAAACCTTGGATAACGAAAGGTCTAATCATTTCAATTAGAAGTCGATACAAAATCGCTCGTTGCCTCAGAAAGCAGCCTTTCATTTTAGATCTTAAGGAGTACTACAAAAAGTATAGAAATGTTTTGATGACATTAATCAGGTGTGCGAAAGATACTTAATACAAGAAATTATTAGAAAAATATGGCCAAAACATGAAAAAAATTATGGGAGATTGTAAATGATGCAACCAACTCAAAAACTAGTAGGAAAATGTTGGCGAATAATATTCAATCTATGGAGGGAAACTTAATTTCAAGCAAGAAATTTTAGAGGAATTCAATAGATACTTTGCGAAAATCGGCAAAGATCTAGCGAATAAATTTCAAAGTGATAGGAGTCCGATTTAAAGTAGCGTTTTAGGGACAATTGATACAGTGTGTGATTCCCTTTTCATGCAACCTGTGTCTGAGTCAGAAGTAGTACAGCTTATTCTTAACACTAAAGCAGAAGTAGCTTCAGGTTCAGATGGAATCAGCTCAGACTGTTTAAAAAAAAATGCCTTCTTTATAGCACGTCCTTTGTCTCATATTATAAATCTTTGTTTTATTCAGGGTTTTTGTCCGAGTAAATTAAAAAAAGCGTTAGTTATACCTTTGCATAAGGGCGGAGACAAGTCTGTATTGAACAACTACCGGCCTATATCTCTTCTTTCGAGTATTTCCAAAATCTTTGAAAAGGCTAATAAGAAAAAACTTGTGGCGTACTTAGAAAAAAATAAAATTATTTCAGAATACCAATATGGTTTTAGAAAATCTCTTAGTGCAGAAGATGGAATTTTTAATGTAACGAAAGAAATTGTAGGAAAACTGTATCAAAGGTTAAAATATTTGGGCGTGTTTTTAGATTTTAGGAAAGCTTTCGATACGGTGAACCATGATCAGCTTTTCAAAAAAATGCATAAAATTGGAATAAGAGGTATAGTTCTGCAACTTTTTAAAAGTTATTTAAAAGATAGAGTTCAATCTGTAATTTTAGAAGACCACATGAACTCTGCATCGAACGTTAATATAGATGTGCCCCAGGGAATAATGTTAGGTCCAATACTGTTTCTTATATATATTAATGATTTATTAAACTTGCAAGTAACTAACTGTTCGTTACAAGCTTACGCAGATGATACAGTTGCACTTTTTTGGGGAACAAGCTAGGAGACGGTTTTCGATAAGGCAAATATAAACTTGAGAAACATGTCAAAGTGGATAAACGCAAACCTTATAAGTGTGAATATTGATAAATGTGTTGCATAACCCTTTTCACACAATTTGTCTGGTGCTCATCAGGAGTCACTAAAAGTAATATTTCATGAAAGTTCATGTGCTCACATAGCAAACTGCCCATGTCCTCCTTTATGACTAGTACTATACTCTTCGCGAAACGAATTCAACGGTCAAATCCCATACAAAAGAGCTTTACTGACAAACTGAAAAGCTCTTTTTGTATGGGATTTGACCGTTGAATTCGTTTCGCGAAGAGTATAGTACTAGGCATTAGCAGTAAAAGGTAGTGTGAAATATCTGGGGGTGATAATAGATCGCCATTTGCGTTACAACGAGCACATCTCTTATCTCTCTGGTCGTTTGAGGAGAATCTTGTTCAAATTTAGGCAATTGAAAAATATTTTCACAAAAGATAGACTTAGGTCAATTGTCCTGGGCCTAGTGCAGTCCGTTATAGAGTATGGTTTACTTAGTTGGGGCGGAACTGCCCGTAGCAATTTAATTCCTCTTGTGCATTTACATAAAAATATTATAAAAATTAGTCTGAAGAAATCAATTCGTTATCCAACAGCAAACCTTTTTGATGACTTCAATGTATTTTCTATTTCAAATCTATACAAATTTAAGGTACTAAAGTATCTCTTTATGCACCCTGCTCACTTTCCACGCGAGACAAAAGCAAAACATGGTACACGAAGAATGGTTGGCGGAGTGACTCGGGAACCAAAATTTAGGACAAATTTAGCCGCTAATCATGTATTCTATTATGCTCCACGTTTGTTTAATAGGTTGCCAATAGAAATGTGTTTTTTTTTATTTTTAGAATTTGTAAAAATGCAGTAAAGGAATATCTTTTGTTGAACGATGTAGCATAAATAGCTAAATAGTGAAGCAATTTTTTTTTTCTCATTGAATACTTGTAGTTAATTTCACATTATAACGTCCACACAAACTATATTGTTAAATTATTAAACCATTTCACCCCACAACTTGAGCTTTGCTCCTTGTGGAGTGGCCAACGAAATATTAAATACATATAAAATAAGAACTACATAAGTACATATTGTAAAAATAAGTAAAATGGGCTTAAAATTGTAGTATTTATCTACGATAAGCTAGAAATTTAAGTGATTGTTTATATGAATTTAAGTTAGCAATAAATAATAATAATAATAATAATAATTAACATCGTAATGCCACCTGTTCCACAAACTTGTGGAACAACGCACAAAATTATTATTCTGAAAAACGGAATAACTGAGGTGTGTAGGGGATGAAAATATCGCTTAGCTGCTTATCCAAAAAACTTTATTGGAATACTTTATTACAATAATCAAAATACAATAACTACTCAATTAATTTTACACTTTCACTAAATCCACTCAACTAACGCAGTTTAATTTATGCCTTTTACAAATATTCCTTTAAAAAATGGTACGGGATGTTTGCCGGGCCGTTTGTATATTGTATGTTTATGATCTTTGTAGCATACCAACACACCATACGAAATGGTAATTCCTTGGTGCACCTTACACTGGCAATATTAAGGGGGGAGTAGGGTTTTTAAGTTTATTTTTTTTCGATTTTATTTTTTATTGTAAAGGAATGACTAATATCTCAAGAATGTTGTGTCTAAATTTCAAGTCGATCAGAGCAAAATTGACGAAGCTATGACTATTTTTATACCTGTCGGATTTTTATACCAACCTCTCGAGCGCGCTATTGTTACCAGGCAGCTGGTTCGATTTTTATAGAATACCTTAAAAGCTACCCTTATCTTTCTTTATAGAAATTTAAAAAAGAGTACAAACGTGTTAACTTTAGTCAACAATAACTTTATATTATATTATTTATAACTTTACCAAGTCAATGTAGAGTATATAATTTAGTGTGGCAGTAAACGTTCTATCGAGCAGTACACGCACTTTCCGATTTTCGCATCATTTTAGCTCCATTTTCGTTCAGTTTTGTGCTAAAATATTGCTAAAATGCCGAAAAAAGTTACAAGATCTGATAGAGCAACAACTAGTGCGAGATTATATCGACCTAAAAAATTTGTATTAGTCTTTTCAACAATTGCAACGGTAGTTAAATGCATAAAATGTGATGGAAAATAAATTTTCATTGGACTAAAAAAGAAGGCCGACTAAAAAAGAAGCAAACAAAAGAAGGCAGGATTCATCGTAGACAGGAGCAACAAGATGTTCTAGATATTGTGGATGATAGCAACATTCTTTATGGACTTGACACTGATGATTCAGTGTGAACTAAGCCGATAGATCTCGCTTATGAACGTTTCATCCCAATTTTTTTAGTGTTCAAAAGTTTAAAGCGTTTTTCCCACAACTCACGTTTTCAAAGTCGGTGCCCATCATAACTCCAAAACTACTGCACCGATCCTTTTGAAATTTTGAACACTATTTTTCTGCATAATTTACGAGGTAACGCTGGAGAGTTTTTTTCAAATTTGTTTATATTTTTAACTTTATAATAACAAATTAACCGATTTTTTTTTTGCGAAAAATGGCGTTTTTTCGTTCAAAGTGCTCCCAAAAAGTGAAAAATTTAAATTTCAAAAAACCCTCCCAGCGTTACCTGGAGAAAACAATTATCTAACGAAATACGTTTGATTTTAGGATTTCGGATGATTCGGCACCAAGTTATGATGGGCACCGCAATTCACCTTTTATCTGAGATGCTCCAGAAGAATTGCTGCCATTGTCGTATTTTTTAATATTTTTTCATGAAAATTTCGTAAAATATTCTTCAAATGTTATGCTATAATGTACCATTTGTTTTAATAAATAGATTTTAACTGTTTCATCTAAAAAAAAATCTCAAAAATGTGCCTTTTTTTACACGAATTAACCCTACTCACCCCTTAAGTACCCTACTCACCCTTAGCGTTAATACTACAAAAGTAAAAAAAAAGATCAAGTTTTACTTTTATGATTTATTTAGGGGACCCTAGAGTGCTCCCTGTGTATTATCACAACCAAACTTGTATGCCGTTTCATGATCGCTGCAGTTCTATTTATTTGAAAATGTTCCTTGGAGAACATGCCGTCTGGTGAATATGGGTGTGTGGTGAAGAACAAACATGACGTCTGGTGTGTATGGGTGTGTTGGGGGAAGAACTGCTGGGCTGTTGTTATAGTACACAATTTTTAAGATACGTGGTTTTTTTCTAGGCTTAGTTTAATACACCAAGTTTGTTACAAATGAGTAGTGCTGGAACTTGAAAATTTGCGTAAAATAGCCTGATCGGCATGAATTTACACGTATCCGAAGCTGCGGAAGAAAAAAGTTAGAAGAAAGATAGTGAGATTGAACACAATTAGCATGCGCCAACTAAAAAACGTTGAGAATTTGTTGCTCGTATGATCCTAATTGCAACAGGCCTGTTGTAGAGTTGGCTCTGCCTTTTATTGTGTTTTTTAGTTCTCCAAAGTGAGTGGGGTAATTCTCCACACTACTGGTAATCATGAAATTCGAATCTATTATTTACTTTATAAACACTTTATCTTATTATTCCAAAAGCTGTTGAATTTAATGTCTATTCATTATTAAATGTGTTACATATTAATTAGACTCTCTTGACTAAAATTGAATAATTTTATTCTCAGAATGAATGGCGGCGTGATAAAGTTGGCGGATTTTTATGTATTTCTCTTTCCATATGTTTTTATGCACCAATTAACCCTCTGAGTACACACCTATTTTTTCGATCATGGAGAACACTTGGGGTCAAATTGACCCCAAGCACTTTTGAACGTCTATAGAATCGCCGCCACTGAAGATTTTAATTTGAAAAAATTTGTAGGTATAGTTTGAGACCTTTTCTAGTAGTTCTTATGCATAAGACGTGCCTTAAATGTCCTTAACATACCTAAAGAAAATTCGCGAAAAACAGTTTTGCCGAAAATCAGGTTTTTTACTAAAAAATCGTTATTTTTTTTAATTTTCAATATTTTTGGCTAAAAATTTAGACAGATACAAGGTATGACAAAATCATAAGTAGATGTATATTGGACCTTAAAAAAAAGTATTTATTTTGCATATTTACGGTGGCGATTTTGAAGGTTGTTTATGTTTGCATATTTTAAACAAAAATTAATAAATTTGTTGAGCTTAAAATTTACATGATTAGAATAATACAAAAATTATCCCTATATAAAAGGGTTGCAAAAAAGATATTCGTTACGCATATTGGTAGTAGTAATTTTGAGGGTATGAAAAATAATGAATTTTTTCATTTTTGAATAGAAAAAACTATTTTTTATTCATTAAAATATATAAAAGTTTTGACAAAATAAAGAAGAAATTGAAAAATTATTTATATCCACACAATTATTACATAAAAATGTCGCACATCGGTCGATCGCAAGATGCGCACACATCTTTTGTTTTGTGGTCCTGTTTTCGAAAGCACAATAAACATCTTACTTTTTTATTGAGCTTTGGACGTTCTGAAGGAACATTTGGGATATTTATTCCTAAAATATTCTCGATCCCTTTTCGAATGTCTACACGTAGAATGGTATTATTTAATTTTTCTCGTAAATATGGCTCAATGAGGTGAGCCACAATTTCTTTCAAGGCAGCAATGGCAGATTTATTTTTGGTAGCGTCAGTGTCAGTGTCTATCGATAGACCGATAGACACTGAAGAAGAAGAGGGCAGATTACCCTCGAAATATCGATATTTGTCACAAAAACTAAATATATCTAACTTCGAAAGGAAAAATCGGTTTTTTAAAAACAGTTTTTACAAGCTGGAAAAAATTGGTACATATTAAAAACAATTAATTTTTGGCTATTTTAAATTAATCTATCGATTTATAAAGTAAAAAAAATATTGAATTTAACCTCAAAATTGACGTCGAGTACACATGGGGTCTATTAACCCCTTGATCTGCTTCAAACGCTTCTCAACGACGACTGACGACATGGAACTGTATGAGAACGGTTTAAACTAAAAGTCAAGGCACAGAAATACACTAAGGAACCTACAGTACGCCCCTTATATATATATATTCAATTTAAAAACAAAAGATATTTAGTTTATTCATAATTTGTGGTTTGAATTTGTATATATTTCTAATTCCAATGCATTTTAGGATAAGTTTGATAATGCCAATAGAAACAAATATAAATATTCATAATTCGATTCGATTTTAGATGTATATGTAGTACTAATTTTGCGAAAAGATGTCGATGTAAAAAGATGGCGTTAATGGAACATATGCATCAAACTAATTTTCAAAATGTAAGTAATATAGTTTTTTTTTTGTTTTGTTTGCTATAATTGTTTTTTTTTTTATTTTAAGGAGTTGCTGCAACACCACCTATGATTCAAAAATGAGCAGAAGAAATACAAGCCACCTTAACCAACATATTTGAAGTCCCGCATCGAACATCCAACCAAACATTGTTTAGGATTTTTAATTGCAATCAAATATGCTTTGCAGATGTACTCTCGCACAGATGTTCCTATTTCTTTTGCAATTTTCAATCAATTGCAACTAATCGTTTTGTACAGGGAAAGTTCAATGTTTTGTCCGGCGCGCTGCAATGTGGCAGGTTTATACGTTCCCAGTACGGCCAATGTAATGAAAGTGAACGTAATTAAATGTTACGTTGTAATTGTAGTCAATAATTGATCTGACGTCCTGCCAAGCATATACGGTTTAATTTGACTCGCTTTTGATATGAACTGAGAAATAATGTCGTGAATATGTTGCTGCCGGCTTTCCTACTTCGCTGCATTCTTGCAATAAAATATCAATGCGTGGTTTTTCTAGTTAAGTAAAATTTCTAGAGGCATGGTTGCGGGTTGTTGAAATATTACCGCCTACGATAGCCACGGGATATCATTTAAATGCTTGAAATTGCAATTCAATTATTTCGAATGACTTTCAGTTCGTCGTTAATTTGATGATAGGCTTATGAAATTATATGTTTTAAATAAATGTTGGATAGTAGTGTCGGATTTAATTGATTTTGTTTGAGCTATTATTAATTATTGTATTTTGAAAAACATTTCTTATGTTTCATTACAGGGTGATATTAGTAGTTGATTCAATTTTACAAAACTATCTGGCGAAATTCCGTTTTCTTTTGAACCACTTCAAATAAATCAAGCTATTTGATTAAGCTTGACCAATTTTTCGTTTTTTTTATTTTTTTTTTTTTGAATTCCAGTCACCAAATATTTTCGAAGAATTTGCAATACATGCACTTTTCTCGATTAAATACTATTGAATTTAAATTCTTATTTCGATTTGAGATAATTATAATATTTTGTACAGCAGTAAGAGTTTCATATAAATCTTCGTATTAAAATGTAGATACAAGTAACAGTTTTCGATTGCCAAAATTGAAAATAAGTCAATGAAATATGCTCAAATACTTGCAATCACAGTGAACAGTAGATCAGTTCAAAGACCAGAAGACTCTACTTTTTTCGCGAACTGCTATTTTACATGCTCGTCAAAATGTCTTCACTGAAAAAACCAACCGGATGACATGAAAAATACTCTTAAGCAATTTGTGTCTTAGCCTTTCCAAGCAATTTATACATTTCTGATTTAAATTTGATTCACTGTGAGCTTTTTAGTTTGGCAGCTGGTACAACAAAAAATTATGGCACAATGAAGAGACCTATGGATATTGTTCTATTGCTTCGCCAAATATATCAACTCATCTAGAGATTTTCGATCTCAAATGCTAAGACATGACTTTCATTTAGCTGCAAAAACCATGGCGAGCTGTAACCTATTCAAAAACTAAGCGTTATATACTATTCATATACTATTCAACATGAGTATGAAACATAAGATGAAATTTGGGAGATTTTTATAATTATTTTTATTCAATTTTTTTACACTGCGACGCATTTACTTTAAGCCAGGACTGTATGAGAAATACTTTACTTTAAGCCAGGACTGTATGAGAAATACTTTACTTTAGGTTACTCAGTGTGTGTTCTCACAGACTGATAAACACTTAAGCAAAGGGCAGATCACCTCCGAAATATTGATGTCTTCCAAGAAACGAAAATATATTAAGTTTCTCTTGAAACACATCTAAAAGACTCCTTAATTTGTGAAATTAAAAAAATCATTTTTGGAATTGAATAGATTGTTATAAAACCAGATTCGAAAAACCCAAAACAACTTTTATAACTCAATAAAACATGCTGTCCATCGCTACTTCTCCGTCGATTTGACTCTTCTGCCTCTCTGCCTAAATTTGTTGGGAGATTATTTATAAGAACGTTTTCAGCATCTCATCTATTTTTAGACAGCAGGCGAACATTCTAGTTTTAGCAAGTTCTCTGTACTCTGCTTTAGGTTTTTTTAGTTGGCTGGATTCTCTAGCGCAGTTGTTTCTTTTTGGCTTTGCTATGTCTCTTTGTCGCTTTGCTCTCTCTCTCTCTCTTTCTGGCTTTGCTCTTTCTCTCTATCTGTCTCTCTCTCCCTCTCTCTCTCTCTCTTACTGACTTGCTTTGACAATACTGCTCCGTTGTCAGTATTTCTTGTAGCAGTATCTACGACAAATGATTTCTCAGGATACGCCAGCATAGCACATAGCTTTTTTTAAGTTTTTCGAATGCTGCTTGATACTTTTGTTAAATCGCTGATTTTTCTCCGAGTGGTGGTGCAATCTTTTGGTGATCGTAGCGAAATGCTTCACAAAGGGGCGGTAATAGATCATCAGGTTCAAAAACCTCCGAAACTCAGGCTATTCTCAGAGTTCCGGCCAATTTGTCGCGTGGTGGGACTTCGTGGATCAGTTTCTACTCTTCCAGCAGACATCCAATGGCCAGGACTAGAGATGTGCTAAAGTGCTCTTTTTACTGAGCAGTAATCACAGAGAGCAGTTAGAGCAAAACTGTTCGCTGTACTACCTGTGACTGCTCATTTACTGCGATTGCTCATTGTCTGTGATAGCTGTTTCCCGCATTGAATGCTTAAAATGCGATTTCGGTTTGTCGTCACAATGAACCAGAAGTTTTACCAACGATTTCTTCTTAACGCTATATTATTTTTCCAGAGTGTGTTTTTGGCATGTTTCACCATCTGGAAATACAAATACTTTTGGATTGATGACTTTCATTCTCAAACCGTGATTCTCAGGAAACTGCGTTTCTGGCATTACACTTTCAACTAATGAGAGGTCGGTTGCTCTGTTCGATAAGGCGTCAGTCCGTGGTCGCGATTTACCGACTGTGGCTTGAAATCCCGCCGTGTGATCATGGTTTTATTTGTTCGTCTTATGTTTTCTTAAAAAAAGGCGCAATGACTGAGCAAACTACCAGCACACCATAAATTAAGTGTTATTACATGTGACCAGCGCATCAAAATGAAAAGTTTTGGCACCTAATTGTTACGAATGAATGGAATTCACAATACAAACTTATCACAGGGCTTATCCCAGGGCTTATCCCATGGCTTATCCCAATGCCTCGATTAAGCACTCACTTCAAGAGGATTCATGCTCATTTTTAGTTAGTTCATATGCTTTTCACGCTTTTTCATGATTTTTTTTTGCATAAGCTCACAGTTTGAAAGCCCGTTGAAGGCCACTATCTATTGCCACTATTTAAAGCACTAGAGGTGGGTTGTGACAAAAAAGACTGTATCAGGTACGAGTTGAGTTACTTCTTTGTCACTGATACTTTCATCTCATACTTTTTGTCACTGATACTTTTTGGTCATTGATACATTTTATGACTGATACCTTATATGACTGATACCTTTTATGACTTTTTATCATGCATACAACTGCGTTCTCAAATAGATCCATCCATTTGAATTGTATGAATATTCTTTGTACGTGTATCATACCAAGAGATGGACTGTGAGAAGAATTTTCTGTATCAGGTGTTTAGTTTGTTTATATTGCTACTTTTGTCACTGGTACTTTCTGAACGAGCAACGACGTGGCGAGTAGAGTAGCATTCATACAGCTGCGCTAATCCAAACCGTACACATGTACGCTTTACGGGTCAGGTACTATACCAACAAGCGTGTTTTTGCGTTCGACCACAAGATGTATAGCATACAAATCGCACGTGCATGATAACTACAAATATTAGGTGCGTTTTTTAGCGTCTCCATCAAAAGCTGGTTAGGGTAAGCAGCATTGAAAACATCAACAATCTTGCCTCAACTGTTGTTGTTTTCAATGACCAGCTCTTGATCGAGACGCAAAAAAAAACGCATTTATTGAATCTTGTGATTAACTTTGATTTGGCTAGGTGCGAATGAATGTACCTGGTACCAAAATGATTGTTATTACAAAAATAACAGATGCATTTAGGCTGCATCATTTTCTTGTATCAGTGACATTTGTGTGTCAGTGACAAAGTATCAGGTTGATAAAATGCGACTCATCTCTAAAAATCACCCCACACCTGGTACCAATTATTGTGTTTTTCTTAAAATATAGTTCGTTTTGAAACTTAACTTGCTTTTGTTAAACTAAACTCGTACAAATATTGGCAAACTTACAAATCTTATAACCAAAATTTAAAAAAAAAATCCTTCCTTCGTTGTTTTTCTGCCGATTTGCTTCGTCTACCTGACAAGTCCAGACTGGCTGCCTTCATTTATTGCGAGACTTCATCATCATCGATGGCGTGACATCCCAAATCGGGCCTTGGCCTCCAGTAACGTCCGCCTCCAATCGTCTCGATCCTGCGACCTGGTTCTCCAATTATTGTACCCCAGTATTGACCTGCTGTCTGCGTTTATCGTGTCTTCCCAACGTTTCCTCGGCTTACCAGCTGGACGCTTTCCTTGTGCTCTACCTTTCAACGTTCTTTTGGGTAGTCTATTGGCTTCCATCCTTTCGATGTGGCCGGCCCATTGTCATTTTCGTAATTTAATGCATGTGGATACAGGTGGGTCGTCATATATATGGTACATCACATTGTTGTATCGCATTCTCCACTCTGTCCCTTCTTGTATGGGGCCAAAAATTCGTATTAGCACTTTACGCTCGAATACGTCCAGAGCCTTTTCAGAGTCCGTAATCAAAGTCCAGGCTTCGCTTCCATAGAGCAGCACAGATTTAATGAGTGTTTTTTTATATGCGAAGCTTATTATTCCTGTGCACGTTCGTAGACTTGATTATGGGGAGTATAGAATAGTACGCCTTGTTTGCTGCATTTATTCGCCGTAACATTTCGTTCTTTTCACTGCCTGATTTATCAAGTAGATGAAGTTATCTACATTCTCGATGTTGTAGTCTCTCAAGGTCAAGTTTTGTCTGATTGGCGCCATTTTTCTTGCTTGGGTCATTAGTTTGGTTTTGGTTGACCCGTAGATTTATTTTCTTAGCTTCTGACTCTAAACTTAGGAAAGCTTCCTTTGCTTCTGGTATGGTCCGTACCATAATGTTGATGTCATCAGCGAATGCTACTATTTGCGTGGACTTGAACAGAAGTGCGCTATTTTCTGAATTTAATATTTTTGATGGCAATCTCTCTAAAGTCGTCTCATTTTCAATAAGTAAATTTTTGTCACCTGCATTTATTTTCCTCTACCTTAAATGCACTCGTATGTGCTTTACGCCTCACAAAACGACGCTAAACATTGCATAAAATAGATCATTCGGATGGGTTATCCCCATCATTGTTTTTTTAGAAGTATTCGATTGGAAAAGCATATTAAAAATACAATGGTTTTTTATTGGGTGTCTGAACTATTTGAACTGGGAGAAAGTTAAGAGTAAATATTAGGATTTGAGGGGGTTGCAGCAAAATCATCAATTGATCTTCGTATCACTAGAACCTAGAGCTCTTATTGAAATTGACATAATGATGAATCGTAAACCTTTTTAAGTCCATGGGAGACATTTGCCAATTTCTTGATGTCATTCGGAAAATAAATTGAATGATGATCAGTCGTTCATTGGTAAAATATGTAGGAAAAACGTATATTGAGAACGTATATAGCGTACTTTTTCTTTCATCTTGTAACGTCAGCAAAACGGAATTGCAGCTCATAATAATTTTGTGAGGATCGTTAGATTTCTCGAGACTGCGATTTTACGTTAGTTTACGTTATTGACCTTTAAAGGTTCCTATCTACGAATCCCAGCTATAAAAAGGTAGCTCAAATTATTTATACGCAAAAGTGTGTTAGTGCCTCTATACGAAGCTGAAAAGCTTTAGATTCCGTTATAATATGTTCTTTTCCTATAAAATCCACAATACAGACAATAAACTATACTGACTTCCTAAATTGATCAGACTTCCCAAACCTATGAGGAAATGCCAGAGCCAAACAGCATCCAGCTGAACAACAATCTGACATACGAGAGGAGGAAATCCGAAACAAAGAATTGAAAATGACTATATTATTAATGTTTTCCTTCAATTCACTCTAAGCGATTGACAAACATGACAATATAAGATTATATAATTTTCACGCTGTCAGCGAAACTTCAATGAATACGTCGGCAATATACCAATGCCACTTTGATTTCTGTCTTCCAGTCAGCCCTTATGTAAACGAATTTCCTAGTTCGATTTTCCTACAAAGTTACGACTCCAAGACAAATGACTTGATCGACAAATACGTTAGTATCTTTTATGTTTCCTTTAAACCGCATTAGTCTTTCAACCTGAACAATCTAACACTAATTACGTCAAACCTTCAGGCCAATTTCACTTCATATACTCTTCCCAGCATCGAGTCGGGCTCTACATATCAATAACACTCTACCATCTCACTTACAACGAATCGCAAGCACGTATTTACATTACACTTATTAATTTACAGCAAATGCATCTTTCAACATTCTTCTTGAGTGATTGAATTGAGTGTACCAGATTTAGCAGACTAACCTCTCAAAGAAGAAGAAGATCGACGATTGCATTTTTGATCTCGTCTAGTTTGTCCGTTCTGCATTCATTCTTCACCGCATTCCAGCTAGTATCCACTCAGACCTAGCGCATCATTACACCACACCTCATCACAACACTTTCTTGTGTGGGAAAACTTTTGCATGAGTACCGCTGACTGATACCATCCACTGCCTAGGTATTTTTATAGGTTTTCATATCTTTGTGGTCAGTGCGGCTTCAAAAACCGCACACTCATTGTGCCGTACTCCAACAATCGTACTTGTTGTAAGTACCTTTGATTGCACGTTAAGCACTCGTACACATGTACATGCTGTAACAATGATATGTGCACGTCTTATCTGGCGGTGAAATAATTTCTTTTTCGGTCGACTCGGGTTAATGAAAATGTGGGTCCCGCGAGAGTAGACAGAATGATAATGCGCGCAAGGAGATATTCAATTTACACATCACTGCAGCCGCCGCCAAAGATCCGGCGGAAAACTTTCACCTCTACATGGTGTGGTTTTGGACTGTAAAAAAAAGTACAATGCTCAGACCCCGGGCTCGGGCGGAACGAACGCTTGATCGCAATGATCCTCGTGAAATGTAATACTATGAAATTTTCATGTTAAATTACTCGAGCTGCACGAATTTCTAATTGCCGTGATGCCAAGTAGGAGGTCAGTTGTATTTTGAGCAAATGATGGTGAACTCCTCCTTTTTAGTTTCGATAATTACATGGATTGGATGATAGAAAGCCTATTAAGTTGTTGAGGAATTTGCACGATCAGGAAAGTTGTAAACCAGAAATACGTTTTTTGATGAAGACTAGGATGATATGAGCCACTGCCGACAGAATAATGCCAAGAATTAATGATGGCAAATTTATTTTCGCGTTAACTTATGTTGAGTGGGCGGTGCGATAGAAATGAACTCATGATTTATTGATTTACGGTACTAGTTCGTGTGGTTTTATCGTATTTATATGTTCTTTTAAAGAATTTATTTAGTTAATTGGAATTAGCCATCTATACGGGACTTTCTTTAGTTTACCATCTGAAGTATTTATGCTGCTGTGTAAATAAAGATAATAAAAATGCATTATCATGCACGATAAATGGAAACAAATAAACGAATATAACTGCATTTTAAATTGAATAGTGGTTTGACTTTGATGTAAAATGAAACTCAAACTAAGGCCCGAACGTGTAAGTTCCGGCAACACCGAATTTTATATTCATTGTCCGAACTCCACATTTTATAATTTTTAAATTTGCATAAACAAATTGTGAATATATTCCATGCTTTTATGTCTCGAATCGTAATTGTAAATCATTGCTTGGAGTTGCAAAGGTAGGATTCAGGAAGTTTAAGATATTTTCGGCGTTTAAGCAAACAATAAAGCTTAACAATACTGTAAAGAAGAGCACATAGAGCAAATCAAGCTGCGCCCAACGTGGGGTCGTGTCGAATAATATCGCCTAGAATCGCAGTCCATTCGATTAAACAAAGTACCGGGAGTTTCGTACCGGTTTACTAATTTTTAACAATTCTTTCCCTCAGAGGAATATTCCTAAAAACACACTTGTTTCGGTTCAAAATTTCTATTTAATTCAGATTGGACGAACGAAGCTACTTTTCAAACTTTAATTATAACTGCGGTCAAGTTTGCAACAGATCAAATTAAGTTATCCTTAGAGCTATACATTTTAGAGGCTCCAACTGTCGTTGAAAAACACGAACCCGTATCTTTTGATCCTACAATCAAGTGGAGGAATCTTTGGATTTAGTAAAATCCTTATCAGAGTTTGATGGCGAGCAAGCGGCTCATGCTGCATATAAGCTGTTTGAAACGCATAGTGGTAGTTCGAAGCATTACCAGGCGGTGAACATTGTCGGCTCCGCAGATCTTCTTTTATCTTCTTTCAATACAGTTTTAGCGTATCGACATACGACTAGGGTTTTCCCGGATAGCAAACCATCTCCGGTTTTTCCCGTCACCGTGATTACACGACACATGGATAGGTTTTTCTCGAGCGGTATGCGAACGTGAACCATTAATATTGTTTGGCTAGTTTTTAAAACGCAAAAATAATGATTAGTCTGAGTAATTTCGTACTTATAAATGTGTTGCTTTTGATTGAAGACGAAAAAGAAAGGAATAAACAGTTGTATAGTAGATTTTCAGTTCACCCATTAAATAAACTAATTCTAAAATTAATATCACTGCATCCAGCAATAAAACGTCCATATTTACTATATCCTAAACTAACATCGAGGATTGTTTCGGATTAAAGATCGAACGTAATAAGAGCGTGTTTCCAGACCCCAATAAATCCTTGCCATTTATAACTGAAATTGTCACAATTATCAGAACCACTGATGACGCTCCTGTCTACTCGAAAGATTATTCTGACAATGAATTGGTTTATGCAGAAACCACAAATATGCTCTCCAGCGAGATAATTAGACCTTCTAGGCCCCCTTAAAAACAACCCCATATTAGCCATCGATAAAAAAGGGTTAGACGAAAAGGGAAATAGAAAATTGCGTCTAGCAGTATACTTTAGGATATAAAACGAAAAAACCGTTAGTGTCAAATATTCTATCCCAGACAATCTGTATACTACATAGCGCAGAAAGCACGTGATTCACGATACAATTTAAGAAAATACTGTACTGATCGCGACAAATAGATCACAATATCGCAATAATTTTTAAACAATTTTTTTTTGTAATTTTTAGACATAAACTATTTTGAGTTCAAGTATCAGCACAAAAATACTCCTATAATTGTAATGACCGCTGATTTATTTGTCCAACAAATAAAAAGTTCAACAGTTAAAAACGATACGCTTTACACAAAAATTCTTGAAAAATCTTACTATGAAGGCTGATACTTTAAAAGTTCCTGGCTGGGGTTTATAGATGTTCTTATCGAGTTAAGGTTAGATTGGGTTAAACTGGCTGGCACAAGGCCACACATAGGCCTATGAGTTCCATATTGGTTCTAGATAGATGGACCAGGAGAAAGAAAGTTTAGTTCAAGCAGCCATCGAAGGTCCCGAACTTTTTCGCGAACTGAAAGATATCCTTCAGCCTCCGAGAGATCCATCAGTCAGGGCTCACCGAAACAGCTTTTTCTGGTTTTGCGAAGTGCCGGGGAGTGACCCAAGAGATGCTGGATTTTTTCTGAGAACCCCGGCTCCTGACACTTCCTACAGGAGTCGTTGGATAGGAGTCGAATTTTCATGGCATGCACTGGTACAAGACAGTGGCCAGTGAAGATGCCGACCAGGCGTTTGCAGCCAGTCCGCGTTAATTCAAGCAGCAATTTTAACACAATTCGATTTGTATGTGTAAGACAACCGAGCTTTTTACAGCCGCTTTACTGTCTGTAAAGTTGTCAATTCCGTCAATTGTAGTATCTCTGGCCTCTACTAGATATGTGGTTTGACGTACCGCGAAAACCTCCGGCTGGAAAATATTACAATTATTAGGAAGCCTGAAAGCTGCTTCCAAAGCTGCATCTGCCGTCAGTGTAGATGCTAAGAGCTGCTTCGCCCATTTGCTGATTCCATTTTTGCGCATACCCCACATTCGCTTGATATCTCCACTCGAAGCACAGAGTGGGGATATCAGCCAGGTGAACTCTGTTCGCCATGCCATTAAAGGTGGTTTTATTTACTGCTGGACACCAGACCAACCATCCATAAACAATGATTGGCCTAGCTATCACCGTGTATGTCGAATGTATTAAAGCAGGCCTTAGACCCCATGTTTTACCCAGCACTCTTTTGCTGGCTTAAATCGCGTTGCAAACCCGCTTGACTCTCTCCTCTAGCTTGCTGTCCAGAACAAGACCCAAGTACTTAGTTTGTGACTTGAAACTTAACCTGGCGCCGCGCAGCCTGATAGGGTCTAATTCAGGAATTTTGTACTTCCTTATGAAGAGTATAAGATCAGTGTTATTACGTATTCTCCCACGTATTCTCCCACTCCTCAACCAGCCCCAGCGCAAACTCGATGAGCTGGCCGAGATACGAATCTAATTTAAGCTTCAGCTCAAATATTAGACAGAGGTTTTAAAAATTATTAGCGGCACTTAGAAAGGAACCGAAAATATAATTATAATAATAGTAATAATATATTCAAAGATCTTTTACAATAAACTTGATAGTTTTTGTGCAGGAGAAATCTAGGAGAAAATCAAAAGGGATATTTCGCATGCATATTAAAATTGTTGGCATTTAGAATGAAATAATTGGCAGAACACTAAATATGCAAAGCGCTAAGATTATTTTCTAATAGAGTACAGTCATCTTCTGATTCGATCACTCGGAACATTTTAAAATCGTCAGCATACCAAAGACAATAAGAACGCTTTAGAAACTTGACATCATTTGTAAATATTACAAACAGAAGGGGACCAAGGACCGATTCTTGAGGAACACCTGATGTAGGATAAGAGGGAATAGAACAGGAATTGACAGTACTAATCCAAGTACGACTATAGGTGTAAAAGGTAAACTACAATATGAGAGGAGCAGTTATATTATCATTGTTTAGCATTTGAAGAAGTAGGTGATGGTTGATCGCACCAAAGACTGAAAAAATCTGTATATAATACGTCAATCTGCTTTGGTTGATTAATGTGGATTTAATGTTGGCAAAACCATGTTGTTTATTAGCCTTAATAGGTTATGTAACTGAGTAGACTCTCTTCCGAACCACTCCCTCAAGGATCTTACTAAAACAGTGAAGAAGGGAAATGGGACAGTAGTTTCAGCGGCTTATAAAATCACCAGCTTTCTGTATTCCGAAGATAATTTATAAAGAGATGGGAGAGAAAAAGTAAGAAACAAAGAATTCACACACATTATGTGTGTCGAAGCTGTTGTTTCATTCAAATGCATACTTTTGGGAAAAATAATATGAGTTTTTGAAAGAACGGATGTAGGACTAAAAGGATTTCTGATGGTTTAGAACGTAGTTCTTTACACAAAATGAGGTTAGCAAAAGAAGCAGTTTTTTATTTAAATAACGTGCTGTATTTTTTGGTGCGATAGCAGCTAAGACAACATTGCGAAAGCACGGAGCATCGATGCTGAGAACACGGAAATGAGATGAGCATCATCAATGTCAAGGCCACGAAAGGAAGATAACCAGTTACTTGTATCTGATTTAATGGCCATACCGGTGAATCTGCTTTGTGGAAGTTAAAGCATACTAAGGAAGGGATTTTGTTCTTCAAAGTATTATTGATGAAGACTTCAGGGATAAGAGGAGGATGATGAGGAAAATGATGTACATAGGAAGTGAGAACAGCACTCAAGCAAAGAAATTGTTTCGAAAGATTGTTGCGTACGCATAAGGCGGTGTAGTTTCGTCCTTATGACTCACCTCGGGATAACCAATTCCCTCCCTAACCGCCAAAATAAACCTTCTTGGCACGAAGGTTTATTTATTATTTGCTTTAAAACGAATTATTTGTGAGAATCAATATAAAAAAATATTATTCAATGTGTTCCTCAAGATAATTTGTAGGTTTTTTCACTGTAAATATAATGTGTAAACATTTAAAAAAAAAATATTTGTGTCGAAATACACAAAAAAATACACGAAATACAAACAAGAATGAATAAAATAAAGTGTGATAATAAAACAAAAAAAAACGAAATGTGTAAATAAATAGATAAGTGTTTGTGCGTGCGAGTTGTCGGGAAGTGTGCGGGTGCGGAAGTGGCATGTCGCTCGGACGTGGTCATGACCATTGTATCTTATATTAGGTCTTTCCCTCCGGTGACCTAGTCGGGTCTTCAAAAAAAAATTTAAATTTCGACCGCCCTCATGCGGTATCGTTTTTGTGTTGCGGTGGTGAATCCTCGGCAGGGATTCGGATGTCGTGTCGTTTTGGCCGTCTGCCAGCCGCTTAGCACCATTACAAGATTAGACAAAGCAAATTCCAGGATTCTATTGCTGGCATTAAAGATGTTGTTAAATTGTAACAGGAAAAAAGTAAGAGAAACAATGGCATTATTTATGACTAGTCGAAATGATAGCTCAGTAAACAAAATTTCAGTCTAAAGCGGGGAGGCTAAAATCACCGCGTAACCAAATATTGGCGCTTATTAACGTAAGAAGAGATTTCGACAAAGAACCTTTCGTAACCAAAAACAGATTACAGGGCATCTATATTGAAGCAGCAACTAAAGCTTTTAGTAGATAGTAATAATATAAGCACAAAAATACATTCAACACGAATGCAGATAATCACATTAGAGAGATCAGTTAGGCATTCAATACCGACGAGAACATCTCCGCCATCGAATTTACCGCAGATCAAACGATCCCGGTCCTTACGGTAACCAGTGCAATGCTGTGAAATTTCAGTATCAAAAATATAATCAAAGATCCGGCTTTCCGTCGAACATATCATATTGTCCCAAGCTAAAGTAGCAGAAAGTCCCGAGTTCATTAAATTTAGTCCTCAAAATGCGGACCTTTTAATATTATAAGATTTAGTTCTGAAGCTCTTTGCTCCTTTCGGACGGAAATTCCACCTAAGACCGTCATAAGACCTTTTGGCAGCAACTCGTAGACACTAGCAGACCCAGTTATGCCAGTTAATGCACTTTCCTGATTCCGCGATTTTTCAGGTCTCTGATTTATGCAAGGAAAAAGTGTTCGAATGTAGCCAAGCCTAGTATAATGAAGTGTTATAGACAATGCGTGTAAAAAACATTTAGAAAAGAAGAAGATAATGAGTTTGAGAAATGTTGATCGACAATTAATATACATTTTGATTAATTTATATCATTTATTATCTTATCGATGTTTGGTTTAATCGATTCAAACCTTGCAAAATGGCTGCTCCACTTATAACTTCCGATAATGAACAATTTTGCATAGTTATCTTTATAGGCTATTAGGCGATTACTCACGTACAGTAAAACACGAATTATCAAGAATTTCTCTTCGAACCTAGAGTGAGTAGATACGTTCGACGTCAACGTGATGATATCATTATCACTCCCACGCAAATAAGAAAGTTTACTCTTATCAACAAATAGGTGGAAAAATTATCCACTAGAAGCGCAAATGAATACCGTATTACCATATATATTCTGCTTGCAAACCGCTTCGACCTCAAAATTGTGAAAATCATCTACGATCAAATCAAATCTGCATATATGCATACTACCTTGTTGCAGTGGTTAGCACATTTCGTTGCAGCACTATCAATTTCACTTGATCAAATATCACTGCATTAACGCATTCGATTCCGTCCATGAAACGCAAGCGTATACGTATCTGGTGAATATTACGTCGCATGCACATGGCGAAAAATAGCTCGCCAAACCATTGCAAAATTCCATACGAATTTCACAACTCAGCCGTGGTAACCAGTGTACTAACCAGCAAAGGTGTTTGTTGCTTGTCATCTTGTACCGACAAACGCTTCCAACACACAAAATTCACCGCGTTCAGGCGTAACTCTGCGATCCTAATTATCCGCCATAATAACTATTAATCGGTTAATCTCAAATTTTTTTTTGTGGACAATCTTTCGATCTAAACACAACTGACATGCGGGGCTTTGTGAATGAATTGCGCGCGCCGGTCGGAACCGAAATTTCATGAGATTATGTCAAGATATGCAGCAGCAGCGGCAGCAGCGCACTGGTTATGTAAGGACTTTAGCGTTTCGAACGTAATAAATTATAATCAATGTTAAGAGCCTGGTAAATCAAAGCATAGTAAATAGATATGAAGAGTAGATATATTAGGTTAGTAGTAGACATTTAAAGTTTTGGACGCCCGAAGCTATCGTGCCGCCAACTGTCAAATTGTCGAGAAATTGAAAACAGCTTGGGTCTTAGAAGCGTACGCTGCGGTGTTTCGTTTGTAAAAGGGTATATGATTGTTATTGTTCCGCTAATTTCAGAAACTTTTCGAATTTCATGAGTTTTTCAGTTCGACGGCGCATTTAATTGCATGCCGTAACATTTCGTTTTGTTTAGACTGATTAAGCATGTTTAGATAGCGTGATGCGTACACCGAAGTCATGATTATCAATTTGTTCAAATGTGCATAAAATTTGACAAGCTTGAAGAGAAAAAAATGTTGTGATTGTTTAAAGCTTGAAGTAGGCATGTAAATATTACGAAACTTTGATGAGTTTTGTTGCAGGCTTTCGAGAAACTTCATCCGAACGCAAAAATATTACTTAATGGAAAATCATCAAGTTTTTGATGGATCGAAAACCATAGCAATTAATGACCTGATTTTGATCTTAGGTTGATATACCAACACGAATACACAAACGAGTTAACATGCTCAATTTGACATGAAATTCGGTTGGAAATCGGCATAAAATTTAGTTGCAACTAAGTGAAACGACAATCGGTACTTTGTCCAAAATTTTAGGAGCTAAATTACAAAAAGAAACGAGAGAGAGGGTATAGGGTATAATTTATTGTAATTTTCAAACATTTAATTCTTAAACTACAATAACAAATGTATATGTCACGCCATATTGCAAAAGCAAATGCAATGCATGGTGGCAAGTCATACTTCATTTTTTTTGTATCGCTTCAATGGCAACAAACATAATACGTAATGATTTTCAAGCGGTCGTTTACTTTATCTTGGCTGGAAGCGCCCAAGCAAACGGAATTTCGAGGAGTAAGATTCTGACCGATAGCAAGGATGGTTGCCGTGCAGACGTGTGTTTAAGATGGCTCATGTTTTTATGGGATTCTGTTTCACTAGGGAAATCAAGAAACCAAATGATTCCAAGCATAGTCAGCTGACTCTGGCTTAACTCATAGCTAAGAGCCTGTGGTTCTTTGTGGAAGATGGTGCTCTACTATAGGAGTAAAGGAGAGTCACGCCCATTTTCGGAGCACCCAGTTTCAGGAGACCAAGGTTTTTATCACTTCTCTGGCCAGCACAACCTCCGTTTCGCTATTGAAAATTAACATAAAAGAATAGCAGCAGAATTTAGTGTTTTGATAATTTGTTTAATCAGTTAGCAAAATCACTACTTTAAGGGAGTTAAGTTTATTAAGAATATTTTCATTTAGTTCCCTCGGATCTTGAATTCCACGTCTGATGGAGAGCACACTATTCGAGTGGTAACCATGCATTTATTTTCGATTCTTCAGTTGGCTGACAATAGAATCTCGAAAAAAATTGGATGAACTTTAATCAGTTTTCATAATATGTAGCACCAAATGTGCTCAGTAAGATGATCATTTAAATGAGCTTTCTTTAGACCTCTACCAAAGTTTTATTTTTTTCCCTTGAAATTGCAGTTACTTTAAGTTAAGCACTGGATTCCGTACAGAGCACACAAGTTTACGCTAGAGATGTGACTGCTCTTGCGATCACTAATACTAATCACACTGTGCTTTGAAAAGAGCAGTGAGCAGCATGATTGCTCTTTGCTCATCCTGCTCAACTGCTCTAGTGCAGAGCAGATCGTTTCGGAAAGAACAATGAGCAATATGAATGTTCATTGCTCGTGCTTTTTTTCATCCTGCTCACTGCTCTTTTGTAGAACAGAACGGTTTCAAAAGGGAAGTGGGCAATGTTATTGTACTTTTCTCATGCTGTTTAACTGCTTACTAATTCTTTGCAGAACAAAAAGTTGTATCGAGTCATCTGCTTTTTTTTGCTATCTGCTACGGTTTCGCTTAGAGCTGGTCGTGGACATCGTAAATGCCGCATGGATGCTTTAATTGAAAATAGTTACCATATAAGTAGGATATGATACTATAGAATATACCTTTAAATTTTTAGGGAATTAATTTTTAAGTTTTTTTTTGTTGTTTTGTATTTTATTGATATTTCGACAGGTAAGAGTTTTTGAGACCAAAAAGTAAAAAAGTTTCATTTACCTACATAATAATATATATTGTGCAATTTTTTTTCTTCAACTGTGCAAAATAAATCATCTAATATCTTTACGTTTAAGGGGGTATTCTGGTCTAGGAATTTGATGAAATCGATTTTTTTTTGTTAGCATATTTTCAAAGTAGAGATCTTTCAGAATGAGCTTCTAAGAGGATTTTTAGAAATACGAATTATTTTCGAAATTACAGTTATATATGTAACACGCCAACTGGCCTAACAATCGCGATCAATAACGAATCAACCGCTCCGATCTACGAGCTTCTCACGCTTCTAAAGAAATTCGAACTGCTCGTATGGCTGAAAGAGCTTCAGAAAATCTCGCTTTTGAAGTGAAAGAAGGAACATTGCATGAGGCAGGGATCGCGGATTAAAAAAATGTCAGTAAAACATTCCATTAAACGATTCGGACTGCCCGAAACGAGACTGAAAGCTTTAAACGCGTTTTTCTCGAAACTACTTTTTTTCGATACGGTTGACATGATATCTCTAGTTATAAGGAACCGATTTACTTGAAATTTTGCAGAGACTCTCTTAACATTATTAGAATTTGTCTGACTTAGGAAGTTTTGAAAAAAAAATTGTTACAATTTTTAAAAAATTCTCAAAGTTGAAAAAATTAGGCAAAAAAATGATATCTTCTTTTACATGGACGCCATTTTGTAAAAAAAAGGTTTTCTCAAATCCTCTACGTCAGACTAACTCTACATTTTTTTTTCTTCAGAATTGACTAAAAATTTATGTTTAAGACCAGGAAGGTTGGAATCACGTCAACCAGGAGACAATTTTTTTTAGTCTTCACTTCACCGGCCTGTACCTACTTAAATTTTGATTTTTTTTTTGTTTTCTGAATATATTTTTATACTTTTAAAATGTGAATCAAAAACTAATAAAAAAATAGATACAAAAATTGATAATTGTTTTTTTTATTGCGTCCGTAAAATCCAACCTTTAGACCAGAATACTGCCTTAGTTAAAAATTGTTTTGTTTGATGAAACATTAAAAAATATAAAAAGTTATTTCCGTCTTCCAATCAAAAATTTGTCAATATTAAATTTAAATCTTACGGCAAACCAAAATCGTATTGTAAGCATTCAATGCAGGAAACAAATTTCACAGTAAATGAGCAGTCACAGGCAGTACAGCGAGCAGCTTTTCGTACGCACGAAGCTGCGATCGCAACTGTAAACAAAATCACTGCTATTTTAAACTGTTCTTTGCTCTAACTGCTCTCTGTGATCACTGCTCAGCAAGAAGAGCAGTTTAGCTCATCTCTAGTTTACGCAAATCAAGAAATAGACCGTTAGGTTTAGTAAACGGAATAATTTAGTAGAGTAAGTCATGAGTGAGTTGTCCCAAATGCCAACAAATCGGGCACTCATCCGAGTATTGTCACGTTCACGCTCGAAGTGTGAAATGCAATAGTCAAGACTATCTGTCAAGATTACCAAAAACTTTGCGCAGAAATTACATCATAGGCCAATTTTGGCAACAAAAAACCTGCGAACTATAGAAGCAACTCCCGAAACAAAGAATCTGTGAAATTTATTTGCCCGGCTGGTGATTGGGAGCTCGAGCGCTAGCCAACGAGCAACCTGGCTGGTATATCGAAATTTCAAACTCCTACTCCCATTTCTAACAAAGCTCCTTCTCCGTTCCCAAACTAAGAGCATTTTGCCCAATTCTTGGCCATTATTAAAGAACAGCTTCATATTTTGCAGAAAGATGTGATTGTCAGGATGGTCCAAGGCATGTTCACGACACCAGCATCACATATCTCTAGACGAACATTTTCAAGTATAGTGCAAATTGGATCGATTTCTATTCTCATTTCAAATGCTAATTACATCTTCCATAAACGTTGTGAGTAGTATTTAATTGACTTCAAAATTTATATCATGTTTACTCAAGAAACCTTCTTCAAACCTGGACACCATCTCAGCATTCCCAACTACATTCTACACAGGAATGATAGTATGACTGTCTGGAGAATGCGGAAAGGAACTTCTAATACCACCTTCTTCCAACTCTCATCCTCAAGATTCAACCAGCATCATAAAAGAGCAAAATGACTTTATTGAGTTCACTGTAATTTTGGTGTATAGGCCTTTTAGTAGAACTTCATCCATGACCTTCTTGCACTGTTCGATCACAAAGAGGCAGTATCATTGCAGGTTACCTCAATACCTACATCACCATTCAGGAGCTATGAGATGCAACGGAGCTGGAACCGAGCTGAAGAAGCTCATCACCAATAATCACCAATGAGCCAACGCATTTTGGTATCATCAGTTTTACACTAGATATGTTGCTCTCCCACGCAATACTGTCTTATATATAAGCCAGTACTCTTTCCCATTGACAACAACTCTATCAAAGGCAAAAAAACATGACCAACTTTCCAAGTGGAATTGGCTGGAGCAGCCATACAATAAACACCTGAAACAGCCATAGACCCAGAGAATTCAATAGATATTCTTACTTATTGTAAGTAAAATAGGAAAACACGATCACAATTCCAGCAAAGAATGATCGCAGCTCTTACGAACTTCCTAATTTAATAAAACCGCTTCTACGGAGGAAGAACTAAGTCCCAAGACGAGCTAGAAGCACAGGTGGTCCAAGATTGAAACAGGAAACAAAACTTTATACGAACTTCATTCGCAGAATTAATCAAGACCAACAAAAAGAGTAGTACAAGAATCTGATGCAGAGCATCCCCCCTGATGAAAACATCCTCTGGCGATTATCGAAGTATTTCAAGTTAGGGAAAAAACCGTACCCAAGGATTTCCAGGTCTGAAATATGATTTTAATAGCAAAGCTCAAGTTTCTGCCGATACTCTAAAGCTGCACTTCTAACAAAAAATCATAGCAGCCGATGAAGAACAAAGAAGAGGTCATCGAGAGTTCAATCAAAAACGATTCTCGATTCTGACTTCCTGGAGGCGGAGACATTTTGATTTGTGAATACAAATTGGTTGAAGGCCTTAGTGAACGGGCTTAATTGACTCAAATCACCTGCAGTAGACAATATTAACAGCGTCTGCGTGATCATCATCATCGATGACGCGACAGCCCAAGTCGGGCCTTGGCCTCCAGTAACGTCCGCCTCCAATCGTCTCGATCCTGGAACCTGGTTCTCCAATTATTCAACCCCAGCATTGACCTGCTGTCTGCGTCGATCGTGTCTTCCCAACGTTTTCTCGGCTTACCAACTGGACGCTTCCCTTGTGCTCTACCTTTCAACGTTCTTTTAGGTAGGCTATTGGCCTCCATCCTCTCGACGTGGCCGGCCCATTGTAATTTTCGTAATTTAATGCATATGGATACAAGTGGGTCGTCATATATATGGTACAACTCATTGTTGTATCGCATTCTCCACTCTGTCCCTTCTTGTATGGGGCCAAAAATTCGTCGTGGCACTTTGCGCTCGAAAACGTCCAGAGCCTTTTCGGAGTCCGTAGTCAAAGTCCAATAAAGAAGCACAAGTTTAATGAGTGTTTTGTATATGCGAAGCTTATTATTCCTGTGCACGTTTGTAGACTTGATTATGGGGAGTATGGAGTAGTACGCCTTGTTTACTGCATTTATTCACCGTAAAATTTCATCCTTTTCACTGCCTGAATTATCAAGGTGGACTCCTAAGATACACTTACCATAATAAATACTGTTTTACTTTTGTGGACATATCGAGAAGCGTGTAAAAAAACCACTATAGTAGGCTTGTCTGGTAAAAGGTTAGTTATCCTTTACATTTCGGCAAAAGTTTAACATTCGGAGACCAATCAGCCTACTTTCTCATGTCAAATGAGTTAACTTTCTTGCTTCAGCAAAAATTCAAACGAAAACAACATTCTTTCAGAATCAATTGATTCATCTGAACAGAGATAAACCAAAAGACATCAATAGGTCTGAATATATTTGACATAGCTGAGGCCTTTAAAAAAGTCTGGCATACTGGACTTTTATTCAAACTGCGCACAGTCCAATTACGCATTCAAGTTATTTGATTGGTCAAATCTTTTGTACAGGGCACAAGTTTTTGGGTAAGAATAGCCACTTTTTCTCATACTGATCTGTAGAGACTGGAGTTCCACAAGGTTCACCTTTACCATCACTACTGTTTAACTTAAGCATATTAGACATTCTGATATTTTTCATTGCCAAAATATCCTTCTTTTTCGATGACGCTTTCGTCTTGTACTCGGCTAGGCTCGCAGATGTAGTTACTTTAACTATGCAACATGCTGTATGCATGCTTTTGGAGTACTTCTAAAAGTGGAAGCTAAAGATAAACACTGATGAAATACAGGCGATCTTTATTACAAGCAAAATATAACAATCACCAAAAACACTGATTGGAGACCATAGTAAAATAGACTGGCAGCGGACAACGACATACTTGGGACCGACTTTGGATGACATACTGACTTGGACAGCATGCACAGCGCATAAACGCAATTCCCACTGATGAGAATCAAAAACTTAAACATCAACTGTCAACTACAAATTTGTTTTTTCATAATGAAGTATGGTTTTTAGCCAATCCTCGAAAACTGACACACAAAAAGTACAAGTTTGCCAAAATCTCCCTCTGAGAAGAATCTTTAGACTTGCATGAAACGTTGGGAACGTAAAAATGAGGTTAGAAACAGACAAAGCGCTTAGGGTCTTTCAAAAAATTGATAGATACCCGAATCATGCTATGGATATTGTAAGTTCCGCAACTAACAGAAAAATGGAAATGGTATCACGGTACAACAACACTAGCTCCCAACAACTACAGTTTCTTATCGTTGTCTTCGTAAAAACTGAAAAAATTCAAAAAACAATGAATTTAAAAAAAAACACAAATTAATAAGAAACAGAGCAGGAGAAGAATATAGCCCTGTGGTACATCATAATTAACTCTTCTTTTCGCGGGAAACGAATTGGCAGAATTTTTACAGAGCGCAGCATGAGAGGTTAGAGGAATACAACATCAACCAATTTCTGATGAATAAGAAATGTCGAGCTCGAAAACAGCAGACGATTTGGTGTGCAATAATAAGTTAGCGCCCACAGAGTGTACCACACTGAAATGTTTCATTCGTTTTGTTGCGTTAAAGTAAGTTCAACAAAAACTATAAAAATTAATTGCCAAAAAAACTATTACAGTAAAGTGGGATAGTTTTGGCATGTGAGCGAGTAAAATGCAAAAATAGCCTCATTTAAAATCAAGCAATGTTTCTTTCAAATGCATCATAGAACAAAATTGAGAAACTTGTTTGTTATTATTGCATTCCTTTGGAGATACATAAACTATACAAATGAAATACAAAATCACATCCACTGAATTCTCATTAAAATTTGGCAGCGATTACTTTGCAAAATTTGACTCTCTATTTTCCATTTTTTTTTTATTAAACATATCTAAAGTCATGACTTGGCGTTCCATTTCAATTTCAATCTTAATTACACGCTATCTGAAAACTAGTTTCGATTTCAATTCGAAACTCTAGTTCTAAGCCGACTTCAAGTCAAGGCAATCGAATGTAGAAAAAATGAACACGTGGCCATAAAATCTATCAATTACCAGTAATATTTTGCAATCTTAAATCCATTCGACCGAAATTAATTACATCCATTAAACGGCAGTAAATTTGCTAAGGTTTCTCGTAGTCAGGAAGTTCAAGCTTGTACGCTATCTTTCGACGGTTTGATCCTTAGCTTGGAGCAGCAGCAGCAGCCAGCACTGTTTTACCCCGGGGACAATTTAGAGGATCACGAGTCGGTATCGCTGTAATTTGGTCTTAAGACCTGTATCGCTATCTTAAGCCCACAAACAAATGGACATAAGTCCGATTCAGCATGATATGATGAATTAACCTTGTCCACTACGATTTACACCATCGACAGAATAATTTTATATTACTGCTATTTTTTGTGCTGTTTCTACTGTTCCGCGACCATTATAAAGCACTTTCGCCCCATTAGTCAATTTACATCTGGCGCTGCTCGGCAAATCGGTACCTGTAGAACTATGATATACCCAAGTTGGCCAGTTACAATGGTCTTACGGACATTTTGGTCGCCTCATGATTTACGTGTGCACTCTAAAAATCATTCAACCATTTCGGATTAGATCAACTGCGGGAAAATTACTTTTCGAACGCGAAACAGCATTCGCTTTGCACTGGGAGTGCAAGACGGTGACGGCGAATGGAGATTATGTAATGAGTATTGTAATAATTGGTAATTTTAATAGCATGTCGAGAAGCGATCGGAAAAAATACCAATTTGTAGCTATTTAGTTGTCGAAAATCGGTTGGAAAAAGTTTAACGGATTTTCGTTCAACGGACATAAGGTACAAATTGCAGTGCCAGTGTACTGGAGATGGTGAAGTGAAAGGAAAACGGTGGCGCACTACTTGAGCTTAGTGGAGCTAAGTTACAATTTGAAATGTTTTGTGTAATACCGGCGGGCAACGAAGAAGAGTTTTGGTCTGATGATGATTATGGTAATGATGGTTGCTTCTGCTTTAATGAGATCTGACAAGAAAATTAGACTTTTTTTCATTTTCATCATATTATTTTAAACTAAGCATAGGTATGAATGGAAAATGAGTTGTTATGATTACAATGTGCTTGTTCAGAAACAGAGGACCCTTTTTAGGATAATTATTGTTGATTTATATTACAGCTCAAACGCTTGGAATACTTATGAGCATTGCAACATGGAAGCTATCTCCTTTGAGGTATACTGATTGATAAAGGGCGCTGATAAAAAGATTTATTTTGAAATTGACAATTTTTTTATATGGGAATAATTGCGAGAAAAAAAATGTACCTGACCATTGCATTTTTCATTAGGAATCAATACAACTTCAAAAAATTCATACAAGTTGTTTAACTTTGCATCAGCTGTGATTTCTTTAATGGTACTCTTTGTATGGCATATACCAAACTTTTTTTAATCATTATTACGCGTTTTCGTGTCCATCCAAACAGCTTCCAAGAAATGCAAGCTAGATTACTATATTGTGGTCCATTCTGGGTAAGAAAACTTGATCTGGATTGTTGTTTGTTTTCGAGCTTTTTTATCTGTTACGATTGGACTGGTGATTATAGAATTTCAGCCCTAGTTGCCTCGAGGCGCATTAGCGACAGAGTGAAATCTGCTTCTTGAACGGCTCCGGGTAAATATGTCCCGTTAAAACCTTAGCAGACCTCACAGTGCCTTTTCGATATCTTCGCAATTATGTTGGTGTTATAGGTTCAGTTGAGGCGGACTTCTAATGAACACAGAATCGGAGGATATATCGCCATAAGATATTGCGCCAAGCCCGGCATGGCTTCACTGCCTAGAGAAGAATTAGCATGGTTTAGGCGGCAGAGACAACCAAAGCTATGGAAAACGAAGGTATGGCAACTGAGCCAGCTCCGCAAACTTTTAGGAGCCTAGCTGCTAAATTTGCTGGAGTCAGTAGGGATATGACGAATGAGTAAGAACGTCAGTTTTTTTTCCCTAGTGTAGATGGCAAAAAAAAATCTGCTTAAGATCCCCGGGTGACCTATCACCTCGGGGTATGTGAGGTTTGACTCACTAAAAAAAGGACCATCTACAAGCCCACGAAGTTCCGAGTCGGGACCCGCCTAAGCACTGCTTCGACCCGGTCGTGCTGACTCACCCATCGGTAACCACGGACTTCAGAAACTACCACAGTTCATGGGTCGATAAGGTAACCCTCCTCCCGCTTTATGCGCAGCACTTTCTCAACATATGTTGAGACTGTGCGCCAGTTCTCCTCGTTTTGCAGCATTGCATCCACGATCGTCTCAGGCGTTGCCAGGCCAATCGTGGACTCAGTGGTGCGCCTCAAACTTACGAAGCGACTGCACATAAAGAATGTGTGCTGAGCATCATCGAGTTCAGTCACACAGCACCAGCAGTACGGTGTAACCACCTTACCCATTCTGTTCAGGTATTTCCTGAAGTAACCGTGCCCTGTCAAGAATTGAAAAAGGTAAAAGTTTACCTCTCCGTGGCTCCGGTTAAGCCAAGGCTCAATGAGACCAATTAGCTTAGCCGTCCAGCGTCCTTTAGCACTTAAACTCCAACGTTGTTGCCAGAGTTGGAGAGTAAGCGTACGCGCGTGCGTCAGAGCCTCAGTTCTACCCAGCTCTGAGCGATAGAGGTACCCTTCTTTGCGTTCTCGCGCTAGTAGATCGATCGGGATTACTCCCGATACCACCATCACAGCCTCTTCTGAGACTGTGCGGTAGCTAAGAACGTCAGTTTAGTCCACCTATACTTCAAGTGATCTCGTGCTCAGCAAACCTATTTGTGGGCAGAGTGGACACCAAGTTAAGGCAAATGAGCCGGCTCGACCGTTCATGAGTGCTGCTCTCTACTCAGTCACTTAACTCCCACCCAACCACTCTATTTGGAGTAACGGTACTAGCAAATCAGCCTACAAAACCTTTTTCAGTTTCATAGTTCAGAGAGGAGAAAGAAGTCTCTCCTATGGGCAAAACAATTAATTAAGAAGCACTTGCTCCTTCTAAATAATAGTGATTCTACCCAAAAATGACAAATGTGGGCTGATCATAAGAATCAAAGCAGGTAAGCATCTAAGAAGCTTAAACTCGTGGCGATCGCTCCAAGGCTAGCTCGGTCATGCGATGAAATAGAAGAGATAGAGTCATCATTTCGGAAAATTGGCGCAAGATAAGGTAGGCTATGTTAAGGGCCTACTGCAAGCTGCAGAAAGCCAGGTCGTGCTCTGACGTCGGCCTTTTGAGAGCTTTTGGGAGGCTCTCTTCATACTAAATGAAGACGCAGTATCGCTCCCATCCATTTGAAAGGGCATCAACCCACGTATTTATATGTATGAGTGACAGGGCCAAAGGCTCTGGATCGCAAGATTCAGAGACCGCTATGCAGGATGTTCAAACAATAGAACATTCCAGGTAGGAATGGATCATTCCTTCAAAAGTTGCATGCGAGGCATATTCTGACTAAGAATCAAGTAGTATAATGGGGTCAGTGTTGGTACTACCTCCGAGCTGAGAGGCTGTCTAAAAATCCTCACAAGAAACAGAGGAAGGAGGTGAAAAAGCTTTAGGCAATCCGCACACGGTTCGTTGCCCATGCGATGCGTGAAAGATGTGTTCGATAATCGTTAAGCGTGCAAAAGAACAATTGCCGTCGCCATCGTTTCATGTCTGCCACGGGTCGTCAGGCTATCGCCAAGAAAGCGTCAGTATTCTCTCGAATTTCAGTGAATCGGTTTGAAATGTCAAGTTCTTTCTGGTTGTGACAACCAAGCGTAGAAATATCGCATACGAAGCCGATAGCCTTTATTAATAGGAAAATAATGAATTGGACGAAAAATCGCGGCTCCGACCCTCACTGAAACTTTCTCAAGGGTGCATTGATTGGATGGTTCTGGATCTGGATGTGACTGCTAACACTTTTGTCAGCGCTCTCCAGATAGGGCAGTGTTTAACTCACTTAGAGCCAAAGAGAATCCAACAGATATCATGGTGGAATGTGGAAACCAGAGCACTAGCGAAAGAGCCCTGGAAGGATTTCAACTCTACAAAAATATCTGGCTGATCATTGGACAAATCAAAGCTGACGGACTTTAAGTATTGCAACATAAAGGGTATGAGTGAATCTAGTCAATTCCGCAAAGCTTTTGGCTCAGTACTAAAGACTATGGTGCACCCAGAGTCCTAATCGCATTTGGACTTTAATTGTCCTCATGGACTCGATCTTCCTGAGCAATACACGTGTCTCCAGGCAGAGCAGCCCATCAGTTAAAAAAACTATCGGTTCAGGTAGGCCATGAGTCCCGTCGAGTCGTTCTAATCTTGGGACCTTAAATACGTTCTTTTAGTTGGTATTCAGCAATCCATAGAAGTAACGCTATCATTCTTAAAACAGGAAAAGTTTCTTTCATTAAACCTAAAGACTATCGTCTAGTATGTCTTCGAAGGGGTAATTGGCTATAAAATGATAAATTCAATCGTTATTACATCAGTCCTGATTGAAAAGTTGAAAAATTTCTCGCTCGTAAGGAATATATGCTTGCGGCTTTCGTAGACATTAAGGCGGCAACAACATTATGTCTCATGGGATTGTAGAAGCATTTGTGGCAAAAAGTAAAGTAATCTCACGTCATTTCTTGTCGCGTCTAGGGGTTTAAGTTGATATAAATAATCATTCAAAAATTCATTATAGAAATTTACATATAATCAATATACAAATTCACGTAACTTTACTTCTGATTTAAATCAGGTACCTATTCCAAGTTAGGTGAACTCAAAGCTCGGTGTGCGGCCCTTAGCTAAACCTGAATACTGAGAAGTAGTGCTCTACCCATTTGACTACAGGAGCTGACGCTGATGATGTCAACTCGTGGCTGATAGGCTGGAGTCTAGAATGTGGCTTGAATTTAAACCCCAGAAAAACGGAGTAATATTTACAAAAAAGTACAAAGTTTCTCTGTTCGGCTTACCAAAATTGTAACGTCTCCTTTGAGCTGAGCAAGAGTGTGAAACATTTAGAACTGACCTCGCCTCAAAGTTACTATTTAACGAAAATGTTGCAGAAACTGTGCGGCTGGCGAACTGTGAAGGCTTAGCACCTTGCTGCCGGCGGTCTCATGACTCTTTTCTTCAGGAATACTGACGGCATCGGTCAAAACAGCCTAGATGACGTCAAGAAGCCTTGGTTTGAAGAATCATCCTGTGCGATTACAAGACAGTCCTAGGCATCGACGGACAAACGTTGACTTAGCCGCTGCTAAATTGAACATCCAGTACTCTTTGCTGCGATATGGCCGGTCTCACGGGCCATTGTTGTCTCAACGATATACGAGGGTTAATCGAAAAGTAATGATAATCAATATAAACCAAGGTGATTAGACTTAAGAAAAATATTTATTTTTCAACATGGTTTCCTAACAAGCTTATACATTTAGTCGACCTTTTTCCTAAACTCAGGATAACCTTAGAACATTTTTTTGTCTTTACTCTCCCAAAACGCCCCAACAGCGGTCATCCCTTCGCTTTCATTTTCAAATTTGTTGCCTCGAAGGTGTTCCTTGAGCCGAGGAAAAATGTAGAAGTCACTGGAGCTAGATCTGGCCAAAAGGGCGGATGTTCAAGCAGCTTTGTGATCGGGTACGTTGTCTGGATGAAATAGAACTCCGGCTCGCAGTTTGTCGCGTATTTTTTCCTCCATAGCCTCCCGCAATCCTCTTATTTGGTCTGCGTAGTAGGAGCCTGATATAGGGGCTTCCTTTTCCAAATAACAATTCCTTCAGCGCTCCAAAAAACTGATGCATAAACTTCCCTGCCGAACTCGACATCTTGAATTTCTTCGGCATCGGTGAAGGGAGTCGCTTTCAGGTCACCGATTGCTGTTAGGTTTTTGGATGAAAATGGTGGATCCGAGTCTCGCTCATGGTTAAGAAACGTGACAAAAACTTCTTCAGATCTGTCTGGAACTTATCGAGATTCATCCTCGAAATGTTGACTCGTTTCTCCTTTTGCTCGTCGGTTGACATTCTCAGCACCCAACGCGCAGAGACCTTCTTCAGATGGAATCCGTTGGCAACGATTCATTGAAACCTGCAATACGAGATCCTTTTGACTTCAGCTATATGCCTGATGGTCATTCTTTGATCTGCCAACTCGACACCTTGGAATTTTTTCAAATTGTCTTCAGTAAATGACGTGGATAGACTTCCACCGCACTATTCATCTTCAGTAGATGTTCTTCCCAGCTTAAACTCCTTAGCCCAGCATGCAACGGTGGAATATGAAGCAGCAGAATTCCCTTGTGTTTCCATCAAGTCGCGGTTTTTGTCTTTGGTAGAAATTTTTTTCAAACACAGGTACTCAATATAAATCTAATTTCGTTTTCGTTTTTCTCCATTTTGATTTTCTCTTTTCGACTATTCGTGGACTATTTATATGTTTTTTTTTGTGCTGACTTAGTGAGTATATAAGCTAGTAAAAAATTTTTTTTTTCAAATTTATGCGAACTGAAAACAGCCGATTATCACTACTTTTGGATTAACCCTCGTATGTGAGAGCTGTGGCTCAGATGATGCAGAAGAATCCGTCCTTTACCTCATGAGCCATTGGCGGGGAAGAGAACGGCTTCAGTCGGAAGTCCTTTCCTCTCATGCCTGACAGATTTATTAGTCGTCCATTCAAAGGCAGATAGTACAGTTTATTTAAGTAAGAAAATGGTTTCTTGATCACAATGGCTGAGGAAAAGTGATATCCTCGGTATCGCAACGGGTCGTTATGTGTATCATTTGGTTTGATTTCCTCCGTTTGGCAGCAATTTGACTTACCTAGATAGATAGCCAACTGTAACAGCTTGCAGAATTTTCCATTTTAAAGCCTACAGGTTAGTAGTCAGGTCACAGCATTAGAAAAATATTTTTTTTACTCGTGGGGATAAAATCGTTAAATCTTAAATGTAATATCTTATCCAACCTCGTCATGAGAAATGGTAATGCAAGCTTACCAGAATTTTCGATACCTCACATATGTATTGCACTGAATCAACCCTAATGAACCAATACATTTTTTAAATAATTAATAAACAGATCTAAGAAATACTTAAATTTTTTCATATCCGGTGAATTATACATAATTCGTTCTTAGGAAATTGCATTCGATTTTGTAAAGGGCTGTATTACTAAACATCTAATTCTGAGGAGCTTCTTTTGAATTTCCCAAACTGATTTCCTGAGGTATTTTTAGATAAAAGCATCTTTCAACATCATTCAATAGTTCTCGCAGTAGAACATGCGTTCATCACTTGCTTTCGACCATAAAAAAAAATTCTACAGCGCCATCGGACGCAGGCATGCTTTTTACTCTGCCTGAAGTCGACGATGTCATCGAACATAAATTTCCAAGGTTAACACATAAATATATGCTGAAAATAGATTGTTATTAACTGAAAGACCTCGGTGACAAAAGTGAAACAAATTATCTTCGACGATGACAAAAAAGAATATCCGGACTCAGTACTGATAGACCGCACCACATAACACATCAAAGATATTAGATTTAGATACTAGATAGGTACTCGACGCAACCTGTCAACTGTAGGGATAAATTCTAATGCTTCCATGAGCAAACTAAATAATCCGCAGATGCTAATCACCGGAAAATAGACGAGAATTTAATCGATTGAGAGGGGAAAAAACTCAAACGAGCATGAAGGTCATTGGGTCTGGCCGGCGACCATTGTTTGCTGCTGATTTAAGGGGCTATTCTACTTTAGAGCCCTATAAAAATGCTAATTTTTGCGATTTTTTTTTGAGGAGTCGTTACATGTATCGTTATAAATCTTTCTGGCATTGAATAAATAAACTCTTGAACTTCACAAAAAATTTTTTTATTTATATATATATAATTATATATATAGTCATGACGCATACATTCTTGACATGTCATAAAAAAAGGGGTGCACTTGTCCATAAGATTTCTCAGCAACGGAGAGTCTGAAACACAAAATTCAAAAAAATTCTTGGTTTGTATAATAGCGGCTATGGTTGGTACTAGAATCATGAAGTTTTATGCAAAATCAACAAAATGGCGACTGTTTGAAATTTTTTTTCGAAAAAACCGGTTTTTTTTTTACCGATTTTTGCTGAAAATAAATAGATAAAATCAATATTTTGACACGATTCTAGTACCAACCATAGTTGTATGTTTGACAAATATGTGGTAATAATTTCAGGAGGATCGGTTCATTAGTTTCTGAGAAAAGCTTTGGACAGTATCGAAAAACATGATTTTGAGAAAAACGCGGTTAACGCGGATGAACGACGTACACGCCTCAAAATGAACTAAGATGCGCTCGAGTAAAATAATGAAATAGAATGCTCGGATCATTCTGAAATTTTAATACGATATTCTTGAGATCATATACTTTCAAAAAACGTAAAAAAAACAAAATCGATTTTTTGAAATTGACAAAGTAGAATAGCCCCTTAAGAAAAAGAATTGTTGGTTCATGGGAATTTCGTTTTGAATGTTTGTCTGATTAGTTGCAATAGATTTTTGTAGCAATTTTTTGTAAATCGCAAAAGATTTTTTTATTGGTGCTAGCATTCAATTTATGTTTGTTTCACATCTCGTTCGAATGGAATGAGTTATGTGGCGTACGAGCGCGTGATACAAATCATTATGCTTAGCCTTGAGAGTTCATTAAAGCACGTATTAGATCACGCTGATCACTCTGTGCAATGAATTATTTTTCAAAAAAGTTGAGTATCGAAAAAATCACAATGATCACTTGCCTGTCTGAAAATAAACTTAAACTGCCGGAATATGAATAGATAAGCTGTATAATACGCGCAAGCAGCAGCATCCTTTATTAGGCATCGATGGAACATGACAGCACTTATATGTCGTTATGAAGCATTTGTTAGAGTCAATTGAAAATTGGCCAATCATTTGTATCAGAATGAGGGAAATATGACGAAAATAAAAGATACAAGCTACAATAGGCATCTGCTCACAGGTACCTACGTTAAAATCTTGAAAATTTGGTTGTTTCCCGCTTACATATTTGGATTGAGGTTTCTACAATTGGACAGCATGTGCCGATACCATACTATGAACTTAGTAAAAAAGTGGGTTTTCTTCAACCTGTTTTTGAAAAAAAAATGCTACCTAAGCATATCACTCATGTCTTTGTTTGACCGAAATTTTCTAGTGGTAAATGAGGACCTATAAGTTACGTGAAAACGATCCAAGCTGATTAATGATACTCGAATACGTAAAGTAAGCTTCAAACTTCGTACAGTCGGTCATTAATCAAAACGGTTTTGCGAAGAGCCGTAAAATCGTACAATTGAAACGAAATAAACAGATGCGTTGAATTTTGAATCGCCTAAACTGATCGCCAATTGCTAAACAGGCATAAAAATGCATAAATTCAGCTTAATGATACTTGAAGATGGTGTTTGAAGGCTAAGACTGAATATTTTTTCGTGGATGTTTTTTAATTGATTGGTACTGAAAGATGTATACGATGGTGAAATTTGAAAGTCATTGAAACTAATAGTTGTGTGTGGTTTAATTCGGAAACGGATTTTTTTAATGAAATTGTTGAATTTTTGAATTCTTGCTTACTAGATAAGCATTCATTTATAATGATGGTAGCACGCGCCAAACACAGTATCACTGCTTGGCCATTTATTAAATCCAGGAAGTATGTTTCACATTAAAATTCATCATCGAAATGTTTCATGCAATTCACATAACGTTCTGTACAGTTTTATCATTTATCTATTTTGAGCAAGAATCAACAGCCAGGTTTATTTAAGATAGTGCTCAAAATTAGTTTTTTGACACTCTAACATTCGAAAGGTCGCTATCATTAATCCATTTGACCAGCTGTGAATTCAGAAGGAATTTCGTAGCCTTCTGCTTTCAATTAAGTTTTAGAGCGTCTATGCGAAATTAAAACTACAAGTATTAATTTTTTTTTAGAAAATTTTGAAAAATGTTTAACGATAAAAAGTAAGTACTTTGATTTGCTGAAGAGATTATAATTCTAAGTTCAAAATTAAAACTGAGCGTCGGTGCTAGACGCGCACTGAGAAACTGATGAAAAGTGCAAGCTTCTTGCTAAGAACTGTTATATTTTTGGAGCTAGTGCCAGTTGCACTTTGACTCAGTTCCTCTCAGTGAGCGTTCATGTGCTCTCCTTTTCCTCTCTAGTTTATTCAAATCTCTTTATCGCACCCTCGTAAATCTACTAATTTGGGATCCTATCTTAATGCTCGTAGGTTTAAGTAGATATCCTGTTCTCTCTGTTTTTCGAATCTTAAGATAGCAAGGGTGCTGCTGTTCGAACAGTTTTAGTGCCTTGTCATGTATGTATTTGTCTATTGTTTCTATTCGTAAGTCGTTGTATATGTCAGTGTATCTGATGTACCAGAGTGCCCTTGTTAACTTCCTCAAGGTAAGGTTTTGGCGAGTTTGTAACTATCTCTTGTTTGTCCTGTGTGTTTGGTAGAAGATGGTGCTTCCATATGTGATGGTTGGACTGATGATCTGCTTATAGATAAGATCTTATTGTTAAGCTTATTTGATACAAGTAATGCGTACAGCTGGTTCAGTATTTCGCTAGCAATTATTCGTTTATTTTGAATGTGCGTATTCCATGAAAATCTTGTGTCAAAAGTGAGTCCTAGCTATTTGACAGTCGTTTTCCATTCTATGGGTTCGTTGTATACTGTAAGTTGGCTTGGGATTTCTCTTCGTCGTCTTGTCACAAAGATCGCTTGCATTTTTTCCGCATTGATACGAATCTTCCACTTCTGGAAGTAATCTATTAGAGTGTCTATGTAATGTACTCGAGATGTGTAGTAGATGCAGGTGTCGTCTGCAAAAAGGGAGATTTTCATTGTGGCCTTCGTCGAGATGTCTGCAGTGTATAAGGTATACAACAGTGGTGAAAAAGAGAGCCTTACGGGACTCCGGCTTCTATTGGTCGTATGCTAGAGAAGTGGTCGCTAATTCGAGCGGAAAAGGTTCTGCCCTCAAGGAATGATCCAATTAATTGTATAAGGGTTTTGGGATGATAAAATCGTACATTTTAACGATAAGACCCGCGTGACAGACCTTATGGAATGCCTTGGTAACGTCAAACATGACAAGGCCTGTTGATTTCTTTTGACTAAATCCAGTTATAATGTGTTGTGTCACTCTGGCTAGCTGTAGCTTGGTGGAGTGGTGGGCTTTGAACCCGAATTGCTCTTCTGAGACGATAGATTTGTCAGTGACTACTTTCTCGAGTTGCTAAAGTATTAGCCGTTTTACTAGCTTCCCAATTGAGATTTTTTGACAACCGTAATTATGGCTTTTTTCCAGCGATTCGCAAAATAATTTGTTTGGAAGATCGCATTGGCAATGTCCGTTATCTCTTGGAATTTGTTGTCTGATAAGTGTCTGAGGCAGGTATTTGCTACCGTGTCTAGTCCTGGTGATTAACGTTTGTTGAGCCGAGCTACCAACTGCTTAATCTCTTCTATGTCCGTTGGACGGATCTCTTCTTCTCTTTGGGTAGCTGTCTCTAAAATGTTGGTGGCTCTTTCTTCAATATTTTATTCCTAATCGTATTCCTCTGGATTTGTTGCGTTCTCTTTGAACTGCAGTTCTAAAGTATCTGCAAAAGCCTCTGCCTTTCCCTCGTTGTCCTATTTGAGGCCATTAGGGCCATGGATTGCTGGTTTTGCTACTTTGTTCTTCTTTCTAAAATATTTAGTAATTCTCCAGAAATTGTTATTCCCTGGTTCCATACTTAGAAGGAAGTTTTCTCACTGTTCGGTTTTGAGCAGTGAGATTTGTTGGCTTATACGGTTTGTGAGACGATTCACTTCCCGTCTTGAGCTGGGATCTTCAGTACGTCTAGCTCTTCTCCTTACTCGATTTCTTTTGTTGATCAGCTCATAATGTCCTTTGGGAGCTCGTAGGGTTATAGCCTTCTATCGGGGTCTTTGTGGTGAATTCTTCCTTCACTTTGGCTATTTTTGTTGATAGGTTTTCAATAGCTCTATCAATGCCGCTGGCTGTTTCGAGAGATGGCTTCGGGATCTTGGTCGTAATCCCACTCTGAAAAGCCTGCCAGTTAGTTTTTGATTTGAATTTTAGGGGATCGTCAATGCAGACGTCTTCTATTAGAAATAGTACGGGCTTATGGTCGGATGAGAGTTCATCCAGTACTGTGGTCCGCACATTGTGCTGGAAATCCAAAAAAAAGACCTATGTTCAGTGCATGGTTATTGGTTATCCCGAAGTGAGTAGGCTCTTTTGGAATATGTGGGCTAACCTGTTTGTCCATGAAAAACTTTTTTAGAACTGTTCCCGCTTTGTTTCCCCAGAGTCGATGGTAGGCATTTGGCAAAACTTGGTTGGGAGTTACTGGTTTTGTCGAAAGAGCTCGGCGTTCTGTTTTCTTTATTCTGCCAGTTCTTTCTGGCTCTCTTTGAGCTGTTGCAGAATCTCCTCCATCCGTTGTTTAGTTTTACTTATCTGAGTCGTAAGCTCAGATATAATTTTGTCTTTTTCTCTTAGCGATTCCTCCTCTTCATCCTCACTTGAGTCGCTGTCGGAGTCTGCGTCTGATTTGCAGGCCTCGTTGTCGGAGGCTTGCTCTGAGCGGTTGCTTCTTTTCATCTTGATGGAGAAGGAGCTCTTTCTCCAATCTGTTTTGATTTAACAATTAAAATAGTAAATCAATGTCGTGTAATTAAAACAAGACATAAATAAACAAGGCCAAAAAAGAGTAATTAAAAAGTAATTATCAAAAACTTTTTACTTAAAGTGGAGGAATGTGACACTTCAGAGGTGTCGGCATTCGAGTTTGTCAGGTCCTCGAGAATATTGGAGGATGTTGATGACCAGAAGAAGGCACCCCGTATATTAGGATTCACCTTATTAATTGTATTAGGTGATTATTTTTACCGTTGAAGGAACTGATTTTGTTTGGTTTGAAGAATGTAGCCGTCAAGGTGGTATGCTAGGCCAGACTTGAGTTTGAAGGGAGAATCGTCTAACTATTTATGATTAACTTGACCTTTTTGAGAGTTTTCGCTGTCTTTGAGAAGTCTTTGTAGCCACCTTTAAAAGATATTTTGTTGGCGTTAATTTTTAAGCCCGATTTCGAGTACTAAGCAATAAGACTGCCTAAATACCTTTGCATCTTTGTTATAAAGTAAGTATTGTGCTGGAAACTCCAGAAGAGGATATCATCTCCATACACATAAACAGCGACGTCTTGGAAGAGTTATTATTAGTACCTGGGATATCTGCAATGAAAATGTTGAAAAGAATGGGTCCAAAGATAGAACTGTGGGGAACTCCAGATTCTGTAAGGAACTTATCAGCCACCTTTCCTGTGGTTAAAAAATTGCCAATGGTTTTGAAGATCCATGCTGGAAAGTCAGAATTTCTCATTTTGTACGATGTCAAAAACTTTCTGCTCATCAATTAGCCAGATACCTAAAAACTTTTCGCTGTGGATGTTATTTTCAGCTGCTTTTAGCATAATCATTAAAGCACCAAATGCTTGTCTTCAAATTGTGTCATTGGTATTATTTAATACTCATCAATGGTATGGAATTGATGCGCCTGAATTGCTATATATAAGATAATTATTTTTGTCGTTTAATTCATTGAATTTTCATCTTCAATAAAATTACTCAACGTTTAACAACCTTAACAAAGTTAAAATGACTAATCTTTTTACTAATTTTCGAAGAACATTAGTATTAAAATCGATTCGGCCAAAAATTCATATTTCTTTATATATATATATATATATCATCAAAAAATTTCAGTGAGATAATCTCGGGAACGCGCCATCCGATTGAGCTGAAACTTTCAGGATACATTGGTGTATATGCAGAATAGGTCCAGGTCTCTTTAAATGTCAGTTATTGTTAACCTTTTGGCGCCGGCGGCCATTTAAGTGATATTTTTAATATACCTATTATTTCGTGCACAAATAATTTTCGCAAAAATAAAGTTAACGAAATAAATTTCTAACGTGTTTTACATATGAATCGGATAATGCTTTGGAATTTTTTAACCCTATGTGTGCGCTGGGTGCCTAAAAAGAGGACGGGAAAATTTAAAAATTTTTAAATTTCGATAACTTTTGACAGAGCTATTCAATCATTACGAAATTTTCAGGACATATTGGTATTATTTAGTTGTAGATTTGTGTAGCTTTAAATTAGCGTGCTGGCAACCCTGTAGCTAGGGCAGGCAACGAAAGTGAAAACCTCCAAATCATCGTCTCTCTTGAAAAAATGCCGTTTCTTCAAAAAAAAGCCACTCAAATATAAATCTTGTGCTTTGTTTACATAACCAAAAAAAAAAAAAAGATATGGTATAACGGGCACGCCTGGTAACCCTTGCCCAATTTACCTATATTTTTAGCATCAAAAACTTCTGTTCACGGAAACTCACGATCCGATGAGCAGAATGAATTGAAATTTGCAGAATGTATTGGTCTTAAATAGGACCAGGTCTGATAGAAGTGATTTTGAAATGCGGGCGATTCTGTGCCAGTGGTGCCATCTTGAAAAACCACTAAAAAAGATAACTGTTTTTAGCCCTATAAATTCTGATTGAATCGTTCGATTTTGACGAAACTCACACAATTGCTGGACCTTACTTTAAGCCACGTTTGGTAGAAATTTGGTTGAAAAATTCGGTTGGAGCTGCCAGCTATGATAATTTTGGTGTCTTCATTTTGAAAAAAAAAATTTGGAAGTGAAAACATTCAAACCATCGAATATTCAAAAAAATGTCCGTTTCTTACAATAAAATCAATCTGTATATAAATCTTATGTTATATCTACACGTTCAAAATAAAACTTTGGAAATTTCATGTCGGACAAGAACGGTAACCCTCTCCCAGTTAACCTATATTTTTAGCATCAAAAACTTCTATTCACGGAAACTCACGAACCAATAATCAGATACAGCTAAAATTTGCAGAATGCATTGGACTTAAGTAAGACCAGATTTGATTGAAGCGATTTTGAATTGTGCGCAAGTCTGTGCCAGTGGTGCCATCTTGAAAAATTACAAAGAAAAAAAACTGCTTCTTGCCCTATGAAATGTGAATAAGTTACCAGATTTTCATGAAATTGGCACAGTAGCTAAACCTAACTCTAATCTCTGTTTGGTGGAAATTTGGTTGAAAAATTTGATTAGTGCTGCCAGCTATGGTAATTTTTGTGTCTTTGGTTTTGAAAATTCGCTCAGGAAAATGAAACTTTTTGCACTATAACTTCCAGTGCAGTCATGAAATCAATACGAATTTCATACAATTAATGAAACCTGTCATAAAAATTATTCAGGCCAAATTTGGTTGAAAAGCCACAATAGGGTTGCCAGCTATTGTTGGTTTTGTGTTTAATTGCAATATCTTTATTAAGCGGTTTTATCGTAGAATTTTCAAATGGTAATGATATTGTAGTGACAATAAACAGCAAATATTAAGCTTTCGATCATTTGAAAAAACTCGCTGCAGGTAACCCTAAATTTCTTTATACTCCTATAACTTCGAATGTTATTAAACAACGTGAAGCAGATTTGATATATTTTTGGCTTTGATACTGGCGAAAGGTTGCCAGCACGAGTCGGTTGTGCTACTTTTGTATCAATAAATGCTTACAGTTAGTATACATACCGGAAACATTTACAATGAAAATAAATAACCGATGTTTCAATTCGCAAAGTTCTGCAAATTTTTTGGATCGCAGCCCCAAACACCAACTTCAGTTACAGTGCTGCAGGCACTGAGCATTTTCTTCATTGATGTTATATGAGATGCTGCTTTCAAAATTATGTGAAATAAGCAACTGATAACGAATATAATTAACCCGTGTTTTGCTCTCATAAACGTTGAAATTCATGCCAGTGGTAATATCTGAAACCTTCCACCATATGAGTTATAATGCATTCTTGAGACGAAAGTAACACGTGGCATTTGAAACAGTTTGGCCGTAATAAGCAGCACATGTGGTGGAATATGCACTCAAAACCTGCTCGATTCTTCTACTGTTCTTCGAACATTAGTGTTTCTAGCGGTTCAGGTGCGCTAGAGTTTTTTTGGTTTTTGCATCGTTTTCTAGCTTTTTTTCTCAATTTCATGTTCGGCATCTGTTCTTATTTCACTTCGGGAATTTTCCTCTCCGGTTGTTGATCATTATTATTTTCGCAATTACTTTTGTGCGTCTTTTGGCAAACGTACTTACCATTAATTATTTTCATTAAGTTAGTTAATTTTCTTACTCAGAATGTCTAAAGTGTTAAATTTTCTGCGTAAGTGAATAACAGGAAAATGACGGTTTTTTTGCTCTAGTTCGTGATGATTGGCGCAGGAGTGAGTCGATCAGAAGGTGTCACTAACTCAGCTCACATTTTTCATTCAATCGAAACCACTCAGTGCTCAGAAATCATAAAGAAAAACTACCTATATTGTATCAGCGCATCACTCACACCGATTGTTAGCATCAAATTGGTGCTGTGGCTTTATGACAAAAAGGAAGCATTGAATTCGTGTCACGGCACAGTTAAGAGCGGTGAGCTGGCTAACGACGGTATCTTGCAATTTGTTTCTTTGAAAAATTAAGGATGATTTCTTGATGAAGTAGTAAATTTTGGTAAAACACCAAAGTTGAAGACATAGTATAATAAGAATGCGTAATTTCACTGATTGGTTGAATAAATAAATATAACTTTTGAGCAAATGATGAGGCTCGTGGTCAATTTCTTAAACAGTCCTGAGAGATTTACTTTATCCTAAATGTATTCATTTTTGATTTCCTAGTAATATTATACCATTTTGTATCTATTAAATATCTATCTATTAAATAGTATCGGTAGCTATTAAATTATACTAGCAAGAAGATGGCTATTTGAATTTTTTTTTCATATGAAGTTCTTCAATCTTCAAAACTCTCATTCGATTTGAAAATAATCTTTATTAATTCGCTTTTGTCTGATAATTTTGGTCACATCATATGGTGTTGAGCGGCTTAGTCAACATTTCCGACACGCAATGCATCTCATTCGTACTATAAATTCTTACTAACACGTTTAAAATTGACCAATACTATCGGCAACTATTTAATAATTTCAAATTTTAATAAAAACTATCTCCCACTGCCATAATTGCATCAGATCTTCAAAATCCCAAACAATTGCAAATTCTCCATCCAAAAAGGAAACTTTTAGTTGATAAACTAGATTCGAACATAGCAGCAAAGCATATTTTTATTATCACAACAGGTACCTGACAATTTCTTGGAACCAATAAAAATATTAATATTGCAGAAGCATCTCTCTACCTTGCAAATAAATGCGATTCCCATCAATATTTAAAAATATAAATGTGAAAATACTATTTAAGTCATACTAAATACAATTTTCTATGATTCCACTCTTTAATTACCTTAATTAGATTTATTAATTTTCCGCCAGTAATGTGAATTTAATCACGTACAAATTGTTTCCCTTAATCTGACCTGGCATCCTTAAAAGGTATATTCATGAGCAAGCTCTTCGAATCGCGATATTTTCAGTTTGCTGAAACTCACGTACTCGTAAGGTCGTCAAGATGTGAATTCAGGACGATCTTCTATTTAAGGAAGCTAGATAATTCAGTTCTGGCAGATAGTTTCATATTAATTTATTCAACAGTAAAACTTGTGCATTCCATCAATTTCAAAATGAGTGACAATCAGGATCTACAACTGGAGCTTGAAATTTCTGATAGTGATGGTGACGCAATTATGGTAGAAATTATTTTTGCGACTGATGACGATCAACAAGATTCCCCAGTTACTAGTTCCGATGAAGCAATGGAAACGGATGCTTCTCCTGAAACTTCAGAACAAGATAGCGGTAATGCAACAGACACTGAAAGCGACAGAGTTGACAAAAATGGAGATCAAAGCGAAGGAATTGTTGGCGAAACTAATTGTGATGCGAATAGATATGTTGCGGCCAGCGAAAATGTTCGTATTTTAAGTGTCGAAAAGGTCGAGTTGACACCGTTGCAGATATTATGCATGGCAGCAGCTTATGTCGAATCAGGTTGTTTGTCTATAGACGATGCGAGTTTATGAAGAAAGCCATTTAGCTTTTTTTTGGCTACGAATGTCTTTAATGTGTGAGTTGGAATCTTATCGTTCTTTATGTGTGTGGAGCTGTTTTCTTCAATATTATAACGACAAGTGCATTTTTATAACTAAGTAAATTAGCAATTTGCAACTCACTGTTGTCTTTGGTGAACAAAAAGCGCATTTTTATGATGCAAAAAGTTAAGGGATGAATCTATTGCTTCTAATTTTTCAAACGGTTCAAGACCTGAAGAATTTCGCAAGATTCTCCTAGAGAACCAAACCAAATTACTTATAAATTTAATTTAAGTTTAATAAATTAATAGCTTGAAGATAGTCCTGTACCGGAGGTGAGTCATCCTGGCAATTTAAAAGAAGTAAAATGCAGTTTGCAATAGACACGGAAGATGGTAAAAGATAGTCAACAAGATCAGCATCTATGCAAAAATAATATCAAAGGGAGTATATGTTATTAATTAAAAAAATAATCAGTTGGACTGCTAAAGGAAGCGGAAGCAAAAACATGATATTGATTATTCGGACTTGATTCGATTTACGGTATAATTTGTCAATTATGCGTTTAGTGGTGAATAAATTTGAACGTCGAATTTTTCGCAGTCATTTTACGATGGTAATAAAAAAAATTTTCTTAAAGTTGCACTATATCATAAAAATATGTTCGTTTTATTCATCCTGTCATAGTAGTTGGAAGAAAATACCTAGTTCGAATCCAGGTACAGACAATAAAACAAGATATATTTATGTAGGTAGGTGAGTCAAATCATAGGGTTTAATTTAAACTCGAACCGTTTAACACTTGTAACCATTTATTGGAAACTGAAGGTTCGACAAAGCAATAAAAATTCTTTCAAAAAAAAAAAATAAAGAATGCAATTTTCCACAAACGTGATTTGATAAGAACTACTTACGTTTTAAGCTCATCATAAAAATGGTCGACTTACCTGTAAGAGAAAAAAATATTGTAGTTAAGCATATACTTCAATAAAATCTTTAAAGAAAATAAATTTTAGTTAAAACTACGTCTTTTTTCCACTTTTATCTATTACTTTTATCTAGAACAGCGATTCTCAACCTTTTTAAATCTATTGTCTCGTAAAGCGCTGAAATTTTTAACGCCCCCTATGTGTAATTCCTGTAATGTAAGATATGGCATAGGGGGAGAGGGCTGGTTGATGAATTATAAAAGGCGAAAATTTTAAGTATTTTTTTTCGGCAGGGCAAAATTTGATTTAACTATATTTAAATTGATTCAACTCGATACTTTTGCCCTGGAATGTAATTACTTTCCTCTTTTTAAATTAAAATGACTAATTGCAAAATGCTCTTTTATTTTTGTAAACTTTTTATTCTCAATTAGGTTTAAAATAGCAAAAATATATTACAGAACATAATCTATGAAATAATCAAGGATTTATCGCCTCTAAATCATCGAAGGTAGCTGATTTAGTTCTACGCTGCTCGCGCTTTGCAACTGACGTCATCACATGTGTTCGTCTTTTCATTTCCCTTGTTCGTAGCATTATTGAATATTGCTCCCAAGTGTAGTCTCTTCTCTTCGTGTACCTGTCGAATGCTGTTGAATCCGTTCAGCGTTAGATTACTCGCTCTCTTTTCTACAAGTTTAATGTTGCTTTTCGTCCTTATGATGTCCGTCTGCTTTTCTTAAATCTCCAAAAGTTAACTAGCCACAGATTATTCTTTGATGAGTGTTTTCTTTACCAACTTTATCATGGTTTCCAGCATTTACGTGTCTCATTTCTAACGTGTGCCTGAGAACCAGGTAAGAACTTATTCGCTTTTGGATACTCCCTTTGCTCGTACTTTTGTTTATTTTAATTCTCCTCCTATACCTAGAATGCTTAGAAGTTATGGTTAGCACCAGTTTGGTTCTCTGTACATGTATTTTTAATCTTTTTAAATAACTTATTTTTGATTTTTTAACGTAGCTTCTTCATTGTGTATATTATGTTTCAATTTCTCTTTACTTTTTCTTCTCTGTTCTTACTTATATTTTCTTTTTGCTTTATGTTAATGATTTTTTTACACAATCTCATTTTATAATTGAATCGTCCTGTTAGATGGGATTTGAATTAATACAAATCCAGAACCTATTGAGGCAGGTGCTTTTGGCAAGTCAGATGGCCTGGGTGACTAAAAAGCAAGCGATCGAATTTTTCGTCTTCATTGTTGTTTTTACACAGCTACCCGAATAATCGATGGTTGAGAGCATCCCTGCGAATTTTGTTCACAGCAGAGATGCTAATTTGTAACGACTGATGCAAACGGTTTTTGAGGTTTTTATAAGTAAAAGCTGTCTATTCACAGTGAACAGCTAAAATGCCTGGTATGTAAAATGTATTTAAAAGTGCGATGAACCCACCATTACAGGATCTCTATCGGTGGCAAAAGACATAATATTCGCCAAAGGAATATTTTTCTCTTTAAAATAATCATTGAAAGTATTTAAAATAATGTTTGACAGTATTAAACATCCAACTATAATTAACAATGGGCAAGGTTGATTCATTAACCTGAAGGGAGAGTTCGCTAGATATCAAAAATTTGCGTAAGGAAGCTTCAACATCTTCAGCCATCTCATCAATTCGTCGTCGCACTGTATTCTTACCTAAAATACAAAATTGTCCCGCTATTCTTAGAAATGGGTGCAGAAATCTTCGCGTATATTCGTTTTATTGGTAGTACAAACTGGATAATCGATTTGGTATTTTTTTAGGAGTTTCAAAATTAAGTTCGAATGCCAAAGCATGCCCATCGCATTTCTAAAGCCCAAAGAAACTTCACCATCCCTCAACATCATTTCATCGCCGCTGTTGGCACAAAGGGTGCTTAAAGAGTTGGCTATTATACCAAAGCAGATAAAGGAAACACCGTAGTTATAATGGACAAAAATGATTATGACCGATTAGTTATGGAAAAACTCAGCAACGGAGATTACCATGAGCTGTGGAAAGATCCCTTACCAGACTCTATCAAACGAGTTGAAAGAATCTTGAAAGAGTGAAAAGGGACGATTTGAGAGAGCAACAAGCTGCGGGTCTCAAACCCGGCGTTCCCAAGAATTAGGTGCATTCCGAAGATATACAAGGAAGGAAATGAGCTAAGAAATAGCTAAGAAATTGTAACCGCTACAAACGCTCCGACAAGGAGAACCGCAAAGTGGATTGTAGACGAGTGTAGGGTCTTAGGCAAGATTAGCGATAGAACGGTCAAAAATCGAGCCGAGGTGATAGAGCGACTTGGAAGAGTGGTAGCGATAGGGGACGATGAACTAGTTGTATCATTTGATGTCAAGGCTCTGTTCACAAGCGTGCCGGTAAAACAAGCACTCACGTTCTTTGAGGACTGGCTATTAGAGTGGAAAAGCTCACCGGAGGGGAGGAGGAGAGGTAAAGACGTTTTGAAACTTGCTTCGGTTTGCATGAATGAAAGTTATTTTACTTTCAGGGGAAAATACTTCAAATAGATGAAAGGTGTTGCAATGGGAAAAACTTTACGAAGAAGGTTCGCTTCCTCGGGTTTGGCTGAGATATGTAGACGATATTCTAGCTATAGTTAAAAAAGATGCTTTGGGAGAAACGTTGGAGAAGTTGAACCAAGCACATAAGGACATCCAATTTTCAATGGAAACAGAAAAGAATGAGAAACTACCCTTCTTCGATTTAATGGTCATAAGGAAAGAAGGTCTTCTTAGATTTAATATCTACCGGAAGCCCACATACACACCCAGAGGACAACACCTTCCACGCCTGATCATTGGCATTCCCGAAAAATGGCGCCCTTTAATTCGATGATTCACCGGCTATTAACAGTGCCCATGGATCAGGATAGTTTTAACTCAGAAGTTAAATATATTAAAGATACGGCGAGAAAAAATGGATTTGAGGAGAGGATAATTGGAAATCTTGTCAAAAAGAAAAAGTATAGAATACAGCGTGATCTTTTAACGACGCTTTTTACGCAGGAAAAATAAGAAACAACCATAAGAGTTCCAATTATTTATTCATCAGTATTCAAAAAATTTCGGGAACTTCTTGAACGCTTTGATATTAAAGCAGTTCCAACCAGTAAAGCTAAAAAATTAGGTACTATACTATGATAATATACACGTGAAAGACAAAAAGGATAAAAAGGAAAAATGTGGAGTTTATAAAATTACCTGCCCAGAATGCGACAAAATATACGTCGGTCAAACGGTTAGTTGGTGTTAAACTAACGGAACATAAACGGGAAGCAGCTTCAGCGAGGAAAAAGAATACAACATTAGTACGTTCAGCAGTAGCAAAGCACATATTGAAGGAGGATCACAGCATAACTTGGGACAAAGTGGAGGTGATTAAGGAGGTACAGCAGGTACGAAAACTGGATGCGTACGAAAGCCTGCACATATGGAAAACCCCTATGCATAGAAGACTAAACACAGACCAAGGAAACTGTGCATCACCATTGTTCAGGCTAATTTGAACATTCATTTGATAGTGAGGAGGAAAATTTAATTAATATGGATAGTTAAATGTATTTCAATAAAATAATTAATAGGCAATTAGTTGGTAATTAGTATAAGTCAATACTTTAAAAGTAAGCTCTATAAGAAACATACATAAGTTAGATTAAGATTAGACCGATAGACACTGAAGAAGAGGGCAGATTACCCTCGAAATATTGATATTTGTCACAAAATTAAAATATATCTAGCTTCGAAAGGAAAAATCGGTTTTTTCATTAAAATATTCAATTTTTTAATTTATTGATGTATACTTATATATCACGTGTTGTGTTCACGGGAACTTACGGCCCAGTAATCAGATACAGTTGAAATTTCCAGAATGTATTGGTCTTAATTAGGACCAAGTCTTATAAAAACGATTTTGAAATGTGGGCAGCTCTGTGCCAGTGGTGCCATCTTGAAATATCAAAAAGAATAAAAACTGCTTTCGGCCCTATAAATTCTAATTCAGTCACCGAATTTCGACGAAATTCACACAGTAGCTGAATGTTACTTTAAGCCACGTTTGGTAAAAATTTGATTGAAAAACTAGGTTGGAGCTGCCAGCTATGATAATTTTGAAAATTCGCTCAGGAAAATAAAGCTCTACGCCTTATAGCTTCCACTGCAGCAATGGAATCATAGCGAAATTCATATGGCAAATTAAACTTATTGTAGGCAATAATCAGTAGGCATTTAGTTGGAAAAACAATCATAGGGTTGCCAGCTACAGTTGTTTTTGTTTTTTTGTTGGCTTATCTTTAGTAAGCGATTTTATCATAAAATTTTCTAATTCGAAAATTACGATCAAATTTGATTTTTTTTTTGCGGATGGCAACCCTAAATTTTTTTGGTCCATATAATTTCCAATGAAGTCAGAGGATCGATACAAAATTTGTGAGAAGGTTGACGTCTGAGCGAGGCAGATGTGACATATTTTTGGGTTGGGTGCCAGTAAAGGATTGCCAGCACTAGGCGTTTTTTGTTATTTTCGTATCAATAAATGCTTACATGAAGTATTCACATCGCAAACATTCGCAATGAAAATAAGTAAACAATAAAAATTAAAAATTAAAATTAAATTAAATTTTCGAATAGCAGCCCCAAAGGCCTTTCTATCGCTGTAACTTTCCATGAAGTCATTGAAATTAAATTGGCTTAGGGTCAATTATTACTTAGGGTGTATTGGGCTTAAGTAGGAGAAGTAGCTAGTGGTAGTGATCTTCAGTATTTTGTGGTCAAATATACACTTAAAATGTACTGCTACTGTTCATCGCAAATTAGTGTTTCTAGCGGTTCTGATGCGATAGGGTTTTTTTTTTGTTTTCAAGGATTTCCTAAAAACCATTTCAATAAATTTTCAACGGAGACCGGTGTAGAAAATTCTCACTAAAATATAGGGTGTTGAAGAATAAAATCGATGAAGTTAAACTTTCATCGAGTATCGCGCCAGACGACATAATATGCTTAACTGAAATTTGGCTTGAGCCTTGGAACTGTTATATTTTTGGAGCTAGTGCCAGTTGCACAGAGTGCGTTCATGCGCTCTCCTTTCTCTCTCTAGATAGTTAATTCTCTAATCGCTCAATCTACTACTAACCTGGCCGACTGGAAATATCTTACAATAATAAATATTCCCTATTAATACAGCCTAACGGTCAGCTTGTGGTTTATCTGACGACGGCAGTGTTTTGTTTGGGGTTCGCAATACTAAGTGTATTGCCTTCTGTACTAACTCTTTCTTCGTCTGCTGAAAGTATTCTTGTCGTATATCTGTAACTCCATCCATTGTTTCCATCCACAACAGGACATTTACATGGGATATAAATTCAGAAATTGAAATGATATAAACTAAGAATAAAAGCTTCAATTTATATAAATAGTCCTGATGTGGTTTGTGGGCGTATTTTTACGGATATTTCTTCTTTTCCTACCAACAAATGTACTTTTTTTTTGTTCGTTTTTGTGGTTCTTCTTTTGTTCGAGTTTGGTCTGGAATGCGAAATTCACCGAAATTTTCTCAAAGGGCAGTACTTATATGGCAACATCCTCTTCTTTTTTTCTTCCCTAGAACAAAAAATAAATCTGTGCTGCGTTATAATTTCGCTAAAGCGGACTTCACTTCCACGGCCAATGAATTAATGCTATTAGCTGGGTTGTTTTTTTTTCAGAGATTTTAATGTGGACGATGGTCTTCATATGTTCTATGCTTTTTTGTCTTATCTTGTTTCCTGTCTTACTCCCACTTTTCGTGTTAGAAAAGATAATTCTCCTTGGTTAAATATTGACGTGATTTGTGGTCTTAACACTAAAAACGCAGCGCGCCGTAGATATCGTTGCTCTGGCTTAAAGGTTGATTTTTTAAGTCACAAAAATCTACGATCGTGTCCTAAAAAGGTGGTTAAGACGCGATGGGTGCTTACAATAATTACACTGCAGCCTCTATATCTTCCTGTCATCAGAAACTCTTATGGTCCTACTTAGGTTCTCTTAAAACAATATCCCTGTATCCATTCTGTGATTTATCTAAATGCTTTAATTGCTTCCTCGCCAGAAGAAATAGAAAAGCTGTTTGCGCATTTCTTTACTTTTGTTACTTCTCAGCTAAGTTGTAATGATATTTCCTCTTCTGATTTTAATAGTTTTTGATAGTTTCTGACGAATCCTTTACAAGTCGAAAGTTAACTTCCTAGCCTAGATAGTAGCTCCAACCCGATTGTTTACCGAATATCCTTGCAAAGCCCCTGACATCAGCCTTGGGTTTTCCTTTACCTGTTTTCATCAGTCTTAGTTTTTCATTCTGTGTGTTTTATTCTTCCTGGAAGTCCGCAAAATTTTCCCTCCCCTCAAAGCCGGAGATTCGTCCTGCAAGTTCAATTGTCGCCTCATATTCCTTCTATCATGCTAAGCTTCTCCAAAGAGTTGTTTACAATAGAGTATAGCCGATAATTGAACCTTTTCTCGCTTCTGAGCAATATGGTTTCATCAAAAGTAAGTCAACAGTTTCCAACTTACTATCGTTCACTTATACTGTTCGTTCCGATATTGACCCGCAATGTCAAGTGGATGTATTATACAAGGCTTTCATGGCATCCTCCTTGTCAAAGTCCAGTGGGTTCAATTGCTCGGATCAACTCCGCTGCTGATTTTCCTCTTACCTTCGTGCTTGTACTTGTTTCGTAACGGTAAGTTCTTGTTCTTCGTCTATACTTCTATCCCAGTTCTGGTGCTCCGTAGGGCTCGATTTTTGGTCCTCTGCCTTTCATCATGTTTATAAATGATCTTTCTTTCCTCTTTAGCCCCACATGTATTTCGCACGCTGCTGAGCTGAAAATATTGAGACAATTGATGACTGTTTACAGGATGACTTGTCCGTACTGGGCAGCTGTGACTTAATCCACAGTGTGCAGGTTTCCGTTCGTGACTCGGAATGTTTTACCAAGTCTTCATTTACCCTAAACGTACCGTTTGGTCGTACTTATACCCATTTTGATTCCACCCTTTTACACTTGCTGAGGCAACAAAATTGTTTAAATAGTGGTGCTACCTTAAATTTGTAGCGTACTTTTAAAACAATTCAAGGTTAAGTGTTGTATTTTACGAAATAAATAATTATTGCTGAATTACTTCTTTAATTATCGTTTAATTTCATCTCCGTATAAAATTACGATTCTGTTTAATTTACTGCTTTTTATTCACTTTTTTAATGAATTTATAGCATTTTTTCTCCTCCTTTTTTTCCAAGGATTGCGCACATATTTTATTTTTAAACTTTTTTTTTAATATTTAAGTTTATTCCTTGTTTAATCTTTAATTGTATATGTATCTGTTGATGTAGATGATAATAAATAATTAATTACTTTCATTTAGAAAGTGATATAGCATCAAAGTTTGAATAATTTCCTAAAACTCTGAAAGTTACAATTTTTCAAGAAAGCCATCAGAATAAAGTAAAAGCTCTCGTTGCTCTAAACCAGTGTTTATCCAGCATTATTTTAATCATATAATTATCGACTTTTTTATGTGACTTAGTGCGAAAACGGAAGCACCAAAGCAATCTTAACTTTAATAGTGAAAAAACAACTGCTGCAGTTATACAACAACCATAATTATGACGATAAGGAGCTCTGGAAGACATCGAACAACTCTATTATCAACTTCCAACAAATTGACGATAGCTCTGGAAAGTGCAACCAATCCCACTTTGACTACTCATTCGCAGCAAAAAGACTCAGACTCCTGTTTGCCCTGAATATCATCAGTCTGCTGCAACAACGGTGAACTGGAATGGAATTTGCGAACAAATGAATGAATAGCATCGTTTTGTGAATCGTAATTGTAATTGACTCAACACGATGCAATGAAGAATATGCTGCACAACACTTGCACAGCTTGCGCTCACTGCACTTTTCTCCTTCCTCATTACGTTTTTTTAGAAAGGCCGTCATTAAATCGAGTTTGCTTAGATGTGCCTGGCTCTCTTCATAGCGCTTGATGGAATCTGCTGTAATCACACATTTTCTAGGTATTTTTCTACGATTCGCTACCGGATCGAGTTTAGAGGTTAATTGAGACGGAAAAGTGTTTTCTTTGATTGTCGACAATTTTCATTTCATTTCGACGCGTTTTATTTACCGACCTGATGTGCAACCTGGCTGAAGATGGAAGTGACGATGACCAAAGCCAATTGATGAGTATTTGAACAAAACGATTCAAATGTGCAGGTAATAATCATTTCTGTAAATGATGTAGTGCTGCTCAAGCGCATCCCGTAATTACTTAGTGTTTATTATTGTGCATTTTGTTGCAAATTGACATGCAGGTATTCAATTTTGCACGCGTCTCTAAGTGAAGAGGCGTATTGTGAGGTTATATTTCATCATTAGTATGATTGGAAATTTGAGTTAATTTCGTTTTTAATTGAGAGTAAACAATTGTTAGTTGAAGTGAACGAGTGGTTAATTCTTGAAGCGTGAGAGAACTAATATTTTCTACGGAAAGGATAAAGGATTTTATAGTACAGGACACAACTCTTTTGTATTTGGATCACCGTTTTTCGTGATTGCGTCAACCGATTGAGCTGAAATTTTCAGGATACAGTATTGTATATGCGGAATAGGTCCAAGTCTCACCTAATGCTAGTAATCGTTAATGCTTTGGCGCAGGCAACCATTTTAGTGTACCCCTATAATTCTATCAATAGTACCCCTATAATTTTATCTATAAATAAATTTTCAAATAAGTATTAAGTATTCTGAATAAGTTTCAAAAGTATTTCAAAAATACATATGATGTTTTAGAATTATTAACCCTATGTGTGCGCTGGTTTTGATGGAAAATAGGCTCTAAAGAAAACGTCGCTGCAAACGTGCTCGCGGCAGCCATATGAATGAAATTGAGTTCCATATTTAAACGGAATGTCCTCCATTTCGAATAAATTTCAGCTCAATATCTCAATTGTATATTTGAATTAAAAAAAAGTTATGTCCTTATCGGAAAATTTGGTATAACGCCATCGAATGAATATAATTTCATCAACACATATTTGAACTTTGTTTCCGCAATTCGTTTAATTTCTTTTAACAGAGTAGCCGTTATCGAAATTCGAGAAGTTAAATCCCATACGAATAGGCGCCCTACGAAACCTGTGAAATTTTGGTTTTGAGGTTAGTGGTGGTTACACTTTGACCCCCATCCTCGAGGTGTGCGGTCTTACTCTCTAGCTTTTCTTTCCTGGCATGTCTAGAGCACATTTAAATTCATTTTTGTTTTTAACCGAGGGATATGCCTCCTGATGGCTGACTTATTTTCCTAGATCGCTTGAGTTTTATTGGTATTGATTTTTAATATCCATCTCTTGAAAAATTCTAGGAGCAAATCGATGGACCGTTGGAGGTTCGAGGAATAAAAAAAATATACGGATCATCGACAACCAAGAATATGCACTGAAAATAATTCACATACGCTATGTACATAGTACTCTGAGCTATGCAATATGGCTCCCAGCGCTATAATGTCAGAAGTTACATAGCGCGTGGTCCTATCTAACATGGCGCAGTATTTATGGTCCAACACGCTATGTACATAGTACCTTGAGCTATGCAGTATGGTTCCCAGCGCCATAATTACATGGCGCAGAAATTATGGCCTTACACGCTATATTACATAGTACCAGGAGCCATGTAATATGGCTTCAGTTGTCATACCGATTCGGGTGAATTGAGGTAAGTGCTTTATTTTGAAGTCGAGCTTCTATTTTACTGTAATAAAATAATTCTTTTCAGTTTGCAATCTAACCCAAAGACAGGGATTTTCCTACACCCCCCTAATACCCCCCTGGACAGTGCATACACCCCCCATAACACGGACAATTTTCCTACACAAAGGGACCTTTGTGTCTTTTGTTCCAAAGGGACACCCCTCCTAAAATTCTGAGCACACCCCCCATGAAAAATTCCTGAGAAAACCCCTGCCCAAAGACATCCGGGAGGTTAGTTAAAGAATTAGCTTAAGCAAGAATCTAGCTGACAATTTATTTCTTTTATAAGTTACCGTTTGAAAAAAATCGATAAGTTTTGATAGGGCAAAATAACGATTCACTCTCGAGTAATGTTATATGCTAATATCAATGTTAGATTACATATCCAATTACTGGCCTCTGCGTTCTAGTTATCTCACAAATTTTTTTTTTATCAAGCGGAAATATATTTCAAACCAGCAATACATTTTTTGTTCATAGTACTCAATACGTAATTTGAAATTTGTTTGGTATTTCCATAGAACTTGGTGGTATTATTTTATGAGCAGTATCATAAAGTGTATCATATTTTAAGAAATGCCTTTCTTCATCATATATCCTGCATCCAATGCACAAAACTCTCTTTGTATTGAAACAAAGCCAGGCGAAACATCAGGTCCATAAAAATATGAAGTAGAAAATGTTTGCTTCTCAAAAGATTATCAAAAGTTTTCACCGCTTACGGTTGTTAAAAAGAATTTAATTCTTCCGGTTTTTCAATAGTCAATGAAAAAATCAACTTATTTGTTAAAATCATTGCCAAAAGGTTGTGTTTATTGCTTCGACTTTTATATTGCCACACCAAAAAATATTCAAGGCTTGGAAGTGCTACATTTATCAGGCATGATTGTGGCCCTCTGGTAGATTGATCTAAAGTATTTCATTTTACTTTAAATGAAATATTCACTCACTCGAGACACTCTAATAAATAGCAGATAGGATGTCTTCCGCTCTAGTCACTCAAATGACATATATCACTGAGTTGTCCTAATAGTTTTTGCGAAACTAAACACATTGCTCTAGGTATTTCTGAAGCCTTATTCAAGCATGAATGTTTGTTTTTCAATTTGGAGACTGAACCTCGTATCGTGTCCTGGATTTACATCAGTATAGTCAAGCCAAATCTCCTTTACGGAGCATTAGTTCAGTTGCGAGCCATAGTTAAAACAAAACCACTTCTGGTGTTGCTTCATTGACTTCCTAGCATACGAGACACACTGCAGAAAGACTACAACCAACGACAGATCTGGGACATGATAAAAATTTTGTGCAGCGTATGCCGGTTCAAGTGGGCATTGATTATACGATTGCCCAACCATTTTTAATTCAAGAGCTTAAAGCTCAGATCCCAAACAGAGAAGAAAGGGCTAGGGGATTATCCCTAGAAACTAATGCTAAGGAAATATAAACCAATGGCTCCCAACTGAACGATAGAGTAGTTTGGTTTATTTTCCACTATAGTGCATGGCATGGAGGAACATAGTAGATGACGTGGAGGGCTATAGTACATGGCGTGCAGGGCTATACGACTAAAAGCGGTATCTCAATGAAAGCGAGTTTCGAGATAATTGAATTTTTGTAAAAGTTATACCTCTAATTCCCTTAGTGATTTAAGGTAAAATTGAGATAGGCGACGAGGAACTGGGTTCGTTTGGAGCTGGTGGAGGCTTCTTTTTTAGTCCACTTTTTTTCGGTCAGCGGTCTTCCGCTCTTGGATACATCATGTACTTAGATTTAAAAAACTTTCTTAAGGTGTTTTCGATATGTTTTAAATAAGATACCATTAAAAGGATTAGCTCATTAGATACGTATTGTTTTAAGCTTTCTAATGTTATAAAAATCAATTTTTCGATTTTTTTTTTAGATACCGCTTTTGCGCTTAGTAGGGCAGTATAGCACATGGCGTGGAGGACTAAAGTACTTGGCGTGGAGGGCTATAAGCATAGCGTCTGCTCCAATGTACTGTTCGCCATGTACTATGGCGTGTGACGCTTTATTTTATCACAATCCCGAAATCGACCACATGGCGCCAGAAGTCTATAAAGTATGGCGTCTGGTGCTATGTGTTTTTTCAGTGTGTTTACTCAATTCAATCGAGTGATGTCTGTAGTGTAAAAACTGTGAAAGACAGGTGAACGTGGAGAGCTTTGAGGAACTCCAGCTTTGATTTAGTGCTTGGGAAGAGATATGGTATTTATTTTAACTTGAAAGGATCCAATAGATTAGAAGTAAGATTTGAGGTAGCATAGATTATTAAGTATAAAAATTAAAAAAATTAATCTTTGTCATGTTTCGATATGAAACCGGGGAAAATGTAATATTCGCAATGCAACTGGGATAAATGCAATATCTGCCACGTTCTGCTAGATATTATTTGGCAGATGAATGAGGCCGAGAGTAGTGGATTTATCAGGAACTGGACATTTTCGCTTATTAATGCTACGCACCAAAAGTTTGACTTCCTCTAAACTGGTGGTAGGATTTCACCAATCCTTTGCAGTTCTTGAACGTAGTTCATTCAAAGCGGCTTGGCCGGTGCAATATTCTTTGTCAAAATCGTCATCCGAAGATATGTTTTTCTCGAATTTTGATTCAAGAGCATCAGTAAGTGCCTGGGTTTTGTATGTTGTATTGGCTTGGTTTTTTGTCATGAAGTTTTGAGACAATCTACCAACTGGGCTTAATGGTCTCCATGAAAACTTTGTTTTGAAACTGGTTAATTTGGGCGGGGATAACGTTTTTAGATGATTTGCCTCTAATTTTAACTAATAGTTTGTTCTTTTGCTGTTAGGGAGCTTGTAAGGGTCACGGTTTTCCTTAATTGGGATGTAGTTATTTTTTTGCCTGAGTAATGGTATTGGTTAGAGTTTCAAGCTTCTGGGTCATTGGTGTTCCGAAACTAACGTTATTAGCCATGGTACCTTGTAATGCTTGCCAATCGATAAATGCTTTCATTTCGAAAGAAGCCGCTATGAAAATTTCCTCAATTTGGAAGATTTGGAACTTGTGACCCGAAGAAAGTTCGTGGAGAATATTGATCTGGGTGCTTTGGGGAATATTTTGAGATGTTCCTAGTGATTTGTAGGCTTGTAGGATGGAGTTGATTGATTTGTAGGATGGAGTCCTGGAGAATTTGTATAATACTTTCTTATCAAATCAATTTTTTTTTGGGTCCCACATAGAAAAATACGCCCTTCGTAATTGAAGATATTCCGCAAAATGTTGAGCGATGGGAGTTATATCTGCAGAGATAGCAATTAACTTTAGAAAACTAGTATGATCCTTAATATCTACAGGTTCAATAGCCTTAAAGGTTGGAGTTTTTATTATATGATGTTCGATGTTCCTTCTTACGAGCATTGTTGCGTCTTCTCCCCTTCCTGACAGTCTGTCGTTTCTGTACAATGGGTAGTTCGATATTTCGAGCTGTCTACCCAGCTTTAGAAAGATTTCTTATACGACCAAGATGTCAACTTTACGATCGCCTAGAAATCGCACCAGTTTTCGCTTTTTGGGTAACATGGAATTCGCATTCCGAGCAAGGGTAGAGATAAGGTTGGGATATCTGCAGTGTGTAGTGTATACAGCAGTGGAGACAGTGGTGATCCTTGCGGTACTCCGGCTTTTATTGGCCTGGTACTGAAGAGACGGTTGTTTATTTGAACGTAAAAAGTTCTGATCTTAAGATATGATCCAAACAGCTCTATTAGAGCGGTTTGAATTTGGAAAGTCTGCATTTTCACGATAGGTCCCGCATGCCAGACTTTGTCAAATGCTTTGGCTTTGGTTAAATAAAGTTATAATGCATTGAGCTTCATCTAGCTAGCAACTGCAGCGTTTTGACTGTAGTCCTCTTTGATTGCTGGATTTTCTTTGAGCTGCAGCTATAATGTGCCTACAAAAGTTTCAGTTGTTCCCATGTTGGTGTATTTGAGGACACTAGGGCCGTGGATTGCGTGAATTTCGCGGATCATTCGTTGGTCTAAAGTATTTTGTCAACCGCCAAAAATTATCAGCTCCCGGCTCGACACTTCATAAAAATCTTTCTTATTATTTGTTTCTGAACAGTGAAATCCACCAGCTGATGTTTTTTGTCAGCCGGGTCGCTTCTATTTTTATGAAAAAGCCTCATATGCGCCTACTATTTTAATGAGCTATCAGAAGCTCCTGATTAGGATTATTATTTTAAATATTACTATTATTGTATTATAGCTATATTTTATAACAACGGTAATATTTCATTGAAATAGGAATTAAAAAAATTTTAAATACCTTTCATTCCCTTATTTTAAAATAACGATCCTTTTTGTGTTCTTAAATTTTTATAATTCGGATTTATCGCGTATAGGAATGCACTAGCTAAAACAACGTTATGGGCACATCATTGTTGTTAACCGATTCAATTGACTGTAACATTGTATAATAGTTCTCTCAATTGGCAAATCCTTATTTTGTAAAGATTTCGTGCAACATCATACAACACGAATGAAAACATCAAATGAAAGTAAATTAGCTGAGTAACTAGCCAATATAAACAACAATAATATTTGTCCACCCATATGCATGTATAGAAGGCTTGAATCAATCAAATAATACAAGAAAAACGAAAGTTACGTTCGCAGTATACGAAGAAATCATTCATACATCGTAAAATTAATTACAAATATCCAAATAAAGCCTTAAACGTGCAAGTAATTGACATCACCCGCATGTTATTGAATTTCAAATCCAAATTGCTAATAGCACACCAAGCGTAAAATTCCGGCATCTAAATTAACACTCACCATATGCTGGCTTCTTCAACTTTCTACAATATCATACTGTGCCAATTTATCTAAAACAATTTTCCCATAAACACAATTTCGCCAAAATCAACAAGACAAAAAATTGATTCAATAACAAATCATTCATCCCCTAGAGTGTTTACAATAACAGCAATCTTTTGAACAGGTACTTATGTGAATTTTAGATAGATACTCTTTTATGTACATTTCACATGCGTAGATACATACGTATTGTACATCATAAATTCGCATGGTCATTGACACATTTCCATCCATGTTCGCGGACGAGTTGTTTGAAACTGTTTGAACAAAATACATTTCACGCCAGACATCACTATTAAAAAAAAAACTTAAATGGGGCCTGTTTAGTTATGACAGAGAATCATGGAGTTATCAAGGCGTTAAATCATGTCGATTTCTAAACAAAATTTCATTCAAACACCTTGAAAATGTACGCTTACGTAAATGTACATACGGAAATCGTCAAAAAAATTGCCACTCATCTGGCCCCTAACCTAACAAATTTAGTGGTGAAACGGTTGCTAGACCAATGATGTTCTTTCAGTGTTTTTTCAAAGTTCATTTTTCATCTTTCAAGTTTTCATTCGAAGCCGTTCATGGGAATCTGGAGTAGTTTTAAATTGGCTTCCGTGCAAGGTCACCTCTGGTGAATAAAAGTTGTTTTTTACGGGTAAATTATTACGGGTAAATTAGAACTTCTTGAAATCATAATGAATGTTTGGTAGAATGTTTGGAGGATTTGGCATTGCTTATTTTCGCACATGGAAAATTGACTATATATTCTAAAGATGAAAGATAGAATATGTATTTATAACCCAAATAGTTTGTTGTTTGTTATTCAATGAAACATTTTAAACAATTAAAATTGTTATTGATTTGTGATCTTAGTTCCCTTCTTGTCTATAAATCAGCATAGACAACGTATACCGTCTCTAAAGCGTATCAAAGCAGAGAATAATTGATACGGGAAACTCGATCAATTCAAATTGATTTATAATTTTGGGGCGGTTTAGAGTACTCCTTATAGCATTCCTTTTTTATACGTGAAGCTACTTGAGCGGAAAAACATTCAAATAGAAAATAATTAAAAATTATTGATTGTTCGCAGAAATAAATTCTACAAAAAAAATTTGTATCAAAGAAAAAACTGAATGGCTTGAAGGCCAAAGATCTTCGTTTCAAATGAACTGGGCATTTGTAGATTTTCGCGCCGATGTTGTAATTTATTACTATTTTGAGTATTGCTAGTATCTGATTATCTAATCAATTTAATTATCGAATTCTATCGCCTTAACTAACGTTCTGAGATATTATAAACGTAAATTTTAAAATAACATTATTGCTGATTAAGTTGTATATCGTAGTGTTGCCACTATACTTTAATTCACAATTCCCAGGCCCCATACTCAAAATTGGCACAAATCAAGTTTGATGTCGATTTTACTCAGATACTGAGAGTATGTGCCTCTCGGATCGTCCAGCCACATACATGTTTTCCTTTTTGTGCCTTTTGTCGGTATTCGCAGCTTAAGACACCGACACGAACGGAGGCGGCAAAAGTAGTCAAAAATTTAATATAATGTATGGTGAAGATATGGAGATACAGATGTGAAAAATATTATCAGCTGTTTGGATATGCAATGGTGATAAAACTGACAGCAAGATGGTTATTTTATTAACTATTCATGGATATGAACGAGCCACAACGTAAAAAATTGCTAGAAACCATTGTTAAATTTATTCGAAAAAGAAATTCAAACTATCGGAAACACTTCCATTTTTCGGATAGCTTGGGTTCAACGGTTGTTTTTTATTGAATCTTTGATATTTTGCAGCCTTTTTGTTTAATTCAATCGCTTTTGTCCATTTTTTATTTATATTTTGAACGGGTGTCGAAAAATCTGCATAGGTTTCCTGCGAAAGAAGCAGGATTATGCGAGATTCGTACTGACTAAAAAAAAAACCTCATCCGCTGACCACAGGAATCTGAGCCGGAACCGCTTTCGCACTACTTCGACTCAGTTGTGTCACTAGCACCTATCAGGTGCCCACACGACAAATTCTGTCACAAAGAGTTTGTAAGGCAGCCCTCTTCTCTTTTCAGCCGCAATACCGTTTCTACGTACCCAAGCGTCTTCTAAGCCAAGTTTTTATCGCGCGGATCAGCCTAGTCGTCCATGCTATGACCAACAGAGTGTTATCTGGTACCGTACGGTAGCTGCTTGCGAATCGTAGCGCTCCTCTGCTTTTAGCTCGATACTTTGCAAATTTTAAGGCGGTGGCCCATATCTCCGCACCATAAACCTGCGTTAAATGAGCCGCTGTCATAAGCAGTTTTTGTTTACTCGCACTAGGACCCTGAACGTTCGCCATGAGTCTGCTCAGCGAGATTACAGTCCCCAATGCCCTATCGCATGCTTTTTGGATGTCCTCCCCATAAGTCAGCTTGGAGTCAAGAATCCCTCCGGGATACTTAGCAGGTTTTTTGGTCTAGACTACTTCGGAACCGACCGTCATAGGTATGACATTCGGTATCCTTCTTTTCGTTAGCATGACAATCTCAGTTTTCGTGATCGTCAGCTGGAGACGATGGTTTTCCATCCAGCCTTTAACTTTTCACATTACCTGATTTAATTTAAATTGAGCAAGGTGGGGGTTCCTGGAGGTAATGACAGCTGCTAGATCATCTGCGTAACCTACCAAGAGCACATCTTCCGGCATTTCAAGGCGCAGGAAACGGTCGTATGTAATATTCAACAGATCTGGTTCGAGAAAGGACTCTTGTGCTGCTCCCGCAGTAATATTTTTCCGGACATTTCCCTGCTTCATCCATTTATAAGATGTCAGTTTTTAAGATAATCTCGAACCATGACTAATAGGTAGTTTTCTACCTGAAAATTCCGCTCAAGGGTCACTAAAATATCTGCCTATTTCACTGAATTAAAGGCGTTCCGGACAGCCAGCGTCACTAGAAACACGATCGGTTTGGCCTGATGGTATGCAGCCTCAACGCGCCCTGCAGCACTGGTTACTTCATAGATGGCATTTATTTTTGAGTGGCGACTACAGTACCCATGTTGACTCTTCGAGAGGCCACCTGCCTTTCGAATTGCTGCCTGCAGTCGTAGTTTCAATTGACTTTCCAGAAGTTTTCCCGTCGTATGAAGCAAACAGAGAGATGGTGAGTTAGGGTCTCTAATTCCCTTCGAGATCAGAGCAAATTGCACCTCTTTCCAGCGTGGTGGAAAGACACCTACTAATAAACCGCATTATGCATTCGCAGCAATGTTGACGATTGATTCTCCAGCACAGCTTTTAGTATTTCCACTGGAATGCTGTCGGGGCCAGGGACCTTTCAGTTTATCATTTTGAGAGTTGCACTACGAAGTTTCTCCAGAGTGAACAGAGGAATATTTTCCTGACGGACCATGAGAGCTTTTTCTAATCTCGTGTGATGCGTTGGGAACAGCGAGCCCACGACCTACTTCAGCGTATCCACCTCTAAGAGTGGGCCAGGACCCATTTGACCAAGCCTATTAAAAACTAGTTTGTAGCCCTAACCCCATGGGTCCTGGCTCACTTCATCATGAAGCGCATAGCACATTTGTTTTTTTTTCCTTTCCTTGATAGCTTTACCCAGCTCATTTTTCGTCCTTTTGTATTCTGCGGCTTTTGAAGATGCTTCTACTCTACCGATAGATTGCAGAGCACTACGACTGCGCGCTAGAGCTCTTCGTCGTAGTTTCATTATCTCTTCAGTCGACCAATAAGCCTGTTGCTTCACAGGACGTTTTCTCCGACGTGGCATCGAGACGTCGTACATTCGCTTGATTTCCCCCATGGTACGAGCGTATTTACCTCTGTTCGACATTGTTCAACAAGCTCATCAGCATATTGACCCTAACCTGATCCGTCGCTAACCCTACTCGAACTGCGCTGCCCTCACCAGCAAAGTTACCGTCTAGCGACTCCAAAAGCTTTCTCCTAACGTGGAAATATTCCAGCCAAATATTTTTCGATTCGAGCTTTGTCAGCTTTGGTTTTCCTCTGATAGACAGAAGGTGATGTAGTTACGTTTGCTTGCAGACTACTCTTCTATCACCCTCCCCTTCAGTGGTGACAATGCTTTCGAAACGAGAGTTATATCAAGTATAAGCTCGCCGAACCCCAATCTGCGATAAGTAGATGTTGAACCCTTATGTATGTTTAATGTAGCCACCACTTCCATAATTGGTTTGACTCGTGTGTTCTGGGTTGGCATTTCTCACTCCAAGGCTTTCGGGTTGAAGTCGCCAGCCACCACCAAAGCACCCGGTAGATCTCGTAAAGTATCTACCAGTGCTTCCATTTTCCGTGCGAAATTCTCTAATTGGGTCGTTTGGCGAGAAATAGCAGCTGACGGAACGATCCAAACATATCCATCACACAAACCCCACTGATCGACTCAAACCCTACGAGCGTCTACAACCCATAGAGCTGCATACTCTGAAGCGTCTTCAATATGGCTCGTAAGCATTGCACTTTGGGTTCTGGATTCGCAGACCAGTTGCGTCAACAGACCTTCTGCCGCACGACACTTTGGTGTATTCCCTTTGGAAAATTTTCATCCACGAAGCTTCTTCATTTGCGCTTCAAGCACTTCCCTGAAAGCTTTAGATGCTCTGGACACCAGAATGTGATTTGCTTCTCCTTCTCATTACACAAAAAGCAGAATGGCACAGCGGTGCATACTTCTACGAGATGGCCAGATTGATCACATTTCTAACAGTTGCTGCTTTGATCTGGTCTTTTGCGATCCTTTTCGTGTTATCGTAGCCCATATACTTGTAGCAACGCACCACTTACTCTGCCTTCTTACTCTGTCATTCACCCAGCCAATTCTTATTCGCGCATCCTTAATTAGCTTCACAGCTTTTGCATCCTCTAATTCTGTTACGGCCTTCTGCTGTTCTCCTGCATTTGGTGTAATTTTAGGATTTTCGATTTCGATCCCTCCCGAATCGCTGCTGCCACTATTTGCTCGGCTAAAGGATTTCGATTTTGGGCTTGGAAACAAGTTTCTTAACCTCCCCGATGCCTCCTGCCACCGTTCGAAAGACCTCATCAAATCTCACGATATTCTCAGATTTCGCGAGTATCACCAGCACTCCGCCGTTCGCCGTTATTTTTGTTTGACGTAAAAATGGATCTGTTGAAGGACCTCCGCGTAATTTTTCCATGGCGCGGGCTTTATCATCACTGCTTCCTTTTTAGCCCTAGGTGCTTCTGTTCTTTGTTACCTAGGCTTACCTTTTTGGGACTGCAGTTTTAACGGCACTATTTCAGGCGAGGCTACAGATATCCACCGCGCAGTTTTGCCAAAATACACATCCTAAATGGTCTATCGTTAGAACTGTATCTTGCCAGAAGGTTGTGCTATTTCAAGCAGAATGATTCAGTGATGAAAATATAAATGTAAATTTGACGGACGGCAAAATCATACGCATCTCATTAATCGCAAAATGGTTTTCGAAAGAAGGTTGGGTTTATACCTATCTGAGTTTTCAGGCTAATATTTTTTGAGTAGCTACAGTCTTAGAAAACTCCAAACTCTTCGGAATCAGAAAACCTTTACAAAGTATTTGAAAGAAAATCAATCACAGGAAGTGCTAAATTAATCAAAATAATGAGAAGAGGCAATTTTTGTATGTATTTGACAAGTGTTCAATAAACTATTACCTTTCATTACCAATATCGTATTCCGTTTTGCACAAGAAATGCATGCGTAAATCTTGAGATCTTTTTTTTTTGTGCTAGAACAAGCCACTGACTAAGTGTTGCTAAAATAAAAAATAATTTTTCCCAGTACTCTCAACTTTGCCAACTCGTCTCAAAAATCGGACATACCACAGAGTTTCAGAAGATCCTAATGGACTCAAAATATACGTATCTGCAAGAAACAATCAATCTTTGGCTCCAACGTCGACATTTTTTGTGCGGTGTCTGGTCCAACCATACGACCTGACGTTCAGGAAATAGGTATTTAATTTGGAACACAACATAGCTTACCGTGCTCACGAAAGCACATTTCAAGCAAATTCTTCTGGCCGTCGATGAACAAGGGCATTGCCACTTGGGCACAACAGTGCCTATCTTGTAAACTAAAATGAGATAACATAAATGAACTAAGTAAAATGTTCCAGACTTTTGTCTGGTTGTCAATTTGAGGCGGAGATACCAAGGAAAGGAAATAAGGATTTTTTTTGGGAATTTAGCGCTATAATTAAAGCGCTTTTGAACCTGGCTTTAGAGATAGACGGGGAACAGTAGTTGGAAAATTTGTTGAATATTTTACAACATATATTTATCGGTTCTCTGTCACCATAAACAGTGTTATGCTGGTGCTCATTGACGAGACGTGTGTGCTTAGTCCGTCTTACAGAATTATTGAACGTTATGTTATTGCAAATATATTTAACGTTAATCAAGCCTCTAATCAATAAAAAATGAAACATGAATACAATAACGTTCTCCTTGAAGAAAGTGTTGTCAAATTTAAAAGGCTTAACCTGCAACTATAGGATGCAAGGCTGTCAACATCACGTGGATGGTATAGATTTCTCACGGCAAAAAGAACAAACTGCTTTTGGATAGATTCCAGTCTATAGCTATGTATATTGAAAGTAGGATTCCAGACGATGCACCTATATTCGAGTATAGGACGAACTAAAGATATGTACATAGTTTTTGTGACCCATATGTTCCTGAATTCTTTTGCGCGCCTCTTAGTAAATCCCAGCTACTTGCTGGCTCTTACAAGTACTTTGTCGTATTGGAGATTTAAGCGAAGCTTCTTATCGAGAACGACACCGAGATCCATAACACTACTTCATTACGGCCAATGAATCTGCTTCGGCTTTACTGAGCACCTGGATTGCCCGATTCGGAGTTCCCCAATAGATCGTCACCGACCAGGGCGGACAATTTGAGTCAGGGCTCCACGCTGAGCTTTTTCGACTTTTGGGCTCCGAACGCAATCGTACCACAGCGTACAATCCACAGGTCAATGGTTTTCTAGAAAAGTGGCATCGCACTTTAAAACCAGCTATCATGGCTCACACCACTAATTCTATAATAGCTGCCACTAATTCTTCTTAGATTACGATCACTAATCGGATAAGAATTCACAGCGTTACCGGCACAACTTCTATAGGGAGAGAAATCGCATCTTCCTGGTAACTTTCTTCATGAAAATCCTAGGAAGATTGCCCGGACCGACTTTGCTTCCAAACTTTCGGCATCTATGGCAAAACTTCGACCGGCTCACGCAAAAAATCACACAAAACCGAAGAGATTCATTATCAGGTAACTCGACTCTTGCTCTCATGTCTTTATTAGAGTGGATTCTGTTCGTCCACCACTCCTTACACTGTATGAAGTTTTGTAAAAAATGAGGATCACGTGTGGTAGAATATGCACTCAACATTTGCACTTTTCCTTTACTTTTTTTCTTCGAAAATTAGTGTTTGCAATTGCAACTGCTAGGTAGCTAATTTTTTGACTGATCACCAGACACAGAAGTATCTGTTTGTCTATCATAACAGCATCTCATTCAGACGTGATACTCAATTTGTTTTTTTAATCGCTGATATTGTAATATTTTTCATTCAGCCTTTACATACAGGGTGGGCCATCTAGTGGTTTCTTTTTAAATCATAGGTTATTTTGACACTGAAAGCTGTTTCCCGCTCGGAATTTTGACAGAAAGTCAGTATCATACCTCTGCGGAACGAAATGAGTCTCTTTATACTTGAACAACGTTGGGAAATATTGAAAACTTATTTCCAAAGTGAGTGCTGTTTAGCCCAAACAGTGCGTTTTTTGAAAACTGAAACCGAAATGAAGTATGAGCAAAAAGAGACTGGCATGCTAGAACGAGAATGTGGCTGCTGTAGACGAGAGTGTGAGACTCATTCCACGCACATCAATTCACCGTCGATCTCAACAGCTCAACATTTCACGCACTAGAGGAGAATTATGCACAAAGATCTCGGATTATTCGCTTACAAGGTCCAATTGACTCAGACTCACGACCATCCACTTCGTTATCGCTTCGCAATTTGGGCCTTAGAGGGGGACAACGATTTTGGGCGAAAAATAATCTTTTCTGACGAGGTGCATTTTCATCTCGGCGGCTACGCTAACAAACAAAATTGCTGCATCTGTGGCTCGGAAAACCCGCACGTTATTATCGAGAAACCAATGCATCCACAGAGAGTGACAGTTTGGTGCGGATTGTGGAGTGGTGGCATCATTGGACCATTTTTTTTCGAAAATGAGGCTGGAAACATCCAACTTTTTTTTACTGATATTGAAGACATAAATTTGGACGACCTCTGGTTCATGCAGGATGGTGCGCCATGCCACACAGCCCATGCTACAGTCGATCTTTTACGCACCAAATTAGCAAATCGTGTTATCAGCCGTCTTGGCGATGTAAATTGGCCGCCTTGGAGCTGCGATTTGACCCCTTTGGACATTTTTTTGTGGGGAACCGTGAAGGACCGCTGCTATGCCAACAATCCAGAAACAATTCAAGCACTTAAGGACAATATCATCCAAGCAACGCGTGAGCTACAGCTATAAACTATCAACAAGGTCTTGGAAAATTTGAGTGACAGAATGCGCTACGGCGAAGCCAGCCGAGGCAGCCACTTGAACGAAATTGTGTTCCATCATTAATGGGAATGTTTTCTCTTACTAATAAACCCATAATACATGGGAAAAAATTAAATTTTGTTCATTTTATTGCATTTTCCAAAAGAAACTTGTATTTGTCCCACTCTGTACAGAGGCCGTCGATGGAATTTTAAATAAAAATCTAGGTGCCAACTGTGGTTTCGATGCTTTATGAGTCTTAAAAGCTTTTGCCCTCAAAAAAATCCTCTCCTCGTCTGACACAGATAGATTCGAGTAAGTTTTTAGCTGCTTCTTTACAGAGCGATTGCTTGACAAAATGAAAAAAAGAAGCCTTGATCAAAACACTCAACTACAAAGTTGTGAAAATGTCAGCACTGGATACCTTTCATATGACCTAATATACTACAATTAGACATTAAATAACAAAAATTCATTTCAGTAAACTCATGAATAGCAATATTGCACACCAGCCACCACTTAACCCACAATCCTTAATTCGTTTAATTCATCGACAGATTATCCGGAAAGTAAAAATATGCGTTCAATCGAAGCCACTAATCCGCATATAGCCATCGCTATCATCACAGGCCCGCCACTCTCTCTGATGTCATCGTGCATTGGCCACGGTAGTTAGCCATTCTGCAAGCGGTAGTTAGGCATTTTTGTAACCGCATTAAGGTGCGCATATTTTCGCTACGGTCGCCCATGACATGGCAAACCTGACTCTCTTTGCGTGCTAATCCACAAAAGCCGAAAAGATTATGGGTCTGCTGATGGTTGGCTGCTCGGCTCGGGACCAATAAATCCAAAAAATACAAGCAATTATCATTAGACGAATAGGAGTCGACGGACTAGGAACGAACGATACGGTGCTGCGCCAGGTCGCAATGAACAATCTCTGCCGGTTTGCGCATTTTCGCGTTTCCCGTGCATTATCATTATTATTATTATGACTACTCATTTTTTTCCCTGGGACGCGGTTTCTTGAGCAAGGCCCATCGTCTTTGGCATTGAAATCGCGCAGCAGCAAGATTTCTGCCAACACCAGAAAAACGCGGCAAAATTTTTAGTTGTTGGTCGCCTATGGCCTATGAGCGAGCACAATCACTGAAATTCTGACTGGTTGCTATTTAGTGGTATCATTTTACTAGTTGTTTTTTTTTTGCATAGCTGGGCTCTCTCCTTGAAACTGAATCGAATTCTAAGAATCGCACTGTTCCGCCAGGGTCCATTAATGAAGTCTTAGACAACTCTGACGGCGCTGCTTTGTGCTTCAATTAAATTTTGACGATGTGAATGTTCTTTTTGTGACGGCTGGATTTCACTTCTCATTGCGAACGAAGAACAGCGGGTATGGAACGGCAGGCGAGTCGATTTCGATCTAGTAAGAACTATTGAATAGACCGATTGTGCTCATGACGACAATAGCCTTGAATAGAGATATCATGTCGGGAAGTGGATAAAAGAACTTGCAAATTCGATGGGTTGAAGATCACCGACTCTTCTTCGAGTTTTTTGATCAGTTGCCTTGATACTGGCTGGAAAAAAACGAATAGTTTGCAATGAAGCTGTGGAACAGGGTACAGTTAGTCAAGTGGAGCAATGTACAGAATATTGATCTGAGCATTATGGGACAAAGTTCATGAATTTATTCAAGCAATATTGGTGAATTATACCAGTGATGAGTTTTTTTTCATTTTCCGCAAGTGTTTTATTGTATTTTCACTAAAATGTTGCATTTATGTTATAAGCACACTAACACTACGCTTAGTGTGGGGAACCCTAGATGATCTTTGCAGAAATTCTAACCAACAATGGCAGGTATAGTCATAGGCAAGGCCCACGTTTTTATGCACGAGAAGAGGGCGAAATATGCCTGAAACATCACTGAAATATGCCGATAAACTTGCAATTAAAATGGCCAAAATATGAGCAAATCTTCGTATCAAAGATACCGAGCCTGCCCGGCGTACGGTCAACACAGGAAATAACAGGATTTGCATCCTAAAAATAAAAAGCATGTAATTTAGCCTAGGAGAATGAAAAGAAATGGATTTCTTCGATTACCGGTCTTCCCGATTCTCATGGCTTGATAGTATAGCGAATATTATTTGTATACCATATGTACTCTTACTTTGAAATCAATAAAATTCAGATCTAGTCTTATAAAGTTTTGGTACTTCGAACCAGGTCTGAAAGATCCTACGAAGCATTTTAGGCGCCTATCCAGAGCAGCTGACAACCGATCACGATGGTCATAGCTCGGAGACAAAGGGAGGCAGCAGAAATGGAGGAGCAGAGGTGTCGCGACATGTAGAAGATCGAGCTCGAATGGCGGAGAAGACTATCTCTGGAGCTGCCGGCCTCGCCTTCATTGAAATCGACCGGTACGGAGGAGAACGCTGCTAGGGAGAGAACGATTGTGGCCGCGGTCACAGGAACATTATCGCAACATCCGACTGGTATATAGAAGCCTCGATCTAAGTCACTTAAGCCTAAGTCGCTCATTACACTCGCAGCGATCAACAGCGAGTGTTGAAGGGAGGTTGTGACTGACGGAATTAGATGACACCGACAAATTAAGCGCCTTAAAATAAAGATAAAGAAGCAATTGGCTGCGGATATTTCGGCTTTTCACGAAGAAAAGGCCCTACACAATGTGAAACTGTGCCAGGCTAGTGATGATCAAAAAGTCGACCGTTGGCTGCATACGAGCCATCTGGTTCCACGGGGGGAAGACACCAGCGCCAAGCAGCGGACTCGGCAAGAAGACAAAAGCTACAGCCGAGTCGATATACAGAGAGAAAGGTCACCGGGAAACGGCATCAAGCAACTGACGGAAACGTTGGTAAATATGGTAAGACCACGTCATCGTCATACCGAATTGCCAACGTTTTCCGGATCACGGAATGGCTATCATTCAAAGCATCCATGCGCGACTCTCTGACGATGTGGGACATCACAGCCGCTGAAAACATACAACGACTAAGAAGCTGCTTTAAAGGGGAAGTTCAAGATGTTATTGCTGCGTTAAAACACACAGCCACCGATCCAGATGTAATCATGAAGACATTAGTGTTTGGCCGACCGGAAATCTTCCGTGATCGAGCATTCGAAGAGCTGAAGAAGCTACTAAGGCTTGGGTCGTCAGCGATCGAACTTAATAATTTCGCTGTTTTCCTTTCCGAATGTAAGGTTAATAACGTGACCTGCGTTCTCAAGACAATCGACTGACCTGCGTACTTACACAACGCTATGCTGGCACGCAAAGCATTGAACAAGCTGAGCTCGCATCTCCGGTCACGTTTGTGCGCACACTGAAGCAGTTTTGTCAACTTTATCTGCTATCAGCCCATGAACTATATTGCTGAAGATGTGTCCAGTCGTTGTCATTGAACCAAGAGTAGAAGTTGACACATATGCGCTGCTGGATGAAGGAGCTATCATTACCCTCATCGATGAAAAGTTGGCACGAAATGTCGGTGCGGAGGGAACTTCGTAGCGTCTAAAATTGAATGGTGTCAACATATCCCAGCGAGAAAGAGACAGCAAGCTTGTTACCGCACAACTGAGGGGAAAGATAGAAAACACGTTACACAAACTGCGAGCACGTACCATCAAGGATTTGAGACTCGATCAACAGTCCGTTCCAACTGCGCTACTGCAGCACGATTACCTACGAGACCTGCTTCGGGAAGAAGTATACTACGAATTAGCACGCACCAAAATTCTGATAGGGGCAGACCACTGGGAGTGCATCGAATCCCGAGAACTGCGAAATGGTGGCCCCGACAACCGGCCGCGTCCAGCACACAGCTAGGCTGAGCGGTGCACGAAACCGTACCACGCAGTATGCTGTTTGTCTATGAGCTCAACCAGCGCATAGACACGAGCGGGCAGCACGACCAGCACCTCCATGAACTAGTTGAAGCGCACTTCTGGATAGACGCGCTTAGCTTCACCTCCAAGGCACGAGTGAACGAAGCAGGCCAGCGAGCCATCAATATTGTGAAGCAGACAATAGAGAAGACCAATAACGGATACGTAGTCCGGCTGCCATGGCGACAGCACGATGTGTCATTGCCTTCAATTTACAAAACAGCATACCGTCGACTAAGGAAGATTAAGCAGAAAATGGACGAAGATCCCGAGTACACCGAGGGATACACAGAAATAGTTTCTTGGATAAAGATGGACAATTTATTGGATAAAGGCTACGTCGTACCATGCGACGGGTCAGAGCCGAAGAACGCCATCAATCCAAACAATCCCAGTAAGTAACGTCTGGTAGTCGACGCTGCGGCAATAAGTATCGCTGTGAGCCTCAATGATTATTTACTGGAAGGACCAGACCTGCTGCTATCATTGCAGGGCTTGTTTTTGTTCCGGTTTAGAGAGAAACCAATCGCGATTACAGCAGACATTCAGGAAATGTTTCTGACAGTGGAAATACGCCTTGAAGATCAGCCAGAACAGCAGTTCCTATGGAGAGGCGACGACATAGTCGAGCCTCCTCGTCACTAAAAAATGACGAGCATGATCTTTGGTCCATTTTTTCCGGATTACGCGATGCACGTAGGGGTATTTAGTCGATCTACGCGGTCAAAAATCAATTTTGTAAAAGTAGCTCTAGTATCGTACAATCGTTACCCGACCAAGTTGAAGAGTCGAGGAGTATTATGCCGCCAATCCCCACCTCTCTCGACACCCCGTTCACCGTCAGCGTCTCTTAGTACATGTGAAAATTGTGTTCCATTGAACAAATTTTCAAGCAATATTTTACAATTACAAAGGTATTAGTTGTACTTCAGGGTACCTCCCGGCTTTTTTTTTGTTGCAGTACGTATTTCAAGGTTTTAACTAAAGAACTATGTTGAAATTTGTCGCGGATACCCGTGGTTTTTACTTATTTCGGGTCCCTCAAAAAAATAGAATCGAAAAACCGGCTTATTGTTATTGATGTTAAAACAAGTTTTTTTTTGTTTTAGTATCATCAGGTGGCTCTAACCTTAGGGTATGGACCCGGAAAAGGTTATTTCTCAAAATGCAATAAAAAAATTTGCCTACTTTTGAAGAAAAATTGGATTATCTTGAAAGAGACTTGTTATCATGTGAAGACTATTCAGAACAACAAACGAAAGACATAAAACACAAATTTTCATACATTAAATCAGAATTTAAACTGAGCTGGCTTAAAGCACACACAAAAGAAGATGTTTTTATAAAAAAGAACTCTAGTTGGTTACAAGGAACATTCTCTATACCGAAAGTGCAGATAAAACTTTCAGCAGGTTGACCACAAAGGTCATTTAAAGAATCGAGTGAGAGAACTAAAAGACGAAAAACGGGAGGACTTCGAAGTGCAATAAATGACGATGTATTAATGCATGCTGCTCAGTCAACATTACGAACTTCTGGTAACAGAGATGCTTCAAAATTACTTAAAGAAATAACCAAGTCTCCGAAGCTAGCTGCACGATACAAAACAGTATATTCTGAGTTTATGAAGGGATACGAAACTAAATTAACACCATTACAAGCTCTATCTATGTTTATTGAAGCTGATATTTCAAGAAGGCAATACCAAATAATTAGAAGTACAATGAAAAAGCTACAGTGTGCTTCAAAGAACAAAGCAAGACTGTTATCCACCCGAACAATCTTTCCAAGTGTCTGAAATTTGCGCCGAAACTAAATTACAAGACTTGATGACAAGACAAGATTTCTAACATATTTAGAAGACATTTTACAGGGTTTAAGTCTAAAAGAACGGAGCACTTTAGAGTTGATTAGCAAGTGGGGTTGCGATGGCTCCCAACAAGCACAATACAAGCAAAACATGCAAACTGATGCTTCAGATGCTACCGTTTTTCAAAGTTGCTTCGTTCCTTTGAAATTAGAGTCTGGAACAAAAGGAAACAAAGTAGTCTGGCTTAATCCGACTTCATCTTCACCTAGATATTGTCGTCCTATGCGAATCAGATTTGTGAAAGAATCTGTTGACGTTATAGCCCGTCCAGACTACGGATACTTAAGTATCCGCATACATAAGTATCCGGAAACATATAATCCCGTCCAGACCGCAGATACAATTGTATGCGGAAACATTTGAAAAAGAATTGCTGTGGACCTAATTTTGCGGATGCATTGATGAATGCATGTGATATGAGAATGAAAATCTGATAAGAAAATTTATATTTGAAGAATGGCTAAGATAGAGTATTGGAAAATGAAACATTTGTGGGCACTGAAATTCTAAAAGTAGGCAATTGCCGGTTTTCAATGAAAATTACTATTAGAATCACTTTGCCCGAAATTCAGATGCATATATATATATACTAACATATTATGTATATACATATATATATATATATATATACATATGTATGTATACATGACTCCTTTTTTCACAAGCATCTATATGCAGGTTAAATAAAATGAAATAATCGATTAATCGAATAATATACTCAGGTATACAGTGGATGAAATTTCCATGGCAGTCTTTCTCGGAACGAAAGTGGCCAAATTACTCAGTAACAACCACCAAAAGTCTTTTAGACATGCTGCATTTCCAAACCACCTTGTCCCGTGAATTTCATTTTGGTATGATAATGAGGTCGAGAGTTCTCAACACATGTTTTGTGGGCTGAAAAATGGGTCATTTGGACATTGGCTATTTACCAGGAATGAGGTAAAGATTTTCATTTACATGCCTGCCCTAGGTTCAGGCTAACCTGCAGAGTCATTAAAAATGACACAGGTAGGTATGTTGTACCTATAACACAATCATTCATCGCTCAATCGAAAAAGCATGAGCAAATGATGCTTGTGGATGCAGTGCAGTCCACTGCACTGCATTGAAATTTAAAACTCATGTGATTCTGTGTAACAACTTGCACTGCATCGTTTAGGCTAATTTATGAAAACACTGCATCGGTTGATATTTGTTTGAAAATATTTGGCCGTGCAACAACTATTTAAATTGAGGCGGGAATTACATTCCAGGCATTAAATTGTAAATGGACGAAAAACAGATACAGAAAATCTAAATATCAAACCTCCACAAATTAATTTGGCATTAATTGTGAGAACACAGCATTGCTTTCAAGTGCATTACAATGCGTGCACTGCATCGCAAAGTGTTTCTCGCTTCCGAATCAATAATCGCTCAATCGAAGAAGTATCCGCATTCATTTTCCAACAGCGCCTACTTATGTATCCGGATACATAAGTATACGGAAACAACGGTCCACCCTAGTAATTTTCACATAGTTTTGTATCTGCATACAACAGTGTGAGCTAATTTCAAGTGTGGACCGTTGTTTCCAGATACTTATGTATCCGGATACAATTGTATCCGCTATTGCTCGAAAATGTATCTACAATTAGCGCATACTTTTCATTCATTTTCATGGCAAGGGTAAAATGTATCTGCAAATGTCGCTGCAGTGTGGACCATCTTTTGGCAGATACTTATGTATGCGGATACTTAAGTATCCGTAGTCTGGACGGGCTATTACAAACGCAGAAATTGACTACTTCCAAAATACCATAAAGTTATTACAAAATACCGAATTCATTCGGGGAGAAAAAACATTTTCAGTGAAACATACAATGATGCTAACTATGGTAGATGCTAAAGTGTGCAATGCCGCAACAGGAACATCTTCTACAATGAAATGTTATATTTGTGGGGCTACTTCAAAGCAGTTCAATGATCTAACCATCAAATGTGATATTAATACCGATGCATTATCCTCTGGTTTTTCTGTGTTGCACGCTTGAATCCGATTCTTCGAAAGAATATTGCATCTATCATATAAACTTCCAGTCCAAAAATGGCAGCTAAGATCAGAGAAAGACAAAGACATAGCAAAGCAAAGAAAGGCAGAGATACAAAAAAAGATTAGACATGAAACAGGTTTGATAGTAGATGTTCCGAAATCAGGCTTCGGTAACACGAATGAAGCAGACGTTTTTTTGCCATTCCAAAACTAGCAGCTGAAATAACTGGTGTTGACTTTAACTTGATTTACAGACTGAAAGTTATTTTGGAAGTCATTTTGAGCGGTCACAAGATCGACTTAAATAAGTTTGCCGAGTATGGAATACAAACTGAAAGGCTTTACGTCAAATTGTATCCATGGCATCCGATGACCCCTACATTTCATAAGATCCTGGTGCATGGTGCAACTGTGATACAACACGCATTGCTACCTATCGGCCTACTATCTGAGGAAGCTGCTGAAGCACGAAACAAACATTTCAGGCAGTACCGATAAAACTTTGCACGTAAAGTTTCCAGGGAATCATGCAATCGTGATGTCTTAAATATACTTCTTCTATGCTCTGATCCCTTGGTGAGCAGCATGAGGCCAATACGAAAAAAATGACGAATCCATTTTCGAAAGAAGCCATAGAAATGTTTACATCAGCTGAACCAAATCCAATTAATGATGACTCGGACTCAACGGAGGAGTTTACAGAAGACGAGACGTCTATAGAAGACGAGGAAGAGTCTTCTGACGAAGATTCATAACACTCATCATCAAAACCGTTTTGATTTGTTTAAAATTTTATTAAGTTTGTGTGTATCATAGTATCCCTTATAATGAAAATCAGCCAAAATGATCTAGCTTTATACTCTTTCATCCTATATAATCTATAATGCAATAAAAAATTTAAGAACGCTATTTATGATAATAAATCCATAAGAAATAATTTTGACCGCGTAGATTGACCAAATACCCCTATGTGCGATGTCCAGATTTTCTGTGTCCCCGAATTTCCGTATATTCTGTTTTGTGGATATCCGGTTTTCTCGATGTTCAGTTTTCCGAATGTACTTTTTTCAAATCATGCCGGAGTATGCAACGGTATTAAGTCCTTCCGATTCTAATATTTTGATCTCTTTGTCGATGCTTTTAAAGTTGGCTCTGATGTACACTATGCATTCATGCTGTTTGATGTGGTATAAAATATGCTAAACGTCATCGTTTGTAATTGCTGGTTTATTTGGGACCATATATGGAAGTAAAATATCGCAAGAAAAAACCAGTACTACGAAATTAAATTTTGGTGAAAATATGCACGAACATGCGTTTTAAGCCGAAATATGCTCTGAAGGCCAAAATATGCATGCAATATGCACGTGCATAAATATTCGAGCCCTAGCCATAATGGATAAAGATATTACGAGAGATTTAAGTTTGCATTGCTCCAATCGCCATCTATATAAAAGCAAACTTTGTAGCCGACAACAAATGCAATTTTTCAGTGTAAACCACGAATATCGAATTTCTTCCATAATTTCAATACTACATTTCATTTGCTAACACTCTCCGAAAACAAACAACATTTCAAATCGAAATGGCATCGTGAAGCGAAAATTATTTATTTTAGCACCTTATGACATTTATAGTCTAGTCTTCAGACCTTAGCCATTCGAATATACCGTACGAGTGTTATGATGTCTGGATGCTAGTGTCAAATGCTACAGAGTGTTTTGTTGTCCTGCACTTATCTGCATCTTTGTGACCATTTGTTCCGGGTTTCACCGTTTGAGTTGATTTGTCGAGTTGCAAAGGTGAAGAGGAAGACTAAGTCTATTATATATATAAAAATATAGCTCATACGATGGTATTTCGCGGAGTTGCGAGTGTCAAAAGACAATAGGAAAGAGAGAGTTCAGCTTTTCGATGTACTATGCTTGAAATATTTATTTCACTATGCTAAATGGTCAAATTTGGTAAGTATCGAGTGCAGAGTGTCTAAGTATGGTACTTGAAAGGTGAACGTAAATAACGATGGAAGTAATCTGATGAAGCAGCAAGAGATGTGAAAAGTCAAGGTGTGAAATATTGCAAATTGTTTTATGGCGTTGGGAATCGATGAAAGAGAGTAAAATTATTGTTGTTACGTTAGTTAGATTGTTGAATTGTTTCATGTGAGCTTTCACATCCAGTGCATAGATTGGTAGTAATGTTTGGGTTCAATGAATTCCTAGAAATTTTGGAGAGTTTCAAATCGAACCAATGAACTATCTAGAAATAATTTTTGGACCTCTTGTGAAATCTTTACGTTTACGTTTTTTTTACAATAGACTATATAATTTTCGTTCATGTGAAATTTACTTATGAAAAATTCATATACGGGAGCTTTCAGGAACTGCTGCACATTACAGTAGAGTCTTTGGTTTTTACTGAAGTGCTGAATTCCCATCCCCAAAACATTCCCAGCACTTCATATAATTTTTTTTCTGCTTTTGCTTAAGCATAAGTAATATACCATTCACGTTCCTGATATACCTTAACACGATTAATTTGCTTACCACTTTTACTACTGTTTGCACAATACATTCAGTGTGTACTATTTTACAAATTTCAACTATTTTTCTTCAACTAATCTCCGCCGGTTCTTAATAGAGTTATTCTATAGAAAAAAATCCATGCTTTCTTTACACGGATTAGATATTAATTGCCTAAATCTTGACACTGTGTCTTATTTAAGTGTCCTTACGGTAGCAATTTTATTTATTATTTATTTTTATTAGCGTTTAAAGATTTCTCACCGACATTCTTCGATTTAACAATTAGCTTTGATGTTATAGTTTTAAAGTGTCACCAAAAATTTTAAATTTAATCACTTCTTGGATAATTTTCCCCATTTCATCCATACATTCATATAGCGCCCAATGTGGGTAAAGTTTTCTTATGTAAAGTTTTCTTACGTTCAATAATTCGATCATCTCTTCACTCCTAAACTCTCCATTCATTCTTTATGGAGATTACGAACTTTTAAACATTAATTGGTTAAATCTAAATAACATCTCATATTAATCAATTTTGCTAAATTTAGAGCTTTTGAAAAACTTCTTCAGTTCAATTATCTTCGTGATCACAAAAGTAGGCCAGTAGGCAAAAGCAAAGGTTGAGTCAGAGGCTGTAACGGGCTTGGCAGTTGTTGCTGTGTATCAAGCGATTGTTGCATATTATCCTAATAAAGACGGAGCCGATTGCCCAGCTAAACCAGTTGACACTGATTGAAGCGCAGCCAGTAACGGGCTCAGTTGCTGTTGGTGAATACCTGGTGGTTAGTGTTGAGCTCACTTCGCTGTTATCGCAAGGCTCAGCATCTGGGATCGAGTTCGCGTGGCAGCAGAAGACCCAGATGGGCATTCAAAAGCAGTAACGGAATCGTCAGCCGGAGTTCCATATCGTGGCGCAGAAGGCTGCTCGATGATCGCAGTACGAAACAGCTCATTAACCTCTTTGCTAGTTATACGAAAATTCTCTGTCAATTTTGAAAGAGAACGAAAGAGAATGTCCATAGCCGTTTTCGCAGAACGCAGCCGGGAGGCGTAATATACCAAGGAGAGTTTCTTGCAATTTTTGCAGAACCAGTATACCCCTGAGTCGCATTTAGAAATAACATCGGATCATTTGCCAGGTAGGGAGACGTATTTTGAATGAAACGTTTGGGCGCAGAAACTCGCACAGGCAACGAAAGGAGAAGTATCCTTCTTGTTCAGGCAGTTGATGGTGGTACAAAGTGTCATATTAACAAAATTAAATAATTAATAAACCGTGAGAAAAAATAGCATGAACACTACGCAATAGAATGAACACTAGGGTTATAATAAGTGTCTCCCAAAAACTAGTGATATTTGTCTCAGGTAAGTTTTAGGACGTGTCTGTGTCAGATTATTGATAGCGTTCTCTTGTGGGACTTTGGCACGTTACTGAAGTAGTCCAAAATAACAGCTTCGAAGAAAAACCACTCGCAAAGAAAGTGACCACCAACACAAGAAAGGCAAAAAGTCTCTTAGAGAAAGAAATAATAATAAATGTAAAGCAACTACAAAAATGATTAACCAATCGTAAGTGAAACTCATGGGTAAGTAGGCGAGAAATACATATATTCACTGAGGAGCTCTAGGCTGACGTATTTCAAGTCGCGCACGAAGTTTGAATGATGTCTGAATGAGTGATGAATGAGTATCATACTCCTATAGAAATTCTAGTTCGGGTTAAATATAACGTTTTTCGTAATGACTATGTAGACACGAGCTACATTTTAAGCTCTTTCGATTGAGGTAACATCCGGTCATCGTTATCTTGTGATGTTTCTGTTGACTGGTGTTACAGTACTTTGGCACAGCACTTTACAACACTTTCCTCTGTTTATTCCAATTTCGAATCCCCAACAGTCAAAATAACCACTTTGGTTTGATAAATCCATAATCCATTTGCCATCAAAATAAGTACCACAGAAAATGTAAACGATCTGATTCACCTCTTGATCTCGTAGCCTACCATAAACAAAGATCTACCATAAAAAGACAAATTAAAGATGCTTACAGTTGCCACTTATCACAAACATGATTCTATCTACAGACAGGTAACCTTGAGCCATTTGCATCCCACTGACCTACTTTCTTTACATTTTGATCCGTTTCTACTTCATTCCCTGCCAACTTGATTTCAATCGAACTTCATGGCAATCCATCACTTCCCCTTGCTTTTTCGACTCCCTTAGCTTTTGAGACAATTCTAAAAAAACTAAAACTATTTTCTAGTGCCTAGACTTGCATGGTCTTCCAACAATTTTCTTAAAAGTAGCCAAGAAATCTCTGAGTATTTCACTATCTATTGTATTCAACAACAGGCTATTTATTTATTTATTTGGTGCGTATACAATTCAACAGGCAAAACTGCCCAGTTACAGATTGGATACAATCAAAAAAATAAAATAACAAGGCTTTCTAACACATGTTTCATGCTTCATGGAAAGCAGCTCTTGTACATCCCATTCCTAAATTTGTAAATCTATTTAAATTTGCTAATTACCACCCAATTTCACTTCTACCAGCTTTTTCCAAAGTTCTGGAGCGCCATATTCATGATATCATTGCCGCAGAATATGATCATCTAATTTGTTGTGAGCAGCAAGAACTCAACATCCACGAATTAACTATACATTACCAAATCTCTTGATGACCGGTTTAAGGTACACGCCATACATATTGTGGACCGTAACATTCTCCCTGTCGAAATTACAGGAACTTGGATTTTCCTCGTCGATACTACTATGACCTGATTCATATCATTATGATCGTGTTCGATACAAGTCCTACCTGTCAACTCCCTTTAAACCCAAAACTGGAGTTCTTTAAAGATATATACTGGATCCTCTTCTATTTTTTTATGTAAATGATCTATCGCCGTTTCTTTTATGTGCGTGTATCCTGTACGCTGATAGCCTTAAAATTTTTGCAGCTGTAACATCATTTCAAGACTGCTGCATTCTGCAGTCGAATCTTCTCATACTTGAAAACTGGTGCCAAACTCAGAAGCTTGTGCTAAATATAAAAAAAAACTAGCGCACCTGAACCGCTAGAAATACTAATGTTCGATGAACAGTAGAACAATCGTGCAGATTTTGAGTGAATGTTCTACCACACGTGCTCCAAACTGTTTCGAGTGCAAAATCACTTTGATCTTAACAATGCATTTAAGCTCATAGGATGGAAAAAGGATTTCAGGAATTTCAAGATTTAAGAAAGCCAAATACTGCAAAACTTTGAAAGCAGCATAACATAACATAAATAAAGAAAATGCTTAGTGCCTGCAACACTTTACCCGCACTACAACTAAAAGCCTTCCACAATTGCCTCACGTCAAAATTAAATAACTATCGATTTCGATTTTATCCGATGATTTCATCGAAAGTTACATATGTTTAGGGTCAAAAAACCGAAAGATGTTTGGAGCTAAAAAATTTCTAGAACTAAGAAAATTTAAACATTGGTAATTTATTTTCATTGTAAATGTTCGCGATGACTGCATGGGAAGTTATAAGAGTACAAAGAAATTTAGGGTTACCAGTGGCAAAAGTTTTCAAACTTTCAAAAACGTAATATTTATTGTTTACTGCCACTACAAGATCATTACCGTTTGAAAATTTTACGATAAAATCGCTTAGTAAAGATATTGCAAATAAATACAAAACCAACAATAGCTATCAACCTTATCATAGTTTTTTTTCAGCCAGATTCCTTCTGAATAATGCCTATAATAAGTTCGACATATCATATGAAATTCGTTTTGATTTCATGACTGCACTGGAAGTTATACGACAAAAAGCTTTATTTTCCTTTTTTCAGCCAAATTTCTACCAAACATGGCTTAGAGTATCATGAAAATTTGGTAACTGAATCAGAATTCATAGAGCAAAAAGCAGTTTTTTTTTCTTTCTAATTTTTCAAGATGGCACCACTGGCACAGAGTTGCCCGCATTACTCAATACCAATACATTCTGTGAATTTGACTTGTATCTGATAATTGGGTCGTGAGTTCTCGTGAACAGAAGTTTTTGATGCTTAAAATATTGGTAAATTGAAGGAGGGTTACCGTTCTTGTCCGATGTGAAATTTCAAAAGTTTTCCCTTAGTTGTATAGACAAAGCATAGGATTTCTATATGAGTTGGTTTTCATTGTAAAAGACGAAAATTTTTCATTAGAGTCGATTGTTTTGAAGGTTTTCACTTTCAATGCCTGCCGTAGGTACAGGGTTGCCAGCACGTTCATAAAAAAACTAGACGAGTCTACAACTTAGTAACAGCAATATGTCCTGTAAGTTTCATACTGATCTGATAATTGGGTCAACAGTTATCACAATTCAAAAATTTTCACATTTCCCCAATCTCATTTTAGGCGCCTATCGCACACATAGGGTTAAAAATTGCAAAACTGTTAGCATATTCACATTTTTAGCATATTCTATTCACATCTCTGTTTAGAATTTACTTTTCAAAAACGCATTTGCTCTCTGATTTTCACAGCATGAATGTAACAGCAAAGCAATTTGATCAGTCCAACGTAACTTTACTCGAACCCTACTTTACAAACATAGCTTTTCTTACTTGGAAAATTGTAACCAGTTGACTTTATTTCGCCTTCAACCGATATTCAATCCCTATTTTTTCCTAGATCAGTGATTGCTGTTTAAACTATGTTCAAACATCGCAAACTACTTTTAAGGACATGCAACTCCGTAATCGTTCCCGCGACACTCAGTGCTTAAAAAATTCGCAGTGACACTGGCAAGGTCTTCTATTTATTATCATTTGACTTCACCTAGACTATTGAAGACGCATATTGCTCTAGATCTTGGTCCTCTGCTCGAATCCATCTCATGTTTCAAACTAGCTTTAGGCAACAAAATCGTCAACATGTAATTGGAATTTTCTGTTTGCTGATTGTAAATAAAATAAAATAACATAAGAAATTCATTTGACAAGTGCACTAACCAAAATGATGGCATATCAAATCTAAAAATAAATTTAACTATTTTTTCCCTGAATAAGATTCGAAATCTATAATTATTAAAGTCAAGTCAAATGCATAGCAAATTTTCCTCAACCATAGTTTCAGCGAAAGCACCTCCACATAAAAACTCCTTTGATATGAGAAAAGGATTTACTTTTGAGTATGCATATTTATTATTCAAATAAACTTAAAACATTTTAAGTGACTTGTGAAATTGACACTATGGAGTTAGCCGTGTGATGATTCTTACATTTAGTGCATTCTTTTGGATGAATTTACTATTTTTGGAATTTTTCGAGTGATTTTTGTGCATAAATATGATATTTTTAAATATTATATTTTTCTATACGTGATATTTTTCTGTATATGATATTTTTCTATGAATTATATTTATTTATTTATTTGCTATTTTTATATGAATTTTTCATTAAAACTTGATAACAATATACTAAAATAGTTATCTAAAAAAATTATAATATTTTTTGATTAATGTAATAGTCTAAATTTGATTCACTGAGCTAAATTTTGGGTACGTGGTAATAATTTTGGGCACGAGACCTGGCTATTCTACAGTAATAGTAATGTGTGAAATTTTCGACTAGGAGCCGAAGTTAAAGGATGGAGTAAGCCCTTACAGTATCTGGGGTATGATTTTGGGGCCTCTTTTACTTAAGCTATATCCTGTTTTTGTCGATTTCTGTTATATTTTAGGTCCTCCTTTCATGAAAACGTGCTTCATCACGTCTCGACTAAGTCTATGTAGTCAGCTTATGTCCGAGAGCCTTTGAATCCTTCACGGACTAGGTTCCCTACTTTTTTATTCTTGGATATTACCGACTACCATATTTATCATGACGGATGGAAATAGATAGCGTATTTTTTGTGGACCAAGATCCACCCCATATTTTATGGACTCACCGCAGCTGCGGCAGTGAACTAGCGAAGCAACACACCAGCATCCATCGGGTGTGGACTCAAGTGTGTTCCGGTAATCCAAACTAGGGTTCTTTATGGCCGTTTCTAAGACAAATACATTTTTTTGACTCATTAATTGCCAGTCATCACCCTTATCAGGTTCTCCACTTGCACTTCGGTGAAAGTTGAAATGACGGTCATGCAAGAAAACTTAACTTGCTACATTTTACTTAGGTGACGATACTGAAAAGGACTCGATTATATCTAGCGAATTCCCACACCATTTTTTCTGATGAGATTATTTAGAATGTATACTTTTTATTTACTTATTTACTGCGAAATAGACCCAAGAAGTTAAGGAAAGCAGAAAACATAAATGCAAAATATGTGGCAGCATATTCTGAAAAAGTTGTAACTTTTTTTGTTAAAGTATACCAAACGATTATAAAATCTACATCTGCCGATGGGTCATGCAAATCAACACAGCTTGCTCATACACCTCTCAACTTGAAACTGCTCATACACCTTGCACGATCTTAACTGTGCTTCTTAAATTAATTGTTTGTCATATTTCCTGTCTACGATAATTAGCTCGACAACCATAATACGTACAATAAACAATTCACCAAAAAACATTTTCATGAAAACGGGAGCATAGAAAACAATGTCGGAAATTTTTATTTTCTCTGTATACCATACAACGCCAGGTGAACCATAACTGTTTGATGGTCAGTCTATCGAAAGAAAAAAATTACGGTTTTGCACATGTGCTTTGAGCGAACATGTGAGGTCATTGTCTACTTGTTAGCCCAAACCAACATGTGAGACAGCATGCGACTGCGGGAACTCAAAATGACTACATAAGTGAAATGTCTGAATTGTATTTTCGCTGCTGATTCGAACGAAATTGGGTATTATCTGCACAGGTGAAATGATCGAAACCAAAAACCTTACTGGAACCTCGCACGATGCTAATTCCATTTCTACTGCTATTGGTTCTCTTAGTTAATTTCAACGGGTTTTCCACCAATACTTGATGGATGTTCGAGGTTTCTGTGCGAGCGCAAGCACTTCGAATATCCATCGTAATGTGATTTCTTTATAACAGATTTCGTATTGGTGCATTGGCCCGCGTTCGGAATGGCGATTAGCGGAGATTAGAAATAGATAGATTGATTATTGTGCTAAAAGAGCTTTTTTTACGCAAGATAGAGAGATTAGGTGTTATAAGTAATATTTTCATGGTTTTATTATTAAGTGTGATGCTGAATGAAGCTGCCGTAGAACAGTTTTTTTGCAATAAAAAGAATGTGGTGAAAATGCGAATCTCTAGTTTGAGGCTATTTGGATTAAAAGAATGTGGAGGAAAGTCATGCACCATATCAACTCAAATCCTATTTTATTTGTTTATATCTAATCGTTAAAGTGTTTTGATTAATACAATAATTTTGGTTAGATTGGAAATAGTCAACTATAGTCAAACCATAAGTAAATCGATCCATGTCTTAATCAGAAGTCGCATAAGGCTTTCTTTAATTTAAGCTTTTAACATTCCCAAAATCGAGAGGTCTGATTTGTCCGTAAAATTCTAAAGGAACATATGTTTAGTATAAAATCAACAAGAAGGCTACCATTTTTTAACATAATCTTTCGATTGATATAAAGAAAAAACAACTCTAGCGCACCTGAACCGCTAGAAAACTAATTTTCGAAGAAATTGTCTTAGAGTGACAATGTGGAAAGACGTAATACACTATTTTGTAGAATCATATTAACCATTCCTCGTTCAAAGCAACAAAAATAAACTATAACACAAATAATGAAAATGTTCAGTGCTGGCAACATTTTCCCAACGAAGCAGCAATAAGTTAACCTTCAGAAGCTTATATTTAAATCAACTTATCCTTTGAATTTCGTTCTCATCGGAGGATTTCGTCGAAAGCTTTAGCGGTTAACGTTGTTTGAAGCTGCCATCCAAAAAATGTTCAAAAATGTTCAAAAACTGGTTTCTTAGTTTTATTGCAAATGTTTTGCATATGTGTATGTAATTTGAAGCATCTGTTGATGCAATAGTTACGAAAACGGCTAAAGCTCGCTACCCTGTATCAGCAGCAAAGCAAAATATACACCAAATCTGCTTCACGTTAAACTAAACCCAACCAATAAATTTCGTTTCGATTGAATCACTGCGATAGAAGTTATACGGGTGAAAAAAATTTTAGGGTTACCACCCTCAAAATTTTTCACATTTTTAAAGCGTTAATATTTGTTGTTAATTTTCATTGCAGGATCGTTCCCATTTGCAAATCTAATGACATAATCGCGCAGAAAAGATATTCCAAAAAATTACAAAAATGGTCATAGCTGGCAGCCCTTTCACGATTTTTGTACGAAATTCCTACGACATTTGGCTCACACCAAAATGTATTTACTGCATAAACTTCATTTTGATATCATGACTGCACCGGAAGTTATAGGGAAAAAAGCTTTATTTTGCTGAGCAAATTTGCAAGATTTCGGAGACAAAAATCACCATAGCTGGCAACCCTATTCTAAATTTTCAGCCAAATTTTCACCAAATATTACCTTAAGTAAGATCCAAATATTGTGTGAATTTCGTTTAAATCTGATGGCTATATCAGAAATTATAGGCCAAAAACCGAATTTTTTTCTCAGTGATTTTTCAAGATGGCACTACTGCCACAGGATTGCCCGCATTTCAAAATTATTTCTATCAGACCTGGTCCTAGTTAATATCAACATGTTCTGTGAATTTCATTATGATCGGATAATCCGGTCGTCAGTTCTCGTGAACAGAACTTTCGAGTGCTGAAAATAGAGGTAATTTAGTGATGGGTTGCCGTTCTTGTGCAAATCGGAATTTTAAAAATTTCAAATTGACATGATTGACAAACGTTAAAATTTATCAATGATTTGAATTTTTTGTCAAAAATCAAAAATTTTTCAGCAGGTTCAATGATTTGAAGGATTTTTTTTCAAGAGCCTGCCGCAGCTACAGGGTTACCCGCACTACCTTGGAAATCCATGTGTATTAAACTTTAGTCAACATCAATACGCTTTGCAAATTTCACGATGATCCAATGTTTTCGTCAGAAGTAATGACAAATCAAAATTTGAAAAAAAATCCTTGCCTACTTTTAGGCACGCTGCACCCACACACGGTTCAAAATTTCCAATTATTTACCATAAACAAGCTAAGAACATAATAAGTTTTCATTCCCAATACTTTTTTTGAGCAAAAATTCACGCTGCTTGGAAATATAGGAGTACCTCAAAATTCACTAAAACGCTCGCCACCGCCAAAAGGTTTAGGATATCTGGATTTTAGCACATCGTGGACCTACCTACTAAATACATCTACGTTCTCCAAAAGTTTCAGCTCAATCGGATCGGCCACTCCAGAGATTATCTCCCTTAATCATTTTGATGATATATATATATATATATATATATATATATATATATATATATATATATATATATATATATATATATATATATATATATATATATATATATATATATATATATATATATATATATATATATATATATATATATATATATATATATATATATATATAAAGAAATATGAATTTTCGGCGAAACGAGTTTAATACTACTTTTCTTCGAAAATTAGTAAAAATCAAAATCGTTACGCAAATGTGCGCTGGCTCCGGGAAGGAAACGTTTCTCAGATATTGAATGTATTTTGCTTGGTGGTTTTCATTCTACCGTCCAGTATTTCCGTATCTTTTTTCATTTACAAACCAATATAAAAATTTTTCAATTTTTTTTCTTTACTGAGCATTACTGATGAGCTGTCAAAATGAATTGACTCAACGATATGGATATGAATAAAAAAAAATGACAATGTTCATTACTCTAACTGATTTAAATACTCTTTTGTTAAAAGGATGAAAAAATTAATTAAGAATCAAAGCGAATAACTGAAACAATGTTTGTCAGAAGTATGATACAGAGGAGATCGAATTAAGGCGTAACTAAAATTCAATGTGATGGAAAGTTCAATTCATTTCAATTTATGTGACCGGTTTACTTTTCAATGTAAAGTCAAGGCCAAGTGTGATGGGCAGGCAGCCTGGCTAAATACGGAAAACAGTTTTTTTCTAAAGTGTATTTTTTATATTTAAATATTTTTTCCATAGACATCCTGCAATATTTGGATACGAGACAAACGAACATGGAAGGCAAAATTTCAAAGGTCATGCTGGAGTTACAATCAATGCAACACAACATTGCTGCGCAACAAAACGAATTTGAACGCATGAGAACGTTTGAGACCAGTTATATGCAACACAACTTTGCAAAACAACTTTGTTGCGGAGCAAAATTTGCTCAAACCTCAAACTTGGCATGGCAACAATATTTTTGAAAATATCCAATTACACCTGTTCCTATGAGCGTCCGGGAAATGGGAAATGTCATATGCAAATGAAAATCAGAATTTTTTTTTGTCTCATTTTTGCTATGCAATATACTCTGCAGCTTTTATTGACTGATTGCGAATATTTCCGGGAATTTAAGGAACATTTCCGGGAATTTAAGGAACATTTCCGGGAATTTAAAATCAAAACGGTAAGTTTTCATGTGGTTTTGGGGCTAACATGAAGCTACATAAGTCATAGTCCATAACTTATTTTTCATGTTTATTCATTATAATGTAAAAAAATATCGTTTCACACAAGAAAAAAAATTAAATTTCAACATAAAATTTTCCGATCATAAAATTAATCATTTAAATCAAAAAATTTTACACTTAAACAAAATATAATAATTTTTTTTTTATTTTGATCAAATGTCGTCCAATGGATCGATTTCAGCGGTTGCTGCATCAAGAGTGGGATCATTATGCAAATCAAGTTCAGAATCTGAACATAATGGTTCACTTGGTGTATCTGTATCATCACCATCTTTATTTTTTCCTTGCTCTCTGTTCGCAATTTTCCAATTGTGAGCTATCAAATCTTGAAAACGATCTTTCCACCGTAGCTGACGTAGAAGCCACTGACAGAATTTTCGCTGCTATTGTGCCCAAATCAGTTTTTTTAAATAAGGTCTCCCACCAAGCAATAGGACTAACCTTGACGTTCCCACACTTAAAGTCAGACAACTCTTTAAGAACTTTTTGTACATCAGTTTGCCCGTTTTCTTCCGCGATATTCATTATGACTTCACACCCGTCAATATTTTCCTCCGTCGTTATAGACGCACCTCGGTTTTGTGAATCTAACGCTGCCGCGGCTAAATATAATGGTCTGAAGGCCATTGATTTTCTTTCTAAAAATTTTAGTTTCAGATCTGCCTGAGACTATACGCCGAAAATGTCGCCATTAGAAGGGTTTTCAAAGATATATTCCAGTTCCTTAAATGCTTTGTGTACAGAAATGACGTGACAAAAAGCTTTAAAAGCAAAAAGTAAACGAAACAAACATTTATGAAATTTGTTTAAGTTCCCAATGTTTCGGGAATATTCCCGGTACATTGGAAAATTTCGGGAATATGCCCCGAACAAGAAGTTTCCGACTCGAGAATGTTCCCACGGTACATCATTACTCACTGATATCACTTTCCGAGACTTTAAAGGACCCATATTATCAAACAACAATTTCGTTAATATAGCCAGTGACATGACGGTAAATGTTGTGTTGCATTGATTGTAACTCGTTCTACCGACAAAACATGGCAACAATGTTGTGTTGCATTGATTGTAATTCCAGCATAAAAAAACAGATGAGGGCTATTTTTATTCGGTGCTAAAACAGTTCAAAAAGAAAGTACAAAAAGAAGAATTAAAAATATGTGAAGACGTAATACACTTCTTTGCAGTATGATATCAACCATTTCTTACTCAAAGGAACTAAAACCATTTATCGACAGCATCTCCTATAACACAAATGATGAAAATGTTCAGTGCTGCCAACATTTGTCCAACACAGCAGTATTAAGTCTACCATAACATTCTGGTGCTTAATCAACCTATCCTTTGAATTTGTTTTTCATCCAAGGATATCATCGTAAGTTTCAGCGATTAAACTATGTATGGAGTTGCAATTCGAAAAATTTCCAAAACTAGGAAAATTTAAATATCGGCTGCTTATTTTATTGTAAATGCTTTGCTTATGAAAACAAAATGGAACCATCTGTTGGTGCAATATTTACGACATTGTCTGGGTCTGGCAATCATGATTAGCACCATAGCTGCTTAACGTTGAGTTAAATCCACCCTGCGAATTATTTCCTTTCGATTGGATGGCTGCGCTGCGCTTATGGTTATCATCCTCAAACTTTTTCAATTTTTCGAAACCTAAATATTTGTTGTTAACTGTCATTGAAGAATCATTGCCATTTGGAAATTTTATGACAACATCGCTCGATAAAGAAATGTTAATAAATTACGAAATTCATCACAGCTGGCAACAAATCATAATTTTTCAACGAAATTCCTACAGAATTATAAATGCAGCAAGAACCACTTATCACGTGAATTTCGTTTTGATTTCGTTACTGCATCGGAAGTTATAGGGAAAAAACCTTTATTTTCCTGAGCAAATTTACAATATTTAGGAGACAAAAATTGCGATAGCCGACAACCCTATACAGATTTTTTAACCAAATTTCTATGAAATCTATCTTAGAGTAAGTTTCATCTACTGCGTGAATTTTGTTAAAATCTGGTGGCTAAATCGGAAGCTATAGGCCAAAAGCCAGTTTGTTTTCTCGGCGATTTTTGAAAATGACACCACTGCCACAATATTGCCGGTATTTCAAAATCACTTCTATCAGACCTGGTCCTAGCTAATTCCAATATAACCTGTAAATTTCATATTGATCGCATTATCCGGTCGTCAGTTCTCGTGAACAGAAATTTTGAGTGCTAAAAATAGAGGTAATTTGATCACGGGTTGCCGTTCTTGTTTACCACGGAATTTTGAAAATTTTTATTTGACTTGGTGGACAAAAGTAAAAATTTATGAATTATTTGAATTTATTTTCAAAAATAAAAAAAATTTCAGAAGGGTCGATGATTTGAAGGATTTTTTTTCAGGAGCCTGCTGTAGCTACAGAGTTGCCCGCACAGTCTTGAAAGTTTGTTAATTTTTAGTCTACGTCAATACGCTCTGCAAATTTCACGATGATCCATTGTTTTTCTTAGAAGTTATGACAAATCGAAATTTGAAAAAAATCCTTGCCTACTTTTAGGCACTCAGCGCCTACACAAGGCTCAAAATTTTCAATTATTTATCATAAACAAGCTTAAAACATAATAAGCTTTAATTTCCAATATTTTTTTTTTTTTTAATTTACACTGCTTGGAAATATAGGAGTACCTCAAAATTCACCAAAATGCCCGCCGCCGCCAAAAGGTTAAAGATATCTGAATTCTAGCAACCTACCCACTATATACATCTATGTCCTCCGAAAATTTCAGCTCAATCGGATCGGCCACTCCAGAGATTATCTCCCTTAATCATTTTGCCGATATATATATATGTATATATATATATATATATATATATATATATATATATATATATATATATATATATATATATATATATATATATATATATATATGTATATGTATATGTATATATATATATATATATATATATATATATATATATATATGTATATATATATATATATATATATATATATATATATATATATATATATATATATATATATATATATATATATATATATATATATATATATATATATATATATATATATATTCAACACTGACGATCTCGACGTGGCTCGAACATCGAACATCGACAGGCAGACACATTTCGCAGTGAGAAACTTGCCGAAAATTAGAAATTTATTTATTTATTTATTTAACCACTCTCCAAAGCAACAGACTTACGTCCAATTACAGTCAAGAAATATAAAAATAAAAATACAGGAAAACAAGATAATTCAAGAAAAGAAACCAAAAAGATAATCCAAGAAAAGAAAAAATATATAATGTACAATGAAAAATAAAAATAAAAAATTAAACCATTAGCAAGTTTAAAAATTGTCAATGTACTTAAGGACTTTATTTTTTAAAAAGTTTTTGTGTCCAAAGAACGTCAACGGCAGAGGACCAAGTTGCAACTCAGTATGTTATCTAGCAATACGTAACAAAGGCGAATAAAAGTACACATCAGTTCGGGAGAAAGGAGCATTGAACGTGAAAGAGACAAGATTCTCGAACAGAAACCTGGCTGCAGAGATCACAATTAACAAGATGGTAATGCAGTTTGAAAAGTACACTGAACGAAAAGAATTCGAAATTTTAACTAATTGCAAATAGATGACTTTGATTTGGTAGAAAAGTCTAAAAGTATGATTTATTCTTCAAAACACTTTAATTAATAAGGAAATCTAGATTAGTTGATATTACTAATCTTGTTTAGTTAAAAAAGGATCAACTGTTTGTAGAGTTTCTTACTATTGAAATAGAAAATTTTGCCAATATAATTTGCATGAATGTCTGCATTATAGAAAGTTTAGTTATTTTTATTGTAAAAATGTCTAAAGACAGTAAAAGAAATGATTAATATTATACGGAGATAATTAACGATTCATGATTTGCGGAAACAACAAATTGAATTAGTAGGCTGAAAATCAACCATTTTCTTTAGTAAATTATGACTATTTCTTTATATGAAATACCAAATGATTTTTTTCAGTGTAGACACTCGTCAACGATAACTCTGCATGATTCAAGGGAAGGAATCTGCAATATGGAGATACGCTTATTATAAACACAGTAAGGATGTTGAATTTATAAAACAAAGAGCGGGACGGATTCTAAGGATTGCACACGATATTGGTAATGCACAAACACATGCACAGGTTAACAAAGGGCTTGGAAGTTCTAAGGATAAAGCCGGACGATTTAGAAGCCCTGGCGGTGATATACATTATATGTTGATCGAATTAGAGTTTCGACTAAAATATTACACCAATGTCCTTGATATTGACATCAGCATAAAGAGTGGGATTTGAAACAGAGTAAGAAAAGAAAATAGACGTAATTTTCGGCGTATAACACATTTGGTGACACTTAGCGACTTTCAGAGTAAGTGCATTAGCAATGCACCAGTTATTTAAGACAGAGAGATCATTTTGTAACTGCAGGCAATCGTTAAACGTCTCGATTACTCTGAACATCAAGAAGTCATCAGCATACAAAAGACAAGGAGATTGTATACAAGATGGCAAGTCATTAATAAACAGCAGGAACAACAGAGGGCTCAGGATTGACACTTGCGGAACTCCCGAGGTAAGAATAAACGGAACAGAGATACAGAAATTGACAGTTACGATACAAGAACGATCAACAACATAAGAAATGAACCAGCAGAGTACCGGACCAGAGATATCACGACTTTGGAGCTTCAGAAGAAGAATATCATGATTCACAGAGTCAAAAGCTTTAGAGAAATCTGTATAGATTACATCAACCAGGTGAAAGAAAGTAAGTTGATCAATATAGATTTGCCTTTTACAAACCCATGCTGGTCTGGAGCAAGAAAAGAATAGACAGAAGGGTCTACTCTATTGTAAACGACCCTCTGTAAACGAGAGGAGGGAAATGGACCGATAATTACAAACGCAAACAGGGTTACTAGCTTTATGTACGGGAAAAACGTTTGGCGTTTTCCATAGGGAAGGGACTGTACCCGAAGTAATGCTTAGATTGAAAATAGTAGAAAGGGGAACACACAAGGAAGAAGATAAAAACTTAGCTAGGAAATTTGGAATGCCATCAGGACCATAGCCAAGGCTAGTATCAAGGGAGCACTTTAAGGATTCTACTTCAATAGGATTAGTACGAAAAGAGGATAATGTTGGAGAGAATTGAAGAAAGGAAGTAGTGGAAGAAGGGAGAATTTGTTGCGAAAATAAGGAAAAAAATGTATTGAGCAAAAAGCTCGCAAACATCTTGTGAGGTGATAGCTGTTACATCGTTGTACCTCATACAGTTGGGAATCCCAGAGGAGTTCTTTAGAGAGTGAATGTACGACCAAAAGGACTTAGGCTGATCAGATTGGATGGAAGCTTCAATACGATTGATGTAAGACTGCATAGCGAGCTTAGCACATTTTTTTGCTTCAGAACAGAGCCTCCTGTAATCATTAAAACCATTTTCAGAGCCTATAATTTTATATTAACTACGAGCAACGTCTTTTGCTTCAAGAGCGGCAGCAGTGTTAAATAAATAAATACAGAAGAATTTATAACAACAAATATAGCTATACTACTGCGATGTGACCGGCGATATCGAAGTGCGGATAAGAGCTGGCAGAGACGAAAGTTTGCCGAGTCCAGTAACGACATTTAGGTATGACAGTACACTTCTCATATAATGTGCCATCCTATTTAGGACCTGTTCGGCAAACATCATTTTCCAGCAGATTGTACCAATTTTTTAGTAGCATAAAGATATAAGGCAGGATACAGTTAAACCACCGATAAATGTGTTTAGTATACTAAAGCTACTTCTCTGTAACATATAAAGTCCAAAGTACACATTCAAAATATATTCTTTGCATCGCGACTATCATTAATTCTACCCAGAATTATATTCTTATGTTTCTTGGGCACTCCCATCTCTATTGTGCAAGCAAATTCAAGAGAAATTATAGCTCTAATTTATTTGTGTTAGATTAATAAAATCTTGCACAATTTCTTTAACACTATACGTATTCCATAAAAGCTACATTGTATTTTTTTCTTGAACACCTTCCCAAATCTGCTCTTTTGCCAAAAATTATTGAATACTAGCTAACGTTGAAATGCCGAAGATTATTTTTAAAATAGACATAAATGAACAGGACCAAATTACTCAAATTCTCATAGGCTGGCTCAGCTGCAACTTAAAAGCATAGTTTTAAGTTTTTGCCTCAAATTTCAATAACGTTGAAAGAATGTTGAAAGAAGATACAACTGTTTCGAATTTCAATAAAAAAAAACTTTTCTTATATCAATATAGCCAACATGACGTTATGCAAATCCATACTATATCAAATAATATGAAATTAGGTTTATCAAAGTACATCTTTTGAAAACCAGACTAAACAATTCGCCTGATGGAAATATAAAAAAAAACGATCTGCTTACCGAATGATCTGCTAATAATTTTTGCAATTGTTGCGTTGGCATGTGTGTAGCTTCAGAGAGAGTTGGAGCCTTGGCGAGTGTGTCCTCTTTTTCACGTAACCAACGCCGAAGATTCTTAACATCTTCGGGGGTACCTTCAATTCGAGATGGTTGCATCATCTAAAATTAATTTGAATATCATAAGTAAATAATATTTAAAAGATAATTTTATTTATAATACTATGCACATATATTAATGACAATAAAAGTATATTGAACTGATCTTACACAATTAATTTCATGTTCAGAAAAATTAATTTCATCTTCAAAAAATATTTATTCAAAGCTCAAATAAGATATTTCTTACTGTACATCAACCCACCTTTGAACAACACTCTGGTGTATTGACTATAGTTCGTGTTTCACATTCAAGTTCGCATCGAGCTTCGCGACATGCATCCAACAGGTTCGTATCCATAATGTAGTTGTAGTTGGTTTGAAGCGCGGCCCAAAATTCATCTTTTCCCGAGCTCAAACCAATGCCGGTCGTGTTGCTGTACAAACTACAAGAACTATGGCTATGATGACTATGTCCGCTACCCCACGAATGTCGCCACGAGTCACGATGAGAGTTGCGCTTTTTCTAAAATTGAAAATTATAACGACAAATGAGCAATTTTGAATTTGAATTTTAACGATGAAATTTTTGTTTTGGGAAATTGATGTATTGTGTTGTAATGAAATTTAGGGTTATGAATTCAATTTAAGCTGAATATTATTCTTGTATGTTAGATAATATTGCAGATAATCGAAAAGTTAATAAGACATGGTATAAATTGTTTTCCGAATTGGAGTTTTATCGAATCGTAACGAGTTCACCGCATTTTTTTAGGCGAGAGTGATAAGTGTTTAAACATGTCAATTCACAAACACATTTATATAAAATGCATTCACAAAAGCTGAACAAAATTATCCAACACGTTCAAAAAATGAATTTTATTGTATTTCCTTAACTTTGCACTTAAATAATTATAAATGCAAAATTATTCTCCGAAAATAAAATAAGACTGAAGCATGAAAACGTTCACGACCTACAATTATATTAGGAATGAGATATCGATTAACTAAATGCTATGCGAAACCATTTAATGATTTCATTTGCTTATATAATTTTTCATTTTTATTTGGGTATTCATATTAGTCTTTAGAAAATTGAAGTGATGATTTTCGGTGTCCGTAAAAATATGATAAAAATAGAGACTCATCAAAGTTTTGACGGGGAAAATTAAAATAACAAAAACAAATTTGAATTGTGAAATAAAAAATCAAAAGCTTTTCATGGTGGCATATGGGAAAAATAAATATTTTATACATTTAATAGATAAGCCATTGTCTTACGAAGCGTAAAGTTGACTCCAAATATGACAAACTATAATCGAAATTTATCGAAACGCGACTGGCAACCTGATTAGTTTTTTGCCAGTTTTTAATAATGAAAGGTGTGATGAAAGTAAATTTAGCGCCTTTGTGGTCATAAAAAGTTAAAAAGCAAAACAAAACGTATTCGAATATACGTTTTTTTGGCCACTTTAATGCAAATCGGAAAAATTCAAATACTTTTGCAGATCGATAAAATTTGAATTTTCACAGATTAGTTTCTTATCAGGGGCTTGTTAAGTTCGAAAATATAAGATTTAATCGATTTAATAAAGGAATTAATTATTTATGGATGAAATACGATATTTTCTGATCAGCAATAATATAATAGGTTTCATTTTTTATCAGTATCCATCATTTGTTAAAAAAATTTAAATAGCTCTATATGATTTTTCAAAATGAAAGCTAATTATGGTGCTTCCTCGTCTTATCGAATCAATGAAAGATTAAAGAAATATCGAAAGAAGTCAAGTCTGTTTGATCTGACACATTCAATTAGCCAACAAACAAAAGGGAAATTCACTGCCACCGGATATGGAAAGCTGAACAAATAAAAGCATGATGGATGGATAGGGCATGGCATGGCATGGCAGGGCATGGCATGGCATGGCAGGGCATGCCATGACGTCGCACACGCTTTTATTTTGATATTAACATTTTGTGATATGCTGTATGTGTTTTTGAAGCGTTTAATCGACAGTGGTTCCATGATCCTAGTGCATTTGGTGACATAGAAGCGTTCATGTCGTGTGCAGCGAGTAAGTTGTGTATTTATAGAGCTAATGGAAATGGTGCATGTAGAATAGTTTCATATTTCTTTTGATATTTTGTTAGAAAAATTTGTTTGTGGGATAATTAGCTAAGAGGTTCGTAAGAGCTTTAATAACTTTGATCTCTAGTGCCAAGTGTCCTAGATTTTGGACAATTTAGAGTTGGCATTGAGCTGCAGAGATCCAACATAAGACCCTTCGGTATGACCGATCAGAGTGCTATACTGACTCTGTCTGAATACTAGCAATAACAGATTAGGTTAAAATGACTGACGTTTATTTTTCTGTATGGTTGTGGTTTTGATTAAAACGCCAATAAGTATTACATAATTACTTGTGAAACAGGTCTTTATCAATATTTTGACCCGAGGGCAAAATATGGACCATTCAATTTGCTTAACTTTTTAATTTAGTTCTAATTAACTGCCAAAGTTTTGAGATAATATATTTTAAGCAATATATTTTAAATTAGCGACGTTTGTGCTGTTTTGGTGGAAAATTACAAAATAATTATTACTAGCACGATAGCTGATGCTTTTTTCAAGACATTTTGAAATGCGATTTTTAAAAGAAAATAAGAATATGTATTTTCCATGCATGACTGCAAAACATTACCCAAATTATTGCTAATAAAAGCTTATGGAAATTTCAATGGAAAAAGGGATTTTTCAACGACTGTGTCTCACAATGTGTTTCTCAATAATATTTTCCAATGTGTCTCTCAATAATATTTTCCAAATTTTAAAATACCGCAAATTTAGAGTTTTCATTGGAATTTCAGCAAATGCTAAAGTCACGGTATTCTTGAAATTTTACTAAGAAGCCCCATAAGACTCGAGGAGGTGAAAATCTTGAAGGAGTTTGAGTTTTATCCTTACTTCCTTCCCTTGAAAGGAAACTCACTTAAGCATACATTATTTTATTTTATTTTATTTTATTTATCAACCAAGCAAGGTACAAGTAACATAAACAGTAAAAAAAGCAAAGTTGTAAATTACGAGTACATAGAAACAAAACGAAAAATTAAATAAAATAATTAACAAAATAAATCAATAATAAATTAATAAATAACAAATAAATAAAACATTGTCATATAGCTTAGGATTAAGGGTTGCGGATGGCTTGGAAAAGGGAGGATTTGAAGGATGATTTTGAGACTGTTGGAGAATACAGATTACTTATGCTATTGAATATCCTGCAGCATCTATTTATCGGCTCATTAGCTGCGTAAGTAGTGGAGTGTGGATATTCCTTAAGTAAACGGGAGGACCTGGTATTTCTTACAGGGTTATTCAACACCATTTTGCTATTCAGGAATTCGACATTGATGACGCCTTTAATGACGTCAAATGTGAAGCAGGCCGAAATCATCTTTCTTCTAGATGCAAGTGTTAATAAGTTTAGATGACCCAGTCGAAACTCATAAGGAGGAAGGGTATTAAAATCGTAAGGGCTGTATAGTTCTCTCAATGCGAAAAGTAAGAATTGCTTTTGTATGGACTCGAGCCTGCTACTGTGGGTTTCAAAAGCCGGATTCCAGCAAATGGAAGCATATTCGAGAATGGGGCGTACAAGAGAGGTATATAAGGATCTTGTGACCCACAGGTTACGAAATTCTTTGGCACGTCTTTTGATGAAGCCTAGCTGTTTGTTCGCACGGGAAAGTATTTTATCATAATGCAAGGTGAAGCGGAGTCGCTCATCCAAGACAACACCAAGGTCGACAACGTTATCAACTCGAGCTAACAAATTATTCCCGAGGAAGTATGTGTTATGTGAGACGGTGCATTTTCGGGAGAAACTTATAACTTGGCACTTAGCAATGTTGAGAGAGAGCTTGTTTTCATTGCACCAATGGTCAAGTGAATCAAGTTTGGATTGGAGAAAGTGTGCATCGGATTTAGATTTAATGATATGATAGACTTTGAGATCGTCGGCATAAAGTAGATGAGGTATATTTGCTAGGGCGTCAGATAGGTCAGAAATAAATATATTAAAGAGAAGTGGGCCAAGATGGCTACCTTGTGGAACACCAGAGGTAGCAGAGATATTTTTCGATAAGAGTCCTTGAAATTTTACCAGCTGAGTTCGATTTCCAAGGTAAGAAGTCAGCCAGCTAAGCAAAGATCCACCAAGTCCGAATTTCAGTAGCTTTAGAATTAAGGTAGGGTGGTCAACTGTGTCAAAAGCTTTACTAAAGTCTGTATAGACTGCGTCAATTTGGTATCCTTTCTCCATTTTACATAGGACTTCTGAGATTAGGACTGTCAAATTTGTGGTAGTTGAGCGACCTTTTCTAAAACCATGTTGTTGCTCGTTCAGACGGGAGTCAACAAGTGGAGAAAGTTTATCGTAGACAATCTTTTCAAAAAGTTTCGGAATAGAAGATAAGATGGCAATACCTCTATAATTTCCGATACAGCGTCTATCACCATTTTTGAATATGGGTGTGACATATGAAAGTTTCCAACGGGATGGGAAAACTCCAGACGAAAGTGATCTGTTGAAAAAGATATGAAAGGGAGTTATAAGCTGCTCTACACATTTGCGCAAGAAAGTTGGAGGAAGAAGATCTGGCCCTGGACCTTTGTTGCAATCGAGTTCCGAAATAGCTTTACGTATTTCGTCACGTGTAATTTCTAAGTGGCTGATAAAAGCTGTAGCAGTGGAATGAGAGGAAGGGAGATGTGAGTTTGATGAGTCAGGAGCAATAAAAATATTCTGGAAATTATCTGCGAATAAATCACAAATCTCATTAGGAGAGGAAGAAGTGATATCATTAAAGAACATCGACGATGGATAACCAGTAGTTTTTCGCTTCACATTTACAAAATCATAAAATTTTTTCGGGTCGCGGATTATATTTTCACCTGTTGCCTTAATGTAATTGTCATAAGCCTCGTGAGACTTTGCCAGAAATTGCTTAGCAGTTTCATTATATTCATCCTGAATAGCAGAACTAACGTCGATATTGTTTTTAATCCGCTTATAAAGTTTGTTCCTTCGATTTCGCAAATGCCTAAGGTCCCTATCAAGCCATGGCTCAGACAGTTTCTTCTTTTTTTTTATCTTAGGTACATATCTTTCAACGGCGTCAAATATATTGTCATAAAAAGTGGAAATGGCTTCCTCAAGATCTAACGTTGAAAGAGTATTCGGCCAATCTATAGAGTCAAGGTGATGGTGAATGCTTTCATAATTAGCATTAAGAAAGTCATATACAATTGAATTATTGTACGCTCTAAAATAAATAGAATCAGAAGTGGGAAGTTCAACTGATAGTGCAGTGTGGTGTAAACTATTTGAAAAAAGATGTTCTGCATCATCAGTTGGACTTACCACTACCTCGTCATAGGCGTTTGTAAATACAAGATCCAACCAATGACCGTTTTGGTTGGGAGTTGGAGAGACTTGCTGCAAATCATTGCCATAAAAAGTACTCGCAAGGTTGAAGTCATTGGAATCTGAGAGGTTAACAGGGAGAAGAAATGCGTCGTTTTCATCGGGGATAAAACGTAAGTTGGGACGATTGAAATCCCCTAGGAATATTATTTTGTCTTTTTCATTCAGAGATGTTGTAATGGAAGATATTAATTCACAGAAATGGTTGTAAACTGATTCGTCCGATCTGGGTGGGATATAGGCCAAACTAATGTAAAGGAAATTGTTATTCAAAGAAACACGAATAACAAGGTGTTGGAACAATACATTGGGGGTGATGTCAATAATCTCACTTGAAATAGTGTTGCTAACCGCCAGTAAAACCCCACCGCCTCGCGATTGACCTGTGGAAGAATAGTCGCGATCATTTCTGTAAATTGTCCAATTGCTATCAAGGATCTCTTCATTCTTATGGGAGTCATTTAGCCAAGTTTCAGTGAAGGCGAGTAAATTAAAGTGGCAGGATTTTGCGTCAAGATATAATTTATTCAATTTGCCTCTCATACCACTACAATTGTGGTAAAAGAGTCTCCATATAAGCAACCATAACTCTTTTTATATATACCTCGAAGGTTTTATGATTGTTTAGATTCAATTAGCAGCTAACGAATCTTTTTAACAATATTAACATTCTACCTAGAAGAGGCGAATTCAGTGGATCACTTTTTTTACGAATGCTCAGCGTATGCGCGTATCAGATGCCAATGTTTCGGCTGGAATTTTGCGCATATGCAGAGGATAGCTTTTTATCCCTTACCATTGACCATGGATTTTATTAATATATCCGGAAAACTCTGGTAGTACTGTGTACTCATACTCTGGTGGTACTCATGAGAGTGCTTAAAGGCGCTAGGACCGACTGATAGTTGTTAGTGAAGAAATTTTCCGGCAAGGCTCTAAACCTTGATGTTTTCCTGACAACTCGCATTCTTACATTTTTTTTCAATGTGGTTTGTATGAAAGAAAACTGTAAACCTGTTGATAGATATTGCACTCGACTTAGATGTTACATATGAAGCCACCCAGTGGCGCAGCGTCAGGGAGCGGTGGGAGCAGTTGCTCCAGTGCGCCATGTATCGACTTAAAAAAAAAATTTTTTTAATCTTTCGTTTTTGTATGCTTTCTTAGGTTTCTACATCCCTTATATTAATGATGCGATCCGCGGAATCTCAGAGGTCCGAAATTTCTTTGACAATTTATTTATTTATTTATTTATTCACCAAACAAGGTAGAAGTTACAAATTACGTAAACGATACCAAATAAAAATTGAAAAGTAAAGTAAAGTAAAAAAAAATAATAGACATATTAAATAAGTTGCAAACAAATTAAATAAGTAACAAGTAGATTAATAAATAACAATTAATAATTAAAACATTGGTAGATAGTAGATGGCTTGAGGTTAGGGGATACGGATGGCATGCAAAAGAGAGGATTTGAAGGATATTTTGGAAATCGTAGGTGAATATAAATTGCTTATGCTGTTGAATATTCTATAGCATCTAGTTATCGGCTCATTAGCTGCATATGTGGTCGAATGTGGATATTTTTTTAGGAAACGATTGGACCTGGTGTTATATTTATCACAAATTCGCTATTCAGGAATTCGACACTAATAGCGCCTCTAATGAAGTCAAATGCGAAGCAGGCCGATATCACCATTCTTCTGGAGGCTAGTGTCGATAAATTTAAATGAACCAGTCGAAACTCATAAGGAGGTAGGCTATTGAAATCATAAGGGTTGTACAGTTCTCTCAGGGAGAAGAGTAAAAATTGCTTTTGTATTGACTCGAGTCTGTCACTGTGGGTTTCAAAAGCGGAATTCCAGTTAATGCAAGCGTATTCAAGAATAGGACGTACAAGTGAAGTGTATAAGGATCTTGTGACCCACAAGTTACGAAATTCTGTAGCACGTCTTTTGATGAAGCCTAGCTGTCTGTTTGCACGGGAAAGTATTTTATCATAGTGGAAGGTGAAGCGGAGTTTTTCATCTAAGATAACACCGAGGTCAGCAATGTTATCCACTCTAGTTAGCAAATTATTGCAGAGGAAGTACGTATTGTGTGTGACCGTGCACTTACGACAAAAACTAATAACCTGGCATTTATCAATGTTGAGAGACAGATTGTTTGCATTGCACCAGTGATCGAGTGAATCAAGCTTGGATTGGAGAAAGAGGGCATCTGATTTGGATTCAATATAAATAAATATATTGAAAAGAAGTGGGCCAAGATGGCTACCTTGTGGTACACCAATAAAATTCCTTAAAATTTTACACATTGTGTTCGATTGCGAAGGTAAGAAGTCAGCCAGCTAAGTAAAGACCCGGCAAGACCGAATTTCTGTAGCTTTAGAATAATTAAGGTAGAATGGTCAACTCTGTCAAATGCCTTACTGAAGTCAGTGTAGACTGCGTCAATCTAGTATCCTTTTTCCATTTTGCACAGAACGTCTGAGATGAGGATTGTCAAATTCGTGGTACTTCAGCGAGCTTTTCTAAAGCCATGTTGCTGCTCGTTCAGACGGGAATCAACCAGGGGAGAAAGTTTGTCGTATATCACCTTTTCGAAAAGTTTCGGAATCGAAGACGAAATGGCAATACCCCTATAATTTTCAATACAGCGTCGATCACCATTTTTGAATATGGGTGTGACATATGAAACCTTCCAACAGGATGGAAAAACTCCTGACGAAAGTGATCTATTAAAGAAAATATGCAATGGAGTTATAAGCTGCTCTACACACTTGCATAAAAAGATCGGAGGAAGAAGATCGGGCCCAGGACCTTTCTTGCAGTTGATTTCCAAAATAGCTTTTCGTATTTCATCACGTGAAATTTCAAAATGGTTGACAAAAGCTGTTGGAGATGAACCAGAGTAGGAAGGTTTGAGTTTGATGGGTCTAGTGCATTTAAAACTTTCTAGAAACTATCAGCGAATAGGTCACATATCTCTTTAGGAGAGGAAGACGTTATATTATTCAGAAACATCGACGATGGATAGCCAGTAGTTTTTCGCTTCACATTAACAAAATCGAAGATTTTTTTCTTGTCGCGGACTATATTTTCGCCGGTTGACCTAATGTAAGTATCATACGCCTCATGAGACTTAGCTGAAAATTGCTTAGCTACTTCATTATACTCTTCCTGAATAGCAAGACTAACGTCAGAATTTTCTCTAATCCGCTTATAAAGTTTGTTCCTAGGATTTCGCATAAGCCTGAGATCCCTATCAAGCCATGGCTCAGACAATTTTTTTTTCTCTATTTTGGTACGTATCTTTCTACGGCGTCAAAAACGTTATTGTAAAAAGAGGAAATGGCTCTCTCGAGATCTCGCGTTGAAAGAATATTCGTCCAATCAATAGTATCAAGAACATGTTTAATGCTTTCATAATCAGCAATACGGAAGTCAAATACAATTGAGTCATTGTAAGTTTTTAAATAGGTGGAATCAGGAGTGGAAAGTTCGACTGACAGTGCTGTATGGTGTAAACTGTTGCAAAAAATATGATCAGTGTCATTAGTTGGACTAACCACTACTTCGTCATAAGCATTTGTGAAAACAAGATCTAAACAATTACTATTTTGGTTAGGAGTTTGGGAAGCCTGCTGCAAACCATTACCATAAAGGCACTCGCACTTTTGAAATCGTTGGTGTCTACAAGGTTTACGGGGAGAAAGTAAGAGTCTTTTTCACCCGGAACAAAGCATAGATTCGGATGATTGAAATCTCCCAAAACTATTATTTTATCTTTTTCGCTAAGTGATGTTGCTAATGAAGATATTGTATCACAAAAATTGCTGTAGACCGATTCGTTAGATCTAGGTGGGATGTGGAACTGAGTTGTTATTAGTTAGTTAGTATTATATGTTATTAAATCCTCGGTGCCGTTGACGTCGTATCGAAATCTCTCCAGGGCAAACAAGAGGAGATCAGAAAAGCTACAGCAATGCTGGCATCGATTGTTGCAGAACTCGGTAAAATGCGAGATAATTGAGACGCTTTGAAGAACGATGCAACCAAACTGAGTGAAGATTGAAAAATTTATAGGAAATCCGCCGAACACCAAATATGTTCGACGAAATCGATTCCGATGAAAGACTTCAAGACTTCGAGAAATGTTTTCGTGGACATTATCACCGGACAGTTGAAGATTCGGTTCGAGGCACTGGAAGGGCTCATCCCAAACATTGCTACAAATATCAGATCATAACATCATCGATAAGGCCAAAGTACTTGCTGAGGCTTACCGGAAAATATCTCTCTAAACGTCAGAGCACAAATACAACGACTGAAGACTTAATCAAGGATGCTCCAGGACGCTAAATGTGTAGCTACGAAATCAAGGATGCTCCAGGATGCTAAATGTGTAGCTACGACACTGAAGCTTCCACACTTATATATTGTAATTCTATGGAATGGCAGCAATAGGCGTGTTTTTTGCTTCCTCTATCCATAACAGAACAGAGCAGACGCATTGAAAACAACAACAACTCCTGTCCCAGTGAATTCACTTAGCATCGTTCTTTTATGGATAAGGGGAGTAAAAAAACCGCCTATTGAGACCTTTGACACTGTCAACTGAAAAATTTTTAAGTGAAAGTTAGTTGCAATTTGGGCAAATACAAATAATTTACACGAAACTTATAGTAAAAAGATGCTGCCATATTATGACATGTCATTTTTTTATGTTGGACTACAAAGAAGTACATATTTTCAAAGGATAAGCCAAAATAATTCCAATGAACCCACGTTGGGCGCTAATTTTTATTCACTAATTTTTCCAAAAGAAACAAGTTTTCTGGTAACTTGATACGATTATTCGTTATTTTAATAAGGTTCTTCAGTAAAAACCTTGTCATAGACGAACCAAATAAAATATTAGGTTTCATGTTTTGGCCTTCGACATGGTTCGCTTAGTTTAACAAAAACTTAAATTTCTAAATAAAAATTAAATATAACTGTCCTCGACATGTTAGGAACATATTGAATACCATCAAATGCAAACACCTCAACATTCTAAATTCACTTCTACTTACAAAGGTTTATAGCCCCATTAATTCCACCAGTTATTCACTCATATTACGAATTGAATTGATTCATTTACGTTCGAAATCAATCATTGAAACTCGATCGAATCGCATTTCATCATCATCCAGACTTACGTTATAATGCAGTCAACTGGCATTACTTATGCAATCGTAGTACTATCTGGTCTGGCACAGTACCTTTACTACAGGAGTGATTGCGACATTCCCACGAAAACATTAGCCTTAGAACACATTACATTGACCTAAACTCGATTTGTATGGGGTTTTTGTGGGAAAACTTACTGGTTTGTTGGCGCGCGAAACAAAAGGGAAAAATGAAAAACGACTAAGCCAGAGCCAACCGTAGACGGAGAGGCTATCGATTGTCATCGATCTATTGCTAACCGCAAAACGTCTAAGTTTATTTAATAATAAGACTCATATATGAATGGTCGTATGACGGACGGGACTTATAATCTTGAGCGAGCGTGGTAGTACTATGCTACGCTGGGTGTATTGTAGAATATTTTTTTATAATTGGAATGGGGCGATTTGATTTTGGATGCATACGTAATTATTTAATATTATAAAATTAGGAAAAAAAACTTAAAATATATTGTCAAAAACATTTTAAAAAAATTCAAAATAAATAAAATACAAATTTTTATGCCTTCCACACACCGTCAAACTACTCAAGAGATTATAATTTTCCCTTCGAATGGGTAACACTATTATATGCACAATTTTCTTAAATATTTGTCTTGCAGACATTCTTTCTTACCTTCAGACTATTGTATGGTCTCTCGATTCTCAGCTTGGCTTTAATAACTTCAGTTCCATCGAGTTGATTATCGTCTGGCGGCAAGGAAGTCATCGATAGCGATGTCTTAATAAACGGGCAATTTGCACCTCCACCATTTCCATTCATTAGCGGCATGGTGGCGGTGGTGCGTTTAGTCGTGCTCGTGCTAAGGGTCGTGGTTTCTTCCATGGTCGTCATTGCTGGTTCCGTTTCAATCATAATTTCCGTTTTCGAATCAGAAATCATTTCGCGCAAGCCAATGGTACGTAAGCCGGGTCGAAAATATTATAATCAAGTTTCCAATCGAATGTCCTTATCAGTTGTGGAGAATCATTGTTTGTTTTTGTTGTTGTTGCTGCTGCTTTTCCCGATAGTGAAAATTCGAAACCGTTTCGTTTTGCGATCGATATTTAAATCATGATGGATATAGTGGCTGCTTGAAAAGCGTATAGGTTGTTGCCGTTAAGTCTGGTGCGTCTGAAAATAAATTTACAAAATGAGTTTGATTTTGTAAGAAATTTAGAAATAATCTAAGTAGGATCAAAGAAAAAAAAAACAAATTCAATTTTATTCAATTCAAATTTGAGAAAGTATGCGAAATATGTACTCCGCTCCACTTTTTTGACTGTTGGTGAACTTGTGCAATAAAATGGCCGAGGAGTCCGAATCGTGATATTCCCCTTTTCGACGACAGCCATTTCAGTAATCGGAAGGCCCGTATAGAAACACAGCTCGGGAAGTTCGACCTGTATCAGTTTCTTAAGACGTCACTGGTAGATTTGGCAGGGAAAGGTGGTACGAAAAAACAACTGGAAAGCTAAAGCGTCAATCGAAAAAATTCAAGGAGTCAACCATGCAACAGATAGCTGACAGTCATCTGAAATACACCAGGGGTAAAAAATAAGTGCACGAGGTGTAGATATCCCTGTGGGCAAACATTCACCAGGAAATGAATCGCAAGGCAATTACTGTTACGAACATCACTCCCAACCTCGAAATTCAATTTCACATTTGAAAAATTAGCCTCATTTTTCTTAAAACTTGTCAATTGCGAGAAAATGGGGCGACACTGGAGAAATCTGCCGTGGTTTGTCACTTGTTCTGACGATGCCATCGAAAATCGATACAGTACTAACATCAATTGAAACCTTTCCGCGGGAGACACGACGACCGCTTTTGTGAAAAATTATTTATTAACAAAAAAAACATGAACAATCAAATGTCCTGAAGTCTTTCAGAAACGAGCCTTCGTCATCAGCAGCTTTTACAACTGGAAAAGGACAAGTATGGGAGAGTGTCGGTGATCGTAAATATGACAAAAATAAATCTAGTCGTGGGAATGCAAGTCAGCAGACAATGAGCGTTTCATACACTTGGGCAAGGATGACACAACTGCGGTCAGATTAGAATCTTTGGAAAGCAATGCCTTCGACCTAATAAAAGGAAGTCAAACGCTAATTTAGCAAGCGAGGAATTAAATCAATTTTTTTTTAGCGCCGAGTGGTGAGGGTGACACAGGCACTATTTTTTCCCCGGACTTCGGACCATTTGACCATCTGGTTCGAGGCGAGCAGGAATTGTAGAATGCTGGGAAATTGGAGCGACCAGTATTAATTAATCTTCTTTGCGAAAGTGAGGTCATGGCCCAAAGTACTTGTAGGTCATCAGTATCGCCAACGGTCAAAAGAATTCCATACCGATCACAAATGCTCTTTTTGTACCTGGTGTGAGTCGCAAAATTTTGTCAGTAAGAAGGCTGGCAATGAGGGGATTCGAAATTCTTTTTAAAGAAAAAGCCGGAATTATTTCGAAGAATGACCGAATTGCTGCTATCACCGCAAGAACAGAATTTTCTCTCTTGTATGCTCTCGAATTCAAGAAAAGGAACGGTTCTTGCTAATACCTGTCAAAGTGGGAAGTCATTCTAGCTTTTGTATCAGCGCCTAGGACACTGCAACCATGACAGTCTCAAACATCTGCCCAAACTGGTAGATGGAATTATATTTGACGGAACACTGGAGGTACCCGAAATTTGCGGCGCGTGCGTTAAACGAAAACAAGCGAAGCTTCAGCACAATCAGTCCGAACTCAGGAAACAAGATCACTGGAACTCGTGCACAGCAACCTTTTTGAACGACTTAAGAACAATCTAGAGATAAAAACGTTATATGTTGCCACTAACAGACGACGACACATTTCACAGTGTCACATGCTTTGGAATCTAAATCTGAACTCGATGAACTAAGATATGGCAACTAGTCGTAGGACGAGATATTATTTTCGATGAAAATAGATTCCAGTTCGAAGAAATCAACTCTGATAGATGACTGAGCCATGATATTGAGGAAATGGTCATAGAGGACGCAACAGTAGAAACTAGACATGGGTAACGCAGCGCTGCGCCGCGCAATTGCGTTGAAGCACTAGCCATGATACCACTGCGCTGATACCGATTGTCGGTATTAGTAGCTCAGTAACGCACTTCGGTATCAATGGTGTTGGCGCTGCCGCTTTGCAATGCCAACACAATTTGGCTTGGCGCTATGCTACGGCGCGGCCCAAAGGTTAACCTTAAAGTTTACGCGGTTAACCTTAAAGTTTACTACCAAAACGTTCGGGGGTTGAGGACCAAAACCAATGAGCTTAAAATTTCCTCAACTATCGGGTCTGACGACATACTATGCTTAACCGAAACCTGGCTGACAGGGGATATATTCAATAATGAAATTTTACCTCTTTTTACTGTCTTCCGCAAAGATCGTGATCGCTCAGCCTGTGGTTTATCTGACGGCGGCGGTGTTTTAGTTGCTGTTCGCAATACACTTAGCGTGTCCTCCTGTACCGATTTCGTGCCTTCTCCGCCTGTTGAATGTATCCTTGTTCGTATATCCGTTACTCCATCTACTGCGTTACTTGTATCGTCGATTTATATCCCATGTAACAGTCCTATTATAGTTTATGAACGTTTTTTCACGGAGATTTCCTCCTTTCTTAACACTTGCTACCCCTCCTCTTTCGTTCTTTTATGTGGTGATTTTTAATATTCCCAGCTTAGTCTGGGATACAACCTTCACTGAAATTCTATCGAGGAGCAATATTGCTTTAGCTACATCTTCCTTTTTCTCTCTTTGCTCTTTTTCACAATTGAATAATGCGCCTAATGTTAATAACCGAATACTTGATTTTGTACTTACTAACTCTCCTAAAATAAAAACTACCTTCTCTTATAATGCAGGAGATTTTTTATTATTTTATTTCCATGTTGCGTTGCCTTTAACAAACTAATGAATCTATTAATCTGACATAAGTGTTTAGATTCTGATTCAGATTTCTGACCGTTATCGATGTGAAGAGCGGACTCTATCCGTCAGTCTAAGCCAACAGGCAAAAAAATAAAGAGTTGCTATGAAATATTAAATTAATTCCAATAGATTTGGATCGTAAAGGCGAAAATAGATCCTTGGATGAATTTCGTATTATTATCTTTTGCGACAAACTTAGGTTTATGAAGCCGTCGTCAGAGCAAATTTATCACAGCTAACGTAAATAAAAAATTAATTATCTCCAACTGCAAATGGTCACATCAGTCATGTATGCACTATGAGCTGATGTCTGATGAGAATCAGTGCATACTTTCGAAACCTCTTACTCAAAAAAATGTTTCAATTTTAATTATCCCACAAAAACAATTCCGGTTTGATTCTGCTTTCGGACGCTTATACCGCAAACGATCGAGTTTCCCGAATCAATTATTCTAGGCTTTGATAAACTTTAGAGACGATATACGTTGTCTATGCTGATTTATAGACAAGAAGGGAACCATGATCACATATTAATAGCCTTTATGAGTGCAGCATGTTTATTTTAAAGATATATTTTACAAAAATTACCATGCGTACCTTTCCTCAACCCACTAGCTCGATCTATCGTGGGTTTAAGGGCGAGAGATATCCTTCATGCTACGGTGCGCTGATAAAACAACAGTTATGACATGCACAAAGTGGAAGGGGAGTGTTGATTCCGTGTAGGAATCTTTATCATTTGAAAACAAACTCTACTCTAATTCACTCATATTATCATTTATTTTTACACGGCTATATAACAATCAACCTCCAATAAATATCAAAACAAGATATCAAAATTACAAAATAATACACAGATTCGATTTTAATTGGAAACCATCAGCAAGTAATCACAAAATAGCGTGATAAAGGTTACATTCCAAATCTAGCAGGGATTGGTTTACACTAATCGACACCTTAGCACTAAACAGCAAAAAATGTAACATATATGACCGTAAGAAGAGAAGTTTTGAAATTTAATGAGAATCTTCAAATAGCCACAATAATATATTTAAGTCCTAAATTACAGCAGTTTACTCAACAGGTATTTTTTATATTCAATGATTGAATACTATGGGTTCGATGTTTGTTTAAGCTGAAACAAATTCCCATACTACTAAAAACTCCCATGTCAGCATGATTTAGCTTTATAACAATATGGCAATCACAAAGTGACTAAGAGCTGATGGCAATTATATTGCTGTCATTGCCTACACGAAAATGTTTCAAGTTTTTTTACCTGTTTTATAAAAGTGATTTGCTAATTAATTATTTGTATTTGCAGACGGCAACTACTTGAAAAAGGTGAGAATCACCGCATTCGTGGGGACGACCCGAACCCTGAGATGGTTCAATCAGATACCAGACACAAGCAGGGATTGGATATTTACTAGCATACATTAGCGTATAAGTTAAAAAAAAAAAACTCCGTTTTTCCTAAGGAAATTATTTATTTCATTAATTCTAATGATATTCTTAAAGTTGACTGAGAAATACTCGTATCTTAATGTCTTAGGCACGATAAGTACCCAAACAATTTATCTTTATGGTATATCGATTCTTTGGACACTTCGGTCTGGTTTTGAGTTGTGCTAAGGCCCTCTCAACAATAAAATTCGCCACACAGTCGCTGCAAACACTGGTCTGTAATTCCAGTAGCTCTCATGGGTGGTCTCATTCAACATTCGTCGACTTGATTTGTTTCTAGGTTTGATAATGGTTGACATAATTGTCACGTCCCGACGAAATTTTGACCCCAAAAGGATGTCATAACCAATCTGCAACATTGCATAGGAATATCAACAATTTTTTCACCTAAAATAAAATGTTACCTCACCTGATCTGAATATAACCCAAACACATCTTAGCGTCAATTTGTCTAGCTTAAGTCTAATGAACCTTCCCGTTTTGGATGCGGAACATCCACACATGGTTGTTTTCCGTTGCCCCAAAAAGATAACGCACCCATATCTAATGTCTACTGTCACTGTCGACGATGAGACCAAATCAGATACTTCACGACCCAAATAGCGGTTGGCGCCCAGTCCGCAACATTATCACTTTGCAAACTTACAACCGATGTTCAGATAACATCATCTATGCTACAGTTTGTTTGTTCCGCAAAGTTATGATAAAGTTACGGTACTATTGCTGCTGTTCCGAAAACGGTGGCCAATCACTTACAACCGTTTAGTTCAGTTTCATTCGGAACAGATTGAGTTTTCTAAATTGTCTGCAGCGCCTGTGGTGGCGATTGTGGGGCGATGCTGTGAATAAATTTGTACCTGAGGCGGATAAGCGAATGTTACTGGAGACAACAGATTTACGACACTCGATGGGTGCTAATTAATTGGCAAAACGCCAACGCATTTGCTAGTTTGCCGCCTGCCTGAAAATGTCAGCCGCAAGCCTTTCTCGTTCAAGTTTCGTTATTTTAATCGATGGAAAAGTCAATTAGTTTACATTGTGCCTCGACTTTCCCAGAGGCTTATTGGCTGTAATAATAGAGAATTGCAAACTAGCCCAAAGATATCGGATGCCTCATCGACGGATGTGATCTGAATTCAAGGAGGACTTGGTGACTGGGCCCATACACGGAGAATGCGAACGAATGTCCAGTACCTGTTTACTAACTGTAAGTGAAATAAGCCTTAAATTAGGGATTATGGATATCTCCAGTCAGTTTTATCTGACAGTCAGAATAGCGAATGACACACTAAGTAGAGAAAATTAATTCGCCTGGAGACATTTTCGAATCGGAGTGAAATTCCGTCGATTAAGCTTTCTTAGCAAAAAAAATATTTTCGGCTACAGATTACACCAAATTCATTTCATGCTATTGTTTTCGCAGGGAATGAAATGAAAAGTGTTCGCTTCAATTTTTCCTCCCTCCATAAACACCTCAGCACAATCAACAAGCATTTATCATAGACATGACTGTAAATTCCCATCCATTCCAGCCATCCTCCGAAATAGAAAGTGCGCCGATCATAGGCAACTGTCGCGGCGCTTGTAATTGATGTGTTAAAACACGTCAAACAATAAAAATATTGAGCGCAACCGCTTTGTCGTAAATTTTATTTGCAATGTGCCCGGAATACACTGTAGGCTTGAATCGTATTCACTCCCGGACAGAATGGCTCGACTCGGCTCGATTGGACTCAACTCGACTCGCATTGCAAATTTTGTCTGTCGCTGGAAGTCTTTACTAATTATTCTTGAGTAGTTATTTTTGAGTCAGTTGAGTGGCTGATGATTATCTATTCGAATCATCAATCGTGTCATTTGATATGAGATGAAAGTATGAAATTGATATGACAGTCCAGTGGATTGGTAGGATTGAAAGTAGGAAATGAAATATTTTTTTCTTCAGATACATACACTAAGATATTTCGCAATGACGTAGGTACATTTTTCGTTTTGCTGAAGTATGACTAGTGAGAGTAAAATGTTTATTTTTTCGACGGAGTATCACAAATATTTGACACTAAATATCAATTAATAATTTGAATTCGTCTATCCACTTTTAGTAATTTTATTCTGAATTTCCTTAAACTTGAGAAGTTTATCATCTGATTACCATTGATGTTATTGACAACTTTCCGATTATTGAATGATGAATGATCATGAATGATCAGATATTAATTTATTTACTATGATAAACCCTTAAAAATAAAATTCATCTTAATTCGCGCAAACCCACGAAAAATGCGGTCAAGATGTTTTATTAACCGAGCAGATTGCATCGACTCCTACCAGGATATAATCTTAATATTCCTACCGGCACCCACTTTTGCAGCTAGGTCGGCATGTAAACCACTTAAACCCTCATGGCAGAATGTGGAAATCATTGCATTACGAAGAAAGTTTAATATCGCAAAAACACCTAATGGATGGTTACTGCATAAAACAAAACTGAAAGAAACTCTTAAGTACCGTAAGCAAGGCAAAGAAGTCCTCATAGAAATTTCAATTCTCTCAAACTTTTTTTTTCTAGTCTCTGTTTATTGATTTATTCTTTCTCTTTCAAACACTTATAGATTTGTTTTTTAAACGACTCATTTTCATTCTCGTTTACAGGTGTCCAATGTTTTATTCTGTCCTATTTCGATTAAAATCTTACGATTATGATTCCTTATACCAGCAAACTAGTTGTCTGGGAAGCACTATGAAAAACTTACTGGAGGGTAAAGATGGTGCAAATGGACTGTGCACGCTGATAGAGTGATGGAGAGAGTGCACTGAAAAAAATCCACATGGCGCCCAGAGCTATGTAACATAGCGCATTATTTATGGCCCCATACGCTATGTACATAGTACTCTGAGCTATGCAATATGGCTCCCAGCGCCATAATGTCAGAATCTACATAGCGCGTGGTCCTACGTAACATGGCGCAGCATTTATGGTCCCACATGCTATGTACGTAGTACCCTGAGCTATGCAGTATGGTTCCCAGCGCCATAATTACATGGCGCGGAAATTATGGCCCCACACGCTATATTACATAGTGTCATGAGCCATATAATATGGCTCATGGCACTCCAATCATAACTCGCAGCCATAATGTGTGAGGGGACGTATAAATATCAGTAAGTGACATTTGAGTATTGCTTCTTGATTATAGGAGAGGCAATGGTCTTTGATGTAATTTATCCCTGGGGAATTTCGTCGATAGAATTCTATCACCTAACATCAATTGCTCTACCTTCAGATGCTCAGAGCTGAGAAGGCTCGTGGCCTTTTGTTGGATGCGAACTGGATCATCTTCAGATGCACTGAAAAAACACATAGCGCCAGACGCCATGTACATAGTCCATTTCGGTCGATTTGTGATAAAATATAGCGCCACACGCCATAGTACATAGGAGCAGACGCTATGCTTATAGCCCTCCATGCCACATACTATAGTCCTCCACGCCATATACTATACTCCTCCACGCCATGTACTATAGTCCTCCACGCCATGTGCTATATTCCTCCGCGCCATGTACTATAGCCCTCCACGCCATCTGCATGGCGTGGAGGACTATAGTACATGGCGGTGAGGGCTATAAGCATAGCGCCTGCTCCTATGTACTTTTCGCCATGTATTATGGCGTGTGGCGCTATATTTTATCACAATCCCGAAATCGACTATGTACATGGCGCCAGAAGTCTATAAACTATCGCGTCTGGCGCTATGTGTTTTTTCAGTGTGGAAGGAATGAGGAAAAAAAATATTTATATTTCACTTTCAAATTTTTCCTTACTTTTATGTTGCAAAATTAAATAAATGTAATGTTATATTAGTTTTTAATCCCTACTTAAAGTATTAAATCGCATATGAAAAAAGCAATAGAAATTATATAAAAAAACACTCAGTATTTTCGTTTTCATCTTTCTACCATTATTTCGTCAACGAATATTTGTATCGCGGCTTGCATACTCGCCAACGGCTGAAGACAATAAATCGTATGTTTTGACAAAGCTGGGCCACGTTGCTTCGCTTCTTACGTGTACGAAATTGACAAAAGACAATCTGGATAACCAAACCAACGCTTCGTTTCGAGTTACTTTGCCTCCCGGCTTGGAAAAGGCTCCCCAAATCAATTTCTGGCCTCCTGGCTCCTTAGTTAAGGAGTTCATACCAAAACCTCGGAAAAACTTTCGCACGTATTCATCGCGGAGCTTTCAAAACTAGACTCATCAACAAGCAGAGATTGAACCGATCTTTGAAAATTTATTACCAGAACGTTCGTGGTCTGAGGACCAAGTTGAATTATGTAAAGATCTCCTCGGTAACCGCGTCTCATGACATTGTCTGCCTAACAGAAGCCTGGTTGTCTGGCGATATACATAGCAGGAAAATTTTGCTCCTTCACACTGTTTTTCGTAGGGATCGGAATCGATTTGTGTGTAATCTTTCATTAGGAGGTGGTGTTTTGATTGGTGTACACAAATCTCTTAACGGAACCCTCTTCAATGACTTTATTCCCTCCGCCCCGGTTGAATGTGTGATTGTCCGTATTTCTCCTTCATCATCTTCAGTGCTGTTTCTTTCCTCAATCTACATCCCTTGTAGTAGCCCCGTACTGGCATATGAACGTTCCTCTGCGGAACTCTCGTCCTATTTCAATAGCCACTTGCCTTCCTGACTTTAATATGCCGTCGCTGGATTGGGATGGCACTTTTTCAATTTGGTTTTCTTCAAGCTTTTTTTTATTAACGGTCGTCCTTCCCTCTTTAATTCACCCTGCTTTGTGTACGCTGATGATCTTACAATTTTCAGAAAGATTAAATTCGCTAGAGAATGTTCCATATTGCAGAACGATTTGGACGTAGCGAATTCCCTTACATTGAATGTTGTGAAGTGTCACCAAATGTTATTCACTCACAAAACATCCCCTTTGCTCTTCTGCTACTTTGTCCTTGGCTCCCCTGTCAATGCTGTTGCCAGTTTTAAGGACCTCGGCGTGATTTCTGATTCCAAGTTGAAGTTCGACTTGCATCTTATATACATCACTGCCAAGGCTTCTCGTTTTTCCGGCTTTCTTTATCAGATCCTCTAAACGTTTTGTTAATCTTTCCACTTCTCTATATTTGTTTTTTTTTCCTTCATTCGTAGTGTTTATGTCCACATTACGGGTACTTGACCGATGCGGTTGAATCCGTGCAATGCCGATTCACCCGTTCATTGTTCTATAAGTACAGTATTCCGTATTGTGATTACAGTATGCGCCTCACCATCCTTCAAATTCCTTCCCTTGAGTCACGTAGAGTGTTCTTCGACGAGTGCCTCCTCTTTAAACTTTTTAACGGCTGTATATTGGTTGACCTCAGTATTTACCTTTCTGTTAGAGAATCGGGCCGTCCTAATAGAACATTATTCAGCTTTGATGTTTCATTCGCCCGTACCGACACCTATTTCTTTTCTCCTCTTTTGCGTTTGCCTCGTCAACACAATAGCCACAAGACGTAAGACGTGAAGGAGATTGACGATGCATTGCCCGGTGTTGCGGCTATTGAGAAATGCCAAAAGTGTTTCCACCCCACCAAAGTTAGTGGTATCATAGAGGATGTAAGACTTCATATGCGCATTAAAAAAATCGTTTAAACTAACAATAAAGCAATCTTCAATGCTCACGCACACTCATCAAAACCTTCGGTCGAATCACAGGCAGAAAAGAAATTCAACATATCACTATATAATCATCATCGGGGCTACAACCGGAGTGCAGTCCTGGCCTTTTTCAGCAATTTTTTCCACCATTACTGATTGCTAGCCAATGTGATCCATCCTAATGCTAACCGTTGAACGTAAACAAGGTCTCCCCCGCTATCGTCTGCCGTAAAATCTGCTGCAAAGGCTTTCTCTCTTGGCTCAAACGAGCCAGGCGCCCACTTTCCACTTGAACGCAGATAAGCGACCAGAGTTTGCTGAGCACTCAAGTTTCGAATCCACACGTCAGCAATGACAGCACCATGGTTTTATGTCAAAAATTGTTATCTTCGAGTGAAGGGCCTTCATAGACTCTAGTAGGCTCTGTTGAATTTGAAGAGCCGCTCGCGTATTCACTACACAATACCAAGTTGAATTCTACTCATTATCTACTCGAATCCATGATTTAAGTAACGAATCATCTCTCACGAACTATTTTCATCAAAACCGTACCGTAGACTCCATTACAATTTTTACGACCATCTCGCAATACATTCTTGGATTGCTAAGAGCAAATTCTAGCCGCCCCGATTGATTACATCGACATAAGCCACAAGCTCATGTATGCACATGGCGCCCAGAGCTATGTAGTAACATAGCGGATTATCTATGGCCCCATACGCAATGTACATAGTACTCTGAGCTATGCAATATAGCTCCCAGCGCCATAATGTCAGAATCTACATAGCGCGTGGTCCTATGTAACATGGCGCAGCATTTATGGTCTCACACGCTATGTACATAGTACTTTGAGCTATACAGTATGGCTCCCAGCGCCATAATTACATGGCGCAGAAATTATGGCCCCACACGCTATATTACATAGTACCATGAGTGATGTAATATGGCTTCAGTTGTCATACCGAACTCCAATTATAACTCGCAGCCATACTGTGTGAGGGGACGTATAAATGTCAGCAAATGACACTTGAGTATCAACGACAGATATGATGGTCGAGCTACTAAAGTCGAGCTGATTTATAAGCCATTAAAATATCGGGTATTTTATATTGGGGAATATTGAAGAAAAATTGGAGAATCGGCTAAGGGCGCACATTATTGAATGGCTTCCTCGGTGACTCTAAATGCAGCCAGTGTCTGTTCCTTGCAAGAAAGTGACTTCTCAGTATGCTCATCTAAGGTATGTAGCACTGTTTTGACTGATTTGCTTCTTCACTGAAAAAGCACATAGCGCCAGACGTCATAGTTTATAGATTTCTGGCGCTATGTACACAGTCGTTTTCGGGATTGTGATCAAAAGTATAGCGCCACACGCCATAGTACATGGCGAAAAGTACATAGGAGCAGACGCTATGCTTATAGCCCTCCACGCCATGTACTATAGTCCTCCACGCCATGTACTATGGTCCATCACGCCATGCACATGGCGTGGAGGACTGTAAGCATAGCGTCTGCTCCTATCTACTTTTCGCCATGTACTATGGCGTGTGGCGCTATATTTTATCACAATCCCTAAATCGAATATGCACATGGCGCCAGAAGTCTATAAATTATGGCATCTGGCGCTATGTGTTTTTTCAGTGTGTAATGACAATCCGGTGGCCTCGAAAAAAATCCGTTTCAGGCCGCGTTAAAACTTAAAATTCCTTTTTTTGTTACGACGACCGGTTGCGTCACCAGTCAGAATGAGACTCCACGAAATTCAACATGTCCAACAGCTCGTTGTTGAGCATAGCTCAGTAACTCTCTTACATAAACTTGCCAGATGTCGAGAAATTGGGTGCAAGATTCAGCCTCATGTTGATTCGTCATTCTAAGCCATGGCAAATATGTATCGTTTTTGCTTTGCTTAAAATTTCGAGTTCAGCTACTCCTAATTTAATATGTTTCGAATTTTTTAAAAATCATTGATTTTCGTTTCCTTATTTGACACTCACCAAAAACAAATTTCACATGAGAGACAGGGAATGTACAGACGGTTGGCGATTAGCTTACCAAAAAAAAATTAATGACATAAACATATTATATCAATCAATTACCACGCACTATTATCTTCTATCTATTACACTCCTATCTGCATTCACCATAATTTACAATCACTTCATTAAAACCACCCGATATCCATCAACGATTTTCACTGCTCCAAAAAAAGTCCCGGAAAAAAAACTGTCCAGTACCTACCCAATATGCGACACTAAGTACATTTCTGTCACGATAATCATCTCACCACTATACAATAGCATTCAGTGAAATTCTCATGATTAAAACATGAGCCCCGGGATTACTGTTTTGCCGGTCCGTATAGACGTTGTCATTAACGGCGCGAAAACAGTAACGAAGTTGAAATAGGAAAAAAAGCATGTCACCATTAAACCTATTTTCACACGCACCGATCTTCGCCCTGCATTCGATTCAGACACCATTAAAGGGCATTAAATCATACAAATTAGATTTGCTCGGACTGAATGAAAAAAAAACCGTTGAATCAATTTGATGTTTATTTGTTTGTAATTTGTTGTTTGCTATCTTTATTGAGCTGTAAAAAAAATCGGTAGTAATGGACTGGGCGCTAGCTAATTAATTCAGATTTGAATTGGAAATTGAAATTTCAGTTCAAAGTGACATGAATGTGAATAAATTAAGTTTGAATTAGGAGATAAGTTTTACACGGACATAAATACAAGATATTGGCTAATCAATGTCAGTGGCATAGTTGTCAAAACGAGTTTTGGTGGAGTACTTATTAATCCATTAACAAAGAGACACATCCCAGACTATACACTGAATCAAATCATATAATTGGAAAAACAAACGGTTATCATTTGAAATTTACATTATTTGCAATGGAAGCTACTCTTGCCATTGTAAAATGCTAATGGGCATTGATTGGTTGCTGCCTTTGTCCGAGTATCTTTATCTTGTCTCGATTATTAATAGCACTGACCGTTTGAGCAGAGGCAATTCATTTATCATGGCGCGCCGACAGGGAAAGAGACAGGTCCTCTAGGATGTTCTGGTCGACGCAAGTAGCTCGATTTCAAAGTTTCCGAGTTTTTTCTTCCTCGCCAAGATCGAACTCAAACCCGTTTCCTTTCTCTCAGTCGTCCATAGATATCGATTAACTTGAAGGAATTGAAAGTAGTGCATAAATTTTGCGCATTCATTTGATTCTTCTTCGGGTTCCAGTAAAAGTGCATTTGTTTCGCACAGTCAATGGACTCGGCGGCGGCGGCGGCAGTGGTCAATGTGCACAATGCATGCACTCACGGATTATTGAGCCTTCGAATGCTGATGTCCGATGGTAATCATCGATATCAATAGTTACAAGCGGGAATGCACCTGGTGTTTGATTGCACATTCAAATTAGTGTGGTGCAGCGAAAAGCCGCGTTACTGAAATCCATTAGCATTTAATTTAGTTTCCTTCAGGCTGCGGACGGATATTGCTATTTCCGGGCGCGAGGCCGATAATATATGACCAAGTCGAACAATCATTTTATTTTGCACTAAGTGCCTGTAGACGACATCCATTTACCATTCGGTTACATTGCGAAAAACAAAATTTCCCCACATTCATTCGTTCCGAACATGACACATACTGCATTGATGCGATTGTTTAAAATGCAAACATTGCTGCGATTAGTAAGCGATTCATTGTACGTACATATGCGGGTCCAAGAGCTTGGACAGGTCTGGTACGTACACTCGTGTTGAGATTTTGCAAATAACTTCTGATATGAATCACAAAATGTCAGAGACAATGCGTATGGTAGATGTTAGTACAATATGTCTTGGAAAAATTGCGATTTGTGCTGCATGTGACATGGCTAGATGATCTTCGTGTGCAGACATACAAATTTCTCGCAAATAATGTTCCCATAGACCATTCGAAGTAACGTTTCTCCATCGAAATGACATACGGTCCATTGAGGTCCACATAAAGTGCACAAGCTAAACGCGCCTTCGAGTGGTTTGTGTGGGTGGACAGCGACGCCGCCGTTATTTCACGAAAGCGGTATTTTGTAATGGTCAGCGCGGTGCTATGAAGCGCGGCAGAAATGATTAAGCCTAATATTTGTATTCGCTGCAGGTAAAGACAAATATCTAAATCTTAGACGACATTTTATGGAAACAATGATTTAAGATGCGTGTATGTTATTTGTTCGTTGCATATTAAAGAATCGAGATATTACCACAAAATTTAATAAATTATTCGTTTTTATTTAAGTTTGGATGGGACGGAAGTTCAACGTCAACAGTTATGACTGAAGACTTTATCAATTATGATTGTTTTTTTTTCAATTACTCGTTAACAGACAAATTGATAAATACTCAATACGTTACGAAAACCTCAATTTAATATTTTATTCCTTAGTAAGTTGGCACTTAGTCATCCAGAATTTATGTCTACAATGACAAACAATGTATCTAAAATTATTCCCAGCGTGCAGTGCCAGTTTGTCAAAATGAAGTGAGATTTCGTAGAAAAGCGTATTGTAGTGATTCAATTTAAGACAGTGTAAACATTTTTACTTTTTTTTGCCCATCATTTATGTAGGATCAAATATTTCCAAGTTTCTACTTATAAAAAAAATATGTTCTTATTGCAAGAAATGCTACAGTTCATCTTTTTTCTCATTTTTTTTTGTAATATTATCTACATTTTAAAAGCCACTTATTTAGATTTTTGGATCGTCATTTTAAATGTCCCGAAAATATAAGTTCGCAAGTTATTTATAAGTTTTAATTAGTGGCGCGACATTATAAACTCCCATCCGAAAATCAAGGTCTGCTAATATTTCAGTGCCAAAAATCTGTCTGTGATCCTTGAATTTCAAAATTGGTTTTAAGCAAACCTTACCTGACTCTGCAAAGGAAGAACACCCATACTCAATACTCTGTTAGACCGTAATTCAGCATATATCGAGTGTAGAAAGACTGAGATACAGTAATCCCTTGACTTACGTCTCCCTTGTTATACGTTTTTTCGACTTACGTCGTTCATTATTTTGAGACCAAATCCTTGAAATTACGTCGTCCGTCCCTTGACTTACGTCGCCGTGTTCATAGAATAGATTTGTTTTATGTACAATTTGAGTTTTATATTTATAACAATCAAATGGATAGAACTAAGCGACAACATTCTGCTGGGAAACCGTACCCGAAGAAAATGCGAAAAACGGTGACTATTGGCAAGAAACTAGAAATTTTAAAACGTTTCGATGAAGGCGAAAAATCGACAGTTATATAACTGTTCGAACCATTATCAGCAATAGTAAAATATTGAGTGAAGCAACTAAAGCAGGGTCATGACAAGTGGTACAATAATTACCAAAAAAAGAGCCCCTGCATTGGGAAAAATGTTGATTATTTGGATCAAAGACCTAAATCATCAAAATATGCCGGTTATCACGTTAATTATTAAGGCGAAGGCAAAGGGCTCATTTGAACAAGTAAACTTGAATCGAGGAGACACTTTCGTTGCCAGCAATGGATAGTTTGAAAACTTTAAGATAAGAAGTAAAATGCACAATGTAAAAGTAACAGGTGGAGCGGCTAGTGCGGACTATGTCGCAGCGAAGATCTTTCCAAACACTTAACATGACATCATTGAAAATGGAGGATATTGCGCACAGCAGGTGTTTAATGCTGTCGAGAGAGGCCTGTAATGGAAATGCATGCCCTCAATAGCATTTCTTTCGATTGAAGAAAGAAGAGCTCCTGGCTTTAAGGCAGAACAATCCAGGATTACTTTGCTTCTTGGAGGGAATGCATCAGGTGATTTGAAACTGAAACCTCTTGTTGTTTATCAATCAAAAAATCCAAGGACATTCAAAAATGTATGCAAGGAAAACCTACCAGTTATTTAGAGGTGCAACAAAAAGGCCTGGGTTACTTCTAATATATTTCGTGATTGGTTTGATCAATGTTTCTGTCCGACAATATATAAATATTTGGAAGCCAATAATCTTTCTCCTAAAGCGTTACTAATCATATACATAAAAATGTTAAAAAAAATGGACCCGAAAAATTAAGAAGTGCAGAAATTTCAAAAGAAGTCAACACTTCTGTTAACGATTACAAAGCAGTTGCTCGAAGAAAAAAGAAAACAAACTTTGTCCCAAACGCGAATTTCGACCTTCTTCACCAGTAAACCAGTCAACCCACAAACAGTAGAAATAGAGGCTATTCTTCTGTGTTATGTATCATTCAATTAATGTGTTGCTTTTTAGTGCTTTATGTCAAATATGAACATATTTGTACATATTTAAAGAAAGCCGTCTATTTTCTTCTTCGTAAGTTTTATAAATACGTATTCCAGTTGCTACTTGTTGCCTTCATTTCTATTTGTAATTTGACGTGTAGTCGTGTACAGACACTTGATGAAGGGTGAATGAAACTTCTGTAGACGAAACCCCACGAATTTCTTTAAAAAAGAATTATGTAAAAACTTAAAAAATAAATACATTCATACATCCTATTCAAAAAATGAAAGTTCATACATTTATCGCCTGAGGTTCCTTCTACCCTCGAATTACGTCGTTTTCGACTTACGTCGCAAATTTTTGGAACCTAACTCCGACGTAAGTCGAGGGACTACTGTACTCAGATCGACAAAAGTTCACTCAGCTAAAGGGGTTGGTTCTGCCCTGGAATTTATCAATGATGTTATCCTCGATATCACACAAACGCAAACATTGCACGCTTTATACCCGAAACTGTCAGTTTAGAAATGTCAACGTACACGCAGCAAGGTAATAAATGCGGGACTCAATGCTGATAAGTCAGGTTAGGTTGAACTGGCTGGCACCAGGCCACACATAGACCAACTGGTCCATAGTGATACCAGGTAAATGGACCTTGAGAAGAAAGTTCAGTCCAAGCGGCCATCAAAGGCACCGGACTTTTTACGAACTGAAGGATGTCCTTCAGTTTTTGCTCTGCCACATGCGAGAGATCCACCAGCCAGAGTTCACCGAAGTATCGCAAGCTGGTTTTCCCCAGTGCCGGGCATTGACACCGGAGGTGCTGCATTGTTTCTGAGACCCCCGGCTTTTGACACATCCGTCAGGTGTCGCTGGTTAGGAGCCCCATTTTCATAGCATGTGCTGCTACGAGACAATGGCCAGTAATGATGCCAACCAGTCGTTTGCAGTCAGTCCGCGTTAACTCGAGGAGGTATTTAGTCGATGCGAGACTGTATGACTCCCACATGATTTTGGTTACCCTGCAGGTCTGAGTTGCACCCCATATGCACGTTACACCCCATATGCACGTTGCACCCTGCATCATCTTGGAGTCGATTGAGTACTTAACCGTTTGTATAGGAGTAAGGATGTCTACCGATCCCGAAAGGATCGCCTTGGCTAACGCATCCGCCCTCTCATTTCCATCAATACCCTTGTAACCGGGAACCAAGAAGATTCTGACTCTTCTGCTGTTACCCAGTCTGTTTAGGACCTGAATGCAATCGAGTACACACTTCGATTTGTATGTGTAAGACTTCAGTGCTTTTACCGCCACTTGACTGTCCGTAAAGATATTTATTTCCTCACTTGTAGTATTTTTAGCATATACCAAATCTGCGGCTTTACGTATCGCAAAAAACTCCGCCTGGAAAATGCTACTGTGATTCGAAAGCCTGAAAGCTGCTTCCAAAACTGCATCTGCAGCACCCACTCCTGCAGCTGTTTTAGAGCGGTCAGTATAGATGCTAAGAGCTGCTGAAGATTCCATTTCTGCCCATCTCCCACAGTCGCTCGATATCCCCGCTCGAAGCACAGAGTGGGAACCAGGTAGTCAGTGCTTCCTACGTATCCACGTTCAATACTGCTATGGCCGAAGGATCCTGACTCGAAGTGTCCTGATTCCCGAAGCCTGACAGCAGCTTTTGCGGCAGTGCTTCTAACGAAGAGATCAAGCGGGTGGAGATGAAGCAGGACGTTCACAGCAGACAAAGGAGTCGAAGGAGTCACCTGTAGTGCAGAGGGCCGCCTACCGCTGAACTCTATTCGCAATGCTAGCAAAGGTGGTTTTATTCACTGCTGGCCACCAGACCAAGCATCCATAAACAAGGATCGGCGTAGCTATCGCCAAGTAGATCCAGTGAGTTAGAGCAGGGCTTAGACCCCACGTTTTACCCAACACTCTCCTGCTGGCATAAATTGCGTTGCTTGCCCGCTTAACTCTATCCTCTAAATTTGCCTTCCATGTGAGCTTGCTGCCCAGAATAATACCCAAGTATTTAGTTTCATAAGTCATTTAGACCAAAATTAAAAATCTAAAAAATACTAAGTGGAAATCTTTCTAAGCAATATATACTGGGAACACCAACAGAATCTTCCGAAAACTGAAGAAATATGCCGGGCAATTGCCCCAAGGCCAAAATATTGCTACGAAGGCAAAATGCACAATAGATCTTTTTGCCACGCACATAACCTCAACTGCTTTGTAACATAGCCCCAACTACTAAGAACATAGTCTTGGCACGTATAATTAAAGTAAGCTTTCTAATAAGCCTGCGTAGCCTGATGAGTGGAGAATCGGATATAAAAGAATAGAGTCACGGGTTTGAGCCCGGATTTGAGCAGGATTTATTTGTGATGAATTAAAAGTTAAGAGCTACGCTAATGTATTCAGCGACGACTCACCATCTCCTTACTGATAACACTAATTGTGTGACTCATTGTTCGTGTAATTAACACGTCTTTTTTATTTTATTCATTAACGCTGCATCGCTGGAACAAGCAACGACACCATGTCAACGGAAACTGGAAATTCTTGCAATTTGGAGTACCGCGCTGTGATTAAATTCCTTGTTGAAGAAGGAAATCCACCGAAGGAAATTTTTGAAGAGATGTCATCGGTTCTTCAGGTTTCTGCACCTTCATATACGATGATGAAAAAACGGGCTCCACTATTTCAACAAGAATGGACACCTGTGAAGACGACCCACGCCCAGTGACGGTCGTTACCGAAGAAAATGTTCAAAAAGTCGAAAAACTAGTACTGGCTGATCAAAGAATTAAATTGTGCCAGATAGTAGAAGAACTACAGATTAGCTACGAACGAGTCGGAGAGGTTTTACATGAACTTTTGCGCATGAAAAAAATTTGTGCGCGATGGATACCGCAAATGCACTCACCGCTTGACAAGCATCGACGATAGGAGAGTTGTAAAGATTTTTTGGAGTTATTTGAGAGTGATTTGGATGAGATTTGTAGCCGCCATGTAACTTTTGATGAAACCTGGATTCTTCGGTATGATCTCGAGTCCAAACAAGAGTCAATGCAGTGGATAAAAAAAGGAAAAGGCACGAAAGAAACTCAAAGTGGACAAGTCGGGTTCGGAGATTATGACTATCATTTTCTGGGATAGTGATGGAATTTTATTAATTGGTTACTTGCCTAAAAGATCAGCAGTGAACGGCCAGTATTACTCTAATTTACTGGGTTAGGCACGTGAAGCAGTCGTATTGAAGAAACATGGCAAGTTGGCGCGCGGAGTGCTGTTTCTGCAAGACAACGTGCCCGTTCACACCACTCGGGTTGCGAGAGATGCCTTGAAAGCTACGAGATTCACAGAGATCGACCACCCACCCTATAGTCTGGACATGGCTAACGGGAATCCTGTGAAAGCCTTAGTAACAGCATCCGAGTCAACTTCTTATATATCGACTTCCTTCAATTTCCAACATGTTTTAATAGTTTTCTTGAAAATTATAAGTTTCACCATCATATTTAACTTGCGGTTTTCATCACAATACTAAATTTTCCGTAGGTTATCAAATGTTGAGTCCGAAATGAAGACTTAATTGGCATGATGGCCACCATGTGGCATGAAGGTTTGTTGATAAAGGAAAGAGTTTATCGATTATCTTTCAGTCTCAAAATTATCTGAACTACTCGGGACATTCAATGAGCACCTATATATGAATTTTCGGCGGATTGAAATAGTTTAGTTTGAACTTGCGAATCGAGCAAAGAATAGCGAATGGTTTGAAAACGTTTCCAAGTTTTAGTAAAAACGTATTTGGTTTCGAACTGTTTTGTTTTTCAAAACACAGAGAATCTAGAGTTCATGAACTGTGTTTCAGGAAAAACATAGCAACTGGTGTCAGAAGTGGGATGGCAGTACACGGTTTAGTGTGTATTATCACCCGTTGACGAAAAAAAGATAACTACTCATTGCCAAGCATAAACGTCATCATGGATACTTTGAATAGCGTGGAGTGGTTTTCGATTTTGGATTTGAACAGTGGATACTGGCAAGACCAAATCGAGAAAAGTAACCGCGAGAAGGTAGCATTTTCTGTACGAACCAAATTATGGCGGTTTTTTGTAATGTCGTTCGGGCTTCTCGTTTTGCTGAAGCCTTTGAATGACTCATGAGAGAAAAATCAGTCATTTAACTAGAGGAAACAGTGCCAAGCAAACAGAAGTTATACGAAGCACATATGCTGAAACATCCTAATCCGTGAAAAAACCTTTTTCGGGGATACTGATGCCAGCAATGCTAGCATCGGTGGTTGATGGTCAAGAGCTGGCAAATGCTTATTTTATTCAGGTGCTCTTCAATCACTCGAAAAGAGCTGTTGGCAATATTCGAAGCTAATAAACAGTTCCACGTATACCTTATACCACACCATGGGATAAGAAGCGCGGTGGTTTGAAGGGTTCCGAGTATGCCAACCAGAACGCAGCCATTCTCATTCGCTGAAGAAAGGAGAGTTAACGTTGACATAAAATGGATGTTTGCAGGAAATACACGAAGAAACATTAGAAAGTCTCTTGAATGTAAACATAACTTTGAATAAAGTAAGAAAACGATTCGAAGACGTCGAATATTGATGCGAAAATTTGCAACATGCGCATTTGTGAAAGAATCGAGAAGAAAACGCAGACGTGAATTAAAGACCTATAACATTGAAGTTTCATTCGAAAGAATCACAATTTATGTAACAGGTTGTTTGAGAAATCGCTGCAAGGTAAGCGATATGTGCTGACGGTGGCCGATTATTTTGCTAAACAGCCATTCCCAAACGGAATATTTAGTTTTCGTGTTTACCTTCTTTTTGACAACAGGATAAAAGAATTTCAAAGAACTCAAATCAATTGGAACATGAATATTTCCTGATTCAAGATTTTCTAGTTTTTTCACCAAAATTCACTTTGAATTCCAGCTTTTACCTTTGACAGGTAACAAATATTTTTAAGGTACCTTCTTTTTCAAAGTCTGTAGAATTTCAGATTTAAAAAATAAATCGGTGCTTGAAAAAAAACGTAAGCAACAACAAATATTTAATATGAGCACCTAACATTTATATGAAAAGCTCTAAAAATTACTTTTGTACAATCGCTCAGTGATGATATGAATAGATTTTTAATATGAAGATCATACTGCAAGAAATATTGTACCATGTTCATGTTATGTTTTAATTTTTGTTCAATAGTCCTTTTCAGCCACTAGCCAACCAACCAGCTTCAACCCCTAGGCCTGACAAAAGGTTGTCGTGGGATTATTTTACTTTACAATAGTCCTTTTTATGAAGTCTAAAGCTTATTATTGTTTTCGATTTCACGTGAAATTTTTTTCGAGGAAAATTTAGCATGAAGTTTAGCAAGAGTGGTATTCCCTTCTTTTCGTGAAAAGCTACTTTCGGCATTGAAATGCAGATGGCATTGACACATGTCTCCAATCCTTTCATGTGCAGTTCATTATTTCAAGCTTAAAAGTGACCTTTGGCATTTGAATTTGAGAATTGAATTTGCAAATGTCTATTCAATAACAAAATCGACCGAAAACTGAAATTCTTGTCATTTTATCTGACAAAAATCAGCAGTCTCTGCTTTTTTCAAAGTCAAAAATTTCACTCCAAAGAATGATCAGATAATGGAGACGTGTCAAAATTTAGAATCAGAATTAAGTCAGTACCAGCCCTAAAGCGGTAGTTGTAGTTTTTAATATCTGCATATTGATGATTTTTTTCCATCAGCCATATGCAGTTAATTGTTTCATTTTCGAGCGAATTGCAAAATTTCAACAGCTTAAATTCGTGACTCCAAAAGAAACGAAAATTTGCTAGAATTCTAAAACGATTATTCCTCTTACCATATATTTTTTACTTCTACAACGACTGAAATAAGATTTGCAGGATTACTTTTACATTAATACGCATTTACTTCTCTTACAGCTATAACCTCGAAATCGACCATCAACACATACATCACAATAAACTTTGCAACAATTTATTCGCCTATGAAGATCGTCTACCAATTAGTACAATTGGAAAGCGATTTAATCCGTAGAATCAAACAAACTAATCCATCGAATCAACAGTTTCTCTTCACTTGCATTGCAATGTCGACTTTCTCACACTTTCAGCTAGAAACATTCATATTTATTCCAATCTATTTATTTGCATTCTTACCCACACTACAATTAGCATGCAACAAGAGAAACACTATCGAAAAAATGTTACATTTACTCGAAATGCATATGCTCTACAGGCAATTTCACAATATTCCTATGATTTCCATTTTCTAGTATTTTTGCATATTTCCCACGTGTTTTTCGTGCACGAAGATTCTGGACGTCTGCAAATTAGATCTCCGCTTTGCATACGAGTCTTACCCTTTAACGAGACTATTTTCACTTGTTCACGATGTTGGCGACACGATACAACGCACAGTTTTACGTGAACAATTAAAAGTATTCGAGAATCACAGTAAATACCAAACCAGACAGCAGCCTCAAAGCAACACTTTCATAGACGATTACCAAACGTGGAACGTATCTTCTACGTGCAACATATCTGCATCTGCTACTGTGTTACTGCCATTGCTTATCAGACTCATCTTGCATGCTATTTTCGCCATGAACTGCTTCTAATTATCATCAGTAACCATTTGATTAATTGTCGACGAGAGTTTACTTTCTTCTGGAATTGGTTTTTTTTGCTGTTCATGTCATCTTATCTTCAAAAGCATTTATGTATCTTTGATCGTGTGGATGTATCTATCTACCAGACATGCTGCATGCAATCTTCATCAGGCTGACAGATTTGATGCGAGAGCGAATCTAAGCTGATTATTATTAGAACTGTCAGTCATGTATGGGAATATTTGTTTATAAATTGCTGCTTACGTACTTAAACACACCGAGCGATATCCATGCAGACAACCAAACAAAACTGGATTATCTACTTCTGCTGCACAAGTGTCCATTGATTCATTTGTTGAAAGTTAAAAACAAGAAATTTGTGATTTTTTATGTAATTTGAATGGCGCTTTGCGCAAGTATGGAAAGTTTGTGACAATATATCTTATCTATGAAAATTATATGTTCACCAGTCGTTTTAATGGCTAAAGGCACGAGAGTGTCAGATAGACTTACCGAAACTAAAGGGTTTAGAGTGTTTAGCATACGGCTGGCCTTAATGAAGCTTTAATAACAAGTTTTGCGTATTTTCTTTAATATAGCTTATTTGTTTCGCTTGAGGAGGAACTTCACTTTAAGGCAATAAAACCTGACCAGTGACATTTGAATATATTCAAGAAATTCGATACGGAAACTAAAAAAAGATTTGCGTCATGCTGTGAATAATTCATTTTTCAAAGCAATATTAAATATGAGCCCAATAAGTAGATTGCAACAACGAAAGTTTTACATTGAATTTTGGTTTTAACTTTGTAAGTTATATATCCAGTATACTAGTGCTCCTTCTGTGGTTTCCTGCTTAAACTGTTTGAGATTTTTAAAAGTAGCTGCAGATTTTTTTTATACGTAAAATACAAGTGCCGTTTTCATCAATTTGTGGGTTGTGGGTCGTCAAAAAGAGGTTTCATCTGCATTATTGCTGATTTTAGCTGGTTTTATTTTTTCAAAAGATCTGATTACGAAAAATTAAATTAGTTTTAAAGTGACACACAGAACTATCTTGGGTAGGTAGAGTAAAACATCGCTACTGTACACAGTCAGCATAATAAAAAATCAATACCAATATACCCAATACACAGAGTGGAGCGCCACAAGCAGATGGATTTGAGAGTGGGGGCATTCCTCTTGTAGCATACTTGGGTGGTGGGGAATGGGCGTGGCAAGTGGGGAGGATGGGAGGTTTGTGTTGTGTCCCTACTCAGTCCTCAGCATGGAGTGGTCTGTGCAACAGCGTACGTTTTGTGTGAAAGCCTATTTTGAAAAGGCCCATTCAATCATCCGCGTTCAGCGGGCTTTTCGTTTAAGGCTCAATATTGCCCCTCGCGGCCGTGTTCCCCATCGAAATCGAATTGTTTCGTGGGTGAATGCATTCGAGACTACTGGAAATGTGTCGTTAATCAGAAGGGTGCATCAGAACAATGTCACTTCCCCAGAAAATAATGAGAGGGTTCGGGCCGCCATTGAACAGTCACCCCGGCGTTTAATACGGAGAAAGTCAAGAATTCTTGGCATTTCGAGGCGTTCTATTCATCGAATAATTAAAGAACATCTTCATATGCATCCTTACAAAATGGTAGTTGTCCAGGAATTGCTGCTGCCACGTGATTATGAAGCCAGACAACTTGCTTGTGAAAAAATGCGTGCTGCGCTCCCACGGGACGCTACCATTTTCTTTTCGGACGAGGTACATTTCCTCCTCAGTGGATGTGTCAATAAACAAAACATGCGCTATTGGAGTGAGACAAACCCCAGGGAGTTCCACCAGAGGCCTCTGCACACCGACAGGCTGTGGCGGGCCTGTTCGGAACGAGTGCTTTTAATGCTGCGTATTTCTTGTTCTCCGGTGGACTGCTGACAGCTTCGTTCAGGTATGGGAACACCGTTGGGTCCAAATTTGCTAGCACGTGTTGAAACTTAGCGGTGTCGCTCGTAATACGTGACACCGAAAATATCGCCTCAACCTGCTCAAACCATGATTTGGGATTTTGCCGCCAAAATGGTGGTAATTTTACTGCGGCTACTGCAGCTATAGTTTCTTGTTTCGGTTCGCGCAGACTTCCCGATGCCTGTTATTCTTCCGTCATGGTTGCTGCACGTGGATAGTTTAATTTCGTCCAACCGATCAGGTCGGGGTCACCAGTGAAGAGTACCGTCAAAATTATCTATTGTTCACGCTCAACAGAGAGACAAAGCTCTCACTAGAAAACAACAATATTTATTATACTCTTCTTAAGCAACTTAAAAATATTTAACTAATAAAGACACAGCAGCTTCGATGCGCACTCCCTCAAATGGTCGACAAGAACAAGAATGAACTTGCTGTCGAACGCGACGTATGCAACCTAGCATTTTCCCTCTCACTCAACGCGATGTATTTTTTTATTGCTAACAGCGCCTCTGTTGAAAAAAGCATTCGTTCTGAATAGGTCCGCCACAAGGCTTACAGTATGGTGTGCACTTTCAAGAAATGGTATCATCTGCCCTTATATTTTTTGAAGAAGACAACCGAGCCGTTTCAGTCAATTCAGCTCGTTACATGACCTTGATCCAGGATGTTTTCTTGCCTGAATTGGATGAGTTTGAACTGGAAGACGTTTGGTTTCAGCAGGATGGAGCCACAGCCCACACAGCAAGGATTGTCATGGACTTTTTGAGAGCAAGGTTCCCCGGACGCCTCATCTCTTTAAGAAGAGATTTGAACTGGCCAGCACGCTCTCCTAATTTGGCCCCTTGCGATTTTTTCCTGTGGGGATACCTCAAATCCAAAGTTTACAATGACCGCCCTAGGACTCTGGAAGCCCTCAAGAACAATATCCAGACCAATATCGCAGAAATTCTAGTCAGAATGCTTCAAAGAGTGCACGAAAACTTCAGAAAAAGGCTGTTACAGTGTATACGGGGGAAGGAGCACATTTGAGTGGTACACTATTTAAAACTTTGTAAATTTAAATTTCCATTGCTATAAAATAAAGGGAAAAATACAAAATCTGAAACAGGTTCAGTAGTTTGTGATTTATTCAACTTCGCAATCCATTTGTCTGTACTCACCCTGTACAATGCTGGTAACAGGGGCAATAAGCACCGCCCCAACGGCAGAAATGAAGGCTGCTAAGCCTAGAACCACCACACTTCAAAATTTAGGAGCAAGCAGCGAAACAGGCTATAAGCCTACAACAGGCCTACAGGAACAAATTAGGAGACTTAAATGGCCACCTTAAAATCCTTGAGAACATCAGGTCCATAATGAAAATGTTGAACTCCAGCAATCAAATAAAGACCAAAGCAGCTTTCGGAAAGAGGTTCAAGGTCACAATTATATTAAAGGAAAAGTGGCATTACGGCCAAACTTACCTCGTAGAAACGAGGGCAAATATGGTATACGGGTGACTCAAAGATTGATTGTGGAGTAAGAGCAGGGAGTGTAGGTCCCAAGTACAGAATGAATTCATCATCTATTAGGCAGGACTATCTGCCATACTTGGAGCCTCACATATAATAAAGAGAAAGAGCACTAAAAAGGTCCGAATTCAAGTTTTATCGGATAGCCAAGCGGTTTTGAAAGATATACTTTTGGAGGTGAGAGAAGCCGTAGATGAAATAGAGGCACAGAACAGCCTCGAGTTGATATGGGTATCCGGCCATGAGGAGCATCAATGAAACGAGGAAGCTGATACTAAGCCATAGACATATAAAGAATGGACACGAAATGATAATCCATGAACCCGTACGTGAATGAAGCATTTTTACTACATATGCAACTTACTCTCTCCAAAAAAGCTTTCCCCTCAATGCCGCACACTATACCCTTCTGCGCTGTTGACTCTCTATGTAAACAAACATTTCCATACATTTCTATTGTTGTGAACATGGTCGATTTTCGGGTTAGTTGGAATAGCAGGGAAAATAAAATATGTGTCACATGGGGCACAAATTTCAAAATTAATCAAATTTTCTGAATGAAATTTGATGTTATTTTGTAAGGGGTAGTCGAAAATGTTGCTTGCATACATATAACAACCATTTCTTTCCACAATTCGAAAGCTTTCTATCCTAAATCCGGTAAAAAGAGGTACATTGATTCAAATTGAATTTGTACTTACATCACACATTCTAGGGCGAAATCCTATGAGTAATTGGTGCAAAACACTTTTTACTTTCACACTGTTTATTGATCAATCTAAACATTTATACTTTTAATTGATGAAAACACGAAAATAAAACATGTGTCAAACCGCCCGATCGCCATTTTTATTGATTGCTTTTGTTCATAGGCGGGGAAAGCTTGATAGCGTGTAGGGGCAGTAAGTTTGATCAATTATATGAATTGACGTCATTTAGGTGAAGAAAATTGTTCGAACGATGAAAACCGGTGTGAATGAACGATTTAAAGTAGCACAAGTAAACTTCGTAATTGACTTGGGCTACTATTTACGAATGCTGCGTGCAGATTATGATGCTAAATGATCTATACGCATGTAGATGTTTTATGTTACGTTGGTAGGCAAACCGGTTGATTGAAATTAAATTAGCAAGTGTTTTGGTCGCGAAAATTTTATTTCAGTTTGATTTCAAATATATCTATTTTAGGGAATTTAAGGGAATTTTAGATTTGATGGCTGTGTTTGTCTGCAAATTAAATTTTCTAAATGGTATTTCTTACACTATAGTTTACTTTTTTATGTTAATAGAAAATACGTTGAATAAGGTGGCTAATCAAGAAATAATATTATTGTTGTTGCATTATTTGCGTCATAGGTATAAAATTAATTATAAAAGACATACAGTGAGAAATGTAATAACAATAAATAAATCAACCAAATTTTTTGAAACAAAGCATCGGTCAGAAAGGCCTAAAATCTTATCTGAGTGTGAAAAAAGTGGATTATCAGAAAAATTATGAAAATCCCTAAATTAAGTGCCCCAGTTTTACAAATTAAGGTGGACAAACGAGTTGAAAAGAAAGTCTCTACTCAAATTATTCAAAATTCAAACAAGAAAGCGAATTTAAAGGGCAGAATGGCGGAAGCTAACCTTATAATAGTTAAAAAAAAAAATTGATTTGTTAAATAACGTTTCACTTAAGAGTGCGCAAAAAAGCCAAAATAATTCTGGAAGTCCATAATTTTTGTTGCTGAAGTAAAAATTAATGTTTTTGAATCTAATAAGCGACAATATGTTCGGCGAATGTTTAATACAGAGTTTAGGAGGGAACATACTACTTCCACTGTAAAATACAGCGGAGGAAACATTATGCTATATATAGATTTTGCGAATGGTAGGATGGATCAAACGTGTTGCCTGGGTATTCTTAAAAGAAATATTAAACAAAGTGCTGAAAAATAAGGCATTTTATACAATTTTCGCATGTACCCGGAGCAATGTAGTCTTTGGGCTATTTGTTACTGTCCAAATGCTATTACCGAACTTAAACCCGATCGAACATTTATGGCATCAAATTTATGGCAATCAAATTTGCATTTATGGCAATCAAATCTATGAGCTCGTTCATATAAAAAAACATGTATACCACTCTTGCACTCTCTCGTATGAAGCATACCAATTTACTTTCTTTTTCCTGGGCTTTGTAAAGACGATCTCTAGGGTGGAAACGTAATTTATGAATTTTGAAAAACCTATTTTACCTGTAATAAATATGTCAGTTTGCTACAAAAAAGTGCGGTTATTTTACATACAATGGAGGAACGATTTGTAGAGTGGGAAGATAATTTAAAACAAAAGGATCGCTAATTTCGGGAAATAGCCTATTTAACCTGAAATAAATACGTCCCCTTGGTTGAAAAAAGCCAAAATTTTGCATGCGATGTAGGGACAAATTTGTAGGGTGGGAACATAATGTAAAACAAAGGGATCATGAATTTTGAAAAAATATGTTTTACCTGAAAGAAATATATCCTTTTGTTACAAGAAAAGTGCGAAGAATTTTGTATATGACGTTGGGACGATTTGTCGGGCAAAAAGGTAATTAAAAACATGTGCTTAAGGATCATTTTGTACAAGAAATGTGCGAAGAATTTGTATTCGCACATTTTGAAAGCAACATTTACGGCGAGTGGAAGCGTTAATATTCGTATTGAGCAAAATGAAGTGTAGTGTTGTGAATTGTGATAGTGATTATAAACGCAGTGCGAGGGCGATTTCTTTTTTCCGGTAAGTAAACAATATTTGAATTTATTTATTTATTTATTTATTTATTTATTTATTTACCAAACAAGGTATAATAATAATACATATAAATGAAATAAATATAAAACATAAAAAAAACCAGACAAATTTAAAAAAAAAAAACAGGTTTAAAATATGTCTAGGTATAAAATACAAACAAATATCATATAAATAAATAAACATTCGATAAATAAATACACAAAGCTAATTTACATGTAGGTCACAATATTAAATACGCAAAACGCAAAAACGAATTTAATTAATTATCTAATTAAACAATTATGAAAATAGTCCTAAGTCATAAGAAGATACTAGGCCGGTAGACTAGGGAGGGTAGGATAAGAGAGCCTTGGTAACTCTATTTTTAAAGGACACTTTGGATATCGTGGGGGAAAAGTGTTGGCTCATACTGTTGAATATTTTGCAGCATCTGTTAATTGGCTCATTATCAGCAAATGCGGTGCTATGCTTATATTCAACAAACATTCGTCGGGATCTAGTGACTCTCAAGGGCTGATTAAGCACAAATCTTTTCTGTATATAGTCGACATTAACAGCGTCTCTAATGACATCGAAACTGAAGCAGGCAGATAACATTAATCTTTAAAAATTTACCACAGCAAATATTGCAAGTAAAACTTGTGTCGAAGTAGACGCCGCGATATGTGAAGTAATTTTTTCAGACAAAGGCTATACAGCTTGAGCGCATTTGAAGGGATAAAAATGTACCTTCAAAATTACAAAATAATACCATTTTAAATAATACAATAAAATATTATCGGCTTTAGCTTTAGAGACGATATACGTTGTCTATGCTGATTTATAGACTAGAAGGGAACCAGATCACAAATCAATAACCTCTATAAATTGTTTGTTTTTTGTGGATGCCGAGAATTTTCTAACATTATTTGCGCGTAAATGTCTTGAGTGTATATATAATTTGAAACTTTTTTAATACTCGTTAGATTAAAACATTTATTTCAGATTGTTTTATTTGAATAGTTTTTGAGCCTAATAAAGTGACTCAGTGCCGCTGAAATTGAATTTAGAATTTCTCTACCAAATAAATCCAAGTGAAGTTTTTTTTCACGGAATTATGCTTAGTGATCTGCGTTATGTGGCAACACGGCAACAATAAGGTCTGTTCGCGTGCTACAATTAATTGCAATGAAGCCATTTATGTACTTCGTTTTACTCAATGCTGAAAATTTCGCCTCTTTCAGTAAATTTCAGTAGAGTCTGAGCTATTGAAAAACAGTGAAAAATGTGAAACGCGTGTCGCGCGTAAAAATTTCCAAATGTGCGCGGCAAGCAACATATTTTTGCGTAATGTTGTTTTGAAGATCGAATATTTTTGTGGCGATAATTTATCACCACTTAGAATGACTTTATAATTACTATTGTTCTCACAAAATCCGACAACTGAATCTTTTCCGGAAATGCAATCAGAGCGTTTTCGTACTTTTCCTGAATATCCCCCACCACATGATTCACAAAAATTTTGTGACTGAAAGTACGCGAACAGACTTCAGCTCTGCTCAGAGCTAATCATTTTCATAAAAAAAAACCTGTTCAGCTGCCGCACAACTAATTAAAATACTACGCACAGTTTTAATGCAAATCGAAACTCATTGATTCGCTATTGACGTGAATTATATTACATCAATATTAACAAATTTTTATTTGCACCAAAAAAGTTGCCCTTTAATTTTACAATATTTCACGCCGCCCTCGTCATACAAACACATTGCGACCTCTCGCTCACACAACTACACCAGAGGTCGAAAATTGCTTCATTTCTCTCGGCCCATTTCGTATCCATTCCTCTCTATATCTATGTACTAAGCCCAGAGAAGGAGCAAGAAAGCGCTTCACAGGTCGTTGGGCTTTACAAAGACAGATATGAACAAGGAAATTTAAATGTGGGGCAAAAAAAAACTAGGAAGTTACTGGTTTAATCTTGAGAGTTTGAAACAATCAAAAACATATTAACTTCCATAGCAAAAGAGCAAAAGAAGCAAAGATTCTCTGTAAGAGGGGCATTAACAGGTCACCTTCCGTGCAAAAAATGTATCCACAAAACCGGTAAGGAGTACGAAGACTACTGCAGATATTGTGAAGAAACGGCAGACTGTGTAGAGCATCTTCTCACACAGTGTTCAGCACTAGCGATATGAAGCTTAAAGTTTTTGGATTTACTATTCCCACCACAAAAGACATAGCAAATGTCCCGTCAATGAAAATATCTAAGTTCATAAGAAGCCTGGACATCCTATAGGACATAGCGCAGAGGAAGCACAATAGACCCAGGAGGTCGCAGTGCTAGGGGTCTTTTGAGCCCACTGTATGCTATCAATCAATCCTTTAGAGAGACTAGCGGCCTTCGTGAGTAACTGGAGAGGGTGATGGTGGAATAACTAAACAGGTAGTGACCACAACTACAGCACTTTTTATTATGGAAAACGCTTGGTTGAAACGCAGCGAAACTACGCAGAAGTAAAATGATGGCGTCACTAAATGTGAGCCTAGACGAAGAAGCTCCCCCTAATATGGCCCTAGTATCTCGTGAAGCAGTTGAAGCTACTATTACCATGATAAGGATTCGGAAACCCTGAGATGCCTTGATGCCCCGATGGAAAACTTTTTGTGTTAAAGACGTCAGAAAACAAGTAGGTGATCTATTAAGATCTATCAAGGCAAACAGTACAAATGACAGGCTCTTTGCGAGAATTCAAACTAGGACCCATTGGTTAAGGACACAAATTGGCTACCCGCAGACTCGGCTGCATGCAACCTAACGTTCGCAGAGACATGGCGGCCCTGGAATGCATCATCGACTCGTTGTTCGCGGTGCATATGCCTAGGACTGTTAACAGCATAATCATTCATTGGACGATCTGACGGATGTGGTGTCTGGATTGAGGAATAAGAAGGCCCTGGGTCCTGATGGAGTGCCGCTCAAAGCACTTAAATTCGTAGAAGAGAATCAGCCGCGACTATTAATAGGATTATTTTATTCATGTTTAGAGATGGAAAGTTGTCCCATTGGCGATCATCGATAAGGGAAAGGGTGACCCGGACAGCCAGTTCATATACCGTCCGCTCTGCATTTTAGACACTATGGAGAAGCTACTCAAGTGGTTGCTGAAGCTACGGTTGATTAAGAACGGACGATACGTATCACTGCGCCAGACCGGTTGTTTTGCTGGTGGCGCTAGATGTTTTGTTTTGGTGGTGCTAGATGTCCAGCATCATAACCACATAATTGTTGGCTATGATGCGGGACTATTTTAAGCACAGATGGCTATTGTTCAACACCGACGAAGGAGTTCAGCGAAAGCTTATCACCTCACAAGCAACAGAAGGTGAATCCTCGGATTTGACCTTTGGATATTGTTTACGATGGACTGCTGCACTAGGAAATGCCAACGAATGTATTTTTGGTGGGTTGCGCTGATAACAAGGCAGCGATAATCACTTCTAGAATTGCTGAATTCGCGCATTTCAGACAACCAAGTCATTTCGGCAGTAAAAATATGGATGACCGACCATGCCCTGCAGCTGGTGTTGTCGTAGAATGAGATCGTCATGCTGACGAACCGTTGGATACTGACTATCATTTCAATGACTATTGGCTCCGCAGGGGTCTAGACCAGTAAGTCAAATCGGTAAGGTATCTGGTTGTGACGATGGACCCTAAACTGACTTATTGTGACAGCATCTGCAAGGTATGTGATAGGATTCTGAGAGGCATCGGCTGATAGAAATCATTAGTGGACCTAATGAGAAATACCTCGCTGACGCTGTTGAATCAGTTCAGCGCAGGTTTAGACGTATTTTACTTTTTAAATATAGTCTGCCGTATTTACCATATAGTGAACGTCTATCTCTTCTTAACATTCCTCTCCTTGAGCAGCGCAGAGTTTACTTGGATGAGTGTTTCCTGTTCAAAATCTGACGCGGCTACCTATCTTCCTCATTATCAGGTCCTCCATTTTATTTGAAGTACCGTATGCTCGTACTGATACTTTCTTCTACTCTCCCGTTTTGCGACTCTTACGCACTCATAACAGTCTTCAACTTGGTCCTCTTCCACTATTTATTGCCATTTTCACAAATATGGTCCGTAGCAAAATTTTCGATTCTAATTAATTAGTTTTATTTTCTATTCTTGTTTATAATGGATTATTTCTTTTCTTTTTGGCTCTACTTAATTTTACTTTCTTATTTATTACTTGAATTTTTTGTATATTTTTATTTTTATATATAGATATATATTTTTCTAATTAGTTTTATTTTCTATTTTCTTTATTTTCTTCTTTTTTTCTACTTAATTTTACTTTATTTAATTTACCACTTTCATTATTTTTTTACATATATTTATATTTACTCATTTATCTCTTACTATTTTTTATTAGGCCGATTTATTGTAGAATTGGACATTCGTGTTTGTAATGGATTTTTTTTTCTTTTTTACTTTACTTTATGTTTTATTACTTTATTTTATTTTAACTTTAATTATTTTAGATACTTATATTTATATATTCTTATTTAGTTCTTGTTATTTTATTTTGTTCGTGGTATCCAATCTGTAATTGGGGAATTTTGCCTGTTGTATTGAATACGTACCAAATAAATAAATAAATAAATAAAACAGAAATTGCTGATGGCGACGACCAACTCTATCTTTCTGTACAGAACCAAATAAAAAGAACCAAATAAAAAAGATGTCAACGTTTCTTGCAAGAAGCTTACAAAGGATTCGGACAGCAGCCGTATTGTGGGCTCATTCTTGCTGACGCTTCCGATTGAACTAAGCGCGATTGGGCGCCGTGATTTCTGGCCTTCGGGAGTTTTGGTTAAGGAATTTGAACCCCGACAGCGAGGAAATTTTCGCAAAACTCCGGCCCGGGTCCAACCAGTGTAATCAGTTCCTGTTTGCCTAAAAATCAACGTTTTAACCTCTATTATCAGAACGTTCGTGGACTAAGAACCAAATTAGTACAAATAAGGTTAGCGTCTATAATTGCTTCCGATGATTTCGTCTGTTTGACTGAAACTTGGCTTTCAACGGATCTTTTTAGAGATAGTTCTTTCCCCTGCATAATGTTTTCAGACATGATCGAATAAAGCAGATGGTGGTGGAGTCTTAATTGCCGTTCGTAAATCTCTGTCTAGTTCACTTTGTGCTAGCTTCGTGGTTTCTCATCCTGTTGAGTGCGTTGCTGTCCGTATTTCCCTATCACATAACGTTTGTTTATTACTTGTATCTGTTTATGTGCCTTGTAGTGCATCCCTCTCCACGTATGAATATTTTTATAGTGATCTGTCTGATTTTATTATGTCTTACTATCCTCATTCTCCTATTGTTGTTTGTGGTGACTTCAATTTGCCTTCTATTCAATGGGACCTCTCGTCTTTAACCATCTCCTCTACTAATGCACTTTCAATTTCCCTCTCATCATTTCTTTCGTTTTGTTCCTTATCCCAATTTAATTACATTCCTAATAATAATAATCGTTTGTTAGACCTTATTTTTTCTAATTTTCCTTCTTCTAATCTATCTATTTCTGCATCATCCTTTCCTTACGTTGATCCTGACCCTCATCATCCCCCTCTTTCCATTGATTTTTGTTTATCAAATAGTACACGCACCAAAAGCATAGCCGTGCCGTCTTTCAACTTTTTTAGGGCAGATTATGAGCTAATTGCTGCCGAACTCCTCCCTATCAATTGGTTTTCTTTTTTTCGTGGGCTTGATATAAATGATGCTGTTTCTTCTTTTTATTCTCTCCTTAATTCCATTGTTTCTAGATTTACTCCTGTGTCCCGTTCTCGTCGTAGTTCTTGTCCTTGGTTTTCTCCTTGGTTTTCTGTCGCAGTATCAAAAGCTTTGCGCGAGAAAGATAAGGCCCGTAATGAATTTCTTCGCAGTTCATCTGTTGAAGCGTTTCAGCATTATCGGTCTCTGCGAGCAGTGGCTAAAAGGACTGTTGAAGAAGCGAAACGTGGTTATTTCGCCCATATTGAAGCAAGTCTTTCCTCAAATAATTCGAAACCTTTCTGGTCGTATGTCCGATCCCTAAAAACTAGCAACCGGTTTCCTGACACTTTTTTTCTTGAGGAAACTTCGGCTTCTATCCCTCAAGAAACTTGTGAATTATTTGCCAAGTTCTTTGCTTCTTCATTTTCCTCTCCTAATTTTGCTTCAGGGAGTTTTGCTGCGGCTGCGTTTTCCCCAGATGGCATTCCTAATGTGTTTGTTAAGTCTCTTGCATCTTCCTTATGTGTACCTTTGTCTATATTATTTAATTTGAGTTTGTCTGTTAGTGTTTTTCCTTCTACCTGGAAAGCTGCCAATGTTTTTCTGATTTTAAAATCGGGATACATTGGCAATGTGGCCAACTACCGTCCTATATCCCTCCTGCCCTGCTTTCCGAAGTTGCTTGAGCGGATTGCTCATGACAGAATTCATGTTGCTTATAGTCATTTATTTTCTGTAGAGCAACATGGTTTCATCAAGGGACGTTCAACAACTACGAATTTAGTGGAATTCACTAACTTCGTCGCGTGTACTTTGGACAATGGTCTTCAAGCTGATGTGATTTACACTGACTTCGCGAAAGCATTTGACAGTAAACCACACAGTGCTGTTAGATAAGATCTGTCATTTTGGTGTTTCCAGTTCCCTTACATCCTGGCTTGATTCCTACATCCATGATCGCGTCTGCCGTGTTGTGTTTAATGGTTGTTCTTCCTCCCCTTTCTTTCCTGCTTCTGGTGTTCCCCAAGGTTCCATCCTTGGTCCCCTCCTTTTCACATTGTTTATCAATGACCTTCCTTGTAACTTTCAGTCTGACTCTCTGTTGTATGCTGATGACCTTAAAATTTTCCGTGCTGTCGCTTCACAAAATGATTGTTGTAAGTTACAATCGGATCTTTTTGTTTTAAGTGATTGGTGCTCTGCGAACTTCCTTGATCTTAATGTTTCCAAGTGTTTCGTGATGTATTTTTCTAATAAGCCTAATCCCATTTCCCTTGAATGTGTGATAGTCTTTTGAAGCATGTGGATCAACATAAAAACCTCGGCATCATTTTTGATCCGAAGTTAAAATTTGATCTGCATGTTTCTTTTGTGGTTGCTAAGTCTTCAAAAGTAGCTGGTTTCATTCTGCGCTGCTCTCGCTTTGCAACCAATATCTTCAGATGTGTTCGTCTTTTTATTTCTCTTGTTCGTAGCATTGTTGAATATTGCTCCCAAGTGTGGTCTCCTCGTTTCGTGTACCTGTCTAATGCTGTTGAATCCGTTCAGCGTAAGTTTACTCGCTGCCTTTTGTTCAAGTTTAATGTTGCCTATCGTCCTTATGATGACCGTCTGCTTTTCTTGAATCTCCATTTGCTGAGTACTCGCAGAATATTCCTGGACTTTCTTTATAAGCTTTATCATGGCTTACTCTCTTCCAACATTCGCGTGTGTCATTTCTTACGTGTGTCTGATCGCCCGGTTAGAACTCAATCGCTATTCCTTACTCCTTATGCGCGTAATTTTGTGTATTTCAACTCACCAATACCTAGGATACTTAGAAGCCATGATGAGCATCAGTTTGGTTCTTTGTCCATGTCTTTTCATTCTTTTAAAAAACATGTAATTGATATGTTAACGTAGTCTCTTAGTTATTTTTATTGTACATTTTTCTCTTTACTTTTTATTACTATTATTTTTATTCCTGTTTTGCTTTATATTAATGATTTTTCTTATTTTTTGTATCTCTTTTATAATTGGATTTTCTGTTAAATGAGATTTGAATAATAAATAAATAAATAAGAAACATGAAAAAATAACAAAAAAAAAAATTTTGTAAAAAATTACTAAAGTGAGTTTTACTCAGACACAATTTTAAGTAAAAAAACGTCACTTATCTCAAGTACAACCATTCCATTCAATTAACATCATTACAATGGAATCGCTTATACTCTAGTTGTTCGCATACAACATAAGTACCTACTAAACAAATACTTTCCATAAATCTCACAACTAAACGCACTTTCTAACATTTTTATGTTCCAACTATTATTAGCACTGCACTAAAACGAAAAGCACACACGAGCTCAGCTCGAAAGCCCTAGAGTACCATAACGATTCATCCATTACTCAACCAACATTGTGATTGCGAAGCTCCACATAAACAATTTGACCATGCCGCAAAATCTGTTCAATAAATAATTTCTCTTTTACGAGAAGTTCCTGAAAATTCCGAATGCTATATTATGACCAGACAACTAAGCCTACCGCAGGCCATGCATCCATCGTCAAGTACCACGAATTGTACATAGTTTTTGTTTAATGCAAAAGACACGATTATGCTCTTATGGGCAGTGTTTCGGTATGCGGTAGTGCACTATGCGGAATCATTGAAATATCAAAATATTAAAATCCTTGGAGATAGCGGGTAGAACATGTGGCTAAAATGATTTACGGGCAGGTTCAGATGGTTGACTAGTTGTTGGAACTGCAAGAGTGGTGAAGTGAGAAACATGGCTCAGGCTCCAGGTTGGGCAGATCGATGCAATCGAAAGATCATTTTAATTGAAAATGCATGTTTTGGCAGTGTTATATCCGATTTTACCCATTGATTGTTGAGTTTCCCTGAATTAAATTAATAACCATCCATTTCATCAAATTCATTGAAAAATAAATACCTTCTAAAACTTTTCCTTTCAAAGTCAATACCCACCCACAACATAAAGTCATCATACCTTTGCCAATCCAAATCAAATTGACCCAAAATGTCTTCAAATTGATCCAAATTAGCCTCAGGGAGCACGCGAGCGAATCGGTGCGTAGGCAGGCAAGCTACTGAAGAAGTCGTTTTTCATGCGGAAATAATAAACAAATTCACAAATCTCATTCAATTCGAAATGGCCAGATGAAGGTAATCATAATAAATGAGATGTGAAAGACCTAAGTCAATAGGACTGAGCTAGCTAACTAAGTACGAGTGCGTTTAGCCGCTTGTTGTGTATTTTGTGTATTTGAAGCGATTTTCTTCGGTTAGGCAACTTTAAGTGCACACTTTCCGCTTGACTTATTGTGACGGTACCATGGATTTCGTAACTGAACAGGCTAATGGAAAGAAGGGCGTCGTCAGATCTATGCCCATTTGAAAGGAATTTCGTTTTCGAGAAAAAAAATGACATGTGAGTATTTCATGAAGTTTATGTATATTTGTTTAACAAGCTATTTTACATATTTTCCGCGTAATAGGAATGTTCAATGTTGGAGAAAGGTACAGCAATGCAGGTAAGATGGGCATTTTTTTACTTTTGCGAAATTGTTTTTTTTGTTGTGTGTAGATAACTTATTAAATGACACTTGTGGTGAGTGGATATTGACTGAAAATGTTGCCATTATGTCATCATATTCGTAATTGGTCGTCAATTTAGAAGAAGATGAATTGGCCAGTTAAATTTTAAAAGCAAACAACCCAATTGTTGTGGCTTTAGGAATTATGTATTTATTTAATATATATTCAATATACTGAATATTATAATAAAAATCGTAATAAAATAATAAGAAAATAAAACAGAAACATAATTTCAAAAAAAAAAACAAAAAAAAAGGAAAACTACAATAAGTTACGTACTAGTATATAAAATATGATTTTCTAAAAAAGTTTTAAAAGCACGCAACGTCGGCGGTAGAGGACCAAACTGTAAGTTATTGTGTTGCCTTGGTAACCGCAATAGTGGAGAAAAAAGTAAACATCAGTGCGCGCAAATGGCACATTAAACTAGTGATGGGTCGCTCATGAGCGAGTCAATCAAAAAGAGCGGGTCAATCAAAAAGAGCGACTCTTTTGAAGGAGCTGTGTGAGTCAACTCTTCAACTCTGTGCGACTCAGCTCTTCGACTCTTTTGAAAGAGCTATGTGAGCCATCATTTAGAATAGCTCCGCACACTTCATACCTTCACTTTAGTGGCAATAGCGATATTGCGGAGCCACTCAAACAACCACCCGACCAAATAGAGCTTATGCATATACACACGGCAATACTTCATTAGACTACCGTGTGTACTTGAAGCGAAATCTATGCTATTCTAACGTCGGAACACGAACATATCGTCGCTGTGAAATCAAACCGGCATATCTGCAAAAATTGAGTTTTTGAGTTTTTGGTATCAAAAAATTCCTTATTTTCCCCTCTATTTTTATGTCGCACCGGCATATCGTAAAGTTGAATAAACACCCGTCTAATGGTGTTTTGCCGCTTTGCATTCACGTGGAAATAGCCCACATGCGAAAACTTTAAAGCGCTCTAGTGAAGAATGTGTATTTTGCAGATATGCCGGTTTGATTTCACAGCGACGATATGTATACGACTATCGTATTGCACAGTGAAAAGAGTCGCTCCGTTGAATGAACACTGTGCGAGTGAGGAATAAAAGAGTCGACTCCGTTGAATGAACACTGTGCGAGTGAGGAATAAAAGAGTCGACTCCGTTGAATGAAGAACTGTGCGAATGATGGATACTGATCGTGTGCGGTTATTGATGGCGACATTTTGTGAACACACAGTATGCATTTACGTGCGTATATTTTGCTCTGGTTCACGAGTATTTTAGTAGCCAAATGTTGGCTATTAGGCGGTGCATTTCATAGGTAGATTTTAGAGATGAAGCGTATACACTGGAACAGATATATGGAACAGGTTCGTATCGAATATTTTCGTTCTTCAAAAAGTTTTTAGGGCAAAAGTAGTTGAAATCGGACAAAATCGGCCAATTTGGGGTTAAGGTGGTTTGGGACAAAGCGGGCCAAGACCTATTGCTGCGATACAAAAATTTCGGTTTTGTAGGGGAGTAAGGGGTTTTTTGGCCACAGTTTGGCAAAAATTGCCTTTAGGACGTTTTCGATGATTGGAAGTGGTCGGGGAGTACAATAGTGATATTTCAAGGGCAAAAAAAATTTTTGATAGGGGAAATTGGGCAAAAACGTTCATTTTTCCAAAATATTTTTTTTGACTAGCATGAATTTGGGGACCTTTTTGAGTTGTTTCGGGCGAAATTTCCATACAAGTCTGGGAAAAAGCGGACTAGTTTCGAAGATACGGCAAAATGAAATCTGACGGAAAACAGTCCGAAAAAACTTTAAGTAGCAAAATAACGGCAAAATTACAACAAAAACAGAGGCAAATGGAATACGTAGAGCTTAAATTAAAGTTTGATGCTATTACCCGGTGGAACTCTACGTAATCTATGCTTGTGCGCATTCAAGAAGTAAAAGAGCCACTATTAGCCACCTTAGGTGTCCTGAACTAAAATCTACCAACTCCTTCTTCCGATGAATGGAATATTATGAAAACAGCCCCTGATATATTGAGCATCTTCAATAAGGCTACTCTAGAAATAAGCAGTGAGAAAACAGTATCGATTTCTAAAATATATATTATTATATCAACGATTATAAGCTACATGTCAAAACTCTGTCTGAACGAAAATAAAACTGCTGATGTACGCAGTTTTTTAAATGTGATCCAAAGAGAACTTTCAAACAGATTTAAATTATGTAAAGAAAATATGTTTTGCCTAGAGAGCGTTCTTTTAGATCCACGATTTAAAAGACTAGCATTTCAAAATGAATCCACGTACAAACTTGCTGGTATACATCTAGTTTCGGTACCCACAGCACAAGGAACGCAAAATTCGCTATGGCGAAAATTTGATGACAAAGTCAATAGTGTAAGAACCCAGCAAAGCTATGTAGCTGCAGGCATTAACGAAATGGATAAGTATTTACAACATGTAAATATACCCAGAACTGCTGACCATCTCAATTGGTGGAAGGAAAAGAAAGATTTACATCCCAGAATCTGGAGATAGTGAATCAACGATTGAGTAGAGTGGCCACTTATATGGAAAGATTTTCAGATGATTTTATGGTTTATTTTTAAATTTATATTATATGCTATATTATATTTTTAAAGTAATGTTATGTTATATTAGATGTAAGCTTATTATTATTAATAAAACAACAAAAAATAGCAATTCACTTTATACTTTTGCAACCATAAAAAAGTTGCTTGAAGTGGCTCTTTTGAGTGGCTCTTAAAGAGCGACTCTTTAAAGTGAGTGAGTTTTACGGAGCTGGCTCACTTCAAAGAGCCATTTTGCCCATCACTACATTAAACACAACAGTAGAACGCGTGCCATGAACTGCTTCACGGGCAGAAACGTGGTTACTGATGTCAGAAACAACTATCCTATAAAATAATTTAAAGAGTGGGCACTCATCTATGAAAAGTCTGCGTGATTCGAGGGAAGGAAGATTTAGGAACGTAAGGCGATCACTATAAGGACGGTGAGGAAGTTAAAACTTGAAGAACAAGGTACGAGTAAATCTGCGTTGAACAGACTCCAATGCAGAATTTAAGTAGACATAATGAAGACACCACACTTGACAGCAATATTCAAGGACACTACGCACAAAGGAGAAATATTAACGAAGGATTTAGAGGATCTAATAATGAAACCCGATAATTTAGAGGCCCTGGCAGTTATATATGAAATATGCTTACCAAATTTAAGCTTAGAATCGATTATTACACCAAGATCTCTAAAATTATCAACAACATTAAGAGGAGAGCCAGAAACAGAGTAGGAGAACATTAAAGGTAAAAGACATTTTGTGACATTTCGCGATGTTCAAAGTGAGAACATTGGCGCAGCACCAAGTCTGTAAACTATTAAGGTCATTTTGTATTAGCGTACAGTCATTTTGTGACTCGATCACTCGAAACATCTTGATATCGTCAGCATATAACAGACAAGAAGATTGGATTAAAGGAGGTAGATCGTTTATGAACAAAACAAAGAGAAGAGGACCAACAATAGATCCTTGCGGAACACCTGATACAGGAAAAAAGGGAATTGAAAAACTGGAATTAACAGTTACAATACAGGTACGGCCATATATATAAAGGCTCGTATCCACTAAACGCGCTGCGTGCGTGCTGTTCGCGCTCAGCCAGCAAGTTATCGTCCACACCAAAAGCTGAGCGCGCTGAGCGCACTGAGCGCAAACAAACAGAAGAGTATAGTGTAGTACAGTGTTGCCAGAAATTTTTCGTTCATGGAGCCCAATTTGATTTTTCAAATAACCCAACATTTGCCACACAATAGGTCGAGGCCAAAATTATGCCAAAAGTTTTTCTTATCAGATGCAAAAAAAAATTTTTATCCACTTCACATGGGCTATTATTTTTTGTTTATCTATATACTCTTATATAGTCGAAAACTACATTAAAAATTTCATTTTTTGATATAGTGAACGTGTAAATTGAAGAATCCAGTATTTGTATCATATCTGGCGGTATTTTATGGTCATTGCAACATATTTTGCTGAAATTCAAGAGAACTAGAATTTGCATAAAGATGCCAAAAAATTTATTTGCACTTTATTTCAAATTTTAGTCTTTATGTTATTTATCATAGTAAAACATATATCGACTATTTTATTAGATACGGGAAGATATAGTAATAAAAAATCGAGCTCACATATTTCTTTGAAAATTTGCTATCCAGCAGCAGATTTTACTTCATTGGCTTTTGCCCAAATTGTTTCCGTGCTGAGTGTATTTTGATCATTTGCTCATACTTAAAAGTTTTACAAGCAAAGATTTAAATTTCAATCTTCTTGCTGACTACTGAAGGCAGACGGTCAAATAATAGACTAAAAATAAAGTTTAGGTTCAACCAAAATTTAAAACATGAAGTGAAGAGATTTCCGTTCAAGATTGAGGAAATCAGTTGCGAACTCAACTTTATATATTTTTAACAGTTGGAACCTGGGCTGGTCAGTCGAGCCCAAAAAGTCGCCAATAGCCCAAAATTAAATTTCGTCGCCAAATGCAACGGAAAGATAGCCCAATTGGCGAGAAATCACCCAATCTGGCAACAGTGTGCGCGAGCTGCTCGCGAGCTGCTCGCGAGCAGCATTTGAGATACGTCTCCACCGGAAATGTTCGCGGGTTCGGATGCAACGCTCTGTTCGCGAGCAGACACACTTGGTGTGGACGAGCAAACATTGCATTTGGATTGCTCGTCGTACTGTTTCGTTGCTTTCCGCTCTCGTTGGAAAGCAGACGTGCAAAATGCCATTCAGTATGGAATGGAATAATGAATTAGCCATTAAGTTAATCAATAAAGAGGAGGAATATTCTATTTTCTGGGATAAATTCCGAACGAAAAAAAAGAAAATATTTTCGGGAAAATCGAAAAAGTTATTCGAAGTGATGGGATGGAAATAGAGAGGATGTACACATAGTAGCGAGGATATTTTCATCGTGGATATTTTGGTTTTTGTTTTGGGAAATTTAAACAATATTATGTAGGATTCTGCACGAATAAGAATTTTGTCTTCATCAAAATCCATCTTTCACATCCATTTTAGATGTACTGTTATAAGAATTCTGATCGGAAAGCAAAGAAGCAGCGCGCATGGAAGTAAATGTCTACACTAAAAGTGCTAGCACGCAAGCTACTTTTTTGTTTGCGTACTTGATGTGGACGTTGCGGATGGAGAGCGCGTACATTGTTCGCGTTCAGCTCGTGTACAAGCATCGATGACGTCAAATCTGAGCACGAGCTCTGGTGGATACGAGCCTTAAGAGTTAAACCAGCAAAGAAGAGAATCAGCTATGCCACTGTTCCTTAGCTTTTGGAGGAGGTTATGCTTGACAGAGTCAAAGGCTTTGGAAAAGTCAGTATATCGAACGTCGACCTGCTTTTGATGGTCAAGAGCGGATGCGACCATAATGTGAGAAGGAAAGAAGGTTGGTTAATGTGCAGTTGGTAGAGACTTAATTAGCAATAATGATATATGAATATGAGTTGATTAGTTCCAAAATTCACTTTACCTCTGAGTTGACTCTGGTACCTAGGTCAACTTAAAACCAGGTGCAAGATCATGGTCGATTGTCCCTGAATGGATTTGAACTAAGGGCCACTCATGCCAACAACCAGTGCTCTATCCATTTGACCATAAAAACTGTGGGCTACAAAAGTTCTTTCTGATTAGCGTGAACACTAATTGGATGCTGGTTAATATTGGACCAAATTTTCAATATCTTTCAAAATATTGGCCGCTAGATGCTATGGGGTCGTTTCTTTTCCAGTTTGTTTTATGTTAACGTTTTAAGTTCTTCAGGTGTAAGGTTATCTAATGCTTCTAAAAAATTTATACCTGATTGCTTTTCCATGACGCAAACGTTTTCAATTCTGCCTCTTGCAATCATTCTACCAAGTCTAGATATACGCGTCGAATAGCTGCAGTGTCCCAAGGAACAAATTCACAAACGTATCTTGAAATAGAGCCAACAGAACAGTCAGCTGGCGAGTCAACGAGGTTGATCTCTACGGCATTGGAACTGGTGATGTTCCGGAAGGCGATCTGAGGAATTCAAAAGTCAATCATCCACGAAGATGATTGCTGCTAGTGAATTTTGATTGTCAAACGTCTTCGTAGACGATTGGACTGAGATAAACTGAATATTCGAGCTGTTTTTTTTTCTATGATAATGTCAAAGCTCAGGGGATTGCTCTTTGAACCGAATGCTTAGCGATGGCGGTAGGGAGACACATATGGAAGAAGCCGATATCAATTATTCCATTATTCATTTAATTACCACATTTATTTCCTATTTTCTAAAGCGCTAGTGCTATGCCCAGTCGCTAATAAAGCTTTAATGTGGCACTTAATTAATGGAGCCCTGGTATTATGCCCAGTCGCTGACTCTTAAGACAACACAAGACGAGCAAATACAGCCATGGGCATGGCGGGATTCGAACCCGCAGGCAGTAGATCGCTGTTTCGGACTGACACGTTAGCGAGCTAAGCTACCGATCCCCATAGTGAGCTAAGGGTATTGATTATATGCCAAAATAATAATAATAGTTCACCAGTTAACAGTGCCGGTGGCATACACAAATATAATTGACCATCCTTTCTTGTTTTACCACTTGGTCTGGAAGTCCTATCTAATACTACGACCTTGTAATTTTGGGTATTTATAAAATTTCGCACTTGTTGATTACAGTGTAATTGTTTTTTTCAGACATTTTTTTTAGAGTATCTTGTCCGCGGGGAAGTATAAAGGCTGCCAGTTAAAAAGAAAAAGAAAGTAATTCCAGTGCCACCAATTTCAGAATGACGATTTTCACGAGTGGAAGCGGACGGAGCTTTCTTGGTGTTTTAGGGTTATTCTGTACTCCAGCGGTCTACGGAAGTTTAAAATGCAGTATCGAAACGTCAAATTTTCGGACTATCCCCCCAACACGCATCGATTAATATACATTTGGACATCGAAACATTAGTATATTTTGCAATGTGTGTGCTGCTTTACAGTGTTATAGCCAATAATAAAAACTAAAGGCATAAGAAGAAGATTCCCCGCCGAGTTTTCGATGCATTTGAATTTTTGTTAAAGATCTAAATTTGATGACCAACCAGTTTATATGTAGTTTAGGCAATTTTCTAGTTTCGAAAATCGTCTCCGGACTGCGATAACTTGTTCTAGATCTACGAAAATTTTCGTTTGGGTCAGCGTGAGAATGCCGGTACATTGTAGGATTTCCTTCTATACTCGTATACATAGTTTGGACTCCAATACATGTAATTTCAGCTCCTCATCATCGTGGAATTAAAAAGTACAAAACTACTGGAACAAAACATACTTCCGGCTCCTATAAATACATTCCCGATGCATAATGTTTATTATAGTGGGCTATATTACATTAGGGCTTTAATAAGTAGGTAGAGAACTGGCTTTTAGTGCATTTGAGTTCCCGATTCGAGTCATGATTCGGTCGGGAGTCCACATATTAATTTGAGTAAGTGAAATCAAGGGCGAAGTGAAATGCGAGACTTACCATCTCGCATTTGTAAAAAGTCTCTACTACCTTCGATCCCTAAAACCCCAAAAAAATTTTTGTAGCGAGATCATCTTTGATTTTGCTTTGCTTTTCATCAAGGCTATAGTATATAGTGCTGAAGGTTATAATAATTTGGCAATTTTCGTACAAAGTTAAGAAGATTTTGGAATTTGTCTGGTCTAAGAGGTATGACGACGGAAGTACTGACTTTACTACTCACTTTCGAAAAGCATATAATACAGAAGCATCTACTAAAACTGATAATTTAAATGCTAATAGCTCGAGAATATTCTTTAGCAATTCTATGGGAATAAAATACTTGATTATTGACGAAGATGTCGCTGAAATATTTTTAAAAAAATGGACCACAACCTGGCTTCATGTCCCGACGGCATCTCGAATTTCATTTTGAAACGTTATTTTATTCTTTGTCGTACCACTTTAACCTGGGTAGCCTTGGGCATTATTCCTTTCATATACATCAGAGAGGTAACAGAAACGATGAAAACGTTGACGATCAGACTGTAATTATCGTTTAATCACAGAGCTACCTAGACTCACGCAACTTTCACGCAAATAAGCTATAATGAACTTATTGGAATCTTTCAACATTATTAATTCTTCTATAGAAGCAGATCTGCGTGTGGGCTGTGTTTGGATGGCTTTACGCAAGCTTTTTACATTCTATTTAACTGAAGAATTTACCCACTTGCGATTTTCCTGAACAATTTGTTAGTTGGGCTGCTTTTTACTTGAATTCACGCACCCAAGTTGGATGTTTTTCTGGTGCCCTATTTTCGGAAAACACCATATTTTCATGTGTTCCCCAGGGGAGCCACCTGCGTCCACTCCTATTTATTCTGTATATTAACGATTTATCGTCCGTCTGGAAGAATTTATGTATACTCGTGTTGCCGAAAAATTAAAAAAAATTATCGAAATTGCACAACGAAATTTCCGAGACCAGCGCCATTCAAATTAAAATTTACTTACTTGCTCATTTGTCTCTATACTGCCATAGTTAAGAAATAAGCTTTAGAGGGCAATTTTCTTAGCTTTGGAATCACTATTTGAAAATAGTTTATAGGGCCACAAAACTTTCAAATTGATTTATTGGAACAAGTGGTCTCGAGCTTCGAGGAGCGCTGAGATCAAAAATATTATGTCACAATCAGGATAGTACACCAACCGTAATGGTGTAGCAGGGCTTTACATCACGAAGAAGATATCACCAGACTGCCGTTGATCGTGAACAGTAGAAGATGTGTGAGTCATTCAACTCAAAAACATCAAAAACAATTCCTCCGGAAAATTACTTTATAATAAATTGCCTTTTTGGTTTGAAAATTAAATTTAAATAGAAAAGAGCAGGTGAATGTTCTCATCAAACAATAGGTTAGGTTGTACTGGCTGGCGCAAGGCCACACAGGGACCTACTGGTCCATAATGATACCAGATAAATGGACCACGAGAAGGAAAGTTCAGTCCAAGCGGCCACCAAAGGCCCCGGACATTTCAACGAACTGAAGGATGTCCTTCAGCTTTTGCTCTGCCACGTGCGAGAGATCCACCAGCCAGGTCTCACCGAAGTATCGCAGTCTGGTTTTCCCCAGTGCCGGGCAGTGACACAGGAGATGCTGGATTGTTTCTGAGACCCCGGCTCTTGACACATCCTACAGGTGTCGCTCGTTAGGAGTTCCATTTTCATAGTATGTGCTGCTACAAGACAATGGCCAGTAATGATGCCAACCAGTCGTTTGCAGTCAGACCGCATTAACTCGAGGAAGTATTTAGTTGTTGCGAGATTATATGACCCCCACATGATTTTGGTTACACTGCAGGTCTGAGTTGCACCCCATCTGCGCGTCGCACCCTGCATCATTTTGGAGTCGATTGAGAACTTAATCGTTTGGATAGGAGTAAAAGGATGTCTACCGATCCCGTACTAGCCCCATACTTGGCTAACGCATCCACCTTCTCATTTCCATCAACGCCCTTATGACCGTCCTGACTCTTCTGCTGTTACCCAGTCTGTTCAGGGCCTGAATGCAATCGAATACACACTTCGATTTGTATGTATGAGACATCAGTGCTTTTACGGCCGCTTGACTGTCCGTAAAGATATTTAATTCTTCACTTGTAGTATCTTTGGCATATATCAGATCTGCGGCTTTACGAATCGCAAAAACCTCCGCCTGGAAAATACTACTGTGATTCGGATGCCAGAAAGCTGCTTCCATAGCTGTATCTGCAGAATATGCTGCAGTACGCACGTCTGCAGCTGTTTTAGTGTAGATGCTAAGAGCTGCTGGGCACATTTGCCGGTTCCATTCCTGCCCATCTCCCACAGTCGCTCGATATCCCCGCTCAAAGCACAGAGTGGGAACCAGGTAGTCAGTGATTTCTGCGTATCCCCGTTCAATACTGCTGTGACCGAAGGATCCTGACTCGAAGTGTCCTGACGGCGGCTTTTGCGGCAGTGCCTCTAATAAAGAGATCAAGCGGGGGTAGATGAAGCAGGACGTTCAGAGCAGACGAAGGAGTAGAGGCTAAGGCACCTGTAGTGCAGAGGGCCACCAACTGCTGAACTCTATTCGCAATGCTAGCAAAGGTGGTTTTAGTCACTGCTGGCCACCAGACCAAGCATCCGTAAGCAAGGATCGGCCTAGCTATCGCCAAGTAGATCCAGTGCGTTATAGCAGTGCTTAGACCCAGCACTCCCTTGCTTCGCGTTGTTTGCCCGTTTAACTCCTTCCTCTGAATTCGCCTTAGATGTGAGGTTTCTGTCCAGAATAAGAACCAAGTACTTAGTTTCTAACTTGAGACTTAACCTGGAGCCGCCCAGCATGATTGGGTCTAAATTGGGAGTTTTGTACTTCCTAGTGAAGAGCACAAGATCCGTCTTATTGGGGTTAATGGCAAGGCCCACGGTATTCGCCCAGTCCTCAACCAGCCCCAGAGAGTACTCGATGAGCTACCCAGGGGAATGTGGAAACAATACTTCACAATAAAATTCGAAGATACTGCGTAGGTGGAAGTAGGTGGAGTTAATGATCAAACACTTAGAAGATCCGAGTATAAAGTTCTATCCGAGTATAAAGTTCTATCTGAGTACCTTTAACTCTTACCTCGGTGCCAGACATGCCAGAAAACATTTCAGAAATATTTTCAAAACATTTCCGAATTATTTCTGAAACATTTCCGACACATTCGCGCCGAGTCTCAGTTCATTTAGCCACACCAAGTCCTGGAAGTTTATTCATGGTTAGCAACGAACAGCTCAGCTCAGCAGCGGTTGTTGATTACAGAATGTGATTCATCAACAAAACTATGATTTCAAGCACTGTTTTAGAGAGTGAAGGCTTGTTTTAATATTTTTTTAATAACTTATAAGTAAGAATAGATCGAGTAGCTTTCAATCGATAGGAGTTTTGCTACAGATATTACTCGTCGACAAATACTGTAGTCTCGAAACTATCTGGTTCTCTTTATACAAGATTCCCCCATTGCGCCAAAAAAAATTCTACAATATCAAATTATGATTTTCTAGCCATTTTTCGATAAAAAATATCCCTTAAATTTTTTTTAACAGGGAGCAAAGGGAGCATATTGCTATCGATCATATGATAACCTCGATTGGGGTACTACATAAATTTTCACTTTCGTAGACCATCGAAATGAAAATCATTTGTAAAGGGTTGTTTTTTGTGAGCTGATAAGCTGAGTCAAATTTTTATTATGAGCACCTTCGAAATCGTGTTGTGGATCTGCAAGCACAATATTACAACACATTCATCGAGGGAAATCGATGTTGCCGAAGATGGGATGATGTTGCATCAATGAATCCTGATGTACATTACATTCCCGTGCCTTTTTTTTTCTTCTGTTTTCAACATAACATATAATTCTATAATTTTTATCAACTGAATTTACCACCCAAAGCTTTATAGCTTCATAGCACTTTTGCAGAAAAAAGGCTCCTTACAATACATAATTTGGAAGCATCTTGTTATCAGTAACTTAGAAATAACCCCAGCAAACGAGCGTTCAGCACTTTCGCATACAGTTGTAAAAGCTTTTCCATGTGTTGATACATTTTCTAATGAGTATTTATCTTTTCTATTTCTCAATGATTATACATGCTGCTGTACTACTGCTAAACTCCTGAACAAGCTGTCTAGTTGTTGTAGTTTTCCGACATGTTGATGAATCTCTTATATATTTACGGTTCCCTATTTACAATGAAAATAAAGTATTGCTGCACTACTGCCAAACTGGTGATTAAATGGTGCAATTCAAATCTTTTCCCAAAAATCAAATCAATTTGCCCATACGTCAAGCGTCAGTCATACTTCGCAAGTGATACATGAAATATTTTGAAATTTATAATTAAAACAGGTCTTTTTTGCTCTAATTAAAGATGACATGAATGCAAAGTAATGCGAATATACTATTGGTGACATTTTAGCTGGGCAGCCATATCAATGTCCTGCTTCTAAGGCAGTAGTACAGCAGTATATTTTACGTGCTGCTGTTTCACCACTTCAGCAGTAGTATAGCAGTGCTTTTGCACTCCTTCTATTCCTATCGTTTGTCCTTTTCCTATTTGTGGGATGGAAACGATCAACCATGAAACAAAACATATTACACGTACGCGGGTAATATGAAGTAAATAGGTGAATTTTGGGGTAAAATGCTATCTCTAGCATTAAAAACATTCACGGGTTTACTCACGACTTCTGCAGCACTTTAGAAGTAGTGCTGTGTTTGCTGGGAACTAAACTACAACAATCAACGCAAATAAAACCTAACCCAGCAAACCTGCGTTCAGCACTTTCGCATACAGTTGTAAAAACTTTTCCATGTGTTGATACATTTTCTAATGTGTCTTTATCTTTTCTATCGCTCAATGATTATACATGCTGCTGTACTACTGCTAAACTCCTGAACAGGCTGTCTAGTTGTTGTAGTTTTCCGACACGTTGATGAATCTCTTATATATTTGCGGTTCCCTATTTACAATGAATATAAAGTACTGCTGCACTACTGCCAAACTGGTGACCAGATGGTGCAATTCAAATCGTTTCCCAAAAATCAAATCGAGTTGCCCATACGTCAAGCGTCAGTCATACTTCGCAAGTGATACGTGAAATATTTTGAAATTTATAATTAAAACAGGTCTTTTTTGCTCTAATTAAAGATGACATGAATACAAAGTAATGCAAATGTGATGGCATGAATGCAAAGTAATGCGAATATACTATTGGTGACATTATAGCTGGGCAGCCATATCAATGTACTGCTATACTGCTTCTAAGGCAGTAGTACAGCACTACATTTTACGTGCTGCAGTTTCACCACTTCAGCAGTAGTATAGCAGTGCTTTTGCACTCCTTCTATTCCTATCGTTTGTCCTTTTCCTATTTGTGGGATGAAAACTATCAACCATGAAACAAAACATATTACACGTACGCGGGTAATATGAAGTAAATAGGTGAATTTTGGGGTAAAATGCTATCTCTAGCATTAAAATCATTCACGGGTTCACTCACGGCTTCTGCAGCACTTTAGAAGTAGTGCTGTGTTTGCTGGGTAATATTTTCACGAATATAAAATGTAAACTTTCTATCTATAAGATAATTAACATATCTCAACTAATTTTGTAAATTTAAGCGATAATATCATAGTTGATACATTTTTTTCAATTATCTTGCTAATCTGTGGGCTTTTTTCATTTTCAAAATTTAAATATAACTGAAAGTAATCAAATTTGTAAGGGTTTTTTCTTCACATTCAAGAAAAAAATCAAATGAGGCGATGAAAATATTTTTTCTAAATATTCTACCGGTATATTCACATTTGTAAATCCATTCTGTGGAAAATCCCATATTGATTTTTATCAAAGAAAATAATTACAAAAAAAAGCCCAGGAAATATGCCACTTCTACTCAAGACCATTGAATAATGAATAAACGCTTTTGATAACATCCCAAAACATCATCTCACTCAAATAACTCATTCACCTGTTTGAACCCAATAGTGCTATTACACAGGTGTCTATTGAATCTATGTAGTTCAGGTTTACCATTATGCCTCAGTATTAGTGTTATTTTGTCGATACCATCAGCCGCTCGCTCATCTCGTATCTGATTACAAGTCAAACCGCCAAGATCTTGGTAGTTGATATCGAATTCCGCGCCAACAGCAGCAGTTTCAATGACTGAAATCGAAACACTACTGCTTCGATTCAGATGGAAAATAATCCAGGTCTTTGACAGTAAATGTATCTTCGATTGGTACCGATGCGCGAAATTCAAAAAAGAAAATTCCAATCGGACATGGGACAGTTGAAATCAAAGATGGACACGAGCATTCCTCCGGCAAAAAGATACTGCTTGTTCACCGCTAATTAACAAACTAAGAGACGACAAATTTGCATATATATGGATATAGATTCAGATGCGGTCTTACTTTGTTGCGCGGTGCGATATTGAATGGTTGTTGAAGGCAATGCGATACGGTGTGGTTTTGATTGTGTTGAAATCGCTCTGGTTGAAGAAGTGAATAATATTCGCCGCAAGCGAACAGGCCTTGACCTCGTCGGTTGTGCTTCTGGTGCTGTTTACACTCGTATTTAGTGTACGTCCACAATCATATGCATTACTTTTTTAGTAAGATTAAGAATATCTACATATATTCAAGCTGGAAAAATTTAGAATAAAATTGCGAAATCGGAAAAATTTAAACGAGTCAGGTTTCATAATTCTTACGCAACGCAATCAAATTGATATACGACATGGGAAGCATCCATAAGCTTGGCTACGGTTACTTAATTTGAACTTTTATTAGTAGCAACAACTGTAAAAGCATATAGCAATCCTTATGAATTTTATATGTTTAATTGATTCATGCCTAATTTGCGGCGATATGATGTGTGGTGATTCCGGTAACACTTCCTCTTATCGCCTCGGTGGCTGTACGCAAGCTTAGTTACCATATTAGTAGATAATGTTTGAATGGATTTTCAACCCACGCATGATGTGGAAATCATGAAGCGTAAAATTAAAATTCAATTCACGATTTAAGAATATGATGAGCAATACATTGTTTAAATTATGAATGGATTTTTATGTTTGCCATATTAGAAGTGGAATTATATTTGAAATAGAATGTCAAGTTTTTTTTTAAATAGTTGAAATTCTCAGAAAGCTTACGAACTTGAAATCTAACTAGCAAATCACTCGTTTCTCAAATTTAAAAATAATTTTAGATTGCCATGAATATTTTCCAGGTGCAAAAGTTTTATTTGGAATTGAAATAATAGTGTTTGAACGACCCATTTCATAATGTGCCACTCATGTTCTATTTTCCATGGTCTGATTTCTAGGTCAATTTACAGGTGCAGCATGTAATTCGGAGTAGCCTGTGGTGAGAGCTCAGAGCTTCATCTTATCGAAGGCTACCTAAAAGCCGACAAAAGCTTATTTTCAATTTTTACTATACATGATCGGCTGGTCTGTGTAACCTTGTTAAAAGCATAATGAGGCAAAAGTTGGTGCGATTAATACGCAAACTATATTTGCTTTTGCTTGGAACTGTCTTTCCCTGGAGCTAGTGCTTTCAGCACTTTGACTTCCCTCCTCTGGGTGGGTAATTTCTTCCACCCCACTCAACCTTCACGTTACTTGGTGCAGATGTTCCGCACTATACCGTTAGGTGTCTAAGACTTTGGTATATTTCATTAGGACGCGTTACTACTTTTAGGTGTTCCAAGCTACTACGAGGGGTGGATTCTGATACATGGATTCTGCGATGCATCCACAAAAGCATATGCTGCCACAGTATATTTAGTTGTCCGCGATACTATCGAAACTCATGCTCACCTCATTCTTTCTAAGAGCAAGGTTGCACCAATTCGCACTATATCAATCCCACGTTTAGAACTATGTGGAGCAGTTCTGCTCTCTAGATTAATTAAGAAAGTCAAAGAATTTCTCAAAGATGAGAAGATTGATACATGGCTTTGGACGGACTCCGAAATAGTGTTAAGTTGGTTGCAAACTCATCCATCTAAATGGAAATCATTTATTGCAAACCGCACGAGTGAAATTCTTTCAAATGTAGTCAACACTCTCTGGCGACACGTTCCGTCCGATCAAAACCCAGCAGACTTGGCATCTCGTGGATTAACAGCACATGATCTCATTAACAACACTCTTTGGTGGAGAGGTCCTGCTTGGTTGGTCCGCAATACAGATCTTTGGCCAAAATCGAAACGCATAATATCAACTAATATGGAAAGTAACACCAACATTTTGGTTCACTTGAACACAATTAAATTCCCAGATTTACACGAATGGTCGCATAAATACTCATCACTTTCTCGGTTGGTTCGCGTAACAGCTTATTGTTGGAGATTTATTGAGTTAACACGCAAAACTGTGACTTACAATGGATACATAACAGCAAATGAATATAAGAGAGCATTTGAATTTTGGGTAAAATACACACAGCAGGAAGGATTTGGCTCTGACCTGCAGGCTTTGAATACTGGAAAACCACTCGATAAAGGAAGCAATATTGTTAAATTAAATCCTTTCATTGATGACAAAGGAATGCTTCGAGCTGGGGGACGACTTTCAAACTCAGATTTGGCATACGATGCGAAATACCCGATCATATTACCAAAGAATGGATTCGTTGTAGAGCTCTTGTTGCAGCAGATACACAAGGAGACGATGCATGGACAAACGCAGCTCATGCTAAATACACTCCGTCGAAAGTTTTGGTTGCTGAATGGACGTAACGTAGAAAAACACATTATACTTAAATGTATTAAGTGCTTTCGTGCTTCCGCTCAAGGTTCTACTCAGCGCATGGGAGACTTGCCAGCACCGAGGACAGCCATATCGAGACCTTTCACGCACACCGGAATTGATTACTGTGGACCATTTGATGTGCGTGAACGAAAAAGGAGAGGAAGTAAAATTCACAAGGGATATGTTGCAATTCTTATCTGTTTGAGCGTCAAAGCAATTCACATAGAACTCGTGAGTGATCTCACCACACAAGCATTCTTAGCGGCATTGCATCGGTTTGTGGGAAGACGGGGTCTCTGTAGTCATATTTATAGTGACTGTGGGACTAATTTTGTCGGAGCCAAAGCTGAATTTGAACGCATAATTAGCATAGCGAGCAGTGAAGCAGCGGAAAATTTTGCACAAAGGGGTGTTACCTGGCACTTCAACTCTCCTGCTTCTCCCCATTTTGGAGGTTTATGGGAGGCAGGAGTAAAATCTATTAAAACTCACTTACGCCGTACGATAGGTAGTGCAGCTTTAACGTTCGAAGAACTGTCCACTGTGTTAGTGCGAATCGAAGCGTGTCTTAATTCGCGCCCACTTTGTCCGCTTAACGATGACCCGAATGACATACAACCACTCACTCCAGCTCATTTCCTGATTGGAGATTAAATGTTGGCTCCACCAGAAGAAGATTTCACCCAGATAAATGTTCACCGTTTGGACAGATGGCAATTCGTGCAAAACTTGATTCAACAGTTTTGGAGCCGATGGAAGGAAGAATATTTATCACGACTCCAAACACGACCGAAGTGGTTACTTCGGCAGAATAGTATCAAAGTTGGAGACATTTGCATCATTAAAGACGATAGATCCCTACCTTATCAGTGGCCACTCGCAAAAATAGTTCAAGTACACCCGGGGAAAGATGGACTCGTGCGTGTCGTATCAGTTTTATTCCATGGAAAAACTTTCAAACGCTCGATAACTAAAATAACGGTGTTACCCATCCAAGAATGTGAAAGTGCACCCACTCGAAATAAAACGAACTAAAAAAACTCTAGCGCACCTGAACCGCTAGAAACACTAATGTTCGAAGAACAGTAGAAGAATCGAGCAGGTTTTGAGTGCATATTCCACCACATGTGCTGCTTATTACGGCCAAACTGTTTCAAATGCCACGTGTTACTTTCGTCTCAAGAATGCATTATAACTCATATGGTGGAAGGTTTCAGATATTACCACTGGCATGAATTTCAACGTTTATGAGACCAAAACACGGGTTAATTATATTCGTTATCAGTTGCTTATTTCACATAATTTTGAAAGCAGCATCTCATATAACATCAATGAAGAAAATGCTCAGTGCCTGCAGCACTGTAACTGAAGTTGGTGTTTGGGGCTGCGATCCAAAAAAATTGCAGAACTTTGCGAATTGTAACATCGGTTATTTATTTTCATTGTAAATGTTTCCGGTATGTATACTAACTGTAAGCATTTATTGATACAAAAGTAGCACAACCGACTCGTGCTGGCAACCTTTCGCCAGTATCAAAGCCAAAAATATATCAAATCTGCTTCACGTTGTTTAATTACATTCGAAGTTATAGGAGTATAAAGAAATTTAGGGTTACCTGCAGCGAGTTTTTTCAAATGATCGAAAGCTTAATATTTGCTGTTTATTGTCACTACAATATCATTACCATTTGAAAATTCTACGATAAAACCGCTTAATAAAGATATTGCAATTAAACACAAAACCAACAATAGCTGGCAACCCTATTGTGGCTTTTCAACCAAATTTGGCCTGAATAATGCTTATGACAGGTTTCACTAATTGTATGAAATTCGTATTGATTTCATGACTGCACTGGAAGTTATAGTGCAAAAAGTTTCATTTTCCTGAGCGAATTTTCAAAACCAAAGACACAAAAATTACCATAGCTGGCAGCACTAATCAAATTTTTCAACCAAATTTCCACCAAACAGAGATTAGAGTTAGGTTTAGCTACTGTGTCAATTTCATGAAAATCTGGTAACTTATTCACATTTCATAGGGCAAGAAGCAGTTTTTTTTCTTTGTAATTTTTCAAGATGGCACCACTGGCACAGACTTGCGCACAATTCAAAATCGCTTCTATCAAATCTGGTCTTACTTAAGTCCAATGCATTCTGCAAATTTTAGCTGTATCTGATTATTGGTTCGTGAGTTTCCGTGAATAGAAGTTTTTGATGCTAAAAATATAGGTTAACTGGGAGAGGGTTACCGTTCTTGTCCGACATGAAATTTCCAAAGTTTTATTTTGAACGTGTAGATATAACATAAGATTTATATACAGATTGATTTTATTGTAAGAAACGGATTTTTGTGAATATTCGATGGTTTGAATGTTTTCACTTCCAAATTTTTTTTTTCAAAATGAAGACACCAAAATTATCATAGCTGGCAGCTCCAACCGAATTTTTCAACCAAATTTCTACCAAACGTGGCTTAAAGTAAGGTCCAGCAATTGTGTGAGTTTCGTCAAAATCGAACGATTCAATCAGAATTTATAGGGCTAAAAACAGTTATCTTTTTTAGTGGTTTTTCAAGATGGCACCACTGGCACAGAATCGCCCGCATTTCAAAATCACTTCTATCAGACCTGGTCCTATTTAAGACCAATACATTCTGCAAATTTCAATTCATTCTGCTCATCGGATCGTGAGTTTCCGTGAACAGAAGTTTTTGATGCTAAAAATATAGGTAAATTGGGCAAGGGTTACCAGGCGTGCCCGTTATACCATATCTTGTTTTTTTTTTTGGTTATGTAAACAAAGCACAAGATTTATATATGAGTGGCTTTTTTTTGAAGAAACGGCATTTTTTCAAGAGAGACGATGATTTGGAGGTTTTCACTTTCGTTGCCTGCCCTAGCTACAGGGTTGCCAGCACGCTAATTTAAAGCTACACAAATCTACAACTAAATAATATTAATATGTCCTGAAAATTTCGTAATGATTGAATAGCTCTGTCAAAAGTTATCGAAATTTAAAAATTTTTAAATTTTCCCGTCCTCTTTTTAGGCACCCAGCGCACACATAGGGTTAAAAAATTCCAAAGCATTATCCGATTCATATGTAAAACACGTTAGAAATTTATTTCGTTAACTTTATTTTTGCGAAAATTATTTGTGCACGAAATAATAGGTATATTAAAAATATCACTTAAATGGCCGCCGGCGCCAAAAGGTTAACAATAACTGACATTTAAAGAGACCTGGACCTATTCTGCATATACACCAATGTATCCTGAAAGTTTCAGCTCAATCGGATGGCGCGTTCCCGAGATTATCTCACTGAAATTTTTTGATGATATATATATATATATATAAAGAAATATGAATTTTTGGCCGAATCGATTTTAATACTAATGTTCTTCGAACATTAGTAATAACCAATTGCATATTTTGAATTTGAATGTTTTCAAACAGCAACTTTAGTTCATAAATATATGTTAATCATTTAGATTGTAATACAACCTTAAAAAAACTCATTTCAATAGTCATGCCTAAAGGTACTCCCTTTCACCCCTCCGTTCGAGGTGGCGAGTCGGGGCGCCACATTAAAATAACCCCTTGCAGCAGGATGTATGCGTCATCTGTTTTGGAGGAAATGCCACAGGTAACAAATGCATCATTGTGGACCCGAAGTTAACGAAGCCTGTTCCCGGAGAGGTTTGATGTTCTACGATATTGAAATCCAAGCTTTAACATTCATTTCTGATCCTGGCAGATCAGCGGGGGGTGTATGTTTCGGACCACTGGAAATGCAATTGAAGTGCAATTGTCATCGTTATAGTGTTATCAAAATCGAGATTTACCGGAATTTTTCAATCTCCAAAAACCGGTAAGGTTCAACACGTTGGTTGAAAAAAGTCTTGTTATTCGTTGTCGTTCAAATAAAATGCAAATCGAAAATTCCGGTACTTGTCGGTTAGGCGTTTTGAAGTTGCTAATTTAGTTAAGAAATCTCGTTTGTGTTGGAATCATTTTGTAATAAATTGGAGTTCGGAGTCGTTGAATATCAAAGTTTAATAGAAATCATAGTTTGTTGGAATCTTAGTATAAAAGTCGAGTTCGGAATCGTTTATTAAAGCACCATATCTACAATAAATTATCGAATGTAATTAAGAGAAAGTAATAAACTTTAAGAAACATTGATAAGATCCGCTTTTGACTTTATTGTGCAACAGTAGTGATAATCGATTATTTCCAATTCGCATAAAATTTGAAAAATTACTTTTTTATTGGGCCCCATTTTGAGAGTCACCTCACGTGACGAATGAAGTGACTCTCTTGATTTCGTATTCTGAGAGTCACGTGAGGTGACTTCATCTTACCTTAAGTGACATTTTCGATCTATCGGCTCTTCTGAGAGTCACATGAAGAATACTTTTTAGTAGTTTTAGAATACTTTTTAGTAGTTTTAGTATACCTGGCTTACTTGTAAAAACCATCCTCTTTTTTATTTCACTAATCATTTGCTTATCTCTGTGAATTTCCTGTTTGCGATCGATTTTGCTTACTTCCATTTGAACGTTAATTTTTTTTTATTTTATTCAAAGTAAGCCACACTTGTGATAAAAAGGGAGGGAAAGTTTGAGCGCGCCAACGACATGCGGTGTTCACAAGCCGTCCCCCATCTAAGTACTGGCCGCGCCCAACAATGCTTAACTTCGGTGATCGAGCGAGAGAATCGGTTGATGTCACTGTGCTACGGACGTAGTAAGTTTTAAACGTCAATGTTCAGGCGTTGCCATTCAAACACAAATTCGTAATCACCTCACTCAGAGTTACTTCACGAGACTGTCAGAATACTGGTTCGTAGGTGACGTGACTTTCGAAGTGACGATTCATTTGGATCCAGAAACCAAACAACAATCGATGACCTGGAAGTGACTCTCTTCACCGATGCCGAAAAAATTCAAGGTGTCGAGTTCCGTAGCTTTTTGAGACGCTGAAGGAACTATTGTGGTGGAATATTTGGAAAAGGAAACCACTATATCAGGTTCTTACTACGAATACGAAATAAGAAGATTGCTGGAGGCTATTAAGAAAAATAGACGCGGCAAACTGCGAGCCAGAGTGCTGTTTCATCAAGTCAACGCACTGGTTCACAAGGCTGCAGCTGCGATAGTTACAATTCAAGAAAAAGTATTCGAACTGCTTGAGCTTCCGCCCTATTTGCCAGATCTAGCTCCCAATGACTTCTACCTCTTTGCAATGATAGTTAAACAACGGCAATACCACACTGGAACTACCGGTTCTCGTCCGATCACCGAAGTTAAGCAGTGTTGGGCGCGGTTAGAACTTAGATGTGGGGCCACTTGGGAACACCGCGTGTTGTTGGCAAGTAAAAACTTTGTGCTGTCCCTTATAGCAACAAACTAGTTGTCTAGGAAGCACTATGAGAAAGAAAAAAAAACATTTGAAGATGATAGCGAAGTGATACCGCTGTTGGGGCATTTTGGGAAAGTCAAGACAATAAAAATATTCTAAGGATATCCTGGGTTTGGAAAAAAGATGGGTTCAATGTAATAGCTTGTTAAGAGACTATATTGAAAAATATATATTTTTGTAAAGTTTAATCACCTTGGTTTATATTCATTTTCATTACTTTTGGATCACCCCTTGTATTAGGGTGTTCATCTAGTCTGTCAAATAGTTCAAGCGTTTTGTCACGTATGTATGATTCTATTGTCTCTATCCGTAATTCTTTGTGCATGTCCGTATTCCTAATGCACCATGGATTCCAGAATATTTGTCTCAGTGCCAGATTCTGACATATTTGTAGTTTTTGTTTGTTTGTTTTGCAGGTGTGGTGGCAATGATACGGTAAGTGATCATTGGTCGTATGATCTGCTGGTAGAATAGTGTAGCTTTGTCAAGTTCAGTTTGTTTGTCAACCAATGACAAGGTTTGAGTTTGTGCAGTATTCTGTTGTTTTTTTTTTTTTGTTTTTTATGTGTTCAGTCCAGGAGAGCCTAGTGTCAAATTTCAATCCTAAGTATTTGGTCGTCCTTTGCCAGTCAATTGTCTCGCTGTTGTGGTGGTTGTTGTGTGTGACGTCTTTTTTCTTCTCTGCATTTATTTGAATTGAATTCCATTAGTACAATAATATAGGATTCCAGTTTTGAGGATATAGTTTTTGCATGCTTGGAGGTGTGGAGTATGCAAGTGTCGTTTTGTATTGGACATATTCGGGATGTCTGCTGTGTATGAACTATACAATATTGGAGAGAGTGGTGAGCCTTGTGGGACTCCAGCTTCTATCGGTCGCATCCTGGAGAGATGGTTGTTAATTCTAACACAGAAAGATCTGTCCCGAACAAGGGATGCAATAATTTGCACAAGTAGAAGTGGTATTTCGAATGCATGTAATTTGAATATCAGTTCTGCATGCCAGACTTTATGGAACGCCTTGGCCACGTCAAACATGATCATACCCGTTGATTTTCGTTGGTTGAAACCTGTACGAATGTGTTGTACCTCTCAGCGTGAGCTGAAGTTCGAAGGAATGTAGTGGCTTGGAGTCGAACTGATCCTCCGGAATTATTGATTTTTCCGCAACTACTTCGGTAAGCCGATCTAGAAGAAGACACTCAGCGATTTTGTCTACGAGGAGAATGATTGGTCTCCAAATTTGAGCGAAACGTGTTTTTGGTAATACTATTACAATCACTGATTTCCAGACCTCTGGGAAGCTCTTCGTGTCGAAGATGGCCTTAATGTCAGGGTCGTCAGTGTATTGTTCGGAAGATGGGTTAGCCACATGTTACAAATCGTGCCTGCTTGAGGTTATTTCCGCTTGCTTAGACCTCTTATTAGATATTTGACCTTTTCGATGTTAGTTGGTATTATTCGAGTGTCTCCTGTTGGCGTTGAGATAAGGGTTGGTTCTACAGATTCAGTGATCTCTTCTTCTTCGCTATCGTTATCCTTCCAGTAGCGGTTTTATTGAAATTGTAATTCCAGTACATCGGTTAAGGCTTCAGCTTTGCTGGAGTTGTCGTACTTCAGCCCATTTGGACCGTGTATTGGTGGCAGAACAATTTTGTTTTTGAACTGGAAGTATTTTTTCATGCATCAGTAACTGTCATCGCCAGACTCCATGCTGTGCAAGAAGTAACCCCACTTCTCGATGCGAAACCGAGCGATCTAACACCATCGGTCGGTTTGCTTCCGTTTTAATGCTAGGATTACCCGTATTACTAGCTCTTCGCCGCATTCTCTACTCTTTATGGGCTCTTTGATATCTCTTGGGAGTTCGAAAGCATTATACCCCTTTGTCGGAGTTTGAATCGTGTTGTCCTGTGTTGACTGCTTGATTTTAGGTGTAAGAGTTTCTATTGCTCTGATTATGTCGCTGGTGGTTTCTAGTGTTTTTTCATATTGTTCATTCGCTATTGCGTCACGGAAGGGTTGCCAATGAGTTTTTTTCTTTGTTCGAAGAGGCTCATCAATATATATGTCTTCAATGACGAAGAATACCGGCTTGTTGTCGGATGAAAGTTCATCGAGGACAGTCAGTCGTAAATATTGATGGAAATTATGTGAAAGATCAATGTCTAGGACATGGCCATGAACTGGGCCAAAGTGTGTTGGTTCATAGGGGAGACGAAGGCTTATACATTTTCCCGTGATGAATCTTTGTAACTCAATTTTCAGTTTGATTGCTTATCACGTCTCCCCATTGGCGGTGATGTGCATTTACGTCTCCTGCAAGAAAAACAGGACCTTCATCTTCAAATAGCTTGCGGAGATCTGTGCTAAAGTGAGTGTTCTTAGGGGGAATGTACGCAGAAACCGCTACGAATTCAAAAGAATCAGTGTGCACCTTTATGACGGTCGCTTCCATCTGTTGTAGGGCAGGAGTTTGAATGTGATGGTGGTTTATGCCCCTTCTCACCAGGATTGCAGTGCTCTACCTCTATCTGACAATCTATTACTACGGTATAGATTGTAGTTAGAAATGTGGAGGCGATCAGCTGGTTTTAAAAACGTTTCCTGGATGAGCATGATATCGGCCCTATAGTCATATAAGAATTGCATCAGCTCTCCAGTCTTGCTGATGATGGAGTTTGGGAGAAGCATTCCAAGTGAGTATGGTCATAAGGTTGGGAAATGTCCGTTTCCAACCATATGACCATGCTCACTTGGCTGATAATGTTTGTTAGTTTTTGGACTAGGGAATGTCGCGAGCATCTCCTGTACCATCTTCACCATTATATACTTCATTATGCTCTGGAATTGTTCTTTCATGCTGCAGAACATCTAAGTCTTGATAGCCGGTTGTGGGATGTTGGGCTTGTGGTTGGGTTATGGACTGCGATGTCTGGGAGATCTGGGGGATTTGGAAAGGGACTAGATGTTTGCTCTCGTCACTTGAGCAAACGTCTTCTTTATATTCTTACAGTTCCTCGGATACCCGCCCTAGCTGGCCGGATGGCCACTACCACAATTCACACATTTGGCGCTTTCTTCGCGCAGTTTAGACCAGTTCATCCTCACAATTTACGCATTTTGCTTGGTTTTGTCTAAGATTGGTGACAAAACGTCAAACTGACAAACGTCAACAATCGCCCAAACTTATCGACAACATCGACAACCTCTCCAAGTGATCAACACGTAAAGTAATTAATGAATTTCTATTGTAAATTCAAAACCAATCTATACACTGATCGATTCAGCGAAATGTACCAGCTCGGAACGACAGCTTGTCGGCGACCAGTCAGACTGACTAAAAAATAAATAAATAAGATTTTTCATTTTATTTATTGTTGTACTTCTTCTCAAGCAGTTTGAGAACTTGCTACGCGACGACCAATTTAGCCACGCAAGTGCGATAAACTGCTTTGAGTCGTCCAGAAAACAAAGTAGCTAATTATTAAGGTTTCATAAACCTTATTTAAATAAACTTTTGGATTGTACGAGATCCTTATACCACCTCAGTGAGAATGACGATTATTAGCGTCATGGCCAAACTGCTGGCAGTAGTGGCATTGTGACTGCCCACCACATGGCCGCTGAGCTTCAACCTTGCAAATTAGCTGGCATACTGCACAGATATTGATTTCGGTCTCATTTCTCGGTAGAAGAACTTTGGCCAGGTTAGAAGTTCCGTTTCTCAATTTGAGAAAGAAGACTTCCAGTGGGTGTGATACTTGAGCCTGCAGGTCTTCTTTTACCTCTCCGGTTGTTAGACCATAGGGACCTCGAATGACAACCAGATTTTTCTCTTCTGGAAGAAAGTATGGAATTGTACCTTCTTATCGGTAAGTTATCTAGTGAGTCCACGATGGTCGAAAGTTGTAGCGGGAATCACCTGTATGCGAAAGTAACCACGCTTGGCCGAATCGTAATTAATTTTCAAGTCCTTAAAGGACCTGGTTATTTGGGTCTACTTAGCCCTCTTTTTGGTCTGTGTTGCCAAATTTTGTTTTTGGTGTGGTCTGTGCTGGCGTTATGTTTTTCTGTGCCTTCTGTGTCACCAATAGTCTCATAGGCACTAGTGGTTTTTGAGTTGCCAGTGCTGGATACTCTTCCTCAACCTGTGTTTCGCTCGCCGACAAAAGAGGATCTTGGGCCTTCATGTCCATTTGTTCTCTTCCGTTGTTTCAATGTCCTTTGGACCTGACAACACGGAAGAAGCAGTTCGGTTTTTTGTCTTCTTCTAGCCTGCAGTCAGTGATGGGGTCGGAGATATGGTTAGTTTTCGTTTAAGGTTTTGTCAGGGGTGTGTTTTTTATAAAGTAGTCTCTTAGCTCGTGGTTTTGGCTATTAGCGCTGCGTTTTGCCTTTACAGAGCTCGGCGAGCTCTGCCTGCGTTCAACAATGCCACTGTTGCGAGCATCATCGAAACTTTTCTTCGATATGGGGCAATCAAAAACAGGCGAATCGACGTCACTTTTTGGGGACCAAGGCGGAGAATATTGTTGGCACGGGATCATCACAAATGTGGATTATATTGCTTCACTTTTGCCCAGTCATAAAAGACAATTCCTGCCACGCAAAAAGTGAAAATATTTTCAACGGAATTACGTTTATTGTGGGATGAGGAGCACATTGGGAAAAGTCCATATACTAAAGTCCATATACTATAAAGTCCTTTGCGAAAATAAGCTATTCAAGATCAAAGGTCTAGAAAATCGGTCATTCTTAAATATTTCGTGAGCTATAGGTTTGGGATATATTTTTGAAAGTTTTTGGCTTGAAAAAAATCTACACAAAAACTTTATAAACGGGACTAATAATTCTCGAGATATAAGCCTGAAAGAAAACTGCGTCGAAATGCATACACTCCACCACCATTTATCCATACTGATGTAAGCAGACGTTAGATGCATAAAAGCATTGAAATTTTCTCAGGCTCATATCTCAAGAACTATTGGTCCCACGTGAATTTTGTTCTGTTTTGCATTTTAGATCAGACAATAAGAACCTATGCGAATAGAATATACCTAGTTTTAGATGCAAAAAATCTTGACCGAATATTTTCAATTACATTGTATTCAAATTACATTGAGCGTGCTTCGCATTGGTTTACAAAGGCCAAAAATAAATACATAGTAAACCCACATTACATGCTATTCATACTTTGTGAGAGGGTACCAAACAAAAACATATTTATCTTAGGTTATTGTTCTTGAAGCAATTAATTAACGGTAGATTTACTGTTTAGGTTAAGAGTTGGCTAGACTATTTCATTTCGATTTGAACAATGTTGGAATTCAGTTATTTTGGTTTGTAAATCAATCGCTTCGTGATTATTAACCATTCCAGTTAACGATTTAATCATTGATATCACATTACAAGAAGAAACGATAATCTGGCACATCTTTTTCCATTATCCCATTAAAAAAATTAGTTTGTCCCCAATTCAATTCAATCTAGCATAACTGTGAGTTGATCTAAGTTGATTAGCCGATACTACACTCTACCCAGTAATTTCTAGCACTTCGAACTTTTAAAAATTACAACGAAAGACGCAAAATACAAAACACAATCTTGTCGACAAACATAAAACTATAGATACTGAGTCATTATCATCATCATCTCCATTATTTCTATAAATATAACGTCAAAACCGACGAAACATCTTACGTTTGTTGCTTGGTCGTGTTAAGTTCCATGCTCGAGTGAATTTCCTGCACCGCGACAAGGTGACATTGAACCTGGTCTGTTTCTAGTTCACAAACTGCACAGTACAAACTACACAGAGCGAAGAATAACAAGAAGCATTTGTCGGGAAGCACTTAAGCTGAGGTCAGTCGTGGTGTTGTTGCGATGTGACGTTGACTGAAGCAGCCAAGCAACATCATAAAAAGTCTATTTAAAACTTTGTGCACAAATTCAAAAAAAAGAAAAGTGTCATGTTCTTCGAATGCAGCAGAAGAGAGGAAACACAAATCACTCTTTTAGTACATAGATTTCCATTTGGGTTATTCTGATCCCAAGTCTGTTTTGGAATAAAAAGAACACTGTAATATATCATAATGCATATAGTTTGAGGCAATCGGAAAGACAAATCAAAGATTCACACTGTGAACAAAATTAATGGTTTTACTGATGATGTCTTTATTGGACGTTAATGGCTCAGGTAGGTCTGCGAAGCTGATACGGCTGAAATGGCAGTGTCCTAAAAGTGTCAAATTACTCTACTATCGATCGTTCTCAAAGCTCGATAGATACGTTTATTATCAATTAAGTCACAGCATGAGGGCAACGCAAATGCAGTTATGAAGGTACGGAATCGATGACATATTTTCAATTGGTCAAGTAGATAAAATTCCGCTGCAATCAAACACAAGTGATAACAGTTATTTAGATACTTCTTTCGAACAAAGCTTGCTTTCTACTTCGGAATTTAAAAGTATTGTATGTTCAGTGTTTTCATACAACACCTGTTTATAACCGTGATTAGTCTCATAGTCCACGCATCACCTTCAATGAGAAAAATCTCTTCAAAGCGCTTATAATTTCAATAACAAAACCCACTTAATCCACCTCTTTTATAAGCCTCTACAAGTGCAATCTCAAGACCAGAGAAAGCTACTATTGTACATAAATCAACCATGTACAACCATACGATCAAACGTCTAATAATTTTCTACCTCAACTATTCAGAAAAAAAAATCGACAATGCAAATGATCACATAAGTCACATGCAATATATTAACACACTTGCGCCCACACTTTTTGCATGCGCATCTTATTAGCATTTATCTGAATCTGATTGGCAAAACTTCATTTCTCAAACAGATGAACAACGTATCGAAGCGAACGAAAAAAAACTGAAAGATCAACTTCTATTTCTAGTTCGAAATACATAAATAACAAAAACTGACAAGAACCGTTTAGTGAACGTGTCCAATCACGAAAAATCGATTTGACATTTCAAAAGAATTGATTGATTTCGGAGAAAGATGAGAAATTGATGTAATATCAGATAACGTATAGTGAACAAACAGGAAATACCCATATTGGGTATTATTTAATCCGCAAAATCTATGACCAAATTCATATGATAATAATTTTGTGATTTTTTTTCTAGTTTTGTTTGTTATTTATTTAAGAGGGTTTGAAGGCTATGTAGGAGGAAAGTGTTATTTACATATGAATCTTTGAAAATTATGCTGATAAATGGTTGCGAGAATATGGCGAAAATCTGTTATTTTGATAGATTGTGACCGAATTTGGGACGGATTTGAAAGAGGTAGACTACTGGTTTCACTTAACCAGGATCATTAAGATGATTGATGGGGTCGAAACTATTGATTTATTATATCTGATACGATGAAAACTATACCGTTTTGGTTCAAATTTACTATGTACTATGTTTAGAGGTATTTACATACACTCTGTCAAGAATGAGTTTACACATAGGAAAAAAAAATCAATTTTTGATCTTTCTAACTATAAAATAATACTTTTTATTTATGTAAATGAATTTTTTTTCTAAATTATAGTTATTTACATTATTTCCATCCGATATATACAAAAAAGTACAACTTCAATACAAAATAAGAACGAAAAGAACAACGAAAACAATTATTACAATTCATGAAGTGTCAAGAAACTCTTTACACAACTGTTTTTGTTTGCATTCCCAGTGTGCCAAATTCGGCATTTCGTTGAGAATTCTTTCGGAAAATTCAAGCGAATTCAGGAATAAGTTTCGGATTCTCAAAGTTATTCGTTACGAATTCTTTAAGACCGGTATATAGAAAACGTTACAAAAACGCCGAAAGTGCTCAAACTTTCCCCTCTTTAGCTCTTGAAAAGCTTTTGTATATTGATCAATTTTTTTTCAGGATTCATTACGAAGATTTTGGAAGTTCCTTGTGAATTCTTTGTGATTCTTTGCGAATTTTTTTCGAATTCTGAACGAATTCTTTTCGAATTCTTTAAGAATTATTTGCGAATTCTTTGCGAATCGTTTGCAATTTTTTTCGCAGAATCTTTTCTATGTTTTCTTGTATTTCTTGTTCTTTCAGAATACTTTCAATACTTTTTTAATATATGCATATAACATATACTCATCAAAACACTTAATATTTTTATTTCTATTGGATATTTATTGTTTATTATATATACATATATTATTTATTGCTATTAAATAGCATTTTTTTCCAAACTCTTGTTAAGCCGGCCTTTGGTGTAATAGAAAATCTTTTTCAAAAAGCATTCCAGCTCGTCTGGTCTGATTGACGAAAGTTTTCGCACTGTAGCTTCTGAATACAAAAGGGAGAAGTAACATTTCGACCCTTTAAAAATAGACATTATTGTAAAATTTTTAATTTTGATGTTGGTCCCGAAACCCATCCATGTAAATTGAACAGCAACCTCATCCATCATGATTGCTTGGAAACACTTTTTTTGCAAAAGAATGAACGTCTGGTCCAACGATAGTAGCAAATTTTTAATTTTTAAAAATAATATTAAAAACCATGTACTTTAAACGCTGGAAGCCAAATGCTATGTCCACTACACAATACGAGCTTTATATTTAATAGGTAGCGTTATTTAAAATGTGATCAGCTTCACCAGGCATTATAAAAATGCCTTCAGTTTAAGGCAATATTTTGTAAATATTTTGAAAACACTTTGAAAAAAACCTCAAACAACACAGTTCTGAAACTTTGCAGGCACGAATCCATACACGAATGACAATGACAATGACTAAATGACGAATGACAACGACAAAAGTACCGTTTCAATACATAATTTACTAAACTAAGCGCTGATCGCGATAAGTTCGGAATTTGTTATGAATTCTAACATATTTCTCAACAAACTCTTAATGATTTCCCTATCGTAGATTCGTTCGCACTTTGTTCGGAATTCGCTCGAACTCAGTAAAATATTCGCAACAAATTCCGAATGATTTCAAATTTTCTTGAAGACTTTTCTTGCAGACTTCAGAAGAGATTCTTAACAAATATTCATATGTTTCTCATAAAATAATGAACAATCTTACTCTAGTCAATAGTTTTACTTATTTCAAGAGCTTTTTATATTTCTATCTCTTTTCATCACTTTTGGAATAGTTGTAACCAATTCCGAATTCCGAATTTGGCATGCTGGGTTACTGCAACGATGCGGTAAATTTACCGTAATTTTTGGTCTGTATTGTAAAGTTCTATGAATTTGATTATTAGCGTGTGATTAATTTTTGGCTAGTACGCATAAATAAGTGAGATATTGTGTCTCAAAATGCCAGGCAAAAGATTATCCTTTGAGTTGGTGCAGATTATCTACTAAAATCACAAATTAGGTAAAAGTGCGCAGGAACTGTCGGAAATGTTTTGTGTGGCACGAAAGACAGTCTATAACGTTATAAATCATGCTGAAAATGAGGATAGACTGGAGCCAAAGTGTGGAGGTGGCCCAAAACCAAAAATATCTAAACGTATCGAGCGCCTTATGATAAGGAATAATTGTTTTCGTTGTTCTTTTCGTTCTTTTTTTGCATTGAAGTTGTACTTTTTTTTTGTAAATATTGGTTTGAAATAATGTAAATAATCATAATTAAGAAAAAAAATTCATTTACATAAATAAAAAGTAGTATTTTATAGTGAGAAAGATCAAAAATTGAATTTTTTTCCTATGTGTAAATTCATTCTTGACAGAATGTATATGTTGGCTTGTAATATATTTAAATTTTGCTTACATTTTCCAATTTATTGCTTTGCGAACATCTTAATGTTTATTTCCTGAAAAAGAAAATAAATAATTAGATTAGTTTCATAAATGCAAGCAGATCTTTAAATGCTAAGAAAAAAATAAACTTTAAAAATCCAATTTTAGCCTTATAAAATGAAACATGGACAAGTGAACAATAATAATATATGTACGAACCCACGTTGGGCGCGGTACGCCTGATTGAATTCATATTCAATTTTCTTCTAATTTAAGGGTTTCGAGCCCAAACGTTTCAACAGTTTTATAAATGTTTCGAAATCTTAAAGGTTCAAAGCGTCAGTGTTTCAAACATTTGCAACAGTATTTTTCATTGAATACAATCTGAATTTGATTCATGTCTGAAAAACCTTTTCTATTTTTCTCCTACATCATTCTTGAACATTTTATCCATCAAAAACTGAGATTCGACTAAAAAAACATATTTTGTGGTTAAAAACAGTGCAAGAAATTGTTGAAATACTGACGTTTTGTATGCTTTATCATATTTTAATAAATAAACAAATTAGTATCACGTAAAGCTGAGACTTCTCAGGGAAAAAGTGGTGAATTGAATGAAATTAATCTCGATTTGAATTTATGCAAGAATTTATATAAAATAAATGTTGAGAAAATTACAAACTGTAAAAAAAAATCAGTAGACAGTACTACTTTTGGAAACTATTTATTGAAAATATCGAACAACTATTTACAATTTTTATTTTTTGAAAAATTTGAATTCTCAGTTAATCCGTTTTTGCTGTGATTTCTTTCTTCGAAGGCTACTGCAATGCGGTTTCTTTATTTTGTTTTCAGAAACTTGAATTCGTGAGACTTGTATTCCTTTTCGAAGTCAATCATGTTCGTCGTTAGTAAGGTAAACAAATTTCCCTTGAAAGTTTTTCTTGAAAGCTTTTAAAATAAGCTGGTCTGGAAATTCAAGAATAGTAAAGAATATAGAAAAATTATTCTTCAATGAAAAAATTTTTCGAACCAGGTTTGATTTCTTAAGCGAAGCCAAACCATTTTAACGGTACAGGAAGCTGATGCGTCTGATTGATTTTACTAAAAGTAATTGAGTTTCTATATAATTATACAGAATAAATAGAACCAGTAAATTAAGATGCCAGTATAATCATTACCAGTATAATTAGATAACAGGTTTATTGAAATTTAACAAAAAAAAACCCAGTTGGTAATGGAATTCACCATTTAAATAATTCCTTCGAAAATTGTCCTCGTTCTCCAAAGTACGGAAAATTTAAACATTGGTTGCTTATTTTATTGTAAATGCTTTGCTTATGAATACTAAATAGAAGCATCTGCTGGTGCGAAATTAACGAAAATGCCTGGTGCGTTAGCACCACAGCCAAAAATGTAGCAAATCTGATTTACGTTAAGTTAAACGCACCCTGTGAATTTCGTTTCGATTGGATAACTGCGCTGGAAGTTTTTGTGGTGAAAAAAATTTTAAGGCTACCACCCTCACAACTTTTCAACATTTCGAAGCATTATTATTTGTTGTTAATTGTCATTGTAGGATCATTCCCATTTGAAAATTTAATGACAACATCGCTAAAAAAAAGTTCCAAAAATAAAACTACAAAAATTACTATAGCTGGGAACTCTTTCATGAAACTTGTACGGCATTTGGCTTACAATAAGGTACATTTATCACATGAATTTCGTTTTGATTTCATGTGGATCGGAAGTTACAGGGAAAATAGTTTTATTTCGCGGAACAAATTTACAAGATTTAAGCGACAAAAATCACCACAGCTGGCTACTCTATTCTAATTTTTCAACCAAAATTCTAATAAATGTAGCCTAGAGTAAGGTCCAAGTACTGTTATGGGCCAAAAAGCAGTTTTTTTTTCTCAGTTATTTTTCATGATGGCACCACTGCCAAAGGGTTGCCTGTATTTTTATCAAAACTGGTCCTAGCTAATAACAACATGTCCTCTAAATTTTATATTGATCGGATTATCCGGTCATCATTTCTCGTAAACAGAGGTTTCGATTGCTGAAAATAAAGGTAATTTGGTGATCAGTTGCCGTTCTTCTTTAACGCAGAATTTTGAAAATTTAAAATTAACATGGTGGACAAAGGTTGAAATCAATCAATTTTTTGAATATTTTAACAAAAATCAAAAAATTTTCAGGAATGTCGATGATTTGAAGGATTTTTTTTCAGGAGCATGCCATACCTACAGGGTCTCAGTCAACATCAATACGATGTGCAAATTTCACGACGATCCAATGTTTTTGTCAGAAGTTATGACAAATCAAAATTTGAAAAAAAAAAGTCGTTGCCTATTTTTAGGCACTCAGTGCCCATACAGGGATCAAAATTTCAAACTTTGTATCATGAGCAAGCATAAAACATAATAGGTTTTAGTTCCCAATACCTACTTTTAACAAAAATATACTCTGCATAGAAATATAGGAGCAACTGAAGACTCACTAAAATGCCCACCGCCTCCAAAGGGTTAAAGATATCTAAATTTTAAAGAATCATGGAGCTACTCCTTATATACATCTATGTTCTCCGAAAAAATCAGCTCAATCGGAGCGGCCACTCCAGAGATTATTTCCCTTAATATTTTTGCTGACATATATATATATATATATATATATATATATATATATATATATATATATATATATATATATATATACATATATATATTTATATATTTATATATATATATATATATATATATATATATATATATATATATATATATATAAAATGCATAGATAAAGAAACATGAATTTTCAGCGAAACGAGTCTAATACTTGTTTTCTTCGAAAATCAGTAAAAAGATGATAAACCCAGAATTATGACGCAAAGGTTACCTTTTTCGCTGGACTTCCGTAATGATGTATTTGGTGTTTTGTATTTATTTTTAGGTCACTTCTTCTTTAGAAGGTCGTCAAAAGGTTCCATCGAGGATGACGAGTAACAGAGTTGGAGCCTGTTAATAGAAGCATTGACGGATTCGGTCCTAATATCGAGAGCATAATAGTGGGTATTTTTGGCAAGGGTATCGAATGGAGCGCCATACAATGGAAGAAGTGTTGAACGAACAAAATCAAGTCGGCGACGTGAGAGCAAGAGTTGAGTTGCTTCAACATGATTTGTCTCGGTGTTGTGTCGTGTGTTGCGTCAGCCGGTTTGAGTTTTTTCATAGTTGCCGTAAGTTCAGAGGTTAAGTCCGTTTGGCTAACATGAGTTCTCTCCCTAAAAGAGTTGTGGCAGTGTAGCTTTGAGTTTTTCTCGGATTAGAGGTCTTCATCTAAAAAGTATTAGGAACAGTGTTCTAGTCTATCATGCATTATTGTGCGCCAGGGTAGCCGATTTGTCATCTTTAAAAGTAACCGTTGGGCTGTAGATGGTAGGGTGTGGTACGATTTTTTTCGAAACCCAAGACTGCGAATCGCGCAATCCAGGTGCCCCGGAGAGAAGAATCACAGTCATTGGTAGTAATGGGTTAGGTTAGGTTAGTGAAGAGGGCTGCCGGGAACGCGGCCAGCATTAGGCCCATTTGCCACCCTCATGGACAATCACACGCATTCACCCTTACAGCCATGGAACTGGCGGGATTCAACCCACAGGCCCCGTAGCACGCCGCTTTTCGGCCTGACGCGTTAGCGAGCACAGCTACCGGGCCCCCTTCCTTGGTAGTGATACTGACTAATAGAATCGCCTTAGACTAAAGAGTATAACGGGTGTGATACAATGCGTGTATCTCTAAGAGGGTGTTAAAGGTCCAACTGCGTCGATCTGAATGCTTTTGAAACGTCCGAAGACAATACAAAAGGTCGATACAGGTTTGCTCAAGTGTTTGCTTATCTTGCAACGTGGCAATATCTAGAATTTGGTTGATATGTGCTTTTATGTGTCACAAATGTCAGAGTGCGCAACGCTGCGTGGAAAAAATAATTAATGATCGTGCGAGGAGTTTAGGGCCGCATAATTGAGCCAGACACTTTACAACAAATGCCGATGTTTGAACAAAATATAGGCTGCATTTGGAGTTTTTTTGGATCTCCCGAAACTCTTTGTCTATTTTTGAGAAAAAGTCGAGAGCACTGGAAAGACTTCTTCTAGACGGAAGAATGTGTCGACAACAATATTGCTGCAACCAGAAACAAGACAATTATCCCAAGTGCACTCGCTAATACAATTTAGATGTCCAAGTTGAAAAGTTGTGACCTTTTCTGGTCTTCTCTTGAACGGAAAACTTAATCTCTTGTGATCTATGTACAGTGTGAACTTATGGGCTTCCAAAAAGTATCCAAAATAGCGTATACCCTGATAAGCTACTAAGAGTTGGCGGTCGTATGCACTATACTTCTGTTGTGCGTCACTTAGTTTGGCCGAGTAAAATTCAAAGGGCTGCCAAAATTCTCAGCATTTTTACTGCTCGCGAGCTGACTTGATCAAAAGCTCTGCTAGTTTAAGGTGACTGGCCGATAGGATTAGCATATTTTTTTTTAGAGCCGGGATGATAGACGTTGAATGGCTGCTGTAGCTCAGCTGTGTGAGGAAAGAAGCGACGGTTAAAGATGACCATTCCAAAAATTGTCTTAGGCCTTTAGCCGTCTTAAGCAGTTTAGCTATTGAAATTGCCTTAACCTGATCGGATCCGATTTCATAACCTAAGAATTTAACTGAAGGTCAGAGGAAGTGATATTTCTCCAAGTTAGCAATGAGACCGTGGTCTATTGATAGTTGGAACAGTTGTTCAAGATGAGCTCGAGCAGAATTCGAAGCTAACCAAATATCGTCGAGATAGATAAAGTAGAATTTCAGTCTGTGTAGAACTTTATATATGAATCGCTGGGACGATTATGTCGCATTGTACAGTTCGAAAGTCATTTCGGCGAATTTAAAGTGTCCGAATGATGTGCAGATGGCGGTTTTTAAAACAACCGTTTGGAATTTAACGATAGGGCATAGTCATGTATATTGTGCGGCAGAGTTAAAATGGAGCTTATGACAGAAGTCAACACTATTGGAAGGCGAGTGGTCAAGATGTGGTGTGTTACTTTGTGTTAGCGGGATTGAGAGAACTCTGTGCTGAGCGTAATACCATTATATTTTTTGAGAAGGGTATGTAACCGTCGTACAGCGAACTACTGAATTAAAACGCTTAGTTTTGATTGAGTATTTTTGTAAGTGTATATCGCAAATAAGCATTTTACTTCTCCCTACGTTAACGGGCTATAGCTTGAACGATGTGCAGTTGTCGTTTATGAGATTTTCGAGTTCGTTGTCTTTGACCTGTTCGGCCATAAATTCGCATGTACTCACAGTTGTGGGCAGATATATATATCCCTTCGACACGCGATAACGTGTCTAGAACGATATTTGAGTCTCCTGCAGCACACAAAAATTTTAGAAAATTGTGCGATGAAGTTCTGGTGTTTGAGTTGCCGTGGTAAATAGAAATGAATCGTATATACTGGGACAGCTATATGGAACAGGTATTTTTTTGGAACAGCCAGTACCTAGTACGAAATTCAAAAATACTAGGCACGAGTATTTTTGTGAACTATACATGTAATCAAGAATTTTACCAATAAATTTTCTCCGTTTGATTCATTTCAATCGAACAGTGACGTAATAGTATCCTAATATTAATATGCGCTCGCTTTCATACTTGCAAGTGCATTCATACTCGTATTTCAAACTTTAATACTTACTAGTATTTCGTACTTGCAAGTATTTTCGTATCAAGTATTATAGTAGTCGCAAGTATTATCGTATCGAGTATTTTCGTACTTGCAAGTATTTTCGTATGGAGTATTTTCGTACTTGCAAGTATTTTCGTATGGAGTATTTTCGTGCTTGGAAGTATTTTCGTATCGATTATTTTCGTACTTGCGAGTATTTTTGTACATGCAAGTAGCTGAAAATGGACAAAATCGGCCAATTTTGGGTTAGAGTGATTTGAGACATAACGGACCAAGCTGTGATAGAACAATTTCGGTTTTGTAGGGGAGTCTCGGGTTTTTTTTGGGAGTCACATAGTTTAGCAAAAACTGCCTTTACTGCGCTTTCGATGATTGAAAGTGGTCGGGGAGTACAATATAATACTAAAGTATAATAATATATTTTAAGGGCGAACAAAATTTTTGATAAGGGAAATTGGGCAAACACGCAAATTTTTTTGCAAATTTTTTTTTGTCTAGCATTAATTCGGGGACCTCCCTGAGTTATTTCGGGCAAAACGCTCATACAAATGTGGGAAAAAGCGGTCTAGTTTCGAAGATTCGGGAAAATGAGTCCCCCGGAAAACCGTCCGGAAAAACTGAAAGTAGCACTAAAAGTGCTAAGGGGGAAAAGGTTGAGGTCCTTTTTGGTTCGCCAATTGGCTTCTCCGGCTGTGCTGAGGCCCTCCTTGTGACTGCAGGTTGCAACGAGAGTATTTCCGACCCTACTAGGGTTGTAAAATTTTGTAAAAAAACCTTACTAGCCCTCTAGTGGTCAAGCCTTACTAGTCCTCTACGCGAAGGTGAATATCAGTAATTTCAAGTCAGTTTTTACTGTAAACTGTATTCCCTTCAATAAGTCTAGAAAGTATCGGATGGTGAAATAAGCAGCAAGCAGCTCCTTATCATTTGTGCTATATATTTTCCCTATCATCATTAGTTTCCATCGAAAATGCTCGAAACGTAGCCGGCCTCTGCCTTGTAGTCCTTTCTACAGGGAACTAATCGTAACAACGGGCGCATCTGTAGCGATAATGCTGGGATAGTTGCGCTAGTAATGGACTTGCGACGTGATAGGTATCAGGTAATTTTCTGTTTCAGTATTCCACATGTATAATTGTGTTATCTCCTTTTCGTGAGTCTTTTAAATTTTCGTGGAGTGGTGCTTACGTATTAGCTGCATTACGGTTGAAACTACGGTACTAGTTTAGCATTCCAAGGAGACGGTGGAACTGATTGCTGATAGTCAGACTTTTAAAATTGCAGACGGCTTTTACACGGAAAAGAGGTAAGCATATATGGTCAACATTGTGATCTAAATATTCCAACTTCTTGACGCTAAATGTGAACTTTGTTAGGATAATCACGATTTCCTATGTATTCAGTATTTCAAAAAGTAGCCGCAGATTTCGGAGATGCTATTCAGGCTACAAAACCTACATCATATTTAATATACCAAATTTAATATAAAGATGGATTCGATTCGTTAAGGTCCTTGAAGCACATATTCGTTTCCCGCAAAACAGCAAGAAGTCATGAAAACGTGCTGTAGACACTCTTCTGCGCTTTGGCAGGATAAGATATAAATCTATTATTTACCACAAACATATCGAAATAACGTGTTGTGCAGCAGTATTTTGCCGGTTCGGCAAATTTTGTGTTCGACGCACACGGCAATGGTATCGATGTCAGGCGGCGCACCAAAAATATTGAAATCAAGACCTCAACTATAGAGTTTTGCATTGAAAATTCATAAGACACAAAATAGTTGAATTGTGAAACCACTCGAAAACTCTTAAATTCATTCATTATGCACCCTATCCTTACTCTTCGAACATTATGAGCCTCGTGCTTGCATCCATTTAAATCTACCTCGTGGTAATTGTGCGTGTTACACACACATTTCATGCAACTCGAAGGAAAGGATATTCGAACCGAAGAAAAACTTTTTTTTTTATTTATGTTATTATATACTTCAATTATCACAAAAATTACACTTCAGGCGCAGAAACTGGGCATATAACTAAACACCTCTATAAAATAGCCAACTACTATTTCGTGTCCAGCTCCAATATGAGCCCGACGACAATAAACTATGAAAACCAACCTGCAACACAACAAATTCTACTCAAATGTCCGTTCGAATGACTGCAGCAGCAAAACAACATTTCTGCTTACGCTTTTACCGTTCTCCATGACAGCACCACATATCCATATTTCCGCCATCTTAAGCACTTATTTTGCTAATTTTCCATTTTATCTCCTTCGAGTTTTATTTGCGACAAATAACTTGTCAGCAAAAACGAATTTGAAATGCAAACGTAGCGATAGAATTGCAAGCGTGAGTAGATGAAATACTAGCTGAGTAATGCGATTCGAAGCTTTCATTGCGAATCTTTGAAATTGTCGTGCTTATGCGATGAGAAAATTATGCGAGATGACATAGAAAGTGCATGAGTGAGCATACGGAAAATTTATTTCGAGGTTAGTTTAGCGAATTAAGATATAATCTCGCTGTTTTTGAAACTAGATTTGAACACAAGGCTTATTGTGTATACAGACAAATTTTTCCGATCAGCTATAATTTATTTATCTTTTTTATACAAGTTTCGAAATTCAGAATTGGAATGCAATAAATAAAACTGCATCTGTAAAGGAAATTGTAGGCAAACTCATCCTGTTCTGAGCTGAAATAGTCATTGTATTCTTGATATTGTCCTTTCCAACTTTGATCCACCTTTGTTTTTATTTTGTCTTCTGCCTCTTATCATTATGTGAAATCTGATAGCCATCATCCTCCACTATCAGCAAATATATGCCTCCAGAGCTGTAGTCTACGCAAGCGGTGCAGGGTGAATCGTTGTAATTTCCACACTGAAAAAAATCCACATAGCGCCCAGAGCCATGTAACATAGCGCATTATTTATGGCCCCATACGCCATGTACATAGTACTCTGAGCCATGCAATATGGCTCCCAGCGCCATAATGTCAGAATCTACATAGCGCGTGGTCCCATGTGACATGGCGCAGCATTTATGGTGCTACACGCTATGTACATAGTACCCTGAGCCATGCAGTATAGCTCCCAGCGCAATAATTACATGGCGCAGAAATTATGGCCCCACACGCCATATTACATAGTGCCATGAGCCATGTAATATGGCTCATGGCACTACAATTATAACTCGCAGCCATGCTGTGTGAGGAGATGTATAAATGTCAGCAAGCTTCTTGAATATAGGAGAGGATATGATGTTTGATGTTATTAATCATTCGGGAATTTCTTTGATAGAATTCCATTACCTAACATCAAGTGCTCTACCTCCAGATCAGTGCTGCCATATTAGGGATTTTAACCCTAGATTTAGGGATATTTTAAAGACTTCAGGGGACAAACAGAGGGAAAAAATATTCAGGGTTTTGTTTAGGGTATTCTGAAATTTGATAATGTATTTTTCCGGAACGGATGTTTCGATAAATAATAATTTCGAAATACGTCATGTCCACCTTTTTCTGATATAAGAAAATATAAAATATCAATCTTCAATCATACCAATAAGTGGATATTGGTGATGCTGTTTCAAAATTGATATTTCTACCTTACCGATTGATGACAGAGGCCGCGATTGCCGTACCCTATATCTCTATCTATTCAGCTGAGTGACCGAGTCACTTTTTCGTAGGTACTATTTACAATACGCTGTCGTCAAATCCATGATGGGGTCATTTAACCGCCCTGGCTCTATCATTGTTTGATGTGTATTGCATTTAACACGGGGATATCCCAAAACATTATAATAAGTCATATTCGTTTCTCCGAGCCCGCTTATTAATTAATCAACCGATGAAATATGCCCATTGTACTGTCTAAATGTCTCTCACGACTCTGTCGATAATAAACCTTTCGGGACAAATTTTTTCTGAGTGAAAAATTAACGCACCCAGGAAAAAATTACTCCCAAAAGATTAGGATGAGTGGGGGAAAGTTTTACCTCACCTTAAAAAACTTTGCTTCATGTGACGAAAGTCTTACACATATAAAATTTATATTTAAATAAACTGATTTTTGAGAATCCCGAAAAATTTCCCGGAAATGACGTCACTGTGGCTACTTAGGGTATTTTCAGGGATAAATAGGAATTTTCTGGGGGTAAGCCGCAGCGCCTATCTGGCAGCACTGCTCCAGATGCTCCGAACTGAGAAGGTTCGTGGCCTTTTGTTTGATGCAAGCTGGATCATCTTCAGATGCACTGAAAAAACACATAGCGCCAGACGCCATAATTTATAGACTTCTGGCGCCATGTACATAGTCGATTTCGGTCGATTTGTGATTAAATATAGCGCCACACGCCATAGTACATAGGAGCAGACGCTATGCTTATAGCCCTCCACGCCATATACTATAGTCCTCCACGCCATGTACTATAGTCCTCCACGCCATGTGCTATAGTCCTCCACGCCATGTAATATAGTCCGCCACGCCATGTACATGGCGTGGAGGACTATAGTACATGGCGTGTAGGCCTATGTACTTTTCGCCATGTATTATGGCGTGTGGCGCTATATTTGATCACAATCCCTAAATCGACTATGTGCATGGCGCCAGAAGTCTATAAATTATGGCGTCTGGCACCATGTGTTTTCTCAGTGCATAAGGCTATCTATGAGAGTCTAAGTGCTGAAATCAACTCTATAAATTGGTTTAGTTTTTTTCGTGAACTTGATGCCGGCCGCGCTGCCCTCCACTTCTACCACAAGCTTAATCAACTTATTATTGCTTACACGCTTATATGTCGGAGTCTGCAAAGGATTATGCCATTTATTCTCTGCTGCTAAAAAGGAGACTAAAATTGCAATGCGCAACTACTTTTTTTATATTGAATCGTCACTTAGTTCAGATGGTTCTAAGAGGTTTTGGTCACATGTGCGTAGCTTGAAATCTTCTTCCTCTATACCTGATTCTGTTTATTTTAATAATTCAAGTGTTTCTACTCCGCAAGGAATATGTGATCTTATTGCTGACTTTTTTTCCTCTGTATATTCTAGTTCTTCTTCTCATATCTCCAGCATTCCTTCTTTTTACTTTCCCACTTGCCTATCTTTACTTGAGACCAGTCCTCTTGAAGTTTAATCTATTATATCTACGTTTGACTTCGGCTCTTCTCTTGGCCCTGATGGAATTCCTAACCTTTTCGTTAAAAAACTTGCTTCTTCTCTTTGTGCTCTCTTGCCCATCATTTTTAACATTGGTCTGGATAATGGTATTTTCCCAACTTCTTGGAAAGTGTCAAGCATTTTTCCTATCCATAAGTCTGTTGATCTAATCCTGGTCACTAACTATCGCCCGATCTCTATCATTCCTTGCTTTTCTAAAATCTGTGAGCGTCTGGTTTTTAATCGCGTCTATGATTCTCTTCGAAACGTTTTTGCTGCTCAACAGCACGGTTTCGTGAAAGGCCGTAGGGTTTTCTCATTTTGTTTTTTCTGATTTAGATAATCACCATCAAGTAGATGCCATAGACACTGACTTCTCTAAGGCCTTTGACTCAGTCAATCATGAGCTCCTTTTTCTTAAATTAGAGCATTTTGGTATATCGAAGCCTCTTCTCTCGTGGCTCTCATCATTTGCATTTAATCGTATTTGTTATGTCTCTCTCCGTGGCTTCTCGTCCTCTCTTTTTTTGCCTCCCTCCGGTGTACCTCACGGATCTATTCTCGGGCCTTTGCTATTTAAAATCTTCATCAACGATCTTCCTAATGTGTTTGAATCTCCTTGTCTAATGTACGCTGATGACCTGAAAGTTTTTCGCGTAATCAATGCTCCTCCGATCATCTTGCTCTTCAAAACGATTTGAATCGTCTTGCTTCCTGGTGTGACTGTAATTACTTGTCCTTGAATATATCCAAATATTACTCAATGTCTTTTACATTGAAGCCTTGTGCTTTTGAGTTCACTCACTCTATTTGTGGCAGCACCCTTTTAGTTGTGGATCATTTTACTGACCTCGGTGTTACCTTCGATTGGAAGCTAAATTTCGATATTCATATTCGTACCATAACTCGTAAGGCGTCCCGGATCGCTGGTTTCATTGCACGCGTTTGCCACAATTCCTTTAACATTTTCACTTGTGTGCGTCTTTTTCTTTCCTTTGTTCGTTCTATCCTTGAGTATTGCTCTCTAGTGTGGGGTCCTCGTTTCTGTTATTTGTCTGAGGCGGTTGAATCTGTCCAGCGAAGGTTTACCTGCTGCCTTATTTTCAAGTAAAAGCTACCATATTATTTATCAACCCTTAATATTTCTCGACTTGATCAGCGCAGAATTTACCTCGATGAATGTTTTCTTTTTAAAGTTTATTGCGACTATTTATCTTCATCTTTGGCGTGTTTTATGTACCTTTTTGCATGTACTAACGTTTTTTTTCACTCGCCTGTTTTGCATTTGTTGAGGACGCATAATAATCTTCAGCTTGGTTTTCTGCCAGTCTATTGGAATTTTCAAAATGTTAGTTCTTAGAGCACTTTTTTCACCAACTTAATAATTTTATTTATATATTTAGTTGTCATTGTTTTTTGTTACATTCATATATATATATATATATATATATATATATATATATATATATATATATATATATATATATATATATATATATATATATATATATATATATATATATACACATATATATATATATATATATATATATATATATATATATATATATATACATATATATATATATATATGTATATATATATATAGATATATATATATATATATGTATATATATATATACACATATATATATATATATATATATATATATATATATATATATATATATATATATATATATATGTATATATATATATATACATATAATCAAAAAAATGCAGTTCCTATTTCTCGGGAACGCACCATCCGATTCAGTTGAAACTTTCGAGATACATTGGTGTACATTAGGCCCAGGTCTCACTAAATGTCAATTATCTTTAACCCTTTAGCGCCGGCAGCCATTTTAGTGATATTTTCAATATACCTATTATTCCGTCCACAAATAATTTTTGCCAAAATGAAGTAAACGAAATAAATTTTGAACGTGTTTTACATGTGAATCGGATAATGTTTTGGAAATTTTTTAACCCCATGTGTGCGCTAGGTGCCTAAAAAGAGAACGGGAACTTTTGAAAATTTTTAAATTGCGATAGCTTTTGATAGAGCTATTCAATTATTATGAAATTTTCAGAACATATTGTGTAGCTTTTAATGAGCATGTTGGCAACCCTCCAGCTAGGGCAGGCACTGAAACAGAAAACCTTCAATTCATCGAATCTCCTGAAAAATTATCGCTTTTTGAAAAAAAGCCACTCATAAATAAGTCTTATGCTTTGTCTCTATAGCCAAAGTAAAATATTTGATATTTTACAATGGGCACGCCTGGTAACCCTTTCCCAATTCACCTATATTTTTAGCATCAAAAACTTCTGCTCACGGAAACTCACGATCCGATAATCAGAATTAATTGAAATTTACAGAATTTATTGGTTTTACGTAGGACCAGGTCTGATAGAAGTGATTTTGAAATGCGGGCAATTTTGTGCCAGTGGTGCCATCTTGTAAAATCACTACGAAAACTAACTGCTTTTGGCCCTATAAATTCTGATTCAGTTATTCGATTTTGACGAAATTCACACAGTAGCTGAACCTTACTTTAAACCACGTTTGGTAAAAACTTGGTTGAAAAATTCAGTTGAAACTGCCAGCTATGGTAATTTTGGTGTCATAAAATTTGAAAATTCCTGAGGAAAATAAAGCTCTTTGCCCTATAGCTTCCAGTACAGTTATATCAACGCTATTATTTTTAATAATAGCGTTGCCAGCTATGGTTGTTTTTGTATTTTTTTGGCATACCTTTAGTAAGCGATTTTAGTATGGAATTTTCAAATCGTAGTGATCTAATAGTGAAAACAAACACCAAATATTAAGATCTAGGTAATTTGAAAACTTTTGCGAATGGCAACCCTAAATTTCTTTGCATCCCTATAACTTCCAATGCAGTCATCGGATCAATACAAAATTCGCAGAGCAGGTTGACTTCAACGTAAGGCAGATGCGATATATTTTTGGCTTCGGTGCTAGCAAAGGGCTGCTAGCACTAGGCATTTTCGTTATTTTTATTCCAATAAATGCTTGCATTAAGTATTTTCATCACAAACATTTGCAATGAAAATAAGTAAACATTGTTTAAATTTTCTAAGCTCTGGACATTTTTCGGATGGCAACCCGAAACACCTTTCTACCGCAGTAGCTTTCGATGAAGTCACCGAAATTAAAATAAGCTTAGCTTCTTTCATTACTTAGGGTGTATTAGTTTTAAGTAGGAAAAGTAAGTAGTGGTAGAAAACACACTCAAAATCTGCACAAATCCTCTACTGTTCTTCGAACATTAGTGTTTGTTCTGATGCGCTAGGGTTTTTTGTCTCTATTTTTACTTTAACTGCATTCAAATTTTGTACTTCAATTCTTACTCTGTATTTTTGTATTTTGTTGTTGTTTTTTTACATATATAGTCCTCTTATTCTCTATTTTTACTTTAATGTATTCTAGTTTTAGTACTTCTAACCTTATTGGTTTTTTTTTTTAATTTTAATTTTAATGTTTTATTATACCTTATTTCTTTATAGTATTTTTATTCATTTTGTAACCAGGCATCTTGCCTGTAAAATGAATTATCCTGAATAAATTACAATTACAATTGTAATGATCAAAAATTGCCAACATTTTTTTCACAAAATTTTTAACGTTCATTTGCCATTGCATCTATGCTGCATTTTCGAAATTAAGATACGATTATCTTATTTTCTTCGGAGAAACACTCAATTTATCTTCTTCCATACAATTGATGTACTTGTGTCTATTTCAAACGAACTAGCAATACATCTAACAATGATTTGCAACCGAACCAAAGAAACAAACAAACGCATTGACCAACAAACCGCGATTGTTTGGCGGCAATTTAATAAATGTGCGTTCTACAAAGCGCTACAAGAATTCGCGATTTCGATCTGCGTGAAAAATCTGCGACTCGGGATCTAATGGTGTCCGTGAATATGCCATTAGGATCGAGTTGGCGAATACTGTAGGTTTGCTGGACATTCGAAAGGCTGCATACACTACAAGTTGATTCCAAGTTGCACTGGTACCTACACGCTTACACACATTTTGCATGCATTTCGATGCATTTTCACTGAATATGCATTTGTTATGGGATTGTGGTCGGCGGCACCAACAAAAGTCCTGATTCCCCGGAGAGATCAGATCGCGGCCGAATAAGGAACGATCATTTTTCATGTGCGCCGCAAGTACACGCAATTCAATTACGATTTCAATTAAAATGGAAATATCTCTACCACTTCGACGGAAATCGGTGGTCATTTAAATGCGAAACGGTACAATAGGAAATTGTTGTAGGCAAACTGTTGTGAGTTGTGAGTGATTTTATGTTGGAAGTAGCATTGGGCGTAGCTATTGGTTCTGTGGTCTGATTTAGGTCACTGTGTTCACGTCAATTTGTGGGTTCTAGTAGTGGAAAATTATTATGTTTGTTATCGTATCGTATTAAGAACTTTGTAAACGCTTTTGTAAGTGAACATGAAATCGACAATGATCAATCATTAAATCAGTTTCTATCACTGATATCGCCTAAGGCAATCTCAGAAGTCACAATCAAATAGAAATAAACTGAAATAGATACAAATGGATTCAAAAGCGACGTAATTATTCAAAAAGAGCTTTAATCCTGATTAGTTGCGAGAAAATAGCGTGAAAAAAGCATTTTTGTAGCTACTTATGATTTACATGGTTAAAGAGATACCATACAGAAAATACTAACGATTATAACCTGTCCGTATTTACTACCAAATAAAAACTGCAATATCTCACAAGAGAGGTTTTCGACAAAAAAAAACTCTAGCGCACCTGAACCGCTAGAAACACTAATGTTCGAAGAACAGTAGAAGAATCGTGCAGGTTTTGAGTGCATATTCCACCACATGTGCTGCTTACTACAGCCAAAATGTTTCAAATGCCACGTTTTACTTTGGTCTCAAGAATGCATTATGGTGGAAGGTTTCAAATATTACCACTGGCATGAATTTCAACGTTTATGAGAGCAAAACACGGGTTAATTATATTCGTTATCAGTTGCTTATTTCACATAATTTTGAAAGCAGCATCTCATATAACATCAATGAAGAAAATGCTCAGTGCCTGCAGCACTGTAACTGAAGTTGGTGTTTGGGGCTGCGATCCGAAAAATTTGCAGAACTTTGGGAATTGAAACATTGGTTATTTATTTTCATTGTAAATATTTCCGGTATGAATACTAACTGTAAGCATTTATTGATACAAAAGTAGCACAACCGACTCGTGCTGGCAACCTTCTGCCAGTATCAAAGCCAAGAATATATCACATCTGCTTCACGTTGTTATATTACATTCGAAGTTATAGGAGTATAAAGAGATTTAGGGTTACCTGCAGCGATTTTTTTCAAATAATCGAAAATTTAATATTTGCTGTTTATTGTCACTACAATATCATTACCATTTGAAAATTCTACGATAAAACCGCTTAATAAAGATATTGCAATTAAACACAAAACCAACAATAGCTGGCAACCCTATCATGGCTTTTCAACCAAATTTGGCCTGAATTATGTTTATGATAGGTTTCATTAATTGTATGAAATTCGTATTGATTTCATGACTGCACTGGAAGTTATAGGGCAAAAAGTTTTATTTTCCTGAGCGAATTTTCAAAACCAAAGACACAAAAATTACCATAGCTGGCAGCACCAATCAAATTTTTCAATCAAATTTCCACCAAAAAGAGCTTAAAGTAAGGTTCAGCTAATGTGTCAATTTCATGAAAATCGGGTAACTTATTCACATTTCATAGGGCAAAAAGCAGTTTTTTTGCTATGTAATTTTTCAAGATGGCACCACTGGAACAGAGTTGCCCACAATTCAAAATCGCTTCTATCAGATCTGGTCCTACTTAAGTCCAATGCATTCTGTAAATTTCAGCTGTATGTGATTATTGGTTCGTGAGTTCCCGTGAACAGAAGTTTTTGATGCTAAAAATATAGGTTAACTGGGAGAGGGTTACCGTTCTTGTCCGATATTAAATTTTCAAATTTTTACTTTGAACGTGTAGATAAAACATAAGATTTGTATACAGATTGGTTTTATAGTAAGAAACGGACATTTTTTTGAATATTCGATGGTTTAAATGTTTTCACTTCCAAAATTTTTTTTTTCAAATTTAAGACACCAAAATTATCATAGCTGGCAGCTCCAACCGAATTTTTCGACCAAATTTCTATAAGGTTCAGCTACTGTGTGAATTTCGTCAAAATCGAACGATTCAATCAGAATTTATAGGGCTAAAAGCAGTTATCTTTTTTAGTGATTTTTCAAGATGGCACCACTGGCACAGAATCGCCTGCATTTCAAAATCACTTCTATCAGACCTGGTCCTATTTAAGACCAATACATTCTGCAAATTTCAATTAATTCTGCTCATCGGATCGTGAGTTTCCGTGAACAGAAGTTTTTGATGCTAAAAATATAGGTAAATTGGGCAAGGGTTACCAGGCGTGCCCGTTATACCATATCAAATTTTATTTTTTGTCTATGTAAACAAAATACAAGGTTTACATATGAGTGGCTTTTTTTTGAAAAAGCGGCATTTTTTCAAGAGAAACGATGATTTGGAGGTTTGCACTTTCAGTGCCTGCCCTAGCTACAGGGTTGCCAGCACGCTCATTAAAAGCTACATAAATCTACAACTAAATAATACCAATATGTCCTAAAAATTTCGTAATGATTGAATAGCTCTGTCAAAAGTTATCGCAATTTAAAAATTTTCAAATTTTCCCGTTCTCGTTTTAGGCACCCAGCGCACACATGGGGTTAAAAAATTCCAAAACATTATCCGATTCACATGTAAAACACGTTCGAAATTTATTTCGTCAACTTTATTTTTGCGAAAATTATTTGTGTACGAAATAATAGGTATATTAAAAATATCACTTAAATGGCCGCCGGCGCCAAAAGGTTAACAATAACTGACATTTAGTGAGACCTGGACCTATTCTGCATATACACTAATGTATCCTGAAAGTTTCAGCTCAATCGGATGGCGCGTTCCCGAGATTATCTCACTGAAATTTATTGATGATATATATATATATATATATATATATATATATATATATATATATATATATATATATATATATATATATATATATATATATATATATATATATATATATATATATATATATATATATATATATATATATATATATATATATATATATATATATATATATATATATATATATATATATATATATATATATATATATATATATATATATATATATATATATATATATATATATATATATATATATATATATATATATATATATATATATATATATATATATATATATATATATATATATATATATATATATATGAAATTTATAATAATATATATATATATATATATATATATATATATATATATATATATATATATATGAAATTTATAATAATATATATATATATATATATATATATATATATATATATATATATATATATATATATATATATATGAAATTTATAATGTTCTTCGAACATTAGTAAAAATGAACGAACATTCATGTTTTAGTTTTTTTTTCTAAATAAAATCTAGAATACTGAATTGAAAAATCTAGAATACTGAATTCAGTTAAACATTTTTTTCGCTTTTCTGCTTGATTCTGCATCCTCGGGATTTATATTTTTCGAACAAGAACTAAAACCAGCAATACTGCCCTACATATTTTAATCTCCGCTAAGTCTAGCCTAAAATATCTAAGAATATAATTGAATATAATATAATTGAAAATCGAGTTTTTAGAGGACTAAGATGCTTTAATCATTCAACATGAACCCTAAATATATTTCAGCAGTTCTTAGTTTAACTAGTTAAAGCTGCTTTCCACCCAAATGAAAATAAATGGAAAGCTAACCATTGGAGAAGTAAAATGCGTTATATGCATTGGAAATCATCTAGCACATTAAAAAGGATGTCAGAACTATCACGAAGAACAAATTCGCTGTCGAAAAAAGTAATATCACCTCGCGGAAACCTATTTGGGACAGAAAAGTGTCGAGTGGACTATTTGGAAGCAAAGCCACGCCTACGGGTACCGTAAGCGTGGCTTTGCTACCAGGTTTTGCCACCAGCTTTCAGCCGTAAAAAAAAGTTGAGCTATGCCCAGCAAAAAATAATAACAACGACGTTTCCGTTAAATAAACACAATAACAATGGCGGAGTTCTATCTCGAGGAACACCAGAACAGCAAGTTCTCTTCTTCACACTCTAGTTCTCTTCTTTCCACGAAATAAAGACCAGCATTTTGCAGCGGCAAAGATGGGAACTACAGCTTTTACGGCGTTTCCATCCAAATTAATGTTTACTGAATTAAAGAGGAAGAAGAGATAACGATATGGAAAGATAGCGCTAAAAAGCAGGGAAGACCTGGCTACACGGAGGAATTTTCCTACGTCCAATATAACCACCCAATCTGTGATCAGTGTACTATTCTTCGGAACGAGTTGCCAATCTGTAGAGGGAAATAGCGGAGTCGGGACCAGTTTTCAACTTCACGCAAGCGGACACCTCCAAATATCCTGCTCCAGTCAGACATCAAAGGAATCACTTACACGAATAATTCCGCGACTGGGTACTGGCAATAGGGCCATATTAATCATTTTGGATTCCGATATTGACAAACCCATCCGAATTAGCACTTGGATTCCTGGCCTTTTTAAGAGTGCTTGTGACATCACTGGATTATTATGAAAGGTTAATCCGACTATCGATATGAAAGATTAGATCATAAATCATATAAATCCTGGGAGGAACGTCATCACTGATGAAGATGATTTCAAACTGATGATACTCGACTCGGGAAGCTTCTCAGTGGTCGGAGAGAGATGACCTTTTCTGGATCTGCAAAGGGGCCCGTAAACATTAGTTCTGAACATTTATATGCCAGAAGCAATAGAATTTGTTTAGATTAACTTGCATCATGCCAACGCCTTGTCCTTTTAACAGAGACAAATTCAGAAAACTGCAAGCACCTCACTACATTGTGCTATTTGCTAGCCATGGGTTCAAAGCAGCAGCGGACTCAACTCAATCAAAAGGGCAAAAAAAAATTGTTTGTCAAAAGGTCAACGCGGCTGAAGACTTGTTTTCTGAGTTCCAATCTGCTTGATGACATCAAGCTCAGATAATTTTCCAAACTAGGATCTGTCAGCGGTCATCGTTCAGTATTAGGATACTGATGGGCTTAAACTTTTGCCTTAATATTCTTACCGTTGCAATGCTAATTCGCAGCAAAGAAGTTTGAGACAGGCTTTTTGATGTTGAAATTTCTGCGAAGTTTATAAATTCTTATCAAAAGTTCGGTTATTGATATATCACTACGCTTAGCTAGAATAGTTGGATCGATAACTAGATGGTGCGAATCGGCTACTGATAATGGCTGCTTGGTATTCTTTTTAGCTGAGGATGCAACACTTGTGGCGAAGAGATGCAACCTTAGAAACCTTGATTTGCTCAATCGAGCAAAATCCTAGTGGTAGGATGAAGCCGCCGAAGTCGATAGCATCTGGATTGAATACTCACAACAGAGCCATTTTAAGGCGGTATTCTGGTCTAGAAGCTCGATTTTGAGGTGATTTTACGGACGCAATAAAAAAAACATTAAACAATTTTACGATCTATTTTTTTACCAGTTTTCGGTTAACATTTAAACGTATAAAAATGAATTCAGAAAACAAAAAAAATTCAAATTGAAGTAGGTACAGGCCGGCGAAGTGGAGACTCAAAAAAAAATTGGCTCCTGGTTGACGTGATTTCAACCTTCCTGGTGACATGAAACATAAATTTTTGGTCAATTCGGAAAATAGAAAAATGTAGAATTAATCTGACGTGGGCTATTTGAAAAAAAATTTTTTTTTTTTTTTTAAAATGGCGTCCATGTAAAAGAAGATATAATTTTTTGCCTCATTTTTTCAACTTTGGAAATTTTTTACAAATTGTAGTTTTTTCAAAAATCCCTACGTCAGATGAATTCTAATGGTGTTAAGAGAGTATGTGCAAAATTTCAAGTAAATCGGTCTTTTACAACTAGATATATGATGTCAACCGTATCGAAAAAAGTAGTTTCGAGAAAAATGCGTTTAAAGTTTGGAGTCTCGTTTCGGGCAATCTGAATCTTTTAATGGTATGTTTTACTTACATTTTTAATCAGCGATCACTTCAAAAGCGAGATTTGCTGAAGCTCTTTCAGCCATACGAACAGTTCGAACTTCTTTAGAAGCTTGAGAAGCTCGTAGCTCGGAGCGGTTGATTCGTTATTGATCGCGTTTGTTGGTTTAGTTGGCGTGTCACAAAAATAATCGTAACTCCGAAAATGATTCGTATTTCTGTTAATCCTCTTAAAAGCTCATTCTCAAAGATCGGAGCTTTGAAAATATGAAAAAAAAGCAATTTCATCAAATTTCTAGACGAGAATACCCTCTTAAGCAACTATGAAGAGCGCTGGTCAATCAGCAAGGGCAGATGCAGCAAAACGGTACCTTGGTGGAACTACAAAAGCTTGGAGCAGACACCAGAAAACTCGTCAATCGAGTTTGTAAGAGCAACACAGAAGATGACCGGCTCGCCTATAAAATCTTACAGAGAACTTATAAATAGTTGATGAGATAACACATGGAAAGTAGCAAAGATTGTTCCCATTCATAAGAAGGACAAAACTAAAGAGGCCAGCGATTTCCGTCCAATTTCCTTGCTTCCTAATTTGGGGAAGCTTTTTGAGAGAAAAACCACTTTGAGCTCACACAGGTAATACCTAACCATCAGTTTGGCTTAAGGCGCAGGCACGACACTCAGCACGCCATCTCGTACTTGCATGACCAAATTGTGTCTCATTTGAATGAGCGAAACGTTCCGACAGTAGTGTGTGCTTTAGATACCGACAATGCTTTCGATTCCGTTTGGCACGAAGGCCTTCTATTTAAATTCAACAAGTTTGGATTCCCAAAAGACGTAATAAGACTCACCGCAAGCTTTCTTACCAACAGACAATACTATGTCAGCGTTAATGGAGCAGATTCTCTCATAAAGCCTGTGACATCAGGAGTGCCACAAGGTTCTTTATTCCATATTCACCGCTGACCTACCTATTCCAGTGGGCCAACCCCAAGTTCAAATCCTCCAATATGCCGATGACACGCTCTTATTCGCGTCGAGTCAAGATCCGCTCAAAGCAGCGATGAGCCTGGAATACTATATGGCAGAATTAAGTCTTTACTTTGACGAGTGGGGCATCAAACTAAATAGCAGTAAGACACAGCTTAGTGTATTTCGCAATCCTTCTAAGTATCGGGGATCGCCAGCTATTCGCAACAAAACCAAAAAACTCGCTGTCTCATTCGGAACATCTAACATTACTCCTAGTTCATATCTAAAGTACCTCGGAATCGATTTCCAGGAATTTTTAAAGTTTAATCTCTTTGTGCGGCGTAAAATCAAAGCTGCTAAATCCGCATTTCAACGCATCCGACCTCTTTTCGCCAAAAAGATGGACATGACCACCAAAGCTAAATCCATTTGCTATCAGACCCTAATCCGACCCATCCTGACTTATGCATCCCCATCCTGGATGACCTGCTCAAAAACTGTCATAGCCTAAGCGGAGGTATTCGAAAAAAGAATCCTCCGCTTCTGCAGTGGCAGGTTCTACAACCCGGTAGCTAAAAAGTGGCCGAAGAACCTTCTCCTATATTAGGAGTCAGGATTGAAGCCACTTAGGGACCGTGTTGTGGAATTGACGACACGATTCTACAGACAAACAGACGGACATGAGAACGGACTGATTCGGTCACTAGGGCGTACAGGTGATTTTAATGAGCCATTTATGCGCCCCGCGAAGATAGCAGTGCAGCGGCGGCTCACGGATGCGCTGTTCAACTACACAGCCCACCAGACGATCAGAAGGTGTTTGAATCAAGACCTAGGTTAAGATTTAGGTCTAATTAGGATAAGTTAGTTATAATTAGGTATAAGTTAGATCGTACTTTTAGCGTAAGGTCGTTTTTAAGAAAATCATTGCTAGGGCAATCCCAGCTGCTGTACAGGCTGGGTAATACCATTAGAGTGTAAGGAAATCAAAATTGTGCCGAAAAAAAAAGAAAAAAAAACCAACCAGAGCCAGGAGGCTAAAATAGTATAGCCGCTAGATTGTAAGTTTTCTTGTTAATTAAACTTTAAGTTAGGCTAAGAATGTACGGGTAATTAAAAAAATATATTTTGCAATTCAATTCAATTCAGTTCAATAGTTGGTGAGAGTTTCCAAGAAGGAAACATTGAAGTTTATGGTCATGGAAAGGACATTTGACGGCGTATTTTTAAGGCTGCTATTCGCAGCTGCGACAGCTCATGTAGTGGACAACAACCTAGTTAAATGGATTATTGGTGTCGGATGCTGGAGCCGACATAATTTGAAAGCGGAGGCAACACATGAATGTCCACCCAGAGGTGTCCACCCCTGTCGAGGGTCCTTGCTGACCCTTTTCTAAAGAAAGAGTGTGCCTGCCGCCCCTTTTCATTAAGGTTGTACATACAAACTTATGCTGTTGACATGGCTACCCTAACAGCTGGTAAAGCATATGAATATGGTATTTAGAGAGATACAACGGATACTGGATTTGATTGGCAGTTGGTGCTCATAGCACGATTTTTCAGGGAATCCTGGTAAAATGAAACTTATTTTGTTCAGGAAAGGAAAACTGGAAAGCCTAATGCGTCCAATAATCCATGGTACAACTCTTTCAGGTGAAGTTAAATATCTAGGAGCTAATAAAAACTTGTTTGAAAGAAGCATGTAGAATTGAAGCTTACTCGAGCTCTAATGCTTGCGGGCAATGTTAAAGAGCTTTTGGTACCATATAAGGTCTGAAGTTTCATATACCTATGTGGATTTACGTAACAATTATAAGGCCAATGACCACGTACGCATCCGTAGTGTGGTGGACTATTGTGAAACTCTTGTATACTCGCAAGAAGTTAGTCACACTATAAAGGACTGTGATATTTGTGGGGCCATAAATGCTACTTCTGAGACGGTTTTCGAAGCGCTCCTCAATCTGCCTTTGCTCGTCATTCAAATTCGGAGTGTGGAAATGAGTTCTGCCTATAGACTAATTAAACTTGGCCCATGAAAGACAAGATGTGGGCGATTTTCAAATAGTTTTAGATTGTAACTGATTTAAAATATCAAATCTTATACCATCACAAATAATGTGAAATCTTGGCTTAGCTTCAATGATACATATTCGCCAAACAAACAAGTGTAATTTTAATTCTACTTGAAAATAATGGCAGCACGAAGCCAAATTCATTCACTTCGTTTTCAAAAGTTGTAGGATAAAAATAATAATCTCAAAACTGATTGCTCAACTATATCGCAAATATTTTTACTGTACCATAAATCCTTTCAATGAATCTCGAATTCATTAATACTTCAGCTACCACTACTTTCACCTACACCTCAAAACAAATCTTGAAACCAAAGTGGATTCACCATTGCGTGATATTCGGATCGAAAGACCACTTTGAAGAAGGCAATCTATTGCATTACATCTGCAGCTTTAAATCTACAACTCAACTATTCAACAATTCACGGCAGCTACCAGTAGATCTTCATCATCATCATCAACATCTCGAGAACCTTCAAAGGCCACTAATTAGTTCCTCCTTTCTGTCGATATTGAATTATTATTTCGCAAGATTGTCTGCCATGCCACCGTTCAACTACACCGGCGCGTCGTTTCACTTTTCAATTTCCATCATATTCGCTACGCCATTTCGCGTAAGCTCTTCATCAATTTTCCAATTAACAAGAGTATCTAGATATTTGTAATGATTTGATTAAGCGTTAATTTTAAATGGATGCGAAGCGATAATCTTATTGCAGAAGTGCATTTGCAGCGGCCCGGTCGACTGGTCGGTGGGTTTTGCTAGCCGGTTGCATCAGTTGCATTGCAACTATCATCTACGGAAGGAATATTGCGTTTAGGCGCTCTGCAGCCTAGCTTGCTTAGCTAACTGTGCAGTTTAGCTACGTTTATTGGTTTACGAGCATAGAAGTATCTTCTTTGTGCCGAGTTGACAGTAATTATGCTTGTGCATGAGGTGCAGTATTTATTTTGCTTCCGGATAATTTAACGTTTTGATGTGTACGGTGTATCGAATAGAAGTTGAGTACTTGCTGACTTTGTTACTTTACTAGAAAGTTAATATGCGTCATGGTCTTTTCAATTTGAAAAAAAAAACAACAGCACACAAACAAGGAAAACACGCAATGCACGCACTTGACAATTATGAGAAAATGGAAAAAATTTCGCTTCATGATCCCGATTTCTTTGTAAACACTCATGGAATTGGATTAAATCTATTATGCTGAACGAAATTGGCGAACAGCATGTTAAAAAAAACACATAAACATTTTCATTACAGCAATTTTATAGAGCTATTAAAAATAATAGCAACGTAAAATTGTTCGTTGTCTACCAATTATTGCATGATTTTATTTCTAGGGCATTTTTAGTTTGTTTATACGAGCGGTATGATGAGCAAACACATATGAGCAAAACACATTGAACCTACATATATTTACTGCTGTCACTTATACAGACAAGAGTACCCAATTCCATTAAGCATTCATTTCACTAATCTATTACACGCAATAAAACCTTGAACTATTAATCAAAAGCCTAAAACTAGCTTACTGCCCCTATCGTTTCCTCAGATTTCAATTGAATGGTTACACAGCTTACCGACCAGTCAAAGGATATCCTATGACATTCAGCTGCATTCCACAAACATATCCAGCAAATCGAAGGTTTTGTCGTTGCGGGTGAGACAGTCGCACCCATTTTTCACAGCAATCTATCTTACAAAAGATTTTATGAGTCAGCCACCACTCCAGTCTACTTAAATGTAGCCAGCGAAAAGTGTTTTATAGACCTAAATACAGCTGTTGCCTTCTTTGAAACAAGTATCTGTGTGGTTGTTTGTCGCGTTAGAATCGAAAAGTACTAATTAAAGTGCGAACGTACGAAAGATTGATTGTACCGGTTGGTGCTCACTGTCCATTTTTTTATGCATTCTAAAAATATACAATTCCAACATGCCAGAGTTAGTCCCCCTCAATGTAAATGAAAACAAAGTTGAAATAAATTCGTAAACGACACGCACGCACGTGAACGTGACTACGAACGTTAACATAAATATCGTAAATTGTGAATGGGGCTCATGTCGGCTTTTTATGGTCTGAATGGAAGACATTTATTTGACACGAATCATTACCTAAAAATGTTTCGATTTTGGCGGTGGGACTCAGAGGTTGTCGGTGCAGGGGTTCTAGGTGTCCGATTGAGTAAATGCTTTGAACATATGTTTTATGCCACTGAAAACTGTCAATATTTGAACAGTTATCTGTTTAATCTTGGTAAAATTTCATACTTCGTTTACTATTGAAATCATGTAATTTTAACTGATTCTCGAAGAAAATTAGTATTAAACTCGTTTCGCCGGAAATTCATAATTCTTTATATATACAAGGTGGAGAGCCACAGACAGATGGATAACGGAATTGAATAAATCACAAACTACTGAACATTTTTCGGATTTTTAATTTTTCACTCATCATAACAATAGAAATTTAAATTTACAAAGTTTTTAATAGTTTTCGTGCACTCTTTGAAGCATTCTGACAGATATTTCTGCGATATTGGTCCGGATATTGGTCTTGAGGGCCTCTAAGGTCCTAGGGCGGTCATTTAGATTTGAGATATTTCCACAGGAAAAAAAATCACGAGGGGCCAAATCAGGAGAGAGCGCTGGCCAGTTCTAATCTCCTCTTAAAGAGATGAGGCTTCCGGGGAAACTGGCTCTCAAAAAGACCATGACAATCCTTGCTGTGTGGGCTGTGGCCCTATCTTACTGAAACCAGACGTCTGCCAGTTCAAACTCATCCAATTCAAGCAAAAAAAAACCCGGATCATGATCATGTTTCAAACTGAATTGACCGAAACGGTTCGGTTGCTTCAAAGAAATAAGGGCCGATGACCCGATTACTTGAAAGGGCACACCATACTGTAAGCCTGTCAAAGTGCAGAGGCCTCTGGTGGAGCTCCCTAAGGTATGTCAGACTCCAATAGCGCATGTTTTGTTTATTGACACATCCACTGAGGTGGAAATGTGACTCGTCCGAAAAGAAAATAATGGCGTCCCCCGGGAGCGCAGCAAGCATGTTTTCACAAGCAAGTTGTCTGGATTCATAATCACGTGGCATCAATTCCTGGGCGACTACTCTTTTGGGCCTTATCAAAATAGGCTTTTACACAAAACGTACGCTGTCGCATAGAACACTCCATACTGGTGGCTGAAACGAATGCATGGGGACACAGCACAAACCTCCCATTCTCCCCGCTCGCCACGCCCACTCCCCACCACCCAAGTCTGCTACAAGAGGAATGTCCTAAATTTCAAATCCATCTGTCTGTGGCGCCCCACCCCGTATATATATATATATATATATATATATATATATATATATATATATATATATATATATATATATATATATATATATATATATATATACATAAATATATATATATATATATATATATATATATACACATATATATATACATATACATATATATATATACATATATATATATATATATATATATATATATATCTCAGCAAAAAGATTATGGGAGATAATTTCTGGAGTGGTCGATCCCATTGAGCTGGAGGACATAGATGGTCCATAACTTGTTAAAATTAAGATATCTTTAACCCTTTGGCAACGGCGGGCATTTTAGTGAATTTCAGGGTACCCCAATATTTCTATGCAGAGTACATTTCTGTTAAAAATAAGTATTGAGGATGAAAACTTCATCAGTTTTATGCTTGCTCATGATAAAGAATTGGAAATTTTGAGCCCTGGGTGAGCGCTGAGTGCCAAAAAGTAGGCAAGGATTGATTTTCAAATTTTGATTTGTTATAACTTCAGACGGAGACATTGGATCAACGTGAAATTTGCAGAGCATATTGATGTTGACTAAAACTATACACACGTGGGTTTTCAAGACTGTGCGACAACCGTGTAGCTACGGTAGTCACGTGAAAATAAAGTCCTTCAAACCATCGACTTTCCAGAAATTTTTTGTTTTTTTACAATATTGATAAATTTTAACATTTGTCCACCACGTCAATTGGAAACATTCGAAATTACGATTTGCACAGGAACGGCAGCCCATCACCAAATTACCTCTATTTTCAGCACTTGAAATTTCTGTTCACGAGAACTGACGACCAATATGAAATATGAAATTTACAGGACATGTTGGTATTAACTGGGACCAAATCTGATAGAAGTAATTTTGAAATGCAGGCAATCCTGTGGCAGTGGTCCCATCTTGAAAATTCACTGGGAAAAAAAATACTTGTTAGCCTATAGCTTCCGATTCAGCCTAATAATTTCAAACAGTAGTACCTAAACCTTAGCCACATTTAGTAGAAATTTCGTTGAAAAATTAGAATAGAACTGCCAGCTATGGTCATTTTTGTTTAGGTGCTCAAATTTTTTCTCTGTAACTTCCGATCGAGTTATGAGATCAAAACGACATTCATGTAGTCAATGGACATTATTGTAAGTCAAATGTTATAGGTATTATGTTAAAAAAATCAGAAAAAAGCTGCCAGCCATGGCTATTTTTGTAATTTTTTTGACATTTCTTTACTAAGCGTTGTCACAAAATTTTCAAATGGGTTTGATCCTGCAATGACAATTAACATTAATATTGACGTTTCGAAAATTTTAAAATTTGAATAACCCTAAAATTCTTAAAAAACTATAGCTTCCAACGCAGTCATTCAATCGAAAGGAAATTCAAGGGGTGTGTCTTAAGCAGTTAGTACACAGTACATTTTTCAGTTTTTTTTTTCGTTTTAAAAATAGTCTGAACAGTTTAGATTGATATGCAAATAATTTCATGTCGATATTCGCAATATTTTTTGGATTAGAGCTTTTTTGGCATCAGGTAAGATTTTGGTGCGCAGGTTGAAGTTCGAGCCGGTGCTGCGGAGCATCGAGCAGTGGTTTCATTCAACTGATCCCTTTTCTAGGTAATTCGATGAGTAAGTTATTTCTATTCTCCAAATAAACAAGAAGGCTGATGACCTGTTTTACAAGCAGTTTGGAAAAATGGATTGTGGTGTAGGCAGTGTCTAGATGCGCTTGAAGAAGTGCCACGCCAAGGATGAAAATCTGAACACCTTGGAGACCAGTCAGATAGCGAGGGATCTGGGCACTGTTGACCTGGAGGGTACAGCGGCCGATCCCCAGAAGGTCAATAAGTTGGCCTCGACCGAACTACTGCTGACACTCGACGAAGGTAAGTTTGACGTGGCGCTGATGCAGGAACCTTGGGTCTCTGCGGACGGCCGGGTTGCTGGACTAGGGTCCCGGCATTTCATTTTTTTTCTTCCCCACCGCAGTAGCAAGAATAAGAATGGCTATAGAAGTGAGGAACAGCATTCACACTTATCTTCTATCTAATTTCAGCACGGACAATCTGACAGTAGTGGTGTGCGAGGGGGACGAAGAGGAGCAGGTGCTCCTAGCATCCACCTATATGGCACATGACAGAGCCACTCCGCGGGAGGAGGTTACAAAACTCACCACGGAGTCGCTCGGTTGGAACAAATTGCTGCTTGTGGGGGCGCATGCCAACGCGCATCACACAGCCTGAGGCAGCATGGACATCAACTAAGAGGGGATTCTTTACTCAGTTTTACTATTAATTATAATTTAGGCGTAGCACACCACGGAAATATTCCAACTTATAGGGGACCTCGCAGTGAAAACGTGCAAGACATAACTCTTCACAATGGCTTAAATGAAGGTCCATCATTCTTTGATCACTTTTACATTCGCTACAGTTTGAAATTCACTTTAGCTCGCACTTCTCGGCCATTTCGCAATCCTAGAAATACAAACTGGGAAAACTTTAAACGGAAAGTAACCAACGGTGTAGGCTTTCCTCTTAGGATTGGTTCGGTAGCGAACTTGGAGGTTGACACTCATGAGTAAACTAGTAAAAGCCTTCGAATGGTTATATCGCAAAGTGTGTCCGAAGCGCAAACCTAAGCCAGCCTGGTGCATAAGGTACCTGGGGTTTCGCAAAAAACAAGTACGAGAGCTCTTTAAGTTAGCCAAAGCCACTGATTGCAGGGTTGGGACGAATGCAAGGACGTCCTTAGGCTCGTTAAATCGGTAATAAGGAAAGCCAGATGGAACTCCAGGAAATTGCTGGGCAGTAGAATTGAAACCAGCTCGGAGGCGACGAGGCTTAGAAATCTGCAGGCTAAACGCCCAGCCATGCCTAGCCTTGTATGTAAACTGAATAGGCCAGCGACAAGCCCCAGCTTAGAAACGCTGAAGATCTTCGTAGATTCTCGCTTCCCGGGCTGTCTGGTTGACTCCACCCCTTTCACTGGTGAGAAGTCGTCCGACCAGCATGATATTGAAGGCATTGGCGAAGTTGTCAACAAGCAGAGGCTAGTCTGGGCAATTGATACCGTCAATCCCTGTAACTCCCCAGGTCCGGATGGAATTCTACCGGCAATACTTCAAAAGACAGATATGCTCACTGTTTCCTGGCTTATATAAATTTACAAATGTTGCCTAGCGCTAAGTAATGTGCTTGCAGCCTGGAGGATCGCTAAGGTTGTATTTATACCCAAGGCAGGGAAAATCAATCATACGTATCCGAAAGACTACAGGACATTTAGCCTGATTTTTTTTTCCTTTTTAAAGTCTTCGAAAGATTTCTCCATATCAAACAAAGACTTGGATCTCAAGATCTATCCAAAGTCGAAAATGCGTACATGAAAGGGAAATTTGTTGAAACGCCTTTCCATACGGTAGTCCTCGAAATAGAAAAGTCACTCCATTAAAAAGAGCACGCTTTGGGAGCCTTTCTAGATATTGAAGGTGTCTTCAATTTTCTGCACACAACAGCCATTATGGAGAGACTCCACGCGATTTGTAGCTGGATAAGTAGCATGCTTAGGCAAGGGCTCATATCAGTGGAGTGGGTGGGGGTGCAAATCATAAAGAAGGTCCACAGAGGGACACCTCAAGGAGGGATTCTATCCCTAATCTTGTAGAAACTGGTTACAAATTCAATTTTGGGTAGGTTGGAAAGCAAGGGACTCACAGTTGTAGCCTATGCTGATGACTTTGCGATCTTAGTTTTGGGTAGGTTTTCGCACACTCTTGGCCAGCTTATCGAGTATGATCTGGGGCTGATTGAGGAGCGGGCGAATACAGTGGGCCTTAGGGAATTGAGACACTATGAGTGAAGATCCTTCGGCCACAGCAGTATTGAGCCGGGGTACGCAGCAAGCACTGTATACTTGATCCCAGCTCTGTGCTTCGAGCTACGATATCAAGCGACTGTGGAAAATGGGCAGGAATGGAATGAGCAAGTGGGCGCAGCAGCTCTTAGCATCTACACTCACGGCTTTAAAGCAGCTGCAGCATATTCTGCAGACCGCGATTTGAAGCAGCTTTCAGGCTTCTTAATCACTGTAGAATTTTCCAGGTGGAGGTTTTTGATACTACAAAGATACTACATGTGAGGAGTTCAACATTTTTACAGACAGTCAAACCGCGGTAAAAGCACGATAGACATCCCAACTCTTATTGGAACAATCAACTACTCGATTGACTCCAAAATGATGCAAGATGCAATAGGCAGACGGCGTGGACCTCAGACTTGCAGCGACTAAATACCTGCTGAATTAACGCGGACTGACATCAAACGGCTAATATAATTCCGGTCGTTTTTCACTTAACATTTATTCAAATTTATTATCCATAGATAGATTGAATATATAATATATAGATTGTAGCTGTTTATAACGTTCAGAAGATTGAAATCTCAATTAAAATCAAACTTCAAAAGCCGCAAAATATTCCTTAGCACAGTTCCTTTTCCAATATAATTCCAATAAAAAAAACCTTTTACAAAACTTACAGTATACAATTTCAGACATGCAATTCATTGCATGCTTCGTTATCGCCATCGGACAAAATGTCAGATTTTAATTGTGAAATTTCACGTTGCATGTTGCATGCGTGATCATCAAACGATCTCGACCACTACCCTACGTCCATACGATCCACACCAATCCCTGAAACTGCAATTAAAGTAACGAACAAACGATGCAGTCCTAATGTCGATGTCTCGAAAGATGTCGATCGGAATGCTGCACCGCCGCTGCTGCTGCTGCTGCTGTTACTAGAAAATTGCTAAATTACCGGACAGTCATATTAGACCTCACCTCGCGATCGAAACCTTAACATTGACACTGGATGATCTCGACCATCGTAACTACTACGACTGGACAAATCATGTTTGCCAGCTTATGATATTGCAAAGATATTGTAAAGTATCTAATAACTAAAGAGATGCAATTGCAGTGACTGGTATGCTTGCGGCCGAGATCCGCAGGCCATAAGTTATATTCTTATGCGAGTGCACCGACTGTCTTTTATTTATGGTTTTTCACATAAATATGAGTATGAATGGATATGAAATGAAATTGGTATGGTGGTGGCTAGATCATGGGAAGATTTCTTCTACGCAACATTTCATCGAGGTCAAGATAACTTTTCATTCTCCACAGACAAGCTGACTGACTTCGATTGCAAATCTTACAGTATCGTTTCAATATTAGATTAGATCTGCTTAGCAGAATCGCCGGTTGGAGGAAGAAAATGTTATGACACAGTAATTGTGGTTAGCAAAAAGACCGGAAATTAATTTGAACTAACGGATTTTATGTCCGTAAGATGACATGTTGTGATTTGAAAGATTCATGCAGATCAGTTTTATTTCACGATATGTTATAAATATGATGCGTCTGAGAATAGGGAATTTAAAATAAAAAAACTCTAGCGCACCTGAACCGCTAGAAACACTAATGTCCGAAGAACAGTAGAAGAATCGTGCAGGTTTTGAGTGCATATTCCACCACATGTGCTGCTTATTACGACCAAACTGTTTCAAATGCCACGTTTTTTTTGGTCTCAAGAATGCATTATAACTCATATGGTGGAAG